>CM032232.1:42642500-43922500 GCA_019009955.1 Riptortus pedestris | reverse complement strand
ATATATTGTGTAATATTCGAGAGATCAGATGGAACAATAAATAAAAAAATTATTTTGTAAATTTCTAGTAGTAGTCAATAAAGGATATTTTTTAAAAAAGAAAGAAAAAAAAGGAGATAAGGTCTTTTTCAGATTCGGAATCGAACAATAAATACCCATTACTTTAAGAACTGACACCAAAATTCTTCTTTATTAAAGCTTTAATAAAGGAACTTTTGACCGATAACAGTAATTACCTAGACTCAACCATTAAACACCTAAAAGACATTAATATATACAACACACTATAATCTACAATTTCCACACACACACACTACTCCTTACTTCTTTCTTACATTAGCAGGGTGTATAAACATTAATTTTATTTATTATTATTTTAATATATTATTTTATTTTTTAGTTTCCCTTTCCCTTCCTTTTTTTTTATTTATTCATTTTTTTTTGGTTTTCTCTTTTTCCTATTTTTTGTCTTTTTTTTTAATTTATTCATTTCTTTGCTTTTCTCTTTTCCTTATTTTATTATTATTATTTTTATTTATTTCTCCCCCCCCAGTCGATCTTATATTTTCATTTATATTATTTTCACCATCTTGATGTTTCCATACAATACTATTTGTTTCTTATAAAAATGGAATTCCAATGAACCTATCAAAACCACCTTTGTTCACTCCTTTTACGTTTCCTTCTATTTTTTTTTGCTATTCTTTTTTTTCCACGATTTAATTATGAGTAAATCGCCGGTGTTGCGGAACTCATTTAAATAAATAAATAAATAAAAAAATCAGTAGAATTCCAAGTAAAGCTTCTTTGTAAGTTCTCATACAGCTCCATATGTTTCATATTTACGACAACACCACTTCATAAGCACAGCTAAATACAAATATTTCATTCTCGGTCATGGTATCATGAATATGTAGTTATACCTTGGGAAAAACAATACATGTAAAGCAGTTTGAATAAATATCTGCAGTGAAATATGCCACAAAGATTTTTTTATACCAAAATTGGCCCTTTGAAAATTTAAGGAAGATTTTGTAAAAAATATAAGTGCTAAAACTATATTTTCAAATATTAATCAGTTAATTATTCATTAAGCCTATCCTAAATTATTCCATAACACTACTGGACGAACAAATAGGTTGATGAACTGGAATCTGGAGCGTGGGCCAACACAGACTTTCTGCAATTACGTAAGGCATATACAGAGCTCCTCCTGTTACTACCCTGAAATTTAATCCGGAATTGTTATCCACAAGAGATTTTTTCCATACCACCCGACCGCAGATTGGGAAAAAAATTGCTTGGAGACTATAATAAAGCAAAACCACCAGGCAGCATGTTTCCATACGGTTCAATGAAATGTTTCTTAAACAACCATTTAACAATGGTTGCCTAGTTCTGATATTGAAATCATGAAACCTTAGCATCAAAGACAATTCTACCTGCCATGACCGCAAGGTCGTTAGCAATACCATTGATATCCACAAAGATGAGAAGCTATTAAAGTTAATGGTTGGTAAATGATTCAGAACGTCTGATCAACATAGATACCTATGTTAAGAAATAAATTCTAAACATTCGTAGTCATTGTAAAAAAAGTCTGTAACGCAGGGGCTGCGTAAACTAAGCAGATTTCCCATGTGAAGTCACAATAGAGAAATCTCCATACTGGTAACACAATACCACCGTGATTAAATACAAATGGTAATGAGAAATCTTTCAGTTAATTAAAATAAATTCCCATCTGAAACGGATTAAACAAAAATTGAAACCGCTAGAGTGTTAACAGACAAATATATATATGTATATATATATATATATATATATATATATATATATATATATATATATATATAGTTTTGAACGGACCTCTTTTTCGTCATCTCCTGGGTAGGATCGATGAACATTTGAAAATATTTTTCGAAAATCGCGTCATGAGTACGACCTCAATAACTGATTTCCCTTAAGGGAAATCTGTTGAAAATCCGAACTCAAAAACGATAGGGTGTTCATAGCACTTCGAAGAAAATAACTAAATAAATGAACTGGAGCATTTTCTTCACACACCTTTCACTCTGTTATCCAAATTCAGCTTACAGTTCAAATTATTATTTCTTAAATTTATAAAACAGGAGTGCTTTAATAACTGACAATTATAAAGTAAATAAATGATTTTAAATTTTTATATAAAAGCTGGACTGAAATTATTTCTTTTAAAAAAGTCCCCCACACTGGAGCTGGGGTCTACAAAGCTGACCCAAAATATATATAACAGAAGTCGAAATATACCACTAGGAGCATTCAAAAAAACTTCGAAATGTGGACTTTATTACTTGCATTTAAAGGTGAATTCATAGACTCTTTACGAAGGAACTGTTTAACTCTTCAGGGAAGTGTTTTCATAAACTAAGCGTAAACCGACTACATATATATTCCGATGCCGTATTTTCCAACTTTATAAAAACTAAGCTCCTCACCTTCTATCACATTTTATTCAAAAACTAAATTATATGTGCAAAACAGAGTTTTTGCAATTTTTTTTTAAGTTATTGTATTTCGTAGCTGTTTTGCATTGTTGTCGACCTTCGTTCTTGTAAGAAATTTAAACTGCTAAAACGTCTGTTTCAGCGACCTTGTATGCCTCTTCCTTTGTAGTTTTTTATCGCTCCGAAGCAATGACGAAGTTAGTGTTTGAGAAGGTTCCTTAAAGCTGATGCTATTTTTACGACATTCCTTTGGGAGGCTTCTTCGTTGTTTTCAGAAACTCCTTTCAGGGTCATACCTTAGTTATGGGATAAATAAAATCCAACCAAGGGTGATTTATTATTAATATTATAAGCTCAATTAATGGACCATTATTTTTATTACTTCTTCATAGATAATCAGCGACTTATTAAGAGACACGGCGAGCTAACCCAAGAGAAGTAATCGAGTTGATCCGAAATAAATTATAATTTGTGTATCCAAGACTACGACATTCTGGTAAGTTAACCGCATTCTGACCTCATGTATTCTAACTGCCCGTAAAGAAGTGAGAGGAAATGAATACGAAACTCATGATTATTAAATGAGCAATTATCTTTACAAGTGATGATGTAATTTAATAATGTGGCTCTCATAACATTCAACGTACTCCAGCTCATTACTCATAACTAAGAACATTTTAATTATTAATAAAATTAAACAGCGACTTTGTTGAAACATTTATAGATTCTAATTTCATTGCTAATCAATACTAGAGAAAAAATAGTAAAAGCATGATGATTCGCTGTGAAGGTAGTGATATATCATCAAAGTTATTACTAATAACCGGTTGTTTGTTAGCAGTTTTCCCTTGAGGGAAATCGCCTATTGAGGTCGTACTCATGACGCGATTTTTGAAAAATTTCTTTAAATGTCCATCGATCCTACCCAGAAGATGACGAAAATGAGGTCCGTTCAAAATTATATATATATATATATATATATATATATATATATATATATATATATAGATATAAGTGTGTGTGTGTGTGTGTGTGTGTAAACAAACAACAAACAAAATAAGCTGCCCTCTTTCTGAGGGTACCTGTGTGGTCAGCCTCCTAATCTGCCAATTTCTGGTAATAATGTTTTGTTTTTAAATTTTGTTTAAATTTTAAATGAAAATTTGGAATAAATTGAATGAGTGCAGATTAGGGGGGTATCTCAGGTGAGAGTGCAGCTTAACTTTTTCATCTTTATTTTTTGTATAAATGGTGATTTACGATTCTTATCGATGATTTTAGTATAAGTGTGGATAATTCCTTCAAATCATCTTTTGTCAGCCCATGCTCTATTAATGTCTTCACCGTTTTTTGGTGGAGGATTCCTCTTGAGCCCTTAACAGTAGTCCCATAACCGTCCAGTCTTGTATTTGGTACTTTTTTGAAAAATATGGGCAGCACGGTTCATATATTGATTTTTTCTCTTGGTCCACCTCGTCTGCTTGATTTTTGTGTATTTCAAAACGGACAGTAGGATCCAGGATGAGGCCTTTTTTTCATTTTTCATTATGGCTACTATGTCCGCTCTTCTTGGAGTGCCGTCTGAGGAATTACAAGTCACCTTGTATATATATATATATATATATATATATATATATATATATATATATATATATATATATATCTATATATTTGTCTGTTAACACTCTAGCGGTCGCAGTTTTTGTTTGATCGTTACGAAACTCGATATTTAATCGTTTTATGTAAAAACAGAGATCAAGTTCGTTAATGGCTGAAATTGGACCAGAGGGAGGGGGGTTTAGGGGGGGATTTTCGAAAATTCGAAATCTACGTTATTATGCATCGGATCGAAAATTTGTATAGAACATATCTTACTGTAAATTAAAGTTTCTATAAATACTGTTATATGAATTTATTCTCTATCTTGAATATTAACCGAGATATTTGCATTTTTATTAAATGTGGGCGGTAACGCATGAGTGAGTTTTGCGCCAAAATCTAGGTAGGCCGTTTCCGTAACTGCTCGGTTCTCGTATGGAGAATTCTCTATTGTATAACTTCACTTGGGAAATCTGCTTAGTTTATGCAGCCCCTGCGTGACGGACTTTTTTTTATCGCTGCTGAAAATAAACCATAAGAAATATTATTTCCTTACTTAGCTTCGGTGGACTTTACAAAAAATAAAATGGTAAACACGTAACGTGAGTGTGTAATGAATATAATAATGAAATTTAGTATTATATTATACTTTAAAATAGTTGTTTCAGAGAAGTCCAATAGAAAGCAGTCAATTCCATATATTGGAGTGACCCTTTAATTTCGTCTAGCAGCGCTTCGGTGGAGTTTACAAAAAAATAAAATGGTAAACACGTAACGTGAGTGTATAATGAATATAATAATGAAATTTAGATTATGTGAAAGGATTATGTTAAAAAAAGAGATGAATTGGATTTTTTCATTCGACCACGTGTGAATTCATTTTCTCCTAGCAATAATTATCAAGTATAGTGTAGGTTTATAGCCTTCTAGTTACCGAGAAGCACCATACCAAAGCATCAATATAACAGTCTGGTATTTATTGATTTTGAGTTGAGGGGAAAGGTTGAAAAAGAAGAAAAATAGAATAAAATGAAAATTTATTTTATTCTATAATCAGACTTAAAGAATACGGTACATCTAATTTGTCAATAATGTCAGTTCGTTTATTTAACTAAACTAAGCATAAATATTAATACAATAAACATAGGTTTTAACATATATCATTACAAATGTGTATATTTATAATATGTTTTACAAATCTTATAAATTATTTGTAAAATGTCATTTAATAAGTTGTTCTATTTCAACGGTTTCATAAATTCACTAATTATTGAAAGAGACTAATTCCTGTTATTGCAAAAATGACATAACTGAGGTAGGTACAAATATCGACTTATTTTACCGTCTCATTTTTACAATAATTACATACATTAGTAATAATTTTCTCCATATTATATTTATACAGTAAAATTCAATATACACGGCATGATTTTAACAAATTATAATAAAAAAAAGCTATAAAATATTGATATCTATATTATATATCAAGACAAAAATAAATACATTCAAAAGAACAACTAGTATTTTGGCTTTTAAGATAGCAAAATATTTAGTTAAGTAAGACATGTTTATTCTGTAATCGAATGTATTAACATTTTCTAATCACTAATACGATGTTAAAGAAATTCTGGATTATAAGAAGGAATTTCTTTTAGAATATTTGAATTTACAAATAATGCTATATTCATAATCACTATGCAAGAAGACAAATTAAATGACTCCTGCAGATCAGTCGCCTAAATTTATAAACTATGTTGACATATAAAATCAAAATGTACATATAATTGCACAGCAATTAAATCATAAATGTATATATAATAAATATAAAAACTTAATTTTAATAAGAAATTTTTGTTCAATAAAAGTCTTTGTACAAAGTAGCATTTCTAGCCAATGTAGAGTTCAAGGGAATGAGAGTGTATTACCTGTTATATTGATGTAGATGCCCGAATTAACCACATTCTGACCTCAGACTTTGAAACTGCTCATAAAGGTGTCAGGGGAAAATGAGTACGGAACTAGTGATTAAATGAGAAATTACCATTAGAAGTGATGATGTAATTTAATAAGGACTATGGTTCTTATAAAATTTTAACTTTACCAGCTCATGACTCATGAATACAATCGTTTTAATCATTACTGAAATTAAACGTCAACCTTCTTAAAACATTTATAGCTTTAGTGTTCATTGCTAATCAATATCAGGGTTAAAATAGAAAAACCACCATACTTCAAAGTTAGGAAATTACGTCGTTATTACCAATAGCTGAGGATATTTTAATCATTGAAAACAAACCATTTTCTTATTTGACTTAGCTGGAATTCACAAGCATATAAAATGACTTAAGTATATAATAAAAACACTTATGAAATTTAGAATAGTTGGAAGAGTAATGATTTAAAAGAATAAATGTAATGATTAAACACTATCACAACTAAGTTAACAGGTTACACTACTAGATTATATCTATTAACAGCTGAGGATCTTTAAGAAAATCATAACATTCTCATTTCCAGATTCTTCAGTGAAAACCGAAGGTAGATGAATTGGTCTTGGAGCAGATTAGTCTTATTTAAATTCATGACTTAAGGTGACTTCCCTTTTTCCCAACCAATAATCATCCAACATAGTCAGTGGAGATACAAAATCTGAATGGGAGTCTTAGATTTCTTGTTTCCGAGAAGCATCCGACAAAAACATCAACAACATACTTATTTTACTTCTTTTGGGGTAGAGCTAAAGGAAATAAGCAAAGTAATACTCACATGCTGCACACATGTTGGCACTTGTCACGCATCACACAAAGTTCAGAAGCATTTTCTAAAATAAATTTACTAGCCCAATTTCTGAAAATACTAAGAAATGAGTGCAATTTCCTTTCCCCATTTCCTCCAAAATAAGACATAAAAAAGAGGTAGACACATTGTAGCCAAACTAATTACATTGGCATGCATGTTCCTAACTCGTTCATTTGCTTACCTCGTTTTTCTTTCTTATTATGTACGAGTTGTTTGGAATTTGACAGATTGTAAAACATTGTTCAACTGATATTCCAACTAACCTTCTTTTAAACATTTCTGTACTAGGCAAAAAACATAATCGCCGCACGTATGCTGGTTTCTTCAAGCTGAGTAACCAATTCATTGCAACCAGGCTTTTTGCGAACTGTTAATGACCAAGGCGGGAAAAGAAAAATACTTTTTTCTAGAGGTAGTTCAGAAAGGAATATTCCAGTCTTGGCGAATAAGATCTGCAGCTTTCTCACCGATGACATAGGCAGGAGCTTGCGTGTGTCCTCCAGGTATGGTTGGCATTATGCTGGCATCAGCAACGCGGAGACCAGTGGTGCCGAACACCCGGAGCCTAGGATCCACTACAGTACCCATCTTGCAAGTACCACACTGGTGATGCCACTGTGTCGTCATCGTCCGAACTGTGCACTCCCAATAAGGATCAGACCCAAATTCCCACTTCCTGCACTGCGGAAACGGAATAGCGATTAGCCGCGGTGAGAATTTCTTGAACGGCGGTGATTCAGCCAGCTCTATGGCCATCTTGAGACCTTCGACCAAGATATCTACATCTCTTTGCACCTCAAGAAAATTATTGTATATTCGCACTTTGCTCAGAGGATTGCTGTTTCTTAGCCTCACAAAACCCCTGCTTTGCGGGTAGAGTAACATCGGCCAAATTGCAAAAGCGTCTTCTCCGTCGTATGGCTTGTAGACGCTGTCGTATAACTCATCGCTGATTCCGAAGGTTTTTCGCAGCGCAACGCCACCATCAGAGTTCAAACCAGACGCAACGAATAACAACTCAATGTCAGGATAATCCTCTGTGCTGTTAGAATATTTAGTTTTAAAGTAGGATACACCCTCACAACCCAAACTTGTCAACGGTCCTCTTTTAAGAGCGTAATATTCTGCGTAATTTTTCAATACGCCATCAATAATACGCAGAGGGTTCAATGCAACTTTTTTATCTATTACAAACGAAAGACCGTGCATGCCAACATGTTCTTGAAGGTTATCTCCCACTGGAAGATTGATCAGTGGCTGTATTCCCATTTCTAATAGATGCTCTGGTGGGCCTATTCCTGACAACATTAAAAGCTGCGGCGAGTTGAAGGCACCGGCTGCTAGTATGACTTCCTTCTTGGCGTAAACCGTTTCCAACTTACCCTTTCTCATGTACTCCACCCCGTATGCTTTAAAAGTGACGGGATCAATGAGTATCTTCGTAGCTCTGGACTCTAGATTAATTTCGAAGTTTGATCTTGAAAGTATCGGACGGATGAAGGCAGTGGAAGCGCTCACCCTGCGGCCATCTTTTACAGTAGCTTGTATCTGGGAGAGTCCTATGTGTGTGTTGGGGTTGTTGTAATCTACTGTTTTGTAGCCGAAGAACCTGCCGGCATCTAGGAAAGCCTTCAGGAGCGGTGTACTGAATGGAGCATAATCTACTGTAAGGTTGCCTCGTCGTCCATGATAAGGAGAGGATCGAAGATCTCTTATCAGGATTTTCTCTGATCTCCTGAACAGAGGCAAAAGATCTTTATAACTCCAACCTAAAAAAAAATAACAACGATGTTTTATACCTCATTTTCAAATAACAAATACCCTATAAGCTAAGTTTTAAGGAGAGTCTATTCTAACAAAACAGACAGGGGAACTTTCTTATACAATAACATTTAGGTACATTCTTAAAATAACTAGGTATTACTTAAACTCAACTCTGGGGATTAAATACTTCACCAAATAGAAAATACATACCAGGGTTTCCCTCGGCCGCCCAGCTGTCAAAGTCCCTGTAGTTGCCTCTGGTGTATATCATGGCATTGACTATAGTCCCACCTCCAGTACCCTTCCCTGCAGGCCAGGGACATATTCCGTCCGTCATACCTGTAGCATACACGACATAAAATATTAAAATTATACATTCATGTTAACATAAAAATGGACTTCATAGGAAATTTTAGCATTGGCTTATATTGTAGCATAAGAAAAGATATAGAAAAAACCTTAATTACTATAATTCCCACAATAATAAGGAGGCTACCCAAAATATTAGCCTACAGGCTGATCAGCATACTGATCGCTAGTATAATAAATTGTCATAACAAAATTTTTAGGTCATTGCCAGAATGTACTCGTATTAAGACAAGTATGAAAGAACAAAATGTTAAGGCAATTGAGATTGTGCCAAAAAT
Organism: Riptortus pedestris; assembly: GCA_019009955.1. Classification (NCBI taxonomy): domain Eukaryota; kingdom Metazoa; phylum Arthropoda; class Insecta; order Hemiptera; family Alydidae; genus Riptortus; species Riptortus pedestris. The sequence goes on along the minus strand of CM032232.1, from coordinate 43,913,205 downwards.
GGTATGTGAAAATACAAAAATTATAATGAATAAAAATGATCTAAATATTAAGAAAAATGATTAAAATTAATAAGTAATTTAACTAAAAAGAGGTTAAAAAGGTCACTTTGCCTATAAATATGATAAATTATTATACATAGCGGTTCTATTTATATGGATGCCTGTAGTATCTCCATCTCACTCAAATCAATTCCTATCCAGTGTTGCTGGTTCCTCCCAAGACGTACCTCAGCCCTTTTACTGCGTTGTTTTAGGTTATTCCATCTTTAAATGTGTCACGTACTCGTGCTGTTTCTTGATCGTTAATTTCACCCTGATTTTAAAAACTCTCATTAGCACCTTATTATATACATTGTCTGTTGACGGAAACCTAGAGGAGCCAAAGTTCATTATGATAAAACCGCTTGCAGACCTATTTACTTACTGGAATGTCCTACCCTGCCCCCTCTGAAGCGCTAATTGCACTCTGTGCCATCTGCCTTCCAGCGTCTCAGAAGAAATAAGATCAGTTTGGTAGAGAATCTATCCGATTGATTAAGTGAATTTCGGTGAGAACAAGACCTGAATTTACAACCGGAAGCCGATTAGTACTGTAGAGTACCAAAAGTATACAGCATAGATACAATTTATAGGACATCAACATTTTTTGGAATTCTTACATAGGAAATGACTGAGGACAACATAACCTATTTTGTAGTTGGCTAAGAATTAGTGTTAAATTAGCGGTCAGCTGAAGGTAAAAATAGTTCAGGTTTGGTACTCACTAAGAGATATATTGTATGTTGACCTGAAAGGCATTAGGACCAGACATCCCGGACGTTCGGGCACTGATGATAATTCACTCAATCGAAAACGCTCTGTCATTTCAATAAATTGTTACAGTGGAAAGGTAACCATTTTTATTCGATACCTGCAATAGAAGTCACTTTCTCCTGCCAGAATAATAACTTAGAGTATATAGTTTTCTTTTGAGGGCCCTTTAAAATTAATACTTTGACTCATATGTATCATACACATGGAAGGAGCTGAAAACCTAAATTAAAAATAGCACAAATATGTAACGATGGCTTTAAACTATAAAATGAACTTGCCCCAACATGCTTGTGGATTAGGCTCAGCGTTGAATCCCCAATTGTAGTCAGTGAGTACTAGATAAGGGTTGAGACTTGGTATGTCTGTGATGAAGCCGTCTGGTTGGCCTGCCTCGAGGAGCAGGAGGCTGCTTCCTGGGTCTTCGGTCAGTCTGTTGGCTATCACGCATCCAGAAGGAGATGCACCGATAACCACGAAATCATACGTGTTCCTAGTCCGGCTCTTACGGTCATAGATACGTATTCTCGTGTTCGCTTCGAGCAGCTTTCCAAGAACCTGAAAAAGAAAAAAAAAACCTTCAAAAAAGAAAGAGAAAATGCCGAAAACATAGACCAAAACAGCTTTTTTTGAAACTGAGCCTTCAGGTACGGCAAAATTAAACACCCTTGACCTAGTATACCTGTGTATTCAACGAATTTCCTGGAGCATTTAAAAATCACGATATTTAAGAATTTTGTTGGAAATTCACTAATAACAGTGAAACGCCTGCCTAATTTTAAATTTATATTGATGAAAGATGACATATTAAGGAAGTTAATGATGATATATTTTGGAATATCGGGAAGTGAAAAAATAAAATATCCATGAGATCAAAATATAAAATATAATTTTTATATTAGAGGAGGAGATTCGCAAACAGAGGTTTTCCATAATGATTGAAGGTACAATCCATGTTAAGCAGAAGAACTAAAATGTGTCTTCCTCAGTTTCTTTTGCCTCCAGATTGATGGGGCTCGTCATACTGGAGTATCATTAGTCAGTTCAACAGAGGAATTCTTTTCTCTGTCAAGGAAGCAAAGTCCCCCCTGAAAGTGGGAATGATTTGCTCATTAAACTCCTGTTGATCCACTAGTGCCAATAGACATACTATCTTCAGCTTACAGTAGATCTACCCTCAGGCAGTAGATACTGATGGCGCACACACACACACACACACACACACACACACACACACACACACACACACACACACATATATATATATATATATAAATCACAGGATATGGGTTTTAAAAAGCCAGGAAGGAAATATCCGTTGTTATGGAATAGGAGGTGCTTAGCTAAGAAAAGGTCATCAGATCAGGTCAGCACAATACTGAGAGGATTACTACTCGAATTCTCCTGCGCCTTCGTTGGTTAATTACATAAGTACGCCACACAGGATTTCAAAGAACTTCATAGTTTATTCATATTATTAGAAAGTCATAAAATAATATTTATTAAAAAGTCATTCCAAAATGACCATTTGTATCAACATCGGTCAAACCTATATGATTTTAAGATTGAAAAAAATGATATTCTCATACTTCATTTTAAGGCAATTCCTGAAGATAATTTTGCACATAGTACCTACTAGGTTGTGACCGAAGTGTACATTGTTAAAGATATTCCTTCATAGAAATACTTCCTCCAGAGAATTTTGTCATTATTCTGTCCATGGACTTCAGGTAGTCGTTTGTGATTTTTTATAAGCCCTATTTTTGCCTAGAAAAGGAAACATTGTCAAAGGCAGTGAGATGCTCTTGAATAAATTTACTCCTTGGCAAATTCTACCCATAAACAAACGTTCCCTGTAAAAATTTAAAAAAAATAAATAAATAAATAAAAAAGAATGGCCATGGAAAATGGAAGAGAGGTATACATATGTTTTATTTGTTTGCATTCTTTCATCGTGATGTCATTTGAATGATAATGTTGAGAAGTCACTTGTAATTTCACTTGAACGTTCTTCATTAAGTAATTAGATACACTAACGTTTAAACACACATTTTACCTATTAACGTCTACAAACATGATAATAAGTTATTTAGTAGAACTACAACTGAAACTTGCCCTTTTGAGAAGTTATCAAAACATGATCAATTAACAATTATTATTTATTGCCGTAGACTTTTTTTTTTCTAATTTGGCTTTTTAGGACGGGTTAGCACATTTTTCTAGACAGGGTAGGACCAATGATTTCATTTAATGTTCATCAATGAATAAATTCCTATTGACGAGGCGGGAATTGAATGTGAAATAAAAGCCAACGCTTTAACATGTTTATATGTGTTATTTATTCAGTTCTTTTTTGTTGCCGCTATATCACAAAGTGTTTTTTTTTCTTTCTACATTTAAAATCAGCAAGAACTTCTATTTTCCTTTAGTAGGACAAGGTGGAGTACTTCATGTAATTAAAATTAGTATAGATATAGATGGAGTATGGTGACCCACTATGGCTTCTTGAAAGCTCTAGTAACTAACTCATAAACTAACTTAGGTATAAAATCCTCGTCACAGTCCTTGATGGAAGAAAGATTTATTAGAAATATCCTGACTTGGGCAAATTGAATGAAACGTATTCCTTTTTGAGCATAGGCTATTTCAAATGTAGGAATTTTAATACACATTCCACATAAACAACATCATTGGGACATCTCTGAAGGATTTAGAGATTAAACGGATTTCAATATATTTTGTAATGTGGCTTAAAAATATTTCTCAACCGCTCAATCTTCTTAATATTACATCGAGTCATCTTACACGTGATTTCAACCTTTTAAGAATGGTACTTATATTCAAAACACAACTCTTCCTTTCACTTTAGATAAAACCAATATTAAAAAATATATATATATATATATATATATATATATATATATATATATATGATAACATCAAAATAAACCTCTACTCCTGTCAGTGTCAATAAAGTTTTAAGTACCGTTAGTTTACCATATAAAACGCCTTAATACTTATACTAAAAGTTTCTGAACATCCTCATTGGAAAAAAATAAATTCTATAAGGCAACCAAAGTCAATGTCAAATTTTAAAATTAATATTCAAACGATAAGTCTATAAGATACATTTTAAGCACAACGTATTACGTACACTTTTTTATCGATAAAATAATATGCTTTGACTTTGAAATAAACCTTTGTTGCTATATACAAAATCGAATTTTCGTATAGCCTGTGTTGCACCTTGGAATAGTTGATTCACAGATTTTTAAGTTCGTCATGGACGTTTCTGAGTGATTAAGTTACAAAAGGGCGGTCAAGAATTTTAATATCATTGTTACTAGAATGATCTCAAATGCCAAAAAAAATCATTAGTGCCAAATTTAAATTGAATTTCATAAAAGCTTTAGACTTTTACTTAAACAGATAAATTTTCGCTATATGTAACTGGTGCTAATCGGGATAGTTTTCAACGATTTATCAAGCTAGTCCTGGTGGGGCTCTGAAATAAGTCCTAGTAGCCCACGTGGAAATCAAACCCCAGAACTATTACTCCAGTGTTGGAACTTCATACCTACCCTGAATCTCAAAATCTATTTTAAGCTGATTTCTGTTTAGCATGGAAGTTGTACCTGTTTGGACAGGAATATACATCTAAAATTCGGAATATATATCTTCAGTCTGAGGATAATGAAAGCATGTCTAGCGAAACAGTGCGGAAAAGAAGCGTATAACGATAAAATCAATATAAATTTTAAAATTTTATTTTCGAAGATTGTGAACATCCAGTATAATTGGGTGCATGAGCTGACAACCATGCAAACAATTATCATTGTGGTACTAAACGCAATCAAATGACATATTCAAGACAGAACATAAGAATAGTCTCTATGACTTTGTAACCCAAAAATATTAAGTTCCTAGTAATCTAATTCATGACAGTTTAAACTGCAATCCTGACAAATTTTTAAGACACAATTTTTATTCAAAACCTTTAATCTTAGATTCCGCCATTGGTTCTCTAATTATTTACTCTATTCCTACATCGGTCATTAATAAACGTAGCCTAGCTGTTAATGGGATAATCAATTAGGTTAATCAAAAGTAATTCTACTACATATAAAAAAATAATGTCCTGTTCCATTACTTTACTACAAATTAATTACCTGATAGAAAGATATCCATGCCTGGGCAGATGTAACTAATAACAAGCAGCAAAAGATGAGTCTCATGGCATTACGTCACTCCGAAATTCCCCTGTTAAAATAAAACATTAATTTTACTTACAGATTAATAAGAATGATCCTTATCACTTGGAAGGACATCTACATTAATAGTCATAATTACAAAAGTTATTAAACCTTACAAATCAATTGGCATTCGAATTCCATAAAATATGTAATACCAATGATTGAGGAGGACCACTGTATAACAACCGTTTCATCTATATCCCCTGAGAATTAATTAAATAACCTTAAGAATGAAGGTACCTTCAATCGCAACTATTAATTAACAAGGATATTTGTAAAAATATTATAAAGAGCCTTGTTTGGAGCCTTTTTTATTTATTATATGAATATTTTTCATTTAATTGCATTTCTAAGTAATTAAGCATTTTCAATATCGTCCATATTTCGTGGCATTTTTCACTAGAAAGAAACACAAATACCACGTAAAATATCGAAATATTGGCCTGATCAAATTACGCTCGACATGATACAGAGCTTACGTTAAAAAATCATAACATTTTCCTAAATCTCTTCAACAAAATGTTTACAGCTGTAGACAGACGAGTTTGCAGCTCCTAGACTGGTGATTTCGCGTAAAGGGGACGAACGAAGGTGATCCAAATACATATTTAACGGATTTTTTTTCATTTCTCTCATGGATCCGTCTATTCAATATTTCCAGGACCTCTACTTCCTCATAAAAAAATAAATACCTTCTATAACCTGCAGTACCACTAATTATTCAGATCCTGCGTGAAGGACTTGTTTTTTTAACTGCTTGTGTAACGAAATGGCAGAGATACAGACAGACATAAATTTCAATTGGCGACACACTTCTCAGAATGGCCTAAAAAGTGAATACAATTTATCGCTACTGAACTTAAACTGAGTTTCAGACTGACCTTAGGGTTTTATTTATGTAGATGTTATGTTACCGTTGACAAATAAAAGAATAAAAACATTAATATATGTCGTAATGGACTAGTTTTCCTTATCGAAATATATTTTTGACCGAAATCTCCGAATATATAGACCAGGAAGGATTAGTGGAGAAATAACATTTCTGAACCGTTCATTAATAAATATAAGGAATAATGTCTCTTAACCCCCCGGAAAGCAAATTACATTACTCTTTCTTAGCTTTGAATGTTAAATGTCAACTGTTCAATATGTAATGGCAGTATAAGGGAGGACATTTGTCCTTTTATAGCCCAATACACGGGTTAGATATTAGGAAAAGATTTTTAGGCGATAACTCGATACCTCTTGATAAAACACTTAATATCTATGAAAGCTTAGTATCAAAAGGTAGTACCTATCTATCGATCTATAAAGCTACACCTAATGAGTAGAGGCTTTAAGGACATCCAAAACTGGACCACTGACCACCCTCGGGTAGGTCCGTTAATAGGTATACTGGAGATAACTCATTCCAAGTCCTCCATGGTTAACGGGAGTTGTTTGTCGTGCTGATCACTCACTACTCAAAACTCTATTGCGAATCCCTGGTGCCCAGCTCGGGGCTAATGATCCTTTAAGGTCTATATTGGACCAAATGGAAAAAACAAAAACATTTTTCTTATTTATTAAATTCCTTTGCCCAGGCGAGTTCGATTCTCGCCTGGGCAAAGGAAATTATTTAGTGACGAAATTCATTAAATAACATCCTAAAATCCCACCCTAGCTAGAAAATGGTGGTAACCTGTAGATAACCCGTCCCAATTAGCCTGAGTTGCAAAAAGTGGACGTTAATAAATAATAATAATAATTATTATTATTATAATGAATTATTTCATAAGTATTTAAAAATAAACGAAATTCTAATAAATGATTAGACAAAACACTGGAAGTTATAGAGTATGTATAACGGGGTTCGGTAGGCCAGTGTGTTATTCAACTCACTAGTCTTCCTAGTAGGAATGACTTATGCCAACTGAAACTTGATTTCTGCTTTTAAAATCGCTTTTATATATTTAAATTTTATAAGTTTGAAGAGAAAATGCCTCACCTGTCTGGTTTAACAGCCTTATTAGATACCAGAGTCTGAAAAACATTGCATCATACCCCAGCCATGAAACCATTGAAGTCACGAAGACATTGAATCTAAATTATGTATTATGATCGTAACATTCATGATCAAAAGTCAACAGCTTATTGAATTTATTTATTTTAGATCGAATTGTTTATGTTTTGAAAAATGACTGTAAGAACCTTTCCGGGTGAGAGGGGTAATTTTCAAAAGTCTGTGTAGCGGGAACCAGGTCAAAGAAAACCAGGTTGTTTAAAAATTCTTCAAGGTTATGATCGTAGCTTCTACCCAGTAATTTCTGACTCATGACATACGTTCGAAGAGAAATATCAAATCCGCAATTCTAGCTCCACTCCCTTGCTCTACTCCAGGCCTTGGAGTTTTGAAAGTAGATCAGGCGAACTGCACAATACCAACTACACCGACTACTTGTGTAAAGGCAACTACTGAGATACGTAGCCTGTATGTAGAAGGAAGGGGCACTCTGGCATGAAAGGATGGAAAAAAAAGTTCGTCTCGCAGATGTCGCGTAAACTAAGCAGATTTCCTTCGCAGTGAAATATGATACGCTGAGGATCTCACCTCACCATCTAATCACTATTTCTCACCCTATGTAGCCCTATGCGTATAAGGCAGGCCCTATATAAACAGAAATTAGAATGTTAGTTGCACTGAAATATTTATTGACTTAGGTATCTAAACTGAAAATCGAATTAGTAGAAGTGGGGTTTACAAAATAGTCTTTGCTGGAACCAAAAAAGTCCGTCACGCAGAGGCTGCGTAAACTAAGGGGATTTCCCACGCGAAGATTTACAATAGATAAATATACATCCAGGTAACACTACCGTGAATGTTAAGTGAATAAATACAAACTGTAATGAGAAATCTTTCAGTCAATTTACAATACAAGTTTATAATCTCTTCAACGGAAATCGGCTGAATTGTAAACAAACAGGCCAGCCAACCACATAGCGCTGAATAGATAGATAGACCGGGAAGACAAACAATTAATGAAATATATCTGAATATAACATATTAATTTTATTGAAAACAATTTACTAAAGCTGGTGCTGCAATTTGTAATGAATCAGAATCAGTTTTATCTCAATCACTCTAATTTTAGCAATTTAAGAACAAAAGAAGGGGGTGGGGGTCAACAGAACCTATTTGCATATTTCTCAAAAAATAAAAGTTCAATGAAAACAATATTTGGTACTTAAACCTGTAAAAGGAGTGGTTTATGAAATAACAGCTTATTGTTAATGTGACATGAGCTCTCTCGATTAATATTCAGGATAGACAATAAATGTATATAACAATATTTATAGTAAATTTAATTTCCAATAAGATTGGTTCTATACAATTTTTCGATTATATATATATATATATATATATATATATATATATATATATATATATATTTCAACGGACCTCATTTTCGTCATCTCCTAGGTAGCATCGATGAAGACAAATTTCGTCATGCGTCCGACCTCAACAGCTGACTTCCCTTATGGGAAATCTGCTAAAAATACAAATAACATCGTTAACATTCGACATGTATAAAATAATAGTTGTAGAAAATTAAAATTCCAACAACATCGGTCTTATAAAATATTTCGATTAAACTCATAGTAATATTCAAGATTTCAATTATTTCACCCAACCCCCAAGGCCGATTTAGGTCATTACCTTATATAATGTTTAGTTATCCATGAAGCGGATAAATATCAAGTGTGTTGTCGATCAAATAAAAATTATGTAGTTTAGGACGTAAATCATAAATAAAATTAATATGAGACAGGAATGAATTTAAAAAGTGATGTAGTCTGATCTTATAATATTCGTAAATTAATGTTTATTTTTTAATATGCCTGCTATTATGTAACTCAGTATCTAAGAGGCACATTTGTCAAACAAAAAAAAGTTCTAGCGCCCTCAATCCAGTTTTGTTAATCCTTTGATTATCTAAAGGATCTATGGAAATAGCCTCATTTACCGGTAGTGAAAGTAACTGAATGTGGTGGGTGGAAGAACTGGGATGTAACGGAGACCACTGATTCACGAACTAGAACTATGACGTAACTAGTCCAATACGTCGAACCCTAGTACCGACTTCTACGAAACGAAGTTTCTTTTTGAAATAGATCAGACAAGGAACCTCAATTAACTTGTTGATGCAATTAATATACTAAAATAGAAAGGAAAATCTAGATAATATAACGCTGTAAAATTACTGTAGGTAACATTTGAGAAGCAGTTTTTTAACCATAAAGTATTTTTATTTTCACAATTTGTAAAAATGTTTAAAATAATACAAAAATTCTTAATAAACTCTGCTTCGGAAATGCTCTTTTTTTTAGTCCACCCCTCTAAATTGTAAAGTAGCTTCTCTGCTGACAAAACCACATGTTTCATCATGCTTTTCTGAAAATTCTCAATTAGGGTTCCGATCAACAAAGACAAACCAACTCCAAAGTCATGATAGATTATAAATTCCATGATTAACGAACCAATAGCCCATTTTTGTTAATCTTTCTACCTTTTGCCAAACAAGGTATACCTCACTCTAGAGAACAAGGTAATATGTTGCTATTTTGCTTTGCTTGTAGCACATAAGGTGAATAAATTTCATAGATAAAGATTGCAAACTTTTTGATTACAAGTAAATTTTGAAAGTGCAAAATATCTCCGTTATTTTACGTCGGATCAAAGAATTGTATAGAAACTATCTTCTTGTAAATCCGATTATCTATAAAGTGGGTTTTTTAAACATTTTCTCTGTATCTTAAATATTAACCAAAATATTTCCCATTATTTAGTTTTCTGCCTCCAGTAAACCCTCACTCCTACTCCATTATTGCCAAATTATCAATAAGCTGTTATATCACAAACCACTTTATTCAACTCTTAAATATCAAATATTGTATTCATTGAACTATTACTGAGTGAGGCACATTCAAATACGTAATTTTATGACGTTATCAATTAAAATTTTTCGATCTTGTCTCGAAAATGTTTAATTGATCTATACCATACTGAATATTTAACCACTTATTTCAACTCTAATTTTCATATTCTTTAATGGATGAATTCGGACCAGGAATAGAGTAGGTTTAGAGGGAGGGGGGTCGGTATTTCAAATTTAATCTTTATGAGTCAGATCGGGAAATTTGATGGAACCAATCTGTTAAAATATTGATGTTTTACAATTGTTGCTCTATACATTTACTCGCAACTCATATATTATTGGTATTTTCTTGTTTCTGTCTTCAGTAGGTCAGTATTGTATCATCCCAGCACGTGGAAAATCTGCTTAGCTCACACAGCCCCCACGTGACGGATTTGTTTTTATACTACAACACATATTCTTAATACAATTTTTTGTTTAATTGTTCAATATGTTATTGAAGAAAATATGCTTTTATTTCTAAAATCATAATTTGAGCATATTTGTACATGGTACTGAAGGAGATACAACAGATTCTGGATAGCCCTTGATCTTGAGAGTGAGTTTGGCAACATGCATTTCTTGGATGTTTTCCTCGTAGGTAACAGCCCTGATCTTGAACATTGACCTCGATCCCAACAGTTCGTCAAGTCTTTCGTCCTTTTCCTTTTTAAGGTACAATCAGCTACGGCAAGTCTTGTTAATCATTCTACTATTCACTTATCGCTGAATATTTGAGTAATAATTTGTAAAGCAGTTTATCACTTTGATTCGAGGCACTAAATATATAAGGCAACTGCAAATACTCAGCCTACCAAAATGGAAACTCTCACTAAAGACAACCTCATAATCTGACATAAATATCACTTCATTATATCATTTTATTTCAAATATATTTTTTACTTCATTTTAATCGAAAAAAAATATTGGTTACTATATTTGAAGGGAATTATCCATTTTGCCATCGATGAATCTTATATACTCGTTTTCGCATGTATGTATCTGAGAGAACTCAAAAACGACTAGCCCTAAAATATATTTTTTTAATGTAGTACATAAACATATAAATTCAAATGTATTCAGTCCATAACTGCGAAGCAGTCTGTTTTGTATTTATTTATAATAATATAGTTTTAGAGATTATTAGTGATTCAAATCAAGACTGGTGAATAAACTATGTTTTCCAGAGTATAAAATTCAAAATATAAACTTCAACTTTCAGTTTCAAATCTCAGCTAGTCATGAGTTCAAATCTCACTTGGGATAGGAATAGGAATATGAATTTATTTATTGAGGAGCTCCTTAAATCCTTAGTACCATCCTTGCTAGAAAAGGGTGGTAACCTGTAGATAACCTTTCCTAATCAGCGTTAATGGCACAATATGACAATATTTTGTACTGCTTCACCGGCAGTGGCGGTTTACTCAAAAGTAAAATCGAATAATAACTCCATCAATCACCACTCCACTCTTAACAGGTATAAGACAAAAATAACTGGACAGAAAGGACAAGAAAAAAAAACATTTTCGTCAAAATTAACTGATATTTGAGTAGGACATTTAATTTATATTTTTGTGATGTTTGTCCTAAAAATCAAACACAATAATTATTAAGGGAAAAATCAATGTTCATCTATCTTACCGAGGAGATGACGAAAATGAGGTGCGTTCAAAATCGTACATATATGTCTACGCTTTAGCGGTCACAATTTTTGTGTGTCTTACCAAACTGAATATTTAAACGTTTTATGTAAAAATAAAGATCAAGTTCGTTAACGGCTACATTCGGACAGAGGTAGGGGGAGTTTAGAGATTTTGTATAGAATCAATGTTATTGCAAATGTAATGTCCTATAAATGTTGTTACGCATGTTTTTTCATTACCTTGATTATTAACCAAGATTTTGCATTTTAGCAGATTTCCCTTAAGGGAAATCAGCTATTGAGGTCGTACTCATGACGCAAGTTTTGAAAAATTTCCTCAAATGTCCATCGATCCTACCCAGGAGATGACGAAAATGAGGTCCGTTCAAAATTATATATATATATATATATATATATATATATATATTTGTCTGTTAACGCTCTAGCGGTCGCTATTTTTGTTTGATCGTTACCAAACTTCATATTTAAGCGTTTTACGTAAAAAGAAAGGTCAAGTTCGTTAATGGCTGAAATCTGACCAGTGGGAGGGGAAGTTTAGAGGGGGGATTTTTGAAAATTCGAAATACCTCCGTTATTATGCGTCGGATCGAAAAAGTGTATAGAATCAATCTTATTGCAAATTAATTAAATTTACTATAAATATTGTTCAATACATTTATTCTGTATCTTCAATATTAACCGAGATATTTGCATTTGTATGCATGTGAATGGTCGGCAGGAGCCGGCTACGTTCGGGACTCTCCGCCGAGAGCTAGTGCGTGCCGTTTCGGGAACTGTTCGTCCCTCGTGAATAGGTTTAGAGATTCCTTACTACTACTGTTGTTATTAGGCGGATTTCTCTATAGTAAAACTTCACGAGGGAAATCTGCTTAGTTTACGCAGCCCCTCCGTGACGGACTTTTTTTAGTTTTCGGCCATTTTTTAACCCCCATTCCTACTTATATTAACAATAATCTGTTATATTAAGACGTACATTATTTGAAGCCCAAATACCAAATATTGTGCTCATTGAACTTTTACATTTTGAGATAAATGCAAATACGTGACGCACGTGGGAAATCTGCTTAGTTAACGCAGCCCCTGCGTGACGGTCTTTAATACTTGTACTTTCACAAGCCTTTCTACAACAATGAGGTTGACGGATCTATAAATGTAATGATTGCTTCCTGCATTCCTTTACTATTCAAAACGGATTCATTATTCATAAAAGGTATGTAAATTAATTATACTTCTACAATAGCTTTGGAAGCTAAGACAGCTACACATTGAAGACGGCCATTTAATGAACTCATTCAGAGAGTCATCAAGTCACTTAGTGTCGACAACGAAAGTGATTTGGTGAGAGCAACGAACAGTTATTGAGTTGCTTTAATTATAGATTATAGTTCTTATGGCAGGCGATCTCTCATAGAGCTATTGAGGCTACCAATTGTAGAGACCCGGTGAAAAAGCTGATTCAAGAAGTAGCAAACATAGCAAGGTGCGCAGTCAGCGTGTCTTTCCGCCTCGCTTGGCGATCCTTATTTGCTAGATGATTTTATGGTAGTACTGTAGGCACCGCAAGGACAGGCAGCCTGGGCTGTGCCAACAAATCAATATGATACGAATATTAAGACGGTTTTACACTCCGTAATATTCACACCTTCCTGCATATAAAATCCTTCCTTGATACCTTATTGAGAGTGGAGAATGCAAATAATGGACTTTGCTTCTGATTTAATATTACAGTCATTAAAATAAAAAAAGTCCGTCACGCAGGGGCTCCGTAAGCTAGGCAGATTTCCCTCATGAAGTTTAATAATAGATAAACCTACATACTGGTAACACTACACCACCGTGAATATTAAGTGATTAAATACTAAAGGTGATAAGAAATATTTTCCCTCCCGGCGGGTAGCGACTCAAATATTAACAAACTGGTCTGCCAACGGCTCACCGGAGAGAAAAACAGCAACTGAAACATATCAGAATATAACATACTAATTTCATTAAAAACTATGTACTATATCTAGTACTGTAATTTATAATGAATCAGAATAATTTTTATCTCAATCAATCGAATTTTAGTAGTCCAAAAATTTAAGACCGAAGGGGGGGGGGGGTCACAAGAACATATTTACATCTATCTTGTATAATAAAGGTCCCTGGAAAACAATATTTGGTTTTTAAGTTTTGAATAATGTGGTTTATTATATAATAGAGTATTGTTTATGTAATACGAGTAGATGTGGGGGTTTACTGAAGGCTGAAAACTGAAAAATGCAAATATCTCGGTTATTATTCAAGATAGAGAATAAATTTATATAAAAATATTTGTAGTGCATTTAATTTGCAATACCATTTATTCTATACATTATTTTCGATACGACGTATCGTAACAGTGATATTTCAATTTTTCGAAATTCTCCCTCCCTAAACCCCCCCCCCTCCTGGTCCGATTTCAGCCGTTAACGAACTTAATTTTTCTATTTACATAAAACGACTAAATATCGAATTTGGTAGTGATCAAACTAAAATTGCGACCGCTAGAGCGGTAACGGACAAATATTTAAACACAGTTTTGAACAGACCTCATTTTCGTCATCTACTAAGTAGGATAGATGGACATTTGAAGAAAAATTTTGAAAATTGCGTCATGAGTACGACCTCAATAGCTGATTTTTCTTAAGGGAAATCTGCTAATATATTGGTTCATTGAATGTTCTGCTAAATTCAGATTACTCTGAATATTTCGTATTTACGTAGTACATTCCAAACTGGTGGGTTGCGTTCACCGTTATATATAATACCTGAGTCTGGCAAATCGAACTTCCCTAGACACAAATACGGGGCCATTTAATAAACCACCCAACAATCAACAGGCTTGAAAATGGTGCCACCGCATTGAAAACGCTTGCCACGTGTACAACCAGTAATGACACAATCTACAGACAATAGTAACTTTTTAATTACGTACAATTCTCAGCAATGATTGAGCGCAATACCAATTATAATGGTTTTAATCAATATAAAAATAACCTACAATATAATAATATGTGTTAGTGTGAGTATACCAATAGGAAACGGAATATCGCATTCTTCATTTCAGGCCTCCTTATTACCCCCACTCCTATTCGTTCTAAAAATGTTGTTACAACTTTATACATCTGGGAGGATTTGATGCTAATTCACTTACCCACTTTTGTTCGGCACCGTCGTTTGAACCCCATAAAATTATTGACACTCACTTCGCGTATATGACAAAAGTTTCTCCTAATAAGAAAATGAACACCTTTGGTTATGTGCGTGCTTGCCGAAATACCAATTGGAAACGAAATATCCCGAGACAACTTCTCGTTCCCAGCAATGATGACACAGCTTACAATCATGGTGGAGCTGTTACTAATTCACATACCGAATTTTGTTTAGTTTAGTTCAGTCATTTGTGTCCAAAAAATTGTTCACTCCCGTTATAGTTTTTAGCGTATATCTCATTTATACTTCGGTATACGACAAATGTGTATACCACAAAAGTTACTTTAAACAACAGAATAAACAACTTTTGTTATGTAAATTTTTGTCGAAAACAAATAGGAAACGAAATATCGCAATTTTTCATTTCAGGACTCCCTTATAAAACTCCTCTTCTGCTCGTCTCTGACAATATTAGCATAGCCAATAGTCCAAGTTGGCTTAGTAGTAATATACGTACCAACCTTCATAAAATTCGTTTATGTAGTTTAGGCGTGAAAAAATAACCAACAAACAGACTCAAATTACCTTGAAATTTTAAGAAAAAGATCAGTGTATAGACAAAAGTTACAATTTTATATATATATATATCTATATATATATATATATATATATATATATATATATATACAGTTTTGAAAGGACCACATTTTCGTCACCTACTAGGTAGGATCGATGGACAAGTGAGGAACATTTTCGAAAATCTCGTCATGAGTACAGCCTCAATAGCTGATTTCCCTGAAGGGAGATCGGTTATAATGGCTGCCAGAAATAAACAAGCTGCAACCAACATTTAATGAAATCATTTTCGTACTTGCAGCACGATATGACAACTATATATAAAAAATGTTTAAAATGGTCAATCAACCAACAATTTTTTAGCAGATTTCCCTTAAGGGAAATCAGCTATTGAGGTTGTACTCATGACGGAATCTTCGAATTTTTTCTTCAAATGTCCGTCGATCCTACCTAGTAGATGACGAAAATGAGGTCCGTTCAAAACTGTATATATATATATATTTATTTATTTATTTGTCTGTTACCGCTCTAGCGGTTTTTTTGTTTGATCGTTACCAAACTCGATATTTAGTCGTTTTATGTAAAAAGAAAGAACAAGTTCGTTAACGGCTGAAATCGGACCAGTGGGAGGGTGGTTTAGAGGGGAGGATTTTCGAAAATTCGAAATATCTCCGTTACTATACGTCGGATCGAAAAATTGTACAGAATCAATCTTATTGCACATTAAATTTACTATAAATACTGTAGATACATTTATCCCCTATCTTGAGTATTAACCAAGATATTTGCATTTTTATTAGATTTGGGCCGATAACGGATTTTAAATTTCCCGCCAAAAGCTAGTTCGGCCCTTTGCCGTAATTGTTCGGCTCTCGTATGGAGATGTCTCTATTGTATAACTTCACGTGGGAAATCTGCTTAGTTTACGCAGTCCCTGCGTGACGGACATTTCTTTTAGATGACTATATTATATGGATTTGAATTTTATTTAGTGAATTCACCTCTAAATTAATTTCTATTGGCTATCGAGCCCACAACTCCACGATCTTAATGTACCAAGTTCATTAAGACCAAGAGCTTATAACGGAGTGTTAGAGTGGATATTACGAAGTGTTTGCTTGTCGTCAACACACCTACAAGATATGCAAGACATGCTTAAGACTAACGTGTCCGTCAATGTGCAGTTCACAGCATTGATATGTGTCAATTCTAGCTTGCTTGTGCAAGGTTCCATGTGGAATGCAGGCCATGCAAACAATTTGCTTCTTCGCCTCATTTAATTATCATTTAGTACCCAACAAGAAGGTTTCGCAATACCTAAAGAGTGTGCAAGCGTATGGGAATTGACGTTAGCATTTTATGTAAATAAACGATAGCTGCACAGTAATTACCTATTTACAGAAGCTAATATTTCTACTGGAAATTACATTAATTTAAAATTATAAAACAAGTGACTACATTATTTATAATTACATAGACTGGCTCAAGTAACATAACAAATAAATAATTTAGCATACTAATAAGTGATGTGGAAAACTCGCCAAGAATGGCAAAAAGTCCGTCACGCAGGGGCTGCGTAAACTAAGCAGATTTCCCACGTGAAGTTTTACAATAGAGAAATCTGCCTAATAACAACTGTAGTAGTAAGAAACCTCTAAACCTAAAACATAATTTAGGGCGTAATAACCCAGTAGTTTCTAGCCCCAAAACACAGTTAACCTAACCTCTAAAACTATTCACGAGGGACGAATAGTTATGGAAACGGCCACCAGAGCTCTCGGCGGAAAGTCCGAACATAGCCTAGGTGACCACACGCAGAACACAAATGCAAATATCTCGGTTATTATTCAAGATACAGAATAAATGTATAGAGCAATATTTATAGTAAATTTAATTTGCAATAAGATTTATTCAATACAATTTTTCGATGCGACGCATAATAACGGAGATATTTTGAATTTTCAAAAATCCCCCCTCTAAACCCCCCTCCCACTGGTCCGATTTCAGCCATTAACGAACTTGATCTTCCTTTTTTACATAAAACGATTACATTCCGAGTTTGGTGAAGATCAAACAAACATTGCGACCGCTAGAGCGTTATCAGACAAATATATATATATATATATATATATATATATATATATATATATATAAATATAAATATAATTTAGAACGGACCTCATTTTCGCCATCCCCAGGGTAGGACCGATGGACAATTCAAACGAAAAATTAACTTGAAATTTTGAGAAAAAGATCAGTGTATATAAAAAATTTACAATTTTATATATATATATATATATATATATATATATATATATATATATATATTGACATAAAATTGTAACTTTTGTCTACACACTGATCTTTTTCTCAAAATTTCAAGTTAATTTTTCGTTTCATATGCAATGGACACGATATATATATATATATATATATATATATATATATATATATATATATATATATATATATAATGCATCTATATAATTTTGAAAGGACATCATTTTCGTCACCTACTAGGTCGGATCGATGGACATGTGAGGAACATTTTCAAAACTCGCATCATGAGTACGACCTCAATAGCTGATTTCCCCTAAGGGAAATCTGCTAAAATGTTTATATTTCTGATGCTTTGAGTTTCCACGACTTTGTGGGTATTACGAAAAATTCCAATGATTGCAATCCAATGCTCCCTGTGCTCGAGAAGTGTTATATTAAATATGCGAACTAAAATCAGCTGGTTTTTTTTTTTTAATATAACACATGTTTCAAACAAAGGATCAATAAAACAGTTGAGTAACGGCAGCTGCCCATGCAACATCTGAATTATTCCTAGTTTAATTAATCTTAAAATAGTGTCGCTCCTCCGTTGGCTATGCTGTCTTGAACAAAGTTCTTAAGTAGATAATATGAGCACATTTTATGAGACCTATTCCCAAACCAGTAAAAACCACGTTTCGAAGACGATTTCTTCTCAAAAAGTGACATCAACCTTTAAACATCGTGCTTTAGGAAGCCTATGAAGACCACCTGGTCTCCCAACTCATTTACAGTAAGTCTAGATAAAATTTATTTTATTTACTATCTGATATATCAACTAGTTCCTCCGGCTATTGATAATTCTCTTGGTGGAGACCATCTTTACTGGCTAATCATCGGGTACACTTGATAACCGCTTCTGATGCGAGGGCAGCACATGTACGAGTGTGCGTATGCACATAAAACTGGAGCTTCATAAAATTAGAAAATAGGAAGAAGAAAAAAACAAATTACGTCTTTAGTTCTTGACAGGGTTAGTCTTGATATTCTTTCTCGTAATATGTATGAGCATGTGCGTGGGTGTTTGTGCGTGAGGGTGTAAGAAACATTTCAAAAATCATGTTATCAGTGCCTGCTGTATAACGAATTTCTATCCGAGGGTAATCTGCTAAATTGATTCAAATATCATTTATTTATATTAAAAATAGTAATGTCTTTGGCATTGAACAGAAAAGAAAAATCCCTACACAAGAAGAAGGATAAAGGTCAGTAGTGTGTAATATGATCCACCCTTATCAGTGTGATAAAAAGGCTATATTAAAGTCTAGTAATGAAACATCATAAAACCGGACCGTTTGTGTTTTATAATCACAACAAAACCGATTTCGCAAGAAGTCTATTACTTTGACAACTCGCTTCCTTCAGATAGAAAACTCTGTGTAAAATGAATACTTATTGATTTATAAATAAATGCATACTATTGGAGGCATCACCCATAACCTATACTTATACATACCCATCAACAGAAAGTAGAAGTAGTGGTGGTATCAATGGATTTACAATTTTTCAAGGATCAATATCAATTCAATTACAATTTTATTTTAAATAAATGACCTCTCGAGTCAGTCTTCTAATAGACTAAGTAACCTTGAGTCACTTTAATCTATTAGCAGATTCCCCTCATGGGGAAATCCACTATTGAGCTGACACTTATTAGATACATCTGAAAAATGACACCAGTTGCATCAGAGGGCATGACAACTGGATTTCACATCAGAACATGCATTAAATATTGCCCAGGAACTACTAAAATTATATTTTAAAAATAAATATTAAAAATGTAAGTTTTGAAAGAGGCTTGCCCTGGAAGATTAATTCTTTATTTGTCAACACCCATTTTGTGCTACTGTGAGGCTAATTGGTACTGGTTATCTACAGGTTACCACCCTTTCCTAGCCAGGATTAAATAAGTTTGTCACTAATTAAATTCTAATTTCCAACACGGGAATCGAACTCACGATTCTAAATTTGCCAAGTTTATTAAGATCAGCGCCTTAACTTACATGGCAAACCTGAGATCCCGGAAGGTTATAAAACTTAGGTAAGCGGAATCATAACTGGACAAAGTTTCGAAATTCAGGACGGAGAAAGTTGTCCGAATTGAATTCTGGAAGCATGTTTTATAAATTGCCTCGTTGCTGGCATCATGCCTACACAGTATTGCTCTCGGAGGTGGGTCGCCAATGACTATTTGGCCCTATCACGAATTTCAATCATGGCTAACAACGGCAACAGGTGTTGCTCCTATGCTGAGTCAAGCTCCTATATTAACCAGCTATTACGAGTCCTGGAGCGGGCTAAGAGGGGCCGCAACGCATTACCAAAGAGTATTATATTCACTGGAGGAGGAGAGCAAGGCCGTAAACTACTAGCCCATATAGACTGAATGGAAGGTCACGAAGCGGGATAGGCTTCCCATTGATCCAGATACAGCTGTTTGTCAGCTGACAGACACCTGTTAGTTCCTAATCAGTCATCACAAGCCGAATAAGAGCTGTCACTTAGTCTAGCATTTGTATACGTTACTTTTCAACTCGGACGTGCCACTCAAGTCTATTATAGTTATTAACGGGCTGTTGCATTCATAGCTGAAAGGGGTTGTTCTAAAACAGAGAACTTGGAGATATTAATTAATTAATTTATATATATATATATAATTATTTATATGGCACAACAAAAACTTCGTCACGCAGGGGCTGCGTTAGCTAAGCAGATTTCCCACGTACGTTACATATTTGCATTTATCTCGAAGCGTAAAAGCTCAAGGATGACAATATTTGGTATTTAGGATTCAAATAATGTGCTTCATAATACAGCTTATTGTTAATATGCAATGAGCAGGAGTGGGGGTTTACGGAAGGCGAAAACTAAAAAATGTAGATACCCTGGTTAATAGTCAAGCTAGTATAAAAAACATATATAACAATGTTTATAGAACATTTAATTTGCAATTAGATTGATTATGTACAATTTTCCCTTCTAAACTCTTCTCTCCCCCAAGCCGATTTCAGCCGTTAACGAACATGATCTTTCTTATTATATTACACACTCATATATTGAATTTGGTAATGATTAACAAAAATTGCGACCGCTAGAGAGGTAACAGACATATATATGAACAGACCTCATTTTTGTCATCTACTAGATAAGATCGATGGACATTTGAGAAAATGGTCCCCCTTAAGGGAAATCTGCTAGAAAAAACGTGGCACACTCACAAAAAAAATATTATCCTCCATACTTATGTTACAGATAATCCAGTTAAAACAGAAACCTAATTGGAACAAAAACCAAAGTTTCGAAAACAAACCTGAAACGGCTCGAGTGGGCAAAGTACATTCATATTTTTTGGATTGAGCTTTATATGCAACTACCCGTGTTACCCATCGTTGAATGTTTGTAATAGAAATGGTTTCACGAGGAAATATAAATATTAGATTTACAATATCATCGCGTCGTATTCACCAATAACATAAAAGTCCTAAAAGAAAATAAACATTATGTAAAAAAAAACAGCAAAGTTTTGGAAACAAATCTAAACGGAAATTTGAATGATTAAGATAAAAATTATTCCAATTCATTATAAATTACAGTACTAGATATAGCAAATAGTTTTAAATAAAATTAATTTTCTGTTTATCAGGCTACATATGGCATAGCTAGAAACGCAAATATTTGTTCGATTCCCGCCTGGGCAAAGGAATTTATTTAGTAACGGAATTCACTAAATAAAATCCTGGCTAGAAAAGGGCGATAGCCTGTAGATAACCCGTCCCAATTAGCCGTAGTTGCAAAAAGTGGACGTTAGATAAAATATTTGTTCTCACCAAATTAAGTTTGACGAGACAAAAATTCTACATAGAGAAGACCACATTGGTAGAATATTTGTACTTGAAGCTCTCAAAACTAACAAGAGAACAAATACAATAAATGGTGTGGATGGTGCGATACTATCCGAAACGTGGAAAGCCATAATAAAAAATCCTAATCATATGATTTAATCAAGTAACTATTTGTTCGATTTCCACCTGGGCAAAGGAATTTTTTTTGTGATTTTTTTTCGCCCTGGCTAGAAAAGGGTGGTAACCTGTACATAATCCGTCCCAATTAGCCCTAGTTGCAAAAAGTGGACGTTTATTAATAATTAATTAAAATATTTGTTCTCACCAAATTAAGTTTGACGAGACAAAAATTCTACATAGACAAGTCCACCTTGGTAAAATATTTGTACTAGAAGCTCTCGAAACTAACAAGAGAACAAATACAATAAATGGTGTGGTTTGTGCGATACTATTCGAAACGTGGAAAGCCATAATAAAAAATCCTAATCATATGATTTAATCAAGTACCTATTTGTTCGATTTCCACCTGGGCAAAGGAATTTTTTTTGTGATTTTTTTTCGCCCTGGCTAGAAAAGGTAACCTGTAGATAACCCGTCCCAATTAGCCTTAGTTGCAAAAAGTGTACTTTAATAAATAAGTAATAATAATCAAGTAACTATTTATATTAAAAACACTGCCTGATGAAGATGGACGCATTTCCATCGAAAATTCGAACCGCTGGAGCAGACAACCGAACTCCTCACAATAAAATTAATATGTTATATTCAGATATATTTCAGCAAATGTTTTTCTTTCCGTTCAAGAATATTTCTTTCTATTCAGCTCTTAGAGGTTGGCTGATCTGAAACTGACTCAAAGTATTTATTATTTATTTGTATTTATTCAATTAATATTCACAGTGGTGTTAAGTGTTACCATTACCTAGATTTATATATTGTAAAATTTACGAGGGAAATCTGCTTAGTTTACGCTGCCCCTACGTGACAGAGTTTCTTCCTCTGTATGGGCAATGGCATGCGCAAAATGTTCGAAAACAATGAATAAAATGACCCTGTCTACTATTCTATGTATATACAGTAAATCCAAAGAGGTAGACGACAGCAGGATGCAAGGATACTAAGGAGCGTCCTTCACTCCGACCTCTAGGTCAATAACCTCTCTGTTTGTCTTTCCTATTTATAGTGCACCTCTAACTATTGCAATTAATGTAAAACATTTTCTCTCTATATCTTTAGATATCTCTCTAATTTATTCAACTCAACATAACTAAATTTCCTTCCTAAAATATCTTCGTAAATATTTGTCTTAAAGAAAAGAAGAACACTAGATATCAGATTCGGACCCAATGACCGTTTATAGATTATAGATAATAATACTGTGGTAACTGGAAGAAACAGTGATTTTATGTGATATTATTATATCTAAAACAGCTACAAATTTTGTAAGCATGTTATCGTTATACATACAAATTCAAATTATATTACTTGACATTTTCGATAAAAATAAAAAAAAATGCAAATCAATGTACTAATTGTTCTAATTTCTACAACTAAACTAATTATTCCTGAAGTTCTCTCTATCTCTCTCCCTCTCTCTCTATGTATGTATATATTGACACTCACACAGTTAAAATGACGCTTAAGACAATGAAACTTATAACACCGTTAAGTTTCCAGTTAAAGAAAAATGTTTTTGGACAATTGGAGTACACTGATTAATTAATATTATGTTTTATGTACTTAACCGATTCCCAAAAACCACATAGTAATGGAGATAAATACTATTTTGTATTTTATTACTTCTTAACTCTTATATTTGCGTTTTTTTACTTTTCTGTCATCAATAAACTCTGTCAGTGCATTTCCCTACTCATGTCTATTAGCAAGGAGTTGTTATATCGATGTCATCATTTAAGATTTTTTTTAGAATTATACGTTCTAAATTGCATTATTTTTTTTTATTTTATTAACACCTCACTCGAATTTTAACCGTTTAGTGGAAAACTAAAGACTACATTAGGTAATGGGTGTAAACGGAGGGGAGGGGGGGGGGGGTTAGAGGGCGGAATAATTGAAAAATCGAAATATCTTGGTTACTATGAGTCGGATCAAATATTTTATGTCTGTTTTATGCTTTCTGCCTTTCGTAAACCCTCACTTCTTCTCATTAGATTTTCACTTCAAGTACGCCCCTCAATATAGATATCAATTCCAACTAACATTTCAAATCCTTTTTATGTACTTTCTAACTGCAAGAGAAATAGAGAACATATGGTGAGTTGAGATCATTGGCATATAATATAAAACAGTGCGTGGAAAATCTGTATAGTTTTTGCAGCACCTGAAGATTATAGAACATGGGAAAGGCAGATTTATAATTTTTTTTGAAATATACTTATTTTATATCCTATTTACCATTTAATGAGTTTCAATCAAGTGTGAGTTTTTGGACGTGCTCAAAACTCTATTAGGCCAAAAGTAGTTTTATGCTGTTTTAATTGGATTTTATTTTTGCAGAATTTAGAGCCCCTTTCATGTGAAAATACCTATTAAGTCATTGGAGAAATGCAGTCTGGAACTTATACTTTACTTTGAGTAGGAGGATCAATGCTTATGTATACCATAAGCCAGCTGAGCCAAGAGGCGGATGAGAGTGTGATTTAGCACTATCTCCAGCATGCACTTCTTGATCTGTTTGCTTTGCCATTTGTGCAGGCAATTGCAAACAGTGCCTACTCCATCCCGTGCAATAGTTATGACGTAAGAGGTAGTCATGCCAGAACCATTATCATCATAAATTCCACGATAATCAATTTTAAATTTACGTTTGTCATTAAATGAGATAATTTATATCCTTCATAAAATTGCGTTATTTGAGCTATGTATCCTGATTTAAGAATTGAGAGCTCAATAAATACTACAATGCTGCATAAATACAGCATCATTGCCACTCAAAGAAGAAGTCGGAAGATTTATATTTTTTTCGTAACCTAAACGACAACTGTAGATTATATTTCAAAATCCAATGTCCAACTGTAGGTTAGCTTATGTCAGAAACTACGTCATATCTACGCAAACTGCTTTCACTATCAGCTGAAGGTTTCATCAGAAATATATTGAATTATTTCGTCCAAACATCGAATGAAACCATTTTTCTGCCATTAATGAAATCTGGCAAAATGAGAATAAACTTTTGTTAGTTATCAGGATTCGTATTCTAAACAGAAATTAAAAATCAGTCAATTACAATTTTCTCGTGGAAAACAAAGGTAAAATACGATTTATTCAAATAAAAGTATAAGGTATTTAAGAGTCATTCGCTAGTAATTCATTATGGGTGTAAAACTCGATTTAGTAGCACTGGCATGTGAATTATCTACAATATTTCTCCGGTGTTTCTACAGCCTTCATCAGGTGGTGACTGTGGTGCCTCCATGGCTCTTGCCAGTCTTAAAGTGTTTGTTTGCATACAAGTCTAGCCAAGAGTCGAGTATAGATATTACTAATAGCTTAGACTGAGAAAACATGTATTTAATAGCACAAGCTTTTCATTTTTTTAGGTGTGTGCTGAATAATAAATATTTTTCAGTGTTATGAACGACATTTGTATATTAGCAGATTTCCTTTAAGGGAAATCAGCTATTGAGGTTGACCCATCACGCGATTTTTGAAAAATGTGCTCAAATGTCAATTGATTCAACCTAGTAGATGACGAAAATGAGGTCCGTTTAAAATTATATACATATTTATCTGTTACCACTTTAGCGGTCGCAATTTTTGTTTAATCGTTACCAAATTCGATAAATAAGCGTTTATGTAAAAAGAAAGGTGTTCGTTAACGGCTGAAATCTGTCTTTTGGGAGGGAAGGTGGTTTAAAGGGGAAGAATTTCGAAAATTCGAAATATCTTCGATGTTATACGTCGGATCGAAAAAGGATGTTGTACCAACGTAATTGAAAATTTAATTTTCTATAAATGTTCTTATATACATATTCTCAATATCAAGAAAATTAACCGATATATTCCGATTTTTTTTTGTTTTTAGCCTTTTGTATGTCCCATCCTGCACATATCATATTAACATGCTGCTGTTATATCATGGACCACTTTATTCTAAGCTAAACCAATATTGTTTACCTTTATTATTCGATATACTCGCAAATTTGTAGTGATGGCGTCATCAATTAAGATTTACGTTTTTGTTTCGAAGATGTTTACATAATATATACCATTCTCGATATTTAACTGTTTCAGTCAGCACTGAAGATCATATTTGTTATTGGCTGAGTTCGGAAGTTGGAATAGTGGGGGGAACTCGAAATTCAAAATACTGTCATTATTATGAGTAAGGTCGTAACATTTTATAGGACCAATACTGTTAACCTATTGATGCTCTATAATTGTTGTACAGTTCATTTTTTCATAACTCAAGTATTCAGCGATTTATTCGTACTGTTCTGTTTGTGTCTTCAGTACCCCCCTCCCCGCCCACCGCTCTCTTTTACTCTTGTTTTTTTGTACATAGAAATAGGGAATTTGTTGTGATATGAGATCAAAATACAAAAACAAAGGTGTGTTACACTAGCATGTGAGAAATCTGCTTAGTTTACGTAGTCCCTGTGTGAGGGACTTTTATTTTCATATATAATAAGAACTCAATTTTTTTTCCGTTCCTTCTTTACTCGTTCCAAAATTAAAAAAGCGAGTCTGCGCCAATGAAATGAACTTTAAAATGAAGTTGTTTTCAAAACAAAAGGAAGATCTCGAGGACATTAAAACCAAGGAGGGAAAAAATCACAGAATTAAAATGGCTTTCTTCATAAATGCCTAGCGGAACAGAACACACAAGATGACTTGTAAAATATGATTCTTCGACAGAATAATGTCATTATTATCTTGTGAATTTTATCCTGAGGAGTTATTGATGATTATAGGAGAGTGAGGGACTGCCATAGGTATAGTTCAAGCTATTTGGCCGAGCACCCAGCCATAACCTGGATCTACTCCAATACCCCTAGAGGTTACCCCGAGTCATGACCATAATCTGGTGACAAACACTTTTCCTCGATGAGAAATGAAAAATTATACTATACCTAGAAGTTCAGGCAGTAAATGGGGAAGCTAACTTTTCTTCTTTCTACATTTCTTTCAATGTTTCTATAATTAAGCCAGTCATTCCTATTATTCTTTCGTATCTAAATTTCTCTTCGAAAAGCTAAATGTAACCTCACTTTAGAATTATTTACCAGCTAACAAGTTGTCTAAAATTAATTGTTTATTCGAAATCTAAAGCGTTCTTTGGATGAATTATTTGGAATAAGCTGGTTCACTATTATCCCACTGCCTGAGTATCACAATATCTTATTTTCTAGATTGTCGAATGACACACAGACGTATTACTGAGCATTTTACGATCTTCAAAAATGCCATTAAGAATATATAACTGTTATTATAAGCTATGCCGGGTGTGTAGTTATTTATTCCATGTATTTATTATTTATTAAAGGCGAGTTCGATTTCCGCCTGGGCAATAGGAATTTATTTAGTGATGAACTCATTAAATAAAATCCTTAGTCTCAATCTGGATAAAGAAGCGCAGTAACCTATAAATAATCTGTCCCATTTAGCCATAGCAGCAAGACGTGGATGTTAATGGATAATAATAATACTGTTGCGAAAACTGCGTACCTGAAGAATTACATAAAGAAGTAAATGAAAGCAACCGACCAATAGCACCAGGAATGTTCTGGGTGACACCAGTCAGGGACCTAGACTAGTCTGGACCCATTTTCTTTGAACTCGCCGCCCGTCTATAAAGCAGCCCAGCTCGCCCGACAGTTTGTTTTCAATTCTCTTACTAGTGAATAATAGTGCGTTCAGTGCAGCTTTAGTGAACAGTGCTTTTAGTTTCAGAAGAGTTCAGTACCGAGTTTATGAGAAGATGCAGTGCAGCGTTCTTATGAATATCAGTGCAGTGCCGTGTTTTGTGATATTCGGTGATTCACGTGATCATGAGTTATTGTATTGTGCAATAAGAAGTGAAGTTATCAGTGCATATTGTGACTAGCATTGAAGAATAATTTACAAAGTGTGTAATGCATTATCAAATAAATTGTGCAGTGATAAAAACCAAAATCCAAAAGACCTCTAATAATCAACGTTTATTAATTTTTGTAACGTAACAATACTAATAAGTTAATAAGCAAAGTTAATAATGGCATATCACTAAATGAGGGTTATAGAACCCACCTGTTAAGAGATTACATATTATCAGATTATTAGATATTGACAAATTACCTCCTGGTAAGTCTAAATTAAATTAAGGAGATC
The DNA here is from genome assembly GCA_019009955.1 of Riptortus pedestris. NCBI lineage: Eukaryota > Metazoa > Arthropoda > Insecta > Hemiptera > Alydidae > Riptortus > Riptortus pedestris. The sequence goes on along the minus strand of CM032232.1, from coordinate 43,885,283 downwards.
TTTATTATGTGGACTCATTAGTGAGTATAATAATTTTATAAGGTTTGTTCGAACTCTATGTATCTAAAAGAATTACGATTTACCTTAATGGTTGTGAGTTAAAAAAAAAAAATGTTACCCTTTATGTTTTTAGCATTGTTAATGCCCAGGAGGGCGAAATGTCTGCGATTCTAAAATAAGGAGAATAAATATAGCTGTTTGAGACCTATAGAAACTTTCTTTTGTCCTGGAATAGTTATTATATAAATTAATTCACCAATTACTCTAAAATAATCAAAAAGAGTCCTAAAATGATTTTAAACATTTCTTTCACAGAAGGAGAAAAATATTAATTTTGGGGAAATTCTAAAATCCAATATCAAATTGCTGAAACAAAGATGGCGTTTTCTTTAATCTCCTTGCATATGGTTTTTGATTTACATTATAGACTAACATAACATGTAATGCGATACTGAGTTATACGACACTGACATACAATGTATTTCAAAATTAAAATGTTCTATGTCAGTTAGTCCTGGAGATATAAAAGATAGCGCATTACTATGTCCCTGACATTTTATCGCTAATTACTAATTAGCGTAATGCACTTCCAATCAACGGAACTACGCAGTGATTATTGTTCCTGTAAGCAAATTCAATCTCAAATCGATCTGATTATCACTAAGATCACTATCCTTCTTATCTATTGAAGTATTTTCACTTTCAATATTAGGACTCGTCGAGAATTCTCCACAATTTTAATGATGAATAATATTGACAGTTTCTAGTAAAAAAAAAAATTCCTAAAAAGAGTTCTAGTCCGATTTAATAACATTGAATTTTGTTTTGGAAAAAAAAAAACCTGAACAAAAAACACTGCAAACAAATTGAATAGAAGACTGTCTATCAGTAATGCGGCGATTTCTATAACTTGAATATAAACGGAGACATTTAAATTTTTGTATATTCAGCCTTGAGTCAACCCCAACTCTTGCACTTGGCGATGTTTACTCTAAGCAATTATATCACTGCACATCTATCATGTCTAGCTCGAATACATAAGAGTTCTCTAAAGTAGATGCAGAGAATAGACGAAGTGCCTGAAGGAAGGTTTGAATAATAATCTCTATTATAATTTGAAATTTCTAAACTATTTGTCGTTAGATACGAAAAATTTGAACTCAAATGAAAATATTCAATGACCTTAGTTTGAAACTATATAGCCGGATGAAAATCTCAAACTGTAATTAACACAACACAATTTTGCTTACAATTACAAACTTTCGAAATAAATTTATTTTGTTTGCTATTAACCGCTTAATTAGTTTCATGTAATTCTGTGATTTTGGACGAACTCAATGCTTGACAGAAGAATTACTTATTAGCAGATTTCCCTTCGGAGAAATGAGCTGTTGGGGTTGTACTCATGACACGATTTTTGAAACATTTCCTCAAATGTCCATCTATCCTACCCAGAAGATGAAGAAATTAAGATCAATAAGAAGGCCAAGTCCTCTACTGTCCTTTACTGTTGAAAAAAAAAAGTAGATGACTTGGCCTTCTTATTGATCCTGATCAATTGGTTCCTCTACCATCCAGCATATTCCAGAGAAATTAAGATCCGTTCAAAACTATATATATATATATATATATATATATATATATATATATATATATATAGTTTTGAATACATTTTGAATATACATACACACTCACATATAAATATATTTTTCTGTTAACGCTACAGTGGTAGTAATTTTTGTTTAATCGCCACCAAACTAGATATTTAAACGTTTTGTGTAAAAATAAAGGTCATGTTCGTTAACGGCTGAAATCGGAAGTGGGGAAGGGCGGGGTTCAGAGGGGAAAATTTCGAAATATCTCCGTTACATTGTATGGAATCAATCTTCTAGCAAACGTAATATTCGATAAATGTTGTTATGTACATGTTTTCTCTTTATTAAATTTTAACCGAGAAATTTCCATATTTTAGTTTTTGGCCAATAAGTAAAACCCCACTCCTATTCATGTCATATAAGCATTATGTCATGAAGCACTTCATTTCAAGGTTAAATACCTAATGTGGTTATCATTGAACTTTTGTGAGACACATGCAAGTACGTTATGTTATGACGTCATCATTTAAGATTTGTCATTCTTTACTCGAAAATGTTTATTTGATCTATACCATGATCGATATTTAGCCGTTTCACTCATCACTATAGATCATAATTGTTATTGGCTGAAATCTGACCTGGAATAGTGGGGATTTTGAGGGGAGGAATTGGCAAATTCTAAATGTCTCCGAAGTCGGATCGTAAAATGTTATAGACCCATCTTTCTAAACTATTGGTGGTCTGCAATTTTTGTTCTATGCATTATTTCATAACTGAAGTATGTATTATGCAAGCTATTCGTACTTTCTTGTATTCTGTCTTCAGTACCCCCCCCCCCTCTCGCCCCATCTACTCTTCGGTTATTTACATATAAAAAGAGAATATGTGGTGAGATAAGATCACAATTGTGTTATACCAGCAGGTGGGAAATCTGCTTAGTTTACGCAGCCACTGCTTGACGCGTTTTTATTATGTTGTTTTAACTGAACTTATTTTTGCGCGGATTCCTTTTAGCAGATTTCCCCCAAGGGAAATGAGCTATTGAGCTTGTACTCATGACGGAATTTTCGAATTTTTTCTTCAAATGTCCATCGATCTAGTAGATGACGAAAATGAGGTCCGTTCAAAACTGTATATATATCTATTACTGCTCTAGCGGTCGCAATTTTTGTTTGATCGTTACCAAACTAGATATTTAGTCGTTTTATGTAAAAAGAAAGATCAAGTTCGTTAACGGCTGGAATCGGACCAGTGGGAGGGTGGTTTAGAGGGGAAGATTTTCGAAGATTCGAAATATCTCCGTTACTATACGTCGGATCGAAAAATTGTACAGAATCAATCTTATTGCAAATTAAATTTACTATTAATATTGTTATATACATTTATTCTTTATCTAGAATATTAACCGAGATATTTGCATTTATATTAAGTCTGGGTGGCTTACGGACGGGTGACTTTCCCGCCAAAAGCTAGTTCGGCCGTTTCCTTAACTCCTCGACTCTCGTGAAATTTCTCTATTGTAAAACTTCACGTGGGAAATCTGCTGAGTTTACGCAGCCCCTTCGTGACGAACTTTTATTTCTCTAAACCCTTTCTATGTAGATTCTAATTGCGAGAGAATAGGCAACTAAACTGTTATTAACACAATATTGAAAAGAGAACTGTACATAGGCTAACGTGGTAAGAGTTTGCATTCTCACGAGCTTAGATTATGTCTATTATTATTCTTATGTCATATAATTGTTGCTATACATTATTAAGTTATACTGATAGAGTCATTTTAATCCTTCCTTCATTACAAAACTAGACTATTGTGAACTAATCATAATGTGAATAATTATTATTCTTCTGAGGTGGGTACTTCTTCCATTATCCACAGTAAGATGAGGGTAAAAAGAAAGTCCGTCACGCAGGGCTGCGTTAACTAAGCAGATTTCCCACGTGCACCACGTATTTGCATTTATCTCAAAACTTAAAAGATCAATGAGAACAAAATATGGTATTTAAGCTTCAAATCAAGTGCTTCATAACATAATAGAATATTGAAAATATGAGATGAGTAGGAGTGGGGCTTTACTGAAGACCAAAATCTAAAAAATGCAAGTATCTCAGTAAATAATTAAGATAGTGAAACAGTGCACATAACAACATTTATAGATCATTACATTTGCAATAAGATTGGTTCTATACAATTCTTCGATCCGACGCATAATAAAGGAGATATTAAGAATTGTCGAAATTCTCCCCTTCTAAACCCCCCTCCCTCTAGTCCGATTTCAACCGTTAACGAACTTGATCTTTCTTTTTACATAAAAGGACTAAATATCGAGTTTGGTAACGATCAAACAAAAATTGCGACCGCTAGAGCGGTAACAGACAAATATATATATATATATATATATATATATATATATATATATATATATACGGTTTTGAACGAACCTCATTTTCGCCATCTACTAGGTAGGATCGATGGACATTTGAAGAAAAATTTCGAAAATTCCGTCATGAGTACAACCTCAATGGCTGATTTCCCTGAAGGGAAATCTGCTAAAATGGATCGATGCCAACTAGGAAAAAAAAGTCCGTTACGCAGGGGCTGCGTAAACTAAGCAGATTTCCCACGTGAAGTTTTACAATAGAGAAATTTCACGGGAGCCGAGCAGTTAATGAAACGGCCGAACTAGCTTTTGGTGGGAAAGACTTCGTCCGTTAGCCGCCCAGGATGTAATAAAAATGCAAATATCTCGGTTAATATTCAAGATAGAGAATAAATGTATATAACAATATTTATAGTAAATTTAATTTGTAATAAGATTGACTCTGTAGACTTTTTCGATCCGACGAATAGTAACGGAGATATTTCGCATTTTCGAAAATCCTCCCCTTTAAACCCTCCCCCCTCCCCGTGGTCGGATTTCAGCCGTTAACGAACTTGATCTTTCTTTTTATATAAAACGACTAAATATCGAGTTTGGTAACGATCAAACAAAAATTGCGACCGCTAGAGCGGTAACAGACATATATATATATATATATATATATATATATATATATATATATATATATATATATATATACAGTTTTGAACAGACCTCATTTTCGTCATCTACTAGGTAGGATCAATGGACAATTGAAGAAAAATTTCGAAAATTCCGTCATGAGTACAACCTCAATAGCTGATTTCCCTTGAGGGAAATCTGCTAAAAACCTGACCCTCCTATATCCCGTGTAAAGGCAAGTACTGGCCACTGGAGGCCCGCGGCGTGTAGAATTGTGCTACAGGTGAGGCGTGACTCAGTCTACTGGAGACTACTCATTCATGGACCTACTTGGTTAAGGTCCACTTAATAGATTGCTGGCTCACTACGTTAAAAGTCCGTCGAGCAGGTCCTACGTGAATTAAGCAGATTTCCTACACACTGGAATATGATTTGCCGATTCATGTAACCATCTAGCCACTATTTCTCCCCCAGTTAAATGCTACATAAAGATTATTTAAAGAGACTCCAAAAAGAGAACTCTGCATAACAAGAAAAATCATTTAACACGACTGTAATTCTTCTGACAAGCGTTAAGTTCGTCCAAAGTCAACAATTAGATGAACATAATTCAGTGGTTAATACCAAACGAAATAAAGATATTTCGAAAGTTTTTAACCCATCTTTCCTCTGCGCCTTCATTTGGTCTTTAAAAATGCGCCTCGCAGCGTAAACCCTTTATTCTAAGCTTAAATAACAAATATTGTTTTCAAGGAACTATTATTATGCCGATACATGTAGCAAATTTGTTGTGTGATGACGCCATCAAGTAACAGTTTACGTCCTTGTTTCAAAAATGTTTCTTTCATCTGTACCATACTCGATATTCAACGGTTCCAGTCAGAGATCATATTAGTTATTGGCAGAAATCAGATATGGAATACTGGGAGTATAGAGCGGTGAATTCGAAAATTCAAAATATTCTTGTTATTATAATAACAAGTCAATTTTTCTCCTATGAACCTTTTTCCAAACTGGAGTTTAAGCGAGCCATTCGTGCATTCTTTTTTTGAGCCTTCAGTATCACCCACCCCTTCTGCTCATCGTCTTTTTTACATAGAAATAGGGAATAAGTGGTAAGATAAGACAATATACTTCAACAGGGCTTCAAACAAACAATAATGCCTTATAAATATTTGACCAACCATTTGACCTTTAAAAGTATTTTTCCTTATCCTGGGAAATAATTATGCTTGTCACAGCGAAAAAAAACAGGAATGTTGACTGAACTAAATTTTCCGCTTAATTGTAAAATCAACAAGCTGCTTCCTCGAACCAAGATGAGAGGGTCATCAGAAAGAAGAATGGTAGTCTATTTATACTAGATTACGGAAAGGTAACCTATTTATACGGCACAGTACATTTTCCTCTATTATAATATAATTCCGATGCCAGGAAAAAAGAGCCGCAAAATTGGCAAAATGAGAAAATACATTTTCTGCGAAATCACTTCCCTATCGACTGATCGATGAAGAATAAGCCAATCATAATTCATAATAAATACATATGTGTTAATCAAAATAATGAATTATTTATTCAATAAATCACGTCCACTTTTTGCAACTAAGACTAATTAGGAAGGATTGTCTAGGGGTTACTACCCTTTTCTAGCAAGGGCGGGACCTAGGATTTTATTTAATGAATTCCGTCTTGAAATAAAAATTCCTTTGCCCAGGCGGGAATCGAACTCGCCACTCAAGGTTTACCGTGTGAGATTAAGGTCAACGCTTTAACTCACATGGCTAACCTGAGCCCCAATAATGAATTAATATACATTTTATAAATTTATGATTTTCAATGATTGGAAAAAATTATTACAAATACTCATAAAATGTGCGTGATAAGCCATTTAGTATTAAGTTACTTAACAAATAAATTGTAGTAACATGTAATTTATAGGGATATTTCGAATAATAAAATTGTATTGAGTAAATAAGAAGTATGAGAATATGTAAAAGCATTTTTTGAAACGCTTTTTAGCAGATTTCCCTTAAGGGAAATCAGCTATTGAGGTCGTACTCATGACGCGATTTTCGAAAAATTTCTTCAATGTTCATCGATCCTACCCAGGAGATGACGAAAATGAGGTCCGTTCAAAATTATATATATATATATATATATATATATATATATATATATATATATATATATATTTGTCTGTTAACGCTCTAGCGGTCGCAATTTTTGTTTGATCGTTACGAAACACGATATTTAACTGTTTTATGTAAAAAGACAGATCAAGTTCGTTAATAGCTGAAATCGGACCATTGGGAGGGGGGGTTTAAAGGGGTGGATTTTCGAAAATTCGAAATATCTCCGTTATTATGCATCGGATCGAAATATTGTATATAACCAATCTTATTGGAAATTAAATTTACTGTAAATATTGTTATATACGATTATTCTCTATTTTGAATATTAACCGAGATATTTGCATTTTTCAGTTTTCGGCAAATCTCCACTTATACTCATGTTACGTAAACAATACTCTGCTACATAATAAATCACATTATTGGAAGTTTAAATACCAAAAATTGTATTTAAGAGACCTTTATTATACGAGATACATGCGAATATGTCCTGTGACCCCCCCCCATCTTAAAGTTTTGGACTACTAAAATTTTATTGATTGAGATAACAATTATTCTGACTCATTATTAATTACAGTACTAGATATAGTAAATAGTTCTCAATAAAATTAATGTGTTATATTCTGATATATTTCAGTAATTGTTTTTCTGTCCGGTTTGAAGCGGGGAGACCTGTTTGTTTACATTTCTAACCTAACGCTTCCTGTCGGCAGGTTATTGAAATTGGATGAAACATTTCTTATTTCCGTTTGTATTTATTCACGGTGTTGTTGTGTTACCAGTATGTATATTTATCTATTACTAAACTTCACGAGGGAAATCTGCTTAGTTTAAGCAGCCCCTGCGTGACGCACTTTTTTTTCAAAACAATAGGTTTAGTCATATGATATTTTTTCCTGAAACAATACATGTGATATAATTGGTCGATATCATACAAACAATTGCGTTTTTTTTTGTTGTGTGTGTGCAAATGTTATTGTATTATGATTTGCTTACTGATTGTTGAGCTAAAGTGTAGTTTAGCCCCTCCCCCCGTACCCCATCTTGTTTCGTTGCCGTCTAAGGATCCCACAAATTAAGTTAGTTAAAAAAAAAAATTAAGTTAAAATTAAAATCCCCACCCTCGGTTAAAACCACTGATTGCGTATTTTGGAAATTTTTGAATGCGGTCACTTGAGTCTAAAGTGTTAAAAAAGATAAAGTTAGAAAAACAAAATGGCCGCGGTCGTCATTTTGAAAAGTGCGCCACCAAGGGGAGGACTAAACTACACTTTCATCGATTGTTGTTTTTGGATAAAATTGTGATAATTCAAATAAAGGGTTAGAACCGCTAATATAAATGTATGTCATACCTATCGGTGGAGACCGTCGTCACTGGCTGATGGTTGAGTACCGCTGGCAAGTGCTATCGATGCGATGGCATCATCTTCAAGTCTGTCAATAGTTGTACTGAGTTGGTTGTCCGTCAGTCCGTGGGTTTTATGCTCTGTTCACCGTATTAGTTGTTTATGTTTAGTCCAGATCTGTTTACTTACCACTAAGATCTGTCAAACGAGGGGTGTTGATGTTCAGGTAAATTGTTTTCGTGTGGTGGGTTGTTTACGTTTTAAATAGTTTTACCTGAATACCAACACAACCCGTTGACAGATCTCAGTGATAAGTAAACAGATCTAGATTTAAAACGTAATCAACCCACCACTCGAAACAATTTACCTGAACATCAATACCCCTCGTTTGACAGATCTTAGTGGTAAGTAAACAGATCTGGACTAAACGTAAACAACTAATACGGTGAACAGAGCATAAAACCAACTGACTGACGGACAACCAACTCAGTATAACTATTGACAGGCTTGAAGATGATACCATCGCATCAAAAGCGCTTGCCAGCGGTACTCAATCATCAGCCAGTGACGACGGTCTCCACCGATAGGTATGACAATAAAATTATGATATACTACTGCTAGCGTTAAAAAATTGACCCGGAGAAAAAAACATATTTATTTTCTTATCAAAAATTCATAGCAAAGAATTTTCGAATAACAAATTTATATTAAAATTATATACTATTACATTAGTGTAAAAAATAACGAAACTGGGCACAAAAGCCACACTGGAAATGGACATTATTTATATGAAAAATATGGACTTGAGAACAACCCCAATGCATAATTTATAGTAATAGTAATGTGCTAAACACATCAGTCTATTACTACTGTCTTCTTGATCCCCAACTATTTTTTGTGGAGTTTTGTGGGGGGAAACTTAGAATATCGAACGAAACACTGCAAAGTGAAAACATCCGCCCCACTCCCCTAAAACACATAACGAGTAATAGGTTTGCCTGCCTGATTATGCAGTCCTGTCCCGGATATGGATGGGTGAAGTCGATTAGCGCAGTTCTGTACATGAAAGTTGGAAGAAGAACTCACGGAAGTTGTCAGAAGAATGTTATACCTTCGATGTTAAAAGTAATATCGATATTTTGTTATGAGATACTTCCATGTTGTTTCGATGGATGGTAATGCTAAACTCGATTTGCAACACTTCTCATAGTTATTTCATATAATAAACTTTCTACATATTATAGTAATATATTAATTACTTCATGGTGAAATGGATTTCTCAAAAAAATGAAGTTTGTGTTTTCGAGCTTTGAACTTATCTTTAAATCTTGTATAACGAATAACTTCCGTAATTATTAGTCGTTTCAAAAAAGGCTACCATCAGTACACTACTGGTATAACGATAATGGATATGGCATTTGACTGTTTTGTTTTAAATTTTTGGGCTTCCAAAAACCATCCCTACTTGTCAAGCTATCATATCACTAAGTATCTGAGCTTTACTTTTAAGTATTGTTTATACAGGATTCTTACTAAATGTGAAGCAGATAATAAAATGTAAGATGACTTCATTTGAGAGTTCAGAGGTAGAAAATCTGATTAGCTTACGAAGGTCGTATAGATGCTTTTTTAGACTTTGTTTTATCCATTGAATAAGTATTGTCACTGTCAACGCATGAGGGTCACAAGTGCATACATCAGTACGTACTCCTGTTCCTTCTCATTCAGAAATAAAGGCATTGAATAAAGGAATTGTAATTTATTATCATACTCTATACCAATTACGTTTTTTATGGATGTTTATGGTCAATTAACCACGTAGGCATTATTAGATATGGCAGAACACATATTACAAAATAATAACTGAGAAATAATATTAATTTCAAACTATTTTGGGCGGTTAACTGAGGAATGGTGATAGGAGAGATGAATGAGAAGATTTACCCACTAGTAGAGCAGCATTTTGCTGAGGAGAGCATGTATATGGGTTCGGATAGTATATTTTCCACCAACCATTGCAACTAGAAGATTGCAAAACATCCAAAGATTCAAAATAAGCGAAAGCAGCAGAATTAGAGCGCCTTTATCTGCTACTGATGGGAGAATGAGATCTGGCCAGAATCTGCGAGGCTATCGCCTTCATTGGACTCCTTCTTGAGCACCGCTCGTTCCATTCTTGCGCAACCTCTGTCTCCGACGAATCCTAACAACGATACTTTATCTTTGGGTAACTACTTATCAATGAGTAGGTTGGTTCTGCCAATATACACGTAGTGCTATTGTCAAATCTGTAGATAGATGGCGTCATTATTGTCTAAACGTCGAATAAACGAGGCAAGCGCTATCATTCTTGATTCGCGGACGCATCAAATGATTCCAGAGTTTGTAAATGGTTTCCTAGCATTGGAATCTCTTGTCAAATGTACTCTTGACTATCAGCTAGTAATGACAGTCACAAATCGACAGATTCAACAAGAGTATTGCCTAAATGAATATTGTGTGGAAAGTAAGAACCTCTGAGCATCTTTTAAACCCAATGAATGATATTCTCTAGAATTAATTCTAAGAAACATAATTGTGTATGGTAAACGACTGAGTGAACTTTCATAATAAAATATTAAATAATACCAGAAATATATATAACAAAAAATAGCTTTGAAAATAAACAGAGGATTTCATTTCCTTTCTTTCCATTCGTAAAAGGAACTTTAAATTCTAAAAATAATTATTTATAAAAATTCACTTATCACGATGAACTTAAATAAAACATGAACACATGTATGTTTGTTCCAGGTAAATAAAATCCTCTTCCTTAAAATAATAAAGTGAAATCATTTTCAATATATTCTAATTAATAAATGTTCATATTTTTAGAAAGTATGGTAATGAAATTCTGACACATACGTCTTACATAAACCAGCACAAACTAATTTTGAATTCAATTATGAATTTTGGAGACTCCTAACGACCTTTTAAAAAGAGAAAACCGCCAGTGTTTCATATTCCACGTTGCAACACACGTGAAAGCACATATTAGGGATTGGTCATTGTTTCGAAATGTCCAAAAGGGAAATGATCTCCTATCATCTGAATTCTCTTTTGATGACGAGCATTCCATATGTCCTGCTGGGTTATCTAACAGTGTGTTAAACAGCATCCATTTGTCGATAACATATGTATTATTATCCAATAGATGTTCATTCTATCTTACTTGTCTAAATTCTCAATGGAAACATGTGAGGGGGGGGGACTGTTACCTGAAAGCAGCAGTTTTCATACTCTACTACCTTATGTTTATGATTACATACTCAGTTTATACTTACTGCCTACAAGCTACTGAGTGACGGCTCCCTAAAATTTAGGGCTTATAATTCCATAGTTTTTCTAGTGCTTTAATAGTTCTTAATGTCTCTGCTTATGTTCCATACAAATGGGGATTTTCTTATTAAAGAACATCTGGCCCGGTGCCACAGACAAATTAGCCAACACACTGCATAGTACATTGATTCTTCAGTTCTTTAAGCAGAGAAGGCCATAGTGGTTTAAATAGTTTTGGAGTGCTAGTAAAAGGCGAGTTTTTAAAAGGCTAGTCGATCTGCCTAGTCCCTTAATTCTGATTTTGGGTTTTGAGAACATCTTAGTCCGACTGCTACGAAACAGACTACGGACACAATGCCCACTGATAATTGTACAGAACTCCCCACCCTTCCCGAGCTGGATGTAGCTCATCAGTCAACTGGAGATGTTTCATTACCTAGTCACGGCAGTTCTTACTTCTTATAATCACTTCAAAACTTAAGAAATTTAAGAACTGAAGAAAAGACTTTGTATAAAGCAATCCACTTTCCTCATGGAACGCTCAGAGCTTACAGCTAACATTAACCAACTAACTAAGCAACCAAAACTGTAGTTGATTGAAGTTAAGATGTTCACGGTGAGATATCAGCGGTTGAAGAAACTCGGAGGTACTAAAACTACAATTCATGGGTCCACAACTTTGTATAGCGTGAGACAAGAGATCATTTACACTTGAGGAACTGTCTTAATAGTGCTAAGGCAATGATTCCAGTTTTAAATTTCAAACAGCTCTCAAAGACCGAGCGGGCTAAGAATAGACGGTCCCGAGATGCTTGACGGAGAACAAACCATTTAATCAAAAAGTATAAAAAGCTTTGTCCTCAAAGAGTACTTTAATACGAGTTCACTTTCAGAGATCAAGATCCAACATCAGTGTGGTTCATAGCTTGACGAAGCGTCTCTAAATTCTTCCGAGACTGGAGGGTAGAGGAACAATAAAAATAAAAAAACCTTGTTCTGCTGCATATTTCAAAAAGCTATCCCACTGCATACTCACTACTATATGCCTTGCCCAAATGGATCTCACCCGATACACAGAGGAGTTGGGTGTGAACCATCCCCTCAGGGTATGCCGGCGGCGACCTCCGTCGTCATGACCGGAGCATGTACCAGTCTATGCTTCATAGAGGTTTAGACCATACTGATGCCATGGGATTGTCTGAGGAAACACTCGCCAATAATCAGATACACCAGAAAGTGATGGGTGGTGTCTGGATTCGCCTTGCAATTGCCAGTTACACACGTGATGCTCGTCGTATACAACCTAAGTCAGAGGTGTCATAAATGATTAAAGAAGGGGCTTTTTAACCCCTTCGGTAACAGATGACCATTATCGTGACATTTAATGAGGCGATTGACAGAGAACTGAGAGTCTGCTGGAACTGTAAGATTCTTCCTACCCATCATTATGCCTCCAGGAATCAGAACAGGATTTTATGCCTAACCCTCTTATTCTCCATTTTCATACTCTTGTGGCGTTTACGTTGCCCCTCAGCATATTAAAGTAGAAGACTAGGTCTTTTTACTGATCCTCATTAATTGGTTTCTCTACCGTTAGTATCTCGGTAGAATTCAATACAGCTTCACCAGGCTATGGCTGGAATCTAACGGTAGCACAGCACAAACCGCACTGATGCTGGAGTTTGTCCTCTGAAAGTGCACTCTGCCCATTAAAGTACTTGTAGAAGACTTTACTGGGTTTTTTATTGATCCTGATTAATAGGTTATATGTTACAATGTCTCTATCATAAATATTGCGGTTATCGGAAAAATCATAACGGTTTTTCTCATTACCAAACCTTTTATTCGCTTTACATAAAGATGATAACCAATCAGTTATATATTACCCATTTTGTTCTATGATCTATCCCCTCGACCATAGAATGACCAGTCCTCCTTATCGAAACAATATAGGAGGAACGCATTCAGTTTCTCATTAGAATTGAATTTCCCCAGGAGGTTTTTGAGTTTTGAAAAGAGCAGAACAAGTGGAAGCCTAATGGGGCAAGATCTGACGAATGAGCTGAATGTCCCTTTCGAGCTCTAATATTTTCTGATTGACGATCAAACTCCTTTGTGGTATCGTGTCGGGGAAGAAAAGGTTTCACCACGATAAAATACGTCTCAGCTTCGTCCATACTTCGTCATTCGCTTTAATAATTATCCGAGTCGATTAATTAGTTGGAAGGTAAATGCTCAAAATGTTACATTTTGTTTGGCGTTTGCAAATCTTTGTCAAATGAAAGATAAAAAGAATAATTAAAAAACGTATTTTTTTGAAATATAAAATTAATTGAATTTAGTTCAAAATGACTCAGGCGCGATCGCATACTCCATGACATAACTTGGTCTAAAAATCTGAATGACTCAAATGCTTAAGCAATAAATAATCGTTGTCCATTAGGAAAATCCGTCTATTAGGTTCATTTTCTGCATTACTTTCATTCGGGTTTTTTTCTTCAATTTTACAAGGGGAAAGAAAAAACGTCTAACTGCCTTTTACAGAAGGTTATATTAAGCCACCAACACGGAAGCTTTAAAGTCTACTTATAGATGGGTGAACCTGCACAACCATCTGGGAAACGTGTCTGGTGATTTACCTTCAGTCACTGGGGTATCCTAAATTAGCGCCATCAGCGAAGTAGTTGTTGGCGGAAAAAAAAACAACATTATGATTGCTTAATAGTATATTGCTTGGAGATACACCACCTAAATTGGTCGGAGCGGAGAACAACCGGAAGAATATATTATGATGATGATTATCGTATGATAATATAATGAATTGCAGGATTGTGAATATTTCTATCTTAAAGAAAGGAACAAAAGTAAACGTAGTTAATTATTAAGTCCCATAATACTACTTATTTCCGTTCTTTATGCATCTCTTATTCTACCTCAAACGCAGAGTAAATATGTGACCGGATTTTGTTATAAGGAAATCCAAAACCGTTTTATACTATTGGCCAAAGCATTTGCACAGGAGAAAGCTGCAATTCCAAGGAGTCCGTCACGCAGAGGCTGCGTAAACTAAGAAAATTTCCTGCGCACTCGAATTACACACTGATCCCTTCTCACCATATCTTCTCTGTAAGGAAAAATCCTATGAGTGGAAATGGGGGTTTACAGAAAAATTTAATTGTTGGCGCCATCTCAGAACGTGCTGTATTTAAGCTTTGAAGTGGTTCATGATAAAAGAGCTTATATGATTTGAGTAGGAGTGGTTACATGGAAAAGTTACAATATAAAATTTGGACGGACCTCATTTTCGTCATCTCCTACGTTAGATCGATAGATATTTGAGGAATTATTTCAAAAACTTCGTCAAATGTATTTTAACACATCACAAACTTTGAATTTTGTGGTGTTTTAAAATGTATAAAAACCGAAGTCGATATAATACATAGATTTAAGCCAAAGTCGATGTCCAAGTCATTTCAAATAGATAAATAACTTCTTGTGGATTCCTCCAGAAGATAAGGCGTACCACATCAGCTTTTATCTGAACTTGTAGTGTTTGGTTCTCTAATAAGTTGTAAAACCTTTTTTGCCTCCCATGGATTACATTGAAAAGGGCCCATTACTTTATTTAATTAAATTATTTCGTTAATTCATTAGACAGATAGGATTTTAAATAATAAATTACAGTAATTTATTACATTTAGATACGTTTATCTTTCTAAAAATCATTCGGAAACTCAAAAAAAGAGGTTGCTCTTGATTCATGAAACACTACTATATTAATATTCAATTGTTTCGTATCCTTCTCTAACAATGACAATTAATTATTTTCAGAAAACGCGATTTTAATGCAGGGGACGATACAGAAAAAATCATGGAGTTAAGCAATACGTTTTCCAGGGTAATAATATGCAAGCAGATTCTACATCAGTAACTTGGACAAGTTCTGCTCTAATGAATTCTTCCAGACTTTTTGCAAGGTTTGGAGAGTTTTATGAAGATATCCCATCCTACATGGTCCTGGTGGTGGAGTTTACTATTTTACATTCCATTTAAATTAGGCTAACAGAAATAACATGGCAAAGCATGAGGGAGGCAACATCAAAGCTGAATATTGCATGATAATTTACTATTCCTGTCTGGCTGTAGTCAGTCCATGTACAAAAGCTGCTTCAAAAATTAAAAATAATCAATGAGTTTAGTAAGTTTTATTCCCGGCATTCTTCAAGAACCAATATTTACATTCATATTTTAAATCGTCTTCTTAACACCACCTGATCCTGTTATCAGCCAACTTTGTCACATATGTAAAAATAGATCTAAATTATTTGGATAATTGTTACAGCTAGTCGAATTGCTAGATTCACAACCCTTAACATCTTCAACATTGACATTGCCAGATGAATCCTGCAGCAGTGACTTAGAATTAGACAAAGTCATCAGTTTAAAGGATCTAAATAACTATTTATATGATATAAATATGATGAGGGTTTTAATAAATTATATATTTACCCTCTTCTTAAATTGTTTGTTTAAATACTTGGTCAACAACTTGTGTGATTGCGGGGGAAAACATTTTTCGGCCACACTGGATGCCGGCAGAGTTTGAAATCCGAAGGGAACTTGAAGTGACATGTTCTGGCATAATGAATTAGCATATTAAATTACTACTATCACATTTGGATACAAAATGGCTTGGTAAACAATCGGTTTCAATTTGTTATTTGTATCTTTAATAAGCCGATAATATCGAGAATCGTCTACAGAGAGCATCTTTCAAAGCATTAACTAATTAAGAGTTGTTCATTCCCTCAAATAAACACGAGCTCCCAAATCAATTTTTATTCATTCATAATTTTTTTTTTAAATATTTCCTTCAAATTCAACATAACGTTTATTACCATCGCACATTTCATTATTGTTTGACAAAACCACCAACAGTAAATAATAATTAAATTTGTTTTCGTCCGGGTCGGTTGTCGTATCAGTAGTTTAGTAGAGCTCTGGGCTAGATCTTCAAGTTCGTCGGCACGACTCTCTTGAGGTACTAAATATTTTTCGTTATAAAAAAAAAAAATAGCAATAATACTTACTGGCACATTTCCACGTTTACCATACCTAAGTAAAATATAGTCAGATTGAGTTTTGTAGGTGCGACGAATATTTCCATAAATGACCGAGTAGTTGTAGAATTAATTACCAGTTAATATTTTAAGAATGGGAATAAGACATTTTCAAACATTTTAAATTTTGTTGTAAAGGTATAAAAATTCATTTTTTTTTGATATTATAAAGAGTGTCAACATTTTGTTAACTTAAAAAACAATTTGATTTCTCTCCTTATAGAACTCACTCACTTATATGTAATATTAACCTGTCTGATTTTCTTAACGATTAATCTTATTTAATTATTCTTTTACCCATTATCTAAGATAGAATGTTAGGATAAATAGTAGTACTACTTCAATATTGCTAGTTATTTCAGGCCCCAAACAAGATATATCATTCTATAAATATTTCAAATTCAAAACTCATAAAATTGGCATTTGTCTGAGTAAAATTTTAAAACGTTCTATGCCCTGACTTCAGCAGCCACCCCGATTCTAAAACTCAAGTAACTCAATATAATACATATAACAGCGTTCTAGGCCTTCATTGTGAAGAACTTACCTTTAGTAATTAAATTAATAAAATAAGGTTGCCGACTAGAGTAGATGTTTATGAAGATCTTTTAGCGTCTACACCCCACTGCACTAGGTCACATGACGAATAAGACTGAGGAGGTAGGAAAGACTAAGTGATAGTGTTATCTAACCGTCCCCTCCACCTGTAGATCCACTCTGGTCAGTATCAGTGCCCAGGTGGGCGAGCATCTTATTAGAACTTGTTTGCTATATCTTGTACCTCGCACTCGACAGCAATTAACTCCATTAAATGGTTTACATTTGCGTGAACTAATAACCGTAATGGAGAGCTAATGGCAAATCTCGATTGGGCTAAGTTTAGATGAACTAGTGTTATGTATTTGATTAGACACCTTATGGCTTTCATTGAGGTTGCACTCATGGTGCGAATTTCAAAAACTTTCATCAGAATTTCAAGGAACCTATCTAATATATGACGAATGCACAAATATATAATCGACTAAAATTGCGTGAAACAATCGCCATACGGGTTTAGAACCCGAAATACTTTTTCTTCAGTTCATGTTATTTGTTAAAATCTCTGCACATACGCTTTTCAAGATGGAGCTCCTCCTCAAGATATTTTTTTTTCTTCTAAAACAATTATTCAGAAACTGTGGTTAATTTAATAAGCACACAACCACCTATTGTTTCGATCTCTACATTTATTTACCTAATGAGTAAGTTAAGTTAAGTGGAATAATAAAGAGTAGTGCTCAATTAGAAAAGGCGATTTTTTTAATCCAATTATAATTTCGTTCAATTGTGTGGTTAAAAATATGTAGTTTTGTTCTGCAACAAAATTCAGTAATTAAGTGGGGGGTGCCTAACCTGGGATTATTATCTTCATTATAGGGTTATTGCTGATTTCTTTAAAATTTGTATATTTTATTTTCTGTAATCTACAGATTTCTGTATATTTCCTTAACATGTAATTTTTCTATCATGTATTGTTTAAATTCATTTTTTTAATTAATAAATCATTTAAATTGTGTATATGTACACCATATATGAGCAAGAGGAGGCTCGTGTGATGCGTATTAGTGGTCGGAAAAATTATCTTAACATAAACGGATTTTATGGAATCAGTCTTTCTGGGTTGTATATGCATGCTTGACCATAATTTAATTTTTTTTCAATTTATTTACGGGCCATTTTTGTAAATCCTACCTTTAAACAAATTCTAATGAAACCCTTCAGTATTATTATTTTGGCTCAACGACCCGCAAGCAAGTGTTTGTCTCCCCAACGCTAAACTGTGCTGCCACCATCCAATTCCTTACTCTGATATTACTTGGACCACTAGTGACACAGTCCAACCACCGCAGGCTGGGTCTCCCAATTCTTCGCCGGCCGAAAAGCTGTTAAGTTAGTTTTTCTTCGGTTTTGACTCATCAGGCATCCGTGCAAGGTGTCCAGCCCACCTTACCTCCCTGCTTTGATGACTACCACTATATGAGGCTCGTTATAGGGGCTATAGATTTCTCAATATCTACGCCTTCTCCATTGCCCGTTCACACAGGTGGGCCCATATATCCTTTCAAAAGTAAGGAGGTCTATTTCAACTTCCTTTGTCCGTGCCTCAGAACTATAAATCAAAAGAGGGATGTTGAGGGTTTTGTAGAGTACGATCTTCGTGCCCAGCGAGACAAGTCCAAAATAACGATTCGCTGAGATCATTCTTCTCCGGACCAGCCAAACAAGTTTAAAAGGCACATGAAGTTCTATGAGGGCTTTGTACAGTTCATCCCTATCAATCCGGACCAAAACTCAACAAGCAGATAATGCGGCTTGGATTCATATTCTCTACATTTTTCCAGAATTTGACGAAAACTGAAAATCTGGTCCGTTATTGACTTTCTGATAATTAATCCAATCTGAAACCGTCCGATTTCCCTCTCGGCAAATGGGGAGGGGCTAGATGACAGTATTTGACAGAATTCTGTATGCAATTGGGAGGAGAGATGTTCCCTTATAGTTACTGAACTTAAGTCTATTCCCCTTCTTGAGTATACCGCATCTTAAGGTCCTCTTCCACACCTCAGACGTGCACTCTTCAAGATCATATTGTGAGAGGAGTTGAGAGTTCGTTCGCTCCTTGCTAAAATAATTCGGCTGGTAGCCCATCGATACCTGGGGCTTTATTATTCATGAGATAATTGGTCGTCTGAGATACTTCCTCATCGTCAGGAGGCTCAAGGCCTCCTTGGAGTAGTATGCTAATAGAGTACCCTCCCCATATTTAACCCGCTCCATTTTACAGGCACTGAAAATAACTTTTCCATTCTGCCATGTAGGATTCGGCATCTGTCAGTAGGTCTACATTTTCGTATTGACATACAGATGGGATTTGCTTGATAGGCTTCCGACTTATCTTGGCTACCAAGTTGAATTTTAGGGCGTTTTTTTTCAGTCTTAAACTTCTCCATTTCTACTACTTCTGCCTGCTATGCTGATACTTCTTTTTACGATGGAGCCTCTTTTCGAATCTTCTCTTTCTTTTATACTCTTCTGCAATGTCACGTGACCTTCTGTAGATCATCACCTCGTATTTCACATTCTTTGCATCTGTAACAGTGTTACAATGATCATCAAACAACTGTGCTCGAGCTACTATTCCAGCTGTTTCCAGGATTTCTTCAGCTATCCTAGCAGAAGAGCATCTCTCCCATGTTCACGTCTTCCCTTACGTGGATCTCTGTAAATTTGTTAGAACTCTATGAATCTAAGAAAATTATGAATTGTCTTTATGGATGTAAGACAAAAAATTGCTTACCGTGTATGTTCTTGCATTGCTAATGCCCAGGAGGGTGAAACGTCTGCTTTATGAAGTAAAAGAATATGGGTAGCTGTTTTGAGATCCTTTCTTTTATCCTGAAATACTTTAATTGGTCTCAGTAATGATTAGATGCAATTGAATAATATATTAATTTAATTAAATAATAAATTAAGCAGAAAATTAAGCTTTATTCTGTAGCCCTTGGGTAAGTAGGTGCAGTAATATGGAGGGACATAAATAGTTGTTGATGTTTATTAGAAATTGGGCCAAACTTCCGAATTGTAATTTAACAAGGAAGGAAGGGAATAGGAATACCTTGATAAGGAGATTTAAATACATAGAATATTCTGAATAAGAAGATTTACATTGTGCGTGTGTGTGTGTGTGTGTGTATGTTTATATATATATATATATATATATATATATATATATATATTCTAAGAGAGCTAATTAATTGATAAATACAATTTATACACGTATACATTTTCTTAACGCGACCTATTTATCGCGTTGAAATTTCTTGCCGAAATACATTTTAGAAAAGTCCATCACGTAGAGGCTGCGTAAACTAAGAAGATTTCCCACTGCCTGGAATGATGCGCTAGTAATGTCATCTCACTAAGGTACTCTCTTTATTTAAGTCAAGTTCTATGATTTCTGGTCTGGGTTTGCGGAAGGTTGAAAACAAAAAAGTACGAATATTTAAGTTCATTTAATTGTAATTAAGTACTTAATTTTTATTGATGTACGAGAAAATGTAGCGTACAATAATTGTATATAATCAGTAGTTTAATATATATGTATATGAACATTTGAAATTTGCTGACTTTCTGCGTCTCTTTTCTTTGTTTTGCCCGTTTTAATAGTTTATGACATTAGTTTCTGTTGACAACAAGTTAGGCTTGGTCAAAACAATGAGTAATTAAAAAGTCGTTAGTTTTATCTGGATGTTCGTACTGTGGAACGTTCTGGATTGCGATTATCGCTACTCCTGAATTACTTGTGTATTTTTAATAGCATTTTGAAGTGGAGCTACTTGTTGTTCATTCTTCTTTCTTTTATTACCAAATATTTTCGAAAATTCGATATATCTCTGTTATTAAGCTTCGGATCAAAAATTTGTATAGAATCAATCTTATTGCACACGTCATATTCTATAAATATTGTCATATACGTTTTATCATTATCTTGATAATTAACCGAGATATTTGTATTTTTTAGTTTTCTTTGGCAAACCCCCACTCCGTCTCATTTCATATTAACAATAAGCTGTTATACACTTAAAATATAATTCCGATTACTCAACTTTGTCCTATAGGACAACGGACTTATATTTTAAGTGTATTTCCAAAACACTCTTCGGAAATGGCGTGAGCCAAGTTCATTTGACACAAGTCCTTGACAAAGTCTGTGACATAGTCTTTTGACAAAAGTCTTGACAAAGTCTTTTGAACAAGTATCAATAAACTGTTATCTTATGAAGCAGATTAAAACCTAAATACCAAATATTTTTCTCATTAAAATTTTACGTTTCGAAATAATTACAATTACGTGCGCACGTGGGAAATCTTCTTAGTTAACGCAGCCCTACGTGAAGGACTTTTTTTTTTTAGCAGCCTTCCTGTAACATTTGTGCCAATATACCCCAAACATAATTTGCCTTGTTATAATATCGGTGTCAAAAACACTATTTCGGCATTAATTCTGGTATTCCATCGTTGTTCCTTTTGTACGGCACTCTAAAGATCTTCTTTCTGAGGCCACGTTGATTCTCTTACTAGGAAATGTCACATAAATTCGTATAGATGACTCTTGAATTCTCCATTATTGATAGGACTACAAAGAGAGAACATAGTTTCCGAATATAAGTATATGATTAGCCAAAAATGACATTTTTCGCAAGACAATTTGAGATGTACAACATTGTATAACTAATCAAATTGCCTGTTAGATTCTTCTTTGGAAAACAAAAACTCCTTATAAGCATAAATGCTGATTATTTTCACACAGGGTCAGAGTACTACTGTTTCAGATTTCCATGAACAGCCTTCTTGAGACATTAAAATTCTTCTTATTGTGTAACTAATCCCTGTCTCTTTCATTCGAATCTATCATTAAAGACGAATTAAACCCCGGGAATTTAGGCAATGTGGTTTCATGATGCTCATTGAATAACATTCAATTATACATTCTCGCTGCTCGTGGAAAAGGATTCAGTTTAATTCCCATTTCTGAGTGAATTCATTAGTCTTCACTTTAATCATTAGTCAGATACTTATATCAAAACCTGAGATTGACTTTTCAAATCTCTTTTTTTTCACACTTTTATCGCTTTTTTGTATCTCCTAACTTAGAATAAATAATCTCATAAGCTTGGAGAAATCACAAAATGCATAACCTGAAGATAGTGACTTAAAAATGGAAACATAGTCCACATCAAAATTCAGTCACGGGGGTGCTTCGTATACTAACCAGGTATCCCACGAGTGCGTATAACACTATTGATCTCATCTCACTATATATTTTATTTTCCTAAACCAAAATAGGATGAGTTGAAATGGTGGTGTAAAAACTCTAAAAACAAGAAATTACGAATAATTAGATTTAAAATTAAGCCTAGTAAAATGCATAGAGCAATTGTAGAGCATCAATAGTTTAAAGAGGTTACTTCTATTATAAATTCGATAGGACTCAAAACGGAGATATTGTAAATTTTCGAATCACCCTTTAAATAGCCCTCTACTTCGGGTCCAATTTGAACCATTAACAACGATGGACTTCAGCATTTAATGAAACAATCAAATATCAACAATGGTATACATCAAATGAACATTTTCGAGTTCCGAACTTAAAATCTTTAATGATGACGTCATCATACAACATATTTGCAAACACAATATTTCTTATTTAAGCTTCCAATTAAGTAGTTCATGGCAGCATAACAGCTCATTGTTCATATGCCAATTAATAGTAGTGGGGGTTTAAGAACTGGCGGCCAAAATTTACTCAAATTTAAATTCGCAATAAGATGGTCCTATACAATTTTTCGATTGTCGTATAATAAGACGAAATATCTCGAAATTTTCCCTTTCTAACTCCCCCCCCCCCTCCCGTTGGCCAGATTTGAGCCATTAACGACTCGATCTATAGGTTCACATGAAATGCTTGTATATCGACTTTGGTAACTATAAGACAAAAACTGTGACCGCATTAGCGTAAATGTGTATATATTTATATATATACATATATATATATATATATATATATATATATATATGTGTGTGTGTGTGTGTGTGTGTGTGTGTGTGTTTGTGTATAATTAGATTTGCAGTAATATTGGTTGTATGAAATGCCGACGTATAATAACGGAATTATTTCTAAATTTTGAAATCCCCCCCCCCCGAAATAACTTTAACCGTTAATAGACTTCACCTTCTATTCTCCATGAAACCCTTTATATCGAGTTTGGTAGTGATTAAACAAAAAAATGCCGCTGGACACAGCAGACAAGTGTGTTTGTGTGTGTATGTATATATATATATATATATATATATATATAAACTTATTTTGTAGATTATTATCATCTACTGATGGATATTTGTGGAAATTTTTTGAAAATCATCGTGAGTACAACGTCAATAGCTCAATACGACAACTATGTTTTCTTTTAGGGAATTTTCCTCTGCTCCTCCTGAATTTCCTCTGCTAAAAGTGACAAAGACAGTTAGACGATATTATATAATTCTGGCATGTACAATAAATAGTAGAAAGTGATTCATATCCCCATCATAAGTGCTTTGCTTATCAGAGTCTATGAGAACAATCTCGATTTATGGATTTCGTGCTTCCCAACGTAAACCATGCTATGAGAGAAACTTTCTCACAACGTTCGACTGACGAGAACTTAACGTTTGATTGTTAGTTCGGGTAAGGAACGTGAGACGTACCCGTTCATTTGGTTCAGTATGTGTGTGTTCCTTGTTTACTCAAATTCCTTTTCGATGACTATAATAGGAGCTGTTGATTACCGCAATCAGAGTATGCGTACTGCTATACAACCATCGTTTTAAGTGCTACTAACCTTGCTGGACGTTTTATTTCAACAATAATTAGGGGTTTCCACAGTTGAACAACCCAATCATTATGCAGATAAACTCATTTATGTACCATAATTGGTCTTTTCAAGATTCGCTTATTTTTTTATGATGGTAGTGTTGAGAGATTATTTTTACATTGTTTAGAGGTCACAGTCTATTAGATCAAATCTCAGTAATGGATTGCAATGAGTTCTTATTGGTAGGGCGTAGAAAGAATTATAAATTACTGTTATCATGGGCAATTACTTTGAGTTAATAAAACCTCAATTCCAGTTAACAGAAACATAGCAAAATTTTAAATGTACGAAACAATGTCTTCAGTTTTTTTTTTTTTTTTTTTTTTTTTATTTCTACACTAAATATAAGTGACATTTATGTTATCCACGTTATACAAATCTAGATAAAATTTACACTTAACATCTACTTAAATTCTACACCTCTGAATGGAAAGATCTTTTAAATCAACCTCTTCTGCTTACACTTAACCTAGTTATTCAAATGGTCGTGAATAACCTGTAGACCTTGCGATTTGTGGTCTCGCAACAAGCCCGTAGACGGAAGTCGGTCTATAGACCTGTCTACGTAGACAACCTGAGACACGTCTCAGAGACCAAAATCGCCCAACATGTCTACTAGTGTGGACTAGGCTTTAGGGTTTGCCATTTGCCACTGAAATATATAAATCATGAAGGTAGTGGTAGAGCTCTACCAGAACATCGTACATTCATGCACTTGATAATTGTAAGACAATGAAAGATGTTGTCTCCCGTAGAAGTTTTGCCATTTATCTTAAATTAACAGATTTGTTTTAGTAAAGCCCAGAAGCCCCTCCACCTTTTTTTGTCTACCCAATTATCTCTTACTACCTGATAATGGACATACAAGATTGTATCTATTGCTTCTATCTACTTCGTCAGTTCTAGCCTCCCGTCATTATTAAACATAATAAACACCAGTCTTAACAAGTTTATGTTTCTTTCTGGATC
The DNA here is from genome assembly GCA_019009955.1 of Riptortus pedestris. NCBI lineage: Eukaryota > Metazoa > Arthropoda > Insecta > Hemiptera > Alydidae > Riptortus > Riptortus pedestris. Next base: position 43,860,350 of record CM032232.1, on the reverse strand, counting down.
ACCTTGTGAAGAAACATTGTTGTCACGGCCTTCATTCCAACCTCCTCAACAAACGTTCCAGGTTGGTACTTGTTATTATGAAATACTCTTGTTTGTCACGTTGTCAGGTAGTTGGTCTGTAAGTCATTTCTTTGGCTACCTGAGCATTGAAATCGCCCCGCTGTAGATTAGTGTCGTACTTTTTTAATTCATTGCAAGTCTTTTCCACCTTGGTTCAGGAGGAATATCATTTTCAGAAGATCTCATTTTCCTTACATCCTAACAATTGAGCACGGATACTGATTTACGATATGTAACAGAATATCGCCAACAATTTCATTCCAAAGATATTATAGCTAATAGAGTTGAGTCCAATAAGAGCTCGCCGAAGATTTCTCTTCATCATAAGCCCGATGCTCCTTTGTTTTCGTAGACACCATAACTGCATTTTGTTTCTTTCGTGTGTGTTTGTTTGTTTGTTACCTTTTCACGCATAAACGGCTGGACCGAATTTTATGAAACTTGGTATGTATATTACTACTAACCCAACTTAGACTTTAAGCTATATTAATATCCTCTGAGAGGAATAGGAGTGGGGGTTATAAGGGAAGCCTGAAATACAAATAATGATATTTCGTTTCCTATTAGTTTTTCGGCAAATATGAACATAACAAAAGTTGTTTATTTTGTTATTTAGAGTAACTTTTGTTATATACACTTTTTTCGTATACCGAATTATAAACGAGATATATCTAAAACCTATAGCGGAAGTGAACAATTTTATTTGGGACAAAAGACCCAACCAAAATAAATAAAACTCAGTATGTGTATTAGCACTAACGCTTTCATTATAATATGCCATACCAACATTTCTAGGGACGGGCAGGAGTAAGGGGTTGTAAGGGAGGCCTGAATTTAAAATAGCGGTATTTCGTTTTCTATTCGTTTTTCGGCAAATATGAACTTTACAAAAGTTGTTTATTTTCTTATTTAGAGTAACTTTTGTGATATTCATTTTTGTCTTTTAACAAAGTATAAACGAGATATACACTATAAACTAAAGCGGGAGTAAACTATTTTATTGGGCGCCAACGATTGAACCGAACTTAACAAAACTCGGTATGTCAATTAGCATTAATTCTTCCATGATTATAAGCTATATTAAAACGTTTAGATTAGAACGGGAAGGGGGGGGGTTATAAGGGAGGCCTGAAATAAAAATTCGCGATATTTCATTATCTATTTGTTTTTCGACAAACATGCACATAACAAAATTTGTTTACTTTGTTATTTAGATTAACTTTTGTTTTATACATTTCTCCAGGAACAATGTGTGGAGTAAGTAATTTGCGTAGAAATATTGATATGCTCAACAATTCATTCCAATTTGAACTATTAGGTACCTCACCTGGAAAAATTAATTCAAATCTACGTTAATATTTTGTCTTTAATAGCTGAAATATTTGCATAATGCACAGAAGACGGGAAATATGACAATATGGAGGACAATGAAGTCTTTCATAAAAAATTAATTTTATTATTAACAAATGCCAACAACGGGTATAAACCCTAAACACTGGGCTGGGTAAATGTCAAAATAGTGTGCAAAATAAAGCCTTACCAAAAAAATACCATCACCATTCAGCCTCAAATCAATTCCCGGGCGAAGCCGGGTATCTGAGCTAGTATATATATATATATATATATATATATATATATATATATATATATATATATATACGGGTCGCTGGGGGCCTTGCGGGTAAAGGTATGGGTACAATTACCACTACCATCTGTAAGCTGAAGGTAAAAATTGGTGCAGGTTTGATCACCGTAAAGGGAAAATATTAGTACGAGTTAGCTCTCAGAGCAAGCTAGTGTCGCTGCGCTTATGGATCAGCGGGAATCTGACAGCCACTCGGAATGACTAACGATTATGGCTATCTTAGATCTCGTTCACAGACAGGCTCTAAGGCGTACATAAAACATTTAAATATTCGAGTTAGAATATATATATATATATATATATATATATATATATATATATATATATATATGTGTGTGTGTGTGTGTGTGTGTGTGTGTGTGTGTGTGTGTGATTTTGAATGGACCTCATTTTCGGTTCCTCATTCTAGGTAGGATCGGTAGGCACTTGAAAAAATTTGTCGAAAATCCCATCACTTATACAACCTCAATAGCTGATTTCCTCTAAGGGAAATCTGCTAAAAGTAAACTCTAGATCTTATGCATGAATGAAAACTGATATCTTGTAACTGCCTCGAATATTGTAACAAGAATGAAAGCTGTTGTAATATCTGCCACAACTAATAGACTAATACCTATAGGGACCACACCCGTTCTGGCCACTCAGCCATTAATTTCACAATTATTTCAGTTCATTTATAGATATTGCGCAGGTTACTTAACCTAAGGCTATTAGAGGGCTGCCCGTATCGCTTGTATTTATTACAAGTACATCTGGTATACAAGGAGATGTTCACATTCTAATCCTTTCACCATTAAGCGAAATATTCGCATGGCGAAGCTCACCTGGAAATATGAAGCCTTCACCTTCTTCCTGCTTAAAACCGTGAAAAGTCCCTATTAAATGTTGCTGGAGCTTAATTGTCTATTTTAAGCTCTAAGACAGAACATTTTTGAGTGGTTTTTTCGTAATTAAAATTCTTTTATAACACAATACCAACGTCCAACAGTACATGCACATATATAATTGTCCTTACCCCGCAATTAGAATGTACATGGTTTCCTCTGATTTGGAAAGCAATCGAATTATTTTGGAGAGACCTTGAATATATATTAATCTAGGCACTAGCTAGACACTTAATATGGAAATGAGATCTAAGTGACGTCTGACGTTGGTAATTAATATTTGCAGGGTAACAACTTCTTCAAGGAGACCTGTAGAAAAATCTGCCGGATACGTAAATGATGTTTATCACTAATTAGTTTAATTTTGTAAAAACCTATCACGTTTTATTTTGCCTGTGTTGTTAAATATATATAGTAACATATCTAAAACTCATCAACATTTACAAAAACATAAAATACAAAATAGACTAGGTCTACAGCATAACTAAAAAGATTTAAAAGGGTTAACTTTTATTATATTCTTTAGACAAAGTACGGATATGAGAAAGAATCAGATACTAAAGAAATATTTTCCATAATATAAATGTACAAAAAAGGTAAGCACATGAAGGAGTAAATATATCATCCTAATAATGCCAATCACCATCGCTGTGGGGCACAAAACTAAATAAATAAATAAAATAAAAAGAAAGATAAAGTTAGTTACCGGCAGAAATCGGAACAGTGGGAGGGGAGGGGGTTAGAAGGGAGGAATTTTTGAAAAAGATTTTATTTATTGAAATGAGAATTTATTAAAGGATAACAAACTTTATATGCTATGAGAAACCTGGCCCAGCTTAAAGAGACATTGTACCTGATCACAAATTATTTTTGACAGATTTTTAAGACAAATATTTTGTAGTTTGATTAATTAATTGAAAATGTTGATAGTATTTATCTCGGAAATATAAAAAATCCTTCAGAGTGGAAACAGCAAGTCGTAGCACTAGCATACAACAACAATGTTACTAGAACATATGATGGATCGGTGGTGGCATCCAAAAGGCCACCCAAAGACCTCAAAATATATCAGTGTTGTTCTAGATATCTAATGTATCTTTTATCATGTTCAGTGAGAGTGTTGTATTATTTTTGAAAATTTAGTTAATTTTTTATTTCATAAATAGAAACGTTTAGTTGTCATACATATATAATAAACACTATAGTTTGTAAATTAAAAAAAAGAAATGCCGATTTATTAAAAAAAATTAAATTTTCGCTTTTCCTACAAATCTGACTTTGATTTCAAGTTTCACTCAATTAAGCATTGGCTCAGAATGCTTAATTTAAAGTAGATCAGCATAAGTGCCAAGTGGCCATGACCTGAAATCCCCGCCATGGGTCGCTAATTGGGTTTCTGCTAATGAAGTACATCGACCTTGGCGTACATCGTTTCGGCTTTCTTGTAAACTTTTTGATCAGTCGAAATTTCAATCATTCAGCATAACTCACTCAATCAGTGGTTCCTTGGCTGGCACTCAGCTCCAACATCAAACCTTCGGCAAGATCATCATAAGTCAGTCGAAGTACTTGGATATCTCTTAAAATGCTAAAAAGGTTTTCACCCCGAAGGTTGAATGAATATATGATTTATATTTATTTATTTTTTTCCATTCTGATTAAAATTGATTCCTAATTTTTATAATTTGTAATTTATAAATGAACAATTTAATTTTATAAATGAATTTTTTATGGTTTTTAAATAATATACTTCATTATTTATTTCTTTTTTTAAAAAATCACATTATATTTTTATTACAAAAAATGTTGAATATAAAACTTTGAGCAACGGATAGGTAGCTTCTTGTTTGTATATTATTTATTTTTTACCAAAATGCCTGTTATCCATGGTCCTAGTACAGTAGTCGCCCATTGCATACCAAACTTAAATTTAGTTACCTAACCCCTTTTTTAATATTAGTTCGTTGCCTATGAACGCTCTTTCGTTGTCTACAAAGTTGTCCCATGTAAAACTTTTGGTTTTTATGATTAATTAGAATGTGAAATAAGTCTAATCAGAACGGGTTATGTGCAGATAACCACCAGGGATTATACTAAGAGATTTACTTGGTTACTTCCAACTGCCCACATGGGAATCAAACCCATGACTAAGTTCACTGAAGATATTACAACCAGCACATTAATTCACAAGGTTAACCTGAGTCTCTCAATGTAGTTAATTGGAATTATTCTTAGCACAATGTTATTAACTAACGTCCACTGTTACTGCAATGTAGAGATGGGTGAGTTATCTGAAAGTTACCACCTTTTTCTAAGCATGGTGGTAAAATTAGTAGTGTATTGTGTGAGTTTGACACTAAATAAATTCCTATTGCCTACGAGGGAATCGAAACCGCAACTCTAGGTTTAGCAAGTTTATTAAGACGAACGTCATACTTATTATTAGAAATTTTTCGTTCAAAAATAATTAACGGTCCTCTATATGGCTGACTACTGATTAACTCTTATTTTCATAACCATGATCGATAACTAAAAATTAAAAGTTGATTAAAAACGTGAAATAGTCGTTTCTATAATTACTCAGGGGTAGGAGGGAAGGAGTAATTTTAACTATTTGGGTTAATGTGCATTCCTTAATACCCTTGGCAAAACGAGAAAGTCGTGGGGTTTGATTCCCGCTGCGGAGTTAGGAATTTATTTTGCGGCAAACGCAAATTGTCCAACCTGTCTAGGAAATAGTGATATCTTGAAGATAACCCACCACGATTACCTCAAGTAACATCAACCGGGCGTAATATATACTGAACAATAACTAATAAGAAAAATTGATGTTTTTTTTTCCAGTACAATAATCATATTTCTCAATGTTGGTGAACGTATTAATTAAAAAGCGTGAATTTTATACAAATTCTTAATAATAGAGCAATGCAAATTACCTGTCATTAAAGAAATCAGAGAGTTGTTATGTGCAGTTTAGCAAGCTTCTTATCCTCTTCCTATAATTTCGTCTTCCTTCGTTAATTAGCATATAATTTCCCGAAGAGGAAATAATTCCCATCGTCAAATGGGAGAGAATGTGGGAGAGAAAATACTTCAAAACCTGCACACAGGTGTTAATTAATTATTATAACGAACGTATAGAGAGCCAAGTGAGCGATACGAACACACAAAAGAACGTACGAAGTCCGCAGGACACAAGAGTTGTTTCGTATTCACGTACTAACCAACGAAACAATAATCTCACGTAGAGTCCAGCAAACGTATGAACAAACGATTAGTGAGTGTACACAGAAACGAATATGTACGCTCGAACTAACTAGCAAACACGTAGCGACGACGTGGTTCAACCGGGAGCAACCTCTTCTTAAAAGTTGATTACTTTGCAGCCATTCCACTGACGCAAGTTTCATTTTACATAACTTGCAATGCAACCATTCTAGTTCCCACTCTTGTAAAACCATGGTTTTAGCAGATTTCCCCTAAGGAAAATCAGCTATTGAGGTTGTACTCAAGACCCAATTTTCGAATAAATTTCCTCAGACCTCCATCTATCTTACCTAAGACATGACGATAATGAATTACATATATACTCGGTTACTACCAAACACTTAACTTTTAAACGTTTCATGTAAAAATAAAGATTATTATTGTTATTACTTATTAACGTCCACTTTTTCAAATAAGGCTAATTGGGACGGGTTATCTAGAGGTTACCACCCTCTTCTAGCCAGGGTGGAAGTAAGGATTTTATTTAATGAATTCCGTCACTAAATAAATTCCTAGTGCCCAGGAGGGAATCGACCTCGCCACTCTAGGTTTACCATGTGAGATTAAGGTTAACGTTTAACTTTCATGGCTAACCTAAGCCCCAACTAAAGATTTACATCAAGTACGTTAACAGCTGAAATCAGACCTAGGTGGGGGAGGGTTTAGATGGGGAGGGGGGAATCGGAAATTCAAAATATGTCTGTTGCTATAAGTTGGATCAAATAATTGTGTATAACTAATCTTGTTCCAAATTTAATCGCCTTCCTCCGTCTCACCTTTAGTTGTTATATTTTAACAATAAGAGAATCCACAATGAGACGTCTATTCTAAGCTTGAATACCAAATAATGATATTGTTTTCAACAGATCTTTACTTATTATTGAAAATTCCAAATATCTCCGTTATTGTGGATTATAGTTGGAAGAAAGTATGAGTTATAGAATCATTCTTGTTAAACTATTGAAACCTACAATAGTTGTTCTCTTCATTGTTTTGTAACTCAAATATTAAGCGAGTTATTCTTACATTCTTGTTTTCAGGCTTCAATAAACTCCCACTTCTACTCAACGGGTTTTTATTTAGAAATAGAAAATATATTGTGAGATCAGCAAGTGGGAAATCTGCTTAGCTCACGCAGCCCCTGCGTGACTGGCTTTTGTACTTATGTAGAGCACCTAATATAATTTTAATAATTGTTAATGCTATTTCAATGAGGAGTTATGTGAAGGTCAGTTTTCGTTAATGCAATCTAGCGAATGCCCATCATAATGCCTTCCATCAAAATGAAGTGATTTTGTTTTTAATTTGTAGATTTAAGCTACTAGCTTCTTAATTTTTTTTCCTTCAGTACATTTACAATTGTGTTGTAAGTATTAAAGTAGGTATTTTTTTTTGTAAATAGGATGAGCCATTGAATTAATGACCTTGGTATCTTTTTGAATTTCGTTAAATTCCTAAATTTATTGCTTCTCATTTCAGCTTCGTTGCTAAAACAGCAGACTGGGAGATATCAAGTTTATCTGTTGTCTTCCTGTACAACATTGAAGCCTGAGGACGGTTTTAATAAATGTTAACAAACCTAAGCTCACATTCTATTTTTCGTGGAAGAGTTTTAAATATTAAAATAGATAAACATTTCTTCTAATATAAATTAATGTCCACTCCAAACTACTACGGCTAGTCGGAGCTGTAACTGCACATTACCTTTCTTGCCTAGGTTGGATTAGAGGTTTCATAGAATTAGTTCATTGATAAATAATTTTCAATTAAACGTGCCGGAATGGAACCCACAACTCCCTAGCTTAATGCAGGAAGGCCCCCCTCCTTAACTTTCAACAAAACTACTTAGTGAAAAACTGAAACGGAAAATGGTGCCGTTGACCTGTGTTTCAAGGCAATCTTCATTCTAGAATTGAGGGGTTCATAAGTATTCAAATTATGATTAATTCCTTTATTTTCCTTCGTAGGAGAGGCTACAACACATCCAACAATGAGAACACCAGCTCTCACCAATTAATATTTTTTGTTTTATTTATTTATTTATACTCGATCAAGGGAAAGATAGAACCTGACATTTAGAGAACCTTGGGTAAATATTTCATCAGCAAGAATTTAGTATGCAATGGTCATGCTTTGAGGGCCCGTCAGCCTACGATACCTGAAAAGAGAACTTTCTGCTTTATGAAATCCTACACTTGGACATAGAGAGGAGATTCATCTCATCATCCTTTCTCATTTTAAAGTATTTTGCCTTAATTTTTCATCGAAAAAATTACAGTTTCGCCAAGTTTCTCAATATTACATATCTTAATATTATATAGAAGAACATGACATAATTTTCAATGAATTTTACTTTATAGAAATGTCTTTGAGTATGAGGAAACCTCTGAATGCCTGTACTTAAACGTAACAAAGGACTCAGCACATATTTATCGAAAGGTATGAGGATTTCTCGAATATAATTCTGGAAAAAGCCTTAGCATAACCGCTTTTATAACTAAATAGGCAAGGTTTCAGACACAATTTATCTTCAGGCCTTATTTTAAAATTAATATTCGAAATTATCACTTAGTGAAATATTAAAACAATCTTAACAACTAATATCATCACCTGAATCACTTTACGGAAATGCTATTTAATCATTAAATTAAACTATACTCCATTAAGTATAGTAGCAAGCAATTATATAGTTTTTTCTTCATTTATGGTATACACCTAATACAAAATTTAATTTATAAGTAAATGAGATAATGAAAGTTTTCTATAGATCAAAAGAAATCTCTTTCTTAAAAAAATTAGCTTTAAAAATATCATTGGAAATATAACCAAAAGTTACATAGGATGAATAGTTCTTTTTCTACAAGGACAATCGTTTGACGATATAGTCATAATAACCTCGCGTGGAACCAATCAGTCTGTTTATTTATTTTAATAGGAATACAAGGAAATCATGTGGTGCCCACATCAGCTTTTTAAATAAGGAAGCGCTAAGGAGTTGACTTGCGAATAAACCAATAAAAAAATACTAGTTACGACTATGAGTCAAGTAATAGTATGGCAATGGGCTTAAAACCGCTGGGATATAAGCAAGATAAAGGCTGCATAGCGCCTGACCTTGCTCTAAAGGCTGAAGCTTAGTAAGGTATTTATTATCTTCACACGTCTTAAAGGACGAGTTTATGCGAATAGGCAAATAGCCAGTGGTTGTAATAGCCAAGGACTTCAAACGACGAGGAATCATTAAACCATTGAAGAGAGCTGTTGAAGGAAAGTTCATGGCCATGTAAAGATGGTGCTCATAAACAAACAACATAAAATAAAGCTGTTGCTCCGGTATTACACACAGAAACCATAAAATGGATTATAGTATAATTGCATGGACTTAAATTCTTCGATGAAAACATATTTATAATTGACATATTTCTTTATTATTCTCCTTCTTCGCTTCAAAGAAGCTAATATTTTGTTTATTCGAAAATTCACCGATGTTTATACTTCAAGAAAATGTCTTGTTACTCGTACTTCAAAGGGAAATTATGTTGGACCAGAAATTAGTATACTCTCCATCATATGCGACTGTCCTGAGAAGGAATTATGGATGGGTTTAAATCTTAACTCTCTATAAGTTGTTTCATACGTCTGGCCAAATTGTCTTGCAATATATGAGAGAAACGGCCTAGGACAAGATTAGAATCTTAAGTAGAAAAATTAATGGATTAGTCGATCATCTAAACTCTGTCAACATGTGTGTATAATAACGGAGGTTGTTAGCATTTTACATTTCTCTTCTTCATTAAACGGTCACTCTCTCTGGTTTAATTTCAACAAATAATGAGAAAAAGCTTCAACTTTACGTAAATCGTTTAAAAAAGGAAAATTGCGGCCACTGTAGAAGCCTGTTTGTGTGTGTGTGTGTGTGTGTGTGTGTGTGTGTGTGTGTGTGTGTGTGTGTGTGTGTGTGTGTGTGTGCGTTGTGATAACCCGTAAATTAGCCTTAGTAGCGTAAAGTGGATGTTCATAAATAACATTTAACATTAAATTTAATTATTTAAAACTCAGAATCATAATTAATTATTGGATAAACTGGATTAATCATATACTTATTTATTCATTTCAAGTAATGTATAAAGAAAATTAAAACAATTACATTTAGCAAAGAAAAACATTTTTTTTTTTTTTAAATACCTTCTTTCTTCCACTCTTTGCAATTCATCTTCATTCAAAAAATTTAGATTGAGCTCAGGAAACTGTTTTCGAAATGCTTCATAAATTTTATCATCGTTCCTGGTAAATTTTAATCCTTTTGGGTCAACACTTGAGAGTAACTAAAAAATAAATTAAAATTACATTTAAGTTCTTGGGTTACATTAGTGCCAAAGATCTTTTTAATGGAACATGATTTAAAATATGGGAGTATAATGAACTTGTGAACTTTATATTACAAAATCAACTTTTTATTGTTACATAGTTTGTAGTGATTTATGTCTGGTTCCTCAGCCAGTACGCGCGCGCGTGTGTGTGTGTGTTTGGGGTTTATTTGGACTTTTATTTTCTTCAACTAGGGATCAGCAGACATTAAAAGAAATCGCTTTTGGTGCTAACCTCAATGGCTGATTTCCAAAACGAAAAATCCTCCTAATTGATGAATACAGATAGAAGTAAATAATTTTCAGTAACTATGTTTTTTCTCCACAGATCGGTTTCATGGAATTTCTTGAACATGTCTTTGGCTGAGAGAAATCAATCTGACATGCACGTACCGCCATCAAGTGTAGGTGACAACACTGTGGCACAGCACTGTCCATCAACATATGTTTGAACATTACACACAGAAAAAAGTTACGTCTCAATTCCAGAATACGCCATTATCATTCACACTCCACGAAACTGAAATGCGAATAAGCCTTTACTTCGAAATACCATGCAGTGAGAAAGTTACTCCTAGACGTAGGGTAGTGAAATTATTTTTTGCCACCCCTCTCTCAATTCCCATTTTTACAAGAAATCGATTTGACACCACTATTTTTTCCCGTGTAGAAAAATCAATCTACTGGTTTCTTGTCAAAGTGAATATAGAAGATCTCAAGTCGGATGAAGTTGTATATGGTCTGAACGATTAGATCTTGGATTAGCTATTATCAATAGTATAATTACTCTTATCTTGTTATGACGTTTTATATATATTTTTTTATAGCTAATAATTTTGTATTGGATATTACGCGAACTCAGTTCAGTTGATAGTGGAAACCACATTGAATTTCTTGCCAGTTGGAGCTTTTTTAAGTATTTCTTGTTGTCAGTTCTAGAATCAAGTTTATAATATGGTTAAAAATGGGCTACTATTTTGAACATTGGGCTATTCGGCTATTTATTTACAGGCTTGATTCAAATGTTACATAAAGCAATATCGTTTTTTTTTCAGTTTAATTAAACCACTGCCACTCTCTCAAGACCGTAAAGTGAGAGAAATAGCGAATATATTGACCTATTTTACTACATGCACGTAGTTGGGAAGTGACCGGTTGGCATACATTAGTACTGGCCTATAGCATATACCCACGGCACTTACTCCGTGTCGGCATGCATAAAAAGTCCGTCACGCAGGGGTGCGTAAACTAAGCAGATTTCCCTCGTGAAGTTTAGTAATAGATAAATATACATACTGCTAACACAACACCGTGAATAAATAGAAACGGAAATAAGAAATGTATCATCCAATTTCAATAGCCTGCCGACAGGAAGCGTTAGGTTAGAAATGTAAACAAACGGGTCCCGCCTCACACCGGAAAGAAAAACAATTACTGAAATATATCAGAATATAACACATTAATTTTATTGAGAACTATTTACTATATCTAGTACTGTAATTAATAATGAGTCAGAATAATTGTTATCTCAATCAATAAAATTTTAGTAGTCCAAAACTTTAAGATGGGGGGGGGGAGTCACCAGTGCATATTTGCATGTATCTCGTATAATAAAGGTCTCTTGAATACAATTTTTGGTATTTAAACTTCTAATAATGTGATTTATTATGTAGCAGAGTATTGTTTATGTAACATGAGTAGAAGTGGTAGTTTGCTGATGGCTAAAAACTGAAAAATGCAAATATCTCGGTTAATATTCAAGATAGAGAATAAATGTATATAACAATATTTATAGTAAATTTAATTTGTAATAAGATTAATTCTGTATAATTTTTCGATCCGACGTATAGTAACGGAGATATTTCGCCTCCCCTCTAAACCCCCCCTCCCACTGGTCCGATTTCAGCCGTTAACGAACTTGATCTTTCTTTTGACATTAAACGCTTAAATATGAAGTTTGGTAAGGATTAAACAAAAAATTGCGACCCCTAGAGCGTTAACAGACAAATACACACACACACTCACACATGTATACACACACACACACACACACATAATATATATATATATATATATATATATATATATATATATATATATATTGTTACGTTTTTATTACAAAACCAGTAATAAACGTTGGTAATAAGAGTTCTTTTGGTTTGCAAAATTAAACACACACAAGTTTCACAGTTATTCACTGCACGATTTATTCACAATGCACAATACTCTTGGTTAATTATTACTACTCACAATATTACACTGATAGTGTCACTGTCCTTCAGATTACACAGTCTAATAATTCACTCACGGTCACTGAAATTCACAAAAAGACGGCACTGCACTGTCCTTTACTTTGCAGCACTGCACTGTCTTAAACACGGCTCTATACTGTTGCCTACAGTCACGGCACAACACTGTTCTTCACGGCACAACACTTTACCGCACTGCACTAAGTCGCACTGGAGCAGTAATGTGACCATCAAGACATCTGACCATAAACTGAGCTGAGGTACTCGCAGGGTCTCTTATGTATGCCTGTAGAAGGGGCTAGGCACAGGAAAGGTCCAGAAGTTCCTGGAAGCCCTAATTAGATTCTGCCGGCGGCCCTACTTAGATTGGCCCTAATTAGATCAAACTCGCGGCTCTCTCTCTCTCTGCCAATCTTTCACGCAACAATATATATATATAGTTTTGAAGGGGCCGCATTTTTGTCATCTCCTGAGTGGATCGATGGACATTTGAGGAAATTTTTCGATAATCGCTTAATGAGTACAACCTTAATAGCTGATTTCTCGTGAAAGAAATGTGCTAAAAGATATCATATTGACTGTCATGCATGACCGTAATATATGTTACATATTTCATACATCAAATATGGAGAAACAGCTAACATAGCATTGGAACTTTCTTTCTTTTTATTTCTAATATTCTGGGCTTTAAACTTTAAAGAAAATTAAGAAAAGGAATGGTGGAGCATCCGAGAATTTTTAGCTATTATTACATTTTTTAATAGCCTTTTTCCAGATATATTTTTTAATATTTCTGTCGCCTCTGAAGAACAATGGGTAATGAAAGTATGAAAGTTATAATTGCAAGAAGACACCTAGACGCATAAAAAGTATATTGTAACTCTTGTTTTATTCATACCGACGAGAGCTCTGAGAATTATTTTTCAAAATAACAAAATGTATATGGACTGTGAAGAAAGCGGAGAGAGAGAAAAAAAATGGCAGAAAAAAGAGAGAGATTGCCTGAGGCAATTGCAGGGAGCGCCCTGTTTTAATATTGGACTTAATTAAGGAGTCCTTACATTTTATTCACTAGAGCAGTGTTGACTCTCCCCCGTTCCACGGGGTTTAAGGGGGCATTATAACCTGCGACAGAAGAGTAAGGAAACTTTTTAAAAAATGTCGGAAGGGGGGGGGGGGTGCAGACGCAGCTATCCTCCGGCTCTAATGCTACACTAATTATGTAAAAAGCCCTTTGTCCGCGATGAATGGTTGACTTTAAATCCAGGAATGATTAAGATTACAGCCTGTAGAAGTTTTCAAAGTAATTTTAAAACGGTAGGTAATTATTCAGGAGAGAGGTAAAAAAGTATTAACGCTCCAAGTTTTAATGGTAGTAAGAGTTAATTGTTTTAGGAAGAACCTGAATAAAATTTCCATAATCTTCAGGTGACGCTGAAACCGTAAATCGAAGACGACTACTTATTGATGGGCAAATAGGTGTTTTCATACAAACCCATTAGTTTCAGTAGCAGTGAATAGAATGAGATAACAAAAGTCCGTCACGCAGGGGCTGCGTGAACTAAGCAGATTTCCCACGTGAAGTTTTACAATAGAGAAATCTGCACACTGGTATCACAATACCACCCTGATTAAATACAAACGGTAATGAAAAATCTTTCAGTTAACTAAAATAAACTCCCAACTAGGACGGCTTCTGAATTGTAAGAATAATTTATATTTTAATAACTCAAATTTTAGTAGTCCAAGAACAAAAGAAGGGGGGCGGATGAACAGAACATATTTGCATAACTCTCACAAAGTAAGGAAGGTAAGGTAATGTTAGAAACGACAGGTAAGGTTAGAAGAAGCTTCCACCTGAGCCGAGGAATGACGGAAATGGCCGAACTAATCCGAACTATACCCGACCACAGACTTCATAAAAATGCAAATATCTCGGTTAATATTCAAAATAGAGAATAAATGAATATAACAATATTTATAGTAAATTTAATTTGCAATAAGATTGATTCTGTACAATTTCGATTCGATGCATAAAAACGGAGATATTTTAAATTTTCGAAAATCCCCCTCTAAACCCCCCCCCCCTCCCTCTGGTCCGATTTAGCCATTAACAAACTTGATCTGTCTTTTTACATAAAACGGTTAAATATCGAGTTTCGTAACGATCAAACAAAAATTGCGACCGCTAGAGCGTTAACAGACAAAGATATATATGTGTATATATATATATATATATATATATATATATATATATAATTTTGAACGGACTTCATTTTCGTCATCTCCTTGATAGGGTCGATGTACATTTGAAGAAATTTTTCGAAAATCGCGTCATGAGTACGACCTCAATAGCTGATTTCACTTAAGGGAAATCTGCTAAAAGGAGCAGGCAGGTTTGTGGTATAAGTGGGAAATGCTTCACGGAAATGAGAGAAGGACCTATTAGCAGATAGAGGTTACCCTGGGCTTACTCAGTCACCCGTAAAGATTCTGCACGATCACATAGACGATTGTAAGTACTGTTATTGGCTTATAGTCCACGCCACTCCTTGCCAATCAAGACACCCCTCACTACCTCAGCTAGGTATAAGTTGAGTCATTGAGAAGGCCTACTTCCGAGAGAGGTCTTTCTAAAGAATACCTCTAGCACTGGACATGCACACATCCCATGAAATAATTTATTTGAAATGTATTTATTTCCATTAAATATTAACATAACATAATAGGATATGTACAATAAAAAGATATTAGCAGCTTCTTGGTAAAAACTGAAAGACTTCGTAAATATGAAGAAGAAGGAAAATCAGAGTTGTACATATACAATACAATGGTCTTTGAATAACCCAAAGTGACTACGCACTTCAGTTTATCATTTATCTCAAAAATGACGTGTAAAATTGTAGATTCATGTAATTTCGACAATACCCATAATTATTAGATTTGTATATACATAGATTAGCCTTAGAGACAATAAAGCCCAAAATGATAAAAACTATACACTCACTGAATTACTATGAATATTAACTATCTTTGTTTTCGTGCAACTCCAACAATAGAAGTTTCATCACTAAAACCAGTAAAGAGATTTGTAGGAAGAGCCATCTTGAAAGGAAAAAGTAAATTGAATTAAAGAAAAATATTGAGATGCATAGAAAGGTTAAAATTTTATATTTCATGCTATATATATAATAGGTATTTGTCTACTAACACTATAGTGGCTGTAATGTTTATTTTATCGATGTTTAACTTGATACTGGGCCTAAGGTCAGCCATATGAGTTAAAGCGTTGTTCTTAATTTCACATAATAAACATAGAGTGGAGAGTTCGATTCTCACCTGGGCAATAGGAATTTATTTAGTGATGAACTCATTAAATAAAATCCTTAGTCCCATCCAGGCTAGGAGATGATGGTAGCGTGTCCCAATTACCCTTAGTAGCGATATCTTCGCTTTATGCGTGGGTTCAAAAAAATCGGAATAAAGCCATTCTTGTCGATAAAGTAGCGCATGATAATTGTTTATATATGTATTTTCCTCTAACTCAAAACGAAACTGAGTTCTTTATAGTTCATCATATTCATCTTTCAGTAAATCCCCACTCCGCCTTATGGGACTTTTACTATAAGATATTATATTACTTAGCATAAATACAGATTTACGGTCATGCCTATCCCGCCTGTTTTGATTACATGGATTAATTATTAAGAGAGAAATGGAGAACAGAATGTTCTGATGGTATCGTCTATTCACTATGTATTCCTGCCCTTGGGAAATCTTAGTTTACACAGCTTTTGCAAGGCGGAGTTTTTGTCCTAGCGACGGAATGCAAGAGTGCGAATCGTTCAAATGCAAATCACTATAGACAACAAGTTGTTGACAAAGAGGTCAACAAAATCACGTAACACGGTTATGTGCGTACGCAAACTTATGGCGGTCATTTCTTATACTCTGTTTATTTTTTAGAGTCCATACAGCTAACCGGTCTCCTGACAACTCGATATTTGCACTTACATGTGTTTGTCTTCAGTCAAGTTTTTATTTCTCTTGCTTTTTAACTCATATTAAGCAAGGATTGCAGACAACGCTTTGTAAATTTTCGAGGGCTCATCATCCAAGTCTCTGCTACGACATTTATGGCTCTGCCTATTCAAATTTCTAAATTATTTAGCAAATAATTCCCTTCAGGGATGATTTTCGAAAAATGTTTCCAAATGTCCATTGATCCTATCCAGGAAATGACAAAAATGAAGTCCGTTCAAAACTAAAATTAAGTCCTTTAGGAGAGATAGCGAATAGCATGTAATAAAAACTTCAAACTGGTGTATAAAGATATTTCACACCAGTTATAATGGAACCCCAATTCTGATAAGCCATCTGATCTAGGGTTACTAGTCTACTCCAATTAGTCCCAGACAGAAATAGAATAAAACCTCTGTCCTTAGTCCAATCCAAGAATTGTCATAGTCCTGAATTTTAAGATTCAACAAAGAGATTGCGATTCCTTCAGATAGGTATAATATGAACTATATATATATTTGTCTGTTAACATCGAGCGGACGCAATTTTTGAATGATCTTTACCTATTCGATATTTAAACGTTTTATGTAAAACTAAAGATCTAGTTCGTTAATGACGGAAATAGAACCACTGGGAGACGAAGTATGTTCGTTAAATTCTTTCAAATTTACCAATATTAACGAAGAATAAATGTAAGTTTTGACTTAAAAGTGAACCCTTACTTCTTGTTGAGAAATCGAATACAGCCCATCTTGAGGTAGAGACACTCAAATATTAAAGTTCATTGAAATTCTTCTGGCCGTTTTTAAATGACTGGATGATAATCTGGCTGGCAGATAAAAATAATTCCATTTTTTTATGCCCATGATCTTAGAATGAGCTGTAATGTGGGATACAAGTCCGTCACGCAGGGGCTGCGTAAACTAAGCAGATTTCTCACGTACTGGTATAACATACTTGTGACCTCATCTCACCACATATTCTCCATTTAATTTAGTTTATGTAAAAAAAAAAAAAAAAAACTGAGTAAATGGGTAGTGGGGTTACTGAAGGCTGAAAACAAGAAAGTGGAAGCAACTCGATTAGTACTTGAGTTACGAAAAAATGTTTAGAACAACTATTGTAGATACTCAACAATATATTAACAATTGTTCTATAACATTTTGTGTTTCAACCCGTAATATAACCAATATTATGAATTTTCGAATGGACCTCATTTTCGTCACTTACCGGGTAGGATCGAAAGACATTTGAAGAAATTTTTCAAAAATTGCATCAGGAGTACGGCCTCAATAGCTGATTTCCCCTATGGGAAATCTGCTAGAATGCATCCCCTTATTTATATAGATGAAGCAACCCCCCTTCCCCAATGCGCGCTTCACTTGCCCAGTTGCTATGCCAGTGTAAGAATATAGGACAGAGAGGGAAGGACAGCTAGGTATGACTCGGAAAAATTATTTAGTAGGGCCGAGCAGGGAGGGTGAAGGAGAAAAGTTTGGAAGTGATGTTGTTGATGGAAGGGGGAGGTTCAGGGGTCACCGGGGACTCCAGTGACAAATGTCTCAGGGGCGCAACTTGGAATTAGTTCCTCCCAACATCCGGTCCAGGATTTACATATTTGATATTAAGTCTCGCCGTCCGTTCTATCCTGGATCGTTCTTCAACTTTTATATTACCCCGGTAATTGACTTTTCCCCTCTACTTCCTTTACTCTTCCTCAATCCTCTATGCCAGCAGAATAAAACTTCCCTTGCAACAGAGAATACTCGATATTGCTGTCTTTTATCACAACTAAACTAAGCGGAATCATATTAGTTGCGATATTAAACGCTTTATACAGTTTAGTAATGTGCGATTCATAACAAAATATCGAATCGGTGAATCGTACGATTCCTTTGGTTCCAAGCAGTTCATTAAAAAGAATCGGTGCTAAATATATAGGGTGGTTCCACAAATTCAAATGTTTTCAATGCGAATTGTTTTCAAATATCTCCGGTTCTCCTTAATATATCTGATCTTAATGATGCTTATCGGAAAAATTAAAGTCCATTCCTCCAATCTATAATATGTTTGGTTTTATGGGAATTAGTTTTGTTTGTGCTTCAGCGTAGTGAACATGTCAGAGAACAAAGTGCATTTCCGGCATATTTTGCCTTTTCATTTAAAAAAAGGCAAGCGAGCTACCGAGGCCCACCTACAGGTATGTCGTGTGCATGGGGGCAATGCCATAACAGAACGCATTGCATTGAAATGGATTACCAGTTTTCGTTCTGGAGATACCAGTTTGGATAATTGACCCAGCAGCGGTAGACCAACAGATGTTGATTCGAATGATATCAAGGCACTAATCGAGCAAAATCCGTCGCTACAGGTACGAGAAATTGCGGAAATAATAGGAATAGGTTTAGGGGCCGTTCGTAGGCATTTAAAACTGCTTGGCTACGAGTCCCTCCTCGATGATTGGCTGCCATACAAACTGACTCTGAAAAACCTGGCAAACCGCATATCAATCAGTAACTTTCTCCTGAACCGGCATGAAATATATCCGTTTCTCAAACGATTAGTGGCGAGCAATGAAAAGTTGATTATTTATGAAAATGTAGTGCTCCTGGAGATTGTGGACAACTACTGGTAGGCTGCGAAATGCCACCCCGAAGGCCGGCCTACATCCGAAAAAGATTTTGCTGTCTCTATGGTGGGATTATCGTTGTATCAAGTCTTGCAAGCTCTTCCCTAAAGGAAAAATGTGAGATTGGAAGGTCTACTGCACGCAAAATTGGACCAATCATTGCAACAGTAAGGCCCAAAACTGGAATCGTGTTGCTTTTCACCACGACAACGCTAGCCCCCATTCCGCAAATAATCACACAGCAAAAATTAAGGCAACTTGGCTGGGGTTTTGCCCCAGCCACCGTATTCTCCGGACCTTTCTCCATCGGACTACCGTCTGTTCTGGTCCCTCCAAAACAGCCTTAATAGAAAATCATTTCCTGATCAGAGGGTTGTTAAGACGTAACTTGACGAGTTTTTCCCTTATAAGCCCCAGAGGGAAATTAGGAAGTTTTTGAAAAGATGGCAAGAGGACATCAATTAAAATGCTGAATACATTATTGAATACAATTGATTTTTTGTTTCAAAATAATTTCATTTCACGTTCAAGAAACCGAACAACCTTATGGAACCACCCAATATATATATATATATATATATATATATATATATATGTGTGTGTGTGTGTTTGTATGTGTGTGTCTATGTTACCGCTTTAGTGGTCTTATGGTTACCAATCGCGATATATAAGCCATTCAGCTTTTATACTTGTTTGCTGTGATTTTTGTGCATGCATGAATAAATTTTGCAAAACCACTCAGGATTCATTTTGAATAGTGATTCATTTACAAGTATGGGGTTGTGCACGATTCATCGAATCACATAAATTCGACGATTCTTTTACGCACATGCTGCGATACAGTGGGTGCATCGTCCTCCCATTTCGCAATTCCAATCATATGATTCTTTTAGCCTAACAATCGATTGACTCATGAATCGATGTATCGTTCCCATCACAAATACAAATTCGTTATCTGTTTCGAATCTTTTTCAATAAAATCGTGTACAAATGAAAATGCCACCGCAGCAAACCTGTGTATTCAGCAAAATTCCTACTGCGTTTACCATTTCGATATTCAAATTAGCTAAAGAAATTTAACACCTACAATCTTATAACATTGAAATTGCCTCCTAAGAGGAGAATTCCAATCTTTCCGGATTCAACTAGGGATGAGATATATCTTCCTGATCTCGTACATACTTACACAACTGGCCTGAAATATGTGATGAATGCCACAGCAGAAATAACTGTGAACGCCACCTCTCTACTTCCACAGCTGTGCCATTTTAGCAAATTTTCCTTTAGGGAAATCTGCTATTGAGATTGTAATCATGACGCGATTTTCGAAAAATATTTCGATTGGCCATAGATGCTACCTAGTTGATGATGAAAAAGAGGTCCGTTCAAATTTATATTATATATTTGCCTGTTAAAGGTCTGGCAGTAGTAATTTTCCCCTTCTAGACACCCACTATTCCAGGTCAGATTTCAGGCAATAACAAATATGATCTTTAGTGTTGACTGAAACGGTTAAATATTGAGTATGGTTTGGATCAAATAAACATTTTCAAGGCAAGAATGTTAAATCTTAATTGATGACATCATCACATGTGGAATTTGGATATATCTGGAATATATTAGTTTACTGGTGTAGGAGATGAAATTATTTTAATTTATTAATAGTTTTTACTAATAATTCTTGTGTTACTTATAATAAATAAAACATAACTTAATATAGTACATTACTTCTTAACTTATCTTAGTATATAACTAAGATATAGTTAGTTATATACTAAGATATATCTTAGTTATGTACAGGGTCCGTCAAAAAAACCTCCCCGATTTGAGCAAGCCACCGCGTGAGTTGTAGTGGGGGTAGAGATGTGGAGGGGGTATTGTTCCGTAGCGGCGTACGTGCCATTTTCAGTGTTCAGATTATGAAACTCGCAGGGCTGCATGTGATGACATTTTGCAAAACATTCCCCCAGATGCTGTCTTCATTTCTTCTGATGAAGCCCACTTCCACTTGTGTGGAACTGTTAACAAACAGAATTTCCGCTACTGGGCTGCAGAAAATCCTAGGGAACTCCACCAACAACCACTACACAGCCCAAAAGTCACAGTTTGGTGCGCCGTTACGGAATTTGGTGTGTGGGGACCGTACTTTTTTGAAGAAGATGGACAACCAGTAACGGTCAATGCCGATCGCTATTGTCACATGATAGAGACATTTCTCCGACCCAAGATCAACCAGTTTGTTTTAGACCATGAGGAAGATGAAGTTTGGTTCCAACAGGACTGAGCAACAGCTCACACTGCTCGGCGGTCCATGGAAATGTTAAGAGAGTTGTTCCCTGGACATCTTGTTTCTTTAAGAGGAGACATTTCCTGCCCCCCAAGGTCACCCGACTTTTCACCTTGTGATTTCTTTGTGGGGCTACCTAAAGGCTAAAGTGTACAAACATCGTCCCAGAACTCTGCAAGAACTAAAAGATGTCATTAGATTCCAAGGGAAGGTACACGATGAACTATGGACAACTTCAGGGAAAGACTTAACAATGGGGGACATCATTTATCGGACATAATTTTCAAAACCAAGTAAAGTATACTAAGTGATGTAAAATGGCATTATATAGGCTATTCACAAATATAAGTAATTGTTCTGTATGTTTCTTATTCTTTTTGCAAATGCCTATTGAAATCAGGGAGGTTTTTTTTGCTGGACCCTGTACATATATACCCTAACTATATCTTAGTATATAACTAAAATATAGTTAGGGGTTCAGGTTAGCCATGCGAGTTAAAGCGTTGACCTTTATCTCACATGGCAAAACCTAGAGTGGCGAGTTCGATTCTCCCATGGGCAAAAGAAATTATTTAGTGACGGCATTCATTAAATAGCATCCTAAAATCCCACCCTGGCTAGAAAAGGGTGGTAACCTGTAGATAACCTGTCCAAATTAGCCTGAATTGCAAAAAGTGGACGTTAATAAATAAAAAATAAGATATAGTTAAACATTTAATTGTATCTTACATTATTTGAATAATCTATAGATTAATAATATTTATTTTTGATAAAATCATAGAATGGAGACATCATACCTATTAACCATGCCATTAAACCTCATACCAGTGTTTCACTCCAGATTGTGGGAAATCTCCTTAGTTTGCTCAGCACCTGCGAGGCTTTCTTTTTTTTTAAAAAAAAAATCTTAATGTTATTGTTTGTCAAATAGTTATAATCCCTAAAGAGGTTCCAGAAAGGACATGAAATGAATAAAACATTTAAAAAAACAAGGATTCATTTTAATTGAGCCATAAAAATACTTGATCTAAATCATCAGTGCCAATACACACTATGGAATATGGAAAAAATGTGAATAAAAAAAAAGCATAACTAATTCATTAATATAAATTTTATTTCACATAAATTAACAGAAACTTACAATAAAACATTTTCAAAATAAAGAAACAAATATTTTCAGTCCATGAGCGCTGTAGTACTTTCTTAAATTCCATTCTTAGCATTTCTGAATTTTGTTCTTATTGAATCATTATACCCTTCTCGATTCCTTGCTATTTCCAGAGCATAAAACATAACACGTGGTACTATAAATGAATTTTGCTCACTATATTCATCTTTACAGTCTGCACGAATTAGTGTACCAAAATTGTAGTCTTCTATAATATCTTTATATTTTTCACAAAATTCTCTCCATTCCTGAAAAAAATAAAAAAAATGAGAGAGAATGGTGGGACAAAGATTGGCATTTTGTTTGTCACACCCTCAACCCTTTCAGGTATAAGTGCCAGAATTTCACCCTCTAAAATTACAGATGGGTGGGGAAAACTAGGTTTATTTTACCATGGTCTTAATGTCACACTCAATTTAGGAGGGCTAATTCCTGTAATTAGAAGTGTAATGCCAAATTGAAGAGAATCAGCAACAGGTATGCCCCTTGAGCCACTCCTTTCCTAATTACTATCAGCACAATATTTGTAGCTCTTCCATTTTCAATTTTTAACTGGATACCTGTGAAGAGGCTCTCTACCAAGTTAGATATTTTCTTAAATATCTAATCCAATTTCATGGCCCAAAAAATTAATTATCATTCCTGAGCTACAATAGTGATGCTATTCCAAAAAGTAGGAGTTAAAATAAATGAGTTTGAAATATTTTGGTGTACCACAAAAAACAATTAAATTCTTCTGCAAAACTGGCAGAAGTATTTCAATGCTAAGATTTAAATACAAATTAAAAAACTGAGTTCTGAAATTGATGAACAGAACATGTTCCTTCACTGCTAATAACCAGGCGCTAAAAGAGATGTGTTGGTATATTGCAGCATAGCAGAAAATGCAACACTTCTGTCACCTATGGTAGAATATTGTACTATAAGATATGCCACTCTTGTTGCTGCAAGAGAGACCAATCTGAAATTCTGTAGAGCTCATTAATTCAAAATTCGAATTTTTTTAATTGTGTCACAATTTCATCCCAAAAGTGATCTATACAATATTTGCTGTCTATTGCACATTTTCTTATTTGCTATGTGTCTTTAGTCATTTAATGCATAAGTCTATTTCTTTAAAAGTAATACATGTACTTCTTATAATATCAACGAGTTCTTATAATATCAATAATGACATCCTTCCTTTTCCCAATCAAATTTCTTCAGGCGATGGGGCATGGAATATTTAAAAGCATCTGTATCTGTTTTTCCTACTTAGCAAGCTTGATAATATATTTCCCTTGGATGGCTTGGCTCATTTCTAGATGTTTGATTAACAAGTTGAAAACTTATAAAACCTTGCCACATTCTCTTGAACATTCCATGATTATGTTCTTGAGCTAAGAGTTATAAATTTGTTTCCCATTCATATATATATAATTGTGAAGGATACAAAACTCAATTGAGGACAATGTTTCATTATTATTTCTGCTAGTCTCTGGTTCAGTACATCATGTTATTCTAATTAGTAGACTTTGATTATATGAATCTGCATATTTTTAAAACTTGTACAAGTTTATTTTATTTTAAGTTACATAGCCCTATCAAGTAAAATTTGTGACTGAGGTGGCACTGAGAATGTTATTCTATATTGCCAACTAGGCAGTCTTGAAGTTCATCATGCACAGAACCTATTTGACATTTTTGCTGATCTAGGTCTCATAAGTTCATAATAAAAATGTTTTCTATAATATACAAAACTTCATGAAAGTCATCTGATGGACTGATGTCCATGGGCTAGCTCTCTACGAAGGATATGCATTCAGAATGGTCAGCTCGACACACTCCTTGCCACATTAAAGTCCAAACATTACTACTTCTTTACTCAAGTAGCTAGTCAATTCTCTCACGTAGTGAATGTCTGAGGTGTGAATATAAATCCAACCTGGATAGCCAGTAAACACATAGCTAATTAAAAGTAGACCTGACAAATAGGTTATTTCATAATAATTCCACTTATCCAACCATGCCAATTATTCTCTAACAAAAATCAGACTTGTGATTTCAATCACTGATCTTAATGAACTTTTCATGGTTTCGATTCCCATATGGGCAGTAGAAAATAATTAGTGACAAACTCACTAAATAGAATCTTTAGTCCCACAATGGTTAGAAAAGGGTGGCACCTTTTGATAACCCGTCAATTAGCCTTAGTAACATCCAGTGGATGTTAATAAGTAACATTTAACATTTAATTTAATTACTTAAAACTCAGAATCCTAATTTAAGAAAATCTAGATTAAACACATTCTTATTTATTAATTATCAATAGTTTATAAAGGAAATTAAAAAAAAACTATAATTAACAAAGAAAAACAAATGTAAAAAAAAAAAAATACCTTCTTTCCATCCTCACTTTTCAATTCATCTTCATTTAATAAATTTAGATTGAGCTCAGGAAACTGTTTTCGAAATGCCTCATAAATTTTATCATCGTGCCTGGTAAGTTTTAATCCTTTTGGGTCAACACTTGAGAGTAACTAAAAAATAAATTAAAATTACATTTAAGTACTTGCCAAGTTCCATTAGTGCCAACGATTTTTTTATTGGAATATGATTTAAAATATGGTAGTATAAGGAACTTGTGAACTTTATATATCAAAATCAACTTTATATTAATACATAATTTGTAGTGATTTATTTGTGGTTCCTATGAATGTGCGTACATGCACGTGTATGTGTTTGTGTGACTACATTGCTGATACCGAACAACCTTCTAAATATTGAAGCATTGAAAATGGTTTAAATAGAAAGGAATTCATTGAGTAAATACTGTGTGACATTCGTATTAAACAAATAATGACTTTCACTCTATTTAAGATAATAAATGAGAGTGAGAAGGAGTAAGATTAACACAGATACTGAAGCAATTGAAAGATTGCTTTCCTTTTAGAATGAAAAAGCTAAACTGACCTATTCATTTATAATACAAATAAATAAAACAGTTAAAAGGTACAATAATTATACTCACATCAAAATAAATACGTGCATGTTCTGCAGTTTTAATGGCCCACATAGCTTCAACTGTTGGCTGTAACATATTCATTTTTTTTTTTTATAACAATTTTTATAAATTAATTATTTATTTAACATGCATATGAAAAGAGCATGTCTTTAAAGCTATTAGTAAGTAAGCTTCATAACCTTATTAATCTGGAGTTTTTGACAGATGATCATGACAAAAACACATTAAGATTTAAATGCTCTAAATGATTTGTCTACACATTACAGTTCTTTAGGAACTAAAGCTATCAAAAATAGCTCCTAAAAATAGGGTTAGATGAAATATACTGGAGATGCTAGCAGAAGTGTAGACTGATAATATATGGTGGCCTTAAAAGATATTGAAAGAAAGAAAACAAAGAAAAATATTAAAGTTACTAAAGATATTGAAAGAGTCGAGCAGACTGAAGCAAAGCTGGTACACCTCTTTGCTTCAGAGCCTGCTAGAGACAAGGTCTTTTTATTGATTCTGATTAATTGGTTCCTCCACTATTCAGCACCTCTGGAGAAATCATTGATTTGAAATTCAAGAAGAGAGAGTATTGCTGAATCTGGAATGCTCTGCCAGTTCACTAGCATGAAATCTCCCCCTAGAGAGTGCTCAGATTAGGATTATAGTTTAAGATGCAAATAGAGAGGTTAAGGATACCTGTAAGCAATTAATAGAGCATGTAATGAATCTTAGATTGCATTACATGGTGCCTGTCATAAATGACGGAATATTTTATATTTTAAGTAATACCATCACAAAACTCAGTTAGATTATTATTTATGAGTATTTAAATGCCAGAGTTTTGAACATGAAATGTAGAGTTATATACAATTTTGAGTTAAGTAGTCCCCATGTGGTCTAGAATTTTGGTAGTTAACATCAATAGATTTTTATAACATTCATTGCCCTTATATTAGATACACTGAACAATATTCGAGATGAATTATGAAAATTAAATTATGTTTGGTAGACTTTTTGAGCATATTTGATTGGCGGGTACAAACTTCGTCATCAGCTCAGGCTATAAAAGGGTGATCTCACGAAGGAATTAACGTAATCAGTTCTCAGACATCCTGGAGAGAGGCCCTAGCCGGTGATAACTCACAAATCCATTCAACCATCAGCTGGTACACCCTCGTAACAGAGAGACCTCTTAGAGAGGCTACTAAAAATCAGCTAAGTTTTATTTCTTAGTAATTTAATTTAATTAGCCTTAAGTGTCCCCATTATATTTCTTTAAAGGTGCATATCTCTCATTTTGAAATGAATATTTATTATTGGTGAAACCCTTCCTAAATTCTTTATTTCTATATTTTTACAGCTTCCACTGCCTGCAGCCACAACTAAATTGCTAAAAGTCTTCTAATTTAAACATTTTTTTTGTTCTATCAAAAATATCAGTGTAAAAGTTTCATCAGAACATTTAATTGAATCACTAATGAATTGTTAATACAAAAACTAAAATCTCTAAAAATGAATAATTTAAAAAAAAAAAAAGAAGAAAAAATTAATTATATCGCTTATAATACTTACATCATTTTCAAATTCTTCAGCTGGCCTAGATAAAACAGACTGTCCAGCAAGCAACTCCTCAACTCCCTGTTAAACATATAAATTTATGATTTCAATTATTCCATTAAAAAAATAAATAGACTACAGTGTATTACAATGCAAATTAAAAAAATCCAATAACGATGTCACTGTAGTCATTAACCACATCACTCATTTCTAACGATGATACTGTTCTCAATATAAGCCCATTAGGCAGGTGCTGCATAAGTTAAGAAGATATTAAAAAGACTGCAATGCAAAGCTGTTGGCACAATCCTATATTCTATTCTCTATTTCTCCCGAAATGAAAGGCTATGTAGTAAACAGAAAATATAATAGAAGCTGGAGAAGAGATGTGTGACATTAATATGGTTGCTTTAAATGAAAAATGTATGCGTAGAAGTGGGGGTTAACTCAAGAATTAATAAAAATAACTCAATATGCGATTTAGAAAAAAAAAAGATGGATGAAACCCAAACTTTCCCAAGTTAGACTTCAATTTCTAACAATCACAACCCTCTGTCTTTAAATGAGATGAAATATCGAGTATGGTATTGGTCAAATAAAAATTAAGGCTATAGCATGAATATTCATGAATAACATCACAAATTTACCATTGTATATCACATACTAAAGGTCCGAGGGGCTCAGGTAGACCTAGAGTGGTGGGTTCAATTTCCGCCCTGTGCGGTAGAAATTTATTTAGTGACGGATCCATTAAATGAACTCCTTAGGCCCACCCTGGCTAGAAAAGGGTGCTAACCTCTAGATAATCCGTCCCCAAAGCCAAAGTAACATAAAGTGGACGTAAATAATAATAAACAAAACTAAAAGTCCAATGTCTACAATCCATGGTATTTATGCTTGTAATAAGACATTCCATGATTATAGGCTTATTGATAATGAGAGAAGAGTAGGATTGGGGAATTATTAAAGACTGGCAACTAAAAAAATGCAAATATATCAATTAATATTTGATTTGGATAAAAAATGTATAGAACAACAATTGAAGGGAATTAAAATTGAGAATATTTATTTAAATTGGTAAGATGTGCCATCTTACTCATAATAATGGAAATATTTTAATTTTTTTTTTTTATTCTATTCCCCTCCTCCTGCTACGGGTTCAGCCATCAACAAAAATTTAACATCTTATTCCAAGCTTAATACTATGCATCGTTTTTGTCGTCTTAACTATATGAGATGAATAGAAGTCCTATGTGGCATATCATCAATGAATATTTTAAGCTTCTAGAGGCCTCATATTTTATGTGACCAATGCCATACTCGATATTTAATTTATTTATGTCAAACGAAAGATAAAGAACATTTAAGGCTAAAATCGGACAAGCTGGAGTGAGAAATTATAGTAAAATTCTAAATTCTGAATATCTCTGTTATAATCTTTCAGATCAAAAAATGGCATACAACCAAATGTATTAAGAAAGTAGTGTACTACAATTATTGTTGTATACACTTTTTCTTTAACTCGGAAATTAACAGAGTTATTTGTATTTTTCAGTTAACGGCTATTGCTTTGCTTCCATAGCGAATTGTGCAATTTGCACTTAAAGCATCTGTTACCACTAAGAATCTCATCTACAACTTAAATTTAAAGTTCAGTTAAGTTTCATCTGCTAAGAATTCATAATTTGGAGGAGAAATAAAGAAGAGAATACTCACTAAAAATGAATTTAACTAATCAAATATTTAAAGATATCCATATTCTAATAATTTAAACGAAACTAGATATACTGAATTAAAACTCTCTGATACTTTAAAAAAAAAGTACTTAACTATATTTCAAATCCATGTTTATTCATAAATAGGATACCTATAGCTCAGAGGCGACACACTAAAAATCAGTTTTGAACGACCTAAGTTCAAATATTTTTAATGCATTTAAATTTCTAAACAACAACTCAATGAGCAAGTTACAATCATAAATCTATCCATACTGCAGTACCAAATTTAGAATGGACCTCATGTTAAGAGCTATCAACAGTGAAGAGCACACATGCTCTATCTAAAAACATTGTGCACCAACTCCAAACCTATTCATGAACTATTATGTAACAAAGAGAGATACCCATAAAAATCCAACTACTTCAAGCAAATGTCAATAATAGTACTTTTAATATTAAATAATATAAAAAAAAAAACTCCGGCAACTTATGTCTAATATCAGTATTACACAGAAATCACTAGTATCAAAATAGTGATATGAATGTCATACTACGTGCTATGGTTGCTGAAAAATGAAATTTTACAATAGCTTGATGAACATAGCAATGACAGTTTATGGAAAAAATTAAAATATTAAGAGTCTTACAAAGTTGACATTAATTAAAAATGATAGAATCAGTTGAAAATCAGTTTAAACTCCAAAATGAGATAGAACATACCAAATCTCCCGAAATGCTTGCCATAATGTATCAAAAACAATATTTAAAAATCTAAAAACACGAGTTTCCAGCAAAAAATCGATTCGTATATCGATGCGTGAGAGGTACATTCCAAAGCAATCGCCTAAAACTATCAAAATACTATACTAATGAGAGACAAAACACATGTGAGAAACATTAGCACTCTTTTTCACTAGATAATTACTCCTTATTCTATTACAAGATTACTTACGATTTAACATTTTAATATATTTTCCTGATGACAGGATAGCATCAATTGGTGAAATTCAATTGTTGCTCTTCAATTCCTTTGCAATTAGTTACTCCAGATTATATTAAATAGGTTTTTTTTTTTTGAAGTGAAAACTTCTTTAGGCACGTTGTGCACCCTGTAAGGAAGCATTTGCGGGAGAGGAAAAAAGTATGAAATTGCGACACCGCCACCGCCACCGCTACTACTAAGGTTTAGAAATAAAATCATATGGTATTTTATAACCTAATCATTTGATAGTTTATTTACAATTGAAGTGAAAACTTCTTTAGGCACGTTGTGCACCCCGTAAGGAAGCATTTGCTGGAGAGGAAAAAAGTATGAAATCGCGACACCGCCACCGCCACCGCTAGTACTAAGGTTTAGAAATAAAATCATATGGTATTTTATAACCTAATCATTTGATAGTTTATTTACAATTGAAGTGATAACTTCTTTAGGCACGTTGTGCACCCCGTAAGGAAGCATTTGCGGGAGAGGAAAAAAGTATGAAATCGCGACACCGCCACCGCTAGTACTCAACTCAAAGCTAAAGGAGCTTCTTTTCTTCATAACTCCTGAACCAAATTAGCTAGAGTTTTCGTTCGCATACCATTTTAAAGAGGACAAAACCAGCATCATGTCGTTCACAGATACTATATATCTACCATTTTTACTTTCATAGATATTTTAATCCGAAGTTTAAATAAATTCGAATATTTAAATAAATAAATTCGAATATTTAAATAAATAAATTCGAATATTTAAATAAATTCCGATATTTAAATAAATTCGAATCAAAACTGTTTGTATCCTACTTTAGCTACCATATACCGATTGTATCAGTTTTAGAAATTGGTGATGATGCTGGCAGTGATGATGGTGCAAGAGTTGTTGAAAATATGGATAGAAATTGATTTTTCTGAGTGTACTTAACTTATTTTTGTAAAGCATTTGTAATAATTCTGAAATGTAATTTTTTTCTTTTATATAAAATAACTGAAATAATTATGTATAGTATTTTATATTGATAAATAAAACAATTCGTGGTACATTATTTTTTTTTATCACTATTATTTTTGTCATTTCATTTTTTCATGTAAAATAGAACAACTGTTACTTATTGATAAATAACTAAAAATATTTTTAAAATAAGACTTCGTAAAAAAAATTTCTCAGCAATGCCAAAATTGAGCGATCAAAGCTAAAGGAGTTTTCACTTCTACCGGCAGTCCCCTGACTGCTTTTTCTTTTTTTTTTATTTAAAACATATTTATCAGATTAAATTAAATTATTTATTAACGTCCACTTTTTGCAACTAAGGCTAATTGGGACGGGTTATCTACAGGTTACCATCCTTTTCTAGCCAGGGTGGGACTAAGGATTTAATTTAATGAATTCCGTCACTAAATAAATTCCTATTGCCCAGGCGGGAATTCAACTCGCCACTCTAGGTTTACCATGTGAGATTAAAGTCAATGCTACTTATCAGATTAGCCATGCAAGCTAAAGCGTTAGCATTAATCTCATATGGTAAACCTAGAGTGGCAAGTTTGATTCTCGCCTGGGCAGCAGAAATTTATTTAGTGACGAACTCAATAAATAAAATTCTTTATCCCACCCTGGCTAGAAAAGGGTGGTAACCTGTAGACAACCCGTCCCAATTAGCCTTAGTAGCACAAGAAGATCTTAATAAATAACAATTTATATATACTGAGTTGGATTGGCAACTGTTAAACAAACAACTTAAAGGCTCTTATTTACCTTTGCCAGACACATTTTATGAGATTTGTTGGCCACATTTTTTTAGCAGATTTCCCTCAAGGGAAATCAGCTATTGAGGTTGTACTCATGACGGAATTTTCGAAATTTTTCTTCAATTGTCCATCGATCCTACCTAGTAGATAACGAAAATGAAGTCCGTTCAAAACTGTATATATATATATATATATATATATATATATATATATATATATATTTGTCTTTTACCGCTCTAGCGGTCGCAATTTTTGTTTGATCGTTACCAAACTCGATATTTAGTCGTTTTATGTAAAAAGAAAGATCAAGTTCGTTAACGGCTGAAATCGGACCACGGGAGGGGGGGTTTAGAGGGGAGGATTTTCGAAAATTCAAAATATCTCCGTTACTATTACTACTACTATCGGATCGAAACATTGTACAGAATCAATCTTATTACAAATTACATTTACTATAAATATTGTTCTATACATCTATTCTCTATCTTGAATATTAGCCCAGATATTTGCATTTTTATTAAATCTGGGCGGCTGATGGACGAAGTGTCTTTCCCGACAAAAGCAAGTTCGACCGTTTCATTAACTGCTCGGCTTTCGTGAAATGTCTCTATTGTAAAACTTCACGTGGGAAATCTGCTTAGTTTACGCAGCCCCTGCGTGACGGACTTTTTTCTAAAATTCTTCATTTTCAAAATATTAGGTTCTTATAAGAGTTATAGGTTATAAGCCCCTGTAAAATAATATGCCTGATTCGACTGCTTTTATCTGCGGCTTATGAAATGGGAGGGAATTTAATTTAATAATTTAAACATTTCATGTAAACTAATGATCAAGTTCGTTGACGGCTAAAATCGGACCAGTAGGAAGAGGGTTCTTAGGGGGGTATTTAGAAAATTCAAAATATATCAGTAATTGTACGTCGGATCGGGTAATGTAGCTTTGTATGAGATATACTACATCTGGTTAATGTTGAATTAATTTTATATTGCATTTGCTCTTATTTTTTAAAAAATGCTGTTCAGTAAGGTTTCGCGTGGTATTCTGGGAAGGGCGATAAAAAGAACAGGACCAGACAGAGATGCATAGCCTACGGTTGCTAAATTCTAGGTCATAAATGGGTTATATTAGTTACATTTTCAACGAGGTCATAACAATTTTCAGAGCCTTGAAGAACCCTTCTTTTCAAATTGGATGTGTTGAATATCTTCTGAGAAAGGAGAAATTAAGCATTTTTGTTTTTCTCATTGTCGTTTTGAGGACTCCATATTGCATCCTGGATATAAGATGTTATTTGGTAACAGCAGGTTATTAAAGACGGCCTGAAGAAAAAACAAAATATTAGAAATAATATTAATGAATAATGATATTTACTGACTCTATATTCCGTCCATAAAAATTGACAAGTCGAATTCCAGTGCTTGAATTTTTCAGAACATTATATTTTATAGATATCAAAATAAAGTAATTAATCGTTAATGATAATTATATTAACTCATAAAACTAACCTAAAGTAAATGAAGTGATTACACTGGAAATCCAGCAAAACTTGAATGCCGCGAAATGCCGGCTTTTCTCATGCCGATAGATATTTATATACCGAATCCTCCATTTTAGAAAAAAGAAATAAAATTAAAATCCTTTTCATTAGATTGTTTTGTTCTTTTTTCACTATTATGCTGTTGGAACTCAATTTTGTGATGAGTTGCATGTCGAATCCAAATAAAAATGTTAGCGATTTTAGTGACAGTGGCCTTGTTTTTCTTCAATATATGTTGCTTTCTTTGACCCCTAATGTATGATCAGTCTGTTATCTCAGTGGCTTAGGGATATGGCGGCATTTCGCACTCTCTCTTTCACTGATATTATAAAAAGAAATTTAATTAGGTCCTATACAACAAGTAATAAAAACAAGGTATAAATAATGTAGTTACTAGGTTTGTC
Source organism: Riptortus pedestris (assembly GCA_019009955.1). Taxonomy (NCBI): domain Eukaryota; kingdom Metazoa; phylum Arthropoda; class Insecta; order Hemiptera; family Alydidae; genus Riptortus; species Riptortus pedestris. The sequence continues at coordinate 43,826,836 of CM032232.1, read as the reverse complement.
CATGGTACTTGTACCTACTTTCTGATATTTGGGCTCTTTTTAGAAGGGAATAGTCCTAGGGGCCTTTATAGATGACAAAGATGGGTTTAAATTGACAGAAGAAGCTGAGAAGTTTGACCAGGCCAACAACGGAGTTTTGAAGGAGAACCTCAAGATGTAAGTACCTCTTAGAATAATGATTTCCTATAGTTTTCACTTGAGTTCACCTAACAAACTTTCTATCACCTTTGTAAGCATTTTTATTACTTAGTTTTTCCCAGTTTTGTCTGTACTTTTCTTCTTGGCTTAGTTTGTAAGCCAAAAGGAAAACTAAAATTTAAACCAACAGCAAGTGTTTTTATTTATTTTTTGTTGTTTCATTTGCAAAATTTCAAAAGGTTTAAATAATAGTGTGGTTACTTTAGCATTTTCAAAACTATTAATAGTTTAAGGCCATAAAAAATCTAGTAACTCCACTCTTTTTATATAAATATATTTTTTTTGCCAGTTAACTAAGCAGTTTGTATTGAATCTACTAAAGCTACATTAGTGGGAGGGGCTATATACTTTTAGAATAACTGGCCTATCCTATTTCAAATTTGACCTAGTGGCCGTAGATATATTGTGAGCTATAAGTTAGTTTACGATAGGCATATTGAGTACCATTCTCTCTTGTTATCAATTTGACCTAGGCGTGGAATGTGTCAATCAGACCTATATTATCATTCTAGATATGAAACTCTAACCTGTATAGATTAGTAACCTGTTGAATATTCAATTCACTTTTTGAAGCAATGTGTAATCCCCATATTGGTTATGGGGCTCGAAAACATTTTGCTGATAATACCAAACACCTAGAGGGTGCTTTCATTAGAATCTTTAATGTTATCAGTATTGGAATTAAATATATTTAAGGGCCAGGTATATTGCTGTTGTAATAAGGTATATTACCTTCCCTCGTAATTTCATGGCAGAGTTAGTCCTAGAACAAGTAATCTGAGGCACACATCTTCTGTCTTAATATTGATGGCAAGCACAGGACAAAAGTGGTAACAAGTCAACTCGCTACTCAATTTGAATAGAATAGATGGTAATTATTCACATCATATGCGCTTGTTTTAAAAAATCATGAGATAGGGTCTCGAAAACTGGGTCCGAAATCATGAAACGATTTATGAATTGAAGATGTTGATTTTTCTTTGGAAGCAGGCACTTATTTTCACCAGCTTTAATTGAGGATTAGCTGGCCCTCTCAGTTAGCTTATTTTTCTTCAATGTTTTCTGTTTCTGCAATTTGTATCCGGTTTCTCATATTTTCACAGGACTATACATGTTAAATCAACCCAAAAAATATTACGATCTGGCATCCATGATCTCAGACTGTAATAAGTGTTTTTCCATTCATAAATAAGGATAAAACATACTCGTATTTCTGCTCTCATCAAGTGGTTTATTTTTTAATGCTTGCTGATTGAAATCAAATGTTTAAAACTCAGCAGTTTTTATCAATCAGGCGGAGGAAATGCTATCTGTTCTTCCATAGAAAATAAATTATTCCTCCTCATTTACCAGCTGTGATCTTTTTTTCTTTTTTTTTTATATGAGAATACTTAAATAGGTAAGGAACACAGAAAACAATAATATAAACATAAAGTACCTGCAAATGCTCTCCAATTCTTGGTGTTGGAATCAAATTTTTTAAGATGAAAAATGGAGTTTAGTTTTTAGTGGTATATCATCAAATAGGAAAATGATAAGCTCAGTAGCTTTTTATTATTGTTCTAAAAGTTAGGTGAAAGTGCATTTTAGTTCCCCCCTTGATGGCGCTTGATGATGACGGCGGCCATCTTGTTTTTCTAACACCAAGGGTGGGGGTTGTGTTTTTCTTTATCTTTTTTAACACTTTAAAATTTCCAAAATACGCCATCGGTGGTTAAAACGAGGGGGGAGGAGGGGAAGGGGGGGGGGGGTAATTTTAACTTAAATTTTGTTAACTCACCTAATTGGTTGGATCCTTAGACTGCGGAGGATAGACTTTCGTATGTAGGCAATAAGAATCCCACTTTTATACACCATTCAATAACGGCACGCTTTCCCTGTACTTCGAATTGTGTAAAAAACTTAGTCGTGCACTCACTTTGAGCCATAGCTAAAACGGATACGGTATTAATAGTAAACACTAGCAAAAGCAATATGTCGGACAGTGACGTAACAAGATGGCGGCTAGGGGGGAACTAAAATGCACTTTAGCCAAAAGTTATTCACTGCCACATGCAAAAATAAAATGAATATATTTTTTTTGCTCTATTTGTTTTTCTTTTTAGGGGGAAAAATTGCATTTAATGTTTTTATTTACAATATATTAAATTAAAATATTATTTTGTATAAATACAGCCATTTCACATTAATCACTATTAAAGATAACCACTGACTGTTATCTAAAATTACAAGCTTAACTTGGTAAAATATGACTTTAAAACGAATGAATGAATAAAGTAAAAATGTTAAGTGCATGTTTATAATATTTGTCGAAATGGAAAATGTTACACAGCTCACCATGAAAAATACTTCGAACTCTCTGATGTTGAACTTCAATTTCCTTCTTAGTTTTTAAAACATACAGTGGATAAAAAAAAATTATTCATACCCTTAATTTATTCTCCAAAAATATTTTTTATAAATGTTTTAACTTGATATCACGACAAATAGCAATAAGCAACGACGTTTCCCATTAATTTTATTCATTATCAAAAATTAAAAATAAATGTAATTTTTTTAATAATTTAAATTTGAATTTTTAAAGGCAAAAAAATTATTCATTCACTTAACAAGGAACTCATGAACATGAAGTACATCTATGTTTTCGGATTTTTATCTCCAATAAAGCTCGTAAATGTTAGATCGGGTTAAGATTCGGTGATTGTGCTCGTGTTTGGAGTATTTTCTTCATTGTTTAACTTGTTTAGTTCAGATTAAATTAAAAGATAATTTAATTGAAATGGGTCAAAAATCTAAAGAATTGAGTTCTCATCTCTAAAACGATATTGTCAAACTCTTTCAGCAGGAGTTGAGTAACCGATATACCGGAAAAAATTGGGATTACTCACACGACCGTGCAATATATAATTTTAAAATTTAAATCCGGTTTAGTGGACAATAAAAAACATACATGTAAAAGACTATCGTTCTCAGAGTGTGAATCTTGTGAAGCTGTGCAATAAGCACCAAAAAATCCTCATGTAACTGCTCCTGAGCTTGCAGAACACATTGCAACATCTTATGGGAATCTGTGACACCCCAAACCATGAGGAGTAGGCTACATCAAGCAGAATATAAGGGTAGAGCGGCAAGAAAAAAATCTGTTAAAAAGTTTGAAGTTTGCACGGGAAAATATTGAGTTTTTATTATATAAAAATGTGTTATTTTCCGTTGAAAGCAAATTCAATATATTTGGATTAGATGGAAGGAAATTTGTTTGGAGGCAAAGGTTGGAAGGTATTTGAATCTAAAAAACTGCAACCAACTGTGAAGCATGGCTGAGGTAATAATATTATTTGGGGTTGGATGAGTGCTAGTGGGGTAGGTGAATTAGAAATTATTGCTGGGATTATCAATGCTGAGAAGTGTAGTAGTAGAAGAACATGTTACGAAGTATTTTTTTAAAAAAAAGTGTGCAAAAGTTAGGAATTTAAGGCAGTATTTGTTCCAAGACGATAATGACTCCAAACATACGGCCAAGAAAAGCAAATGGTTGCTGTATAATGCTCGCCAAATGCTCCAAACCCATCACAATTGTCGAATCCGAACCCAATGGAACATTTAAGGGCACCATTGGAGTTAAAAATCCGAAGACATAGATGTACTTCATGGTTATGAATTGTTTATTAAAAAAATTGTATTTGTTTCTAATTTTTGTTAATGAATAAAATTAATGGGAAATGTTGTTACATATCTGTTGTGATATCAAGTTAAAAATTTTTTAAAAAATATTGGTGAAATTGCAGTTTACCCCACCCTTGATGCCACCATGCTGAAAATCCGGCGAAGTAACGTTTGTAAACATTGCGGAAATCACTGAATTACGCGTTGTTGTTTAAAATTGAGTTTAAAAAGCAATGAGAAAAAAAATAATAATCACGTGATCACCTGATTTTTGATGAATTCACCAAGGGTGGGGTTAAACTGCATTCCACTCTAAATATTTTTGGCCAATAAACTAAGAGTATGAAAATTTTGTTTTACCCGCTGTATATGTCATGCAGTTTTGAGAGAATTGATAAGTTCTTCTGGTAATTTTTTAGAGAAATTCGAAATTACAATGAGATAGAGGTCAGTACCATACTTCAGCTTCCTTCTGGGGCCAGAAAATTATGCTGATGAAGGAACTTTACATTACAGTGACACTGTCTTGTGCAATGTAAAATATAGCCATCAAACTTGTATATGACACAAGCAAGGCTGTGATTGGCTGACTAGTGGAATGCCTGCAGAGCCATGACAAACAAAGATTTGACATGTATTGACAATCTCTAAACAAGTGTGCCTGCTCAGCTGACATGGAAGCACTCTTTTATACAGATGTTTTGAAGATTTTTTGAAATAACAATCATTAATTAGTAGATTAGTGTTATAAACTTTTTTAGAATTAATTTGTATTGTATTTTTCTGTTAAATTAAGTCTAATTGCTGCAACTGGCAAAATTAGTTATCTTATTTCTGAACTAAAATTCACAGATAATTTTAAAAATGTCTAATTTACCACATATTCTTCTGAGCGGGAACTTATCATTTTACTAAACTAACTTTTTATTTGAACCATGCAATATTATTATTTTTTTTTTTCATGTTTCATTTTAAAGAATTTTATTTCAACAGTTCAGGATTTTTTTCAGACCACTTATTCGGAGGTACTTTATCGTTATATTGATTAATTCTGGCTCCTTTCCCTATTGGTAAATAAGGAATGTGTAATATTTTCCATGAAAGAACAAATTTTATTTCCTCTACCTGATTGATAAAAATTGTGGAATTTCAAATACTTTGGAAGGGTGTAAAATATAAACCAGATAAGTCAAACGTATTTTATATACACCCAAATATATATTCAAACAAACAAACTTGGCAATTTTCATTAAAATCTGAGAGCTACAAGTGTATCTTGAAATAATGTTTTAAAATTTAATCAAATTGTTAATATATAATACATACCAATTATTGTTATTATTATTTTTTAACATCACTTTTTGCTACTATGGCTAATTGGGACGGGTTATCTACAGGTTACCACATTTTAGCAGATTTCCCTTAAGGGAAATCAGCTATTGAGGATGTACTCATGATGCGATTTTCGAAATTTTTCTTCAAATGTCCATCGATCCTACCCAGGAGATGACGAAAATGAGGTCCGTTCAAAACTGTATATATATATCTATGTATCTATATATTTGTCTGTTACCGCTCTAGCAGTCGCAATTATTATTTAATCTTTACCAAACTCGATATTTAGTCGTTTTATGTAAAAAGAAAGATCAAGTTCGTTAACAGCTGAAATCGAACCAGTGGGAGGGGAGGTTTTTTGAAAATTCGAAATATCTCCGTTACCATACGTCGGATCGAAAAATTGGACAGAATCAATCTTATTGCAAATTAAATTTACTATAAATATTGCTATAGTTCTCTATCTTGAATATTAACCGAGATATTTGCATTTTTATGAAATGTGGGCCGATAACAAACTTTTCAGGCCAAAAGCTAGTTCGGCCCTAACTGTTCGGCTCTCGTATAGAGATTTCTCTATTGTATAGCTTCACGTGGGAAACTGCTTAGTTTACGCAGCACCTGCGTGACGGACTTTTTTTCTAGTCAGGGTGGGACTAAGGATTTTATTTAATGAGTTCGCCACTAAATAAATTCCTATTGCCCAGGCGGGAATTGAACTCACCACTCTAGGTTTACCATGTGAGTGGTAACTAACTGGTTAAGGCTAATGCTTTAACTCACATGGCTAACCCCATACATATCAATGATCCTATTTAGACATTATTTTATTAGGTATGGTTTAAAAAATAAAATAGTGATTCTTAAAGAGAAGGTGTTGCAATTAACTTTGATGATTTCTGGACTTAACTATTAGTACATTTTTAAAAATAATAATATTTATTTACATACACTCTATACTAACATGGCTAATATCTTTGCTGTATACAGTTTTGTTAAATTGAGTAAATATTAACTTCTAAGCTACAATCTCATATCAGGTTATCTCGATTCACTACTTAAGTTGTTAGTATTAATTATATTTATCTTCATTAGTTTTATCCAAATATTGCATACTGCAAACTTACCTCTTGCTATTATATCTCACAAAAAACTTAGCTCTCAGCAAATCTGAAACAATATAATTTTCTCGAAGTTTCATTCTTTTTTTTATATTTTAAATCTTCCCTTTCCTAATTTGAATAAATGACTATTATAATTAATGCATTTCTTGTTGGACAGTATTATGTCTTTAGTTCCATTAGCAAGTTTGTATTGTTTCAGATTTGCTGAGTGATGGCTTCAAGTCGTCCATCGTCATCTCAGGGCCTCGCTCATATCGCCACTCCCCAACGTGCAAGACCAGGAAAACGGCAACACCCTTCCGTCCTCAATGGTGTAGGAGGCTCATTCGAAGATAAAAACAACGACTATCTCTGTCCAATCTGCTTTGAACTAATTGAAGAGGCACATATTACTAGATGTGGGCATACGTTCTGTTTTGCTTGCATTGCTCGAACACTCGAAACCTATGGACGTTGTCCAAAGTGTAGTTTTGTTTTGAATGGTCCTGAACATATTTTCCCAAATTTTCTCCTTAATGACTTAATATCTAAGTACAAATCTAGAATTAAGAAAGCTGCTGAGCTGACAGCAACTGATTCTCCAGACACGCCAGTGGATGGGTTGAGACAATTCCTTGCAGCGGAATCCGAGAATCTCTCTCTTCCCGATGTCAATGTGATTTTAGAAGTTTTAACACAAAGGAAACATATTCTTGAAGCAGAAACTTGTGTTGCTCAAAATAGGCTCCTTTTTCATTTTTTAGAACATTTATTAAAACAAAAAGAAGCTCAACTAGTTCAGCTTAATCGGGAAGTTACACTCATAAAAAAAGACCTAAAAGATGTTGAAAGCATTGTAAAAGAAGCAGATGCTCGAAAAACACAGTTGGAAGAGCAGTGCAAAGCAGTAGAAGGTGAAAATAAACCGGATGAAAAGGAAGAAGAAACTTTTAACAGTGGTAAAAAATTAGTCGATCCTTCATTATCTTCATTAACAATGAGGAAAAAAAGAATGCATGCTCACTTTGACGATTTTGTTCAGTGCTATCTTAATCTTAGGGCAAATGAATTGCTATTTTCTAAAAGTGAAAAAAGTGATGTTAATACTCCCTCTGGTTTGGACCTTTTTAGAGAAAATCTTGTGAAGTTTTCTAGGTATAGCACTTTACGACCTTTAGCAACATTAAACTATTCACCAGACATTTTTAATAATTCTACTATAGTTTCTAGTATCGAGTTTGATAAGGACAATGAACTTTTTGCAATTGCAGGTGTTACCAAAAGAATCAAGGTATTTGATTATTCTTCTGTGATTCGAGATACAGTAGACATACATTATCCATCCATTGAAATGGTTTCTAGCTCGAAAATATCTTGTCTCAGTTGGAATTCATACCATAAAACGACGCTTGCCAGCAGTGATTATGAAGGCTCAGTGACAGTCTGGGATGTGAGCACTGGGCAAAGAGTTAAGATATTCCAGGAACATGAAAAGCGATGCTGGAGTGTCGACTTCAATGAGGTAGATACAAGGCTCATAGCGTCAGGTTCAGATGATGCTCGAGTCAAACTCTGGTCTCTTAATATGGAACATTCAGTTGCTTCGCTTGAAGCTAAAGCTAATGTCTGTTGTGTGAAGTTTAACCCAAGGAGTTCCTCGCACCTAGCATTCGGATCAGCTGATCATTGTGTTCATTATTATGATTTGAGGAACATGAAGGAAGCGTTGAGTGTGTTTAAAGGCCACCGGAAGGCCGTTTCTTATGTGAAATTCCTAAACCGGGAAGACATTGTTTCCGCTTCAACTGATAGCCAATTAAAGTTGTGGAACATCAATGATCCTCACTGCCTCCGTTCATTTGTTGGGCACATTAATGAAAAGAACTTTGTTGGTCTTGCAACGGATGGTGATTATATAGCATGTGGTTCTGAAAATAACTCATTATTTATCTATTATAAAGGACTTTCAAAACAACTCTTTAGTTTTAAATTTGATGCTGTGAGAAGCGTACTTGATAAAGACAAACGAGATGAAGATGTAAATGAATTTGTCTCTGCTGTTTGTTGGCGACAACATTCGAATATTGTTGTTGCTGCAAACAGCCAAGGTATTATTAAAATTTTAGAATTAGTATAAGTTGTTATAATTTAGTCGTAAACAAAATCGAAATATAATTATTTATGACCCTCGTTGCCAAATATATCGGTGTTTAGCATCCAGTTAAATAATATTTATTTGTATTAAACCTTTTATTTTTATAAATAATACGTGCATATATTAATGATGTATAAAGTAATTATTCGATGTAGATAATTATTTTAAAAAAGTTTGAAATCAAGTTGTTTCCTAGAGAAATTTATTGTACATTTATTGTTATTTGTTAATACTTTTGTCCCATGTTAATACCCCTTCCCCATTCCATGAGTCTGAGCTATGTACTTATTAAATCTCCCCTTTTGGTCCTATTCTTGTTTCAAGTGGACTTATTCAGGAAATTTATATACATTCTAAAAAAAAAAAAATTAATACTGTTTCGTATTTTAATAACATATTTTTGATGTAATGTTCCTCTTGAATTTGTTTATTATTGGATATAAAGTAATATTAGAACAAAGCATTGTGTATTTCATTGTTTGTTATGCATTACAGATTTGGTAATTAAATAATGGATTTTGCATTTAAATAAATTTCTTGTTAAAATTTTATAATATTCTGGAACATTCTTTTGAAGAAATATAATTCTGTATTACAACTTTTAAATAAATTGTTTATCTGTTTGTTTTTTTTTGTTATTTCAAAAGATAAAAGATTGGAATTCATAGTTTTATAATTTTTTTGCTCTTTGTACCACCCATCCTTTTTCATTTTCGATAAACCTTGAGCCTTGTCCGTTTTGTGTCAGGAAGTTATTTTACCACTGATGACAACTGTCTACAACCATAATTAAGTGACTTGGAGCCATTCTAAATACTGCTACTATGAATAATACTCCTCTAGGATATAATGTTCCATTGTCATTGCCCTCTTTATATTAATACAATAAAAAACAGAAAATACCTCATGATGGATATCCAATTGCATGATAAAGCAATCTAGATAACAAAAAAAAGTCTCATGCAGTGGCTGCGTAAACTAAGCAGATTAAGAATGGCACATGATGACATTACAGTGAATCATACCTGTAGAGATGATGTCATCTTCACATTGTAATATCTATTTCTCCCATCTAAGTATCTCATTTTAATACACCTTGAAAATGTGAGCTGGAAAAAATGTATTCAATGTTATAGTAGCATATAGTGAAATTTGCATGAATGGAAGTGGATTGGAGGGGGTTGACTCAAGGTAGAAATATTAAAATATTTCTCCTTTTAACTTCTTGGAGACTTCTGCTCAGCATACAAGCATCTTATACCTGTGAATATTCTGATTTTCATATGTGCTTCCACGCCATTGTTGTGGATAACAGAAGGATAATAAGGTCAAAACACCTCCACTCTTAATACTTCATTTATTAAATGCAGAGTACTGTCGAGGCGAACCGTCCCATCTTCAACGCCCTGTGACACAAAATTTATATTTTTGAAACAACATCTAACATAAATAAATATAATAGTCAATAAAAATAAAAGGTAGTCAACATATTAAAAAGTTAAAACAAATATGTATGAAAAATGCAAATCTTATGACTAAAACATTTTCTAAATGATGCGTATAATAGAATGAATATGAGATAGAGAGGAAATACTGGCCTAGAGCTGGTCCCTATTTAGCCGACATCTCTGGCAAGACTTAGAGCCTAATCAGGCAAGGGCAGCTACTGCAGAGGACGGAACATGCTTGAGCACGTCACCCCCCCCCCCCTGTGCTCAAGCATGTTCCGTCTTAAAAGAGAAATTACTCTGCATGTAATAAATGAAGTATTAAGAGCGTAGGTATTTTTATCTTATCCTTCTGTTGATAATGGACCTCCACCAGCCGCCCAAATCCTGAGTAATATGGATAAGTATTCCTACCAGGTACTCTTAACTAGGGAACATTACTGCCCATTTCCCAATCCCTCTAGAAGTTCTAATGAACTTATTTTAAAATTTATTTTTTGTCCTTGATCTGCTCTTGCTTCCTGGCTACCAACCAATACTTCAACATTTCTAGCAGTAATCAGCCCATTGTCAGATTGCACTGAGTGCTGCGTGAGCCTTTATTTTTACACCAGTGCCTTTATTTTTTGCACCAGGGGGGGGGGTGCCCTTATTTTTTCCACTTCCATGGGAAGGTTGGTCAAACAACATAGGTGAGAATGGATCTCCTTGTTTTGAAGCAGTGGTAATTTCAAATTGAAAGGCAGCTCGCTTTTTGACCTTACAGAAATCCCTTTCAGAGCCATTCACATCAAATCTAATTACATACTAGATACTCTCAATGACTGTTCACCTGTCTTTTTCCAAGGTTCTCCTCACTATTTTTTCCTATCTTGGCTGGCTCAAGCCCAGTGGGGCCCTACCAGACTCCGGTTATTATTGTTTAGACTCTTGACAACATGCCCTAGCTATTTCCATTTATTATCAAAGCCTTTTCCTTCAATTACCATAGCTCATTGTTAGTTATCTTCTCTTCACCCACTCAATGTATTTTGGAGAAGTAATTTAATAAAAAGCTCTTGGCTTTATGCAGATTTCTCTTGGGAGAGAGATTTGGAATTTCTGAAATATTTTGTCCATGTACCTTGAAGAGGAAGAAAATAACCTCTCTTTAAACACGCACACATATTTATATGTGAACCTCTTGCTCTATTATCCATGAAGGGTTAGGGCCTGGCCTGCCATACGCTTTAGCATGGAGCCCATTCCTTCCATCAAACTATGAGCTTTACTCAGTATTAAACCAATTCCTATAAAGAAAGGGAGAGTTAATGGGCAAGAGGAGTGAGGAATAGAGAAAAAAATATAAAATCATGTATATGATCTGCATTGGATCAAACATTGCTTTGTAACCAAATTCATTAACAAAGTAGTTTACTACCTCTTTTTCTGGTAGCTTAAATATTAATCAAGTTATTTAGAGTTTTTATATTTTTTGTTATATAAACCCTCACTTCTACTTAGGGCTTTTTCACATAAAGCAACTGTGTCACTAAGGAATGCATGTTTCATTTAAACTTCTAGTCGTGATTACATAGGCTTCTTACATTAGAAAAATAGAATAGAATTTGAGATGACTCCATCAGTTTGTGATTCAGCATGAAGGTAATTTTAGTTTTCGCAGCCCCACTTTTTTTTATTCCCTCTTTGGTGCATTTTCATTTATCTCATGCTTATAAAGTGCAGACTTTATGTTACTTTCCCCCCCCCCTCCTACAGTGGAAGATACTCTTGTGATCTCCATTCCACCCAGAGGTGTAAAAACGCTTTTCTTATCTAGCTTTCCACATTGTAAATACTTCCTCCTTCCAGGTTTACCTTACTTCCAAGGAACTTACTTGCCGACTCTTTCTAAAACTTGTTCATCTTAGCACAAATTTGGCCTCACCTACAATTTACTCAAATTAATTTTATTTTGGAAGCATTAATTCTGACTGCATTTTCCTTTCCCTTTTGTAGGTCGCTTTTCTGCATGTTTCTGGAACATACACTTAGCTCCATTTTTAGTTTGGGATACCCTTATTACTGTGTCCTGTTTGCATGTGTGTACTGTGTTCTCGGGTTGTTCCTTTTTAATTTCTTGCCCTGCCATTATTGTAGATTCCTGTTATTACAGAATAGCATCCATGTTTCACTTGTGTTGCACTCAGGTCTTTTCTTATTTTTAAAACAAAGAAGTTTGTTTAGATTCACTTCAGCTCTAGATAATATTCTTAATCCTTTGTCCATCTGTGACATACCAGGTGGATTTGTATGTTAAATATATACATTTTTTTCTAGTTACCATTATAGACTTTTTAAGATCCTCAGCCATCCCTGAGCGAGACTCCAGGGATTTGGGATCAGAGTTTTTATGTAGTGAGTGATCCACTCGACGAACGACTCCCGTTATCCAAGGAATGAGTTGTCTCCAGTATTGAGAGGCCCCAATGTATCCAGAGGGTCTGTGACTAGTTTAAGCTGTCATGATGCCTGTGTACGGGATCTAAGAGATTCATAAGCATTGCAACAATAGTGTTCTCTGTTAGCGAACTTGTGAACTAATGTTCTCCCATGGCAGGGATTGAACCTGCACCTGTTTTTACATTCAACCTGCTGACGGTAGTGGTAGGTTTAATCTGCCGGCCACTGGCGCCCCTCTGGAAAAAAATATATACCATCATGTAATAGGTAATGTAGTTTTGAAGACTTCCTTACTGGGCTGAATGTTCTTCCCCAAACCGGTTATCTGCCCCAGCAGTATCTCCGAAAGGAGAGGGGAGGGGATCGCCCGCCATATGAATGAAGCGTGACGAGAAGACTGCTGAAGCAGAAAGCCAGTTTAGAGAAGAATAGTAAGTAATATAAATAGGCTGATTTTGATTTATTTGAAAATGTTATATACATTTTAAGAAATATTATTAAATGATGCAAATGCAAATACCAATAAGAAATCTTTCAGTCAATTTGCAGTTTAATAAGCTGCAGCACGGAAAGGTCAGGCAAACCTCTCAGAGCTGAAAGATAGAAATATTCTTGAACAGAAAGAAAAACAATTACTGAAATACATCTGAATATAATATATTCATGTTATTGAAAACTATTTATTATATCTAGTGCTGCAATTTATAATGACCCAGAATAATTTTCATCTCAATCAAGGCTGAAAATGAAAAAAAGCAAATATCTCTGTTAATATTTGAGATAGAGAAAGAACCTATGTAACATTTATAGGTAATTTATTTTGCAATAAGATTGGTTATGTACAATTTTTCGATCGAACTTGGATCTTTCTTTTTACATCAAACGATTAAATATCAAGTTTGGTAACGATCAAACAAAAATTGTGGTCACTAGAGTGTTAACTTACAAATATATATCATGTGGGTATGTATATATATATATATATATATATATATATATATATATATACACACATATATATACATATACATATACATACACATTGAAATAAGTTTGATAAAATCGAATTAGAAATAGTAATATATATGTGAAGAAATATCAACTCTTTATGCAGAAAACTCAGTATTTATTTATTGACAACAATAAATCTATTTAACTCAGGTTAAGAAGTGGGAAATAGTTGAAAAAAGTGGGCAGACTGTGACTAAGAATGGAACATTATATTTATTATTTATCATTTATTAACATCCACTTTTTGCAACTTAGGCTAATTGGGACGGGTTATCTACAGGTTACCACCCTTTTCTATCCAGGGTGGGACTAAGGATGTTATTTAATGAATTCCGTCACTAAATAATTTCCTTTGCCCAAGCTAGAATCGAACTCGCCACTCGAGGTTTACCATGTGAGATTAAGGTCAACTCCTTAACTCACATGGCTAACCTGAGCCCCTGGAACATTATAACTCACATCTTTATAATTAAATTAAAAATACTTTCTCCTCCCAAAAACCAGAAAATGTTTGGTATATTATTTTTTCTTATTTATTCATGTCCACTTTATGCTACTATGGCTAACTGGGACGGGTTATCTACAGGTTACCTACCCTTTCTAGCCAGAGTGAAACTAAGGAATCTAATGTGTCTGTCACTATATAAATTCCTATTGCCCAGGGCGGGAATCAAACTTGCCACTCTAGGTTTACCACGTGAGATTAAAACCAATGTCTTAACTCAAACGGCCAACCTGAGCCCCAGTATATTATTAGAAAATTAATTTAGATTCAATAATAAATTTAGAGAATGTGACAGTATTTTCAACTAATTGGGAAGTAGTTTAATCGCAATTTTTTAGGTACTAAGTCAAGTGAGGAAACCAAAATATTTAAGACATAATTTGATCATAATATTATATTAGTTTTGAGCTTTTCAAATAAGCTCATAAATCAAGGTGCAGGAATTGCCAACTTCATTCTTCCACATTTTGGAATTGAAAAATTCAAGAACATATGATTACTTTCGAATGTAGTATACATCAAGAGCAATAAATAATAAAAGGGTAAAACTAAATATTGAATTACACAAATTTATGAGTACTCATTACAAAAAAATGAAGACTAACAAAATTAATTAAATATTATAGACAAAGGATCTGTCAGAGACAACTGACTCTAAAAACCAATGTAGGAAAAATAGCTAATATTTTAAAATCATTTTTTTATTTATTATTATTTTTATCAGATTTCTCTTAAGGGAAATCAGCTTTTGATGCTGTACTCATGATGCAATTTTTGAAAAATTTCATCGTATGTCCATCGTGGCTGCCTAGGAAGTGAAGAACTGAGACCTGATCTAAAATATATATATATATATATATATATATATGTATATATATACACATATATAAATATATAAAACTTCCGCTATCACATGTTGTGCAAATTCATCATGACATTGTTTAAATAATACATTATACAAATTAAATAATCAAAATGCTCTTATAGTTTAAATTTCTATGTGAAATGAATAATGAAGTTATTTTCTAATTAAAATAAATAACAAATGAGGAGGGTAATGACGGAGATTTATAACTTCCCTAATCTGAATCACACTTAGAACTATCATATAAGTCTAAAAACATAACATCATTTGTCATAATATGCCTTTATTAAAAACACTTTAATGAGTTCTAATAAAATTGTTGATTCCCACTGCAGTATTTATTGTATAACTAGTTTAAACTTTGTTATACAGCAAAAGTTACTCTAAATGGCAAAATAAACACCTTCTGATATTTGTATGTTCGTCAAAAAGCCAAAACGAAATGAAATATCCCAATTTTTCATTATAGGTTTCCCTTCAAACCCCCACTCCGGCTCGCCCCTAGAAAAGTTAGTATAGGTTATTTTGATGGAGGAGTTGATGCTAATTCACATACCAAATTTTTTTTTAGTTCGGTTTAGTCTTTTGTGCCCAAAAAAATTGTTGACTCCAACTACAGTTTTTATTGTATATCTTGTTTATGCTTCGCCGTACAACAAAAGTGTATATAACAAAAGTTACTACTAAGTTATGCATGTTTGCTGGAAACCCAATAGAAAGCGAAATATTCATTTCAGGCTTCCCTTATAACCCCACTCCTGTTCATTCCTAAAAATATTAATATAGCTTATAATCAAAGTGGCATTAATACTAACATTCATGGAGTTAGCTTTTGTCTTTTATGTCCTGTATCTCTTGAGTACAAGCTCAATAGCTGATTTCCCTGATATATATATTTGCAACTACAATATTAATTTGCAAGTTCGGTTTTAACCATCAGTAAACCCCACCTTCTACTCATCTCATTTTAACAACCTAATATATCATGACATCTCTTATTCTAAGCTTTAAAACTGTATATTGTTTTCAATAGATCTTTATTAGATGATTTAAATGCATATATGTTATGTGTGACAACATCTATTAAGGTTTTAAGTTTTATGCTCAAAAACATTTATTTGATCAATACTGTACTAAGTATTTAACCATATCATGAAACTCTAAAGGTTATACTCGTTAATGGTCAAAATTGTACCAGGAATGGGAAGGAGTGGGGTTAGAACGGGAATTTGAAAATTTTAAAAAGTCCTATTTATTATGAAGCGTGTGAAAAAATGTTTTAGAGTCAGTCTTGTTAAACATGTAATGCTATACAATAGTTGATCTATACACTTTTTGGTAAGCCAAATATTAAGGAAGTTATTTGTATTTTCTGAGTTGGTATTCTGGCAGGTGGAAGTGACTTCTAATGTATGTAGGATGAAAAAATTGATGGCTACGCTTCCACTATAATAATTTATTGTAACGGCAGGCCGTTACAATAAATTATTATAGTGGAAGCGTAGCCATCAATTTTTTCACCCTACATACATTATTTGTATTTTTTTTATTTTAGCCGTCAGTAACCGCCACTTTTCTCAACGAAGTTGTACTTTGAGAAACTGAGTCACTGGTCATCACATGTGTTTATATTTTAATATTAATTACTATGTTACATAGGCTTCTTACTATAAGTGAAGTAGAGAATAGATTGTGAGATCAGATCACTAATGTGACATTGCTGCGTGTGGAAAATCTCCATAGGTTATACAACCCTTTTTACCACTATCATCACAGATATAATTTTAGTGTTTGGTCATTGTTTGTCATATTGTCATTTATTTATTAGAGCCCATCAATTTTAAAATTATATTTTCTAAATATTAACAAACTGGGTGTGATAAATAGCAGAGAAGATCCTGTACAGGTGAAATAGATAATGTACTTGTCACATATATAATGTGCCTAATCTATATTCAATTTCTTTTTGAATTCATTTTCCATTATGGTGTACAGTGCCGTGACATCCATACTTACCAAAAAGAATATTAATTTAAATAAATAATAATATTAATGCCACCCATACCAAATTAATATTATGCTATTATATAACTTTATTTTAAACTGATTTAATTGTGTAAAAATTAAGCTTTGTATGTGTGTGAGTGTGTGCTTGAAATATATATATATATATATATTAATCTGAATGGACCTCATTTTCATCATATACTTGGAAGCATCTGGAGTCATTTGAAAGAGGTTTTCAAATATCCCACTGTCGACACAGTCTCATTCCCCATAAAGAAAACTTTTTTTTTAATATATATATATATATATATATATATATATATATATATATATATATATATATTTAACTTGATCACCCAAGACAAATTCACATTCACCGATTAAGTTATTTTGATTGTTTAGCTCTGGATTGAAAAAAGGAAGTAGCAGACTATTTTATAAGCCTTCTGCAGACTTTGATGTTGCAGCAGTTGTAGGCATTGGCAATGAAAAGTCTGGTTACAATGCTGATGAAGATGTTGATGAAAGAAAAGAAAATGTCCGAGCAGCTGCTGCAGGTGAATGCATAAACTGCATAACAGAAAAATATTTTTCAGAATTCATAGCTCCCTTCATACATTTCTAATATTTCTTTTAAAAAATCCAAATTTATTATTAATAAAATATTTATTAAGAAATATTTTCATGAAGGAATTGGAATTTTCAAAAAACATAACATTTAATTTAAGAACTATTATTATCCAAATAATTATTATTAGATAAAGCCACTATAAATACTCACTTTTCTTTCCTTTTGCTTTCTGAAAGTACTTTGATCCATTACAACAAAATTTTACCTAACATTATTTTTGTTTAAGCTGGATGTCGAAGTTTACAGGAAGTAGGAGTTTCTAGTGTAGATTTAGAAAGTCTCACTGATGCTGCAGCAGCAGCTGAGGGCGCAACATTAAGCCTTTGGGCCTATCAAGAATTTCGTGAATTGAAAAAAAGGAAAAAGGTTCCCAAAGTGTCAAGCTACAATATTGGAGATAAGTAAGGAATACATTCTTAGTATTATATTGAAGTAAATAAGCTAATCTTCACTCCAGGAATCTCTAGAATAAATTTGAATGTGGTAATCATTCTGCTCTGGCTTTGGAGATCTGAAAACCTGAATGAGCTTTAGAATGATTTGTGAAAAAAAATATAAGTAATACAATTTTTATTCAGATGGCTGTAAATTGACGGACTGTTCTTGACTTTTAGACTGCTATTTGAATTGTTTATTAATAAAATTTTTATCTTTTACAACCCAAACACTATTTACAATATGTTACAAACCCAGACACCACCTAAGTGTTGGCTTGGAATATGATTCAGATTTCATTTATGTGAAACAAACTGTTGTCCACAATGATTGTGAAAACACTTTGTTCTTTTTTATTGAAAATATTTTGAAAGGTTAACATTGAAGATGGATTGCAGCCAGCAAAATTGTATTAAGCTTTGTGTGTTGTGTTAATTTGAGTCTGTACTTTCAAGTAAAAGTATATTAGAAAGTACTTCACTTTCATCTGGAGAATTCTTTGTTATTCTTCACTGTAAATTGAAATGAAATAAGGGGAATTTAATGAGATGGTTAATAATAAAATGTTTAAGAGAAAATAAATACTCATAGTTATTAGATCCAGCACTTCATGGAATAGACACAGTTCACAAGGCAGGAAACAAGGTAAGGTGAGAGGTGAGCATTTAATGTGAACATTCTGGCCAGATGGCCACATAATGTTGATTTCTTATATAATTCATACTGAATAATATATAATAAAGTAATAATGGAATAAATAACACTAATATGTAAAGAGTTGTTGTGCATGCTCTGTAATATCCACATAGATCCCCTTGTTCGGCATTGTTGACATGGCAATCAATTTTTTAGACATTTCATTACATCCTTGATAGAAATTTTGGAAAAGAACTCCAAGTCATTTTGTTAAAATTGTGATGAATGGGATTAATAGTAACAGTGATGAAATAACTTGTAGACGTGAAGTAGCCAAGACCTGTAAAAACATATTTTAATGTTGCTGATGCTTGGAATCATGATTTTATTTTCAGAGATTCATGGGAAAAGGGCCTGGTATTAGCGCAAGCTCAAAACTTAGTACGAGACCTTGCTGAAACCCCTTCCAACCATATGACTCCTACCATATTTGCTGAGGTAATGTTTTTTTAGAACTTTTCTGTTATACTGTACTTTCTTCACTTTTAATATTTCAATTTATTGTACTGTACACTCAAAACTACTTTACTTTATTTTATTTTAATATTTAAAGTTGTTGTATTGTACACTCAAAACTATCTTTCTATAAGGAATTTATTTTATGTTTAAACTTTAAGATACAAAATTAATAAGAGATTGCTCTTACACTTGTAGTCGGTAATTGGACCTAAGGAGAGCTAGATAATCATGTCTACTTTATAAATATATCACCAAATTCATCCCTTGTTTACTGGTAGGTGCTATAGCCATCTTCCAATAAAATATTAAATATTAACTTGATCCATTCTTTCCACCTCTTCCGAAGACCGCCAAATGGCCAACTCCAATGACCTTTAAATAATCTAATCATACATGATCAGAATCACACTCATGTTTTCTTTAAAGAGAGTTTATGTTTCTTTATCATATATGACCTCAAGTCCATTCATAACTTTTTATTGCATTACTTTCACTTTCCTTCAATCAGAGAGCTTTCTGAAGACAGAACCATTTAATTCCAACAGTCCTTTTAGCCCAATATCAAGTTCAATGCCATTGCTTTTTGTTGTTGTTCCTCCCAGATATTTAAATGATGTACATGTAGGAAACATATACT
The DNA here is from genome assembly GCA_019009955.1 of Riptortus pedestris. Classification (NCBI taxonomy): domain Eukaryota; kingdom Metazoa; phylum Arthropoda; class Insecta; order Hemiptera; family Alydidae; genus Riptortus; species Riptortus pedestris. The sequence continues at coordinate 43,807,246 of CM032232.1, read as the reverse complement.
CCCCCAAATGATACAATCCTCTGTCTCTCTGATCTGCCTAGATAACCTCATGTACTTCACCTTATCCCTCTTTATATTGAGCCCAAAACTCATGTGCTCCTCTTGGAAACTCGTCTATTATGTTCCTACTAATTCCATGATGATTCTACTAGTAATCAGTACATCATCAGCATATGCCATATGAGTATCAATATAAATATTTTAATTAAATTATTCTTGTAGAGAGCTGAAAAGGAATTGCTTCGTCATGGGGTTGAGGTATGTACTTATGATAAGAAATGGGCTGAAGAAAAAAAAATGGGAGCATTCCTTTCTGTTACTAGGGGCTCTGTAGAACCTCCAAAATTCCTTGAAATGAAATACCATGGTGGAGATAAAAATAAGCCTTCAGTTATTTTAGTAGGTAAGTTACACACTTTTTTAAATTTACAGACCCATGATTGTTTGAATTACACTTTTTTTATACTTATTTATGTTTCTTTAAAAAAAATTAGTATTTTTTTAATTTTATCAATGGTAAAACTAACTTGTATTGTAAAATTTGAACAGTGTTATTCATGACTATTACTAATAGTCATTTATATAAATGTTCTCTTAGCCCTCAACTGAGAGGCCTAACTGCAGAGAAAGGGGGCTTGGAAATTTCTGATTATGATCTCCACAAGTAAATTCACCCTTAAAAAGCAATATTTAGAAATAGATTTTTATTGATTATTTTAATTTTTATGTGGCTGGAATGGACAACTGAAGTTGGCATTTTTATTTTCTGCCCCCACTGAAATGATTTAAAATCCATGGAGTTATCTCACCAGAGACACCCCTTTTTCTACAGAGTACTTCCCTTTCCTATTTTTAAACTTGGAAATACCTTTTTAAAGGTATTTTCTGTAATTAATCCTTAGCTCCTTGTGGGGTGTCAGTGGCAGTGTTGGTATATCTACCACTACCCTCAGTAAGCTGACAGTGAAAATAGATTCGGATTAGATCCCCATCAAGGGAGGGACATTATTTTGCAAGTTCCCAGTGGAGCATACTAGTATTGCAGCACTTGTGGATTAGTGGGAGTCAAGACATATATATGTCTGAGAGCCTCTCGACTAACAATAATGACCCTCTTAGACCCCATTCACGAGCAGGCTAACACTGAGTAAACTGACCCTTTTTTGCACAATGAGTCTCATCAATCTACTGGAGGCAACTCATTCCAGATCCTCCTTGGTTAAGTGGGGCTGTTTGCCGAGTTGATCACTCTACGTAAAACTCTGATTACGAATCCCTGGTATCTAGCTTAGGGGTGGCTAAAGATCCTAAGGTCTAAAATGCCAACCAAAACAATAAATCCTTTGAATATCTGAATCTCTTAATTATGATTGATATAACAGTTTATTCCCTTCAACCAGGAAAAGGAGTGACTTTTGACACTGGTGGTATCAGCATAAAACCATCTGCAAAAATGGAAGAGATGAGAGCAGACATGGGAGGAGCTGCATCTGTTGTGGGAGCAATCCAAGCCATAGCTCGGCTGAAATTGCCTATAAATGTCACTGGTAACTTTATCAAATGGATTCTTTTTTTACACATGTAATAAAGTTTTGCAGTTAAGGGATGTAAATATTAATTGCAATATCCCAAGAAAGAAAAAAAAAACAGTTAGAATAAGCAACTCATCCTAACATTGCCAATGGCATATATTCATACCATCTTCTATAGTATTAAAACAGACGGCCTGAACAAAATTGTATCATATTTTTTCTCTAGATGCTAATTTAATCGTTTTATTTTGACTAGAAATTAAATTTATTTGATCCCAATAATAAATTTGTCTATATTCGTTTAATACTTCCACTAATCCAATATTTATATTTCAACAGGAAACCATTATTATACCAGTTAATTTCCGGGTATCAGTAATTCTAATTATAAATTCATCTAACTGCTTATATCTTGATTAAAGGAAATGAACAGCAGCACTTTTATTGTTTATTTTACAGAGCATTTGTGTTATTGATGAATATGGTGGGGTGATTTTGGGTATACAGTATTTATATTTCCACGGGAAACTATTATTATTTCAACCCTTCAAAGACGGTTAACACAGCTAGTAAGATATAAACCTTCTGTTTTCAGATTGAACTGAAACTTCATTTCTAGACTACTTAAAACAGATATGAGTGGGAATTGCTTATCTAAGAAATTTCATTTTCTAAATCTTGGATTACTAAGTTTTAGAACATACATCATTAATGTATAGAATCGATATTACTAATTTAAACTTTTTATTACAATAAAAAAAACCAAGACAAGTGTTTAAATAATGCAGCAGTCTCTATAATTGTATTGTTTATTATGGGACTAGAACAGCAGACAGATTAGATGGCCTAATATTCATGGATGATCTCAATCTCGATAAAAATCAAACAAATGTATGCTAATTCTAAGTAGTGTAGTTGTTGTGCGAGAGTGTCTTCCCTACCAACTTCAACCCTAAGTTTATTACCAAAGTATATGCTTCATAGCCAACAATGTCTACCTCATAACTTCTACACCATAATAATATTAAAACACTTATCCATAGTCTAAAATGTTTGGTTGTCTACATATAATTATACAAAGGTGTATTACATTCTGCCTCTTCAAAAGATAATAATTATGTGATATCTTGTGTCTTTACTACTATTTAAGTTCATTTCAGTTCTGCACTATTTTTTTTTTTCAATGGAAAGCTGTTAGTGGTTAGATAAACAATGGTCATAGCACAGAGGTGAAACACTGTACACCATGCTTTCTCCCATAAACTGTAGAAGCTCATTGTGACCCTGTAAATATTGTTGAACCTAGTTTGAATGAACATTATGATTAAAGACTAATTTGGCCATTTGTCTTCTGGCAGCTATTATATTGTTGCATTCTTTGTAATAAGAGAACTCATGGTCTCTTTTTACAGTTTAATCTATGAATAAAAAAAAATGTTCGTATTCATTTTACCTTATATCATTGCTCAAAGAGCAGACACATCAGTTATTACCTTACCTTAGAAACTGATGAAATGATTCATTGAAGTAGTGGTGGCGGAACGTGCTTTAATATTCTAAGCACTAGATAAAATTTAGCCTCTGCAATTACAGAGATTTTTGATCTAGTTACAAAATAAAAACTTAGTAAATGTAAATAATGAAAAATAATCGACAATGTTATTATTGGTAAGTCTGTTGTTGATATTGATTAAAGGTGAGTAGTTTGTAAAAGGTATCAAAATTAATCTAATTTTCAGGTTTAACACCACTCTGTGAAAACATGCCTTCAGGAAGTGCAACAAAACCTGGAGATATAGTTCAAGCGATGAATGGAAAATACATTCAGGTTGACAACACAGATGCAGAAGGAAGACTGATTTTAGCTGATGCATTGTGTTATGCCTCAGGTCTAAATCCTTATGTAACACTAGATATTGCAACACTCACAGGTAATTTGTTAAAAAAGGTCCTTAGACTGACGTTATCGAATACATTCACCTAATATGTATATATATTATTATAGGAGCTATGAGAATAGCACTAGGAGGAGTACTTACTGGTGTTTTCTCAAACTCCACAAAAATGTGGGAAGAATTAAGGAAAGCTGGTGTAGTTACTGGTGACAGAGTCTGGAGATTTCCTTTAATTCAAGCATATTCTAAGAAAATGACAGGTATGCCTATTTTTACAGACCATGTTCTTAATCATTTCTCTATAAGGTGGCTCAGCTTCCTCTGTCTTCACATTATTGAACTGAGCAACATTATATTCCATATTTAAACAAATTTAGTCCCATAAGAGATAATCTTGATAAATAGCTTTAGTTCCACATGATAGCAAAATAAGTCTAGCATAATTATAGCAAGTGTAGGGAAAACTTCAAATAGGATGTAAACTATTTAAGAAAATGAAAATGATTAGGATGAAGGGAGGTCCAATTTATTTAATAACTTATTGATTAATACAGTGAGGTTACAGTCTGCAAACTCAAGAGATGTTATAAAAACATCCCCTTTGTATACAAATTTTATGTACATAAGTATTTTTAAAACCTTGTAGAAAATTGAAAAAGTGAAACCATTACATAAATTCAATTAAACTATTTATTAAAGTCCAACTTTTTGCAACTTAGGCTACTTGGGACAGGTTAACTACAGGTAATCACCCTTTCCTCACCAGGGTGGGACTAAGGATTTTATTTAATGAATTCCGTCACTAAATAAATTCTTATTGCCTAGACGGGAATCGAACTCACCACTCTAGGCTTACCATGTGAGACTAAGGCCAATGATTCAACTAACCTGACTAACCCAAGCCTCACCATTACGTAAAATATATAATGAAAACTATAAAAATATATCTTGAGCCAATAACATCATTTCAGTTCTATAAAATTCATATACAATGCAATAAAAATTTGTCAATTTCATCTAAAGCTTCAATTTTAAAAACATCTATCCAGGAAAGGCAACTGAATAAATAAGACTTCATGCTTCTCATTTCTTACTTAAATTACCCTGTGGATAGTGCCTGATTGATGACAAGCAGTACCTTCCTAGAATATAAAGTGACATAGTCTGGTCAATACCAAAACAATCTTAAAATTGGCCATTGAAATTAAGAGAATACAGTACTGTTTTGTAATTAATTCATTCCAACCTGAGGTTAGTCATCCTGTAGTCACTGAAACAAGTTCATACTACTGGGCGAATGTATAAGTGATTATGAGTAGATATTTGATTTATTCATTCCGTCCTGAGGTTAGTGATCCAGTAGTAACTGAATCAAGTCCATATTCCAGGCAAATGTATGAGTAATTATGAGTGCAGTATTTAACGTGTCACATTTTAACTTTCTACTGTAACAATGCTTATGTTTGAAAAACTATACACTGTCCAAAACAATTGTCAAATCAATGGTTTGAATTCTGAAAAGAATTTCAGGATTTGTAGAAAATGGTGAGGGTGATATTGTTAAAAACAAAAATGAAACCAAAACAAAATTTATATTTATACAAATTTACAAGCAATATTAACTGATTAAATGAAAGGAGAAAACTTATTTACAATAAGAAAATACTGGAGTAAATAATTAATATACACAAAATATGAATTACTTTTTAAATATATGAAAGAATATAAAATTTAAACTCTTAGGAAAGCTCTAAATAGGCATTTTAAGATTAATATTAGTTTTAGCATAAATTGAGATAAGGATAAATATATGTATATCTAATTAATCACTATTATAACACCAATTTTACCTGAAAGAAATAATTTAAAACTGTTTATCTAGATTACACTTCCGTGGACGTGAATAATGTTGGCAAAGGAGGAGGAGGTGGGGCCTGCACAGCTGCGGCATTCTTAAAGGTAATTGTAAACCATCTCTAATAGCTAAAAGAAAACAAAAATGAAAATTTTACAAATCACTTATTGTCCTAAGAATATTCTAGGGTAAATAAGTACATCTTGTCACAGCCTTCCTTTACACAAATCTGTGACTATCCAAGTAGTAATAGCCAATCGAGTGGAAAGCAAATTTCCTTTCAACTGTTTGTTAATCAGGCTCTTGGATTCAAGCATATTTTGAGGAGAGGATTATGGCGAAGTCATAATATCCTCCTCACTCCCTTTTCTCAGCATACTTTTTAGTGTATTCTTCTGCAGACTTCATGAACTTTTTCCTGTTCTTGTCAAATTCCTCAGCAATGTCAGCTCTTAAAGGGTGCCCTGGTTCTGGGTCGTTAATAAGTTTCACCAAGCCAGATATGACAGCTTCAACTCTTGTTGCAGGTTTCCAGTTTTCAGTAGAAATTATACCCAAACACACCTGACCATTTTCATCAATGTTTGGATGGTAAATTTTGGTCTTGAAAAGAACAGTGGGTGGCTTGAAAGGATAATCCCTGGGGAATGTTATTTGAATTCGAAAAGCTCCTTTATTATAAGGGGGCTTCTCTGGAACTATTAGACCTTCCCAAACATAGAAATTGTTTTCCTCTACCTTGAGCCCTTCAAACGATTTGACACCATTAAGCTGCATTTCCTGATATTCTCGTTGTAGTCTCTTATTCATCATAGCCATGGCTATTTCGAGCGCACTGTCAATATAATCAAAACAACACTTAATGCGAATTAATTAAGAAATAATTCCTAACAAAAGCCAATGTCTACCACCGGCTCGAATAACTTGATAAGACAAACGAAATAGTACCCAACAGGTTGGTTATCAGAGAAGGTGGTTATCTTTAAATCGATGTATTTTATACGTTTTCGATATTATATTATTCTTTAATATTTAATTGAATAAATTTAATTTAAAATACCTATTCTTATCATAAGAACTATTTAATTTTAGTATTTTATATATTTCTTAATATATAACATTTATGTCGTATATTGGATTTGTGATGGGGAGGGGGGGGTGTAGGTATATTATTTTTGTGCAAAGCAAAATGTTTCAGCTTGAACATTAACCATAATTATTTTAAAACTAATTAATATGCTAAATAAAACACATAAATAAAGAACCAGCATTATTTTGTTTCATTCCGTCAGTTACTTCCAAAAATGTTGTCCTCCTTTGGGGGAAAAAATTATAAGATACTATTTTATCAAGTCACTTGGCTTTAATTCAACAGTTCGTTATACCCTACTTTATATTATACGTACCTTGGTTATACCGAGATTGACCGTAATTAAATTAAGACGAAAAAAATCCTTCACGCAGGTGTTGCGACAACTACGCAGACTTCTTACATGTTGTGGAAGACATCATTCCTCATTCTATTCTCTATTTTTTCCCCTTAATATAACATGAGTTTAAAGCAGGACATGAAAAGTATTCTTAATAAATTAATTTTTTGGAGTTCAAATGAATGCTGAAAACTAAAATATAAGCGCCCTTCACTCGGGAGTTGTGTAAACTCAGCAAATTTTCCCCGTACTGGTACGCCACACTAATAATCTCATCTCGCCATATATTCTCTACTTCCAATTAATAATCCGATGAGTTGAAGTGGATGGTCAATTAAGTCTTAATTGATGACATCATCACACTGAATTTACATATATCTCATTTAGTAATACTCTGTAATAATATTGGGTATTTAAGCTTAGAATTTGCCTTTTCATGATATATTCGCTTATTCTAGAAGTGGGGGTTTACTGAAACCTCAAAACTAAAAATAAATATCTCGTTTAATATTAGACAGAGAAAAAATGTAGGAACTTATCGATTATCGGGAGGCCACTCATTTAAAGACGATTATTAATGTATATTAAACAAAAAACACTTTATTATTTAAAATAATACTTCTAGAATTTATTTGAATGACAAAATTATAAATTAGAGTTAGCCCAAAACTGGACGATATGATATCGCGTAGTAGCTGCATAAAGCGAGTACCGTAGACATTTTGAATTTTCGTTTTTCTCCCATCCCTTACTCTCCTTGCCTGATTCCAGCCATTACTGTACCTAATCTTTAGTTTTATATGTAACGCTTATACAGCGTTATTTTATTAATTTACTTAAAACTTTGAATGGCCCTCTTTTTTTTCGTCATCTACTAGATTGGATTGATGGACATTTGAAGAAATGGTTCGAAAATCCCATCATGAGTACAACCTCAGTATGCTAAAATTACAAATAACTTCCTTAGTATTCAACGGTTAAAGGGTTATCAAATCATTTATTTACAAAATATTTAATTTGGTTATTTGAATTTCAGGAGTTTGCACCTAAAGGTGACTGGATGCATTTAGACATAGCTGGTGTGATGGGTCCAGATTCTGACACTCCATATCTTGGAAAAGGAATGACTGGAAGACCTACTAGAACATTAGTTCAATTTGTATCACAGTTGTCGACAAAATATTGATTTGTTAACATTTGTATTAAATAGAGTAATAGTTAAAATGTTTGTAAAAAAATATACAAATTACCATAATGTTCTCCTTATGAATTAGCCTCAACCCCCCCCCATAAATATAAGGTCTAATAATATTCCTAGGAGTGGTGGTTGTGAGTTAGGGCTCAAATGAAAAATCACAATATTTCGTTCTGCAAACACTGAGATGGGGAAATGTAAAAATATTAAGCATAGTACCATTATTATTCCGCATCCAATTGATTTCCCAAGCAAAGCCAGGTAACTTATCCATTTTATGTATATATGTACTAGTAAAATACTCAATAGTCCTGAATGTAAATCAACTAAAAAATAATTGCCATCATTGTTATATAATTCATTTCATATTCCTGTGTAATAGATGATTTGCACTGCTATAGTTTTCAGATATCCACACTTCAGGTTGAACTCTTGAAACTAGCTGTTTCAAACAGCTAACTTCACATTGCAGATCAATTTATAAATTCCTCAAGGAAGAGAGTAACAGTCAGAAAATCACTCCTAGATACAAATTTTGAATTAAAGCTTCCTGCCATAAATGTTCTATCAGTCTTATAAAATAATTTTATAAAAGGAAAACTAGGCTGGCAATAATAAATTTTCTGGATGGAGATAATTTTACTATTAACAAATTTTTCTTAGTTTTTAGTTTAATGGCATTTATTGTGAGAGCCACCTCAGCTCTTGCCATTCACTGCATCATCATCTTGGTTCCGCTTTTAATTATCAGAATTCTAGAAGTCAGAAACTGGAAGGTGGATTCACATGACTGCGAAACCTGGTCTAAGCTTATAAAGGATGCCATGACTATCTAGTAGATTGTATCATCAAGAAAGTTCAAAAAAACAGAGGTTGTGCCTGTTTATTGCTCCTTTGGTTAACTTAATTTAGTCATTTTGAAAGTCTGAAAATATAGGCTTTCCATTATTGTTACACATATTCCATTATCGTTACAGGCAGCAAACTAATTTTTTTTAAAGTGTATATCACTAGTACAACAAAACAAGAACTAACATGCCGCAGTTCTAGCAAACCCGACAAATTTCAATGTTGATTCTTCGCTTTTCCAACTGTTCATGATTTGAAGCAATATTAATTCAGTGATGATCGATGAAAGTATAAATTAAAAAACAATAAGACATTTTATTTTACATTCTAACTACATATTTTTAACACATATAGATTTTGGTTGAATTAACTGTAACGATATGACACATAGAAATAGCAAGAAGGATACAGAAAATACAATATTGAAAATAAAGTTCATAAAAACATGGGTTATTTAGTACATGGGGAAGGTTACACACATTTTTTTTTTGTATTTTTATCATTTTTTTTGTTTAATATTAGGGAGAAAACACATTGATATTCAAATACAATTATTTGCATGTTTAAGCAGGAACACTTATTGTAATAGATAATCCCAATGAAGTTCAGACCTCACATGCGTATATTTAAATAACAGAAGTTCAAAATTATATTCTTCTAAATGAATAAAACGATTGATGAATCCATTTACCAGAGGAGAAAGAAATATTATAACGTAGGGAGTATAAGGCACAGAAGGTTGTTAAAAACCTTCTTTGTATATCTAAAGTGTAGTCTTTGGAGTTTGCTTAGAAATTGAAGGAATAATATTAAGCTCACTAGACAGCTAATTATTCTGGAAGAAAATACAAACAAAGATGTTTCAAACTTAAGAGCTGCCACAAACACACTCAAAACATGACCACCAGAAGAAGCCGGTTGGAAGACCGGCGAAATATCGTGGGCCACCACAACATAGACACCGCTGGAGATATGCCGCAAAAGACAACTGAAATAGATTCCCAGCGACGGAGTTTAAAACAATGTTACCTTTTAAAATTTCATCTGTTTATCTCTAGGTTGATAATTCATTAAAGGCTAAATCTCGCTCTGGTAATAATTTAGACAGGAACTGGTCAGGAGGTAACAAGAGTTAAATTCCCCACTTTCCATTCTTTTAAGCATTTTAAGATCACACATTCATGCCTTATTTCACAATGTATTTAGATTAACTGAATAAAAAATTGCCTTATATGATTTACCAACTTATTGCTATTAAATTTAACAAATGATGTTTAAAAAATCATCCATTTCGCACATGAGGCCTGAAAATTTGAGCTCTGATCATGTTTGAAGATTAAAAATCTACAGAGAGTCGATTAAAAAATTAAACACACAGAATTTGAACTTCAAAACTGACTTCTTGACTTCCAATGATGGTTTAATAATCAAATTTAAAAGCACATCCACACACATGACAATTTGTTAATATGTAAAATGAATCATTCATATACATTTAGAGGTTACTCATTTTATTCATGAAAACTCTTAGAAACTAGAATTCTAACAATGTAATTGAAAAATCAAAAAGGAAACAGATATGAGAAACCTTAGCTTCCCTGTACAAACTGGTATGTCATAACAGTGCCTTCATTCAGTTCAAGGTAAGCTAAATCGTATACATTGTTATTTCCTGAGGAGGTTGTGTTATATCTTACAATATTTACAATTGACACAGCAGTATAAAGACAAAAACAGTCTTTTATATGTGGAGAACTTCTGTTGTTATTTTCCTTAAAAAAATAACTGTCTTAACTTGTTAGAGGACTTACTTAACATCTACTATACAAATCTGTAAATAAAACAATGAGAATACTGTAACCATATACCCATCTCAATAATGGTATTCATGTTCTTTCATAGTAAAAAATAAGTATTTATTAACTTTCTTAATATACATCATACAACATTAAAAAAAAAATTGTATTGTGACAAATATTGCCACAATCAAAAGGCATCTGAGATTGTTTGTTGTGTGAGTGTTCACAGTTCTACTTAGTAGATAGGCAATTATCAATATTCAGAGGCAATATATGTTTGCAATGAATATATCCTTCCCACAGCAGAAATATTGCGCATTAACTAAAATTACAAATAACTATTCATTAAGCCATTTAATACTTGAAACATGGTCATTAGAAAGCAAAGAAGAGCTTTTACATGCAATTGGAACTAAATACAATATATATGCCCAGTAAACAACTAAATCATTATAAAAAATCATAACTTCTTTTTATTTCTGATAGGTAAATCATTAAGGTAAAATTGTATAATATGTATTCAGAAGAGAGAAAAAAAAAATTATAAACACTAATTAAGTGTACTTCAAATTAATAAATTTTATTTTTTAAATTAACTATTTGATTACCGTTTTTTGTAATTCTAAAACAAAATGTGTGACTTCTAAAATGAAATTAAAATGGGTGTTTCAAAGTAATACTCCTGAAATCATTTGTTGTTTCAAACTAATATCACATTTTTTTAAACGATTCCTATCTGTTAGGCAAAGCACATTTCAAGCAAGTATAATTATCAAATCTGGGTATATTATATTAAACTAATATGATTTTGCAGAGGCAAATCTCTATTGCATCACTCAGTGTATCTAGCCATTGATACCTCTAATAAGAATTCTTTGAAAGAAGAAAAGAAAAGGAAAAAAACATGCATTTGTCTAGATGTATTTCAAAATAATGTAAATAAAAACTGAGTCTTAAATTAGTTTTATTTTTGCAATTAATAATAATACTAAGAAATGAGAAAGCCATTTATTAGGAAATCATAAATAAAAAAATAATTTAAAAAATTGATCATTCTAATAAAACTGTTTAAATGGAATAAATCAGGAATATTAGGACCACTGACATATTATGACAGTGGTTATTAAGGTTTTTAGGGCTTTGAAAACATTTACTGTATTTCATTAACCCAGTACTATTAATCTCTACATTTATTCAAATTGTATTCCTTGAATTAAGTTAAAACCCCATGAAAAAGCTCTTCTCTTTATACCACAAAATACACCATAAGTCACCTTAGGAGAAAAATAAATAAATTAAGAGTATAAGTTGTCCAAAACCATCAAGTCAAAATGATAATAGAAAGTGAGGACAAGGAGGAGTTGATTGCGGACAGATAACTCAACCAAAGGGGGAGTAGGGGTGGGGCGAGAGGGGGTGGTTACGAAGGGTAGTGGCCGCGGGCTCGGCCCCTCCCCCTCCCCCTCCCCCTCCCTCTCCCCCGTCACCTTCTCCCTCCTTCGCCCACTCCAATATTCGAAGTAGTCTTTTCTAAGTATGCAAGAGGTCCATGTAACATACCAGGACCCATCATCATTCCTGGGTTCATGCCTCCTTGCACCTAAAAAATAGATACATTTTAGCCAAGAAATCAGCAAAATTGTAATTTACCAAATATCGAGAACATATTGTAGTTAAGTCAGAGGGTACATTGTAAAAATAATTTCAAATGTTTGCAAAATTTTATTAAGGAGTACTGATGTAAATAAGAAACATTTAAAGAAATATAGACGTGCACAGTGCAATTATCTCATTTGTCTCTAAACCATCACTCGTCCAGAGCTTATTTTGGTCATTAATGACCTCAGTTTCATAACTTTAGAAATTTAGTCATTTCCCATAAGGAAAATTTTCTAAATAACAATAAACAAAACAACATAATTCAGGTTACACAGGTGTTGCATAAACTAAAATGTTTTATGTGGTGGAATGGTATGTTTATGACATCATCTCAAACGCACTTATTAACTTCTCTCATAATAAGAACACTATGTAAGCACGACTTGAAACCGAAATTGGACATGAGATGCTTAAAGGTACAGAAAAAGCTGTAGGTGAAAATGAGCATAAGTAGGATTTGGGGTTAATTGGAACGAAAAAAAATGCAAATAACTCTGTTACTATATGAGATATAAGCCACTTTCGCAAATGGAGTGACAATTTTAGTTTGATGTTATAGTTTAGCAAGTTTTAGTGTAATACTGAAACTTCTAACTCATATCCTAAGAAATCATTATTTTTACATAATGCTGTTGCACCAACTGAACAATATCTAACATTAAACAATAATGTACTTCTTACTTGTTGCTGTTGCATCTGTTGTTGCATTTGTTGCTGCATTTGCATTTGCTGTATTTGTTGTTGTTGCTGGATCTGCTGCTGCATCATAGTTACCTGTGTATTAAAAAAACATAAATAAATGTCAACTAATACATGCAACACATCATCTTGAGATTTTTCTTATATTTAGTTCCTAAGCTAATTTGGTTTTTATTACAATAGTAATTAAATCATTATATATTCATAGTTGACACAAAACTTTATGGTTGTATTATTATTTTTTTTTTCTTTTGGTCTCCACACCTATTGAAGTATTCTCATAGAAAATTTCATCAACATTGGTTGGTAAATAAGGAAAGTATAATTTATTTCCTACGGAAAAAAAAAAGTTCCATCCCCTCTCCCCCCACAAATGTTAAAAACCACGGAATTTGAAAAACTTCAAAAGGGTGTAAAAATAAACTATTTGAAATAGACCAACAATATTATATATCCTTCCTTATATCAATGAAAGGAACAAACATGCCAATTTCCATTAAAATCTGGGGTCATGGTTGGGTTGAACTGACATGGAATGATCCAGTTGAAATTCTCCAATTTTCTCACCACTAGGCAAATCAAGAAGATAAACATAAAAGAAGACAGTGCACTTACATCTTCCTATTTAAGTCAGCATTCCTTTCACCATTGGCCCCATCTTACTGAATAAATTATTATTATATTTATCTTCATGGAAGTTGAAACAAAAATTATTTTTAATATTTATGCCATGTTACATGCTCCTTTTGAGAGCACCTGTACAGCTACATAAAGACCTAATACAGGTTTTTTTTTTTTTTTACTTTATCAGGAGAGAAGGAGGAATAGTTAAGTAAGCATATACCTGTGGAGGAGTGCCAGGAGGAGGAGCAGACGGGGTAGCTGGACCCTGAGCAGGCGATTTAGCCCATGTCTGTAAATCTGCTGGTGGCCCTAGTAAATTCTGCCATATCGCAATCTTTTCATGATGGCGTTTGATAAGTTCGTCCTTCCTCACTAACTCATTTCGCAGGTCACTGGTATCCTGAAAAATTTAACAAATAATACAAAGTGAAAATTGAATGCATAAGTATACCAATGCCAGAATCATTCCTTGACTGCCTGTGAGAAATATAAGGGACATAATATACTGTTTTACTGATTCAATGAAACCTAAGTAGACAACTAACTGCACGGCATGCAACCACCCTCACAAATCCTCACACTGGTTTATGATGAAAAATTAGAAAATGCTTGACAATTATATTTTATATAACTGTTATAATTTTTTTTTTTAAATAAACTTAATTCTAGGCCAAAAGTTCAAGAATTTTATTTTCTCTTTAACAGGGCTGCAAACAATATTGCATTATATTTATTGGGCATTATTATTAATAAATACAGATATGTAATATGGAATAAGTTGACTAACCAGACTTGACCACTAATGTACACACTAGGGCCATGTTCAAAATGCACACTGATTGTGAACACACAAAAAAATTCAAACATTAGATTTTGCAATCCAACAAAGATGACACTCAAGAAGCTCAACTACATGATTGAGAGGAGTTAAACAAAAAAAAATCTTTTAAAAATGGCATTACTTTAAAACTGCTGAAGCATACAGCAGATATTATTTTGAATAAGGGCAACTACATGATATGAGATATTTGGACTTAATAAAAAATGTCTGTGAAATGTGGAGAAGCAGTAACTGAAGCTATTCATAAAATAAAATAATAATAATAATAAATAAAAAAAAAAATTTATAGTTATAGGGGCAAAACACTTCTCTCCACAGCTTATAAGATGTCTGTGGTCATTTGGAAGAGGTTGATGGAAAGGAGTTAAAGGATGTTAGGAGAGTATCAGTATTTTGGCCAGGACACTTGACAAAAATGTATACCATCACCATTAGACAGAAAAAGGATGTCACGTAGGGGCTGTGTTAACTAAGCAGATTTCCCACGTGCGCTACATATTTTCATTTATCTCAAAAAATTTAATGAGACAGATAATTGGTATTTAAGCTTACAATAAAGTAGTTCATGATATAATAGGTTATTATTAATGTGACATGAGTAGGAGTGGTAGTTTACTGAAGGCTGAAAATTAAAAAAATCCAAATATCTCAATTAATATTCATGATAGAGAAACTATTTATATAGCAACATTTATAGGCAATTAAAATTGCCATAATACTGCTTCAATACACTTTTTCGATCCAACGTATATAATAACAAAGATATTTCAAAATTTCTCCCCACTAAACCCCCCCCCTCCACACAGACCAATTTCAGCCATTAACAACCTTTATATTTTTTTTTTTTTTTACATAAAGCTCTTATATATCGAGTTTGGCAACAATAATTGCAACCACTAGAGAGGTAACAGACATATATATATATATAAATTTTGAATGACCTCATTTTCATCATCTAGGTAGGGTCGAAGTACATTTTAAATTTTATTTTTGAAAATCGTGTCATGAGTATGACCTCAATAGCTAATTTCCCTTGGGGGAAGCATATGCATATTCTTCTAAAAGCATATGAGCTTTATGTTAGCATGCACAACATCTTTTAAAGAGTCAGGAGGCTTTAAAAAAACATATATAGATTAAAGCAGTAATTATTCCAATTGCTGGGAATTCTTAGTGAGCTTATCAGATTGAAAAGGAAGACATTGGAATGCACTTTCTTTTATTGTTGGCAACTCGGATAGCCTTGAGATTACTCGAAACCTACGGAAAGGATTCATATATCATTGATATAAAAAATGCTAGGCTAGGTGATAAAAATACACCAATAACTATCACATAATTTAAGGGAATGTGAATAACAAGAAAGGATAAGAAAAGACTTATACGTAAACAATAAGGTAAATATAAGTCAAACATTGAACTTGATTTCAGTCAATAAAGATTCACAACCCTTTAATAATAAAAATAGCAAAACATCCTTGAAATAAAGAGTTTAGATGGGAAATAAGTGTTACATCAAAGTTAAACTAACTAAAAGTTTGTCTAGTTCTATCGGTATAATTTGAGCTTTTTGCTTGAGTTGGAAACACCATCTCGACAGTCTAGAATTTTTTTAGTTTCGTTTTCAAATTAAAAGTTTTATACACTTTTCCCCCAAGCTAAATGCATGCCTTGATAAATTAAAAATTTAAGAAAGAGTCTTGAAAATATTTGATATGGAGCTTAGGGTAACATAATGAATGAGCAGCGAATCAAATTTGATAAATGTTAAAGGAAGTTGAGTATAAAACTGAAATATACTTTATATTATATTTCTTGCCTCTGTGTAGGCTCTATGAATGATTTTGGATTAGTTATATATTGTTAGCAACACTCCTGAACTGTGTTCAGATATTTTAAGTAGAGAAGTATATAAATTAATTCACTTCAGTATACAAGTCAAAGAAGTGCTGTAAACTACTGACTTATTCTAAATTTGCAAGAGACATGGCTATATTGACAATGAAATGATTTACTCATTAAAGTTGATGGATGCGCTTAAGCATTATTTTTTGAAAGTAGCATTCAAGTAATGTCGGTTCAGTAATGCCATTACCCAGTTTCCCCCATACTAATCGAACCACTTGAAATATAGGTCCTATTCAGATTTTTAGATGCCTCCCCCCACACCCCATCACTGTGTAAGCTCAAAGACTACAGAGATAATTCCAAGAATTACCTCTCTAACAACCAATTCAGGCTTTAAGGCAGATAGTAAAAATCTCTTTTGAAGAAAGAAGGCTTCCATTTGTCTTGCAAGATCAATAAATCTGTAAACTGAATGGTCGACTTCCATTCTTATTTCATCCTTCTCCATAGTTGAGAGTGCTTCCTCCTTTGTTAGGACACTGAGGCATGACTAAAAGTAACCAAAAAAATAAATTTAATTTTCAAGTGTAAAACAATTTAATTGAGAACTTGCTTAGACTACTAATTTAAGATGTAAATCGGCTAATATTACCTGAAAAGCCTCTTCAAACTCGTCAACTAAGTTTCCATTACCGTTAGTTGCAGTCGACATTTTAAAGGGTTCTTATTTTCATTTATTAAAAACAGAACATAAAGTTTATCCACACTATTAATTCAAATTCTGGAAAATGAATGTCAAAACAGTATCGATAATAAAAATACAACTTAACCTTCTTCAGTTAAACTTCCAATAGTTAATTCATGACGTCATACTAACCAAGGAGTATATAGAAGTACAATAATTGAAATGTTAAATATTATTTCTTAACGCTCATCTTCGTAGTACTACGGCTAATTGGGACGGGTTATATACAGAAAACCACCCTTTTCTGCCCTTAGTCCCACTCTGACAAGAAAAGGGTGGTCCCTTGTAGATAACCCGTCCCAATTAGCCAAAATAGCATAAAGTGGACGTAAATTAAAAAAAAATATATTTTCTTTATTAACGCCCACCTTTGTACTACTACGGCTAATTGGGACTGGTCATCTACAGGTTACCAAGCTTTTCTAGTCAGGGTGGGACGAAGGATGTTCTTTTAAATTTGTGCGTCACTAAATAAATTTTTATTGCGCAGGTGAGAATCGAACTTGCCACTCAAAGTTTACCATGAGAGATTAAGGCCAACGCTTTAACTCACATGGCTAACCTGATAACCTAATGAAAATAATTAATTTATTTATCTTAATGATCCAAAGATTTGCACAGTGCTAGTATTTTATTTAGTTTTAGTTAATGGCAAGTACGGTTCTCCCTAAGCGCCAATTCGCAGCCTACAAAACTTACCAAACTACCCCTACTTAACGTTTTAAAAATGTATTTATATATTAAATTAAACTCCACTTTGTGCCACTATGGCTAATTAGGACGGGTAATCTACATGTTACCACCATTTTCTAACCATGATGGGATTAAGGATTTTATTTAATGAGTTCGCCATTAAATAAATTTGTCCAAGAGACGGGAAGTCAAGGATTGTAAGCAAGTTCCAAACAATACGATATGTGCAGGTTCCAGAGCTAGGAGTATTCTGAGTTGGCCTTTTTAAAGTGGTTCTACTTATATCTGGCTTTGGTAGTGGGCTGGGTGTGTGAATATTAATTACCTGGTGCAATTATTTTAGAAAAAACTGTGTTTTTGATGTTATCAGTTAGTAGTAGCAGGTTCTCCTGAGGAGCTGCTCATTCCGAGAGGTTTCATCGGTCGTGGTAGAATTAATGGTTCCAGAGAGAGGCTACCTACAAGCAAGTACCCGTTCGAGACTGAGCTTTCTTGCTGAGTTGAGATTCAACCTGCGAATCTTTCGAAGGCTTTGTTTCAATGGAGAGGAAGTATTCCTCTAATCTAGGGGAGATGTTCTAATTAAAGGGGGGGGGAGGCTTAGGTTAGCCATGTGAATTAAAGCGTTGGCTTTTATTTTACATGGTAAAACTACACTGGTTACTTCGATTCCTGCCATGTCAATAGGAATTTATTTGGTATCGAACAAATTAAATAAACTCCTTAGTCCCATCATGAATAGGATAGATAGAACCTGTAGACAGATAATCCGTTCAAATTAGCAAAAATAAACGTTATAAATAATTCTACGGATGTGTGGATAAAATATTGTATTTTAACCTGTGGCGGGTATCAGAGTTAGCTTTTACTTTCTGTTTTCTTGCAAAACAACAAAATAGCAATTATAACAAATAAAAGGCTTGCGTGGATAACACCTGGATACGCCGTGAGCCCTTTTGTACTATATCAGCGATATCATTTTTAGGGGCTGTTGTGAAATTCTGGGGGGTTTATTTGTTAAAGTGGGTAGGGTAGCTGGTTACTCTCTGGATTGAGGTGGAGAATAGAGAAGAAGAGAATAAAGGGGTACTCCTAATCGCCAGGGAGATGTGTCTCATAATCTTCCGAACAATACCTTTCTAGAAAGATTTTAGGCTCTGGAGGAAGGTTTTGGCAAGGAACTTATATAGGGCATTCTGGAGAAGGCCTCTATAGATGAGGAGCTACAGCCTGAGACTGAGGACAGGAGGAGGGGGTGAGCAGCGGAGTTCGCGGGCAAAGTAGGTGAAGAATGGGAGTTGTCAATTCACATGCATACCGAGGTAAGTGATGGTGTTAGTGTGAAATTGAGGAGGAAGGAGGCGGCCGCGACGCCCGATTTTAGAGAGAGAAAAGATGAGGTCGTCCGTTTTCGAGGGGTTGACAGGTGTATTAATATCACGGAGGGGGCTGGCAATGTCTTGAAATTGGGTGAGGCGAGGGAGAGGGCTCGGGAAGGGTTCATTGAGGTTCTGCGAATGACCAGGTCAACCGCATAGGCGGTGATTTCCATACGCAGATGATATCTATGACTCGCGATCTCGACGGTATAGATGGAAAATAGGATCGAGTATGGAGCCCTGTGGGACCCCAGAGAGGAGAGAATGGGAGCGTTATAGGTTATCTCTGACTCTTGTGGTGTACACTGTCCTGGAGCAGCTGTACAGTCGGAGTTTGGATAGGGGAATGCTGTGGTCAGATGAGCCAACTGCCTTAGTGCATTCAATGGATATGAGACCGGAGATAAATCAGAAAAATGCTGCAAAACATAACTTGCATATGAATATGCATCTAACAGACTCTAATCCCTTAAATTAAGATACAATCACACCAAGATCAGCGCCGTAATCTTTTAGAGGTAGGTATAGCCTTTCCCACTTAATAATACTTTTTGGGTTCTATAATTCCTATCCCATTTTACTTCAGCATCCATTTCCTTATATCTCCACTTGCGTCTACAAAAAAAATATTGTTGCGAAAATTAAATAGATGAATAATCTTTCAGAGAGAGAGAGAGTCGCGTATTTGGAAAGTGTGACGTAGATCAAAGAGACTGAAAGAATGTTCTAGGTCTGACCAGTACGTTCCAGCCAGACGTCGAAGGGTCCAGACAATTCCCCTCTGATGTATGCCGCCACCCTATATAAAGAAGGGCTAGCCGCGAGCAGTCAGTTTTATTCTCACCTGTCTTGATGTTCACATCAGTGCTACAGTGCGACTTAGTACAGTGCGGTAAAGTGTTTTTATAAGAAGAACAGTGTTGTGCCGTGACTGTAAGTAACAGTTTAGTGCCGTGTTTAAGACAGTGCAGTGCCGCGAAGTAAAGGACAGTGCAGTGCCGTCTTGTTGTGAATTTCAGTGACCGTGAGTGAATTATTGGACTGTGTAATCTGGAGAACAGTGACGCTACCAGTCTATACTGTGAGTAGTAATTAAGAATAATTACCAAGTTTATTGTGCATTATCCAAATAAATTATGCAGTGATAAAAACTATGAAACTTGGGAGTATTTAATTTTTCAATCCAAAAGAACTCTTATTAAAAACGTTTATTACTGATTTTGGTAATAAAAAACGTAACAATATCATATCCATCCCCTCTAAATAAAACTCAATAAAAAAAAATTCAATCTCCACATTCACACTCCAGACCTTAGCCTCAGTCTTAAAATTCGAGGTTAGTTTTGGTTAGATATCTTAGTTTTACTTTAATTTTTATTTAGTAGATCAGGCAAACATTAATTTACTAGCTATAGTAATTGTTATTGGCCGAATCTCTCAACTAATCAATACAAGCCTCCCCTCACCCTTCCCCGTACCTGCTCGAACACCCGCTGGGGAGATTTCCGGGACAAGTCAGTACTCCTCCAGCCCTAGACCTGCACACATCCCTTAGTCAGGAATTGCTTTATTTCCTTTGTCCCCCTTTACCTCAGACTGCCCGGTCCTCTCATTGTCACCATCTCTCGCCTAGAACATATTAAAGATGGAACCCTGGTTTGGAGTTCCGAGCTCTGTGTCTTTCACCTTTCCCCAATTCCCCCCTTATCCTTCTACAAACAAACTGATATCACCCACTACTGGTTCAAATTAACAATGAATGATCTTCCCATACTTCTCTCGACCCCCCCCCCCTTCATAATAACTTATAAATATCCCTTTTATGAGTCTTTATAAACAGCACTATATTATTTTATTATATCGAACGATGAGTTTAGATGTTTCATGAAAAGCTTGAGGTCTAGTTCATTGATGGTTGAAATCGGAAGTGAGAGGGGGGGGGGGTTAAAAATCGAAATATCTCCGTTATTTGTCCATCGAAACATTTCACAGAACCAGTCTTATTGCAAATTTAATTTCCTATAAATTTTCTTCAAAGCATTTCTTCTTTAGCATGAATATTGACAGAGAATTTACAGTTTTAGTTTTCAGCCTTCAGTAAACCTCTACTTTAAGTCATCACACTTTACCAATAAACAACTATATCATGAAACGTCTTAGTCCATGCTTAAATACCCAATATTGTTATAAACAAATTACTACTAAATGAGATATCTGCAAATTCGGTGTGGTGTTGTCATCAATTAAGATCAAATTTACCAACAAAATGATTATTATTTATTAACGTCCACTTTTTGCAACTAAGGCTAATTGGGACGGGTTATCTACAGGTTACCATCCTTTTCTAGGCAGGGTGGGACCTAGGATTTTATTTAATGAATTTCGTTACTAAATAAATTCCCTTGCCCAGGCGAGAATCGAACTCGCAACATAAGATAATGCAAATACACTGTGCAATGACAATTTTTTGTCTTATAATTACCAAAGTCGACATATAAGCATTGCATGTAAAACTAAAGCGCTCTGTATTGAAATATTTGCCAAATTTTACGAGCTTGACAAACAATATTGATGGTCTGCAGCCTTATTTGTTGAGTTCGACAAGCATTCTACGTGTTTGATGGAATTCTTGATTGATGGGCGTTGTAACAGGACCTCACACCAATTCAACATAACCCTCCACAATAACTGTGCCAAGCCAGTAGAAAGATACAAAGCCAAGGCGGGCTTCCGGCAATATTGTTGCTGAACAGGTGACAAATGACTTCCGTTGAGGCAGGCCATATTCATTGTGTGTTGCCGGCGCCGTGTGTGCAACATTGTGTGTTTAAACTTTTTTTAAAGCAGATTTCCCATAAGGGATATCAGCTATTGAGGTTGTACTCATGACGCGAATTTCAAAAATTTCTTCAAATGCCCCTCGATCCAACCCACGAGATGACGAAAATGAGATACGTTCTCTCTCGCACGCGCGTCTCTGTCTGTTAACGCTCTAGAGATCGCAATTTTTGTTTGATCATTACCAAACTCGATATTAATCGTTTAATGCAAACAGAAAGATGAAGTTCTTTAATGGCTGATACGGGACCAGTGGGAGGGGAGGGGGTTTAGAGGAGAGGATTTTCGAAATATTTGTTATTATCGAGGATCAAAAGCTTCAATAGAACCGATCTTATTGTAATTGAAATTTATTACAAATATTGTTATATACATTCATGCTGTATCTTGAATATTAACGGAGATATTTGCATTTTTCAGTCTTGCATGCACCCACACTTCTACTCATGTTGTGTTGTGATTCCAGTATGTATGTTTGTCTAATGTTAAACTTCACCAGGAAAATCTGCTTAGTTTATGCAGCCCCTGCGTGACAGACTTTTTGAGAGTGTGAACAGTTTTTTATTTTACTTATTCCGGAAGTGGACATTAATTTATTTTTTAAGTCATTCATTTATTTATTATCAAATCATTTTATTACAAGATGTTTTTAATATTTTTTATTACAAAAGACTTCTTATTTTAAAATTTTATTATTTAATCTTCCTTCTACTCCTTCCAAAATCATCGCCAGTAAGCTGAAGGTAAAAATAGGTCCAAGTTCGATCGCCCCCCCCCCCTAAGAACATTAGTTCAAGAGGTCTTTAAACAGTATATTAGTCTGACGCCCCAGGGATGACTAACAATTATGACTCTCTTAGCTCCCAACCACAGGCATGCTGACAGCCTGAACAGGCCACAGAACCTTCATCATTCAACTGGAGATGTCTTGCTAGGGAGGGTGGGTTAAGGAACTTAAAGGTCTATAATGTCAACCAAAAACAAAGAGAAAACAAATATATATATATATATATATATATATATATATATAATTTTTTTTGCTTCACCTTACAGTACTCCTGTAAGGGGGCCATTTATTTAATCTGAAAAAAATAAAATTAGAGAATATATGTAATAACAATTAACATATAACAAAACAAAATTAGAAAATTAAAAAAGAAAATTTGTACAAGATAATTAGTAAAACATAACTTGTAGAGTACTGTAACATAATATAGGGTAAGAGAAATTCTGTATTACATCTGTAATACCTATTTATATTACATTCGTCAGTTGTAATAAGCATTAAACCTTACAACTGCAATATAAATATGTTCTGTATAAGATTTTAATTTATATGACTATTAAATTTAACTATACTATAACTGTATTTTATACTATATTATATTTAATAAAAAGTTCATTTTCCTAGACTGGCCACTTCCCTTTTAGTTTTTGTGTACTGTGGTATTTAGGTTAGTTTGTTCTTCAACAGTACTATATTCAACGGTCATAAAAGAGATGTTTGTATGCCTCCAGAGTTTTGTACTTGCAAGGCCATGAATTTATCTCTTCTTTAAAATCTCAAGGGAAACCTCCTACAAAAAGGTTTAACAAAAATTACCTATTTAAAATAGATAGCCATAAAATGACTCTACCCATTTAGCAGTGGCTTTGGGGGAGGGAGGCTTAGGGTTTTATTTGAATTTTCAAATAAAAACCCAAATGTAAACAAGAAAATTGATCTTAATGACGGAAAAGAAATTCAGTCTGTCCATTTTTTTCTTAAAATGTGGCGTAGCTTTCTTCTTATCCTGGAATATGTTTCATTAGCAACAAGATTCACAGATTCGTATGGATCAAATTTGTGATCATACAATTCAGTAGCTCGGTTATCATTCCACTTGATTTGAAGATTTTTAAATCCCAACCATTCTGTATAGCGGTAACGATTAGACCTTATGCTACATCCCATAATTGTAATCTCTCTTAATTTTGGTTTATCACTGTTGGGATGATGAGTAGGAAATTCGCCTGGTCTTGGATATTGACTTAATGCATAGGCATTTTTTACCACTCTTTCCTGAAATTGAAGAAAATAATAAATTATTGGTTTAATACTTATTTATTTACGGAGGTGATTTAGGATCATCAGCATGATTATTATAAAGTTTCTTGTAGGAGACAAATATCAATAGAAAGTGATAAAGAAAGTGCAGTGGCAACACACCTTAAGATTCTTAGAATTCAAAACATTCATTATTAAAGGCACTAAGCTCTTCCCTTCTGTACAAGTATTACTTTGAGCTTTTGAAATACATTTGCCAAGAGATTCCATTCCAACCAAATCAACAAGTGTAGGAAATAAATCAATAAGTTCAACAGGTTCCCCAATGTTGACAGGATTATCCAATGTATCCCTGTATTTTAATGAAGTGGTTAGATTTGGTACATTTAAAATAAAGGGCACTTTGGTAGCAACATCAAAATTGCTATATTTTGACCATTCTCCATTTTCACCTAAAGACCACCCTGAAAAGGGAATTAATATTAGCATTTAATTATATACAGGAAAAACTATATAATAAGTATATATAATGGGAGTGAAATAACTTTTATATAAGTAAATGTTTTATATGTGTATACTAGTTTTGTTGCCAGACAGAAATCATTTACAATGTAAATAAAAACATTGGATTAACCTTTGCACAAAATCACCCAGTCATATTCTTCACGTAACACGAATGTCCTAAAACATGTACAGTAAATGTGCAGAGATTTTGTTATAATGTCCACGATATACTAAGTGACAAATAAAATTAAATTAAATTATTTATTAACGTCCACTTTTTGCAACTAAGGCTAATTGGGAGCGGCTAACTGGGTGGGACTGAGGATTTTATTTAATGAATTCCATCACTAAATTAATTCCTTTGCCCAGGCGGGAATTGAACTCACCACTCTAGGTTTACCATGTGAGATTAAAGTCAATGCTTTAACTCGCATAGCTAACTTGAGCCCCGGAAAATAAAAGCATTTATGCTTACAATAGCAGTGATTCAAAAATGAATTGAATAATAATGGTTTTCAGTAGAAATATAAAGATTGGATTAATGTAAGCATTAAGCAATCTCTATGTAGTCATATCAGCTAAGGTACCCGGCATTGCTCGGGAAATCATTAGTGACTGCATAATATATTTATGGCAAAACTATGCACAATTACAATTATCGTCTCAGCTTATTATGTTTTACTGTAAGAGTCAGGCAACTATAGGGAACTTATGGATTTTTTTAATCTTGAAGAATAAATGAATTTGTAATGTATCCCTCTTCACTGTTTGTAACACTAAATAATATGAATCATAATCATGGATAGCATTTATCATAATTAAATATCATCAATCTATGTATTCCTGCCAAAAACCAGTCCAAGAACAAATTAATTAAGCATAATTATATACAGAAACTATGTACATAATAGTAAATGTGAGTACAAATATATTTCAATATCGCCAACTTTTCACAGGAAAGTTAACATATTTAACTGTAATAGCTCCCTACAAATCATCATATTTTTACTCAAATATCCAATAAACTTTTCGAAGTTCTACATGCCTTGTGGAAATAAATAACAGTTTTACCATACAAATAATTCAATAACTGTTATTGATAAAGTGAGGTGAAGGGAAGAGCTGAATTACACTTTGAACCAAAGTGCATAATGTTTTTTGTCATAATATGGCATTTTCAAGTAAAGTTGAATAGTAATAGGTAGAGCAGTTATTTCAATAAGACCAGCATCCTGAAAAAAATAGGATAATATAAACCAGAAATAGTAGAGTATGATTCCTCACAATTTCCACTCTCACACGTTGTACAAATTCAGCATGACATTGTTTAAATAATGTATTCTAAAAACCAAATTATTATTACTGCTATGTAATATTCTAATACATACATTTATATATACAAATCTTTCAGAAGCTAATAGTCTAGACATTAATAGGAAAAAAACAAGATTGAAGGTATCTGAAAACCTCAATTGCCATGACATGAAGTCTTAGTAGATAATAAGATACCAGGTTCCATTCCCAGGCAAAATTTTCTGAAGATTACATATAAACACTTTGAGAAAAAAAAAATTAGTCTTGCCAGTACTTGCCGTGATCCCCAATCAGAGCAATAATAGTGTTTTCCAGAAGTTTAGTTTCTGAAAGCTGGGTCATTACTTCTCCAATAAGGCTGTCAACATATGTAACTGCAGCATAATAACTTTGTGTTATTATTTTAGCTTGTTTGTCTGAAATAAATTAAAAAATAATAATATGAGTAAAAAGTCAAAACCTGTAATAAACCACACTCTTACAAAATAATTTATAATTAACTTCAGAAAGAAACATATACTACATAATCGAGACCTGTACAGTTTCATTTCAAAATTCTCAAAAACTCTTTAAATAAAGGAGGATAAGCAGAGAGTATGAAACACTGTGCGTGTTCATGCTTGTGTGTGTGTCGTCAGGAGAGTCAGCCATTGAGTTTTTAGTCATGCTACAAATGATTTGGATCTGTCCATAGCTTATTCACTTTCATCCTGAAGTGGAGAATTATACATTTTTTAAAAAAGTAGCTCATATTAGTGTTACAGAAGAAATATTTTTAATAATATTGCAGAAGTCAATTGAAATTTAATCAATTAAAGTAAGAGGAATTAATGGATGAACAAAAATTTATTGAATAAGTAATGGAGGCTAATAATTAATAAAAGGTGAGAAAATGAGTCAAAATATTTAAGGGTCTATAATAATTAAGTGAAGAATTGAATTGAGGCAACCATTGAAACATTTTATAGAATGGTATTAAAAATTTACTTGAGGATGTGTAATTGAGAAGAAATATGAATGACTGTTAAATTAAAAGACAACGTAATAAAAGTTTTAAATCTAATAATATTCGAAGGGTGTAAAGTACTTAATAAGTAATAATGAGAAGTGGGAGATTTAATAATCTTTAAAGAGTTAGGAGAGCCAATATTTAAATAAATAGGGGAAATCAGGAAAGAAGTAAATAAATATTAATTATGTCTTCACTTCTTAAAATAAATATTAATTAACTATCTCTCCATTTTATATAGAGACTAATTAAAGTTTAGGATGTTGCACATAACAAACATTTTGGTCTCTATTATAAGCTTTCTCAGTTAATCAACAAATTTTTGCTTTAAAGTATCCACAGGTTTTTCCCCCCAAAAAAATGTGCCTGGAGATATCTTAATTATAATTTATATATTTTACAGTAAATTTTAAAAATGTCTAACTAAATTAATGCTCTTCATTAGAAAGGGATTTTAGTCAACATGAAAGGTCAGGGTCTTGGTTGGAGGTCAGCCAGAGAAAAGTATTTACCAAGGTTGAGTGGGAACAGGAAAATGCGATCTCATAAAAAGTAACAATTTAAATTATAGAAAATACCGAAATGGCAAGATAGCCATTATAAGAATTATTAGAAAAATTTTCTGAAGTAAAATGAGAAGCGAAATGAATAGTCTCTGAAGAGGTATTACACTAATAATTAATTTTCATTAAATCATTACAGGAAACATACGCTATATATATCATGAATCTTTACATAAATGTGTAAATTTTCTATTAATATTAACATGGAAATAATTACTAATGATAATGCAAATAGTAAACCTTCAATAATTCCAAAAGGAAAAGATATGTTCAGTTCTTTTACATCTTCCCTCTCCCGTATATCTGTCCATGGATTCCAGGCTACATTTGGGAGACCAGGAGGTTTCCTTCTTTTTAAAGGCAATTTCACTTTTTCCAGGGGATGATATTCTGTAAATTATGAGGTTAAAAAAAGGTCAAACAAATTTTTGAGCTTCTTTATAAGAATATTGATGGGTAATTCATTGAACAACACAACAATACACACAATTTTACAGCAAAAAATCATTAAAATATACAAAGGTGACTATTTAAAGAAAACACTTGGATAATTGCAAATAGTTACTTCAAATTAACTAAGAAATTTATGTAAAAGAGATTTGGGAAGAAACCAATCTAGAGTTGGGGACTAACATTGTTAAATTACAGTCTAACCCTTCTAAACCACCCTTCACACTTGTTTTAAAATACAACACATTGTTATTCTTGTCTCTCACAGCTCCACTTTACACTGAACTTATATCAAAAATCAAATACACATCAACATTGGGATACCAGGCATTTACCTAATTATAATGATTAACGAAAAAATTCTCTCATGCAGGGGCTGCATAAACTAAGCAGATTTCCCACTTGCTGGTATGACATAATACTTATCTCTACTCTCCAAATATTCTCTATTTCTAAATAAAAATCTAATGAGTAGAATTAGGGGTTTACTGAAGGCCGAAAACAAGAAAGTATGAACGACTCACTTAATATTGGAGTTACAAAAAAGTTTGTCAGGTAGGTGCTGCGTTAACTTAGTAGATTTCCCACTTGTGGACACGTATTTGCATTTATCTCAATACGTGAAAATTCAATGAGAACAATACTTCTTATTTAGGATTCAAATAATGTGCTTCATAATATAACAGCTTATTGTTAAAATGACGAGTAAGAGTGGGGGTTTACTGAAGGTCGAAAACTAAAAAGTGTATATATCTCAGTTAATAATGAAGATATTGAAAAATGTACATAACAACAATTATAGAAAATTACATTTAAAATATGATTGATTCTATACAAATTTTCGATCTGATGTTTAATAACGGAGATATTAAGAATTTTCGAAATTCTTCCCCTCTAAACCCCCTCCCTCCAGTCCGACTTGGTCTTCCTTTTACATAAAACACTTATATAGTGAGTTGGGTCATATTATGAGAGGAGAATGTTATGAATTCCAGTGTCTTATCCTGAAAGGTAAGGTTGAAGGAGGGAACAGAAAGAAAGAAACTGTTGTGGTTGCGTAATATTAGACAAAAGACAGGGATACAAAATTTTCAAGATCTTCAAAGTACTGAAATGGCAGAAGAATTTGACAGATGTCTACACAGGAAGTTACACAGTTCACTAAAAAGAAGTTATACATGTACAGGCCAGGAAAGGTTTCCTTAGATTAAGATATGTAATTTGATCCAATCCAGAAAGGTACTGCTTGAAGTAGGAGGATATGAAGTGGAATATGGTGTTAATCAAGGAAATGCATAAGAGGTAGCTTTTCACCACTTTAGTTATTGATGAACTTTTAGTCAAGAGATTTTTAACAGGAAGCTTTATGAAGGAGTTCTCAGTTGTCACAGATAGGTTCTTGTAGTAGTAGTACACAGTCTCATGATTGGCAATGTGTAATTCAGTGGTAAACATTGGAAAATTCAAACCCCATTGGACTAGGGTCCATCCCAGGATGTTATACAGACCTAAAGAGAGAGGTGATGCAGCCTTATAGACACCTGGGGAAATGCGTAAAGGGTCAGGAAATACACATATAGTTGTCTTAAAATTAATAAGAAAAGACACCAATTTTAAATTATGTGTAGATTTAAAATGTAAAAGTAGACTTTGCGATAGAAGGAGTGTGTAAAAGAAAAATCCCTGAGAGGATTACAGGCTTTGATGGTGTAAATCAGGGATGAGCAACATGCGGCCCGTGGCCCTTTAAAATTGAATTGATTTTATCGACTTTCTCCGCTGAATGAATGAATATATATATATATATATATATTATTTTTTTTCTGTGCGGCCCGCCAAAAAATTTTAAAATTTAAATTGACCCGTTGATTAAAAAGGTTGCTCACCCCTGGTGTAAATGATTCCCACAGAAGGCTCCTTGGCTAAGGATCATGAGGTGAAGACCCCACCATGATTTCCCTAGATAAGGGAATTTTAACTAGTTTGTTAGGTTATTCTGGGATTAGTAGTTCAAAGACCCCTTAGAAAAACATTTCTATGATTTAATTATTTAGAAGGATTTTGAAATGAGATATTGCCATGGATTCTGAGATAAGTTTACAGTAAACCTGCTAATAAATTTGTTAAGAATATTGACAGGATAAAATCTATAAATTCTGAGATTGATTAAATACTTTTATGAATCATCTACAATTTAGATTAAATATACCTTATCTTACTTACTTTTATATTCTTCTGGATATTTTAATGGAATATGAGGTTTATGAAAACCAACGGCAAGAAAAAAAGGCTTTTTAGATGATTTTCTATTTGAGATAAAGTCAATTGCCTTATTCTTTGATTCAATATCAGGTAAGGTTTGACCTGGCTGTAAGTGCACCTTAACTTGGCACACCAAATTCCTCTGGGGGAAAGGGTTTCCATGGCTGAAACACACCTTTGCTTCCTTGTATATCTCACTCGGTGGATGAAATGGAGCATCTGACCAACTGTACGGCTGGTCGTCTGAGAAATTTGAGCTGATACCTACAATAACAGCCATAAATATAAATACCTCATGTTTAAATATTTGGTTGTGAAATAAGGACGCATATTTTTTAAGTATAAATCCAATTTATTTTGTATGAGCTTGATAACTACATTAGGCAATGAAGATTTATTTAGTAAAGAACTCGCTAAATAATATTTGTAGTCCTACAATTGTTAGAAAGAGTGCTGCCATATAGACAACCGATCTTAATAAGCCCATGTAGCATAAACTAGGCGTAACTACATGAATAAAATAAAAAGTTGTTTTATTGAAGCTAACAACAAAAATATATGCAAATGTTTCAGAATGACATACTTGTAAAATTGTTAAGTTAAGAAAATAATATGATACAGTATGGTAATATAAGAATTAATTGGTCTATGAAATGAAAAATTACATTATTTTGGGGTTTCTTAGTTCATCAAACATGATTCATATTTGCTTCTAAATAAAAAACTAATAGTTAATTAAACTGAAAACCAAATGAAACTTCCACCATCTAACAGAATATCACCCAAACCTTTTTAGAATAAGGAAAATTTCATTGTTCAATTGAGTATGCAAATAAATATGTGTTGTAATTAAAACTTGGTACTGACTCCTGTGATAGAGCTGCATCGCAAACTTGCAACTTGACAGCAGGAGAACCTTGTTCCAAATAATGTGAAAAATGATATTTAAAATTGAACAAAATCCCAAAGTATATTTTAAAGGAAAAAACAAACATTAACTAAATAATACAATATGCTTGATAATTTACTAAATATTTTACTTCCAAGAATTGAACCATTTTTTCACAACACACCTGGATGAAATACTTTCCCAATTGACATTGTTTCATATCCATTTTCTTTAAAATATTGAGGTAATGTAGTGAAATTTCCAGCAAAATCCCTCCAATAACTATAAAAATCGTACAAGTGAAGAGTGTCTGGTCGCCTACTAGTTAGAAAGGAATTCCTGCTAGGAGCACAAAGTGCTTGCTGAAATAAGGATGTCATTAAAGTATAATTATAGTGTAAGGCAAATTATATTTCTCAGTGATGCTTAAATCACCTGTGTAAATGCATTGTTAAAAACTATGCCATTAACTGCAATTTTATCAATGTTAGGAGAAAATGAATTTTTATCTCCATAGCAACCTAATGCTGGACGAAGATCATCCAAAATAAAAAGCAAAACATTAACTTGCTTACATGAAGATTGATCAAACATTAATAAGAGTCCAAATGTTGAAAAATATATTCCTCCCATTGGAAGAAATTAATGAAACATCTTTATCACAAGTAACGCTTATAATGTAAATTCAATTTTTTTTTTTTTTTGGAAGAAGATTAAATGAGAAATTCATATACGACAATTAAATTAATAATAATATTTAATGACACTATTAAATTTATGAGGATGGTTTAAAATCCATTTTTTGGGGTAAAAAGTGGGATACGAAAATTTAAATTGGGCAACAGGGCGAAAAAAAGAAAAACAAAGGAAGTTTTATAATCTAAGGAACAAATCCAACATAATGACAAGAGATCCGTGTTGATATGCTGACCTAGGAACAAAAACACTGCTTGACTTTGTTTGTTTACTAAAATCAGCTGATCGTCTATTTGGATAATATCTTCCTTTAAATTTTCGCATTATAACAGCTCCTAAATTTTCAGAAATTAAAGAAACAGAGAAGTATTGCAAAGCAGGGCCATGTATGAATAATTTAAACAAGAATATTAGCTGTAAAGTATTTTTAAAAGTCTTATAAAATATTTGGTTTTGAGTCACGTAGTCCAGTGATGTAATAGAGCGAACAGCTGGTTGTCAAGTTAATGTTGCAATGACAGTTTATTTGCGTCTTAGTGTAGACTGCTCTTTGTTTAGGAATTAGAAAATTTAATTTAAGTTTTCAGATCTCATTTAGTTTTTCTGTATTTATTAGCATTTAAGGACAAGCTGGCTAAATGACGATAAGAATGGATTAGCAGGTAGGCTTCTTATTGAACACCCATTGTTTACAACGTCCCTTTATATTCCTTCGTTTGTATACTCCATAAAATTTGTCAAGGTCATACTTCAATTTTTCTTCATTCAATTTTTGTTTATTTATGTTTCTTAGCATTTTTTGGCATTTCATTTTACTATTTATTCTCGGTTTATTATTTAGTTTTTAAAGGATTAAAAATAAAATTATTTATAAATAATTTTTTCTTACATTTAATGTACTGGTTCTTTTTGTTTTAGCAGTTGCAATTTTAGAATTAGTAATTCCACAATGTCAGCTGATTCATTAAGAAAACAATCAAAACAAGGAAATCATGGACAAGTAATTTTGCCACAAGCTATTAATGATCTATCACTAATCGAAAGTGTTGCTGGATTCATACATGAAGTAGTTCCTCAGGTAAATTCATGTGCAATTCCTATTTTATTGCTCAACTGTGTTTAAGATATACATTTAAATAGAATAAAAAACATTTTCCCAAACAAAACCATTAAGTTGCTGCCAAATTTTATTATCAGTTTAAATGTAAATGGCCCTTCAAATAACTCTTGAAAATGTATCCATAGAGTGATGACAATTCAATATCATTTAAATGTCAAGACAAAAATTTAATATATACCAACTCTTAGAAAGTGTCCCTTCTAGTAAGATTTTCAATATTATAGTCTCTAAATACTAAATATTTCATATTTTGTTTGTGCTAAATATAGATTATTTCATTATTTTATTTATATTATATTCATATGTATTTATAGAGTAATTTAACTATATGGACGATTATTGTTCGTAATTGGGGGTTAATATTTTAGTATTTATGAAGTTATACTAGTTAGCTGTCAATCATTTTTAATTGAACTGACAGAAAATAAATGAACTTTTCAAGTGTAGATGACAAATGTTTTAAACGTGAAATACTAATTTTGAAAATGTAAAAGTTTTCATCTGTACACCCTAGGATCATTAGAATAACTTGTTCAATAATTTTAATTCTTAGTATTCTAGGAAATCTAGTTTTAGCCAAGAAATTGTTTTTCTTTATTTTTTTCAATTTAAATTAAACTTCATTATTCTTCTTAATGGCTGGTCTTTAGCTAGTTAGTGTTCAGTTAAAAAGTATTAAGTTGGCTGTTAGATAAGACAGTAGCCTAATATTATTCAACAATTCTGAGTGTTCCTTATTTTGTATTTTAAGGCTATTGATGAGTTACAGTATGTATTTGTGGAGATACAAGAAAACACCTGGAAATTCAAGAGTGAATATCAGATTCAAACCCTATATTGTTTATCGTAAACCATTTATTCCTCATTGTTGATTTTCTCTTTGACGTCACGTTATGGGACAAGACTAGAGTTACATTATTGTTTTAATATGTATACTCACACTGGCTAATGCCTATCATTTCTCAGCTTAAGCAGAATACTGACTAACAATTTCAGGTAGGCTTTTCACTTTTTGTGAAGCTTTCAATGTTATGCTGAAAACAACAGGAAACCATTGTTTGCCTTTTTAACCCTCTATCTCTCTTGTCTCTTTACATAGTAATTAGTGCTTTCTGTTCACGATAACAATGACCAGTCATAGCCTGTAGATAGACCTATATAAGCCATATGTAGCTGATTATTAATCCACTCTTCAAAGGTTAATGAGAGCCAGAGAAATGTCATATTGGAGGTCTTCATAAAAATTTATTTGTGTATATTATACCTGAGATATATAATAAATTATATATTTTTGTGGTTGATTTTTACAGGCCTATTCTAGTGTGTTACCTGGGGATTCTAGAGATGGAATTTTGTGGGCTAGGTTTGATACAACGGATTTCAATGATCCAGAAAATTACCCTCAGTTTAGTGAGTGTGAAAGTGATTCCACTCCTCCTGTGCTCCTTGTTCTCGGATATACTACTGGTGTACAGGTAGGTCTTTAATTTCTAAGTATTTTCATATAAGTCAAATAATCATCATTGCTTAATCATGACCCTATCAACTTCATAAAGTGCGGTTTGTTACAAATAGTCAACACAATAAAAACACCATGCTCTTCTTGATTTTTTTAAATGGTTCTACGTATTTCATACCATAAGATGCTTCTTCAGATTATTCACAATTAATTACTGAACTACAACCACTCACATGTTAGACATTGGACCTCCTAATGCAGGACCAAGCCATGATTAACCAAAACTTAGGTAGCTGGAACATGTATTACCTGATTTTAATTAGAATTGAGTATGAATAATAATTGATATCAGAGAAAATGTGCCCAGAAAAGGATGTTAAATATTAAAACTTAGTTATTGTTGGAGTATCATTTGAATTTTGTATTCATTACATTAAAAAAATATTTTTTTAATTTACAAATTACTCCTTGTTCCTTAAATTTTAATATTCTCTTTAATCAGGGGCTTAAAACCATGTATATTTGTTTATAATTTGTAGTTGTTTGTATACACTTTAATGGCTCTTCACAAGAATATTTGTTGAGAGGTTCTCAAGTATTCAAGAGATAAGTTTTTTTTATTTGAATTCCCTTAACAATGTGTACAATGTAAGTGGTAAACAAAGCATTGAACATAAAAATGTAATGAAATCATTTTCAAATATATTTTTGAAATTTTAACTTAAGTTACTTCAAATAAGTTACATTTTACTTAGTAATATTTACTCATACTCATATTTTTAAATTTGAAAATTTTCAAGTGGTCCATGCTACCATATATTAAGTCAACATGGGAGCTTAATATTTTTACTAAGAAAATATTCTAACTTGTTTATATGATTTTAATTTTTAATTATTGTAAGATTTCAACCAAGCTTAATTTCTTGTATAATGGCTAAAATTCATATCTGAAATTAATTAAATGTTTGTTTTTTTTAAATTGTTATTATAGGAAAGATAAGGTTTAAATTTGTTGTAACAATAAGATGGAGTAAATGATTTTTCAAATTTATCCAGAAATAAGCTTTAGAAAGATTGGTGTTGCACATACTTAGGAGAAACTCTTCTAAGTTGCTTATTTCATTGATTGATTTTGCTTTATATGAATGGAGACAAATCACTCATTAATTTTAATAATATTTTTGAATCACAATCATCAAACTCAAATTTCGTTTTAGGTCTGGAGTGTAGGTGGTAGCGGTGAGGCGACTGAGCTTCTTTCCTGGTGCCAAGGAGTCGTCCGTGCATTGAGGTTTCTTCTGAGGCCAGAATCACGGGACCCTCACTCCGCTAAACGACCTTTAGTAGCCATTGTAGATAGTAGTTCACCTGGACCACAGTTTTCTACTTTATCATTTATATCACTTAAAACTGCTGAAGTTGTAAGTAGACATTCTTAATGGATTTATTTTCAATTTCACTCTATGCTGAGATTTTTTACTTAAATTTTACCATCCTTTTCTAAATTAGAAGTGGACAAAACTTTGAATTTTGTTGCTAGAGTGTTTCATTCAAAATTGAATTGATTAGTTATATTTTTTATATGTTTGAAAGTGTGACCTAAACCTTATTAATTAGAATATATTTTTGGCAATATCACTAAATCGTTTCCTTTGGAGTGGGTGGTGACTAAAACCAGTTTCAAGAAATAAAAAATGGACAAGAAGATAATAACCTCATGTTCCTTTTTAACATTAGAATCTACAAGTCCCCATATCAATTATAAAATTATGGTTATTATTATTCTTACATTCTTGTATTAATTATATTACCTCAGATTAATTTTCCATATTCTCTTCTTTTATGATCATCATCTAAGGACAATGTACTGGAAGCTACTCTTTTAATATTACTATACCCATTGAAAAGTAAGCCGCGTTTAATGACAGAAAATTCACTTTCTTTGTTTTCTTCTTCATTGGTCATTATGTTTTCTTCAAATACATTTGAGTAGATGTTGATGTCAACTGATAGGCTGCTTTTATAATAATAATCTTCTCCCTCCTTTTCTTCGTGGCTTTGAAAAAATGTATACCTGAATTATGTTTTTATCATACAAGTAACCATAGGCAAATATACCTTCCATAATAAAGGGGATATGTATTGTTTGGATAAAAATGTTAACAGATCAATTTCACATTTCTTAATCTAAACAATATATGCTTACTGTTTTACATCATAAATTAAAATATTTATTTTCCATTTCAGGTTAAAATTAGAAGGTTTAATTCACCTATATGTGATGTTCATTGTAATACAAAAAGTGTAGTTGTTACATTCAGTGAACGTATTGCAGTTTTTGATTCGGCATCACTTGAAGATCGTCTGACTATTACTACTTGTTACCCTAGTCCTGGAAATTCTATTAACCCTATTGCTCTAGGAACAAGGTATGCTATGTGTTTTTAATATAGAAAACAAATTATTTTAATTTTGATGATAAAAGTTATGAAAAATGATTTTTTGTTATTATTTTGTATTGAGTGACTAAATCTGCTCTGTAAGTTACTCATGGATGTTGATGGAGGACTGGATTTATATCTCATGACCACTAAAAGTATTTTGGTTCAAATTGAAGTAGTACAAAACTTAACCCTTTATAGAGCAAGGGCTGCTAGTGCGACCTCCTCCCGTGTTCATTCAAGCTGGGATTCAGCAGCTTGGACAGAGATTTCTCAGCTCCGGACGATGGAACTTTCAGGAATAATAATTTTTTTTTGTCTTGACATTTAGCAGATACCTTTGTAACTATTTGCAGTCCTGTTAGTCCAAGTTTGAATGAGCAGAGGGAGGGGAGCGCTCTAGCAGCCCTTGCCCTATAAAGGGTTAGGGGTGGTTAGGGAGTGGTATAAAGGGTTTGCTGCAAATTAGCATTTAGAAGATTTTATTTTTGAGTGGCTATTGCATTTTGATCAAATTATTAATTAAGAAATACTGTTCATTATATTATATATTTTATTATTTATAATAGAAATTTTATTTGGTGAGTACTTTTCTTTTTACTCTCATTATTTATAGTTCAATGGTCATTAATTAAATAACATTTTAGATGGTTGGCATATGGAGAGAAGAGACTGACTACATGGCAAAGGAGCTCAGGTGGGTGTGAAGGCGATGGTGCTCAGTCATACACGTCTGCTATAATTCATGCTGCAAAGTAATTAATTTGTAATATAATGTTTCAAGTATTATTATGTTATTCGATTATGTTTTGAATTTGCCTTACTCATTTGTTTTAACAATTTTGTAGGAGTCTTGGAAAAGGTCTTAGAGAACTCGGGGGTAGTTTAACTGGCAGTTCTCCACAGAGCTCGCACAATGCTCAAGCACAACCTGGCAT
Source organism: Riptortus pedestris (assembly GCA_019009955.1). Taxonomy (NCBI): domain Eukaryota; kingdom Metazoa; phylum Arthropoda; class Insecta; order Hemiptera; family Alydidae; genus Riptortus; species Riptortus pedestris. The sequence goes on along the minus strand of CM032232.1, from coordinate 43,769,673 downwards.
AGTGTCAATAGTTGATATTGAAGTAATAATCATATTTATATTTTCTACTTTCAAAGATATTTAGTTTAATTTTACAAATTGATGATTTTAAAACGAATCAATCCTTAGGATTGAAACTTAATTCATATATTAGATTATTTGTTAGACTATTACCTTTTTCATGGCTGGATTAATTATAAATGCCAAGGTATAATATTGAATAGTTAATTTCATTACTTATAAATCTGACACTACAAGACTACCTTGCACTCCTGTTAAATTATAAGTTTGATGTGGGTCAAGGAAATCATGCCAAAACAAATGAAAATTGATAATTCTGTTGAAATCTGAAATTCAAAAATTTTTGGGATTTCAATACATCCTTTACTTTGTACAAAGAAGTAAAAATTCTTTGCTGCACTTAATTTAAAATATTTTATTCTATAGTGATATACCGTATTTCTTATCCAATGCAGCAGATTAAAAATGTGTCATAGGATGTGATTTATAGATGTTTTTATGATAAAGAAAACAAAATCCTATACAATAGTTCTGTATCTCTTAGAGGTACAGAGAAATTTGTTAAATTCTCCCTCCTCTAAACCCTCTCCCCCCTGTATTCAATTCCTATCAAAAGTGGTGGTCCACAACTAGACAACAATAGTCTTTAATTGAAATTTCAATATTGTAAGGCTAGCCGAGATAAGTTTGTATATACATACATGCATTTGTCACTCCAAAGCTAATGTAAATGTATTCAGGTAGGGGCCGAATGGATAATTGCTTTGAAATCTGAAAACCAACATTTTTCACGATTACAATGCTTCCTTTACATCGTACATGGAGTTAAGAATGAATGTACCTTGAATTTGATTTACCTGTAGCTCAGTGTTCCTTTATCTAGCCTAGGACACCCTTGAGTCATTTTAGGGCCTCATAGTACTTCAAACTCTTCTTAAAAAATTACCTATTTCCTGCTGTAATCCTGGACTTAGTATCTGTCCAACGCAGCGGCCATGAGTAATAATACTATTTTAATCTCCTAAACTTAATGTGTTACTTTTCTGTGATTAAGCTCAGTTTGCTCATTCAGACTGGCTGGTTTCTCTGATTGACTGCATCTTCACAGTTTTCATTATATCATTCTTTTTATTTTTCTATATCTCCTAGGGACCCAACAAATCCTTGTCCCTTCATTCAAGATTCCTCTTCTACGATCCATCTGTTATTTATTCTGGGTGGACTCCTTCCCACTCCTTTTATTGCATACTTTTCAAATTATAAATATTCCGTATCAAAAATACTATTTTGGTGAATCTTTGTTACCAACAGCCAAATCTTAATGATTCAAAATTAGATGGATATTATATTATTTTTCTTGTATAGAGGAAAACCAGTACAAGCGAAGAAGACAGAGGGAACTTAGTTGCTCATTTTGTTGCCCATACAAGTGCTGTAGTAGCTATGGCCTTTGATCCGTCAGGCCTGCTCCTTGTAACAGCTGACAGGCACGGCCACCGATTCAATGTCTTTCGTATTCATCCTCACCCCTGCACTTCTCAGCTGACTGCTGTTCACCATCTTTATGTATTGCACAGGTAAATATTGAATGGAAGAAAAAGTGAACTTCACCAAAGGTATTGGGTCACCAAATACCAAACATCTTATTTGGAAAAAAATATCTTGAGTCTCGATCATATTATCATATGTGATAATATCTAGAAGTAGCATCATGACTCAAAGCACATTTCATTAAATGTAAACTCACTTGGCCACCTATTCCCCATAGGCTTGACATGGCTCTAACTACATTTTCACTATCTCAAGAATTGAAATCTGTTTAAATAGAGTTGTTTTAATATTATTAGAGCAATTTGTTTCTTTTGATTGAATTGCAGGACACATACAGTGCACCATACGTATAAAAAATATTTCCTTTAAAAAAAAAGAAAAGATTTCTAAGCAGAATGCTTTGAAGAATTTTTCATAGTTATACCAATATCTTGAATAACTTTATTTTATTTTATTTGTTATAAAAATTAACCACACTCTTTAATGCAGCCAAGAAAGTAGAGGGAGTTTACTCTAATATTAGTCAACAGGCATAAATTAAAATTTTCACTTCTTTAATTTAATCCTTTTCCTATTTCCGAAATGAGTTTTAAATCCTGTTCACAAAATTATGGTCATTATGTAGGCATACAATTTTTATTTTTTTATTCAGCAAAATACTATTTTTATTTATTTTTTCAGCTGAATTTCTATTATTTAAAGAATAATGATTTAATACATTTGATTGCAGAGGGGAAACAACTGCCCGAGTGCAAGATATAGCTATATCATGGGACTCTAGGTGGGTTGCTGTGTCTTCAGTTCGTGGGACAACTCATGTCTTCCCAATAACTCCATATGGAGGCCTTGTTACAGTTAGGACTCACACTACACCTCATGTAGTTAACAAATTATCAAGGTAAATTCTGATTGATTGTCATTGGAGAGTGCAGGTATTTTAAAGAAAGAAGTGTTTATGCCCTCACTACAAAATTATGTTTTCCAAGGACATTACGTTTTGGCATTGAGCTTTATTTTCAATGTCCCTCTAGAAGAACTGTTGGTATAAGTATTGTGGTGGGATCTTAAACAGTTCTTTTTAGTCTGTAAAACTCGCCAAGTTATTTATTCTATTGGATAAATACCAAGAACGAAGTAGTTTATAGAGAAACCTGATTTTTTTTTTTATTTCTAGAAATTATAGATGTAAATCAATGTAGTAGTGAAATATGAATTAATTTTATGAAGTATTGAGCTTTATCAGAAGCTTAGCTTGCTTACATTTCATTTTTATCTTTCTTCTTGAAATAAGATGATAGTGTATTCTTGACCTCCTGCTACAAAGAGACTTTTCCTTCATGTCTTATCTAATTTGCGCATAATACTAACCCTTTGACCTTTTTAATCCATTTGCAGCACAAAAATCTTTCTGCATTGCTAATCAATCTTTGTGCCTCCATATTTAGTCTTGAGTCAAATTTATAATTCCAAACTAATTATAATTGATAATTATTAACGTATACTTTACTAATTCACTGATTCTAGTTTATATAGAAACTTGGTCTCAACCATCAGCCACCACTTGTTAATAAAAATAATATCTATTAAATGTGTAATATATTTTTACGTGTCATTAAATGACTTATTAATAACATAAAACGTATTAAAACACATGTTACTCATTCCTTACATGTATCTTCAAATAATCTTTATATGATATTATTTGTCATGCGAATATTACTGTTGTATCTTTAGTATTTATTCATTATCTTGATTTATTGTATCCTATGAAAAATGAAATTCTTCAGTCTCCATGGAATCTAAACCAAAAATTTGGCAGGAAGTATTGAGTACAAAATGGTTCACTTTGGAAATTGGCTTTTCATAAAAATTGAAAACATTTACCAAACCTAGTTATTTTTGTAGAGTACAGTAAATTTCCATTTAGATTAAAAAAAGAATAAAATTGATAGGTATGACACCTTTGCAGGAGTAAATCACATTGATACTTTAATTAACATTATTTTATTGTAAAAGTTGATTAAGGAAAAAATATTAAACGTCTTTCAGATTAGTTTTTTATGAAAATGGTGACTGGGATAAACATACTTTCATTATTGGGGGGGGGGAGGGGGAGGTCTCTATCAAAGTTTCCTTTCTAGGCATGGATGCTGTTTAACCAATTATTTTGTCAATTTGTTTTTTTTTTTTTAACCAGACCACGTAAATTATTAGTAAATGTAGTTAATAAGTCATTCATCAATAGTAACTTTGTATATTACAATTTGCCATCTCGTTAAAGGTTGTACAATTCTAAACTGAGAAGGATATATTTTAAAGAATAAGAAATATATTTTACAATTTATAAGAAAAACTCAAGTGGCAAGTTTGATTCCCGCCTGTGCAAATAGGAATTTATTTAGTGAAGAACTCGTTTAATAAAATCCTTAGTCCCACCCTGGCTAGAAAAGGCATAGGTCCCACCCAATTAGCCATAGTAGCAAAAAGCTGACGTTATTAAATAAATATAAGAAAGATATGAGGCTGTGGTGGTAGACATATTTTTCAATAGAAAGAGTAATATTACCAAGTCCATTAGACAAGTACAATTGCAAGACTGAAGATTGTCTTTTGAGAGACCAAAAATACTCTTCTGAAATAAATGAATATATTGCAGTGAATTCGGTAATATATTCTTCCTATTTTAAACATTTCACCCCACAGTGCATTTATTAACAAAGAAAACTTTTATTCACTATGTTTATTTAAGATTTCCAACAAAAAAAGAAGTAACATTAATAACAAAGTTGATAAATTTTTGTTCTCTCTTTGAAAATCATGAACACAGTTTAATTTAAATTTAAATCATAAATAAATTAATTCGTAGGAGTTTCCATTGAACTATTTTTTAAAGAAAATGTTGTGTGACAGGTTCGAAAGGAGCGCTGGCCTGCGGGACGGGCGAGGATCTCCATTGCTGTGTGAAGCACCTACTACCCCTCCTCCTCCCCGACTCCCGCCCTACCCCCACCCGACAGTTATCACACCTCTTGCTCAGCTCCGAGCTAGGCCTGACGATGCTCCGCTGGCTGCTGCTTTTGCACCACCTAGAGCATGGATTCCTGGCCGCCCTAAATCAAAGCGCACTTGTGCCGACTCTCTTTATATCATTTATGGCTCGGGAGCACTTATGCAGTATGATCTTGATCCTAAGGTTATTCAAGGTGAATATTTCTTGAAATTAAATAACGTGAATCATTAAACAAGCTAGTAGAGGATTGTTGGGTGTCGGTTAAAGAATGGTTTCTTAATTTTTCTTAGAGAGAATTTTATTGGAAGTACTTACAGTTTTAGGCACCATTTGTCCCCTTCTTCAGAGCTGAATAATGAACAAAACAAAAGAAGTGAACTAATTTGTGAACAATTGTGGAAAAAATCATAATATTCTCTTTTATATGTACAAAGGCCGTAAAATTCAAAGATATAATTTTATATGAGCAATGACAGGTGACTATAAAACAAAACACTATGTGCCTTTTCTAATTCTCTCAATTTATCTATCTTGTATTTCTCTGATATAGTGTTCACATCCACCCCCACCCTCTTTTGTTTCCCTTCCAATAAAATTCTCTATAATAAGTAATTAGGCACATAGTACTATGGGAACCAAGATTGTTAGATTTTTGAGAACATAGTTCTGGTATCCCTACTGTCTTAATTACCTTAATTAGCTTCCACATTGAAACTTTATTTCCTAAATACCCTCAGTTGAATAAAATAGATGTTATACTAAAGAAATAAATGCAATAGCTGGAGGTAGAAATAGCAGTAATGGTTGGAGGAGTTGAAAGATTTGACAACCACTTTATTGATGGGATTACGGACTTTGAACAGTTCCCCTTTCTTTCACTTATAAAGAGAGGAAAATATCTTTATTTAATAACTAACTCATAGAACTAAATAAGTAAAATATAAAAATTCCTGAAAATAAAAAGTTGAAAGATTTACCATGTGTGTTGGTATAACACACTTGTGATCTCCAATACATCAACCTTCCCGATATAAATTATCTGAATATTATTATATGGATCATTCAAAATGGATTATTATATGGAATATATTTGAAATTTCCAAACCATAAAAATTAAATAAATATTCTTATGAGTCATAGTTTATTTTTTAACAACTCATTTCAGTATTCCTCTAACTGTGGCTTTTTACATTTCAGAAAATTATAATAGTTTAACGATGGAATACGTTAGAGGTAAATCTAAAGTTTTAGTAAAAATTAGCTCAATTTCAAATCCAAACATTTTTGCTTTCTTCTAACACTAAATAAGATTTTTTTGAACTATAATTAAAACCATTGAATTCAGGATTCAATGAAACAATCAAAAATGACTTTCATGCATTATTTGAAGCTTTTCTAAGACGTTAATCTTAAGTATTTTATTCTCACTTTAATTTTTATGTATTTATATAATTCCCTTGCAATTTTTGTTTAATGTTATTCCGTTTTTATTTTAAGGTGTTCCTAAAGAAAAGGTTAGCTTTGACACACCCATAGAGCTCGGCATTGAAGCAAAAGCTGAATGGATTCTTCCAAAGCCTCCATATACAAGCAGCCTATGCCCACCACTCCCCCCTGGACACTTACTCTTGGATCTTCCATCAAGATCTCAACCACCGCCTGACAAATGGCTTTCCCAAGTAAGCATCCTTCATATTTGGTAGATGTAGCTATTTGGTTACTCATTTTAGTATATAGTCTTTCACCTACATAAGAAAAATTAGTACTAAGCACTTGCTTCCACTACCAGAGCCAATTGAGTTCTGGCAGCGAGACATTGGATGCACAGAATATATAAATTTTACAAATGGAATAATAGAACATTGTTCCATAGCGGTATTCTGTGGTTGCTATATAATTTGGTATATGTAGAAGATTAAAAACTAGCCTAGTTCTAAATGAATTCCTCATTTTCTTGGGGATAAGGAGCTACCTAATTCCAATGAGCTTTAAATGTCTCTGGTCATGTATTTTGCACTATAAATGCACAATGCATTGAATGACTTAAAAAGGAGCCCACTCCCATTATATTATATTAATCGTGGTGTATTGAATGACTTAAAAAGGAGCCCACTTCCATTGTATTTTACAAATTATGGTTGCATTAAATAACTTCAAAAGGTGCTCACTTCCAGTTTATTATACAAATTGTGGTACATTGAATGACTTAAAAAGGAGCCCGCTCCCATTGTATTATACAAATTGTGATGCATTAAATAACTTAAAAAGGAGCCCGCTCCCATTGTATTATACAAATTTTGGCACATTTAATCATTTAAAAAGAAGCCCACTCCCATTTTATTATACACATTGCGGTGCATAGAATGACTTAAAAAGGAGCTCACTTCCATTGTACAGTAGGGACCCGATTAACCGAGTCGATCGGGACCGCTGTTACCTCGGTTAATCGAAATTCTCGGTTAATCGGAACCTACTAATACCAGCTGAAAATGTAAGGTTTTTAGAATAAAAACTAGTACCTACCTATAAGTTTAATAATTATATTCATATTTACATATATCATAAATTAATAATAGAAGTAGAATGTATGTACATACATACATATGTAGTATAAAATAACATCGGACAAAAAAAAAATTAATGGAAAATCGGAAAACTATTTTGATTTAAAAAAATAATTTATTGTTGTTTGTTTTAAACAACTGCTTCTATCAGCAGCTGCAGTGTCTCTCCACTTCCTTAACATCATCAGTTCATATGAAGGCACATCACCTCTGCCTTCTAAATAGAGTAGTGACCTGTCAAGTAGGTTGAAATTCGTTAGTTGTTTTCATTATTTCATTAATGATTTCATCTTTCGTTAGGACCGCTGATCTCTTTAATGATACTTCATTGACTCAATCCGTAACTTCGAAGTCCATTACATCTTGGGAGTTAAGAGCTTTTAACAAAGAGCACAACTCCAGATTTGTTGGTGGCAGTTTTTTTCGTCAAGAAAATTTTTGACGTGTGGTACAAAATTATGTTTGAACCAATGCTCGAAAATTTCAACACTCATCCCCGCAGATTTTTGATGTTTATATTTGGCTGATTTTCCGATTAAAACTAACTTAGTTTATCCTCTCCACTTGCATTCGCGCAAACCAAAATAGTGGCCCTATCTTTAGCACCCTTGAAACCACTAACAGATTTTTCCATATTCGTCGCTAGAGTTTTTTGGGGCAACACTTTATACCACAAACCGGTCTCATCAGCATTGTAATTTTGGTCCGCGCATAGATTATGGGACTTTACTAATAAAGAAAAACTATTACTAATAAATCTGGTCGCAGATTGTGTCTCGAGTGCTCTTAGGCCGCGTGTCTGTTTTTAAAACGACTTAGCAAACCATTACTCGCCTCAAATTTCTCTATAGGCGAATTTAATTTTAAATTAAGAGACAATGCTTTCTCTTGAATTATTGGACCACTTACCGGGAATCCTTGCTCTCTTACCTGGCAAAACCACAGTAAAAGGGCTTCTTCTAAAAGCTCACACGATGACTTCTTCAATATAGATCTGCAGTTAGAAGCCTCCTTGGATGCACTTAAGGAGGGTTGGACGGGGTGCTGGAGATGCATTTCTCAGAAGGCAATTAACGACTGTCTTAGATCTTCCTTTTCAATAAACCACTTGCTGAACACCAGCATCCGGCCTAGGGTTTTGAGGGTTTTAAAAAGGTTCATAATCACTTCCAAAGGTTACCGCACCTCCTTTTTTTTTTTTTTTTTTTTTTTTTTAATCGGGACCTCGGTTAATCGAACCTCGGTTAATCGGGTCCATACTGTATTATACAAATTGTGGTGTTTTGTATTACTTAATTTAAAGAAAAAAAACTTGTGTAAAACCGATACTGTATTTCACACTGCATTGATATTTACCTGTAAACTTGCTCTTAGTCAATTTTTTGTTATGTGCAGGTAGAAATTGTGACTCATACTGGACCGCATCGAAGACTTTGGATGGGCCCACAGTTCACATTTAAATCAATTGACCCATTGCCTCCTAGGTGAGTTATTTATATCATGAAAATTGTTATTAATGTCTCATTTATTCATTTCCCCTTTCTTTCCAAAATTGAGTTCGAAAATCAGTTGACCAGAATTTTGAAAAATAACCATTATATTATGTAATGATATTGATATGTAGGTAAATGATATTCAATCCCACAAGGTATGTACCAAAAATGGTATGATTATTATCCTTTCTACGTTATGAACAAAACTTAATACAAATATGTAGACATAGAAAAAGAAATAAGTATAACACGAAGGTTGTGTTATAAATTGTTATTTCTAAGTTTAGATACTTAGGAGTGTAAATTAAATTAAGTAATTAATATGCACTAGTCATTGGAGAACCTTTGGCCATATGATTTCCCTTATGGGAAACCAGGATGTATTCATGACTCGATTATCGAAAAATTTCTTGAAATGTCCATCAATCCTACTCATGTTGCGAGTGTTTGATTGTACCATACTCCATAATAAACGTTTTATGTAAAACTGTAGATCAAGTTCATTAATACTGAATCGGACCAGTGGGAGGGGGGTTTAGAGGGTGTGAATTTTGGAAATTACAGTATTTCAGATTGACAAATTGTCTAGAACCAGCTTATTGAAAATTTAATTTCCTATAAATGTTATTGTATGCATTTTCCCTGTATCTTAACTAAGATATTTTGATTTTCTAGTTTTCAGCCTTCCATAAACCCTCACTCCTGTTCAAGGGTTATTAACATTACGCTGTTATATTATAAAACACTTCATTCAAAGCTTAAATACCAAATATTGTTTTCATTGAACTTTTATTGTGCGAGAGATGTGCCAGTATTTTCAGTGTGATGTCGTCATTTAAGGTGTTACTAACTTATTAAATATTAAACTGTATGATTTTTATCTGATCCACACCACATTCGATATTTATCTGTTCCATGAAAAACTAAAAATTATATTAGTTAATGGCTTAAATAGGCCTAGATAAGAGTTCAATTCAAAATATTCAATTCATAATATCCTAGTTACTATGAGTCGGATCGAAAACTTTTATATAATGCTTAGTTCACCCTGCATGACAGAGTTTTTGTTTAATAAGCTCTTCTGTTTTCCTTTGTTAAAGCTCACATTTTACTCACCCTTCCTTGTTACTTAAATGACTCTTAAGTAGAAAATGTATGTATGCTTCAAAATGACTGAGCCCTCCAGTTCTCAGGTTTGTCTTGATGCTCCGTTAACTATAAAAGCTCTGGCACTAGTCATCATGTACAGTGCCAGCCTATTGTACACAATTTAAAGAGGTTTAATTTAATTATTCATTATAAATACATACCATTATTTTAGATATCTACATTTTTACATCTAATGTAAATAAAATATTCTTCCAATTCAAAAATGATATTTCATTTGTAATATTGTGTGACTCTGATTGGATTCGCTGTTTAATGTGAATAAGGAACCAATGGCTTAATTCTTAGAACTTTTCCTGCTGCTAAGCATTGCTCATGAAGGATTTTGTTACGTTATTGGTATTTATTTATTTATTTTCTCTATTCTTTAGCGAGATTTTTGTTTTGTTTTTCAGTGGGGGTGAAGGAGATGGAGGATCTGAAGGCGGAAACCCTCTGAGGTCAAATCCTGTAAATATGCCGCATAGGCCTTACCTCCTTGTTGAAATTGGCTCAGGTGAATATACTATCACTATATATAATATTCCAATCAGTGGTATTTCATCATTTCTGTTGCTGTGCTATGGATAATAGTGCCAATAAACTTCAGTTGATGTAACGACTAGATTTTCAACCCAGTAGCTGGTTTTATTTGAGGAATAATTTCCTTTAAAAAAAAATTGTCTTTTTGTAGCTCATTTTTAACTAAAACTTGGCTCAGAACCCATCTTCTATTTTGTGAGTGAACATTTATTAAAGAGTTAATCTTATCTCTTGAACTAAACATATTTATAATTTTGATGTGTGCATCACTATAAGTCAATTTCTGGACTAGTCACCATTAATCTGACTACTTTTTTACTTGAATTTCTAGTATGAATTAAAGAATGAGTTTGGAAAAGAGCACATATAATGTTTATTACTTAATTATCTTTTTACTAAAATTAATTACTTATGCACATGCAATTTTCATTGTATTATTCCTTCCTCCACCTAGTCTACTATTTAACATTTTCCTGGGAGTCCAATCAGCGTCCATTCTCTCGATATGTCCTAACCAGTACAATCTTCCTCCTCTTAATAGCTGATTTAATATCAGGCTCACCTTACATGTCCATCAGATGGCGATGTTTGTGCTGTGTGTGTTTGTCCTTATAATCTGGACTGGGTTTTTCAGAGTACTTAAATAGTAATGAGTCTCATTCTCTCTATTATATTGTATTTCTTTAGAATGTTTGCTACCATTTTTATTTCCAAATGAATAGTTAGACGTTGGCCATATAAGCAGATTGATATGGGTTTGGTGGCTCAGTCTCCAAAATCAGAGAAGTCAAGAATAAAATACATCTGATAGAACAGATGGCACTCATTCTCAGTTCAGATACCCTGAGGAAGCTATCAGTATAACTAGTGAAACATTGATACAGAATACCCTGACACAGTCACTTACTGAAGACTGGAGTTGATCATGTAGTGGTCCATAGAAGTCTATGAGAACAAGCATGAATATTATTTATTTTCCATTGCCTGGTATTAAACAATTCAAAGTTGAATACATATTAAATTTTCTATTTGGTAGATGTTTACGTATGCGAGTGTGTGCACATGTGTGTGTGTGTGCTTTTAATAGGTTTCCATTAATGTATCTAGTGCGGTTATAATCATGCCACAATTTATAATAAATGTCTTCATATATCTATCTTACCAAGAATATGATAAACAAGAGGTCCATTCAAATTTATATTGTGTGTTTGTGTGTACGCCCACACATGTGAGTGTGCACACTAGTTATTCAATTGTTTCATGTAAAACTAAAGATTAAGTTTGTTAATGGCTTAAATTGGACCAAGAGTTGGGATTTAGAAAACTAGTAAAATATAAAATTCCTTATATTTCTGTTACTATGAGTCTCATCAAAAGTGTCTTGTCTACACATTTATCTCTAACTCTAATATTAAGGTTTTTACCTAAAGCAATTAATCCATTAAACATTTCATTTCAATTTGTCGTTTTGTAGTGGTGGTATCAGATTCTGTAGAATCATGTGTAAAACTTTTCTAATTAAATGTTCCAAATGTAGTCTGATGACTCTGAACTATACTTATAGGCTGAAATATTTTTAGGACAATCAGAATTTTAAAACACTTTCTGTTACCTATATTTAGTAAATTTATTTTTGTTAATCGTTTAAGCATTGATGGAAAAAATGGTAAACGTTTTTTATCTTTGGCTTATTTGGTGTGAAACAGGATCTCCTCAAATGTCTGAAGCAGATGAAGCTGGAGGTCGGCTGAGGGAGGACCTTGCTGATGCGATGCTTGAAACGCAGAACTCTTCAGGTGAGTCCCTTTTCCTTAATTCTTAACTCATATTTTTCATAGTGTTTGATAATTGTAAATTACTTCCTTTAGCTGTCCTTTCTTATTCCCCCTATTACTTGTCATTTGTATATAAAACTTCCCTTGAGTAAATATTTCCCTCAAGCACCTGTATATATTGTTTTATATATGATTACAGTAACCTATAAATTAAATGCATCCAAAAATTGCTTTGAGTAATTTGATTCAATATGAAATTTCATGATTGTTCTATTAAAATTATGGACTGATTCTTCTTCTTTGTTATATTTTTTTAGCTTTGAATCTAATAATATCCCAATTTGCATTACAGTGGACCCTCAATATAAACTTCAGTATAAACTACAGCTTAGGTTTAGATCACCTTGGTTCTTTCTGATTAGTGTAAAAAAAAGAAAAAATTCTTGAAGATACTGGGGTTCTATCCAATTTTTATTCTTGAATCTCAACTCTACTACCATTTACACCGACGCAGAAACAAAAACACACACAAAAATGAATGTTGAGGGTTTACTGTATTACAGTTCTTTAAAGTCCACAAATTATAGAAAATTCGTGTTGGTAATATCAATTGTTTCTTATGGTAAAACAGTTTTACGATTGGAAGCCATAATTTAAGGTAAGAAGTTTAGTTTAATGCTCATTCTCTTGTTGGATGACAAAAACTTTAAGTGATCACACTGAATAACCTTTTTTTTAAGCTACAGATGACTAGAAGGACCAGTGGCAGTGCCAAAAACATTTTTGTTCATAAATAACTGTATTTGTGGTAGACAACCATTTGTATTCCTGATATTCATGCATAAAAAAACAGTTTTCAGTCTTTGTCCAGATTTCCTTATTGCCCAAATTTCCTTCTAGAAATTTTTCACAATGTGGGCCTTCAACGAATTATTCATACCTATATTAAAATATAAATGAGATCTTACAACGAATAGAGGAAAGGGAAAGCTGACAACTTCTTAAACATCCCATTCCATTTATATGAGATGAGTGATGGGTTTGAAGCAAATTTTTACTTTTGTCACCCTTTCACTGACTTCGACATGAATTCATATAGAATGCTTATTCAGCTTCTAGGAACCATTTATGTGGCTTAGATATGGGTGTTTGTTGTTCTAAAGGTCACATTCTGTTCTTTCTAATGCTTTTCTGCTACTATAGTAAGGACAGCTGATGTTACGACAGCTGAAACTGACAATAGTGTGTGTGTGTGTGTGTGTGTGTGTGTGTGTGTGTGTGTGTGTGTGTGTGTGTGTGTGTGTGTGTGTGTGTGTGTGTGTGTGTGTGTGTGTGTGTGTGTGTGTGTGTGTGTGTGTGTGTGTGTGTGTGTGTGTGTGTGTGTGTGTGTGTGTGTGTGTGTGTGTGTGTGTGTGTGTGTGTGTGTGTGTGTGTGTGTGTGTGTGTGTGTGTGTGTGTGTGTGTGTGTGTGTGTGTGTGTGTGTGTGTGTGTGTGTGTGTGTGTGTGTGTGTGTGTGTGTGTGTGTGTGTGTGTGTGTGTGTGTGTGTGTGTGTGTGTGTGTGTGTGTGTGTGTGTGTGCGTGCGTGCGTGCGTGCGTGCGTGCGTGCGTGCGTGCGTGCGTGCGTGCGTGCGTGCGTGCGTGCGTGCGTGCGTGCGTGCGTGCGTGCGTGCGTGCGTGCGTGCGTGCGTGCGTGCGTGCGTGCGTGCGTGCGTGCGTGCGTGCGTGCGTGCGTGCGTGCGTGCGTGCGTGCGTGCGTGCGTGCGTGCGTGCGTGCGTGCGTGCGTGCGTGCGTGCGTGCGTGCGTGCGTGCGTGCGTGCGTGCGTGCGTGCGTGCGTGCGTGCGTGTGTGCGTGTGTGCGTGTGTGCGTGCGTGCGTGTGTGCGTGGGTGCGTGCGTGCGTGGGTGCGTGGGTGCGTGCGTGCGTGCGTGCGTGCGTGCGTGCGTGCGTGCGTGCGTGCGTGCGTGCGTGCGTGCGTGCGTGCGTGCGTGCGTGCGTGCGTGCGTGCGTGCGTGCGTGCGTTTAGTAAATTATAGTGCCAGAGGGCAATTTAACATGATGAATAGAAAGGTTAGACTGTTTCAACTAATGTTGGAATATATATATATATATATATATATATATATATATATATATATATATATATATATATATATATATATATAAAACTTCTGTAAGCAGTTATTGTCCAAGAAATTTTATAAACACTATTTTCTTAAAGAGAAAGTTTTTTAATCTATATTTGTCCACTCATAACCAATCTTACGGTTTAATTTGAAAATGAAGATTCCTTTGCTTGTACTGAAACTTTCAGAAAATTAGTATATCGACAAATGTATTAATTTCATTCTTCTCTTTGAAATCAATTAGAAGAAGCCCAAAAGCTTCTTTTACCACCAGGTTATTTACTAGTTGGCAAGAGAAGGGGCAATCAACTCAATGATATTATTTTACTTTCTGAATTTCAGAGTTTATTTTTTACTCTATTTAATGAAATAATATTTAAGTAATTAAATATATTATCTTGAAGACTTGTATCTTATATTCTTGTTTTCTTATCATTTAATTTGGTGTACTATCTATACATGAAGTATAAATTGGTATTTTGACTGTAGAAAAAATTAATGTTAAGCTTTGAAAACAATATGGTATATTTTCTATGACGAAGGTAATGTGTGTTAATTGATTTTATTTTATTATTTATTATATTTATTTTTTATTAATGGTGATGATCATTTGGAATGGAAATTCTTTTATTAAAATAGAAAGTGTGAATTATAACCTTTTGTTATTGCAAACATTTTTTTTTTTTAATATATCTAAAATAAACTTTTTATTAATTTTACACTTTTTAATTTTAAATCTAACAGCATAAAGTTAAAGTTGATTGTGTCATGAGAAGTTCACTCATTTTAACAAAAATATTTCCTTTATAGGAGTGCACTTGTATAACAATATAATCAGTTAATGAGAAATTGGTACAATTGTGCGTTAATGTTTAACATGAACAGATTTTAATGGTGCTACTAACAAATGGAATACATTTCTGGAAACATTACCAATACTCCTTTGTTGTTGAGAAAACTCATCTCTTATTTCCAAGTTCTGCATTCTTATAAAAATTTAAAATACTTTTGCATTCATTATTTTCTAAGGAGTTACTATTAGCTAACACTTTAATTTATATTTTAATTTATTTTACCACCTATGATGTTTTTTTTTGTTTTTTTAGTGTAACTTGAATATTTGTGACCTTAACAGCTGCGGTTTATTGTTGTTTGTTGTATTAATAACCTTTTATATTTTTATCTATTTCTATTTAACTTGTGTGTTAATATTCACTTCCTCCTAGTAGTAATTTGTGTATTGTTATTATGGTAGAGAATAAAAACATAGAGTCACTTAGATGTAGCCAACACTTCGTCATCAATGCAAAATTATTAAAAATTTTTTTTTTAGTATATTTTATTTAGCGGCACACATCTAATGGCAATTTTATTGAATACTGCTATTTTTGAATAATTTATTTGATTTATATTCTTCAATTTTCAAATTAAAATTATAATATTCATAGCATTATTATTTGTTCTAAAATCATCTACATATTTTTGCTAATTTCTTGCTATCATTATTATTCATTAAATTGTAGTTTACATTTAATCATTTTAATATTATTAATAGCTGATTATTTTTTATGTAAATATTATAAAATGTCATGGGTGGTTGATTTATAACATTTTTGTTTTTAATTTTTATCACTCACCAACATTAATGCAACAGAATCATTTAACTTATCATTTGCGGTTTTGATGCATTGCTTTACCTAAAAATAAATTTGCACTGCATGGCTTTGCACTAGATAGTTTAGCATATACATATTTTAGAGGTAACATGATTCTTGAGTTCCAGTCTCAGTGTTAGAAATATTCCTAAGAATATTTTTTTAATTTTAATTTTTCTGTTGTCTGTTCTCATCTAAAATGGTTCCATTATAATAAATCCTTATTAGGTGTGTGTCGCATTTTAACAAATTAAATATTATGGTTGTGCCAATATGCCTATTGATTTTACAAATGTATAATACTACTTGTTATAAATTTGAAGTACAACTATGCTAAAGTACATTATAATTATGGTTTTGATTTGTGATTTGAGTGGTGTAGAGGTCAACATGTTCAGTTCATATGCAAATGTAGACCCATATTCTAGCCCCCAGTACCTGTATTAGGATTACAGAATGCCTTAGATAATCTATTCCGCTAAGAAGAATAAATCTAAAGCTTTTACAATGAAATTGAAAATCTGTAGTAGGGTTACTTTATTTTCGATTTTATATTACCACATAATACAATAGAGTTTCCTCTTATTCAGCACCATTACAATAAACAGTTTACCTTTGGAATGAGCTCGAAGGGACCATGCAATGATTTCATCCCTAGACCAAAAAATTCATACTAAAAAGAAAAGAAATTCTAAAATATAGTTTACAAAAATAAATTAAGTATCCCATTAGTCAAATTTATAATTTGGTTTAAATATTGTCCAAGTCAAACATGATTTGAAGCAATTGGCTCTCCTGATAACATTGTTAATTGACCATCTGGATATTCTATAGCTATAGACAAGTTTTTAGAAATAAATGACCAAACAAATAGTAATACAGAGAAGTCCACTGAGTGCGATAAATCCTAAATCTTAAGCAGGGTCTGATGGCTTTTAGCAGTTAAATTAATCCTGTTAATATTTGTTCAAATATAATAAAGTAATCATTGACTTTTAATTCTAAAATTTAGCCCACTTTGAAGAGTATTCTTAAGTAATGATTCAAATATTATGAAATTTATATCTATGGGTTTTATCAGTACTTTGATGCCAAAGGTAAAACCTGTGTAACTACTTAGTGAAGTAGAATCTGGTTTATTCCTGATTAAATACACTTAAACATATCAAGAATGAGCAATTTTATCTTCCAACCAAAAACCCACACGTATCAAGCTCAGCCCTGCATGCTGTTGTGTGTTTTGCCTCAGCTTAAGTTTAATTTCCCATGTATAAATATCTTTATGGGGCATTTTTTTTATTAAAATTCTTAAAAGTTCCAAAGAATAATCTAAATGAATAAGAAATTTTGAACAACAGGCAATGTGTTATCAAATATTTAAAATAGTAATTCATAACACAGAGGCTTTGTAAAATGAGCAAACTTTCATCGCACTAGCATGATACACATATGATGTCATCTCACATCCTATTCCCTATTTATGTCTTAGTAAGGACCCTACATACATATATGAAATTTAATTTGACTTTCGATGTAATAGCTTCATGTGAAAATCACATGAGTAGGAGTGAGGGTTTACTATAGGCTGGAAACAAAAACATTCTGTTTGATATATAGTTAGAATGCGAATATTCTCCCAAACTGATGGCCTTGTTAATTAATTATAAATTACCATACAAAAATTTAAACTTTTTTTTCACAATAATAGACAAAATATAAATCATGTTCGGATCATTTTTTATCATGACAAATAGAGCATATTTTACCTGAACTTCAGTTTCTGTTGGTTTAGTTATTTTATTGATTTAATTTAGTCCCAAATGACATTTATTGTAAATTTATTTATTGGCACTTCCATTATATTATTTAGCTTGCAGGCTTAATCCCCTCTTTTTTCCTTAGCCTTAGAAGTGAGGAACGGGACTAATGAAGTGTTGGAAAATGTTTAAAAGTGACTCTATGTTTTCTGTTGTCCGAAGGTCAGGCGAAGGGAAAGCTGAGAAGGGCTGAAGTAGAGTGGCAGGTGAACCAGCTTGGAGCAGTCCAGACTCACCCAGCTGCTCTCCGTTCTCATTGGCTTCACCCCATCTTTTTTGAGCCTTATTCGCCAGATGATTACAGAGCCGTTGAGCAATCTGCAGCCCAGAGGAATATTGATGCCGCATTAGAAAGACTTATGCAACAGGATCCATCGCTTGAAGAGCGTGACTTAAAAGTTGAAAGTGTTGCTCATCCTCCAAAGGAACTGTCTGTCCAAAATGAAAATGCTCCTAGTAGTGTTGATAAAAACTTAGAATCGATTTCAATTTTTTTAGACGTGCCATCTACCGTTTCAACACTAACTGATAGTTTAATCAATAAAAGTCCTCATGGATTTATTGAAGAGCCATTGGAAACAGAGGAAAGTAACATAACTCCTTCTACTTTGCAGTCCCAAGAAGTAAAATTGGTGGCTTTAGATGATCCATCTTTTGATATCCCATTACAAAATATTGTTACAGATAGCAAAGAAACCCCTATATGTGAAGAAAGTTCATCGAGAATTAAAGATACTAATGAAAAAATATCCAAGACATCTGGGAAGAAGAATAGGAAAAAGAGAAATGGAGGGGACAAAAAAATAAAAAAAGAACAGTTGAAGCAATCTGTTGAAGAGATCATCCCAGTAATACCAGTTACTGACTCTCAAATAAACATTGAGGATGAAATTGTTATATCTGAAGGTACTGAGAAAGTGGTAGAGGAAGTCATTTCTGAAGCTGAATCGAAGATTGAATTGCCTCCTATAGAGACCGTAGCTTTTTTTTTGGAAGATGAAAAATCTTTACTTACTTGTGAAGCTTTTGAAATTAATCAAGACATATCATTTACTCAACAGTATGATAAATGTGTAGATACTGCTCAATCAAAAGAAAGAGAAACAAATAATAAAATTATCGCAATGGAATTGTTGGATATTGAAAAGAATAAAGTATCTGCCGAAAAAGAAAAAGTATCTGAATTTCATGATGATCTTCTTAGCCATATTGAAGTTACTGTTGGTACTATTACTGAGAATGTTGAAAAATCAGGTTGTTCTGTTGAGCAAATAAGTGTCCCTGAGAGAGAAAAAGTTGAATTCCCTTCATCTTCAAGGAACCAACCTGAAAATACTTCTGAGGAATTGGTACAATTTGAGAAAAACGATGGTTCTGAAGACAGAGATTTAAATGGAAATAATACATTTAGTGAAGCATCACCACCAGAAGAATCCCCAATCTTAGACCCCAAAGAAGAGCCTGATGCAGACTCTGAAATAGTGGTAGAAGAACAACATTCTTCCGATGAAAACAAGCAATCAGATGATAGTGCAGTCATTGTACTTGCCAGTGCTGAATGTAGTGATACTTTATCAGAAATAGTTTCAGGCAGTATTACTGATAGCAAAGAATTGATTGATATCCATTTAGGTAGTTCTCCAGGGAATGATCAAATTGACATTTTGCCTTGTATTGATTCTCCTCATTTAGAAAATACACCTATTTGTGACGCGGGGAACAGTCCAGATAATATTTCAGTTAGCCAAACACCAGCAAGTATAGTTCCAGATATGTCAGAAAGTTTTCCTCCTCTGGTCGCAGTTAAACAAGAAATGGATGAATTTGTGAGTGTCCCTTCTAAACCTTCTCGTAATAAAAATAGGCGTAGAAAAAAAGAAAAGGCCATTGGGGATGTTGTTCAGTCTGAAATTTCTGAAGTAATTGAATCATTGGAAAGTGTTGTTAAAGAGGAGGAGAGCTCTACAGAAATCAGCCAAATTATGAAGAATTTAAGTCCTGATTCAGAAAAACCTGAATCATTGACAGTTTTAGTGAGCATACTTGATGAACCTACTGAAACAAGTGATGTTAGTAATCTCAAAGCTGAAACCTGTGAATCAAAAGAACCGACTTTAGAGTCCACTTTGATTGTATTTACTGAAGAAGAGGCTGGCCCTCCTCAAACACTTACTGAGCCCAGTGATAGTCCTTCTGATCAAGTTGCTTCTACAGATAAATCTGAAGTTGAAGATATGTCTTCTCATTCTGGCAAAGAATCTGATGATTCTAAAATAAATAAAAAGGAGCGATCAAGAAGGCAAAAAAGAAGTGAATCCTCTGACAAAGACCGCACAGAATTAAAAAAAAAATCATGTTCGCCATCATCCACAAAACCTGAAACAAAGGACTCTGAATCGAGCGATGAGGCAGGTAAAACTCCTGAAAAACAATTGTGCACACCTAAAGTTCCTAAGAGAAAAAAGGGTAAAAAGAATGAAGAATCAATGCCAGAAGTTCCCAGTAAGGAAAGTTCATCCTTAAGTGCTGATGTTGACGAATCTCCTTCCAAGGCCGCAAAATATGAAGAGAAGAGCTTGAACAGTTCATCAGTTGAATCAAGTTCTGAAAGTAGATCCAAAAAGCCCATAGTTATAAGGAGCTGGAGCAATTCTGCTAGTAGTTCTGAACATCAAAATGGAATAGAGGATCGTGATTCAGTTTATGAATCGTGTAATGACGATGGAGCCAGTGATTCTCTGGCATTTGAGTCTAGTAAAGAAGACTTTGACGATGGTACTTCAAAAACTACCACCACTGAGCCCAGCTCATCAAATGCAGAAGAGAGGACTGATTCTTGTGATAAAACCAATCAACCTTTGAAAAAGGTTAGAAAACAGAAAAAAAAGAAAAGATGATGTCTTTTATTTGTGTTAATACGCAACATGACATACATTCTTGACCAGTGGCTCTTCATTAATTGTGTATTCAATTTTGAGCCATTCTCAACATTTTTGTGCTATAACTTTGGAGCATGCTAAAAAGAGCAATACTTTGTAATATTTAGTAAACTAAACCACGAATTTTCATGGAAATGGAAAAGAAAAATCATAGCACAAAATTGGAAAATTAAAAACTTAAAAAGTATATATACATTTTAAGGAGTGTTCATATTAGAAATTGGTCCATTAAAGTATTTTCTCTGTATTATATGTAATATAAAATATATAGGACAAAAAAAAAACTTAAAATAAGTGAGGTTGTTTTTTGGCTAGTTCAAAGACCCCATTATGTAAAATATTTAGACTACCATTTTTATTTACATAGATTTGTGAAAAATATCTGTGTTCGTATTAAGATATATGTATATTAATACAGTTGCTCAAAAAAAGTATCAATATTCTCAGAAATATTTCAAAAAATTGTTTTATTTCTATGTAAGCTGGTGCCTGGGTTTCATTTTCAGCACATTCTGCATGTTCCTTCAAATGATTTTATTTAGGTATTTCTTATATATTTGTTTGTATTGTTTTATTTCTGTATTCTTTTTTTTTTTAATTCATATCTAATGACATGGTAACAGGTAAACGTTTTATACAATATAGTATACTTTTAAAACTATAGACATCTGAAAAACAGATAAAGGTGGAAGTAGATATAAGCCACTTGATAAGAATATCAACTAACCACTACCCACATTTCCGTCAGATAACAGAGAATAAAATAATTTTATAATAATAGTTATTTCCACAAATCATCTTACCTAATATTAAAATTTCAAACAAGTTCATATTGCAAGGCTTTCAATTTATTGTTTCTAAACATTGTAGAACTTATATTTTTGTGTTAGTACTAAAAAAATAGTGAAGTTTTTGTTGTGATGTAGTTTTCATCAACTAAATCTGAAATAATCTGCATCTCTAGGAAATAAGTGTGCCTAGTTTTTAACAAAAAGATGAACAGTTCACTACTTTTTGATATTTTGACACAATGGGCTTACTTAAATTTATTTCTGTGGGATTGGAGTAGCTTTGAGATGATGCTTCTTGGGTTTCTTAGTAAAAATGAATTTTTTAAAGTTTGGCAGTGGGCCAAATTATTGAATTGAAGTTAATAAAGTTTGGGAAAGGAATATTTTGAACAATTTTTGAGAATTTAGTGGAGAATAAATCTATACTTTTCCCTTTCTTCCAAGCTTCCTGATTTCCTCCCTTTCTTCCAAGATTCCTAGCACTTGACTATTATTTACCATTTTGTTATAATTCCCTTGTCTAAATCAAAATCATATGGATTATAGACTGTCTTAACTAAGAATAAAATAGCGGGAGTCTACAAATATATCAATTCAAGTTTCTAATTCAGTAAATAATTAACAGCGGTTTAGCCCAGATCTGAGGGAAAATTCAGGTAAATTCCATTATTGGGCTGATGTAAAAATGACCACTTTTCTTTCTACTTTAAAAATAAGTTTACTTTTAACAATTTTTGTTAATATCCAAAGTACATATAAGCTTGTATTCAATGGTTTGTTCTCATCTCAATGCAAGCTATTGGATTCGTTCACAATCCCACTCTTTAGGTTTTGAATAGAAGAATTCAGCAACTTCATTTTGAATCCAATATAGAGTATTGAAGATTTTTCACAGGGGATAAGGTGTCATTTACCAATAAAAACAGATGGAAGGAGCTAATTCTGGACTGGAAGTACAGTTCCTATTCCATTCACTTCTGAAATTTGTTGGTATGTGTAATACGAAGTGTCAGGTAAAGCATTATCTTGCTGAAGCGTTACTCAATTTTTTTTTTTTTTAAGACCTAGCTAGTGCTGATTTTACTTTTTAGAATGGAATTATAATGAATTGTCTCTTTGTATTTCCAAAAGACAGAGAATTGTCTGCCCTCCCCTCCTTAAATTGCTCTGGGTAGTGATTGACACAGCAAGCTGAGTGCATTGTTCCTTGGGTTTTGAGCGTTTTATAATAAATCCACTTTTCAACAATTGCTTTAGTGAAATTATGTTCATATGGGTTTTCAATTTTTTCTCTATCAAATGCTCTTTACCATGCCTGCTCAGTGGTCAATTCATGGGAGCATCTCTTGATTCATGAAAGCTGGGGGGGGGGCTTTACTTTTATTTGTGGGGTATGATGAATTATTAGCCACAAGATTTCAACAAGTATTCTTGTTTTTGAATATTCAGACCATTCATTAAAAATTAAAATTTTTGTTGGGTTGGAGATAATAGTCATTCTTTTGTGGTGTTACAACTTAAAGCTAACTTTCCATAGCATTTGCTATTTCTATAAATTATTAAAATCCTAAATCTAAATCTATAATTTGAAATCTTTACTTTAATTCAGTCCTCCTATTCTCAAAGAAGAACTAATTCCTTATTAATTATTCGGTTTTATCTTTCAACTCTTATGCAACAACATTTTTACGTTAACTTGTTTTTATTATCTTTTTACTTTCTTCCTGTGGAGGTTCAATAAGTAGTAAATTGAATGTTCATGTTTATAAAAAGCTACAACTTCAACTTTTATTTTAAATCCTTAATATATTTTTCATTATCTCCAAAATTCTCTTGGCTGAATGCTGGTCCGTGAAAATACTAATATCCGGGGAGGGAGGAGTACGTGTGGTGTGTGTGTCACTTGCTTTGTGGTGAAGAGATGGATTGAAAAAAATAAGATAGGGCTCATTGAGTTCTGTACAATGTTTTAGCAGTCTTGTCTTTCATCATTAAACTAAATTCTCCAGGGAAACGGTAATGGAGCTGAAACATTATTTCTAGCCGTCTATTCAAGTGATATATAGTGCTCCCTGTGCAATTTTATTACAAGTAATGCTATCAACCCTCCCCCATTCCTCGATACCCTCAGGAAACTCTTCTTGGGTTATTTCATTCTCCCTTTTTCTAGGTTATCAGGAGAAGGAATATGTTGAAACCAATTTCCACAAAAAAAAAAAAAAAAAATGTCATACTGCCATATTTATTTTCACAAACACGATACATTTATTTGAGCAACTGTATTTAATAAATAATTTTTGTAATTGATAAATTATACAAATTTTATTGCTTGTTAAGCTTGTAGGTGTTTATATATGTTCCCATCAATGTTACTCACATATGCTTCAACAACTTTCCATTTAGGCTGTCTTATAATCATTAAGTTTTTTTTACTTCTTTAAATAGTTTTATTTTTATTTATTTAATTTATCTCTATGTTTTACTGCCTTGACTCAGATGGTGCATTGGGGTTTCTTTTATTTATATCACTAGTTTTCCTAGTCTTTTCAAATTTTAAACGAGTAAGTCCTGAGCTTCACGTAATTCAATTCTTAAGTTCCTTTTAGGAAGATTTTCTTTCTATATATAGACTCCTCCAATTAAGTATAACCTTGTGTAACTTTAATTGCAACTTATGTGTGAGGTATAAAAGTACCGTTAAACGGTATAAATTATTATATTTATGAGTATTAGCATTAAAATGCTATAGAATATTTATATTATAGTTAATTACAAAATTGGTAATATACTCATTTCAAACATAACTGAGATTAATCTGTTAATAAATATTAAATATTTATTCTTATTTTTAAATGCTGATTGATTCCTGAAACTATTATTTTGTTTTTATTTAATCTTAAAAATCAGATCAGATATTCTGAAATTGAGAATACCTGTATTTCCTTTGTGTGTTTTTCTACAGGTTTCATAAAGAACACTGATCAAATTGTCAAAACTTTTTACCAATTTGAGGCAGCAAAATTTTCTTTACTATCTTAACTGTTTATAAAAGTTAAAAATATCAAAAATAACAACCTTTCCTTACTACAGTATTTTTAAAAACCAGTTTGTGCCACTTTGGAAGTGGTTTATCTTCTCATAGATATCATTTGATATTTTTCTTCATAATTAATGCTATTTATGTGAAGAAGAGTGAATAACATTAGTAAAATAGAAGTCTATCACACGGGGGCAGAATAGTAGATTTTCCTGTACAATGGAATAGCCCACAGGTGACACATCTCTCACTTTTTGTCGCCTTTTCTCCCTTAGCTAAGACAAAATTTACATTGAACATCAGATTTTTAATTATATAATAGCTTTAAGTGAAAATTGAAGTATTTAAATTGTTTTATTTTTAAAATTATATCCTTTCAAAACAAAAAAAGTCCGTCAAACCAGGGCTGCGTAAACTAGGCAGATTTCCCACGTGAAGTTATACAATAGAGAAATCTCCATACAAGTTACGGAAATGCCCGAAATATCTTTCGGCGGAAACGAACAGAATGGACCATAGCCGATCTCATCTCGTCCGTTACACTTAATAAAAATCTAAATATCTCGGGTAGTATTCAAGATTGAGAATAAATTTAATTTGCAATAAGATAAGTTCTATACAATTTTTCAATTCAACATATAGTAATGGAGATATTTCGAATTTTCAAAATTCCCCCTCTAAACCCCCCCTCCCACTGGTCCGATTTCAGCCGTTAACGAACTTTATCTTTCTTTATACATAAAACGATTAAATACCGAGTTTGGCAACAAACAAAAATTGCGACCGCTAGAGTGTTAACAGAAAAATATATATGTGTGTGTGTGTGTGTGTGTGTAGTTTCGAACGGACCTCATTTTCATCATCTCCTGGGTAGGATCGATGGACATTTGAAGCAATTTTTCGAAAATTGCATCATGAGCACGACCTCAATAGCTGATTTCCCTTAAGGAAAATCTGCTAAAATAAAAGTTCGTGCAGTAAAAATATGAACTTTTAAAAAGTTTTCTACCAAAAAAGTTAGGGTTATTGGCTTCCTTTATCTATTTTATTATATTCTTTATTGCTGATATATAGAAAATTAAAGTTAAAAGCCCGTAAAACTTAAAATTTAAATATATTCTTGGGATACTTTTCCCTCTGCCTTCAAAATAAAATCACATTCAGCAAACAGATTGCTAAAATGAGAGCAAACATTCAGAGGATATGCAATAGAATCCCAAGTTTGAACGCCAGTTCAAGTTAGATGCCATTTTGGAAAGCAAATGATTGAAACTGGAATTTCTTAGGTTTGTCAAGTAAAGTTTTTTTAGGCCCCTAAACTTTTGGTTCCAATTCACCACTCTACAAATATTTCAATTTTTTACATATTTCAGAAGATTCAGAGTCCCCCTATAAACAATTTATAGCATGGGTGGGATTTTGGTTGGGAGCAACAATAAACATGAAAATTTATCTCCAGGCTAACTATAATTTGCTCAGACTGGCTCAGGTTAGCCATCTCAGTTGGTTGGTCTTAATCTCATGTGGTAAACCTAGAATGGCTATTTCTTTAGTGGGAAACTCATTAAATAAAATCCTTAATCCCACCCTGTCAACTTGTCACTCCAGCTTAGTTTACCACCCCCTGCATGCCATGATTTTGTAATGTGAGAATAAAAGAACATCTCTGAAACAATTAGAAAGACTTTCATCTATAGGGGAATGAAAATTCTTTTTGAGAAACACTCATTGTTAATCATGCTTTTAAATTAATTTGGCTGGCAAGCATAGTTGTGATTTATTCCAAAAGTTCAATCATTTTTGCAGAAGTTAAAAGCCTTCAACATAGATATTAGAGAAAGTCTAAGAAGCAGTTATAAAATTGGAGTTGAGGTGCCTAATAAAAAGTATAAAATATTTATGATATATAATATGAACTTAGAATCAAATTTTGAATTTAAATATTTCTTAGGAAAAATGAATATACCCATTTTTTCCTAATTATATGTCAACAAAAATATACTGCCTACTTTTTAATTTCTTTGATTGTATTAAAATAATTTTAATTGATCTGCTGCCTCTTAAAATACATTACTGAACATAATTCTTTGGGGAAAAAAGACACACACATACACATCAATTTTTCCCCATTTATCACACCCTCAGGAATTGGGGTGAAGAGATTGTATTTGTGATAAAGCTGATTGATTTTATCATCTCAGGGCTTTCCCCCTATATTTATATTTGTAATCATATTCTTGGTTCTATTTGTTATGATTTGGTTCTTGTATTTGTTTTGCTTTTATTAAGGCAACTTAAATATATTTTATTTATAAGACAGCCAATAATATTTTAACCCGTGTTCACAAACATTTAATGTTAAAGTATACAAGCATAGTTTATTGAATCAAACCTCTTTGTTGTGTAAGTGCTATAAGTATAGGTTTGCATTATGGTCAACTATTTTAATTCTATAGTCAATTTTATTTTTTATCTTGTTCAAAAAATGTATTTTTAAAATATAAAGTTAATATTATTTATAAAAATTAATAATGCTCAATAAATTTGTATTTTATAAGGTTTTGTTTCATAGAGATTCATGTCTTAGATTTTTGTTGTTTTTTTATTTGTACCCCTTATTGAACGTGAGTGCTATTTAAGACCAAAAATTAAAATAAGCAATCAATTTTAATTTTTAGGGTTTTATGTTTAAATCTTATTGTGATCCTCAAGCTACTCATGATTTCTAGTTCTTAAAAATGTTTTATATCTTTTATTGTTAAACAATAAACTTTTTTTCACAAGTATTGTTTCATTAAGCATAGTAATTATGTTTGTTACCTCTTTTTAAAATTAAATAGCTACTTAATATTATACAAAAAGGGAGTGCATCTGTGGTGTTCTAGCACAGTGAACTAGCATTGGAATAAGACGAGCCTAAAAGGTATAAGAGGATATCTCTTCCTGAGCAGTTAGTACATCTATATCCTGGGCTGCTGACATGTTGGTCCAAAATTTTCAGTGTAAAATTACTATTAATGATTAAGTTTGAAAACCTTGTTTTTTAAAATAAATAATATTTAAAGCAAATAGTAAATAAATGAGTGCTTAAGAGTAAAATCAACAATTTTAGGGTGCAGAGAAATTTGAAACACCAAATAAATACATTCTTGAAATTAGTATATGGCTATCCTACATTTTTTTTTTGTTAAACCAGACCCCCTTTTTGAATAGTTCTCTGCAGGGAAACTAGTTCTTGAAGGTGTGCTCATAATACTACTTTTCAAAATCTTCAATGAACACCCACAGATCCTTCCTAGCAGATGATAAAAAGGATGTCCAATTGATTTATTTAAATAGGCCTCATTTGGATGTTTACTTCCTTGTACACAGTAAAGGAACACAAAGTTTTTGTTTCTAGGCTTCAACAGAATTATCTGTTTTGAACCCATGTTGACTATTTATGGTGAGACGTCTGCACATATCTTGCATAATTCAAAAATGGGTAGTCTTAAAATTTTATATTTGAGATTGTTGTAACATCTAGTTTAGGAACTCTTTTTAGGTGTTGATCGATCCTACCTAGTAGATGATGAAAATGAGGCCTATTCAAATATATATATATATATATATATATATATATATATATATATATATATATATATATATATATATATACTAGCTCAGATACCCGGCTTCGCCCGGGAATTCATTTGAGGCTGGATGGTGATGGTATTTTTTTGTCAAGGCTTTACTTTGCACAATATTTTGACATTTACCCTTCCCAGTGTTTAGGGTTAATACCCGTCGTTTCTGTGGATTTGTTAATAATAAAATTAATTTTTTATGTAAGACTTCACTGCCCTCCATATTGTCATATTTCCCGTTTCCTGTGCATTATGAATAGATTTAAATTATTAAGGACAAAATATTATAATAATATATTATAATTTGAATTAATTTTTCCAGGTGAGGTACCTGGTAGTTCATATTGAAAAGAATTGTTGAGCAAATTTCTCTAAATAACAAAATAAACAACTTTTGTTATGTGCATATTTGCCGAAACCCCAATAGGAAACGAAATATCACTATTTTTAATTTCAGGCCTCCCTTATAACCCCCACTCCTGCCTGTCCCTAGAAATGTTAGTATGGCTTATTATAAGGAAGGCGTGTTTGTGCTAATACATATACCGAGTGTTTTATTTAGTTCGGTTGAGTCTTTTGTGCCAAATAAAATTGTTGACTCCTGCTATAATTTTTAGCATATAACACCTTTATACTTCGGTATACAACGATAGTGTATATAACAAAAGTTTCGTCTAAATAACAAAATATACAACTTTTGTTATGTACACATTTGCCGAAACCCCAATAGGAAACGAAATATTACAATATTTAATTTCAGGCCTCCCTTATAACCCCCACTCCTGCCTGTCCCTAGAAATGTTAGTATGGCTTATTATAAGGAAGGCGTTAGTGCTAATTCACATACCGAGTTTGGTTTAATTCGGTTGAGTTTTTTGTACCAAATAAAATTGTTGACTCCCGCTATAATTTTTAGCGTAGAACGCATTTATACTTCGGTATTCGATGAAAGTTTATATAACTAAAGTTACTCTAAATAACAAAATAAACAACTTTTGTTTTGTGCATAATTGCCGAAAATGCATTAGGAAACGAAATATTGCTATTTTTAATTTCTGGCTTCCTTATAACTCCCACTCCTGTTCGTCTCAGAGAATATTAACATAGCCTAAAGTCTAACTTGGGTTAGTAGTAATATATATATCAAGTTTCATAAAATTCGGTTCAGCCGTATATGCGTGAAAAGGTAACAAACAAACAGACACGAAAGAAACAAAATGCTGTTATGGTGTCTATGACATGTGAAACGAAAAGTTATCGTGAAAAAAAAAATCAATGTACAGACAGAGGTTACAATTTTATATATATATATATATATAGATGTGGGTTGTATAGGGGGTCTACTGAGGACCAAAACTACAGAAATTCTAATAATTCCATTGAAATACAAGTTTGAAAATATGTTTAAATGAAATATTGTAGTATATTAAATTATCAACAAGACTTGTTGATAACATTTTTCAATGTGACATAATACTTAACTGAGATACAATGAATTTTATGTATTAGGCCTTCTCTAAACCCCCTCTCCTCCTAGTCTTATTTCAGCTATAAATGCATTTGAACTTTAGTATCCAACTATCCAGTTTTGTAAGGATGAAACAGAAATGTACCCTGCAAAATGTTAACAGACAAAGTGTGTTGTATATTTTAAGCAGAATTCATTTTTATCATCTCCTAGAAAGTATTGATGGGCATTTGAAAATTTTGTTAGATTTTCAACAATATAAATTCAACCTTTATAGCTGATTTCTCTTGAAATGTGGTTGCTGAAATGAGTGACCTTTAAATCAATATTACTTTAGGGTTTTGGGCTGAAGTTAAAAAAAAATAGCAAGTTTCAGTTCACTTCTTTATTACCCCCTACACTTCTTCTACCCATTACATATTCTCTGATGCCTCATCAGGAGCATTTTTCATATATCAACAACCTTTTTCCCTACGTAATCCTACTGTTCATCGCCACTACTTTGGCTGTTGTCGGGTCTCAGCTAAGGGATTAAGTTTAGTCATCAATAGTTGTGATGATGAACAGTCTGACGAAGATAACCAAAAAGTTGCCAAAAATGAAGTTTCCTTTGTGTGAGAAGATCACTGCAGCAGAAAGCTGATGCAAGACTGAAGAATAGTTATGTTGTGAAATGGGTTATTGGTGTATAAAAATGTTGCTGATGACACATCAGAGTATGTGAAACCCATAGTGCAACAAATAAGTGAAGTTAAATGACACGTTTTTGACCTTCTGCCTTAAATCTCGAAGATAAAGTGATAAACTGTAATCACTTAGATTATTTGACTGTATACAGCCCATATTAACACCAATAAACATATTTTTGGATAAAATCAGTATAAAACCTCCATGAATAAAAAATATAAACCTACTGACATAATGTTCTCATTTAACTACCATTCAAATTTTTTTTTTTTTTTTGTTAGGCATTATAGACCTTTAAGATCCTTAGCCACCCATGAGCGAGACTCGAGGGATTCATGATCAGAGGTTTTATATAGTGAGTGAGCAACACAACATACATCCTCTGTTATCAAAAGAGGATCAGGATTGAGTTGGCTCCATTAGACTGACAAGCTCCATTCTATCCAGAAGGTCTTCACACTGTCAGCCTGCCTGTGGGCGGAAACTAAAGAGTCATAATCGTTAGTCATTCCAAGGAGCTGTCAGGGCTATATACTCTTTAGACTCCTGCTGATCCATAAGCACTGCGACACTAGCTCACTCTGTCAGTGGACTCATGAACTAATGTTCTCCCTTGACGGGGATCGAACCTGCACCTATTTTTACCTTCAGCTAGGTGATGACTGTGGTAGGTGTACACACACCTTAACTCGCATGGCCATCAGCACCCCCAACTATCTTCCAAATATAGAACATAAATTAAAGGCAGTTTATACATTTTTAGAAATATGGCATTGAAATATGAAAATAAATTAGGTAGATATTGCAGGGTATAGAAAGAAATCTTTACATTTTGTCTTTCATATTTCTATATCTTTATTTTCAATATTTTTATTTCTGCTTGCCTAACTTATAGAAAAGGTACCACAGCAGAATATAAAGTGTAGTTAGCATTTTATAATAATGGAACCAAAGTATAGTAAACAATTAAATAAATCCAAATGTGACTCATGAAATTTTAAAGGCTACCTTTACCTTGTAGTTTCAACCACCAGTCTTTGCCGAAATTGGCCTTTTCATATCATATTACTATACTCATTGAAATCCATGGGTTCTTTAACTTCCTTGAACAAATGACTTTCTATGCTTCACTCTTACTTTTTTTTCCAATACTATTACCTCCATATACCTTTTCGATGAATAATTTTTCCATTTGACAAGCACTATAAATTTCATCTTATTTTTCTACTTGGTTTTTATTAATCTGCTTTCATTTACCTCAAGGAGAACTTCCTGCTGTTCTGAGTTGAACTGATTATGCAACCAAATTCATACTTCAATCGGTTAAAATCATTTATATTATCTTTTATGAAATCCAACTTTCATTTATGTGACTATACTTTTTCATAACTTTATTTTTTTTTACATTTATCAAATGATTTATTAGTTTTGCCAGCTATGTGGTATATAGGATAATAGAAGATTGAAAGTAGGATGAATTTTGTTGGTCTCCTTCTCTACTCATCTGTTTAACATTTCTAGCTTTGATCTATTGACTTTACCTGCCACCAGGTGTTATGGACCAAAAAAACAACCCACATATCAAAATCATTTTTTTGAAACATGTTGCAAAGTGCATTCCCTTCTAAAATAGTCATTTTTTGTAAAAGTTATATTTTTTAATCCCACAATAAATACATGAATACTAAATTTGCTTTCCTAAAAAGATGGATGACTCTAAAAATTTCTCTTTATTTTATATTTTATTTTATAGTAGGTGTGATGATGACACGTAGTGAGCAAAAGAAAATGGTGTACACACACAGAAAACCTATTTTTCCCATGGTTCATTATTAAATCAAATTTATTTTTCATAAATAATAGCTAAACAACAATCCTACTTTGACTAGCTATTATTTCATCTAGTTTCTGTTTTTATTACATTAATTTTGTATATATGTATTTTTTAATACTTAATACTTGTGCTTTTCAGCTGGGATTGGTGGTCATGGAAGTGTAGATGAAGAACTCAGTTCTAGTAGCTTCAGCTCTGCTAGCCGCTGCTCTCCAACACCTTCAGTTAACACTGACACATTAATTACATTTCCTACGGACTCACTTTGACACGAGCCTTAATATAAAACAAAATTTCTGCACAGATCTCTTGCATTTAGGCTAGAGATGATCTCTAATGGCTTTTTTTTTGTATTGCTAATTTTCGAGGGCATTTTATTATTCATTTTGTATTTATTATAATTTTTTATTATTGTTACAATATTTCTCTTCTTAACTAATTTACATTTTGTTTTCGATAGTTAACATGTAGTTTGATAGGAGAGATGATTGGTTAATGAGGCACTATGCCTTCTAGGTACTCAGTCAGATAGATTCTACACCAAAGCTAGCTTTATACCTCTCAAATTTTTGTTTCGATAAAAAATATATTTATATTTAAATTAATTTTTCAACTTTGAGTTCCTTGAAATTTAAATGAACTCATTTTTACATGAGCTTAATAAATTTTCTAAGTAAATATTTGCAGGGAAACAAAATCTGCTTTGTTTATGTGTACGAGCTGCTTGTAATTTTATAAAGTTCGATTTTAAAAGAAATATGGAGATAGTATTTTTGTTACAACATATATTTTAAAAATGTTAATTTAATAGATTCACTGTTGTGCTCAGTTATTTATTTGTCTAGAATCAAAATACATAGTTTTATTTTTAAATGTATTGAAATTATTCACTGGTTTAAGGGACATTTATTTCCCTTTGAAGTTAAGAAACTTAGCCATAATTATCCTTCTCTACTATTCAAAAAATTACCTTATTCAGTAGGTATAAAATATTTTAAATTATGCCATTTTTTAAATCAAACTTCATTTTAACTTTTGAATAGACTTTGATGAAGTTGAGAGCTTAAAAATATTTATCCAACAGTACGAATATTTCTATGTTATGACAAGCCTTTATATTGTTTGCAGTTTTTTTTTGTTTTAGATATTTTTAGTAATGTCCAAGTTCACTGTTTGGGAGTTAATTTGAAGCCAGAAATTCTTTATAACCCATATTTATGGGGTGGTCCATATTTATTTACTCAAGGATTAATATCTAATATATGCTAGAGTCCTTCCAATGCCTGGGCCTCTTGTCCAATAAACCATTTAGCTTCTTCTCATTCTTAACTCCCAGCCTCTATAAATCCTCCTTCAGACCATCCAGCCACCTCTACCTGGGTCTTTGCCTGCTCCTCGCTTCTGGTACCATCATACAACATTTTCTCAGCTCCATCCTTTCAACGTTTTCTAATTACCCTTTTTAATAGCATATAAGGCTTGCCATATACCTTCAACATTTTACCAATGCTTCTATATCACAATTCTCTGTCCTATATCTTTCTCAGTGCTCTTCTGTCTTAGATCTGAAGGTCTCTCTGGTTTTTCTTGGGATCCATGTTTCATGTACTTCATATTTTCTACACATATTTTGAGTAATAGGTTTTGTGCTGCTTATGCAAACTCTTCCAAATATTTCTACCAGTGATCAAAACAATCTTTCTTTCTTTATTTGTTTCTTCTGCTGTGTGTCTGTTGTTTATGGTACCACCAGGGTTTCCCCGTATTTTTCAAATTGCCACTTCCAGGGCGAAGTTAAATAGTATAGAAAGTAATGGATCTCCTTGTCTTAAGTCAATGGGAATTTCATAGCCAAAAGAGACACCAACTCCAATTTTGTGCTTGCAAAAGTCCCTTCAACCCCCTGAGTCGTTCTTATCAATCTGATAACCTTGGTACGTATTTCAGTACTTCAGGGAGAATTTCATCTGTTCCTCAAATTTTATTATTTTTTCAGAAACAGAGCCATACTTTTAGTCTCATCCTTATTGGGGAGCTGAACTTCTAAAATATGCAGATCATATCCTTGAAGTTCTATCCCCTATCTACCCTTGATTTGAAAGGTATAATCCTTTATAACCAGGTTAGGACTAAGGAATTTACATGTTATTACTTCACCAAATAATGTCTATGTCCTTAGGGAGGGGGATTTGCACATTCGTCTTAATATACTTAGTAAACCTAGAGTCAGGTTTGATTGCCATGTAGGCAATAGGAATTTATTTAGTAACAAACTTGTTTAATAAAATCCTTAGCCCCATCATGCCTAGAAAAGGGTGACCTGTAGATAACCCATCCCAATTAGCCCCAGTAACACAAAGTGGATGTTAACAAATAACAATGAAAACTTTAACTTTTTTTAATCACATGCATACGACGATGTTTCTTTTTACCTCCTCTACAACCACCATTTAACACTGGCTGCCAAACTATTTACTAATCTTTTGAAAACCTTGAAAACTGAGTTTTATTTACATAAATTTAAAATTGTGGGCACTACATTATGAGAAGCAAATTGAATGAATGTGTGCCCAGGTTTGCTGTTGTGGTAGTATTTATGTATTGATTCTGTCTTTTGCTTTTGTTATACTTTGAAATATTCCTATTTGTCTTCAATTTAAAATACTCTGCGCGCCACATGGACCAGCCTGCCTATTCATTTTCATCCTGCCTGAAATATAATTTATTGAACTCTTCATTACCCTAGAAAATGCTTGAACTACCCATTATTAGATCTAAATTTCTACATATTTTCTCATATTTTAATATTTGCTGCTTTATATATATATATATATA
The DNA here is from genome assembly GCA_019009955.1 of Riptortus pedestris. NCBI lineage: Eukaryota > Metazoa > Arthropoda > Insecta > Hemiptera > Alydidae > Riptortus > Riptortus pedestris. Next base: position 43,734,776 of record CM032232.1, on the reverse strand, counting down.
TATATATATATATATATATATATATATATATATAGATGTAAACTTATTAGATTGTGAAGTCCAGCTTTATCAAAGATATTCAGAGGTATTTGGTCCTATCTATATACAGTGTAATACTTTAAAATTTATATTGTTTATTAACTTAAGGATATATTTTCAGCTTTTTGTTTTAAAATTGCTGAAATTAATTCTTTGAAATTCATTTACATACTTAAGATACTACCTATTTAAAAAATATCATAGGGTCTGTTAAACTAAGGTACTCTTAAACTGCTTGAGCACTTTGAAGCTCTTCCCTAGGTTACATAATAAATAATATACTGTGTCAACTATATCTAATTGTTATTTTGTTAAGGACAGTTGTTAAAATTATTTGCTGGCACTGACAATGACTGCGATCGATTTTCAGGTTACCAATTTTTAAGTTTAGAGAAATAGTTTTACTTCTGTAATTTGAAGAAACAAATATAAATGGATCACAAAGAAAGTTATTGAGGCTTAGATAGAAATAAATTAAAACAAATAATGATAAACTACTCCATTCTTATGAAGCCTTATTATTTTTTATTAAATACAAAATACATTATGAATTCTAATACTGATCATTTTTATTCATGATACATGCTTAGTATAGGTATAGCGGACATATCTATAGTGCCTTTAAAAATATAATATAAATAGATTAAAATGAGGGATGAAACACAAAATAAAATGTATATTAAATTGAATCTCCTGGCTGGTGGAGGTCGATGTATATATATATATACCCATGGTTGAAAAAAAGGTCAACACCTCCACTAGCTTTTAACTCTTTATTCAGAGCTACGAGTAGCTTTCAAGAGACCAGCCTCATCATCAGTACTCTGTAAAATAATAACAGAAAAAATATAGAAAAATATATATATAACAAAACATTAGTCACAAAATGAACCTTTTCTTAGGTCAACTTAAAAGCTGTAAAGCTACAAAATAATAACCCCCCCCTATTCCCCCCTGTAAAAATAAGAAACATTTATAATAACTATCCCTATTAATAAATCAGCAATTATTGAAGTATCATGGATAGTTCTTGTTCTCATTTTTACAGTTATATATAGACATTATTTGGCACCTAATGTTATTGTTATAAAAATCATTGACTATATAATCTTCTATATTTTGTGGGTTAATATTTCAACAGAGCACTGCTGTCGAGGCTGGCCCCACTGAAAGCTAGCTCTAGGTTAAGGAGTTTAAACCTAGTGAAGGTGTTAACATTTTTTCAATCACAAATATATCAGTTAATTGATAAATAATTTATTTAAATCAAATAATATTGAAAAACCAAAAAAAAAAATATAATAGAGCTTCTTTGTATATTAAATATTTTTTAGATGCTCATTTATATATATTTAATATATATGATCATCATGCATTTTAAATCTTTAGATAGATAGTTGTTTGTATTAACAAAATAAATTGGTCTTTCCATTTGATATATACATTTGTTGGTAACTTCTAGAATAATTTAACTTTATTCAAGTCAATGTTTTCTTATTCAGTTTAACTCATTTTTTTTTTTTCCATTTTTTAGGATTTCTCCATTTTATTCCTACAAGTTTACTGCTGATAGGCTGCTATCAATAACTATGACTGCAATTATGTTACTTAAAGCTTAATCCCTTATACTGCTATTTTTCTTCTTCTTTTTATTTTATGTTTTATACTGTTTGTATGTGTTTACTACTAAACTCTAAGGAAATTTCTCTTGTCTGTCATCATAAGTTTTAAAACAATGAAAGCACATCAACATTAATAATAAATGCTATTAAGAAAGTTACTTTTCTTATACTATGACACATATTACTCAGTTAATTCTAATACTATATAATTGCTTGTTAATGTGTAAAATTCCTAATTATTTTCATTAATGCGAATAATTTGAATCGATCATCATAAATGTAAAGACTTTATACTTAAAACTAGCTATTAAATGTATAAGTTTAAATTTAATGCTAAATCTAATTAAATTTTAGCTAAAATACATGGCAGTTTTCATGAGTACACAGTGTGAAACACTACTGAGCACAATATATCCTCCAATCCCTTGGAATATTGCTGCAATAAAAATGATTAGAATTACTCAACACAATTTTATACTATGAACTACCAAGGGGACCCACAGTATAGGGATTTTTTTTTGTTTTTTTTTATTGGAGCAACTAACTTTGTTTGTGTGGTCTCATAACAACATTATAACAGATACAATATGACATTACTGAAGTAATTATACTTGGGTGGTCAGTGCTAATAAATAAGACCAGGAATAAGGTAAATTAAAATTAAAGACACCAATCATATAGTATATAGATTTTGAGGAGTTAGTTCATTTCACAAAGACAAGATAAATATCTTACAGGTCGATAAGGTTGAATCAATATTTATGTTTATCCAATTTTTTTTTTTATCAGTACTCAAAATTAATTTTTTAAAATTATTTTTAAGCAGTTATGACATAAACATAAATCAGTTATTTGTCAATATTTTTTATTATATTTTGATCAATATACAATGTGAAAATCAGCCTGAAAAATATGTGTATTAAAATCATCGTTTAGTTCTTTAAATTTGATTTAATTGATGCATGAATATTTACAGATTATTTGCTTTTTCCAGGAATTTATTTAAGAATTTATTTTTTGTGTCTACCATCAGATAATATTAAAGAGAAAGCTATTTCCTCACAATGTATGGCAAGAGAAGAACCGATACCTTGATATTTTGATTGTGATTATTAACTTTATTAATTCCACAATATGACTAAGCCAATTTTTATATATAGATAGATAGATATTACTGTGATAATTAGATAAAATGTTAATTCAAATTTTTTCCTGTTCCACTGAAATATTTTATTGGCCCTGTTCCCGGACTTCTTCAGTTCACAATGAATATATTTTTAAGACAACTTTCAGTTTTATAGATAAATCCATATATGAATAGATAAAGCCATATCTTTATTTTATTTTCTCAAGCATTTCTGCACGTACTAACGCAGAGAGTTAAATAGTCAATTGAACATTTTAATTACTTAATTTCATAAAAGTGAGACTTCAAGCTTCATGTTAAAATTACAAACTTCATTTCTAAGTACTCAAGACTTTCCTTGTGACCTCCATTTGTCATCCTCTCTCTTCCAGTTAGTGCCATCAGTCTTTAACACACTAGTCGGTCATCTCATTTTATTTTTCTTTATATTAAACCAAGATAACCTGTATTGTCAGTAAGGAATTATTAAAATGGCATTGTTTTTATTTGCTATTTTGAGATTTTACATAGTGCTTACTTATAAGATTTTGCGATTTATTAGTCATGTCAATAGTTCGTAAGTGGGCAAATGTGTAAAGTTTGTCTTAGAAGATTTTGTCTTCCTAAAACACTGAACAGATTATATCTCTAAATTTGTGCTGTGCATTGAACCTTAATGAGTCTACTTTTTGATAGATGTTTTAGGATCCTGTATCTATTAAAAATTAGTATATTTTCACTTTATGACTAAATGAAAAGTAGCAAGTTTGTTTTGTGATATATTCATTTATTTCTGTTGCTCATTCCTCTCATGGTAGAATTGGTGAAATTTTATTTAAAAGTGCAGAGGTAACTTTTGTTCCTCTCCCCAATAAATGTTTGTTTTGTTGTTTTCATTTTTTTTTTTTTTTTTTTTTTTTTAGTACTAAGTAATTTAATTATGTGAAATGCAATTCACCAAGAAAAATGTATTGGTATTAACTTCAAATATTTATAAAACTAGAAGTGAATATTTATGTGTATTTTTATTTTGTAAATTTTAGAAGTTGCTGTTTAAATTATTATATAATATTATTGTTACTATAAACGTTTCATGGTGCATGATATGTAATCTTTTTTTTAATTTATTGCTAAAAATGTGTACAGATATTCTTCATAAATACTGAATTTTTGTACATTTTGGGACATGGTTATTGTGGATTTTTTCAGGTTTTACATTAAAAACAAAATTTGTTTCTCGGCATTTTCGAATTTGGCCCTTGATAGTAGTTTTAACAGACAAATCTAAGTTGTTCTAGAAGTAGGCCCAATAATGTACCATATCTATCTTTTTATAAGTCATACATTTAAGAGATACAAGATATGTGGGTCTTTCCTACTTTTTCTTCTTAATCCTTTGAGATAATATAAAAAAAAAGTTTTCACTGCTTCCTGAGTTAACTCCTTAGGTGTTAATGATTATTTTTTATCCTACTGATTTACATTGCCGAAATTAGTATTTTAAGTTATAAGAAATAATCCTAAACCTTTCATATATATTTAAATATTCGTTGAAAACCAGTTATTTATGAATTCATGGTTAGGAAATCTATGGTCATAAACATTATTCTCTACTCAATTTGATTATGATTTTTCCTCCTTTCAGGCATTATAAATTTACTCTTAGTTATGTTATAAATGACCTCAGTAATATTTTATAGAAACATCAGTTTTTGTTAGGAAATCAAATGTATTGAAATTATTTATGATAGGTATGCAATTTTGTTTGTTCAAACTCACTTAGGTTCCTTTTAGCAAATATCATTTTGGTTATGAACAGAATTTCAGACTTATTCAGATATTGATAATTTTTGCCAATTGTTTTCTTTTTCTTTTTTATGGATCATTAATGAAGATTATCATTGAGTTAGGCTTTAAATAGGACAGAGAATATATAGTTTGTAAAAAGCATTTGTGTGTGTTTGCTCGTGAGTATAATGAATTCTATATTATATGTAATTCTCTTAATTATATATGTAGAAATACATACTTACTTACATCATTCACATTATATACTTACACTTATTAAGTGGAAGATATTTTTCAACTTTACAAATTCGTATAATCAGTTTTCTTTGTCTGGTTGAATATTTTCTTTTATTACAACTATCTTATTTTTTTTTTTTTATCAACTAGTAACAGTGGATATATACCTTTCATTATCTTTTATTCTAGGTTTATTATATCTGGCAAAAGAACTACCCTCATTTAGCAGCAAATTTTATGCAGATGTAGGCTTGTATTGTTTTAATTGAATCTGTAAAAGATTAATTTTTTAATCGTTGAATCTGTAAAATATGTCACCTTTATAACTTAAATCTCGATTCAGCACTTTGTCACTGATACTTGTTGCTATCTAGGATTTATGGTTAGTTTCTTGTCCCGTATTCTCTAATACTCTGATTTTCTAGCAAATGCTGATACCTGTTGAATCATTGTAAATCTATCTTTGTTTAAAAAGAGACAACTGTTGAATATAAAGAGCAATTATGTATAAGGTTTTTTTTTGTATGTTTCTTTTGTTCTGTTATAAAATATGTTAGGAGTATTATTCTTTTCCGGCTTTTGGTAGTTTTGTTTTTATTATGATATAAGAGTGTATGTTTATTGTCAACATTTAATCAATCCAGTTGCCATTTTTAATTCTAAATGTACCTGTGATTGACAAATAATATGGCAAAATATCGAAAACCAATTGTCTCAAGATATTTATTCATATGAAATGAGTTTAGTTTAATTTACATAGTTTTCTAGCAATTACTTGTGTACATAGCAGATGGACTGTGTTATATACGATAAACCAGAAAAGTGAGAGCCCTGTGGATTGGATGTTAGTTAAAAGATCAAAAATAGTATAAAATGATAAGTATGAAAGGTTATATGGATATAATTTAATTAGGAAGAAATTCAATGTGAACTGCTTCATTATTAGTTTGTTTTCTCAACCACAAAAATCAGCCCATAGCTAATAAAATCTTTCTATCTAGCATTAGATAAGATTTATTTTATATATTCAATAAGGGAATAGCACTCATGAATAGATCTTTTTTTATCCCAAGTATCTGCAAAATCCATGAACTCCACCTTGAGCAGTTTTAATTGTATACCAAATCTAATAATTACTCAATTATTATGACTAATTAATCATTACATTTGGTTATATTACTAAATTATTACATTTGGTTGGGTTATTTAATTATTAACAATTCAATAAGTTTTTGTTGTTTCCCAAAAAATAAAAATGTGTCTGATAAGGTATACCAATCAACACAGAATAATTGATATTTATACACCAGTTAGTGCTCCATGATTAGTAATTTTAGTAGCATGGTTTGCAATCTATTTTCTCTTTAAGAACTCATTATGTTTAATTAAATCCAGTGCCAATTCATTTGAAAGAATACGTATTTTTTCCTAAACTGACACTCAACATCCATTTATTTTTCTGCCCTGCATGATATGGGGGGGGGGAGAAATGCTCACTGCATGCATTATACTTAAAACATTTCCTCAAAAACTAATTTAAACTTTAATTTAGGTCTTAGAAAAGAATTAAATACCTTCCTGAATTTTGTTTAAATCTAAATATTAATTACCCTACAGTTTTTTAATCTAAAAAGGCCTTTGCTTAATTATTTGAAGAACAATTTTTGCTTTTTCAGCCTTTGTACAAATTTAGAACCAATAACATCTTGGCATACTGTTTTGCTGAGAACTGATTTTGTATTGTGAAAAAAAATCATGACTGAATTCGGCATTTGAATGATATATTCTCTGTTGGTAATTTATACTATCCAGTGAATTTAATATGAATCATATACAAGACCTATGAGGCACAGTTTGACCATTTTAATACATTTTCTCTTCCACCAATTAAATTAAAATATTACTAAGCATTTCGCTCATTTATTATTTGGACTAAATGTAAAAATACCATTGGGGCTTTTTCTTATAGAAATTAATTTATAGAAGTAAGGGGAGGTAAACTAATATGAAGCAGTTTCAAAGCATGAAACTCTTTTATTTCATTTTAGTTGTTATTAATTAAATATGCACAGTCAGCCTCTATTTCTCACTCCATTTCCAAGTTAAGTAAACAATAATCAATTTCTGGTCAAAACTGACTGATATAAATATTTTGTGATATGTCTTTGAATGTACATAATGGTAAACAGAATTTTTTTAGGAACAAAATATTTTTATAGAATGTTAACATTTGATTGTTTCATCTGACAAGAGTTTTTGTTGAAGTTTTTATCAAGCATTCACCAAACATTCCAATTAAAATTAAAGGTATATATATTTTTGTTTTAATCTGGTTTAATTATTCTTTTATACATAAGCACACATACTTATATATATATATATATATATATATATATATATATATATTTATACAAATACATATAAATACACACACACACACACATATATACCACTTTCTATAACCATCCATCATATTGTCAAAATATTATAAATTTCCTCAATTATTTTACAAATTGTGATAACTTATGTTGTTTAGACTTTTTTAATTATTGTAAGAACTATACAAGGAGTAATACATTTTATAAAAATAATCTGTTTTTTATTATTTTGATAAACTCTTTAATTCAATATAACTTAAGCAGTTCTTGACTTTCATAATTGCAGTTCTATTAATTAAAAAGTTTTCTGTTTCCTAATATTAGGTCAACAAAGTTGGTTATTTATTCCAAAATAAATAAAGCTGGAGTAGATATAAGAGATTTCAAATTTCTAAGCTTCTGGTGAAAACAAAGCTCTTATAATATTGGTATGTCAATATAATTCGCCAATTTATATTGGCAGTCAGCTCTGACAACCCTTCAGGTCCTTTACCATCAACCTGTGTGTCAGGCCTGACACACAATCAGTTTGATATCTTCTTTCTTGTTTACTGACTCCATGCTCTGGTATATAAGGATTACCTACCTAGTTTTGAAGATTCCAGTGGCAATCAGTGAAATGTATTTTTGATGAGAAGCATTAGCTTGAAAAAAAATCATCCCTAGAGCATTAGAGCATTTTCTATTTAGCCCTGGACAAGGTTTCAGAAAAACAGAAGTTCATATCACACACGTTTGTTAGATGAAAGTTGCGTTTGACAAAATGAATTATCGGACAAACATTAGGATGTGTCTAAAACTTTAGACTATTGTTCAGAAGACTAAGCTATTATTAATTACGAGCTTGTAAAATATTTATAGAAATTGATTGAGTCAGGTCCTCATTACTCATTATTATTAAAAATATTCATATTATACCTTTTTATACATTCTTTTCTCTATTAAAAACAGTACAACGTTAGGGTACAGACAATAAAATTCTTTCTACATCGATGATATGTTTTAATAAAAAAAATAAAAGAGAAATATTTTTCTTCCCCATATTCTTTGGATGTTTGACAAATTGTGACTACTAATGAAAATATTTAACCATGAGCAATCTCACATGAGATTTGGGAAGTAATACATTTAGGTATTTATCTTACTGGAGCAATGGTTTAAAGAGAAAACACTTCAGAATGTAATAAATATACATTTTATTTACATACACAGAAAAAGAAAATCACAGAGAATAGGTAATAAATTATTTTTCTTCTATGAATTCTCCTGCAATTGTTAACCTGATGTGAAATGGTTGAGCAGGGCATGTGAGTAACTGGTACTGATTTGCAGAGCTCATACTGATCCCAGTAGGTTTAGCACGGATGGATTCAAGAAGGCGCTGGGGATCAAAGTCGAATATGGAATCCTTCAAGCCTACCAACTCCTTAATATATTCCGGCAAGCTTTCTTCTTCCTCCTCCTCTTCTACTGTGTGAATCTACAAATTTGATAAATTGTAATGCAATAATATATTTGTATCTGTAAGTATATGTATATGTGCATGGGTGTGTGTGTGTATATATATATATATATATATATATATATATATATAGACAGAGAGAGATGAAGAATTAGATTAGGAAATAAAAGTTAATTATGTTTAGATGCCAAACTAAGCTAATTTGGCCCACAGTACATCAAACATACTCTTAAATTTTAGCCCCGAATTAGGTCACAAGAACTTGCAGAGTTCCTATTACTTTGTTTTTATACCTGAAAACTGACATATTCATCGATCCAGATATACAAACAAAACTGAATAGCCATTATTTTCATTAGGGGATATTTGAAGAAAAATTTCAAAAATTCTATCATGAATACAACTTCAATAGCTGCTAAAGGAAATCTACTACAATCAACTGGAAGAAACCAGAGGGTTTCCACTTATTTATTATGTCAGCTTTGAACTGCAAAATAATCAACAAGATAATTGTATTGGTAATGTAGATTTTCTCATACTGCACTTACTAAAGCCGAAGTATTATTGGATGGCCATTCAAGCACTGGGGACTCTGATACATTAGGACTAAAAGTTGGTGCCTCTTCTGATCCTCCCTGTTGACTTTCATTAACACTGTCTTTGAGGAGAGATTCACGACTTCCTTTCACTATATTCAAAATGGCATCTAAATTTTGGTTAGTATTCGAAAGCTTTTCAAGTACTCTTGACACTAAAATATCACTGACATCTTCTTCAGGTCCCTTCAAACCATCTGTGTTAGTCTTCAATATATCTTCTTTTGAATCTGAATCACTGTCATTTTCTTGGGTAGGCTCTACAAAGACAAGAAAATAGTTATTTCAACTGCAAATAGCTTTAAAAAAATAAATTAAGCGACAAATAAATAAAAATAAGGCTTTACCACCAGGATGGTATACAACCCTTTCCCTGGTGATATCTATCATTTTAGATAGCCAACTTGTCATAAAGGCACCAGTATCTTATCCAGAGGATTTGAGATTGATGGAAGAATATCATGAAAAATTAGAGCGTTTTACTTCTATAATAAGGCCAGTAACACTGATCCGGGTTCCTGGATATAGTACTTATGATAAAAGGGAATAATGAAGTAGACTTCCTGGCTCTGAAGGGTGCAGTGAGCAACTTTTATGCCCCTGAATCAGTAGTTGAACCAAGTAAAAATCTATCACGGTAAACTAAGCAGATTTCCCTCGTGAAGCTTAACAGATAAATATACTTGTAACACAACACCACTATGAATAAATACGAATGGTAATAACAAATCTTTCAGTCAATTTTAACAAACTCCCGACGGCAATCGCCTGAAATGGAAACAAACAGGTTTGCCAACCTCACACCAGAAAGAAAACCAATTACTGAAATATATCGGAATATAACATATTAATTTTGTGGAAAAGTATTTACTACATATAGTACTGTAATTTACAATGAATCAGAATAATTGTTCTGCAATCAATCAAATTTTAGTACTCTAAGAACTTAAGATAAACGGGGGGGGGGGGGGGGTCACCAAAAAATATTTGACATACGACTATGTGAGTACGACCTCATATCTGATTTCCTTTAAGGGAAATCTGCTTAAAATTGATCCAAAGACTCATAGAGGGGAGTGGGAATAACAAAGAGTGGGAAAATGGATGTAGACTGACAAAACTACTTATAATAATAAATATAATTATTAGTGAGAGGGTTGTGAAAGGGTTTACAGAATAAAAAGGAATGAATGAAGATCACAGTGAGATCTGGAGCTGTGGTTAGAAATTGTATATGGTAGGATAAGGTTTGGAAAGGCTAGGTTAACTTAAGTGAGGGAATTGACATCCTGGCGTTTGCCAGAGATGCTGACAGGTTAGAGAAGTGGAATGAGGTCAATAAGAGCCTAACTTCTGTAGGTGTGCCCCCTCTATTGATTCTGTCATTCATTAAATTCCCAATTAGCTCTGAATATAGTGAAATAAAACAGAAGCTAATTTTTCAGACATCAAGTAATTATTAAAATCCCAGTATTTATAAGTTCTACAAACAAAAAGTAAAGACTGAAAATTGTACCATTAATTTCCCTTTTGTCAAGTGTCTTTATCTTCGCTTTTATCCTTGAAATGAGACTTTCTCCTTTAGACGTCGAGCTCTTGATGTTCAAGTTATTTTGTTTTTCATGCCAGTCATAGCAGCATCGAAGTGCACCAGGGTCAATTGGGTGGGCTTCTAAAATTTAAAAATAATAACTGATAAAAATGTAAAATGACAGGAATTAAACCTTAGACATTGTTTATTGTATTAGTAGATGGCAAGGATGCTAGCTGATTAAATAAGCAGCTTTGCTACTTTTTTGGTGGACTATATTATCTTTAACACGTCAAAGGTTTATCAAAATAGTGACATCAGTGTGTAAATTTACTTCAAATTTTTGAAATTTCAATTTCTTGAAATGATTTTAAGGACCTTCTCATTTATAATTTTTAAACTGTTTGTAATTAATTTGTGGATTTTAAACCATAATAATGGTAAAAAATCGTATGAAAATGTTGGCAAGCTGTCAATGTAATTTCATCAATTGTCACAATTCAATATTAAAAATAACAATATTATAAACATGCAGCTCCTGGACTATAATGCCTTCTGCTAGCTCATTCAAAGTAATGTCAATATTGCTAAAACATGGGGGAGGGGCAGGAGAGAGAGGTGTTAATATTAATAATCAGGGAGTTGAGAAACTGGATAAAAATCTTTATTAAAATACCCACCTGTATTAAATATATAACCTCCAGCATCTAAAATGCACTGCTTTCCAGATGGCAGACTATGAATTCTCCCACTACTTCCATCATTATGAATAAAGTTATCAGGATCAAATAATAGATAAAGATATTTAGTTGTTTCAGCTAAGAAAAATGATTCCATCCGATTCTCTTGAGAGTGGTCTCTCGCATCTTTAATCTAAATTAAAAAAATAATAAGTTTAAAATGTATAAAGGAAATGATAACAAAAAATGGTATGAGGCTAAGTACTGTAGGACATTTACTTAAATCCTCTTCTGGAGCAGTATTTTTTAATGAAAATTGAACAGGCAATCATTCAATCCCCCATTAATAAAAGTAAAATGAACCAACATATAAACTGCTCTGGCATATAAACTGTAATGAGTATTGGGATTGTCAAGGTTTCACTGAATTGAAAATACAATTTTCTGTATGTTACAATGATGAAATCTGGTAGGATATTGAAACCGTAGACAAATACTATTCTAAACTTTATAATATGCAGATGATAACTAATTAGGTTTATTGGACTTCACAGCAACCACTATTAGAATGGTAATTAGTCTTAGGAATAGAATTTAAAAATCAACTTTGAAAAGGCTTTGACAAAATTAAATTTAATCAATTTGCCTATTGAAATCAACATCCATTGATTCCTAAACAAAAGCGCTTAGAGGCTTTCATTATATCAATAGTCTGAGTAAATGTTACTTACAGTGGCATACCCACATGGAGTTTTAGCACTATGTTGGAGACTTCGAAGAATATTGAGCCCTATATCTAACATGAAAGTATCTCCAGTAGCTCGATAAAGATACATTGCTGATTCAGCTAATTCAGGCCGAAGAGGGTAGCTTTCTCTGAAAAAAAAAATATAAATATATATATATATATATACACACACACGCACACACACACAAACATACAGGCATGCATGCACACACACACATATATACCTATCGATTATAATAGCCATTAAAAAAGAAAATCAATAATAGTAGAACTATTAGGGAGTCCTGTATAGACAATAGACATAAAAGCTAATTCAAGTCGTGCAAATCACCATTTCCTATGCAGAATATAATTCCACCACAAAGAAACCCTTATAACTATAATTAAATCAATAAAAAATGAGGCTTGTGGGTTAAAAATCTAGTTTGCAAATGATTCCATAAAATGGAAGAGTAATTAAAAGCCTACAGTTTTTATACTTTTATTTTATTTTTTATTAAATATTTAAAAATATATTTGATTAACAATCCATGTTTTATACTCATCGAAATATGAACCATAGTTTTTTACCACATGAAGACCATTGTGAGAAATGTTAGATACCTTGATGAATCTCAATGCAAAAAACTCTTTACAACCACGTTTCACTTTTCCAATTTATCAAAACATGCACCAGTGTGGCATCAACCAGAACAGATGACAAAAAAGTTGGATTAACTAAATCTGTGCTAAGCTGATTGTTCAGTCGTCATTTCAATTTAAATCTCCCGCGCTCGCTGAGTTCACAAACCCGCCACACATTTGCAGATCACCAAGGCTGTGGCCTACAGCGGAAACTTCTTTGCAGCTAAAGAAGGCATCGGCTAGTTACAAGGATAAAGTTAGTTGATCTTAGACGCTCGCTGGGGTCGTTTCTACGGCCAGTGGGGCCTTGCCCCTCTCCCTCTGCTACAGATAACCGCTCAGTTGGAATTCACCCGTCATAAAGTTACAGTCAGTCTTTCGCCTCCCGCAAAGCTGCCATCCTGTGCGGATCACCGCAACCGGCTGGAAGTCGGATCTTCTACGGAACACAGAAAATACCAACGAAGGAGGACTCCACTTCTAGGAACGTTTTCGTTTCCCGCAGGTGCCTATTTTAATAATGCTTGCATTATTTGCGCAAATTATCAAATGAGTACTCACACAATATAGGACCTATCGCTCATTCTATGTATATATATATATGGATATATATATATATATATATATATATATATATATATATATATCTTTCTGTTTCTTGTTCAACCTCTATTTATAACTTGTATTATATGAAGTTTTAATCAATTCAATATACTTGATTCTTAGGAGAACTCAAATAGTTCTTTGTGTTATTTCCCCTCATCTTTCCAATAGAAATAAAAAATGGTTCAGTCTAATGCTCTCTCTTATTCTTGTCTTTAAAAAGCTTCCCGCCAAAACATTTTGGTGCCGACATTTTCTATTATTACCGCAAAAGCTAACCGCACGCCCATACACTGATGACAGTGTACATTGTGCTCCTCATTTTGCTACACATCCTGTGCTTCTTGCCACTAATGAGATTTCCAAATCTGACCAAAGTTTGCTAGTTAAATAATTTTATATAATCTAATTTATAAGTAAAGTCCTAAGGTTGCTCCTTTAATTAATATCCAATAAGTAGAAAATTTATCATTATTAATGCAAATTAACTGATTAAAATTATTTAAACCTACTGTCATCAAATATTTCATTGTTAGGTGCCCTTATTTTTCTTTTTGTTTATTTTTTTCATTAGGTCCATTCATTTTCAGCTTAAATTCTTCATAACCAATGGCGTGCACTGCCAATCCAAGAGAGATGACAAAAAGTAATAAATTTAAAATCTGTCTTTGCAAAATATGAAAAACTAAAGTTCTACCTATTGTTACCAGCTTCTCCTTGGGCAATGTTGTAAAATTCAGGCGTGAAACCATATTGTTTCCAAACTTTATTATAATTGTGCATGGATCTTAATGCAGTATCGATATCACCTAGAAAACAAAATCAAATCATATGCTAGTAGAAAATACAGTGTAAAGTTGTTTATTAATGAATTTTAAATATATATATATATATATATCTCATGATTTTGTAAATGAATATATATTTATAATATGAACAACCAACCTATTAAAGAAAGAACTCCAGGCCAATAAGCTTCTAAGGATTGAAACACAGGAAGAGTGACTTGTCCTTTATGCATTGAAGCCCAAACGTACCAGTGGTTTTTCTTCAGATACCTGTTTCAAAAATAAATTAAACTGTTAATTTATTGTCAATTTAATCTATAATAACTCTAAAATCTTTTACTAAACAAACCATAAAGAGCTAGGGGCTGCTTATGACTCTGATAAGTGGTCAATTGTTCAATTTTACCCATTCCCTGCCATATTGTGTACTTTGGCATTCCTGACCAAAGTACACATATACTCAAGTAGCTACTGTATGTCTCACGATGACGAATGGGCTTTGGGGATTCGAAAGCAGTCAAATTTGAAGTCTGGTAACCAAAGAGGTAAATAAAATATATTCTGCATTGAATCCTGCCGGGTTCAGGAGGTGCTCTCCAGCACAGTAATCATAAATTACCACAACAGCTAATAAATAATGTAGTACATTTACATTTTATATTTACTCTTCAAAGATTTTTTAATGATTTTATAATGAGTAAAAATAACAAAGATGACTTTGAGGATGGGAAAGGGAAAAGTACAACCAACTATTGTAATGCAGTCAGTTTCTGGAATACATGTGTTATGTAATTCTAATTTTAAAAAGATAGCAACTTATAATACAGCATAGTTTTCTCCAGAGAAGAAAAACTCATTAATGCAACATTTTAATATTTCTGTTTAAGTATAAATAAAAAATCTTTTCTATTTACGGTTTGATGGTATGCGTTGTTTTGTTTTAGTATATATTATATTTTTGATATAAAATTTCTACTTGTTTTTTCTAGAATGTAGTGCATCAGTTGTAGAATATATTTTACTTTTCATTCATGTGATAACTAGAATTTTTTTAATATGTAATATCACCCCCGTGATTCTTTTAGTAATAATAACAACATAACTCAAAACATATTTCAAATAAAAACAATAGAAACCAAGTTTTCCTTGTAAGTTCAATAAGTCTGCATCTAATCAATGATATCTGGAACTTTAATCTTTGAAATAAACTCCTTCATTTAAATCAAGTGTCTTTCTTAGAAAATAGTCAATCATTCTTTAAAATATTGTTATAAATAATGATATTAATGTGATTTTATTTATTCAATAAATCCAAATCAATAATAATAATAATAATAATAATAATGCATAATTATTTTTAAGAACTACTGCAGTTCTTGTAAACTTTATTTACTTTCTAATTTTAAGACAGCAGCAGATTTATATATTTTTATTTTTATAAATTATATGAATGTTATTATTTTTTAATGGGAAACAATTTACCTATCAACTGGAGCCCTTACATCTTTAAACATAGCCATCAACTCAGGCCTATCTAAAAGAAGTGCGCCTTTGACAAGATATTCAAAGTATGAATCAACTCCTGCACCAATACCAGAGTCCAAGGCTACCCATCTTCCAGATGCTATATCAATGTGGTTACCAAATAGTCCAATACCTGAACGCCGTTCAAACAATGCATTTAATGCATTAAGAGCAACCTAAAAAAGAAAAGAAAAAAAAACAGAATTAGTAATCTGATTAAGGGGAAAAAATAGTAATGATGGTTATGGTAGTGCATGTTCATGTAGGTGTATAAGTGTGCATCTGTCCACAAGCACATACAAATTTGAACAAATACTGTTATTGGCCTGTAGAGGAATTAAAATAAAAGTTATCTTTATCCCTGGTTTAGGCTTTACCATGCAAACTCTGTTACAATAGGATACACTCTAAGGGTAAGTTCACTAAATATAAATGTGTATATTTCTCCTAAATCATTAAATAATTAGTTTAAAACTTGAGTATACCTCTTCATATACAGGATCCCCAGTCAAGCGTGAAAGAGTCGCAAATTCTAAGATAAAGGTTCCAACACCTGCAGTACAGGTGACTGTAGTCTCGCCAGGTGGAATCCCATACCTCAAATTCACTGTTCCGTAAGGCATGCCTGAAGGAGTGTCAAATGCTGCTAGTAGTCTACGCCCGACATCTTCAGCTAGCCGCAGTAGGGGTCCATTACAAGGCCAACCAGGCTCCAACTCAATGCCAGCCCTCAACACAATCTTTATAACAATCAAACAAGTCTAATATTCAAGAAAATTTATGTAAAATCAAAAAGAATTTGAAATATGCACTTTCAGAGTAGTAGTTTGTATACAAACAGAAGGAAACAAAGACATACTGAATGCCTAAACTTTCAGAGAAACATAAAATGAAGGAATTGGACCCAGATGATATCTACTTAGTGATTGCTTGTAATTAACATTTTTGTACAACTCCTAAACATGAGTCAAGAGATAAATTACTATCTTTCTTCTATGGGCTTGTAAACCTCAAACCAAAATTACTTCTTTATTGTATATTTTAAAGTGGAGCACTACCCTACAAAAATGACCTAATCTTGTACTCTGAGGTTAATTCTATAAGCATATTTATTAAACCAATAACCTAAATGGACTTTTTAAAAATAAAAATAGAAATCCAGACACGAAACAAAGTAATAATTATCTGTTGAATCAGAGGTGACAACAAGTAAGATCATATAAAAACCATTAGTCAATAAAAGTAAAAAATATAAGTTAAAAAAAAATATGTTTGGTATTTAAGCTACAAAGAAAGTGGTTCATGTCATACCAGCTTATTGCCAATATGGCAAGAAAGGAGAAAAATTTACTAATGGCTGAAAACAAAAAACTTCAAATATCTTGGTTAATAACAACTTGATAAATTTACTTGATATCTATTTTAAAACTTATGTTTAAGTGAAATTACATTTAGTGGAGACATCTAAACAAAGTTGGGATTCTTGGATTGAAGAGTTTGCGGAATAAGAGTGTTTCGGGAGCTTGATAAATGAGCTGTATTAAACTATCAAATAAACTTCAGAATAAAGAATTACCTTTGAGAGAGCAAATGAGCACTCAGTAGACCTCCAACTATTCGAATATTTGTTTCAAAAACAGAAACATTGATGTTAGCATCAAAATTCGTCTTTGCTGTTACTAAATCAACCACTCTTTTGAACTCTGTATAATTTCCCATAACGGCGAGAGTGTCCAAAGCATCAATAAGAGTTAATGAATAACTAAAATAGAAACAAGTATATATAGCATGAGAAAATAAAAATTATTGCTTATGAAGACAACTTGAAATTCATCCTATTACATGGGTACAAGTTGGTATGTACTAAGCAAATAGAGTGTCATGACATCAAAGAATTTGTTAACAGTTACTTGCATCTGTGTTTACTAATAAAATCGTCAAAAAGTTAGAAAGAATATAATTATTATAATTACTTTACAGTTTATATATTTTATCATCCTATTAAAACAGAAATGGAACACAAAAATAGAAATGAGACACAAAAAAAGAAATGGAATGAAAAAACAGAAATGGAACACAATAAAGAACAAAAGAACAAACAAAAAGATAAAATCCAAAACTAAATACAAAAACTGAAATATGAGAACTGAAAAACAAAATATAATCACAGTTGACAATTGGGAAATCAAATTAAAATACTAAACAAATTCTAATAAAAAATAAATAAATAGACATATAAAATGAAATATGTATCTAAGATGAATAAAACAAATTTAAAATAATTGAGGCTTAGATGAGATATAAATTGTTTCAGGTGACAAAAAAATTCATATCTCCCTCATACACACTCGTGTAATTGTAATACACATTACATACAACTCGCTCGAGCACATATTTTAGGAAATTATAAAACTATTTTAAAATGTAAATATAGTACATTTAATTTATGTTATGTTTATTACAAAAATAATAAACATTGTTTATTAGAGTTATTTGGATTGCAAAATTAAACACACAAGCATTTATCCCTGCACAATTTATTTGACAATGCACTACACACTTGGATAGTGGCATGCGCACATTACACATTATAGTGGCATGCGCAATTAAAGGGTTAACTATTACTGACAGTATGCACAGATAACTTCACTTCTTATTGCACAGTACAATAACTCACGATCACTGAAGTTCCCAAAAACATGGCACTGCACCGATCTTCACGAAGAACACTGCACTGCAAAATTCCTTACATAAGCACTTCAGTATTTACAATTAGTCCAATATTTTGGTATCCTGGTAAACCATACTAGTGTTATCTTATTTTGAAAATGAGTGACGTGTTCTAAAATTTGGGTTATAATAGGATAAATACTGTAAATATTCTCCAAGGAGAATAAAGATCTAAAAAATCTGTAAACAAGAAAATCTGGGAATTTTGAACATCATAAAATTTTGAAATGGCAATATATATGGTTTGTAACTCAGCTGTATAAATGCTTGCGTTATTGTTAAATTTTGTAGTGTACATGTTATTGTTGATGACTGCTGTTGTTCCAAAGTCAGTCTTGGGGATCCGTCAGTAAAAGTGAGAAGTGAGTTTGGATTATTAGCTACAACTGAGTTACAAACTATTTTGTAAAATTTGGAAGATAAAGTATTTCTTTTATTAAATTTTGTAAGTCAAATTAACGGTTAAGTTATTAACTTGATGCTTCTGTTATAGTGTATCTGAGTTTGTAATATGTTTTTATCAATAGTGTTTTCTGAAGTACATATGATTTGAGGTTTATGTATTTGTTAAAATGTAAGTTATTTAAAAATACTTTGGCGCATGGAGTGTCTAATGCTTTGCATTTAAAAGGAATTTTATGAAGGTAATTCTTCTCTTACATTCCAATGGAGGTTCTCTTGCTTCAACACAGAGACTAACAACAGGGTTTGATCTGAAGGCTCCAGTAGCTATCCCAAGTCCTGTGTAGTGAATAGGTTCAACATTTTAAGTGTATTCGGACTGGATTATGAATATGCTATACAGCTATAACCCAGCAATGACATGGTATAAGCAGGATAAAAAACATCTGTCATCTCTTGACTTTTTCCTACACCGTTGACCATGCTATGATTGTTATTCATAAGGTTAGCAAAAATATGAATTTTTGTATGGCTTAGCTTATGGAATACAGTAGCTACTGTGGTGAGACCTACCTAAGAATGAAATATGTCACTTCTACAGCTTTAACATATCTAGTAAATTATAGATAACAGAAAATATAAAAGTATACTGACCAGAAGGAAATATAGCAACATATACTAAGAGAAGGACAAATACTTTACCTTCCCCATGTATCAACTCCATCACAAGTTAAAGGCCTTAATTCATCGTAAGGGTAAGCATATTTTACATAACCAGTATAAGCATGGTCAAACATTTCTCGCACTTCCTCCCTAAAACAAATTTTTAAAATGGCTAATTAAAACCTGCATTATAATGTGTAACAAGCATAAGGAAATGGTGATTTTTTTTCAAGTATTTATTAAAGTCCATTTTTTGCAACTAAGGCTAATTGGTACGGGTTATCTACAGGTCACCACCCTTTTCTAGCCAGGGTGGGACTAAGGATTTTATTTAATGAATTCCGTTACTAAAAATGGTGATTTTAACACTATTTAATATCACTGTTTGTAAAACAGATATACAATTTACTATGATGAACACTAAAATGTATATTACCTAAGTTTTTTTAAGTCTTCTTTTGTATATTTTCTTATAGCAGAGACATAATGAGGCTGAAAACAGTTGAGTAACACAACTAAGGTGTATAAAACTGTCCATATCTTGAAAAAACATTTCATCTTCCTTTAGTATAAATATTTTTAAAATTCACTACATATCACTTCAAACGAAATACAGAGGTCATCGAAAGAAATACTTATTTAAATACAAATAGTGTCACATAAATTTAAAACACCGTGGAAAGGTAAAGTTATGACAAGTTACTTATATGTTTTGAAGTATAAACATAGTTTACATCGTTCGCAAATAAATTCATTCATATGAGAGAGGTAGATGTATAATATAAAGAACTATGCGATTTTATACAACCGCAGCCCCGGATTGGGAATGGACTACGAATAATTAAGTATATTTGAGAAAAAATTGGGTTTATTAAATTCAGTTTTTTTTTCCTCAATAGTACTAATTCTGAGCAAAAGGTCCGGATTTCCCCCTTCTATCTCACCTCTCGTTTGGTGTCCTAATACAAGTTCTAATTTCAACCAATTCATCAGTTGTTTGTTCTTAATTAGCCATAGTAGCAAAAAGTAGATGTTAATAAATAATAATCAGCAGTTAAACCAAACTTGGACACTACAACACCGTTATCAAACGGCAACCCCTTGCTAGCGAAACAATAGCACTCAACAAGAAATACGAACTTGAAGAAATCAAGAAAGAAGAAAGAAAAATTATTCGGAAAATACTCGGCGCAAGACTCACTCCTGATGGCTACAGACTGCAATCAATCGAGACAACTGAAAAATACTCAAACATCCAAGTCGACATTAGAAATAGACGAATGAAATTCTTCGGACACATAGATAGGCTGCCAGAGACCCGACTAACCATAAGGGTACTAATCTACATATCGTCACTCAAAGGCACAATACCATGGGTAAAAGAAGTACAAAAAGACATCCGAAATGCCAAAATAACCGACACATCAGACACAAACTACTTCTGCAACAAAGTGAACAAACGGGAATTTAAACCAGAGCAAGCAAGACAAAAACTCTTCAGACCTAAATGGTCTGATGAAAGAAAATTGGCATTCTCCAACAGAATGATGGAATACTGGTGAAATAAGGAAAACATCAATAATTGAGTCAAACTGCTTAACGCTTTCCAATATTGAGATAATACGCTTCTAATAATAATAATCATTATCAGTTGTGTAACTGGCAACGTATATGAACTTGATAGTGCATTCATGGCTACCTATTAAGCCTAGATTTCATACGATAATTATGTCATAGTTCATGTACTTCTAGATACTGCTTCAGATACCTGTTCATTTATGAGTAATGTGTGCAGACACTACATGTTTGTCAGGCCTTTCGCGCCATATCTGGCGTCGGGTAACCAATTGTCCTTCCTTTAGACGTATATATTTAGGGTAATATTTATTACCTTGATGCCCACTGTACCCATTATAATTATGCCTAAAATATTTTCAAACAATGCTGCTGTTCTAAAATTCTTTAAGGTCCGTTACTAGGCTTAGAGTTTCCCCACCACCATCCACCCCTGATCCAACATCTGATGAACCATTGCATTACAAGACTTGAAATTGAAGCGTAGATATGATACGTTTACCTCTATAAACCTCCTGCCAACTCCTAGCTATGCTCCGTCCTTTCCTTCATGGCGAACCTTCCAAGTGAGGGTCAGAGAATCCCTCCCCACATCCCATCCTCTCCGAGTAGGGGTCCCTCAGGGCTCCACTCTACCATCTACGCTCTTCACGGCGTACACCGCAAAGGGAGTGAGTCGACGGCTTCACAATACTGAGGTAGTCGCATACACAGACGACGTGACTATTGTTAGCACCTCCTTAAACCCCTCCCGCGCACTATCCCTAGCAGAACCCGCCTGTCAATCCATTTCTGACCACCTGAGATCCATTAACAACCATGTGAACCCCAGGAAGATAGGTGCCCTGGTGTTCTCATATCGTAAACGCACCCCCAGTTCCCGAATCCTTTCGAAGAAGGGGAACTATCTTTCTCACCCCTGGTAGGTCACACTACCTTACTATCATCTATCATCCATAGAGTGAAGCTGGGTCTCAGATAATAAAAAAAAAAAACAGTCAGTCTTCTCTCTCCTGTAATCCACTCATTTCACTATTGCGCTTGTGCCAAGTTACATGTATTTTCATATATTTTTGTGAAACTGAATTTTTCTTCTAATTCAAAATAAAGCTTTTTGGCAAATTCTGATTTTGCTCGAGTATAAAGGAAGATACAATTCGGTTGTTCGTTTGATTCAGGGAGTACTCGTATCTTCGTGGCGCAAAGATATGGCGCTCGTTTGAATCTTCCTATCCAGCCTAAAACTACCCGACTCTCAGGCCTATCAGGCAATATCAGTTCATGGAGAGATTAGTACAAAACTACATAGTTAACGTGCAATTTCGAAATATATTCCTGTTGAAGGACTTATCCAGAGGATCACTGATTGTCCATCTCTCTCATAAACCATTACCTTCGAAAATCATGTCGTACTTCCAAACTTTCATTCATGCTGGTAGACTCCAATGTCCGAACTCCGTTTCGAAGTTCTGAATCATATTATTCTTGCAGAGTATAGAACACATTGTGTTCTTCCTTTTCGCTACTAGAACTTAGAACCATATTCTCTTCCAATGACAACTCCCATAGCTTAGCCAAATCTGTAAAACCTTATCCTATCGTGAATCGAACATTCTACCATTCTAAGCTCAGAAGTGAGTTCATTCTATCCATATTAAGTGCACATTTTGCCCCTCCTAGTTCCCATCTTTATGAGAAACTAGGATCCCATCCTTAAGGGAACTTGTCTTGTTTTTATATAACATAACAGCGTACTACCTTTTTTGTTATTTAGTTCTGTAACAAAATTAACATTTTACTTTCTGCCCCATCCTATGCAACGTTTAACCAGCCTACAACCATCTTTTCCAATTAATAATTTTAAATTCTTCAATTTGCCATTCTTTAGCTAATCTTCTAGTTAGTATTTTGTGTATGCAAAAACAGGTTCAATACCTTAAAAAGTCGGAGGAATCTGGTCAGAGTAAAATCTTTTGTTCCAGAGAATCTACTTCATACCACCCACACCCTGGTTGACATTGGCTCGCTATCTTCTCTATAGAACTAATTGTTTACATTATACGAAACATTACAGCTGTTGTGTCATTTTCCAAGAGTATCAATGTCCAGGATCTCCATTTTATTCATTTGAGTTTAATGTTCTATGTCAAATGGGTGGGCTAATGTTAGCTTAAGTCTTTGCTTCTTAAAATTACTCAAATGTCGTGAGAATTTGATAGATTCACCAAATATAATCCTTAGTTCCAACCTCCAACAGCCTCATTTTAACATATTCGAAGCTTAGTAGTATAAATTGGATGTCAATTTGATAAATAAATAATTAAGTATATTTCGGGAAATCATAGATATTTTATACAAAATATTTATTTAAACTTAGAAAATAACAGTTGTAGTTTGAAGTGATTAGTTTTAATACTCAATAGCTCTATTTAATTCTCGTCGAGACCGAAGTGCACAACCTTCATGAAATTAAAGAAGTCTTTCTTCGAAACAACGCCGCTATTCTGCAGGTCAGCAGCACAAATCAGTTCCTGCAAGTTAAAATACTGTTCAGTAAATTTATTGAAGGTATAAATAAAATAAAGTAATGCAAAAATAGGCTTGTAGCAGTAACTAAATTATGTCCAAGATTTCCTTGTCTGACCACGAAGGTAAATTTTTACATATTTCGATGTGTGTATCATTTTTAGCCAATTTCAGGCTTAAACGATTCAGTGTGGTCTACAGCTAAGATCTAGAACGGGGTGTTTTTACGTTCAAAATGTAGTATATTTGGTTCCGAGCCTCCTCCCTAAAGATTATATGCTGCCATTGGCTAATATCGTTTGAAGAAAAAGTCCATAATTTGGCTATTCATGCCCCAAACAAGAAGTTAACATTATATTTTGGGTACCAATATTAGAACGCTGACAGAACCAGCCAAATGCAGTAGAAAGAGTATACTCAGCGGAAGTACAATAAGTGCTTCCGTGCCACACATTTGATAGATAAAAAAGGCTCAAAAGTTTAATATAAGCCAGCCCATCACCAAGTTTCTATAGCCATATTTTCAAAATGAAATTTTTTTCAAAAAGATTTTTTCAGTATATTTAATACAAATAAAATTTAAAACCTCCAATTCAGCGTTACTCATGTTTTCTCCTGCTGCTTCAGAAGCTCTCCTCATATCTTCAATTGAAATGTATCCTTTTGAATCATTATCAAAAAGTCTATAAGCTCGTAATAGTTCTAGTTTACTATTTTTCTGTTTCATTACTCTTTGGAGGATTTCACCAAATTGATACAAACTTACGGAACCTAAAAAAGAAAAAAAAAATTATGGCTGAAATGTGAAAACAATCCAATCTTCATTGAAGAGCAAAAGGTCAGAAAATGAAAAAAAAAAATACATGTACCGCTTTCGCTATTTTATTTTATGTGATATGTTTTACGCCCTTTAAGAATTCTATTTAGTTAATAGTACATACAGATACAGCAACTAACTACCAAATAACTACCAGCTATGTTCATGACAGTAATATATGTGAGTTCTTCATGTATTTACCTTCCATTTTTTTAAGTTTCGGAAAAAATGAATTGAATTACAGGGAGAATATATTGAGTAAACCCTTTTTGACCAGTATTTACTCATATTCCATATGTAATGTTTTAAGTATTCCTCTTTTTCACTAATGGCTAACAATATAATAATGATTTTTTATATTGAGTAAAATAGAGCATAAACACTTAGATTAAAAATTTTATTTCTAAAAAAAAAAAAAAAAATAGTAGGGGAAAGTGGGGTAAAACCGGCTAGCTAAGGTTTGAAGGCTTCCAGAAACCACAATTTTTACCACAAATAAGTAAAGTTTGGTTGAAATAAAGTCTAATTATCTGTTAATGTAACCACAGTTTCAAAAACAAAATCTAATTTTTTAAAGAAGTTTTACCCTACTTTTGTTCTAAAAAGTTATTTTTCCCGGTTTTACCCCACTAGTAGGGTAAAACTGGGTACATATGTTTTTCTTATGGGGAAATAAAAATGTAAAGATTTTTAATCAAATTAATGTTTTTTTTGTTAATAAAAAATCTTGTTCATGCATTAAAACAAACCCCCCTTTTGGGAACAATACAAAAATATAAACAAATAACAACACTAATCTTTTTAGCTTTTTCAAAACAATTATATATTTCAAAAAGTAAATTCATAGTTCCAAGATTTATCATATTGTTTGTCGTTATACATACTTTTCCAGTGTTATAATTAAACATAATTAGGTAAAATTATACTTGTCATGTTTCGAGAACCGTGGCATAGCAGCTACCCGTTTTTACCCCGCGCGTAAAGTTTAAATAAAACATTAAGTCATTGAGGCAAACCAAACGCTAAAGACAACTACTTAGTGCTAACATAAAGGTATTTAAAACTTGTACTAAGGGAACTGCATGCCTGTATTCTATTTGGAATAGGAGCGCAGTACAATCAAAAACCTTTTGCACCAAAATCAAAAGCAGGTTTCACGAAAATTGAATTGTTGTCACTGACACAAAACAAGCACGACTAAGGATTTGGCGTAATGACAGCTTCTTCTTCTTCAAAGGTGGATTGTAGTTCCTCCGTTATCAGCCTGACTGCAGTACAGACAACGGCTAAGAGGAGGTTCTCGGTTTGCTCCCGACTACCCGGTTTTACCCTACTCTCCCCTTTATAATATTTTGCAAAATAATTTGTTTAAATCGAATACATGCATACATGATAATCAGTGGAAGACCTACACGTAAAACGGGGGGGGGGGTCTTGACATCTGGCGAAAGAGGTAAAGGAATTGAAAAACAATGATGACCATTTTTACTGACTTTGAGTGTATGCTAAAGTCAACTCCTAATTTTCTTGTGTCCCCGATAATTATTTTAGCCCTAAACCAATATACCCATCTTTCGTAAATTTATTTACAATATTTACCAGTATTGTCGACGTCAATTTTCTCCATTAGATTTCGGAACTCAACTGGAGTAGGGTCCAAGTCTAATGCTCGCAAAAAAATCTGGAACAAGTATTCGTCACATAAGTATTACAAAGTAATAATAATGTTCTATACAAATTAGATCTGTTAAAATGGATCCATGATCATGGTTTAAAGAAAACCTAGTGGCCCCTTTAGACCTTCTTAATAATTTTCAGATGAAGAACTCGATCGGGAGATTCTTGTTCATGCAAACATGTTGAGGTAGATATATGGAATCCTCCAGTCCTTCGACTGAGTAAGAGGTGTTTGAAACTATTAGAAAATAGAATGCGATGAGTTAGAGTTTCATAACTTACCTTCAAGGCCTCTATTTGTTTAGTACCTTGAACCCATGATCAACAATTAAACGCACAGGACTCGAAGAACAGCTTGTTGCTTAAAATGCAAAATAGAAATTTTCCCTATCGCCATCAGAGAAATAGAAAATTTTTATATGACCGTCTTTGTTTTTCACAACAAAACTATTGAAATTACGATTTATAACATTTTTGAATCGCATGTAAATTCAGGTTTCATTTGTGATCAGTCTTACAGCTCTACTTAGGACAGCCCCTTGTGGTCAGGAAAGTTTATTATTATTATCTATTCCTTTAAAGTACGTAAAATATAGTGTTTTATTTTCAAAAATATAAAACTGTTGATGTGGTATTCTCATTAGCGATTTTTCTTCAAAATATTGAAATGGTGCTTCATTTCTGCTACGGGAGTAGGTACAACAGATTTATTATGCTATTCTGAGACTACAGATCTACTAGATCAACCAGTCAGTTTGTAAGCCCCCCGGAAGCCTCCGTTTGATCCTTATAAATGTTTCTTTATAACGATTCTCCCTATAACGATAATTCCACTGTAACGATGGATATTGACACGGATGTTTGGTCTGCCATAGGAACAATGTATTTATCCCCTCTGTATAACGATATAGCCCACCCTCTATAACGAAGACAATTATCCCCTCTGTATAACGATATAGCCCACCCTCTATAACGAAGGATATTGACACGGATGTTTGGTCTGCCATAGGAACAATGTATTTATCCCCTCTGTATAACGATATAGCCCACCCTCTATAACGATGGATATTGGCACGGATGTTTGGTCTGCCATAGGAACAATGTATTTATCCCCTCTGTATAACGATATAGCCCACCCTCTATAACGATGGATATTGACACGGATGTTTGGTCTGCCATAGGAACAATGTATTTATCCCCTCTGTATAACGATATAGCCCACCCTCTATAACGATGGATATTGGCACGGATGTTTGGTCTGCCATAGGAACAATGTATTTATCCCCTCTGTATAACGATATAGCCCACCCTCTATAACGATGGATATTGGCACGGATGTTTGGTCTGCCATAGGAACAATGTATTTATCCCCTCTGTATAACGATATAGCCCACCCTCTATAACGATGTATAAAGGCACGGATGTTTGGTCTTACATAGGAACAATGTAATTAAAACCTCTGTATAAAGATATAGCCCACCCTCTATAACGATGGATATTGGCACGGATGTTTGGTCTGCCATAGGAACAATGCATTTATCCCCTCTGTATAACGATATAGCCCACCCTCTATAACGATGGATATTGGCACGGATGTTTGGTCTGCCATAGGAACAATGTATTTATCCCCTCTGTATAACGATATAGCCCACCCTCTATAACGATGGATATTGGCACGGATGTTTGGTCTGCCATAGGAACAATGTATTTATCCCCTCTGTATAACGATATAGCCCACCCTCTATAACGATGTTTTCCCTTGGATGAAAACTCAAATTTTTGAAGAAGAGATAAGTAAATGGGATTGTGAATTGAAGGGAAAGAAAATCTTGCTTCTTACCTGCCCACGCCACAAGTGTCCTTCGACCAATGGATCAAAGTGGAAAGAGAAAAAAACCCTTAAAAAGACACTATAGGTGAAGGATTTTAATGGAACTCATCGAGTCAAATGGGAATATTAAACCCACTATATTAGATGCCGTTTATCAGCAGGAGGGCACGGGAATAGGCGACAGGAAAGACAATAAGGCATTCCTTCAAGCATGCAGGATGGCTGGAAGACCCAGAACAGAAGATGACGATGACTTACCTTTAGCGATTTGGGCTCAGCAGTTTGAGCTTCCCACAATGTATTCACCATATAGACTACAAACTTTCGAAAACATCGATGAAACAATGTTTACAACAGCAGTAGTTTGAGGACATTCTCAATGCAGTTCGGGACCAGTCCCAACTCCACATCAGGCCTTGGAGGCACCTAAAGTACTCCACAAATTCTTCACTTGCCACGAAGTTGACCCAGTGGCTATATAGTTGACAGCGGATATATTTAAGCTTAGAAGATAAAGTGAGGTCATTGCTTTGGAAGGCGAAAAAAAGGCATACAACGTTGAAATACTTCTTTAATTAAAATGTCAGTATGTTCAGAACCATATTTACCGTATTTACTAATTTAAATAATTATTAATAATTAATTATACTAATCTTAAGTACATGTAAATATCTCTTACATCTTAATATTCTATAACATTGTAATAATAATTACTATGTGAGAATATAATGTGAATATATATATTTTTTATATATTTATATATATATATATATATATATATATATATATATATATATATATATATATATATATATATATATATATATATACATACACTGTACAGTGTCTTGTTTTAATACACTACTGTACTGTATATAGAAAGAAAAAAATGATATTTCTTTCTATAACGATGAAAATGTCTGGCCCCATTGATATCGTTATAGAGAGTCTACTGTATTTACCTTTATATATTTATTTTCAATCCTTCCTTCACCAATTCCTTCAATCAAACTTCCTTGGAATCGACAAAATATGTCAGCTATTTCATCCACATGCTCTGGAGTAAATTTAAATTCAGGCTGCAAATTCTTATTGATGAACTCCTTGTATTTCAGTATTGCTTCACTTTCTACTGGGACGGTCTAGGGGTGAGGAAAAGTAACATTTATTAATACTTTTACAGTTTTAGTTTCTTCTTTTTATTTCAATTAAAAAAATTATTATTAATAAACAACTATTTTGTGTGTATGTATGTACATACATATATATAACATGATCTAAAGGCTACACCTTGTAGTTGTAACCATTGGGTTCATCGGAAGCTCTTACACATTCATTTATTGCAATTGTTGAAAATGGTTTTTGTGAATCCACTAACCTTCAAATTGCACATCAATTCTAATGATAAACAAATAGTCAAATGATCGATCACTGGTTCAGCTTAGATATGAGAGTTAAGACGTAAGTGTCTTAAAGCACTTTAATAACTTTGAATCATGAGTTCGATTCCCACCTAGGCAAAGGAAATTTAATGGCAAACTCACTAAATAAAGTCCATAGTCCCATCATGGCTAGAAAAGAAAGATTCCCTGAAGATCTACTATTGCGATTATCCTTAGTCATAAGTAGGCGATAATTTTATGAAAATAAATTTTATTAAACAAATAAACTCTCATTCCTTCATAAGGCTTTCTTCAGTTTTTTCTCCTGTTATTATTATTATTTATAAACGTCCACATTTTGCTACTATGGTTAATTGGGACGGTTTGGGGGATTTTCTCCAGGTTACCACCCTATTCAAGCCAGGATGGGACTAAGGATTTAATTTAACGAGTTCTGTCCTGTCATTATTGTAATATGTATTTATTTACTTTATAAGTATGAAAAACATGCTATTTATTTAAGTCCACTTTATGTACCTATAGCTAATTGGGATGTTATCAACAAGTTAATACCTTTGACCCTGGGTGGGACTATGGGTTTTATTTAATGAGTTCGTTACTAAAACGTCGAAACACTAACCCAAGACACAATGCTTAATAAATTTATTAAGACCATTTCTTCAATATACATGACTAACCATAGCCCCATTATAAATATGAAAATGAATTATCCTAATTGTATTCTTGATTTTTAATGCTAGTTGTCGGATGCTGTTTGATCTAATTTGCAAATTAGTTAAGAAAAGTTTCTGTTGCAAAGTTAGGAGTTGCATTCCTGACACCGAGTACGCCAGTGTCATATACATTTTGACAAATCTGGTCAACTCCTTTCATGGGCTTAGAATTCACTTAAGGCTGTCGTAGGAAGTGGCCATCATAAACTCAGCCAAAAATGGTGTGCTTTTGCTAATAATTAGATTACTAAAAATGGTGGAACCAAGCATACCATATTTGCTGCCTGTATCTTGTCTTGATAAAACGAAGATTTGAGCTTTGGAGTGTGGGAGCACTCAGATATTTAAAGAAACTCCCTTTCCGCAATCTTCCGGTCTGAGATTATGTTGAGTTCAACGAGTTAATGGTGATAGTAAAATAGACCCATTTGAATTCGGGTGTCAGCACCACTTCTTGACAAGAATTCATAAAAAGAGTGACTAGTCAAAGTGACTAGAAGTCATTATTCGATGTAGGAATATGCAGAATATATTCCAAACCGGAGCGAACATAACAATGGAAACTGCCATAATGCAATATAACTTGGATGCAGAGCTTAGCAGGATAGGTGATGGAGGGAAGCATATGACCTGTTAGCAAGAATTAGTTCTTCTGATGCCTCGACGAGTTTCTCCATGAGGGAAAACGGGAAAACTAACAGTTATGAATATCAGTAAAACAGATAATCTTAACAACACTTCTGAACAGGGAGAGGATAATTCCATACTTATTTGGAGCTATACAAGATCACCGCAGATGGAATTAAAATCATAGTCGACAAGGGACTTTTATACTGGCCCTGCTATTATCTGCCTATAAGGAGACAGAGTGCGCTTTCTGGGGCTGCGGAAAAGAAAAGTCCGTCACGCAGGGGCTGCGTAAACTAAGCAGATTTCCCACTTGAAGTTTTACAATAGAGAGATTTCACGAGAGCCAAGCAGTTAATGAAACGGCCGGACTAGCTTTTGGCGGGAAAGTCACTTCGCCCGTTAGCCGCCCAGATTTCATAAAAATGCAAATATCTTGGTTAATATTCAAGATAGAGAATAAATGTATATAACGATATTTATAGTAAATTTAATATGCAATAAGATTGATTCTCCATTGACAGCGGCGCTATGAGCTAACAAGTTACCTCTTGATGTCTCCCCGATAAATTCGAAATTGTGCCTTATTTCTGCTAGACCTATTATATCCCACTCTATCTTGTCAAGGGCCTCTTCTAATTCTTTTAATTTCGTCTGATCCCGTAGTGTTCTTGTATTTAGAGTGTCAATTCTTGCCAATTTTCCTTTCTTTATTTGCTATATGGTTTGTTTCTTTTCCTTCTCTTGTTTCTTGTTGTTAGCTCTCTGAGGACTCACTCCCACCTAAGAGTCTGGAATATTTCCAGCTGTTTGTGTCAATGGAAACTATGGAACAGGATTCATTGTTAATAAAAGATTAAGAAAGAATATGGCAGAGTTTCAAAGCATATCTCCTAGAATAGCCAAGTTAAGTATCAAACTCAGTGGAATCCTTCACACTTTCATTCAGGTTCACGCCCCAACCTCTGCAAGCACGGAGGATGAGATAATGATTTTTATGAGGAACTGGACACCGTTCTAGCAGGAAATAAAAACAGAAGATTCTGCACCGTGTTAGGTGATTTCAATGCGAAGGTCGGCAGGAGAAAAGCGGAAGATGGCGAAGCCATTGGAAAATATGGGAAAGGACCTAGAAATTCACGAGGAGAGCTATTATTGGAGTTCGCCCTTAGGAATCAATTGAAGTTGCTTAATAGCTTCCATAAACTGTCTTGGGGAAAAAAGTGGACTTGGAGGAGCCCTAATTATGAAACTCACGAAATAGACTATATTCTTAACCCCAATAAAAAGTCAGTGAAGGGTGTTGGCCCTATCAGGAATAGGGATTTTGATTCTGACCACAGACTGGTTGCCGGCTGCATGATTATCCCAAAAAGACGTTTTTTTCATTCGAAATCGCGCTAGTAGATCTAAAGGTATATCGCCAAAGTTCGAAGAAAATCTCAGGAATTTGTTTGCCAAAATTGACTTAAAGGAAGGAAATGAGGTTGAAAGGATATACTCAAAAATTCTGGAAAACATCAAAACAGCCAAGGAGCTACAACAAGTTTCCAAAAAAGAAATAAATTTACCCAAAAGAAGTTGCAAACTATCAGATAAGACCAAGGAAATTATTGGACATAGAGAACAGTTAAATAGAATCGTAAACAAAACCCCCCAGCAGAAAATCCAACATGTGGAACTCAGAAAACTGGCCCGGAAAAAGATCAAGCATGATATTAAGATATACGATTAGAAGCTTATAAATGAATGCTTGGATACAAATGGTTCAACTAAAGAAATTTTTAGAAAAATAGGAAATATAAATAAATCATATATAAGCAGCATTAAGTCTTTATCTGGAAGAGAAGTTACCAAGAGAGAAGAAATAGTAGAAGCAGTGACACAATATTATGAAAAACTTTACTGTGACAAAGAGGCTCAAAACAACACAGTGGCAGAGCCCGACAGAGAAATAGAAGGACAAAGCAAAAGTAATAGGAAACTGGAAGACCTCAGCATTATGAAGCATAAAACGACTAAATATCGAGTTTGGTAATGATCAAAAAAAAAATTGCGACCGCTAGAGCGGTAACAGACATATATATATATATATATATATATATATATATATATATATATATATATATATATATATACAGTTTTGAACGGACCTCATTTTCGTCATCTACTAGATAGGATCGATGGACATTTGAAGAAAAATTTCGAAAATTCCGTCATGAGTATTTCGTGGACTGAGTGGGGTGAAATAAATAGTTCTGTGCACTTTTCAAGTTGTATATTAAAAACAATAAAAACTTCTTGGGATAAAATATTTACAGGTAACAAGTCTAGTAGTTTCACTATTCACTATGGTCCAGTTTGAATAGCCACAACTCAGTCACAGTTAGCACGAGACACTAGATATTTTCTTTCGCATTTCTAACTTTGCACTCGCAATCCGGTTAACTATTTTTACTAACTCAACATATTTTATAAAACCATCTGGTATTTTTTTATATTGCCAGGTTATCATATTTGATAGCGAACGACTCACGAGTACGTGCGTCGCCGCTACAAGCACAACCTCAATAGCTGATTTCCCTTAAGGGAAATCTGCTAAAAGTAAGGCTCTCTAGGAGTTCGTTATATGGGATTAGGGACAGAAAGTGGGCCTTGAATTGGATGTTCCTAGCTAAGGACTGCAGTGAATAGTTCAAAATGGTGGCAGAGGCTAAGGTCCTAAAAGGACGGTAACACCTAGAACTAAGAACGTCTTTTTTCAATTATTACATAATTTTAATTATTTATTAACGTCCACTTTTTGCAACTAAGGCTAATTGGGGTGGGTTATCTGCAGGTGACCACCCTTTTCTATCCTGGATGGGACTAAGGATTTTATTTAATGAATTCCGTCACTAAATAAATTCCTTGCCCAGGCGGGAATCGAACTCGCCACTCTAGGATTACCATGTGAGATTAAAGGCAACGCTAACTCACATGGCTAACCTGAGCCCCAATTAGTACATTTGTATGTAAGTATTTGTGCATGGGTTCTCTTTTATGGGAGACCAGCCGACCTGATTTTGTTTCTTTAAAATCACATTGAAAGATCAATCCGGATCCCATCATTCTTGCGTGATCTAGAATGACCCCATAATCCATCATATCAATGATTATAATGCTAATACGCCTTATGATGTAAACACACACCATCAGAAGACAAATGAGATTCATTTGAGTCTCCCTTTTATTGTAATAGCTCTTTGATATTTTAGCAATAGTCGACCTCACTATATGATGCTTTTTACTACATAATTGTTTTCCTTTTAGACATACACCAACAATGATGGGCTTCAAATTGTCGGTGGTATGGAAATGGCTCGTGCTTAAAGCTCCAGTAGGATCGTAGACAGGAACCAAATTAAAATTCCTCTATATTTCGGCCATCCATTAGCAATAAGAAATCTTTCTTGACATTTAAAAATTAAAATTAATTCGCTGTCTGCTATAATTATGATTTTCTCTTCAAAATGGACAAAAGTGATACGGGTTTGATATACAAATTTTAAAATGATTAACGGCACTATTAATGGGTTAATGAGTTAACTAGAATTATATTTTACCGGGGCGTCAATATCCACGTCCAAGAACTTCAGCATAATGGCACTCAAAAGTGAAGATAACTAACTGCTTCGT
The DNA here is from genome assembly GCA_019009955.1 of Riptortus pedestris. Lineage (NCBI taxonomy): Eukaryota > Metazoa > Arthropoda > Insecta > Hemiptera > Alydidae > Riptortus > Riptortus pedestris. The sequence goes on along the minus strand of CM032232.1, from coordinate 43,700,388 downwards.
ACTTCCTGCTATTTTGGTCTTCAAACTAGCGTAACCATTGGAAACCTGGCTGTTTAGTTTATATAGCAGAACCATTGTGGAATCGATATTTATTGTTTTGTCGAGTTATTTCTAGAATTGAACCATTCTCGTATAAAAATCATTTTTCAAAAAATAGAAAATTGAATTGGAAGTTAGCTTCAATTTTTTTAGTTTTAATAGAACAAAACTAAACTACAACAGCTTCCAAAAGTAAAAAATTCGTCAAGCAGAGGCACTGCATAAGCTAGTCAGGATATCCCTAATTTTAAATAGAAATTTACGATAAATGGTTATTTACATTTGTACTATGAGTGTACGAAATCAGGTCCTCCCACTATTATAGGATGGCACCCGGAAAAAGGTTGATGGACCGCGTATTTCCAATCCCACTAGTCAAAATTCAGCCCTCAAGAACTCGATCTATAGCTTTACATGAACGTATAAATATCGAATTTCGCAATGTTTAAACAAAATCTATACAAACTAAATAAACAAGATGTATCGATGTACTTGTTTTATTTAAATCCTTTCAGTTGAAAGAGATATACATATAATATCTCCATACAAACGCATACCACCAAAAAATGTTAAGAATATAATTTACAAATCTCTTTATGATAAACAATTCTGCAATTTAGATTCCAAATTGTTATTATCTACCATCCAAAACAAAATTGGCAATATATAAATATGGGGAAATGCCTTAAACTAAATTAAAAGTTTACGGCATTTCCCCATATTTATATATTGCCGATTTTGATGAAATAAAATTAAATATTTCATGTGCAAATAACGAAGGAAAAAAATGATTTATGCCGTCAAAATGTTATTTATAATTTATCATAGTGAAAAACACTTTTTCTGTAATCCTTGAATAATGGTAACATTACTAAACTGAAATGAGTGAAGAAAGTGAAACATTTTGCAATAGAGTGAAGAAAGTGAATTGCCTTCTTAATTAGTAATAAGTATAAATTAAAAAATAATTTGAAGTTGGAAATTAAATGCTTTTAAATGTTTCTTAACATTGTAAGAATTTATTTTAACAAAATAAATTGAAATGTGAATGAATTATTGGTGGAAATAATCAATATATTTTAAAATTTAAATATAATAATAATTACCTTCCTTGATTATAACCTGCACTTGTTTATAACTGCACTACTTCACAATCATCACTAGTTGTTTTATAACTATGCTTATAACCTTTCACAACCATGCTTATAACCTACGACAACATACCATAATCTTCACAACATCCTAATTTTGTTCATATTCTGGTTAGATCTGATCATGTATTACACGATTAAAGAAAAAAATTAATATTACACTCGTGACAAAAGTAGAATTTACAACTCTCGTGAAATTACCACACTCGCTTCGCTCGTGTGGGTAAACGTTTCACTCGAGTTGTAAAATGATCTACTTTCGTCACTTGTATAATAAATAACTATTTTGTGACTCAGAACACGGCCATCTAAGCACAGCGATCCAATTTAGGGCCGGCTGGTATCCCTGAAAGGGCACTGCCTTCGACTTTGGCAAAAGAACAGATAATTTTTAAAAAGTCCCTCAAGCAGGGGCTGTGTAAACTAAGCAGTATCCCTTGTGAAGTATTGCAATAGATAAATCTCAATTATTATGCATTGGATCGAAAACATGTAAAGAATTAATCTCATTGCAAAAACAATGTTCTATGAATTTTGTTATATACATGTTTTCTCTATATTGACTATTAACCGAGATATTTCCATATTTTAGTTTTTAGCCAACCCCCACTCCTGCTCATGTCATATTAACTATAAGCTGTTATGTCATGAACCAGTTTGTTCCAAGATTAAATACCAAATATGGTTTTCATTGAACTATTACTTTGTGAGACCTGTTCAAATGAATCATGTGATGACGATGATGTCATCAATAGTAATTTTCGTTCTTTCGTTTCGTCAACACTAAAGATCATATTTAATATTGGCTGAAATCGGAGCTGGAATAGTGGTGTTTTATAGAGGGTGAATTAGAAAATTCAAAAAATCTTTGTTATTTTGAGTCGGATCATAAAATGTTATAGAGCCAATCTTATTAAACTTTTGACTTTCTACAATTGTTGATTAAAGCATTTTTTGGTAACTCAAGTATTAAGTGAGTTATTCATACTTTATAGTTTTCTACCTTTAGTGACCCCCCCCCCATCCCTTCTACTCATCGGTTTTTACACATAAATAGAGAATAAGTGGTGATATGAGATCACGTTTTATACCAGCACTTGGGAAATTTGCTTAGTTTATGCAGCCCCAGCATGACAGACTTTTCTACAGGTATAGTGGGTTGCATCAATCAGCCACTTTGTGAAAACACTCATTCAAAGAAAGTATGAGTGTATGATTCTTTACGGAGCATACTACGATGAAGGGGATTCATTTGGCCTAACAATCAATTCAATCATGACCGAACTGAGATTTAAAAGCCATCTTGTGAAGCTGATTGCCTACCGTCCATTCATAATTAGAAATACCTCCCATAAAGTCGCTTTGGAGGCAAATGAATAATATAATATTCATATATATCATTATACAATAATAATATATTTTTCTGAATAACATATTTATATATTTCAAATAAATAATTTATAAATATACAACAAGGTAAAATCATCCCAATAAATCAAACAATTCATATGAGCAAAATACAAATGATCCATGCAAATAAATATCACAAATAAGTAAAATTAGAAAATATTTGAAACCATCTTAACTCTCAATGTCATTAGCAACTAACTAAAGCATGAGGACAAAATTAAGAAATATTGAACAGTTTAAAATAATCATAATATCTAGTTCCAAAATTCGGACATTAGTTCACTGTTGTTTTGAAAAATTCTACTTTTCAAATTCTAAGTTAAAGTTAAGAGATGGAAGGTAACCTTCTTTAGATTCATTATAACTCCTAAACCAATATTTGGAAATTTAGCAAAACAATGGGTCGGTCATATTAAGCTATTCTCATATAGATGACTTTTATTTTAAAAAACAAAATATAAAATAAAGTAACAAATAAGAATCCGTTAAGAAGAATGTGGGGATCACATGTCCAAAAAAAATCAATGGAGGGAATTGTATTATATTATAACAGTGGGCTATGACAAAGCTAACATAGGTTTTTTTCCTTGACAAACATCATTTACAAGATGATGGATAAAAAGAGGACAAAAGTGGTCCCCAATTTTTAAATGATATATATGTTTATATAGGATGTATATGTATATGGGCCATTAACTAGGGTTCAGGCTCTTAACTACCTTCTTAAGGTTGTGGAACTAAATTAGTTAACCCTTCATAGGGCAAGAGCTGCTAAAGTGGCCACCTACCGCCCTCTTTCAAACTCGGACTGACAGTACTGCTAATAGTTACAAGGGTGTCCACTAGATGTGAGGAGAAAATAAGGAATTATTCCTGAATGTTTGCCCTTCCAGAGCCGAGATCTCCCTCCCGGCCGCTAAAATAGCCCTTGCCCAATCCAGCTACCTGCTCAGTTAGAACTAATTTGGACGCTCACAATGTGTTACCTGTTGTCATCTACATACTTCTGCTTTTAATCCAGTAAAATGAAATGTAATACTTTACTAAGATATTCTTGATCATATTTCAGTAAATATAAATTCATAATGTTTTGCCGCAAGTGTGATCTTTGTAAAGGAACTAAAAAAAATATGGCTCTGCCATTCTATTTTTACAATTTTACCGTATAGTAAATAAAAAGTATTATTTTTCATTTCCTTATAGTAATTTTTTTACGACGTTTACCCTTTAAACAATCAAATTCGACATTATAAGTGAATTATATTTTATACCATATTAGTATTCTCAAATATGTTTATTAGAGTGATAACAAACATTGCAAGTCTTGGCTGAAACAGAAAAGAGCAGGTAATAGAAACATTTTATGCAAAAATATTGCTGGGGCTCAGGTTAGCCATGTGAGTTAAAGCGTTGACTTTAATTTCACCTGGTAAACCTAGAGTGGCGAGTTCGATTCCCGTCTGGGCAATAGGAATTTATTTAGTGACGGAATTCATTAAATAAAATCCATAGTCCCACCCTGGCTAGAAAAGGCTGGTAACCGACAGATAACCCGTCCCAATTAGCCTTAGTTGCAAAAAGTGGATGTTAATAAATATTAATAATAAAAAATATTGCTGAAACTATTCAGTGTGAGATAAAAAGGACAGGAGCAGGTAATGAGCCGAACCCTTTCCCTGCCAGGCAAGGAGACAGGTAGAATTCTGGCGTCCGTCAGCTGGTAATCCCCAGGTAGGCCGACTCCTTTAATGGACAAGGACCTCTACAGTGGCCTCTCCAATAATGTATTCTCTTATTTTTTAAAACTATTCTGTTATTATTAATAGTCATTTATAGAAAAATATAATTTTTCTGATAGCCAGCAAATTGTGCTCTATAAAGGGTCAAAGATCATTATACTATATTTTAGGTGAAAAAAAACAAACTTTTATTTGATTTCACTCTACAAATTCCTCATGGATTTAGTAAGTTGGTAATGATCATCATTTCGAAGCAAATATCTACATTTTCTAAAAATAATAAATAATGTTTTAATCACTAATAATTCTGTGATTAAGAGAGAACAATCATGATCATTAAAATTACATATCCGAAAGTTATATTAGAATATTATAAAATAAATTATATTTAATATAGTTTTGTTTCAGAATAATAAAATTAATATATGCACATACATAAAGAAAATTAAAATTTATGCTTGAAGGACATCTGGATTAGGATCTGAAATAGTGTTCTCCGCTTCAGTATTTGTTTCATGTTCCTTTTCAGAAGGATTTTCACTTTCAATATTTTCCTTTTCTGAATTTTCAATGTTACTTAATTTTTCTTTTATTTCTTCAACATTGTCTATTTTAGGCTGTTCACTGCTACGCCTTGACCTCTGTTCTCCCTGATTAGCCAAAGATGCTGAAGATAACATTAATGCTACTTGCTCAGCAGTCGGACATCCTACTAGGGCAATATCATCTCCGTTATAGCCACATGATATCAAAATCTGATGTAGTCTGGTAAAACAACCAATCACATTATTCTGAAATGAAGCAGACATTAAAAATTAATAAAAATTGGAATATTTAAAAGGAGATTTACATTTTTTAAATTATATAAAATATAAGAGGCAACTAATGTTGTACACATTGTCTCCTAAGTTTTATGTATAGATTTTTCTCCAGGCTGTTGCCAGTGCTTCAACAACTCTCAAGCACACCTCTGGGGATTAGATAATTAACACGTTGTTGACCAACCAACACCAAAAGTTATGAGAGCTGATTGACTCAACTCGATAAGGTGTAAACTTCTATTTTCATTACGAGCTCTTTTAGAAATTTGTATGTTTGTCTGCCATGTTTAAAATGAAGAAACCTAATAATAAGAACAAATAAGAAAAGCAAAAACATTAAAAAACCAGTATGAGAATGCTAACAAAACACATCGGGTGTGATTACTTTTTTTACAATTTATAACTACACTTTTTTGGCATAAGCCTTGACAAAGAATTGATTCTATCAGCTGTTTGGGAGTCCAACATTATTTTACCAGCCTAGACAGGGCTGTTCAGACAGAAGAAAGGCTCTTGATATGAGAGTTTAGTTTTAAGCTTTATGCTCCTTAAGATACATATGTATTGTTGTGAAAAGTAGAGACAAATTAATTATAGAAATTTGAGTGAGGTGAAGAGGTGCCTGTATTGTTCAGTGATTGCTGAACATAGGTAAAGAATAAGTATAAAATATGAAAATAGGCATTCAGCAAGTATTTTAAAAAACTGCCATTTTATGCAGTTATCAAATGAAAGAAATTTCTCTTTTGTAGGCGCAAAAGAGAAAAATTATGCAATTGTATAGTACCTTAATTGGTGTATATAGGATAAATTCAGTAGCTCTATTAGCTAAATAGAGGTGCATCGTTGCTTGTATTCCACCAAGCTTTGTTTTAATTCCTTTTAGACCAATTTTCACCAATTCAGCAAGAGCAGCAGGCTGGGCCCATGGTTCCTTCCTAACTCCTTCTTTAGGAGTCCAGTTCTCTGCCTAAAAAACAAATAAATACTTATAAACCATAAATATGTTAATAAAGAATGATATATATGTATATATATTTGTAATTTAATGTTATTTAGAGATTGAGACATTATTGCCAAACTTGATATTAAAATTTGTGATGTAAAACTAAAAATCAAGTTTGTTAATGCTTGATATTGGACCAGTAGGAGTGGGGGTTTAAAAAGAGTAAAATACAAAATAATGTATCTCTGTTATAAATTGAATCTAAAAGCAAAACAAATAAGTCAATGCAATACAATTGTTGTTTTAAATATTTTTCTCTAACTCGAATTGTAATCAAGTTATTTGTATTTCTTTCTCTTAAGTCTTGAGTTAACACCGAATCCTACCCGCTCAATTTTAACTAGAAAACAAGTGTAGCCCAAAATATCTCTTGTCAAGGATAAATTTCAAGCCGTGTTTATATTGGGTTCTTATTACAGGACAATAAAGATAGAAATTTAAGTGATATCAGAGTATCATTCCAGAACATAGTAAAACTGCTAGTTTACACAGCATCACCTTGACTTTTTAATAATTGGGATATCCAGCAAAAGAAAGATCAATCAATTTATAAAATAAATAAATATATGAAATTACCGCTTCCAAAAAATTCCGAAATCCTGGAAGGAGGTGATTAGTAGCATGGGAAATGAAAGCTTCACATGAAGTCTTGAGGCGGCGATCAACATCCTTCCTTGAGTCAAGGAGGTGCTCTCTGACCTGAGGAGATCCATCAAGGAGGAATTGAAGAAGTGAATTGTTTGAATTAAGTGAAAACACTTGAGTTCGTTTATTATACAGTTGGAATGCTGTAAATAAATGTTTAAAAGTTATAAAAATATAATAAATTAAAAAAATTACAAAAAGGTAATTGCAGTAAAGTATCATTTTAAAATTTATTGAGAACTCCTTTGTAGAGTAATTTAGTTTGACCTAGGATATTTATGGATACATTTTATTTTAAACTTCAATTTGTAGTCTTTCTAATTTAGTTTTTATTAGATTTTTCATAAGGGAAATCTACTAAATGAGACAAATAGATGCTAAAATCTATAGTGATAGATACATTTGTCTGTTAACAGCAGCCAACAATTTTTTTTTCATAATTAGCAAAATCGATATTTAAACATTTAAATAATAAAGTAAAACTGAAGATGAATTTCATTAATGACTGGAATAGGACCAGGAAGAGGGTTAGAGTGGGAGAAGTCAAAATATCTCTGCTGTTATGAGTTAAATAGAACAATTGAAATAATCTTGTAGCAAACTAAATTTTCTATAAATGTTGTTCTATTCATTGTTTCCGTATCTTGAATATTAAGTATTATGGGTAGATTTCGTTTTCAGCTTTCAGTAAATACCCATTCCCACTCATCTACCATTAAAATTTAAGCCAATAAATCATGATAGAACTTATTCCAAGCTTACTTATCTAATATTGTTATCAACAGACTTTCATTATGTGAGATACATCCAAAAATGTTACATATAATGTTATCAATTAAGATTTTCCGTTCTATGGTCAAAACTTTTTATTTAATTAATACCATTCTCAATATTTAACCAGTTAATTAATTACTACAGATCATATTTATTAAAGGCTGAATTAGGACCAGGAAGGAGGGGGGGGGATTAGAGGGAGAATTTGAAAATTCAAAATATCTCAGTTATTATGAGTCTGATCAAAAAATGTTATAGAACAAATATTGTTAAACATTAAATGTTTTATAATTATTGTTCTATATATTTTATTTTTAACTTGAATATTTATATTTGTAATAGAGATATTTGTAATTTTGGTTTCCCTTCCCCAGTCGAACCCCCAGTTCTTCTCATCCGAGTTTCACTTTAAGTAACTGAGTCACTGTTGCGGCAACAATAGCATTAATTAATGCAACAGTAATAAATGTAATACGGGTAGCTGCCACATGGTGGCAGCACATGACAGAGCTGCCCGAGCGGGAGAGAGAGAGAGCGAGAGAGATAGAGCCAGACGCCAGGATAATCCCCAAACTCTCTTATTGCCTAGTGTTTTTAAGCTCTTCCCAGGCTGCGGGGATTAACCAAACAACCAGTTCGGCCTAGACCTACAATAAGGCATCACCGTTCACACCGGCCCAGCTGCCACATGATTTCATACATCCACCTATATGACTTCGGCTCAAGCGGACACCAAGTGTTCCCCGGCCATCATTCTCTCTCTCTCTCTCTCTCTGTCTACCGTAAACGTGAGATCTCACCAGTTAAGGCTACTATTATTATTAATTGTTGTCAAAATGCCCATAGTTGATTAACTAGTTTCTAACACAGTACTAAGTTTATTATTATTATTTTTTTTAAAAGGGATTATTTTTTTTGTTATTTTGTCTATCTCACATGAGAAGAGGATTATTATTTTAATCATTAAATTATTAATGCCCTACATTTTAGTTATTTTCTTTGATGTTTCCCCCTTTCTCTGCTGCGACCAGCTGTATTAGCCAACATTGGCCATCACAAAACAGCAGTCGGTGTTAGGAGCTTCAAGCTGTTGTGCTGTAACAGTCACAAAACGTCCCGAGTAAATTTTACATTTCAACTCCTGTTTACATAGAAGAGGGGAAATATAGAGAATAGAAGGTGAATTGAGTTAGCCCAGCATTTCTTTCTAGGACACGAGAAATTTGCTTAGTTTACACAGCATGGCAGAATTTTTAGTTTGTGAAAAATTTGTTGTTGTTGTTGCAGCAAAAATGTCTAATTTTTTTTAGCTACTAATAACTTCTTTAGCACTATGCTTAATACTTTTAACTATTAATTACCTCTTTAGCACTGTTAATAATAGTTCTAATGACTAATAACCTCTTTACCTCTATGTTTAATAGTTCTTACTATTAATAACCTCTTTGGCACAATTACTAATAATCCAGCCAATATTCTTAAAACATATGCATACACATGCATTTAAAAATATTAACTGGCACAAATTACAAACTGGAAACATAGACTTCATAAATTACATGGAATAAGGTTATTCATCTTGATCAGTCAAAACAACTATGAGCAGCAATGTTAATTGTCCCACTATTAGTGTGAGCTTTTGTTATTTATGAGGTTTTATCTTTTGTTATAAATATTAAGTTCCTAAAATCACCAAAGAAACGTTCCCCTACAGCAAAAAGAGGTAAAAATCAATCTTTTGTCAACATGATATAGTGTCATGTAGCCCAAGTGAGAAAACTGTTTTTTTTTTTTATGATGGCATCTTCTCAGAATTTCATTGATGATAGAGCTGTAATCTCCAAAAGCATCTTATGAAGGACAAATAAATTATCTATTTGATAGTAACCTTATCTAAGTTGAAATATGCGATAATTGACCCTCCAGTAATTGTGAAGAATATGTTTTTCTATTATTATAATTATATCTTTCTGTGATAATAAATAATAATGATGTGGCTCAAATATCTAAGAACAAGAAGCAAAACAACCCTACTGTTCTGGAGCTTTATAACTTACCTTTAAATGTGAATATTGCAGGGATCGATGGAAGATAGGAGGGAGATTCCGCTGAAGAAAAATCTAAATAAAGCATTTATGAGTCTATTCAAATGCCTAATCATTTGATGATAAATTTTAAAAAAACATAATACGCCATAATGACTCTGGATGAAATATTCCCTAACTAGTCTATGAGACAACTTTCATTTATAAACTTCATTGCTTAATCACTTTGGTGAATGCATTTTATATATATATATATATATATATATATATATATATATATTATATATACACACATATATAAAACAACAACTATGGACTATAAAAACAGACATAAATGCAACTAAAAAAAAAAATATTGCTTACAACTATATGATGGATATGTCTAAAGAAATAATCAGCTAGATGGGAATCTACACAATTTTTTTGTTCATTACTGAATATACAGATAGCTCTGAAACCAGCAAAGATATCTGGTTGCTAAGCAGTAAACTGGTAAATGACATTTTTAAATAAATGGCTCCCATATCGAAGTGGAAGTGAAAAAAAATAGTTTATAAACACCGTCAGACATTTCAAAAAGGACATTAAAGTTCTGCATAATCAACTTCAACAAGACTCTGTCAATAAATGAGCTCCATCTTGAAATGGAAGTGAATTTTAAAAATTGTTATAAATGCATCATTTCGTCTACAATAAAACATATTCCTAACCAATTTCATCATAATGGTGAACATTATCTGGTGTCAGTCAATATATGATCACCATCTTGAAACTCAAATATGTACCGGCCTTCAATTATGACCTACAAAATGGCACCTTTGTACCAAACTTGAAAACAGGTGACATCATGATTTAACTTGCTCAGGGTGAAGAAAAACTTGGATGGGATGCAATAATCACAACGTAATGTATCTAATTATTATTATTGTGTGTTATGTTGACATAACCATTTTATTACTTGGGATCTGGGCTGGCTGGGAATGTCCATCACCAACAGAAGGATAAAAGGTCACACACCTCACATCTTAACTAAGAATGGAGGTGTGAGATTTTATTTTATCCTACCGATGATTGCCATTTTATAATATTTTATTAATTTGTTAGCAAGGTCAGCAAATAAAACTCTCCTTTGCCTTCAAATCTCATTACTATATTATGCTCTACATGTTTCACGGTCAATATGCCACCTCTTCGGGGACTTAAATTCTCATACTAGAGAAGAGCTCATCGACCTCAAAACCATTGAAGATATCCTCCTGCCATTTTACAAGCATTCTCTAGGTTTGAGTATTTTAGACCTTGAAGAGGTGGGCATAATGGCCACTGAAAAATATAAGGAAAATATAGTAAAGATATTTGGAGATGTAAAAAAGGTGTATTTAGTGAACCTGACAACATATTTCGAAGATATGTTCCAAATTACTCCATCCGATATAAGCCATTGAGTTAAAACTGGACTTCACTACTCTAGATCAATTATCATTCTTCATCATGTTCTTTCTCATTATTTATTAAAACAGTGACTTCTCTGACATCAGTATTAATCAATGCACAGATAGACTAAATAAAACAATAACATGCTTGATTCTATTAATACCTGCAGTCTTCATTTTACTGAAATCGAGAGCTACTTCTTTTACAGTAAAATCAACTTGGAATGGTGCAATTTGCTCTCTGAGGATCAGTAGGTGCTTTATCTGGAACATTTCTCCATCCATGGGTGTCTGAAACAACAACTAAGTTAATTGTTTATCTTTGATAGTAAAAATAAATTTATTTCATACAGTAGAACCCCTCATATCCGTCACCCACGGGACCGGAGCAAGATCGGTACACAAAAAAGGTCGGATGATCCGAGGAACAACAGAAAGTGAATAAAAACACACAGAAACGAGTAATATACATATTTATTATACAATATTTAATGTAAAATGGTCGTACATTACAAATTCATTTAAAAAAATCGGTTATATTTTTTTGTCTTAAGGAAGTTAACCTTGCTTTAGCAGAGGTATCCCTCCACTTTTTAATGCACATCACATCCATGGGTGTTGCGTTCGGATGCTGCTCGATGTATTTCATCGCAATTTCGATAGCCTCTTTAGCTGCCGTATGACTGATCTTTTCAGGTTCTTGTTTTTCGTCGTCCATTTCATCTTCCTCCATTTCACCTTTAAGAAATGCAGCTACGATTTGATCGTCGTCAAGTTCCTTGTTGGTGACCTCAGCCATGTCTCCTTCCAATAGCCACGTCGGCTGGCTGGATTTTGCCATCAATGGCTTGTAAATCTTGGAGAATCTCCGCTTCTGTTTTGACGATTTCAGGCTCATTAGAGCTTGAACCATCATATTCCATTCATATTCCGACTGGGAGCATTGTCGAGAAGCAAGACTGCGTTGAGTGGCAGATTTTTCATTTTCAAGTGTTTTTCTACATCTGGTACAAAATTATCAAAAAACCACTTTTTAAACAAAGAACTGTCCATCTAAGCCGAATTTTGATGTTGATAATAAACAAGCAGCGATGCCATATTCAGATGCTTGAATGCTCTGGGCTTTTTAGATTTCCCAATGACAACAATTCCACAATTTCATTTTGTGGTAGCCACTTGCATTACTACATGCTGCTATAGTCAGTCTATCCTTGGCTAATTTTGTTCCGGTTACATTTTCATGCTTTGCAGCAAGGGTTTTTTGTTTTTTTTGGGAGCATTTTGTAATTTAACCCTGTCTCGTCAATATTATAGACTTGATCCGGATGCATATTGTTGTCTTTGATAAAACCTTCAAATTTGTTTACGAAGTCTTTGGCTGCGTCTTCGTCGGCTGAGAGTTTTTCACCTGAAATAACAACGTGACAGATACCATGGCGGCGTTTCCATCGGTGAAGCCACCCTTCACTTGCACTGAAATTTTCCCCTTCCTCTCCTACTATTTTTTTGTGTAAAATCACCGCCTTCTCCAGAATTATAGCACCTAACAAAGGAGTTCCTTTGCGTCACCTTGACAAAACCAAACCCAGAGAGCATCATCTAGCACGTCAAATTTAGGCTTTTTAAGCGCCTTTCTATTTTTTAATGCTTCTTCCCCTTCCACTGTCTTGCAGTAGGATTCAATATTTCTTCTGTTTTTCATCCAGTCTTTAATTGTTGTGACGCCTGTTCTTAATTCACAAGAACTGACTCACCATTGTCCAACCATTGAAGAACTTCCAACTTCTTCTGTAGCGTGCATACTGTACGTTTGCGTTTTTCTTTTGTAGCCATAATCACTGTATCACTAGCGATAACAACAACTAAATTACAACTTAAAATTAACAAATAGGAACACGGTTTAACAACAATATGCAATGCGTCACGAGCGAGCTGGTGTAAAACTGTTGTTTTCCGATTGGTATCTTCTCCGGGCTTGCCACTGTGATTCAAAGACTCTTACTTCCCAGAAAAGTGACGGATAATCCGATTTGAGGGGTTCTACTGTACTTTCTTTAGAATTCCAAGGTCAAAACTAACAAATAAACTAATTATCATATAGATATAACAAACAGTTGTTAATAATACCTTATTAGCTGAAATCTGGGTAGAAGCACTGGAAATAGCTTCAATACAAATAGAAATAGCTTCCTGCGAAATTCCTTGAAATGTAGATTTTTCCAAACATCGGTATAATCTGCTCAAACAAAGGAGTGTCCTGCGAAGAGGAGGATACCACATACCATGAAGATCAGCCGGACTACCTTAAAATAATGAACATTTTATCAATCCCAACCGTTCTAAGTAAACGCATAGAAAAAATAACATTAAAAATATTTACTTGTTGTTCCGATTGCTTGATGGCTTATTCTAGCAACTTCTTGTGAGGCAAGTGATGAAGATGAATCACAACGGTTAAGTGAAGCTAATTCTTGTTCCTGAAGAGATTCAGCTATTTGCTGACAGTATAAACACAATAATTTATATTAGAGAAAGTTAACAGTAAACAAAAAGGGGCGAACCCCATTGGGGAGGAGCAAATTGACTCAAAACATGCAGTTTCACAATTATTAAATTAATGAAAGTGAACACAGCTTTTTTTTCTTAAATGGAAGGGACCTTAATGTCTACTTATAAGTACTTTGTTTTTTTGTTTATTTGCAGTTCTATAAGGTTTTTAACCATCAAACGTATAAACATTTTAAAACTAACCTGCATCATATGTAATTTCTCAGGATATGCAAGGTCTCCAGGTGAAGGCGAATACCCTGCTACATCTGTTCGCAAATACATTAGTGCTCTAAAGACAAGTCTCTCTTGCACATCTTGAAGAAGCTGTTCTGCAACACTTCCAAATGCAGCCAAAGCTTCTCCTAAACACATATGCTTAATCAAACAAAATGTAACATTTTACTCAACCAATGGGGTGACTTCAATTTAATCCTTAGTAGAAGTGTTCCAAATAATTAAAGTCTGTCACGCAGGGGCTGCGTTAACTAAGCAGATTTCCCATGTGCGTCACGTTTTTGGATTTATCTCAAAAATTAAAAGTTCAATGAGAACAATATTTGGTATTTAGGCTTCGAATAAAGTACTTCATAACATAATAAAATATTGTTAATATGAGATGAGTAGGAGTGGGGGTTTACTGTCCGAAAACTAAAAAATGCAAATAGCTCAGTTAATAATCAAGATAGTGAAAAAATATACATAACATTTATAAAACATTAAATCTACAATAAGAATGGTTCTATACACTTTTTCGATCCGACACATAACGGAGATATTAAGAATTTTCGAAATTCTCCCCCTCCCTCTTGTCTGATTTCAGCCGTTAACGAACTTGATCTCTCTTTTTGTATAAAACGATTATATACCAAGTTTGGAAATGATAAGACAAAAATTGCGACCGCTAGAGTGGTAACTGACAAATATATATATATACAGTTTTGAACAGACCTCATTTTCTTCATCTCCTGTGTAGGACCGATGGCCATTTGAAGAAAAATTTTGAAAATCGCGTCTTGAGTACGACCTCAATAGCTGATTTCCCTTAGGGGAATTCCACTAAAATGTGATATAGGAAATCACTTTTTTGACTTTACATTAAACATTTTGAATGTTTTCTATCAAGGCATAATTAAAGAAGGGCTTTTAAAATAAATCTCTGAAAAAAAAGCAATGTTATATTATAGTATTATGATTATATTCTCAAAGATTATAAGTGATTTCTACAGATAATTGTATTATGAAATCTCATTTTCCTGGTTCCTCTTCTGCCTATAGCTGTATATAAAGAGATTCGATCTTATAATTAAGTGGTCACATCTACCTCAGACCTACTAAGAGTCTAGACATGTCGGCTAAAGATAAGCTTGTAGTTTAAAGTGGGGTTACCAGTAAAAAGAATGCCAAGAAAAACAATATAGCAGAAAGTCAAAAAATGAAAAAAACGTTTAAACACTGTCACGTATATATTTTTCTTTCTGCGTGTTTGATGTCCCATACAACTTTGTATGGGATGTGAAATGAAGAAAGAAAAATATATAGATGAAAGTGATTTCATTGCATTTCATTTTTCACCATCCCATTTAACCTATCAACTAACATTGGGTTATGGTTATATTTAGACAATATAAATGAAAGTTGGTACACTTGTTACCAATTTAACTTGGTATACTTGTTACCAATTGAACTTGGGAAACTTGTTACCAATTTTTTATTTGTATCCCAACTTAAAACTATAAGCTACATAAATGTTCCTTTCAGCCAAGTGAATTAGAGGGGTGAGAGGCCCCAGACCTGTTTATTATTTAAAACTACATAGATTGCCATAGTTTTCGAAGAGCTATAAAGACAAATTGTGTAAGTACCTCTGAAATAATAATTATAAAGAATTTACTACTTAAATGATTTAGAAGCTATGGTTCAAACACGTAAAAGAGTACTTTTAATGAACAGGTGGGGAGGGTGAAAAGATTTTTTTAAATTTAATAGGAGTTTAAGGAAGTTTAATGGTGTCAACATCAGATTGTTTTTTTAAATAGTTGCTATTGTTAGACTTTGGGTGCAAAAGTTTAAATGCTATTATGCATTAATAGTGATTGATATGATCCATAATAATGCTTATTATAACCCTTGAATATTTCCAATAGGGTAAAGAGATTAATTTAGAACCGCTTAATGTTTATTCTTAGAGGCCCTAAAAAACTAAATGTACTGTAGTTAGCAAAGAGTAATGAAGTTGAAAGGTGCAAATAGATACCCACTGAGATGGTAAATGTAAAAATGAGGTGTATAATAAATAACATTGTATTATACCCATTATCAGACTTAAAAAAAATGCTGACTAAAGCTGGGCTATCTCACCTAGTAAAAAATATCTTAATAGAAGGACATATATAAAGACTACATCTAAAACTGAAATGAGACACTCACTGTTTGTGCTTACTTGCTCATGAAGTAGCTCTAATCTAAGGATTGAACATAGTTCTGCTAGAGATTCCAAGTGTTTCATGTGAATCACTAGAGGCCGAACTTTATCATAAACACTCGTGCATACTCTCTCTAAATAATGGCTAGAATAAAAAACATAAGTATGAATGAGTAATATCAAAATTCAAAACTGCCACTAGACAAACCAAAGTATGGCAGATATGAATCAAATGAAGAGCACAGGCCTTCAAGGTGTCTGTGAGCTACTCCTTTATTCCATACATTTAAGTAAATAGATCCATTGTAAACAGTATGGTTTCCTTTCTCAAGAACATATTACTTCCCCGTTTACTTATGCATAAGATTTGTCTAGGTTCAATATATGTGTTTTTATTAGGTGTTCTCCTAGCTATTTTATTTTATTACAGCTTCTATTATCTTCAAAACTCATAACTTTCATTTATATATATATATATATATATATATATATATATAATGAATTATAATTTTCAATGATTCATAATTACTAAATTCATCACTATATCACTAAAGATCAAGTATGTGGTTAGTTGTGTTCAACTAAAATCCAAAGGCAATGTTCATTCAGGAAACTGAATCATTTATGAATTCCAAAAAGGCAAATATGAATTTTGGTCATCTACATATAATGCCTAACCAAAAATAATATATCCACTACCAGTAAGGAAAATAAAAAGAGGAAATTTATATAAAGAAATATAAATGTGTGTGCATTTGAATATTTGAGAAAACTTATAAAAATAGAGTTGAAAGTTCGTTTAAACTAAGCAAGAAAATATGTGAAAAATCACAAATATAGAAAGTTCAAAAGATAATTGTTCAAACGAGGTCTGTCTAAAGGCATATGTCACAACATGACCTTTATCAAAAGGATGTATGCCATAACAGATTTTTGTCGAAGGAACTATAGCTGGCCAGATTCAAAAGAACAAGGGATGTGGCCAGAGTAGAGGTAGCCTTTCACCACCACTCGCCACCTCACTTCTTCTTATTACGCTATTTGTTAATGATCCAATCTCAATTTTCTTCTTTTGTTCGGTCTTTTTACCCTCTGGTGTTGTAAACAAACATTTCAAAGCACTACGACCTGCATGTTCTTATTTCCTTCAGCTGTAATACGTTTGACTGTAGGCTATATTTAAGTTTATGCTTCTCTTTTTTGCTTTTTCAAATATTCGGCGACATTAAACACTATTTGCCAAATTTGTTGCCTGCGGGGCATAACTATTGTCATAACGTAAATAGAATTCTATTGATGTAAATACGCTGCACTTGGAGGGGAAATGGAGATAGTGTGGGGCTAGTTAGAGGCCATGTATGAGCCTACCCTAGGTCTTTTGAATATGGTATGTCAATAGGCTAAAGCAGCCTGTTCCAAAGTTTGTTAGGAAGTACACTTAATAAGTGTATAAAAAATTCACCTAAATAATAAATAAATGGAAATATGGAAGGGAGGACATAATGCAAGTTAACATGTCAATGGAAAAATATATTATTAGTTTAAGTTGTACTTACTAGAATACTTCACTCGGAATAGAAAAAAACTGTGAATAAAGAGCATGCTCATCAAGAGATACATGAAGCAGAAAGGCAGATGCCGATCGAAGGAGGGAACATGTATCCTTCTCATTCGAAAGTTCACTCAGAGTGCGTTTTACACTTGGACCAATTAAATTTTCTCTTTCTTGTACATACAGTTCTTGGCATTCTGTTAAAGTTTCCTTGTATCTGTAATGATAAAATTCATTAGCAAGTTAAAGTTAAAAGAATTTGATTATCTAAAATATTAACAAATAATAATTTACAATAGAAGTAAATACAAATTTTCAAGCTTATTGGCTTTTTTAAATATTCCACATTACTTATATCTATTTTTATTCTAATATCTAAATGAATAATAAGGGCAAAGAATACAAAAAAAAAACAAAACCCAAATACAGAAATAAATAAAAATTCTCAATTACAGAACGGTTAAAAGTAATACAAAAGAACTATAGAAGAACTATAAGATTCATTAGCAACATTTTCTAGATGGGATAGTAAAAACATCAACCAAAGATAAGGATCAATAAGAAGGCCAAGTCCTCTACTGTTTTTTAATATTATGCAGAGTGCACTTTCGGAGTCAATGCTCCATCCTCAGTGCCTGCTGACAAACACAACCTTGAGTTAATTTTTGTGTTTGTCAGCAGGCACTGAGGATGGAGCGTTGACTCTGAAAGTGCACTCTGCATAATATTAAAAAACAGTAGAGGATTTGGCCTTCTTATTGATCCTTATCAAATGGTTCCTCTACCATCCAACATATTCCAGAGATATCAACCAAAGAATCCTAAGAAGCTATTATCTCCTGTATTTATAATAGGACTGTCCAGCGGTTAGTTGTTCCCAATTCTAAATCAATAAAACCTAATAAGTAATATGCCTAATAAAGAGAGATAGTATCTTTAGTTTCTTATAGTATCTTGTTTTGATTACAATAGCACAGATGGCTGTATTATAGATCGATATTGTAATTTCCAACATCAGTAAGGCTGGGAGAGTACAGCATAGTAGGAGGCCAAAACATCTGACACTTAAAGAGTTTATTAGCTGAAAAGAGCAATGATTCATTACTATTAAAAATAATTGTGTGATTTACCATACATTTGTAAGTTATCTAATTATCAATAAATAATGATGGGATATGAAATAATAATAGCGGCTAAGTATCCTAAAAGAAAATATTGATGATGAGAGCTCTGTCTAGATTGAGAAATATTTGGGGCTACATACGAATAGTAAGTTCCTACAAATCTTTACCCTTTAATTGTGAAAGGGTTAAAGAACAAACAATAGTTTTTTTATACTCATATTAAAACTGAATCTCTATAAACTGAGAGAATTTCCTACATTAAATTTTAAAATAGATATATATTAATTGATGAATATCAATGAGTATGGAAAATATTTAATGAAAAGCCAATTGTATATCAAAATACAATTCAGTACATGGAATGACAACATATGATGTTAGGACACTATCTAATATCACCTTCAATATGTTTCTTCAAGTTGTAAGACACAATATAAACAAATATATGATAAGTAAGATGGTAACAATGTTATTTTAACAGTAAAATATTATTTCCTTTAGATTTTCAATATATCACTAATGTTAATTGAATATCATGTAATTAATCATAAATATGTTAAAACTTTTATTGCCAATAACTAGTAAAAAAAAATAAAGAAGTAAATAATAAAATTAAAATGAAAATAAAACCAATTTGTGTTGATAAAGGGATGCTTGTAACTTTTTAAACACCATATTCATGAGGTGCAAGCTAAAAATCACTTTCCTCTTAGAAGGAAGTAAGCTGAGTCTTCATCTGTGGAATCAAAACAAATCCTCAGTACTAGTACTCTTTAATTAAATTAACACGTGGCATGAATATACCTCAATAGCTGATTTTCCTTAAGGGAAATCTAAAAAGTTCGTCCAATGCAGGGGCTGCATAAACTAAGCAGGTTCCCACATTCTGGTATGACACACTAATGGTCTCATCTCTCCATATTGTTTATTTCTAAATAAAAATTCAATTAGTATAAATGGAGATTTGGTGAAGATTTAGAACAAGGAAGTACAAATAACTTGCTTAATATTTGAGTACGTATATCTAATGTAAAAATGTAAAGAACAATAGTAGAGCATCGATAGTTTGAAAACATTGGTTCTATAACAGTATAACAGGATCTGACTTCACCTCCATCTATATCAGCGGTTAACTATCTTTTGTGTTGAATGAAACTAACATATCAAACACAATTTAGATCAAATTAACATTTCCAAGTCAAGAAATAAAAATTAATATGCAGCATAAAAAATAATGCGTGTGTGTGTAGTGGACATCCAAGGAAATATTTCAATAATCGTGACGATAATGAGTAAATCTCAATAGATGATTTCCCTTAAGAGAAATGTGCTGAAAGTTGCAGGCCTTTTCATAGATGGCTAGATTAATGGGTGAGGCATTGCAAAGTTTGAATTACTACAAAGACAAACCTAATTGTTAGTTTTAGTTAAAACAGGAATTACTTACTCATCAAAGACATCAACCCTTGCTTCAAGTGCAGCAATCAGTGGCCTTAAACTAACTGCAGCAGATTGGAACTTAGCATAGTGATATGCTTGATTAGCTGAAGCTTGTTGAGATGCTAATAGAAGTCCAGATCCAATGTGGCCTTTAACAAGAGTCAAAACTCTTCTAAGGCACTGCCAGTAACGAGACACATATGCAAGGCTTTCCCTAAAGGATCTCTAAAATAAAAATAAAATAAAAACATTCAAAAAATGAAAAGGAAGAATAATGTGATTGGTTTTGAAAAGTTATATTAAAACTAGAAATTATTTAATTTAGAATTAAAATTGAAATTGAATTTGTTGTATATTTGTTGTTTCAGCTAGTGAGGTTGTATTCATGATGCGATACCTAGTAGATGACGAAAATGAGGCCCGTTCAAAATTATATATACTGCTCAAAAGTGAATAGGGATTCGCTGTTTGTGGTATTTATGGGGCCTAGCATGTTTTTTTTTTTTTAAAAAAGTTATAAATATCATTAATATTTATGAGAAATTATTGTCTTTTTTCCCCCATAAAAAGTAATTTAATTAAGGTGGATTTAATCAAAATTAATAGGATAAGAAAAAATAACCAATATCCCTATTCATTTTTGAGCATTATAAATATAAAATTTTGAACAGACCTCATTTTCATCATCTAATAGGTAGGATATATATATATATATATATATATATATATATATATATAAAATTTTGAACAGTCCTCATTTTCATCATCTAATAGGTAGGATCGATATATCTATATATATATAAAATTGTAACCTCTGTCTGTACATTGATTTTTTTCGTGAAATTTCACGATAACTTTTCGTTTCACATGTCATAGACACCATAACTGCATTTTGTTTCTTTGGTGTCTGTTTGTTTGTTTGTTTGTTTGTTTGTTTGTTACCTTTTCACGCATAAACGGCTGAACCGAATTTTATGAAACTTGGAATGTATATTACTACTAGCCCAACTTAGACTTTAGGCTATATTAATATTCTCTAAGACGAACAGGAGTGGGGGTTATAAGGGAGGCCTAAAATTAAAAATGGCGATATTTCGTTTCCTAATGCTTTTTCAGCAAATATGCATAGCAAAAGTTGTTTATTTTGTAATTTAGAGTAACTTTTGTTATATGCACTTTTGCCGTATACGGAAGTATAAATGAGTTATACACTAAAAACTATAGCGGAGAGTCCACAATTTTATTTGGCACAATAGACTCAACCGAACTAAA
Organism: Riptortus pedestris; assembly: GCA_019009955.1. NCBI lineage: Eukaryota > Metazoa > Arthropoda > Insecta > Hemiptera > Alydidae > Riptortus > Riptortus pedestris. The sequence continues at coordinate 43,678,965 of CM032232.1, read as the reverse complement.
CCAAACTCGCTATGTGAATTAATACTAACGATTTCCTTATAATAAGCCATACTAACATTACTAGGGACGGGCAGGAGTGGGGGTTGTAAGGGAGGCCTGAAATTAAAAATAGCGATATTTCGTTTCCTATTGCTTTTTCAGCAAATATGCACATAACAAAAGTTGTTTATTATGTTATATGGAGAAACTTTTGTTATATACACTATCGTCGTATACCGAAGTATAAAGGCGTTATACGCTAAAAATTATAGCGGGAGTCAAAATTTTATTTGGCACAAAAGAATCAACCGAACTAAATAAAACTCGGTACGTGTATTAGGACTAATGCCTTCATTATAACAAGCCATACCAACATTTCTAGGGACGGGCAGGAGTGGGGGTTGTAAGGGAGGTCTGAAATAAAAGCGGTATTTCGTTTTCTATTGGGTTTTCTGCAAATAAGCACATGCCAAAAGTTGTTTATTTTGTTATTTAGAGAAATTTTCTCAACAATTCTTTTTAATATGAACTATCAGGTACCTCACCGGAAAAAATAATTCAAAAGTATGTTAATATTTTGTCCTTAATAATTCAAATCTATGCATAATGCACAGGAAACGGGAATTATGACAATATGGAGGACAGTGAAGACTTACATAAAAAATTATTTTATTATTAACAAATACACAGAAACGACGGGTATTAACCCTAAACACTGGGACGGGTAAATGTCAAAATATTATGCAAAGTAAAGCATTGCCAAAAAAATGCCATCACAATTCAGGCTCAAATTAATTCCCGAGCGAAGCCGGGTATCTGAGCTAGTATATATATATATATATATATATATATATATATATATATATATATATATATATATATATATATATATATATATAAAATTGTAACCTCTGTCTGTACATTGATTTTTTTCGCGAATTTTCACGATAACTTTTCGTTTCACATGTCATAGACACCATATCTGCATTTTGTTTCTTTCGTGTATGTTTGTTTGTTTGTTTGTTTGTTACCTTTTCACGCATAAACGGCTGAACCGAATTTTATGAAACTTGGTATGTATATTACTACTAACCCAACTTAGACTTTAGGCTATATTAATTTTCTCTGAGGCGAACAGGAGTGGGGGTTATAAGGGAAGCCTGAAATTAAAAATAGCGATATTTCGTTTCCTATTGGTTTTTCCGCAAATATAAACATAACAAAAGTTGTTTATTTTGTTATTTGGAGTAACTTTTGTTATATATACTTTTGTCGTATACCTAAGTATAAATGAGTTATACGTTAAAACTTTAGCGGGAGCCAACAATTTTATTGGGCACTAACGGCTGAACCGAACTTAACAAAGCTCGGTATGTCAATTAGCATTAATTCCTCCATGATTATAAGTTATATTCAAATTCTTAGGTTCGAACGGGAGGGGGGTTATAAGGGAGGCCTGAAATAAAAATTCACCATATTTACATGTATAAGAGACGGGAAATATAAAAATATCGAGGACAGTGAAGCCTTATCGAACAAATATTCTATTATTAGCAAATCCACGGCAACGACGGGTATCAATCCTAAACACTGGGACGGGTAAATGTCAAAATATTGTGCAATGTAAAGCCTGCTAAAAAATACCATCACCATTCAGCCTCAAATGAATTCCCGGGCGAAGCCGGGTATCTGAGCTAGTATATATATAAAATTGTAACCTCTGTCTGTACATTGATTTATTTCGCAAAATTTAACGATAACTTTTCGTTTCACATGTCATAGACACCATAACTACATTTTGTTTCTTTCGTGTCTGTTTGTTTGTTTGTTTGTTTGTTACCTTTTCATGCATAAACGGCTGAACCGAATTTTATGAAACTTGGTATGTATATTACTACTAGCCCAACTTAGACTTTAGGCTATATTAATATTCTCTAAGACGAACAGGAGTGGGGGTTATAAGGGAGGCCTGAAATTAAAAATAGCGATATTTCGTTTCCTATTGCTTTTTCAGCAAATATGCACATAAAAAAAGTTGTTTATTTTGTAATTGGGAGTAACTTTTGCGGTATACCGAAGTATAAATGAGTTATACGCTAAAAACTATAGCGGGAGTCCACAATTTTATTGGGCACAAAAGACTCAACCGAACTAAACCAAACTTGCTATGTGAATTAATACTAACGATTCCCTTATAATAAAGTCATACTAACATTTCTAGGGACGGGCAGGAGTGGGGGTTATAAGGGAGGCCTGAAATTAAAAATAGCGATATTTCGTTTCCTATTGCTTTTTCAGCAAATATGCACATAACAAAAGTTGTTTATTTTGTTATTTAGAGTAACTTTTGTTATATGCACTTTTGCCGTATACGGAAGTATAAATGAGTTATACGCTAAAAACTATAGCGGGAGTCCACAATTTTATTTGGCACAAAAGACTCAACCGAACTAAACCAAACTTGCTATGTGAATAAATACTAACGATTCCCTTATAATAAGTCATACTAACATTTCTAGGGACGGGCAGGAGTGGGGGTTATAAGGGAGGCCTGAAATTAATAATAATGATTTCCTATTGGGGTTTCGGCAAATATGCACATAACAAAAGTTGTTTATTTTGTTATTTAGAGAAATTTGCTCAACACTTCTTTTCAATATGAACTACCAGGTACCTCACCTGAAAAAATTAATTCAAATGTATGTCAATATTTTCTCCTTAATAATTCAAATCTTTGCATAATGCACAGGAGACGGGAAATATGACAATGTGCAGGACAGTGAAGTCTTACATAAAAAAATAATTTTATTATTAACAAATGCCAACAACGGGTATTAACCCTAAACACTGGAACGGGTAAATGTCAAAATATTGTGCAAAGTAAAGCCTTGCCAAAAATATACCATCACCATTCAGCCTCAAATCAATTCCCGAGCGAAGCCGGGTATCTGATCTAGTATATATATATATATATATAAAATTTTGAACAGTCCTCATTTTCATCATCTAATAGGTAGGATATATATATATATATATATATATATATGTGTGTGTGTGTCTGTTACCGCTCAAGGGCTCGCAAGTTTGGTTTAATTGGTACCAAACTCAATATTTAATCGCTTTATCTAAAAAGAAAGATCAAGTTCCTTAATGGCTAAATAACGACCAGTAGGAGGGGAGGATTTTTGAAAATTCCTAATATCTCTTTTTTTATGCGTCGGATAAAAAAAAATGTATTGAACCAATCTTATTGCAAATTTAATGTTCTATAAATTTTGTTATGCACATATTTTCATTATCTTGAGTATTAACCGAGATACTTGCATTTTATAGTTTTTGGTCTTCACTGAACCCCCTCTCCTACTCATGTCATATTAACAGTAAGCTGTTATTATGAAGCAAATTATTTGGAGCATGAATAGTAAATATTGTTCTCATTGAACTTTTACTTTTTAAGATAAATTTAATTACGTGGCACACGTGGGAAATCTGCATAGTTTAAGCAACCCCTGCGTGACGGTTTTTTTAAATTCCTTCCTTCTTTGGAATAGCACATCTCTATTAATCTTAATTTTTGTCTGCCTACCTGATATGAATTAAATAAGTTTCAGAATGATTTTTGTGGTGAGTCCTATTCCTTCAGTGTATTTAACTGGCTTATATCTCTCCCTTACAATAAATACAGTAGATTACATTTCATTCCCTACTGTATGAAAATGTTACTTACATGTTCCTTGTGATATTTGATATGTTCATTAAGTTGGTCCAAAATTGAATCTAAATTGGCACTATGAATGGACAAAGTTGAATTGTCCAAGGACTGCACAAACTTGTCAAGTGACTTAAAGTGATTTAATCTCTCTCGAATAGCATCTTTCTTATTTATTAATTTCATCTGAAAACAAAGAAATGATCAAGATACAGACTCCATATATTACTAAGGATCTAACCATATATATTGTTTCAGTACTGACCTGATCATTTATTAATTCTTCACTAACTTGATGTAAAGAATTTGTTTTATTTGAAACTAACTGGTACTCATGACTTAGTTCTCGAAGATTTTTCAAACACTTCTCAACCTTAAACATATATATCATTCACTTAGATTACAGTATATTAAAGCAAATAAAAATTAATTTCTTTACAGATTTGGTTTTAATGAGATGTATTCGATTAGCCAATGTTCTTAAAGCAACTGGATAATTGAGAGGATTGGGTCCAGTTCCTGGATGGGCATAGGAATACATTTGGCTATGAGCTCGCCAAATTAAATCCATAGTCCCATTTTAGTTTCAAAATGAAGTTAACCTATAGATAACTCTCTCCAATGAACCTTAAGACCACAAAGTGGGCATTAATAAAATACGAAGTAAACAATTCTAATGTTAGAATTTCGAAAAATGATTGGTATTTATAAACAGTTCAATTAAGATGTCCAAATAAAATAACTTACTTGAGTTAACAGGCCATTGCATTCATTTCTCTGATTTTCTAAATAATTTAAGAACTTTACGTACTCATCATCTTCCTTTTCAAGCCATTCATTTTCTTTTTCTGCATACCAAGATAAGAACTGAAATGGAAAAGAATAAAACTAGTCAAAAATAATGATTCAGGAGGAATCAATAACTATATTTACTAGAAAAGGATGTGATGTCTAAATGGTTTAAAGGCTAATATATATTTTATTCGCCTAAAAAGTTGAATCTAATTCAAGACCTCTGTGAATTTTTTCCTTATATAATAAGTTTAAATGTTTTATTCATGTATCTTAATAATGCTTCTCTTAAAAGGGCACTTTTTGCTCCCTCATTCTGTAGAATATTCTATATAATATAAACTGGACCTCTGTACCCATTGAGCATACATTCATTTTCTTATACAAAATAAAGGAGTAGCATCATAGAAGTATTTTAATTACAACAAAATTTCTTTCAGATTTCAATGGAATCATTTTTAAACCCTCCCTGAGACCTCCCATTTTGACTAGTTTTGGTTTGGCATAAGCACACATCTCATTTGGTGTGCTTGCCTGAATAGAGTTTGTATATTAAAAGTAATAAATTAAAAAAGTTCTCTAGGATAATAAATTTATTTCTAAATTATTTTTTTCGTTTTATTTTAAATATTATCCTTGGGATTTCTTCCAACATGATAGAAATTCTCTTTCAGTATAGCACTTATTTTCCTCCCTAACTGGCCAATATATGATAACTTGCAGGTTATATAAAAGATGTCATAGACTCCAGACATATCCAAGGGTCCAACTTTGTGAGGAAACAGTCCATTAATATAAATTTCAACAAACGGACTGAACAGTAGTGACCTAGATTCTTTAGGAGCGTTGCTTCAAGATGCTAGGAGGGAAGAGACAATTGTAGAAGATCCTTCAGGGGAAGGCCCTTCGTTACGAGAACAACAGTGTACATTAAACTCAAGGCTCAAACATTTTTGAAATGTTTCTCTCTCTCGCTCACTCATACCCCCTTAGATTTAATTATAAATATCTTTTTAATGATTTGAAATTAGGGTTAATAATTTTAAAAGTTTTAACTACTTGCAAAAATTTAAACATATTTTAATATAAATATATTGAATTGTTCCTTGTTTTAACATATTTTAGTTGGCTGTTATTTTTTATTATTCAGGCATATTTATAACACTTTTAGTGGGGGAGATATAGGGTACTTAAGTACATATGTTTTGAAATTTTTATATTATCACTCAGAGTACTGTAGATGAGGGTACTGACAGTTGGCTCTACAGTTCTGAAAATAAGTACTACCAGTAACGGTTGCCATTCTTAATGAAAATACCTATTTGAAAATGAATCTTCACCATTTGGTGCCATCAAGTAGTTTGTTATGATTTTTTTTTTTGTTTTGGAGGGAGGGAGTATCATTTTATTCCACCTCTAGTGTCACACCTCTTTTTTTGGGTTATAAGAGTATTGTATTTTTAAGCTCCAGGTTCTGCATGGTTCTTGTAAATGTGGATGTGGTTAAAGAAAGAAAATGACAATATGTTTGTAATTACAGACCAAATCCATGCATTTATTTTTTTTTATTTAGTTATTTCCACACATTGATTAGAGAACAATCATACCGCCACTACTGACAAATTATACCTTAACAGCTACACTTGAATGTAATCCAAAATAACTTATGAAAACCAAAACAGCACTTACATCTCTTGTATTTTCTATTCTGTCTGGTAATTTACTCTTAGATTCATCTGCGGTGACTGCTTCTATGTGAGACTCATCTTTCTTCAAAGAGCTCAACTTAAAAGAGGTTAAAATAAATTAGCAACTTGAAAATTTGGAATTACATGGAGGGGATCAAATCAGGCTGATTAAGTTAATTAAATACCTTATAAAATGGGCCTATTTCTTTTATTTCTTGACACAAGTCTAAAACTATATTCCTCTGCAAGTCACTCAGAGGGGCTAAAGGATCATTTGGTCTTTCCCAATTATAAATTAAATTATTAGTATTTAAATCTTTAGAGGACAAATTATAATCACTCATCCTCATTTCCTAATAAATAATATTGCAAATTAAACTCTCTAGTAGGAAGGTTCCATTGAGGTTATTATTTACATTCAGGTCAGCGTTTCATGCCAATGAAGTACGTTTTTGACTTTGGACTACTACATCATTATTTTCAGTTGTTCCTACTGTTAAGAATTCAGTTTTAACATAATTGACATTCAGTATAGTTATATTATTCAGTGATTCAGGGGCTTTGTTAAAGGTCAATTATTTCAAATATTATAGCCCCGAGTAATTTACGAAGCATGTTTTGAGTAGCCAACTTATTTGGGTTTTAATTCAGAGTACTCGATAAATAAATAAGAAAAAAAGTAATATTTTGCTCCAGTGATATAGAAGATCTATATCCCAAAGGTTGACCTAAATTATAAGGAAGATGCAGAGCATCTTGAATGTCAGTTCAACCTGAGAAACCTCAAAATGTCTAATGCGAGCAACAGATAACTTCCTCCCACTCTTATTAAATTGAATAAAGGAAATGTTTGGTTGCACTTCGTTTCAATGTGATGTACGATATTTCAATTGTTTTCACTTTTAAATATTTTTCTCTTATTATGTGATAGGAAAATTTTCACTACAGTCCATTCTTCTAGGTATTTGTTCTTCTAAGCAAATGTCATAAACAAGAGCTTCTCCAAGTTAAAGTAACAATTGATGGTGGACTTTTTCGTGGGGAGGAGAAGCAGTTGTCGAATAAAAGTTTGAAAAATCAATGATTTTCAAAACTTTAAATTTACTAAAAATATTGCCCAAATGGAATTTCTTATTGTGCTTGTTTACAATTATCTCACACGGTTCAAACCCATAAAAATAAAACTCCAAGGTATGTCTGATTTTCTATTTCAATTCGGCGAGGATTCATTTACATGTTAAACAATTCTAAGAACAATGGCATCAAAATTGAAAATCTTGTCTGCCTGTCTGCCCGTTTGTTACTCACTCACTTAAAACGGCTCTGAATATTTTACGATTTTTTACATTTGTGAGTAAGTTATCCTAATGTACAACATAGGCTATAAGTGATTTCGAATTTTCAGCTTGGAAGGGGGTGGGGATGTTTATTTTGTCCGTAAAATGCTTGTTCTTCAATGTCTCCTAACTAACCTATGGTGGAAGGTCAACCTTAGGTCATATTTCATATGTCAAAAATAGGTCATATTTTCAGAAACAATATCTTCGTTAGTATTGGTTTTATCGAAAATATGTAAAGGACGAAATGTGTTTAACTCTGCTTCTAAAAGGTTACTTACATTAACGAATTTTGTCTTACGGGCGTCAAATACTTATTTATGCCTTAATTATTATTATTTATTAACGTCCACTTTTTGCAACTTAGGCTAATCGGGACGGGTTATCTACAGGTTACCACCCTTTTCTAGCCATGGTGGGATTTTAGGACGTTATTTAATGAATTTCGTCACTAAATAATTTTCTTTTGCCCAGGTGGGAATCGAACTCGCCACTCTAGGTTTACCATGTGAGATAAAGGTCAACGCTTTAACTCGCATGACTAACCTGAGCCCCATTTATGCCTTAATAAGTATATCAAATCGTTCATATTAACGATAGGCATTCCCTTAATACATACACAATTTCCCAATTCCATTAACGCATTTTACATGAAGCATAAATCAAGGTAAGTATAAGATTTATGCCTTAATAAGTATATCTTATACTTACCTTGATGTATGCTTCATGTGAAATGCTTTAATGGAATTGGGAAATTGTGTATGTATTAAGGGAATGCCTATCGTTAATATTAACGATTTGATACTTCACTCCTCACACTTTGATACTTTATACCTCATACATTCTTGTATCGTATTACACCAGAATGCCTGAACAAAAATTAATTATGCTTCCTCCCAATGCTAACATAATACAATCATTTTATTTTGACTATTTTAATTGGTCCCAAGAAAGATAATAAATTCGTCAATATTCCATCCAATGGACGTTCCATGTCTCCTCAAAACTATAAATGTGACTAAATTGAAAGCAATAAATGAATTATTTTGGGAACCAATTCTATTTTAACCCGCCAAAGACTGGTAATACGGCAAGTATTAATTATGGGTCACTTTGGATTTATTATTTGCTAAAGTTTAAACATAATGAGTCACTATGTATTTGGAAAAAGGAAATTCAGTGTTTTCAAAAGTTTAAAAACAATCAATAATTTTAAAACTATTTATAACATTTGTAAAATAAATATCAGGCTGGAATAAAAACAAAAAAAATTGTTTGCTGGCCAGATTACAATACCGAAGGCATTGGTTAAGAGCTCTAGTGTCCTTTACAAGCACGCTTTTGCCTTCGTTGTTTTTCAAGTGACCGAGGCGCCTGCAATGGTGAGCTAAGTTTTATCTTTAAACATCCTTTTTGTTTGTATGCATTTCTAATACATTTTATGTTTGTGTTTTAGTCTGCACACAAAACTTTTAAGATCAAACAGAAGCTAGCTAAAAAGCTGAAGCAAAACAGGCCAATTCCTCAGTGGGTTAGGATGAGGACTGGAAACACAATAAGGTAGGATGTTTTGTTTGAATTTTGATTATAATGGCTTACAATGTATATGTGTCATAAATATTATCAGTGTGCATGTGATAAATATTGCTTGTTGTTGTGTTCATTAGTCGATCGACCTTTTATCTTTTTTAAGTCCAGTACTTAAGTTATTTTAAACAGCAGGAATATTCACTTGCCGTAAAAAGTCTTCATACATTTCCATTTCTTCTAAATGCAAAAGGAAATTTAACTTTGTTGTTAATAACAATAATTAACTTTCATTTACTACAATTTCTTTCAAGTACATAGTATCTAACAACATAAGTAAAAAACTTTTAAGTTATTGTTCTAAAATTTAAATTTTATAGGTAAATATTTGTAAACATTTCTTTGAGGTTACTGTTTGTTATATTTCAGAAGTAAATTATATCAAATCGACAATATCATCTTTAAATGAAAAATGGTTTCCTGTAAAAATATAAAGATTAGATTAATTTTAGGCACTAAATGTCATTTTTAATACATTATAAAAAAAACGTTTTCTGTAAAGAGTCTCTTGTTGCATGGATAATGGAGTTTATATTTACATTGTCTGTTAATTTGGTTAAAATAAATGTATTGCCCCATATTTTGGGGTTACTATTTTGACTCCTCTGTTCATAGTTATCTGAAATCCAGAAGAAAAAAAAATATTCCCACTGAATTGAAAATAATTTCATACAAACCTTGGATTTTCATTTATATGGATTTCTTGTTTAGTTTAGACGACTTCAAATTTAACCTAGACATCAGGCGTTTATTGATAACATAGCTTAAGATCAAACTTACACAATTTTAATTTTATTATTTGTGTTAATGCAAAATGTTTAGAACAAAAGTTGAAATTTTACTTAATTGTTATGTGATGACAATAACAAGATTATTTACTATACTAATTAAGCCAGTTTTTATATTTCCATGGGATACTGTTTCTATAAAACTCATTGACAGGTAACATGCGTGGGTAGTAGAGTAAAAATTATGAGTACATTTGTGAGATATTACAGAAAAGTTTATTTAGTTCCTGCTTGGTAAAGTTTTTGGTAAATTTCATTATGTTTCTTTGATATACAAGTATGAGCTCATAGTATCCTATAGTTTACTAACATATGTTTTGCTAACTAAAATTGACTTTAGTTTTTGTCTACATAGGTTACATTTTTTTATTATGTTAATTCGTTGATATACTCTCTAGCTGAAATGATGAAATTGATGACGAGACTGAAATACTAGAAAGTGTTCTGCTTTCTATTTTCATTATTCATGATGATTTTGGCTTCTGATCAGCTCAATGAATTGGAAAATCATTGATTAGAGAGTATTCCAAGAAATTCAAAGCTATTAACTCAAATGTCAAAACTGAGATTTTGAACAGTATTTCAAACTTCCTTCAAATTTAACATTAACTTACTATAGTAACTAGGTTAAATATCCAATTCAAAGAATATAAATAGGTTATTATTTCAAAAATAAAAATTATATCTAAATTTCAAGCTATGTTTACATAGGTTTCTTGTCTCTGAAGAAATAGGGAATAGAATTTGAGCCAACATCAGTCTGTCATTCCAGATTATAAGAAATCCACTTAGATTATGAAATTTACTTGATGGACTTTCTTTTAATTCTCGTTTAGTGAGTTGGTTGACAATAGGTGTTCATTTATAACTGAGTCTGTTAAGGTTTCTGTCACAAAGGAGGCACATTTTGGCTAGTGTTTCCTACTCTCTGACTCCCAGTCATCCTTGAATGTCTTTATTTTATTTTTTCTATGGTTACTGCCAGAGCTTTGAGCTTTAACTGACTGGTTTATAGAGGCCTGTTACATTTTTAACCTTATTGGCAAGTTTTAGAATTATAACAAAAATCTAATAGGAAATTTAATCTGAGACTTATAAGAGATTACTAATTATGGTTACATAGAAAGTATTTAATCTGTGATATATTTGATATGCTGTCAAGCTGAAATGATGAAGTATTGATGACGAGACCGAAATACAAGGAAGTGTTTTGCCTCCTGTTTTTGTTATTCATGATGATTTTGGCTTCTGATCAGCTTAATGAGTCACAATATCATTGTTCAGTGAAGCATATTTCAAGGAATTCAAAAGCATTAAATTAATAAATGTTAAGACAGTGATGTTTTTCAATCATTTCTTTATTTCAAACTTCTCAACATTAAATTAGACGTCATAAAAACTGAGTAAAATATGAAGTTGAATAGGAATTGAATATTATATCTATTTCTGTAGCACAATGTATACGTTTTTGAGATGATTGATAGTAAATAATCAGATTTAATTATTAAGGAAAGAGGAAGTTGGAGGTGGAGGGGGGAGGGTCATGAAGGAATCACAATTTGTGACTGAAACCGCATACACTTCTCTTCATTGAATGCCTCACTTCATTTAGTATCATTTTCTTTATGACCTGAACATTGCTAGAGCTTTTTTATTTTATATTTGTATGCCTAGAGCTTTTCCTTTACTGATGAGGTTTATTTAGTTGTGCAACATTGACCGAATACCAACTACTTTTGTGAGTTGTAATAGAATTATTACAAGATGTCAAATAGAAAATTTAATCGGTGTCTAATCGGAGATTAATAAGTGTTGTTACATAGTAAGTATTTAAATTGTATGTGTGTATATATAAAATGTATGCATAGTTTATATGGATATAAGCTGAAATGATGAAGTATTGTTGACGAGACCGAAATACTGGAAAGTGTTCTGCTTTCTATTTTTGTTATTCATGATGATTTTGGCTTCTGATCAGCTAGCTCAGTGTGTCACATCATCAGTGTTGTGGCAAAGTATTTAATTAACCCACCCTCAGGCTCTGTGTAGTACTCTTGTGTGTGGTGAGAGTTTTCGGCAATGAGGGATAGTCTTGAGCCCCTCTGTGCTGAATACTTTTATATACTAGCGTTTATCATATAATTCCCAATTGTTTGCTAACAAGCAAATCAACTGACAGCTTAGACATAACGGATAGTCCTGTCTAATCATTTCTTTGCCCTTGTAGACTCATATTAATCTGGAATGGCGTTTATGATTTGTTTCCCAGTAAACACTTTTTGTTTTTATTTTTCTGTACTAAAGTTTAATTTAACAGTAGCCTTTTCTATTAAAGATGTGAGTTGGAAGAATTTACTTGGATGTAGAAAAATCTTAAAGACATATTCAAAATTATTTTTACTTCTTAAATTATGCTGTATTTTACAATTACCTTAAACATTAACTTTTGATATATATTTTTTTAGATACAATGCAAAGAGGCGCCACTGGAGAAGGACTAAGCTGAAGTTGTAAGGAGAGTTGGATTTATTGTTCTATGTACAATAATTTTACTTTTTAATAAATATATTAATATGTACACCTGACTATTTTTATTACTCTTGCCCTTTAAATCTAGAAAATGGAGTTCAAATCATCTGGTATTAACTACTTTAGTATAGCAAAGTAAAGAGTCAATTAACAGTTAGATATAATTGAGGATCTCAACTCGCCAGTTACCTCCTAGAAAATTACAGAATCACATTTTTGAGTACATTTAAAATCAGAAATGGTTAGGTAAAGTTGGTTCTCAACCCACTCAAGGAGTGTGGCAGATCTTTGCCCTTAACACATTGTTAAGCCAAAGTTTTCTAGTTATCTGCCATTTTTAAATAGTGATTGATGTTATTCATGGTATTCCACTGTGCTGGCTGTATAGTTTTCCTATTTTAATTTTATTCACATATATGAGAGATTTAAAATTTCTTCTATACTTGCTCATGACATTTTATTGTAATTGCGACAGTTAACTCTCAAAATAACAGTAATAGTCTTGGCCTCACTCGTTAAAAATTTTGACTGTGGGCTTCATTCCCATATTGGGCCATATTTATCTGACTGAAAGCGTAAAACTACCAAATTAGTGAAATGCACAGTGACATTTTAGCAGATTTTCCTTAAGGGAGAACGCTATTGAGGTCGTACTCATGATGCGATTTTCGAAAAATGTCTTCAAATGTGCATCGATCCTACCCAGGAGATGACGAAAATGAGGTTCGTTTTCGAACCTCATTTTCGTCATCTCCAAATAAAAAAAAGGTTTGAAAACGAACAATATATATATATATATATATATATTTGTCTGTTAACGCTCTAGCGATCGCAATTTTTGTTTGATCGTTATGAAACTCGATATTTAACCGTTTTATGTAAAAAGACAGATCAAGTTCGTTAATGGCTGAAATCTGACTGGAGGGAGGGGGGGAATTTTCGAAAATTCAAAATATCTCAGTTATTATGCATCGGATCAAAATATTGTATAGAACCAATCTTATTGCAAATTAAATTTACTATAAATATTGTTATATACATTTATTCTCTATCTTGAATATTAACCGATATATATGCATTTTTATGAAGTCTGTGGTCGGGTATAGTTCGGATTACGTCGGCCGTTTTCATAACTACTTGGCTCAGGTGGAAGCTTCTTCTAACCTTATTTACCTTCGTTACTTTGTGAGATTTATGCAAATACCTTCTATTCATCCGCCTCCCCCCCTTCTTTAGTTCTTGATCTACTAAAATTTGAGTTATTAAAATATAAATTATTCTTATAATTCTGAAGCCGTTTCAGTTGGGAATTTATTTTAATTAACTGAAAGATTTCTCATTACCATTTGATATAATCACGTTGGTGTTGTGTTACCAGTATGCAGATTTCTCTATTGTAAAACTTCACATGGGAAATCTGCTTAGTTTACGCAGCCCCTTCGTGACGGACTTTTTAATACAGTGGCACCTCTGTTATCTGACCTCTGATCATTTGACCGAATAAGTTGCTAGCTGGGCAGCAAAACAGTGTTAGATGTTGTTTGTTTGGATTTCTGCCACAACATCTGCAGTTTGTTTCGAAACTGAGTCATTCTCATTTTATTGACTAGTTGACACACTTCTGCTGACCTGTTCAGTGCTGTATTATTTCATGTGTTATCATTGCTGCTCAAGTATGTGAAGAAGTCAAGACAACTGTTATACCCAAATCGTGGAAGAAGGTTTGTCCAAGCCTAATTGAGACGCCATAAACTACAGACATTCCTGAATCAGATAATGGGCAATTAGACCATGAATTGCAATCCATTCAAAAGGTGGTATCCAGTTTACTGAAATTGAGGAATGGAGAGCTGATGTGGATGTAACCAGCGTTGCAAATGAAGATCTTGCAGATCATTGGCCTTCATCGTGCTGTAGAAGAGAGGGAGCCAAATGATGAAGAAAAATAGTGCCTTTGTGACTGCCCTAAAGTAATAGGATCTGCAACAGCCATGGATGCTAAGTGGCCAAAGAAGTGGTGTGATGCATCAGCCAAGTCAAGGTTTAAGAAATTAAAACATTTCATATTTTTCAAGTAGTTAAACATGTTTTCATTCTTTACTTACAGTACATCTTAAAATGCATTTTTGTATTCTTTATTTGGCTTTTGAACAGTACAGTTGAGTATACTGCATAGTCCATAAGTATTTTTGACATGATGCATTGTTTATATACAATAAGTTGCTTGATTCCTCTCCCCTGGTTATCCGATCTTTTTAGGTCCACAAGTGATGAATAATCGAGGTACTTCTGTTACTTCATTATTAACATTATAGTCGCACATAGTATATATGACGGCAGCACCAGGCTGATCATCCAATCCATTGAGTTTGTTATATATTGATGGAATAACATAAAGAATTGATATTCAAGGTGTGAGTTCTGTTTCAGCCATTATTATTATTTCCCCCTCTAATTTTGTTGTATAAATTTGAATACAGAGGATGACACAAAAGTTTTGCTAGTATTTGCAAAACTTATGCAGATTTCCCATGTACTGGAATGACACTAGTAATGTTATCTCACTGTCTTATTCTTTATTTTTAAAAAGTCCGTCACACAGGGGCTGATATGGCAATATTTATAGTACATTTAATTTGCTATAAGATTGATTCTACACATTTTTTCGATCTGACGTATAGTAACGGAGATATTTTGAATTTTCAAAATTCACTCCCTCAAAACACCCCCCTCCCCCTGGTCCGATTTCAGCCGTTAATGAGCTTGATCTTTCTTTTTACATAAAACGACTAAATATCGAGTTTGGTAACAATTAAAGAGTAATTGCGACTGCTAGAGCGGTAACAGACATTACATATATCTATATGTATATAAAATTGTAACCTCTGTCTGTACATTGATTTTTTTCGCGAAATTTCACGATAACTTTTCGTTTCACATGTCATAGACACCATAACTGCATTTTGTTTCTTTGGTGTCTGTTTGTTTGTTACCTTTTCACGCATAAACGGCTGAACCGAATTTTATGAAACTTGGTATGTGTATTACTACTAACCCGACTTAGACTTTAGGCTATATTAATATTATCTGAGACGAACAGGAGTGGGGGTTATAAGGGAGGCCTGGAATTAAAAATAGCGATATTTCGTTTCCTATTGGTTTCTTGGCAAATATGCATATAACAAAAGTTGTTTATTTTGTTATTTAGAGTAACTTTTGTTATGTACACTTTTTTCGTATACCGAACTATAAAGGTGTTATACGCTAAACATTATAGAGGGAGTCAACAATTTTATTTGGCAAACTAAATAAAACTCGGTTTGTGTATTAGCACTAACGCCTTCCTTATAATAAGCCATACAAACATTTCTAGGGACGGGCAGGAGTGGGGGTTATAAGGGACTCCAGAAATTAAAAATAGTGATATTCCGTTTCCTATTGGTGTTTCGGCAAATATGTACTTAACAAAAGTTGTTTATTTTGTTATTTAGAGAAACTTTTGTTATATACACTATCGTCGAATACCGAATTATAAAGGCGTTATACGCTAAAAATTATTGCGGGTGTCAAGAATATTATTTGGCACAAAAGAGTCCACCGAACTAAATAAAACTCGGTATGTGTATTATCTCTGACACCTTAATTATCATAAGCCATACCAATATTTCTAGGGACGGGCAGGAGTGAGGGTTATAAAGGAGGCCTGAAATTAAAAATAGCGATATTTTTTTTTCTACTGGTTTTTCTGCAAATATGCACATGACAAAAGTTGTTTATTTTGTTATTTAAAGTAACTTTGGTTATATTCACTTTTGCTGTATAACATAAACGAGATATGCGTTAAAAACTAAAGCGGAAGCCAACAATTTTGTTGAGCACAAACGATTGAACCGAATTTAACAAAACTTGGTATGCGAATTAGCATTAATTATTCCATGATTATAAGCTACATTAAAATGTTTAGGTTCAAACGGGAGTGGGGGTTATAAGACAGGCCTGAGATAAAAATTCGCAATTTTCATTTTCTATTTTTTTTTCGGCTAACGTGCACATAGCAAAAGTTGTTTACTTTTGTTATTTAAAGTAACTTTTGTTGTATTCACTTTTGCCGTAAATGAAGTTAACACGGCATATACGCTAAATCCATAGCGGGAGTCAATAATTTTATTAGTGCTTATTTAAGTGTTTTTAATAAATGCATATTATAACAAAAGATGTTATGTTTTAGTCTTATATGATAGTTGCAAGTATGATTCGGATTAGTGAGCTTATAAATCTCCGTCGCCCCATCATTTATTTATTTATTTTCCCTATAACTTTGTTATTTATTTCTAATAGAATATAAACTATAAGAGCATTTCTGGTATTTAATATATACTCGATATGAATGTTTAAAGTATTACTAGGTTGCAGGGGGGCTCTCTTCCCCTCATCTAGCTTTTTGAACATAAATGAAATTATGTTTAGGGATCTATTATTTAGTTCCATCAGGGAGATAAATTATTAAAATAATATTCTGAAGCAATATTCTAAGGAAAACAACGATGATAACGCTCCTGCGAGAGCGGAAATGGACGGGAGGTAATTGAGTTTAGTTATTTCCTGTGGAATGCTGCCACGACGGGAAGTGATTTCCACTGAGGCTTACTAATACGAATATAATCTTATGTATAAAACTATATGTGCTTGGTTTGATTTTTGGCAGGAAATATGTTCATTATAGAAGATATTTAATTGTGATAAATGCTACCCATGATTATGGTTTGAATTATTCAAAAAGTCGTGAGGGATAAATTAGGAACCCATTTTCATATATTCTTCAAAACTAAAATTTCTATTCTATTAACCCTGAAAGTTACACTTTAGGATTGGCTGTTTTGAAAAAACAATACATCGTGGAGGGAAGTACAATTGTACACATTGAAGTCTTGCTATAAACATACAATCATTAGTCAGTCAGCAATGATTTCCCGGGCATCGCCGGGTACCTTAGCTAGTATATATATATATATATATATATATATATATATATATATATATATATATATATATATATATATATATATATATATACACACTTTTGAACGGACCTCATTTTCGTCATCTCCTAGGTAGGATCAATGGACATTTGAAGAAAAATTTCGAAAATCGCATCATGAGTACGACCTCAATAGCTAATTTCCCTTAAGGCAAATCTGCTAATAAAAATCCAATGAATAGGAGAGGGGATTGAAAGCAAAAAAAGTACAGATACCTTGCTTAATATTTGAGGAATATATAGAATAACAATAGTTACTAAGATTGGTTATATACAATTTTTCGATCCAATATTTTAAATTTTCGAATTCCCCTCCCTCTAACTCCCCCCATTTCTTGGTCCAATTTCAGTCATTAACGAATATGGTCTGTAGTGTTGATATGAATGGTTAAGTATTAACTATGGTATAGGTCAAATAAATATATTTAGTACATGTATCTCATCTTACATATAAAGATAGAGAAAAAACAACAACCAAAGAGAAAAATATTTTATATATATAATTTTGAATGAACTTCATCTTTTAGGTGGGATCAATAAACATTAGTGGAATTTTTTTGAAAATCTTTTGAGTGCAACCTCAATAGCTGATTTCCCTTGAGGGAAATCTATAACGTGGGTTCAACCCTGAAAGTATTTTTGAACTAGAACTACCTACTTCTGCTCCAATTGCTGCATTTATAGCTCAACCATCGGGAACCACTGCCTTATGTGCAAACCACTGTTGTGTATGTCAGGGATGCCATAAAAGATCCATTTCTCATCACAATCATACTCAAAGTAATTATAAGAATCTCGTGAGGATCACTGTATGCTAGAAGTGAACTTGAGGTTCATAAATGGTTGAAGAAAGAGCATTTTTTTAAAAATACAAACACATTCCTTAACTCTTTGGAACCAACCTTTTTATTTGATCATTTCCAGGATCAATATTGAACATTTTATCAAACAAGAATAAATAATGCAAGATGAAAACTGAACATGAAGATGACACTTTAGGCCTTGTAAAATGGTTATACTGTGGCTTCAATGTGAGGAAAAACGTGTACAAGTTTGTTTATAATTAAGCCAGGAATTCTCACTTCACGTTGCATATATTGTAAAAATAAACTCATGAAAGGACTTGCAGGGTAATACATATGCAATAAAACTCCAGTACAGAAGTAGTTATATTTCTTTAATAACTAAATCAGAGGCACAATTGTAAATCTGGTGTTATGATGAATGTAATGGGATCTAGACAAATTTCAAGACTAAATAAAAATCTGTCAACATTATACATATTTATGTACAAATATATACAAAATAAATAGTTTATAAAAACACTCCAATTGTAGACTTATAATTAAGGATTGACACAGCGTAGAAGAGGCCCAGATGATGTCTCCGTGCTGAAAAAGACAAAAATTGAGACATTAATTATGCTGAAACTTAATGACAAATAATATCTGGAAAATAAGTGTCATTTTTTTAAAACTAACCGAAATATGTATGTTAATGAGCAAAACTAACTAAAACAAATATTCTTCCGTAGAAAGCTTATTTTATGATTCAAATATCCAAATTTAAAAAAAAGGATGAAAAAATCCATTCTGGAATGTAATTTTGAGTAAATAGCTCCTGTGGTCAAAGTATTTTAAGATTGCCCTAAACAAAAATGTTAGTTATATCTGTAGGAAGTGTCATGTCTTCAAGAATTTCAACAAATTATTGGGGCACAAAAACCCTGCATTAGTGAAATGGAAACAGTATCATTTATTTATTAAAAAAAAGAGATAGATATCTATGGAATTGGAATCTAAAAATAATTTATATTATTGGTGACTGGTTTAACATAAAATTATTGTATTGATAAATAATTCCTTTTGTTAAATTTGAAAATCAAACTAACTCCTAATGCACTTAAACTAGTGTTAAAAGTAAGTTTCAGTACAAAAATTCCTATCTACATACAGCAAGTTGTCTTGTTGAAACTAAAACTTATATTTTATCATTGTCCAATTAAGGAAACAATGATATTGCTTTGTGTACTTACCTAGTAACAAGTTTTGCACCAATAACATCTGAAAGATGATAGTCGAGTCCGAGCATTTCAAGGGGTTTCAAAGCACGGCCTTTGATTTCCTGAAACAATCACAATTAGACTCAAATTAACTATTAAAAGTATTTCTATGAAACCAAATGCATCAATTAGTTACTTACGGAAACGAGAAGCTCTCTGTATTTGCTTTTTCTGATCATATTCAAAAGAGCTTTTCTCCCATCGTAAAATGTTTTCATGAACTGTCCTAACCCAGGAAATGAAATTGTATAGGTATTCTCCTGGTAAAACACAAGTAAGCCAAACTGAACCAATTCTCTGGAACATCCAAATAAGCCTTGAGTTTTACATAGTTACAAAAAATGAAAGGAATTGTAATTATTCAGTGCTATTATGAGACTGAAATTTGTCTAGCATGATTTTTGGTAAGCATTTTTATTTTGAAAGTATGTGTTAAGAGTTGCATTTTGATGAGTTGGGGCTAATTTATTTATTTTATAATTAAAGGGATAATTAATATTCAAGACTCATAAAAATTAAGTTTTATTACTCCAAAATCTCTGACACCTAAGAAGTTAAATAATTATATTGGGTTGTCCGGAAAGTTTGCAGAAGTTTTGAAAATAAGGTTTTATCTTAATTCTTTCAACTCATAATGAATACAATGGTAATTTTCGATTATACACCTTTAATCCTCAATGCATTAACCATTTAGGCAGGGTTTACACCTAGTGTCTAATCCAGTCCACGGACTGAATAGAGAAGATTTTGATGTCTCAAATTCTAAGCATAAAAGAACAATTAATTAATGTCTAAGGGAGAAATAATCAGAGTCTACTGGCAAATACTAAACGAAAATCACTAATTTTTGCATTATATTTGGAAACTTCCACATATACTTCTACTTGATAAGAAGAGCTAATAAAGTTAAATAGGAGTTTCAGCAGTTTTAATGAAGAAATTGTTTAAAGGAATCCATCATAAAGGCATTGTCTTTAATTAAAATTTTTAATACAGTTTATTTAACACCATAATATATGTTATACCGATTAGCTTTACTTACTAAATGTCTCCCAAATGAAAAGCCTATACAATAATCAAACTATACATAAAATTAAGAAAGGAATTAATTTATAAATTGAAGGCAATATTTGAAGTTCAGAAAGAGCATTGGAATATATGGTATTTCAATCAAAATTACAGATGTATACATACTCTTTCTAATCTGTTCTAAGAAGCGAGAGGAACCTGATGGATTTCAGTGTCTCCTAAAGAGAGTCGAGGAAAAATAATAAAGAAAACAATCATCTACATATCTGAACTTCACTATTTATTTAGAAGATAAAAATTAGTACTATGTAGCTTAAACTGGAAAGAATGATCCGTTGCAAAGTGATGTTCCTTTTCTAAATCAAATGAACATTTTTTCTTTTCACTTCATGTCCAAAATTCCTGCTGGAATAAAGTTTTACACTTTATCCATATACAGACTTCAATTTTAAATAAATCAAAATTTGTCTTTTCTAAGTAAACACAAACCCTGCTTTGAAATATAATGTGAAGAATATACTACAAAAAATGTTTTGTTGGCATATATGTTCATAAGAACTAGTTTGAATTACTACACGATAATCAGAACCCACTACTGTGCACAAACTTACCTGGTTACAAGGTGGTCAAAACTGGGTGAGAGAAAATTCTTTAACAGGGATATCTAAAGATAATATCTAAACAGTTTGTTGATATTTAGAAAAAAAAAATGTCTTTGTCTAGGTTTAAAATACAAATAAAAAAATGATATGATATAATCAATGTAAAAACGAATATATATACACAATCAATAATTGACTACCCTTTTCTATTTTATTAATAAAAATAGAAGAAATTTAGGAAGAATCCTGGAACATATTATTCAAGGAGCTTATTGCTAACATAACATCAATATTACAATATTAAATTAGTTTATAAACCCCAACTTAAACTAAGGAACTAGAGTTCCCGATTTGAAAATTGTAATTTTAATCCTTAATAATCTCTAATGAAAGAATCTTGGAGAGTCTCATGTTCCCATTATATTTTAAATTTAAAGTTTAAAAACTGAAATATGCTGGTACTGTGCTGAATTCAAAAGAAGCATAATGAGTCTTTAAAGAATATTTCTGTACACAAATACTAAAACTTGAAATTACTAATTGGATTAAAAGCATTTGAAGGAGGCACATATAGATGAGAATGGGGAAAATAAAAAGATATAAAGGAACAGATTCATATTTTAGGACGATCCAGACCTAAATTTTAGACATAATGGTACTTCTGTCTGAAATATACATAAGGGGAGGATTAGTTGAAAGTTAGAGGTAGAAAAGTAAAGACTTACTTATTAAGAGTAATATACGTAAGACTCAGAGAAAGAGGAATAATCAAAACATTTCTTTGATATTTGAAATGCCTGAAAAGGGTTACTCGTAGATGGTTAGGTGAATAGCCAAGATTGTAGAATCCAAGGTCCATCTAGAGATTCTCATGTACTTGATCATTTATAAACGTATTTTTGGTCCTATATCTTATCTGCTTGACCTTAGGGGAAATAAGCTAGGTTGTACTCATGATGGGATTTTATAAAAATTTCTTCAAATTTCTTATATTATTAAGCTTAACAAATCCCAAGGGCATTTTCTTCATATTCGAGAGAGAATCTCTTCTTCTTAGTGAGAGTATCTTAACTTGCTTCCAACATTAAGAAAATTTAAAATATAGTTAAATGTCACCAAGTTTTATTTTATAAGTTTCAAATGTTCGTTAGATAACCATCCATAGGCTGAGAACAGTAGTCTCTATTGATGCAATAAACTTCAAGAGTTACAGAAATGCATGAAACTAATAGTCTTTCAGTTTACAATGATCTCATAAGTACTTAATATGATAAATGGGGGGGGGGACTAAGTGGCACAATGATTTTGTCCATTGTGGAATTAGTGTAAAGACCTTCAACTCTAGTAACGAATCATAAATCTAAGATGTAAGAACACCTGTAAAATGTATTTTACTAACAATGATAACTGAATAAATTTTACTCTGCACACCCCATTGTTGGAAGCACACACATTGAATATTTTAGAAGCAAGGTAAGTTTAAGAGCATACTTTTATCAACAGAAAATGTATTTACCAATTTATATTATTGATAATATTTATAGACCTATAATCACTAGAACAATTGCTCAATTTTTGGAGACTTTTTCAAATAACATTCCAGATATGAAAACTTCTATTTCATAGTCAACAGAATCTGCTGGTCGAAAGTGTTGTTTAACAAAATCTCCTAAAAAGTAAAAAAAAAAATTATGCATTTTATTATCCAGCCATAATGGTGTTTGGCCTTTTAGTAAAGTATGATATCAATATCATGACGAAGGTAAAGAACTGCTAGCCAGTTTGAAAAAAAAACAACTTTTCAATTGAGTATCCTTGTCACAGCCATTCAGAACTCCATATTTTGAAAATATCCATGATGTACTTAATCAATCACGAAAAAGAATATATCCAAACCAAAATAGAAATAATAAATTAACATAGTCCTCCAAGCTGCTTTGCTGGCATCAGTTTTAACACACAACTCCCTGAAGTCTCACCTCCGTAACACTACACAGATAATTTTTAGTAATACTCTGGTTGACAAAATATCCACTGGTGGCAAAGGATAATTTCTAATCAACATAATGAGGATCAATAAAAAAAAAACAGCAACACAGCATTATCCTCTACCAATACGTGTTCCTCTACTGCACAGCATCTCTGGAGAAAACAACAATAATTTAAATTTGAAGAATGTACCCAGAGAGTTTCTGAAAATTAGCAGTTTAGTAGCAGACCAGGCTGCTGACACTGATTGGCCGGATTTGAATGCTACGTAAACTCAATTTTTCTTTTGTTTTTGACTATGTCATTACTCAAATGAATTTTAAGAAAATAATAAAAATATTTGATATATTTCAGTAATAACAAAAATGTAGGCTTCATGCTTGCTTTATGAGCTAATGCGTTGCCCTAATTCTAATAATAGGGCTCAGGTTGAACATGCCAGTTAAAGTGTTGGACTTAATCTCACATGGTAAACCTAGAGTGGCTAGTTCAATCTCATCTGAGCAATAGGAATTTATTTAGTGACAAACTCATTAAATAAAATCCTTAGTCCCATCCTGGCTAGAAAAGGGTGGTAAACTGTAGATTACGCATCCCAATTAGCCATAGTAGTAAAAAGTGGATGTTAATAAATAATAATAATTCTAATAGTTAACTGGTAGTCATGCATGGGTTTGATTCCTAAAAAGGCAATAGGAATTTATTAGTAACACTTACAATATAAAATTCTTAATCCACCCTCTAAAAAGGGTGATTAGACATAGATACTCTATTCCAATTAGCCTGAGGGGGATAACCAGGACATTAAAAATTTCTTATTTTTTGAATTGCCCTTTTCGGTGCAAGGTTAAAAAGACCTAATTTAATCAAAATTCATTTGCAATCACACCTTTTTGCTAGTGCTAAGGAACCAGATTTTCTGCTTGTCCAAAAGTGGTAATTGGAGTTTTTAAATTATCGCTTGTTTTCAGCTTCTTTATTTTTGCTTTAGTCATAGCTTACGGATAAATAAATTGAGTAAATCACTAACCGCTATCCATCATTATGAGGTTACAATTAAAATTACAACATAGATGTTTTAATGAGGAGTTTAAATAAATAATATGAATATTTTTATTATCAGTCTTTAATTATTTTATTAGTGGTAACAGTAAATTAACAAATTTATATTTTGACTTTAAATTAATTTTCAATGTTTTTATAACTAATAAGGTACAAAATAATGTTGTAACCTAAGAATGTCTCTTTGTTCAGGTATTAAAAATTCCGTAATACAATTTCTTCATATTCTTGTAATGGTGAAGGATCCGAGTATTGGAAGTCAGGAATAAAAATTTTTGAGCTTGATCTTCAAAACAACTTTTGAGCAATCAAAAAAAAAAAATTGAGGCACTTGATTTTTTTGTGTTAATAACGAAGTAAGTAAAGATTTACCACCTCTATTTTTCTCATTTCAAAAACAGCATTGGGCTACATTCTTTAGATGACTATACCCTAAAGAATATTACAAACTTTGAATTAGTCTATTTCTCCAAACTGGTTTCCATCAACAAAGTTATTACTGATAGATGAATATTGTTATTTGTTAAATAAAGGCTATTCAAACCTTATGCAGAATACAAAAGAATGATGATATTCTGACCAAAATGTAAAAATTGCGGCTAACTCGCTCTAAAAATGCTTTGGAGTGATATTTCAAATATGCTGTAAGAGAATCTTGATAATTTCTAAAATGTGTGAAACATTGGGTCTAGCATCTTACTTTGACTGTGTAAAAAGTATACAGGCTGTAACAGACTTCAGTGCGCAAACTCTGAGAGATGATTCTAGAAACAATTTCCAAAACAAAAGGTCATATAGGGTCTGGTCCGATTCTCATTTGTTTTGTAGATATATTAGTTTTTCTTTTTTTAAATTGGAGCTATTTGTTCCCATGAAACAAGTCATAACTCCAGAAATTATTTCAGAGAGTTCAGCATTCGAAAAAGCAATACAAAATAAAATTAGTATGCAACTCCTGGATTTGAATCTGCTCTTCTTTTGCTGAAGTCCAAAGCATTACAACTGTGCAATGCCTTTTAATACCGAGTTCAAATAATACTAGTGACCCAAAACAATAGCAATAAAATATTCAAAGAAAATAAAATAAAAGAAAAAAAAAAAACTTACGTAATTTCCTTCTCACTCAATTTGTATTCATTTTTCAAGACACTCTTTTCAATTATGTAGGAGTCCAAAGATGGGAGGACCTTATTTAAGAAATACTTGGGTCGTCCAGTAGGATTAAACTGAGAAAACACAAGATCTTTCAAATCTTCTACAAAAAAAACGATGCTTAACTCTGGACTTATTTTTAATTGCTTTATTTTTTTTGTTTTCTCCAATCTTTCCTAAAAAATCAGAAGAGTCAAATTATCAATTCATATAAAAGTTAAATAAGTATGTTTGGCACTTATAATAGAACTTACAATTTCACCCAGTAAATGAGCTTGATTGATGCTCTGTTTGGTGCCCACTTGATGAATGAACATGAGCGGAGGTATTTTATTACAAAATTTCTCTTTAGGAAACTTCTTTCTCAGCTCAGATAAAGCCACTTCGACATCACTGGGATATATATAACCCACTGATGATTCAAACAAATCATCTTTAGAGTTACTATTACTGGTCTTAGCTTTCTTCCTATTATCAGGATTTTCCTCAGACTTCCTCTTCTCCATTGTGTCAAAAACAGATTAACATAAAAAAAATACGATATAACTGAGGTATTAGATCTAGTCTAATGACAATTGAACATAATAATTGAAGATGCACACTTTGAAAGCACTTGTTTACATAACCTTGAAAGTTATCTGGGAAGGTTAGGAGTAGTGTTATACGCTTAGTTGGGTATGTCCAGTTCGTCGCGTGAAATTCAAATGGTGTATATGTGAAAATATAATATTTTTAGCTATGGTTTCGAAATCCAGAAGTGATTACACTGAAATTCACGGAAGGATATGTGAGTAACGTTAAATGCCTTTTATTTTCGGGTTTTTATTTTATGTTTTATTTTATGTTTTGGTCTTTAATACTATTTTTTAATTATTTATATTTAGATTTTTGAAATTAATAATTATAGTACTGTCTGTAGAGCTTAGTCTTTGCATGTATATTAATTAGACTTTTTTGACCTTCTGCTTATAATTAATAAAGTTGTTTTTTTCAATTAATTGAAAATTATTCTTCCCCATTTTATTTGTTTTTTATTTTAAGAAATATCAATGAAATTTATCATAGAAGAAACCAAAAATTGAATACTGAAAAAGATTGCTCTATGGGTTTTGAGGTTCTTTATGTTTAATTTCAAGTTTGAGAAATGTCATAGATAAATGATGAACTGTCGTGTTGAATTTCACCCATTTATATTGATGTTTCTGCTAATAGTGTGCTACAAATGGTATCCAATGGCATATAATCAATAAAGTCAATATTTCTTTTCTTGGCCGGCTCACAACTATATATATTTTTAAGTGAGCCCGCTGAATAAATCAAAGTATTATGAAGTTTGGTATTTAATTGTATTCTGGCAATCAACAGTTTGGGAATTTTACTTTGTAATTTGATAAGGCATCCAAATCTTTGTATATACTTTTAATGCTAAAAGACATTTTGTTACTTATGTATGTATTTATTTGTTTGAGAAACACATCAGTTTCTTTGAGATATTATGTAATCTTCTAAATGTTTAATAATTGTCTGGGAAATGTTGTTTCTTACTCATTTGGAGATTACTCAAAACGCCAAAATAAATATAATTTTCATTTCTCCTAGGTAAGCTAAATAATATTCAAACTCCATAAAACTCATTGTGTGTAATATTTCCAAGCTGTTTACAAATATCATTTTCTTTACAGCAATTATATATATATATATATATATATATATATATATATATATATATATATATATATATATATTTCTGTTACCTAACATTCAAAACAGAATCCCCATTATATAACCACTGTTAAGTAGTACACATAGTTTCTAATGTCTTAAAAATGAATTCACCATTTTCACAAAATTGTTAATATTTACAACCAGTTTTCAAGAAATATTTTTTAAATTTTTAATATTCCACATGGAAAAATAATAAAAATGTTTTAGTACTGTATGGCTTGAGTCAGCCCGTTTTATTTACTTTGTACTGAAAATAATAAGCTCTAATTGCTTTAATATAGCTCTTATAATAATTCAGTTTTTCCATATTTTTGAGGTTACAGGAACTCAAATTCTAATGAAACAATTAAATAGTATCAGTTTAGTTTAATTTAAAAAAGTATTGAATGTAAATAAAGTCATAAGTTTATATTTATTTTATTTTTGTTATGTATGTTGCTTAAAACTGCCTAAATTACTGAAGCTATAAATATGGACGTATGTAATGCTTTGTCCTTCAAATAAAATATAATAAATAATTAAAAAGTTTATGCACATTTTTATTTGAGTTCAATTCTCTCTACCCTAAACATCATCCCTATGTCAAAATCCTTTATGGGTAAAACTTAATCCACACCAATAATATTTTTGGTTGCCAATTATATGAATATATTCTTAGATGGATACAACACGAAAGGCAGTGTTAACAGTCATTCTGTTCAGAGTCTAAGTAAAAAAAAATTAATTGAATGCCGTGGTTTGCAGAAGAGGGCAGTATATTGCGATGTAACTCCTCGTGAAATTTAAAATGAGATGTAAAAACCAAATAATATACTCTGAATTTAAAGATCTCTCGGGTACCTTGTCAGAATAAAAATTATCCTTAAAGGGCTCTTGAAAGTTTCAAGAAATTTTTGCTAGCCCCTGGAAATTATATGCTGCCTGTGCCACTGCTTAGTATATCACTAATCCATTTAACATATTTGGCAGTTACATAAGAGTTTTCTAATTTATTTTATGAACTATTTAATTTCTTCACAACGGTGAGTGATGCTGGGGAAAGGGGATGACTTGCATAGATGGACCTTAAAGTACATAGTACCTGCAAATGGAGTCAGATAAGTATGAATGAAGGTCATTTGTGCCAGAAGGCATACAACTGATTCCAAGGAACATGGGTTTAGCCAATACAGGCCTCAATAGTGTAGGGGTATGTTTGCTGACTGAGTGTATTACATTTGTATTGCTAGAATTATTCCGGTCTTAAAAAAATAGTTTGGGTATGAAGTCTGATTTCTGGCAGTGATGAGGATGTTGGCTGGAAACTGGTATTGATTATCCTCTGAAGGAAAAAGATAACACTCAGAAAGACTACTAAGTACAGAGGTTTAATGTTGAGTCTTAGGAATATTGAATTCACAGGAATGAGAATTGAGTTCACTATTGATAAAAATGCTTTCTAGAAGAATGGAGTAAAGAAAAAAAAATGTCTTGTGAAAGATTTCCCAAGACACTTTATTCGTAATCAATAATGATGGCAGGCAAAGTCCAGATGGACTAGTACGATGACTTGAAAGTAAGCTCAGAGAGACTGGACTTGTAAGAGGTAAGGTAAAGAATGTATTGACTAAAGGATGTATATGAGTTCAAATGGTTGTAAAAAAGCATGAGAAAATTAATGAAATAAGTAAAAATAAAAAGTTATGTCTTTCATTAGAATTATAACCAATTACTCTATATCTCATTCTCTACAAACTCGGTACCACTGGTACAGGTTTGCATAAAAAATAAATAATAATAATAAAGAATATCCTTAACATACAAATTTAGCTGGTTGTGCCCTATAAGGTTGAAACATTTTTCCATCTAGCTTCTCAAGTTACCTTAATTTTATTTGTTTTTTTTTTTTCTTCATTTTCATTCATTAATTTTATTTCTGGTTATCTTACTTATATCAGTATTTTATTTTACCATTTTTATTATTTCATTCTATTTATTAAAATTTCTATTATTTTTTATTTTATTTTATTTTTTATTATTTTATTTTTCATTTTATCTTTTATATTATTTCATTCTATTTTTTATTTTATCTTGTTTATTATTTCATTCCATTTTTTTTTTAATTTCTGTTATTTTTTATTTTATCTTTTTTTATAATTTCATTTTATTTTTATTTTTTTAATTTCTATCATTTTTTATTATTTCATTTTATTTTTTTAATTTCTATCATTTTTTATTATTTCTATTATTTTTTTTTTATTATTTTATTTTTTTTGTTATTATTTCATTCTATTTTTTTTTTAAATTTCTATTATTTTACTTTATTTTTCATTTTATCTTTTTTATTATTTCATTCTATTTTTTAAATTTTTATTATTTTTTATTTTATTTTATCTTTTTTATTATTTCATTCTATTTTTTTTAAATTTCTGTTATTTTTTATTTTATCTTTTTTATTATTTAATTCTATTTTTTTTTTAATTTCTGTTATTTTTTATTTTATCTTTTTTATAATTTCATTTTATTTTTATTTTTTTAATTTCTATCATTTTTTATTATTTCTTTCTATTTTTTTTTAATTTCTATCATTTTTTATTATTTCATTTTATTTTTTTTTAATTTCTATCATTTTTTATTATTTCATTCTATTTTTTTTAAAAATTTTGTTATTTTTTATTTTATTTTATTTTTTTAGTATATTTGATTGTATGGTAATACCCCATTAAATAGTATATATTGTAAAAATGTATTCAACATAATCATACATGTAATATGCCATGTGGCCATGGAACATGTACTCAAATAAATAACTTCTCATTCGGTTACGATGAGGAGGAAAAACAAATCTAGCAGACGTGTCTTTATCTCAAAGGAAGAGTACTGGACTAAATATCTAAGAGACCCGGATGGACTCCCGCCGACGTTATTTACGAACTTTGTATTTCGTTCCAAAAAAAAAATTATAATACAGTGTTTATGCTCGGTAGGACCCACTTCAAGCTGTGAGCTGACAATCATAGTCCCTCTTCTATTTATTGACGTCGGGTTATCGTAAGTGGAGAGTTTTGATACGGGAAGTATTCTACTAGGAGTCGATACCCGTGCTTATGGTTGAATGGTAGAGCGTTGGACTAGATATACAGGATACACGACTTGAGCAATAAGAACTATTAATAATTACTTAGGATTAGCAAGAACATATAGCACAACTAACTCAATTTTGTCATAACTCATCAATTTAAAGGATCTACTTTAATTTATGAATATGAAAATGGTTTCTCTAAGCATAAATAATAAAATAAAATTTTTAAAAAATAGAATGAAATAATAAAAAAGATAAAATAAAATAAAAAAATAGAATGAAATAATAAAAAAGATAAAATAAAATAAAAAAATAGAATGAAATAATAAAAAATGATAGAAATTAAAAAAATAAAAATAAAATGAAAGTATAAAAAAGATAAAATGAAAATAACAAAAATTAAAAAAAAAAAATAGAATAAAATAATAAAAAAGATAAAATAAAATAAAAAATAATAAAATTTTAAAAAATAGAATGAAATAATAAAAAAGATAAAATGAAAAATAAAGTAAAATAATAGAAATTTTTAAAAAAATAGAATGAAATAATAAAAAATAAAATAATAAAAAATAATAGAAATTTTAATAAATAGAATGAAATAATAAAAATGGTAAAATAAAATAATAAGAAATAACAGAAATTAAAAAAAAAATAGAATGAAATAATAAAAAAACAAAAAATAATAGAAATTTTAATAAATAGAATGAAATAATAAAAATGGTAAATTAAAATACTGATATAAGTAAGATAACCAGAAATAAAATTAATGAATGAAAATGAAGAAAAAAAAAACAAATAAAATTAAGTTAACTTGAGAAGCTAGATGGAAAAATTTTTCAACCTTATAGGGCACAACCAGCTAAATTTGTATGTTAAGGATATTCTTTATTATTATTATTTATTTTTTATGCAAACCACCACAAACCTGTACCAATGGTACCGAGTTTGTATGTTTAGAGGCCGGACAGACGGTTTTCCTTGCAGGACTTTTCATATTGGCATCCGATTATCACAATGGTTCTTACACTTCTTTTTACCTTATTTAAATAATGCAAAGTAGTTTTTATTTCTTAAAAAAAAATTATGATTTATCATTTACGAAGATGTATATCCTGTTGTTCTCTTCAAAGGACTTCTATTCAGGCTGGTTTAATGAAGGCTTAATTTTGTTAATTGCCGTAAAGGTGACTAACTAAAGAATGCTCTTTGGAGAATGTCAACTACCCTGAATGACCTGAACTTTGACGAAAGGCCAGAGGGAACAATAAGTCTAGAGACCCTTTATAACTGAGCTATATATTCCAACATAATATGTCCACCCTATTTATTATAAGCTCTCCAAGGAATCCCTTTAGGGAAATAGACGATACTGGTTATGTTCTGTAATATCGAATTTCGCTTGATCCGGAATCAGAAAATTTAATCTCTTTCAAATCAAACGAAGAGGTGATAATTAGCAGGCTTCCCTTGTGGCAAACCAACGATTGAGGTTGTATCGCGTGATGCGAGCATTCAAAGCTATCTTTAAATGCACATCGTCCCATCCTATTGAATATAATCCCTTTGTAACAGTCCTTGAAGCATCTGGACCTGGTCACCACCTTTTTCTTTATGATCACTCGTGATTCCCCCAGCAAGGCTTGTTCAGTTAGGGACGGTCAACCTCTGCAAGACATCAACGCTATCACGTTTTCTACTTATTCCTGATATGTCTTGGAAAACCTGAGAAGTTTCATTCCTCCGATAAGTCCCAGCAAACGCAGATTTCTATATTTGATAGTACAGGTGATATCTGTCCAGCAGTGTGTCAGATTTTTCGAGACCCGTGTAAGTGTGGTGATCCAATGGAGTGACGTGGATATCGTCTCTCTTGAGAAGTATATATGTAGAACTAGATGGAAGTAACGCCATTTTATGGTGCTATGGCTCCGGATCCGGATGGGTTATCTACAGGTTACAACCTATTAAATAATTCCTATTATCTATGCGGGAATCGAATCCACAACTTTAGATTTATCAAGCGTATCAAGACTAATGCTTTAACTCACATGGCTTAGCTCCCTTGAATCAGAGTGAATCTGGGTTTATGACAACGAATATTTTTCAACACTCTCTGGAAGGGTATAGTTGCATTGACAACTGAATTTACAGAATAAGATTATAGTTAAGTCTCTGTAATATATTGTTGTGTATTGTCAGTGATGTGAGGACGAAGAGAAAGAAGTACGCTGGCCAAGGCGTGTTATAAAATACCGAGTTCTACGCCAATTAGTGCTGTGTGATTTCAAATTCTACATAGACAGAGAAGCTAGCCCTCATAATTAATTACTCGAGGGCGGCTTAGTTAACATGAATCTACCAGGGGGACCGGGTGCGGAACTTTAGATTTTTATATAGGTGTGATGGTCACAATGTTTCTTCGCAAATCCATACTCAAATGAACATGGGTAAACTGGTATTGTCGTCAGAGTCAAATATACATATTCTAATCCGTCCAGATTTCGGATACATAAGGTTACAAGCAGGCTCATTGGAGTCCAGATCATTTCCTATTTTTAGTTGATTACTAGCAATAGAATCACTGAGGAAGGGAGTGCTGTGGATAATAACGGAGGAGATGCTGAAACTGTTCGTTAGGCTACAGTGTGAGAATCCAAAATCATTTTCAGTTTGATAAGGAAGACCTGTGTAAAAAATAAAGGCATGGGTGGCTAATTGAAGCAACGTATCATAAATTGGGATTAATAAAAGTGACGGAAAACAATTCTTGACTCTTGGTGAATTTGAGAATGCTTCGACAAAAAAAATAAATAATATAATGCTTATTCGGGAAGTTAAGGAACTTGAAGAGGTGCAAGAGCATTGTCAACCACATAAATTCTATAAGTCATAAATGTCTGGATTTTCTTAATGGTCTGAATACTGTCGTGAAAACCAAGTCCAAAACCACAAATATTTATGAGCCTAATGAAATTAAATATGAGACCGAGCAAACCTTTTCATCAGAGTTGTAATAAATCAGCACAACATATTCGAATTAACCTTTTTACCCCCAAAAAAGTACGCATAAATTCGCTTTGGTGTCAAAAAGAAGCTAAGTTCTCACAAACCTAATCCGCCCAGTGCTCATCCCAAATTATTTGTCACTTATTATATTTGTGCCCTAGTTTTGCACCAATTGAAGTTCCTTTATTTTTATAATGTGTGTCTATATAGGGGAAAACATTAAATATTTCTGTTTTTATGCACTCTCCTTTGGAAACTATGTTCTATTAATTTTATTGGCCAAGTTATTTCCTAAAATTGTTATTCTATAAACGGCAGAATCAAAAAGGTCAAACACCTCCACTCTTAATACTTCTTTATTACAGGCAAAGTACTTTCGGGGCGAACCGTCCCATCATCAGTGCTCTGTGACACAACATCTATACTTTCAAAAACATGTAATATATATATATGAATAAATAAATAAATAAATGTAAAAGTCAACAAAGGTAGTCGAATATTAAAAACATTTAAAAAACAAACAATAGTTCCTCTCCATCTCCTAGTTATTTTGTTATTTGTTGCGTTTAATATTTATTTGTAACGTTTTAGTCATAAGTGTTGCATTGCGTTTTATATATTTGTTTGTTTTTTAAATGTTTTTAATATTCGACTACCTTTGTTGACTTTTACATTTATTTATTTATTTATTCATATATATATATATATATATATATATATATATATATATATATATATATATGTATATATTGCATGTTTTTGAAAGTATAGATGTTGTGTCACAGAGCACTGATGATGGGACGGTTCGCCCCGAAAGTACTTTGCCTGTAATAAAGAAGTATTAAGAGTGGAGGTGTTTGACCTTTTTGATCCTTCCGTTGACGATGGACCTCCACCAGCCAGCACAAATCCAGAGTTTTATTCTATAGATTTTGTAGTATCTATAAATCTTCAGTAAATCTCTACGCATACCCATTCGATAAGCTAGCATATCACAAAATGCCTCGCAGTGTTTACATTGCGCTTTTAAGGAACTTGAATGAGACGTGACTTCATCGGTGTTAGTTCAGCGGAAGAACTGCATTTTGATTAGGTCTGGGCTCTTTGTAAGTGAAACAAGAGTACAATCATAATGATCTAAAGGCTACTACGCCTTGTAGTTGCAACCATTGTGTTCTTTCGGGAGCTGTTCTTTTCATATTATTGTACTATACACACCGAAATCCATACGATGCTTGATGTCTTAAAAATTGGATTTTCTAGGCCTTCCTCTTGCCCTAGCCCAAGAATCTTACTTTCAAATACATTTGTAATGAAGTTGTTGTGCCTTATGATTTGCTTAAGAAGTTGCACTTTCCTTTTTTCCATTGCCTTGATAAGACTTTTGTTCTCATTTACCTCATTTAGAACTTCAATGTTGGTTTTTTTTTTAGTCCAACTTGTTCTACTGATTCTACGCCAGATCCACATTTGCATTGCTTCCAACCCATTGTATTCCCTTTTGTGGAGAGTCCAATTTTCGCTACCGTAAAGCAGTACACTCCATACAAAAGACTTAGCAAACATTTTTTTGGTATCCATGCTTATATGCTTATTAGTTAAAATGCTTCTTTTACTTTGGAAGGCTTGTTTAGCAAGTGCTATTCTTCTATCGACTTCAGCTCTACTATCATTGTGTTCAGTGATGATGCTCCCTCGGTGGCAACACTCCTTCACTATTTCAAACACAATGTTTCCATTTCTAATGTTTATGTATAAACAAGGGTATATATTGTTAGAAAATCTGTTTTTTATTGACATTACTGTATTTTAAACAGCACCTGTGAGACTTAGGCGTGTCGAATATTGGCAGTTCTAGGAATTTTTATTTTCTTCTCCTCGATAACAACGATAAATCTCAAAGCCTTAGTTGAAAGTAGTATTTTTTAAATTCTAGGGACTCATAAACATATTCTCTACTGTAGATTTTTTATCTTTATCAGAAAAGGAAGTTTTGAAGGCCTATTTCCTGCCTGTCTAAGAAGGACGCCTGAACCCTTTAAAATGCAAATAATCTCTATTTTTATGCATATGAGTAATTAATATTCTCTACAATTCTCAGCTTCTCATGAAGGGAACACATGCTCATATGATTTAGTCTTTTCCCCTATTCAAGTGTAGTTGGTTCTTTGGTATTCGTCGTATACCACCGTTTCCGCTTAACACCTCAAAATGGAATACAGCGACGAAAGTGAGTAGTGCATGTTTATCTTTAACATTTGTAATTAATCTAGTTCACATCAGTAAGTGTCTGTGACCACTTGACCCTAGCTACACGAGATCCTTCTTAGGGTCTCCACAACCAATGATGGTTTCCACCGTTGACACTGTATTGCTGTTCATGTAACACTTAAGAACAATTTCTAAATTAGTTTTTATTCCTACACAGGCATGGATTCTCATTATTATCCGTTCTTATGGATTCTTCAAATAACATTAGGAGATGAAAATGAAGTCAGTTCATGTACGTTCATAAATAATTACCCTACAACTATGTGCACATTTTCTATACAATATTCTGTCAATAATTAATGGCTAAATGTAAAACCAGGTATAGGAAAGTGTGCCCAAGATATATTAGCGATAAATAAAGTGATTCCAAACAATTGTAATATTCTCTAGAAAATATAATATTCTGGAATTACTGATCTACACATTTATCTCTATACACTATTACCTATATTAACCGATATATATGTACTGCAGATTTCCTTTAAGGGAAATGAGCTATTGAGATTGTACTCATGACGCGACGGTCGAAAAATGTCTTCAAATGTACGTCGACCCTACCCAGGAGATGACCTAAATGAGGTTAGTTCAAAATTATATATATACTAGCGGACCCGGCAGACGTTGTCCTGCATGGTATTTTGGACAATAAATAACAATGTCTGTCATACACACGTACGCTAGAATTATATATATATATATATATATATATATATATATAAAG
This sequence comes from Riptortus pedestris, assembly GCA_019009955.1. Taxonomy (NCBI): domain Eukaryota; kingdom Metazoa; phylum Arthropoda; class Insecta; order Hemiptera; family Alydidae; genus Riptortus; species Riptortus pedestris. The sequence goes on along the minus strand of CM032232.1, from coordinate 43,642,838 downwards.
ATAGAGGTGTATTAGCCTGTTAACGCTCTAGCGGTCGCAATTTCCGCTTGATCGTTACCAAACTCCGTATTTAAACGTTTTACGTAAAAAGACGGACCATGTGCTTCAACGGCTGGAATCGGATCATTGGGAGGGGGGATTTAGAGGGGAGGATTTTCGAAAATTCGAAATATCTCCGTTAGTTTGAGTCGAGTCGAAATTTTGTATAGAACCAATCTTTTTGCAAATTAAAAGATCTATAAACGTTGTCACGTACCTATTTTCAATTTCTCTAATATTAACCGAGATATCGGCGTTTTTTAGTTTTCGGCCTTCAGTAAACCCCCACTCCCGTTCGAACCTAAAAAATTTAGTATGGCTTATAACCATGGAAGAACTAATGCTAATTCACATGCCGAGTTTTGTTCAGTTCGGTTCAATCGTTGGTGCTCAATGAAATTGTTTGCCACAGTTTACTTTTTTAGTGTATATCTCGTTTATACTTTATTATACGACAAAAGTGAATATGACAGAAGTTACTCCAAATAGCAACATAAACAACTCTATCACGTGCATATTTGCCGAAAACCCTGTTATTAATTTCTAAACCATACGTCACTCGAACGCGTATTTGGAGGAGTTCAGTGACATACACACGTACATGATATTTTTTATTGTCTTAAATTTGACCAGGAATGGGGGGGGGCGGTTGAGGGGATGGGAATTCGTAAATTAAAAATATCTCCATAATTATGAGTAGGACTTAAATAATTTGAAACCAATGTTGTTAAACTGTTGAAGCTCTACAATTGTTCTTCTATGCCCTTTTTTCGTAACTCAAATATTAAGGGAGTAATTCCTTATTTTCAGTCAGAATAGGTGGTGAGATGAGATCACTAGTGTGTTTTACCGTCACGTGGGAAATCTGCTTAGTTTACGCAGCCTCTGTGTGACGGACGTTTTTAATTTTGTTTTCAGCATTCAGTAGACCCCCCCCCCCTACCACACATCCCTCATTTACAATTAGCCAACATATCCCGAAACGTCTTATTTCAAATTTAAATATATCTTATTGTTTTCGACGTACCTTCACTACGAAGGATACACAGTTGAATTCAAGCCTTAACATCTATCAACATTCTACCTTCTTAATTTTTATTTGATCGATTCCATGCTCGATATTTAATCACTTAAAGTAAAAACTAAAGGTTACTTCCATTAATGATTAAAATGGAATCAGGCAGGAGTAGAGGTTTAGTGGCGGTGTAAAATAATAAATTCGGAATATCTCAATTATTATGAGGCGGATAGAAGAATGTTATATAAACAATTTTGTCGAAAATGTCACATTTTATTTATATCTTAATGGATATTAACCGATTTTTTGTTTAAAATGTACTGTCTACTTCTACTGCTATTTTCACTTGAATCATCTGTATCGACAAATATTCCTTGACCAGCTAATAACAAATTTCACGTTCCATTTAGTTAGGGTATTATTAAACTGGAAAATGAAAGTAGCATATGGGATGACGTCATTAGCGTTGCAATGCAGCAGCGTTGGGACATCTGCTTAGTTTACCCAGCACCTGGGAGACCAACTTTTTTAATTCATAATTCAAGTTCCATAATTGGAGATCAATAATTTCTTCTTGATTCCCAGTATTCTTTCTTTACCATTTAGCGTGATGATATATTGGAAAGTACACCTGTTGCTTGATTTGTCGATTATTTTTAACTTTTGTTTATTTTATATATTGGCGAAGAAATAAAATGACTCGACGAAATTGGCAAATAAAGAATGATCGATTATTAGAAGGTGGCGTTATTAACAATTTAAGAATCTTTTTCTCACGCTATAATTTCGATTTGTATTATATTTGTTTGTAGTGGGAAGGTGTTGTTAAACGCCTTCATATGGTACTAAGGCTAGTCGTGGTGTGGGGTTATCTATGGGTTACCACCTTTTTCTAGCGGGGGTTCGACTAAGATTTTCATTTAATGAATGTTTTACTAAATCAAGAAACGAGTGAAATTGAGAATAGAGTATGGTATAACTTAATTTGTGCTATTCCAACACGTGGAAAATAAGCTTAGTTTACGCAGGCCCTACTTGGCGAACATTTGTCATACGCTGCTGTCTTTGGGAGGAATACTATTTTCTTCCAATCCTCAGTATTTCTGTAATAATGCTCATCCTCCAATAACAAAAGTCCGTCACGCTGGGGCTGCGTAAACTAAGCAGATTTCCCACGTGAAGTTTTACAATAGAGAAATCTGCTTATTGGTAACAGTAGTAGTAAGAAGTCTCTAAACCAATTTCATGAGAGCGAGAGCCGAACAGTTACGGAAACGGCCGATCTAGCTTGCGGCGGAAGCTCACGACTAGATCCGAAATCAGCCGATCTCATCTCATCCATTATGCGCTCAAACTTAATAAAAATGCAAATATCTCGGTTAATATTCAAGATAGAGAATAAATTGCATATTTATGATAACTTTAATTTGCAATAAGATTGGTTCTATAGAAGTTTTCGATACGACGTATAGGTACGGAGATATTTCGAATTTTCGATAATTGCCTCCTCCCTTCCACTGGTCCGATTTCAGCCATTAACGAACTTGATCTTTCTTTTTACTTAAAACGATTAAATATCGAGTTTGGTAACGATCAAACAAAAATTGCGACCGCTAGAGCGTTTGCAGACATATATATATAATATTTAGCGGCCCTCATTTTCGTCATCTCTCTTGATGGACTTTTGAAGAAATTTGTCGACAAAAGCGTCATGAGTACGACCTCAATAGTTGATTTCTCTTAAGGGAAATCTGCTAAAAGTTGATATTAGTCTGAGATCTTCCCAAATCTTACCCAATCAGTACAAAGGTGACGTCCCTTTTGAACAAAACATTCTGAATCATCCTTCATGACCTTCCCCAGGTACAATCCTAATAATGTTTCCTTAATGTCATTAATAAGAAAGAAGTGACTCCTATTTTTGGCATAATTAGCCACTCTTCACCTTGCTGGTTCGAGAATTTTGTCAATGATTACTGACATAAGCCGTTCATTTTTAATACGAAATACCATCTGCACGCGATACTAGCTATTTCGTTGTCATATGTTGACCTTCTCGAAAATGCTTATATTTCATGAAAAACAAATATGGTTATAATTATGTATATGCTTTCGTTTGATGATGTGACTTGCCACCGCTTTCCTTTATGTACACAAGTAGAAGATGTGGTTTGCCTTCTTCTTTTTTTGTTTTATCATGTTTAATTTTGCTGATAAGTAGTTCTTTTTATGCTGTCTGTAGGTCCCTTCATGCATTATAAATAAAAGTGTTTTTTCCAATGATGACTTGATGTACAAGATAATTTTACCAGTGGGATTTGGTTGTTATAAACAAAAACAAGGATTCATTTTTATGTACTTTTCACAAAAAAAAAAAAACGTAGAAAAAATGGACATTTATTATTATTATTATTATTATTATTATTATTTATTAACGTCCCTTTTTGAGACTAAGGCTAATTGGGACGGGTTATCTACAGGTTACCACCATTTTCTAGCCAGGGTGGGACATAGGATGGTATTTAATGAATTCCGTCACTAAATAACTTCCTTTGACCAGGCGAGAATCGAACTCGCCACTCGAGGTTTACCATGTGAGATTAAGGTCAACGCTTTAACTCATATGGCTAACCTGAGCCCCCAAAAGGACATTATTAAAGCCTTGAATATTTGAAATAAGTCTTTTTTGCTATGTAATGTTATTCGTTTGAATAAACCACGACTTCACTATTATAGGGTAGAAGTTCCTATATCCCCCACACATATTAAACAAAGTCCGTCACGCAGGGGCTGCGTAAACTAAGCAGATTTCCCACGTAAAGTTATACAATAGAGAAATCCGCCTAATAACAACAGTAGTAGTAAGGAATCTCTAAACCTATTCACGAGGGACGAACAGTTACTGAAACGGCCCGCACTAGCTCTCGGCGGAGAGTCCCGAACGTAGCCGACTCCTGCCGACCACACACATGCATTTAAATGCAAATATCTTGGTTAATATTCAAGATGCAGAATAAATGTGTAGATCAATATTTATAGTAAATTTATTTTGCGATAAGATTGATTCTATACAATTTTTCGATCCTACCTATAGTAACGGAGATATTTCGAATTTTCGAAAATCCTCCCCTCTAAACCCCCCCCCCTCTCACTGGTCCGATTTCAGCCGTTAACGAACTTGATCTTTCTTTTTACATAAAACGACTAAATATCGAGTTTGGTAACGATCAAACAAAAATTGCGACCGCTAGAGCGGTATATATATATATATATATATATATTATATAATATATATATATATATATATATATATATATATATATATACACACACACACACACAGTTTTGAACGGACCTCATTTTCGATATCTACTAGGTAGGATCGATGGACATTTGAAGAAAAATTTCGAAAATTCCGTCATGAGTACAACCTCAATAGCCGATTTCCCATAAGGGAAATCTGCTAAAAAGTCCTTAAATGAGGATCTCCTTCAAGCAGATTTCCCAAATCCCTCCTCCTCTCTCTCTCTCTCTCTCTCTCTCTCTCTATATATATATATATATATATATATATATATATATATATATATATATATATATATATGTATTAAGGACGCTAGTGGCCGTGCAGGTTAAGTCGTCTGTACATCCACCGCTGTTCTCAATAAGCTAAAGATCAAAATAGGTGCAGGTTCGATCCCCGCCAAGGGAGAGCGTTTGTTCACTAGATTGCTGCCAGTGTGCGCTAGTGAGGAGGGGGTTGTGGACTAGCGGGAGTCTAGCGAGCATATACATCTTGACAGCCACTCGGGATGATTACTGATTATGACTCACCAGATACCGCCCAGAGGCAAACTAGCAAACTAGTTATAGTAAATATTTTATGATGAACCTACATATATTTGGCAATATTTCAATACATTTCATTAGAAAATTGTATTATCAATCTTTCCCAGAACAAACGACCAATTTATTTGCAATAACTGCAAACGCTTTTTTTTTTCCACAACCAATACAAATTCTGCTGGTTATGATCACATCAGCATAAGACGCTATTCTGCAGAATAAGAAGGGGTTGAAGGAAACTTTTGCAGTGGTAATAAACTGTCTCTAGCTGTACTTGGGCCAAGACTTTTTACTGAATTCAGAAAGCTCCCAATATAACTCATAATCTTCAAGATGGATATTTATTACATTCATTTCTATGAACTGTTTTTTAATTTTCAGTTTCAGTAAAAACCTCCTCTCCTGATGGAGCAATATGGTATTATACCATTACATATCCAGTTTTTTTTATCATATTTTCCTGAAAAGAAATCACTATTGATGTTTTATTCATGGTCTCATTTTTGAAAACATTCGTCAAATGCTCATAGTTCCTCTATTGGATATGACGAAAATTTATATATATATATATATATATATATATATATATATACTTACTTATTTGTATATATCCCCTCCAAGGGAGAACTCTAGGTCTGGTGTTAGCAACCAAAGCGAGTTTATGGATAAGTAGGAGTTATATATGTACATCTGCCATTCCCTCGGGATGACTAACGATTATATAACTCGTAGATCCCATCCACAGGCAGGGTCACCCTTAAACTGGCTATTTAACCGTTTCATATAATACTAAAGATCAAGTTCGTTAATGCTGAATGTAAAAATAGTTGGTTCAATCTCCGCCGAAGGAGAAGGTTTCCGAGTTCCCTACCAGTACACGCTAGTGTTATGGGGTTTGTGGAATAGCGGGAATCTCGCGAGTATATACGTCTGACAGCCGTTTCTGTCGATTATGACTCTCTTAGATCTCGTTCCCAGGCCGAATATTATCCGATTACAATCAGGCCAAGGTCGGTTCCATAATTTTTTTTATCGGATGTAGAACGAGGTGAGATTAGTCGAGTGTCATTCAAGCACTTGGGAAATCTGCTTAGTTTACGCAGTCCCTGCGTGGCGGACTTTTATCTAGTCGCAGTGGTCTTAGCCTGACGTCATAAGTCCTTAGGATCCTAGGGCCAATGCCTTTATATAAGCCGCTGGGCTTGTTTAAGTCGTTGTAGGTGAAACTGATTAAAGGTGATTTGAACGAAGGAGTTAGATTAATGAATCCCCCTCCAATATCACCCCCCTCCACACCCCCCTCCTGATTGCCGGTGACCTCATTGGGTGCAGGCCGCTTCTTCAGTCTTCCTCTGCCCCCTGCCAGTGGTGCGCCTCTCAGTCGCTGCCACCAGCTCTCGGTGTCTTGTCGTGTTATATACTCTGTGCTAATTTGTGATGTGCTCTTCCGCCAGCTGGGTTTCGACTTAATGTACAAATCGGCCTTGTCATCTTGCTTTTGAGGCAATTATCACATTTTAGTATTTGTACTATAAAAATTCAGAAACTAACATTTATTCATCACTAACACGACAAGAACAACCAACATGAAAATTGAAAGCTTTTGGGGAGATAGATAGCCTTTTGGTTCCGTGTTATACAAGATCACAACTAAAAATAATAAACGAAAAGAAAAAGAAAGTTCATAGGTTGTTCTTCAATTGAATCTTAAATATTGTTGAATCATTTACGAATAATAGTGAAGCCATGACACTCTTAGTCTTTAGCTATTTGAGTTGTATTATTACTATTTGAGGCGCTCAGTATTATAGTGGCCCAACCCTCAAATTTTGCTTATTTGACTTACCATAGCATCTGTTGCTGAATAATGTGTTCTATGAAATATTAGTGGCCTAAGCCACTTTCTAAGTTTTTTCACTAGATGGCAGCAGCAGTTTGTTTTTGACTAACAGTCTAACAAACTTAGCTTTACACAAATCTTACTTTTTGCGGTTAGTCCACTGTTATTCTGACCGCCTCATTTATTAACGTCCAATTTTTACTACTAAGGCAAATTGGGACGGGTTATCTACATGTTACTACCCATTTCTAACCAGGGTTGGACTAAGGATTATGTAATGAATTCGTCACTAAATAAATTCCTATTGCCCAGGCGGAAATCAAACTCGCCACTCTGGGTTTACCAGGTTGAACTGTTGTAGAGGAATAATACTAGTTATCATTTTAAAAACAACAACAAAAGTCATTACGAAGCGTACATTTCTGATTTGTATTTCTTGAAATACATATTGTTTTGAAAGCTATTTTATGTTTTATTCATTGAATCTAACGGATTTTATTTAGTGACGGACTCTAAATGAAATTCAAAGTTCCTCCCGGGCTAAAAAGTGTTGTAAATGTAAGTAATCCGCCCAAATTACTGTTAATTGTATAATGCAGATGATACAATGGATACAAAAAGTTTTTTTGAAAACCCGGGAATGATTTTAACTGAGGTCCATTTGCATTTAGAAAAGCGTCACAAATTGGTGTCCTGTTTTTTCAGCCGCAATTACTAAAATACAATTGCAGTCTCCAGTTGAATATTTGGGATTCCATGAAAAACTCTCTTATATGGTTATTACATCCTACTCTTACATTTGCCGGGTTTGTCTTAAATCAATTAGTTTTATTATTATTATTTATTAACGTCCACTTTTTGCAACTCAGGCTAATTGGGACGGGTTATCTACAGGTTACCACCCTTTTCTAGCCAGGGTGGGATTTTAGGATGTTATTTAATGAATTTCGTCACTAAATAATTTCCTTTGCCCAGGCGAGAATCGAACTCGCCACTCTAGGTTTACCATGTTTTTTTCAATTAGTTTTGAAGTGTGTGCACACACATACATACATATTAAAAAACACAAATTTATTTCTCCAATTCAGTTAAACTGACAGTCTAATATTCATAAATTTCGTAAGATTGGTGGCCACCAAGCGTCATCAAACGTCCTTTTAATGTTTAGATCTATTGGCAAAGCCGTGAATTCATCTTATTGGTATCTCCGAGAAGAAGTTTTGTACTCATCCACATGATTGTAATCTATGTTGTTATAGGAATTGTTCTAAGAATTATAATTTAATTTTACAGATTGTCGGTTATAACTTCGTTTAGAATTTAAATTGTCCAGTTTTATGTGATTTTTTTTTTTTTTTTGAAAAGCTTAATTTTCTGAATCTTATTACTTTTAAATTATGGCCCTACCATAGTTTCGGATGATGCATTCCCTTCTGTTTATACAAATTTCTTCAATTCCAAGACTTTCATTTATTGCATGCTTGTGTTAGAAGTTTTAAAAATTGGTCATCTATACATTCAAGATTTTAGTTATTGTATTAGCTTTATAACTAGACCCCCTTCAATGTTTAATCGCTCAGAACGATAAAACACATACTGACAAATGCATATATATGACAGATATGATATGATATGACAGAACTATTAACTGACAGTAGCCAATATATTCCATAAATACTAACATATTTAAAACATATTTACAAAAAAATATAATACTAAATAGAATAGGTCTACAGCATGCCAAGAGAGATTTAAAAGGATTAACTTTTATTGTGTTCTTTAGACAAGGCACGGATATGAGAAAGAATCAGATATTTAAGGAATATTTTCCATAATATAAAAATACAAAAAAGATAACCACATGGAGGAGTAAATATATCATCCTAGTAATGCCAATAACCATCGCTGTGGGCACAAAACTAAATAAATAAAATAAAAGAAAATGATTGAAGTCAGGAAATTTGTCGTCATAATTACCCCAAGCATTGACCTTGATTTTGTAAATAAAACCAATATAATTGTTGTTAATTTCGTTTCCTATTTGGAAGGATATTTATAATGTCATAAAAGTAGAGAGGAAACATTTTCTCATGTTTAAATTTTCATCATGATTAATCGGAATGTCTGCGTGACCAGAGCGTAATGTTAAATCAATGTATTTGGCCCTTGAGGCCCATCAAATGTGGGTAACATTTGGTATTTATTAGCATTAAATGGCAAGATATTATAAATTACTCCAGCTACTCAGTCTCTGGTATTAGTGTGAACTTCATGCCATAATATGCATTTAATGTTCAGGTCTTTTTCAAGAATTATTTTATGAACGTGTAAAATGCTATTTAAATTAAGAATGTCTAGTTTAATATTTATGTAATGTTTCAATATAAAGTTATAAGTATTTATGTTAAATATTAACTTGTAATTTCCTCAATTGTTGTATCTTTGATTACTTTCGCAATCTGCATAAAGTGGAAATTAATAATCTGTGTTTACTTAAATCAGAGATTATAATGGCGTCGATGCGCTTTTTACAAACTTTTATTTCAGGTCGAGCAATGTTTGGATCACAAGCTTAGGTAAATGCAGAAATAAGCTTCGTGCCTATAACCACTATAGCTATATCCATTCTATTTCTACCCGTATCGTTTAACATTGTTGTATAACATTCTCAACGTTTGAAGTGGTTTGATTTTTCATGATGGAAAACTTACTAAATACAAATCTCGTAGTCGCACTCTAAATTTTAGCAGATTTCCCCTCAAGGGAAATCAGCTATTGAGGTCGTACTCATGACGCGATTTTCGAAAAAAAATCTTCAAATGTCCATCGATCTTACCCAGGAGATGACGAAAATGAGGTCCTTTCAAAATTATATATATATATATATATATATTATATATATATATTTGTCAGTTACCGCTCTAGCGGTCGTAATTTTTGTTTGATCGTTACGAAACTCGACATTTAACCGTTTTATGTAAAAAAAAAAACAGTCGGACTAGAGGGAGGGGGGCTTAGATGAGGGGATTTTCGAAAATTCAAAATATCTCCGTTATTATGGATCAGATCGATACATAGTATAGAACCAATCTTATTGCAAATTACATTTACAATAAATATTGATATACATTTATTCTCTATCTTGAATATTAACCGAGATATTTGCATTTTTATGAAGTCTATGGTCGGGTATAGTTCGGATTAGGGCGGCCGTTTCCGTAACTCCTCGGCTCAGGTTGAAGCTTCTTCTAGCCTTACCTGTCGTTTCTAACCTTACCTTACCTTCGTTACTTAGTGAGATTTATGCAAATACGTTGTGATCATTCGCCCCACCTCCTTCTTTAGTTCTTGGACTACTAAAATTTGAGTTATTAAAATATAAATTATTCTTACAATTCAGAAGCCGTTTCAGTTGGGAATTTATATTAATTAACTTAAGGATTTCTCATTACCGTTTGTATTTGATCACGGTGGTGTTGTGTTACCAGTATGCAGATTTCTCTATTGTAAAACTTCACATGGGAAATCAGCTTAGTTTACGCAGTCCCTGCGTGACGGACTTTTATTTAGCTGGGCTATACTGAACCTTGAGGTCGGAGATTATACATTCCCCCGGTACTCACTCAACATTGTGAGTCAATTTAGTAGCTATTTACATCAATAATTAGTTAACTAATAGCATATTAAGGAAGGTATGAACGTGACAACTTGATTTCCTTCCAAAGCTGTGTGTCAGGCCTTGATTATCCATTCAGAGTATTTCAATGTAAATATGCATATTGTTGTCTTCTCCTGTTGAAAAATTTATCTATTTAAACCTGTAATAAACTATTTCGGGATTTTAGTGGCCCACACTGACTGCATGCAGCTGCTTTTATTTATTTTGAAGTTCATTTGAAATGAAGACCTCTGTTTATTGCATTTAATGATTACGTTGCAAAGTTTTTTTTTTTCGCTTAGAATATTTTTTATTGATAAACTTTGCTTAAATTTTTTAATTCGATTTGATATAAATTCGCTGAAGTCATTATTTATTTTTTTTTTTTTTTTTTTTTTTTTTTTTTTTTTTTTTTTTTTTTTTTTTTTTTTTTGTTTTTTTTTTTTTTATCGTCTGAATAATTAAAACTCATTTAGGGTAGTTCTTATATTTGTAACCACAACTTAGCCGCTGAGCTTTTCTCTAAGGAAAAGTGATAGCGCATTAATTATTTATTTTATTTCAATGGAAGGGCACCATGAAATAAGTATATACATATGTAGTGTGGTTATATTTACTCGCAGCAGCACCTGACTCTTCATTATTGATGCTCACTCAATCACTTGTAACTCCAGGACATCTGCCAGACCAAGATATGGCGGAAATAGGGTTTTATTTATCTGTAATAAGAAATAGTTTTGAGAAATATTTTAATGTTTCTTTTACAACTCCTCAAAACCAATTTTCACCACCTTTTGAGAGAATTCTCTTAGTGGAAATCTCCTGATGAAGTTTTACTCATGATGTACTTTTTGAACATTTTCAAATTTCCACAGCCCGTGTTGTCATTTGTATGTCCGCACGAAAGCTAGCTTACTACTATCATATCGCCAATACTGTTATCTGTAGTGTTGGTTGTACAGCGTTATCTTTAACTTTCCGATAACTTGCCCACAATTTTTCCCATTATGGTGTTAATTATTTATTATTTCGTAAACCATGAGAACGCTTTCAATCGTGTAATCACTACTTATTTTGAAACATTTCAGTAATCCTGAAGAATCTTAGGTGCTTATACTTCGTCGACCGCATGTACACCTGTTTAATTTCGATAGTATGAATGTTATAAAAACGTCAAATTCGAAAGATCCGACTCGAAAATTGTAGTTTATTATGTGTTGTGCACTTAGCCGTCAGAAATACACGTAAAACAATAAATAAAAGTCTGTCACGCAGGGACTAAAACTGTAATGAGAACAATATTTGGCATTTAGACTTCAAATAAAGTGCTTCATAATATAACAGAGTATTGTTTGTATGACATCAGTAGGAGTGGGGGTTTACTGAATGCCGAAAAACGGAAAATGCGAATATCTCCGTTAATAATCAACATATTAAAAAAGAGTGCATAACGACATTTATAGAACATTTCATTTGCATTATGATTGGTTTTATACAATATTTCGATCCGACGCATAATATCGGAGATATAAGAATTTTTGAAATTCTCCCCTTCTAACCCATCCCTTCCCACTGGTTGGATTTCAGCCGTTAACGAACTTGACCTTTAGTTTTACATAAAATCCTTAAATATCGTGTTTGGTAACGATCAAATAGAAATTGTGACCTCTAGAGCGTTACCAGATAAATATTATTTTTAAAATTTACCGTTATGCTCCTGACTGGCTTAAATTCAAGGCACCACAAGAGCAGTGGCAGCCACCTTGGGATAACACATATGATAATAAACTAAGAAAATTGAAACAAATAGTCCAGGAGTGACCATCAAGCAGGAGGAGCACACGAAGAGAGGAAGTTGTGCTGACCGGACTACGTATTGGCCATTCCTTGCTGACTCATGGGCACCTTATGACAAACAAGGACACACCGACTTGTAGACATTGCAACGAAACATTGTCTGTACATCACATATTGACTAACTGACGACGAAGAGACAATTTAGACATTACAGACTTACAGGAACTTTTGACCCATATCTGTAAATACATAAACACAATCATTAAAAATCTACTACAGTGTACAATTTCTACACACTACTATTCACTTCTCTTCTACATTAGATAGGGTTTATACACTTTAATTTTCTTCGTTATTTTTTATTTTCGTTTTTTTTATTTCCTTTTTTTTTTTTTTTTCCCTACTGTAGTTATATTTTCATAACCCAGTTGTTTCCATACATAATATCTATTCCTACATATAGACTGGTGTGCCAATGAACTGTTTGAAGAATCAGGGATATTTCATAGTTCTTTCCTTTTCCCTCTTTTTCGTTATTTTTTCCGTTTGCTTTTTTGAGCGCACCTGGTTAATGAGTGAATTGCCGGCGTCTCGGAACTCATTTAAATAAAGAAAGAAATTATATAGCACTATATTTGACTTGAATGCTCCCATATTTCCGTATTTTCCTTGACCATAAATCTCTTAGAATTAACGGAAGTGAACTACCTGTGAAAAAAAGGCTCAAATAAACTGTATGACAGTGAATGCTTATCACAGATTACACTTCTATGAATATATTAAACGTATCTGTTGTGGATACTAATGTTCTGACTCAGATCCTGAGATCCTTTGCCGAACAAGTTCATTTGAAACACTTAAAAAAAACCTTCTCAGTCCGTGATAATGTCACGCATACCATATTGGGTTACCATTTATGTCGAAAAGGACCATTAAGTATCTGGATTGCTTCAAGCTGGCCGTGTGAAGAATAAGAAGCAGAACTGCCAATTACATTTGACATCCTCAAGAGGTCTTGACAATAGTCTCTTCCATTGACCGAAGTCGATTTCAAGCAAGTTGACGTGGTATCGCAGTAACTACTTTCCTTTACCCGCTACGTGACTCTTCTAGTCGCTAAATGTATTCATGTGCTTTACTTATAATCAAAACTATTCACGGTTGATCCCAACTAATTAAAGTTCATAAGATTTGTAAAAAATAGCTTATCTCGTCAATCGTATCACAAAACTTCAAGTCTATCAACTTGTAAGTATTGTAAAAGTTAGCACAATACTCTTCTAGAACTAGAAGCTCGCCAAAATAACCAAAATGTCATCTTAATCAATAGCTTCTCAGTTTTCAACTGTTGGTCCACCTGTTGATACATTTGCTCATTATACCTGTAAGAATAACTCTTCCTGTCCTTTTGAAGACGTATGTGGTAAATGCATTCCACTCATTAGCAGTTCTAGTGAATCCGACCTAGAACTTCAGGTCCTGCACCTCTGGTTAGGATACTGATGATAATTATATTACAATAATAAATTATTATAGTTATAAAATTATAATTCTTGGCTTATTACATTTAAAATGTTGCAATGCTTTATACAGGGAGTCCATCTTCCCGTGCCACCCCCCTTGAAATCTCCAATTATTTCAATACTAGGCCTGAGCGTTGGTGTGCCATAATTGGGACCCCTGAAGAATCCTTTCAGTCCATATTCAACCCTCTAAACTTCTCCAGTGACCATAAGTTTGGAATTTTGGACTCCGGAGATATTTCGAGTTTTCGAAAATCCTCCCCTCTAAACTCCCCCCCTCCCCCTTGCCCGATTTCAGCCGTTAACGAACTTGATCTTTCTTTTTACATAAAACGACTAAATATCGAGTTTGGTAACGATTAAACAATAATTGCGACCGCTAGAGCGGTAACAGACAAATGTATATATATATATATATATATATATATATATAAATATATATATATATATATATATATATACAGTTTTGAACGGACCTCATTTTCGTCATCTCCTGGGTAGGATCGATGGACATTTGAAGAAAAATTTCGAAAATCGTATCATGAGTACAACTTCAATAGCTGATTTCCCTTAAGGGAAATCTGCTAAAACACCCGTACGCCAGAGTGAGTGTATATGCATGTATGCTTTTATAAATGCTGCAGAAGGCTTGCTGGTGTTAAGTCCGGGGATTTGCGATATTCATGGCTCTTTCCCTGACATCTTACTGAATGAATATGTGAAAATTATTCCGAGTAAAAAGAAATGTTAAACAAGCAAATTTTTGTTGTTTCTGTTATTATTGCCTTTAGTTAATTGCAGCATAGAAGATCATCGACTTTAAGTGATGTACATTGTATTATAACACTCATTGTCAAGTAAATTGACGTATCTGAAGGTTACTTCAGTACACGAGTACCACGTGCGCCGTGTTTCCTTCAAAATTGGGTGAATTCTTTTTAATTCCTGAATCATCACATTCGTATTCTCATTCCCATACCATTCTTAGCTTAATTCCTGAGTTACTTCTCTTAGTACAAATTTTTAAGTTCTATTTGTTTTTTAAATCTAGCAGGATTATAGCTCCTGCCAGAATGTATTAAATATGACAAATCATTTAACTATGGCCCGTCTAGTAGGTTGTTCCTTTGAACAGTAACTGCAAAAACGTCCATCATGTGCGTCAGCTGCGTAAATAAGCAACTTTCCCACGTGTTGGTATAACAAACCAAACTGATGAAAGTAAGTACGAATAACTCGGTTAATACTCGAGTTACGAAAAAACCAGTATGTATTGTAAAACTTCACGAGGAAAATCTGCTTAGTTTACCCAGCTCTTACGTGATGGACTTTTAGTAAATGCATCATGTTTTCCTAAACACCGATTAACGGACTAAAGCCCGCATAGGAACTGAGAGAAATAAAAGTGAATTATTTTCAGGTTTTTGTGATTTTTCTGAAGGCAATAAATAAAGGCGAATTTCTTCCCATTCTTTTAATATTTCTGATCTATTGATCTTCTATATTTAGTTTCCTGAACTTCATATTCCAAGCAGATCCGATACAGACAATATAGACACTGTAATACAGCACACATCTTCACCCAGCATGTGTATACGTTCTCACTTAACTCAATACCTGGGGGTATGTCGGGCAATCTCTGGTCTTAATAGTTTAAAATACAGGTGGTAAACAAGAAATCCTACTATGGAGAGGTTTCAATCGTTTATCAACGCAAATAAAAGTAATCATAAATCTTTAAATATGAAGAGTTATTTAACTAAATTGGTACCGGACAATAACGATCTTTCGAATGCAACTAAAGCCTGTCCTACATATGCTGTGTAAACAACCAGATTTTTCAACTGCTGAAATACCACTCACTAACAGACTGTAGTAGACTACTAACCGACAAGACCTTACCTTACTGAGCTATTATACGACAACAGCCTTTACATTGGGGCAATCATGAAACACCTCCAAAAGACACAACTTTACAACCAGGTTTAACACTAAAAGTTTAAACTTTAGACTTAAAGAATTGGGTTTCTGCTCCTAATAATATCTAATGGAGAAAAAGTAATCTGGTTTTACCCACGACTGTAGATATTTTTTTTATTATTATTATTTATTAACGTCCACTTTTTGCAACTAAGGCTAATTGGGACGGGTTATATACAGGTTTACCACCCTTTTCTAGCCAGGGTGGGACTTAGGATTTTATTTAATGAATTTCGTCACTAAATAAATTCCCTTGCCTAGGCGGGAATCGAACTCGCCACTCTAGGATTTGTAGATATTTTAACATTTTTTTTTATTATTTTTTTTTACATAATAATTTAAATAATTGCCATTCTGTTTAGTGGAAAATTGAAAATAGAATGTGGAATGGAATGACTTCATGGGTGTGGTATTTCATTTATTTAGGTGTGCGATAGATTAGTATTCGAGCGAATTATTAGTAAAATAGTTTAGGTAAAGCCACCTTATTATAAAAAATAAGATATTTTAACATATTTTTTATAATAAGGTGGCTTTACGTAAACTGTTTTACTAATAATTCGCTCCACCACACCCATGAAATACCACACCCATGAAGTCATTCCATTCCACATTCTATTTTCAATTTTCCACGAAATAGAATGACAATTATATAAATTATTATGTTTGTAACTAAATTGGTTATATAACATTTTTGAACCTAGTAATAAGGAAAATATTTCGAATTTTTCTTTTCCTACTTCGTGCCCCATGTAAACCATACGTTATATTTTAGCTTGAAATAAGGGGTTTCGTGGTATATTACTTATTGGTAATGTGAGATGAGGAGGCTAAAGTCCTTAAAGGTGAATATCAACGAATTCTGTTTAATAAGTACTCCATGGAGCTTATTTTTAAATTTTTGGCATAAGATCAACAACAAGCAAAACACCACTTCACTGTTCGTCCAGAAATTCGCTAATTTCGTTGACCTGCGTGACAGACTTCCGTTGCTCATTCTACAGCATTAACGCGCAACCCTTTGTCTGAAGTCTTATCAAACACTGTATAAATTAAAATGTTGTTTCAGTGAGTAATTATCTCTATAGTAATGTGGTTCGATAACCTGCCACATGGCCGACATGCACCTGACAGATGTTATTGAGTTAAGCACCTCTCTCAACCCCAAACTTACTTTACTCACTCTTTACCAGTATACATACAGCCTATATGCAATAGTACGAGCATCTAGATTTCATTCCACATTTGTCTCTCTATTTCCTTTTGTAAGACGCCTTTTATATGTTAGACTAGTAAATATGCAGGGTGGGGTGATATTTAGTGAAAGAGAGTATTTTCTGTGGGGAAAACACGTTTAATATTACAGGAGAGCAAATTATAACTAAATAGCTTGAATAGTAAAGATGTATTCCATTTTCGGTGTAATAATGATGGAGACATTTACTATTTTCCATTACACGCTTTCGCTTCACCCCCTTCTTTCTACCAGAATGCGTCTATTAACATAGTTTCACGTGGAAAGCTTAAATATCGTGTTTTATAATGATCTAATAAAAATTGCTACTCTTAGCGCATTAACAGACAAATATATCAAATATAATTAGCTGTTCCTTTTTGTGGCAGCAGTTTTTACTTCAACCTCCTTATCTGCCCTCTGCAAGGTGTGTGCTTTTTAATTTTATGGGCCTCACTTTCTACTACGTCAGGTCGGTGGACATTTGAATAACTCTTTAACTGGTTAACTCTTTCATGAGAATGGCTACAATAGCTGATATTCCTTTCAGATAACGTGCTTATCGCATACTATGCCTGTTTTATATTGTTTTTTTTTGCTTCTGTAGTGTTGCCTACGTTGTCTGGCTTGTATTTAGTTGAGCTCTGTTTAAACCTTTTTACGTCGGCAAATAATGGTGGAATTAGATAACCGTTCAACGAGGATCCGGTCTCCCTCGGAGCAATAGTTCTCACAGACCAAATCGATTTTGAAAGCTCTATTTTCCCCCTTTCTCGCCAGCCTCTTACTTAATTCATTCGTTTTCTTTTTATAAACACTTTCCTCAAATCCTCAATTTTGCCATGCCTATTCTTATTTCACCAGATGGCCTCCTACGTTTCAGGTCGACGAATTAATTTAGTAGTTTTTGATTTAGCAGAATAAAAAGTATTTTTTTCTTTGAATTTTCAAATATCTATGGCTAATCAGTGAACTAGTTCATTTTTACCTAAAAATGTGTGCATATAATGATAATTTATGGTGTTATTTTATTCGGAATTTCTTCCATATTAGGGTATCAAATTTTAAAGGATTATTAGAATGTTGGTGTTTTTTTTTTTAAAAAAAGTACCACACATATCAGAATATCCATGATCAACTTTGTACGTAACTTCAAATGACTGCGCAACTTAGATTTCTTTAAAATCTCTTAATTAAGTTAATAATATTTCTTAGTTGGGATTAAGACCCTTTTTGTCCTGAGTTAAATTCAGTGTACTCTCAGACTCTGAAGTGATATGAATTTCAATTCACTGCCCCCCCCCCCTAAAAATGATCAAAAATATGGAGTTATCCATCGTAATACAATTTGTACACCAAACATCGAATACAAATCTGAATGTCACAATGCCGAACAGCTGAAAATATGAAAAAGCAAAGTATATGGCACAACCTTTCGCTACGAAGGACACTCTCATCTTATTCGGCTCCAACAGGAAACTCTAGAATCTAGCCAAGGAATAAAGTATATAAATATTAAATGCAAAAGGAAGACAGAAGACTGACTGTCTCATATATTCTAGCTAACATCAATACTGCCACAAATAAATCGGTTATTGAGAAGTATCGGCGTTTCTACGTCTTGATAATAAAAAGAAGAGGTATCAGCAATTTTATTTTTACCCAAGTACGGAATTACCCGCTTTGATCCTCTCTGAATTCAACGTCTTAGCTGGTTTCGGCTTGACGTCTCTCGTATAACCCATAACCGACTAGCACTAGAATGAGGGAATTTCATGTTTACGATTATTATAACATCTAGTTCAGCACATCTCCTTTTGATTGAAATCGACTGGGTTTGGGTGGGGGGGGGGGGGGGTTAGAGACTGGCTAAAATAAGAAATTGCAAATAGTAATACTCCCCCTCTAATTGATATGCCTCTTCCGTATTTCGTCACTGTCTGTCTTAATTATGTATAGGAGATTTCCTACTCTTTAACTAGATTAAAAAACGTCCATCCTGATGATCCGAAGTGTTGCTTCTCGTTGGAGCTAAGGCAACTGCATTAGTAAGCAGCTGACGTTGAAGTCGTCTCCACCTTCCATGTATTACTTTTATCGACTTTTTAACTGTCTATACCTAATGTTCTGCCTGGCCATTAGATTCTAGTCTATGGAGTACACCATTGTCCTATAGGGAATCCTTCAATTCACTGGGCTTTAACTGAGATGTCTGTAATCAAAGCCCGTGGGATATTATAAGAAGCGTCATTATCATTTCGGTTTTCGTTGTCACCATTTTAAGTTACGTTGTATTTAGTTATTTAAGAAACGGACCAACCGCTTAGAGGATCCATCATCTGAAAATAAAATATGTTTTTCGATTCTCTTTGATATGACTATGGATGAATCATAACTTCCGTTGGGTAAGATGGAAAGACCGAAAAGATCTTGATAAGACCTTATTATTTTTTCTTCTTCTAGTAACTATGAGCCCTAACAACAATTTTCATATTTATTATGTTTGAATGGTCGCCTTATCTGTAGTTTATGCACTATGGGACCTTTTAGTGTTTCAGACTATATAACTTTGGGGCCTTGAAATAGCGTCTATTCTAAATAGCCTATTACCATGATAACCAAACAATTCTAAGCCCTTCAGTGCGCTGAGTATAGGGTGTACGTATTCACCATTCTTGGTTTCGGGAGATTTTATTTCTACGTAACTGCAAAAAATTGATTTAAATATGGGGTATTTACTGTGGTCGTTAACCATATTTGGCCCTTCACTGGAAATGTTGAGAATAATCAGGATTGTTGTGCTCCTTTGTTACTGTTTTTTACTATATTGTAAATGCTTGACATACAGTCTGCATAGTTGACAATTCTTATCGGGGGCTCCGAATAATTAAAATATTTTCCTTTATTTAAATTCCTCCAAATTTAAATTTAATAATCTTTAATGAATTATTTTAAATGCAAATTTAATTACATTAAAACCAAAACGTATAAAGTTCTTGGTATACGTGCTGTAGAACTGGTAACACAACTAGTTAACGCCCTAATAAACTTTTACACCAGAAAGATCACTTCTTTTTCTACAAGCCCAATCCCAACTCTATGCCTCCTTCTGTAGAACATCGCTATCCTCCCAGTAGCATAGAATAGTAAATCCTGGAATTTATATTAATCACAGGATGTTGATGAGCGTCATCTAATATTATCTTCGTGATTGTAGTTTGTATGTTTTCTTTGAGTATTGCTTACTCGTTATCTTTCGTGCCACTATAATTTTGATAAGATAAACTCTTTACACCTTAAGTCAAGAATATAATCTTACGTTCTTTTAAAGAATCCCTTTTTTTGGAATCAAATCCGCAATACTCTGATATGATGATAAGAAATATTACAGGTTACGTCCTAATTTGTAAAAGCTCATTGATCTACTGTAGTACAAATGGATGCTAATTTAGGCCTCATGAAAAAAGACCCGGGACCAAAATACTTTTCCTCTTTTGATGCCTCTAAGTGACAAATAAATGATTAGTTAGAATGTGTGCGCGTGTCTATGTTTGTGTGGTACGCGTGTCTTTTGACTTGCGTTGACCATTATAAACTCGGAACATAAACTTTGTAAAAAATGTATACTATATCTAAGTTCGTTATCCTGGAAAAATCGCTTTAGAACATAATGCAAAACACGAATAAGCAAAGTTACATGAAAATGTTCGACAATGGTCTAAATCTGACCCGGAAGAATTAGGGCTAGAGAAAATATCCCCGTTTCTATTAGTCATCAATTTAATGACCCATGTTATTGAAAATTTTATTTCTTATAATGTTCATTGTGATTTTAATGATTTTTTAATTCAAAATTTTAACAAAGTAAAAAAAAAACGTAGTTATTTATTGGGTATGGGAATAAGTTTTAATTTTTTTTTTTTTTCAGGAATTGCTTGACATTGATCCTTGTCAGACCCTTGAAGAGTTGGCTACAGCATTAGGTGTTGTTTTTTTTTTTTCACCATAAAAAAAAATTAAAACTTATTCCCATACCCAATACGCTATTTCAATCAGTTTTTTATTTGTTGGGTTCATATAAATCCATATAAGAAATAACCAAGTAACTGCTCTCCACCCAATTTAATTTTTTTATGTAGTTTGTTATAACGTTTCGGCTTTTATGACCATTTATAAATAATCCTATAAAATAATTATTCATTGTCAACAAAAGGATTGTGTAAAAATGTAATTTGGTGTAACTAGACAATATCTGAAAAAAAGAATAATCCTACATAAGACAGACACAAAAAGCCCAAAAAACATAAATAAGTCAGCATTAGCACAGCATGCAATACAAGAATACAAAAATTTAATTTTGATAAAACTAAGATATTATATAGAGAAATCAAAACTAAGTCGAGAATCCGTTTACATATCTAGAAGTATTGATAAAAACTATTAATTATAAAACAGATACCGGAAAAATAAAAAAAATCTATGCAAAGTGTGATTAACAAATTAAAAATATGATGTGGTCATCCTCATTGTACATTCCAAAATTTAAGTAAATTATATATTTTTCACATCATGGAATATGCAATATGTTATAAATTAGAAAGTTTGTGGAGGCAATTGTGTTTTGATGTTGACAGGAGACATTTTTTATATTTGTATATACAGTATTAGGACTATAATATAAAGTAAAATTATATAAAATAATGGTTGCAAGTAAATCTTATGATATGTCACATTTATCATAGATGTTATGATTTTATGTTGACACTGAATTATTTTATAGGATTATATGAAAATGTCTATAAAGGCCGAAACATTATAATGAACTAAATAAAAAAAATTAAATTGGGGGAAGAGCTGTATACTTGGTTATTTCTTATATGAAATTATTTACATTGTTTATATTTCCGCCCTATGTAAACTCCCGCTCTTATTCAATCTGATCAATACAATAATCTAATTTATTACAAAATACATATTCTTATTTTAAATAGCACATTAATTGCATTTCGATTTCTTCACGGATTTTATAAGGTTATCAAGGAACATCATTGAATTGCACGAGGGAAATCTGCTTATCTTTACGTACGCCTTGCGTGTCGAACTAGTTATCTACACTACTCTACTTGTACAAGGCACGACATAAGTGTATTTAAGTTGTAGCCAATGGTAATGACGGCTCAGGTATGAAGTCATTTGTGAGTCATTTCCAGTGAGTGCTTGGTTTACTCAGCCCCCGCGTGACGAACATTTTCCAGCACATGATTTGCCTATTAGCAGATTTCTCTTAAGGGAAATTGAGGTCGTACTCATGACGCGGTTTTCGATAATGTTCCTCGCAAATGAACATCGATCCTACCCAGGGGATGACGAAAATGAGTCTGATATATGTATATATATCAGACTGTGGAGAGGGGGGAGGAATTTCGAAAATTCGTAATTTCTTTGTTATTGAGTATACGTCGGATCTAAATAAGGTCATGAAAAGTTCGAGGGCCGGCAAAAGCACTTTGGCCCGAGGCACGAACGCTATTTTTGACCATACTTCAATAAATATTAATACGATATAACATTAATCAAAAACAAGTTTTCTTTTGGTTAAGTGTACCTCTTTGTTAGAAGGTTATCTTGTGGTTATGGGGACATGATGAATGTTTAATGTATGGATTGTTTTACGTTATGTTATTATGTAAGTTAATAAAGAGAGATGAACATATGTGTGTTTCATTTAATACAACTGATATATTTCAAAATGCTAAAAAAAGTTAGTTCGTTTATTTTTGATTTATAGAAATGTTAAAAGTACAATTTTGGTTGTTTGAAAACATAACACCCTTTGATGATTCTATTACTTGTTTTTTGTTTGACACATTCACACGTTTACTCGTAGTTGGATTGTTTCTGATTAAAATATCCTCTTGACAATCTTCAAATAAATCATCAATTGTAAAGAGAGACTGATTTTCATATTCAATAGTTCCAAAATCGATCTTCTATTTATAGATTCTGATATATTATTAGCCATAATTACTAAATAACTAAACAATAATATGAGCAAAACAAACTAATATAATGTATATAATAAAATGAATGAATTAAAATAATAAACAGCTGATTTTGCTGCCCTAGGACGAAATATTCGCAAATTAGGTGTGTAAAACAGGTGATTACATCGTAGTATGGTGAAAAAGTGTTTCGTAGCATATGCTATACGGTTGCTAAGCAATGGAGCATATGCTATATGGTTGCTAGGCGATGAAACCTACTCTTACTGTTATCTTGTTAATAAATCAGTTTGAGTTATGGCGATACTCAGTGTACTTTTAGTTATTAATACTACATGTTTATAACTAATGTTATTGCAAATTTAATTTCCTAAAAATGGCGTTATATACACATTTTCTCTATCATGAATACTTATTGTTTGATCGTTACAAAAGTCGATATTTAAACGTTTTATGCAAAAATATAGATCATGTTTGTTAATGGCAGAAATCGGTCAGGAGGTAGGGGGAACTTCGAAAATTCTTAATATCTCCGTTATTATACGTCGGCTTGAAAAATTGTATACTACCAATCTTATTGAAAATGTAATGTCCTATAAATGTTGTCATGTACTTTTTTCATTTTCTTTAATATTAAACGAGATATGTACATTTTTTAGATTCACCCTTCTGTAAACCCCTACTTCTACTCAAGTCATATTTGCAATAAGCTGGTATATTATGAAGCACTTTATATTGATGCCTAAATACCAAAAATTGTTCCCATTGAGCTTTTCTTGAGATAAATGCAAAAACGTGACGCTCATGGGAAGCCTGCTTAGTTAACGCAGAAACTGCTTGACGGACGTTTGTGGATTTCTGCTTATCACTACAAACATTAGAATGAATATAATAGACCAATTTAACATTGATTTTTCAAACTGACCGTTGGCACGATATGTGTGAAAAGTAGAATAGAGATGCTTTCCGACAGAAAAATTGACGTAGCTTTATTTAACTGTTTGGTAATTGTTTACAATGTGAGAAAAGATTACATGGGCGAAATATCAGTACTAAACATTTAGGCACTTAATATTCATATATTACGTTGCATAATGGACACATTTGTAGTAGTAAGGTGTTATTTTACGTGTAACTTTACGCTCTGACAAAACCAGGCACGCACACCGGTCATGCAAACTACTACTTACTGTAGATAAATGTTTAATCTCTGTCATTTCAACTCCCTAATAATTATTTATAGGAGTATTGACTACTTAAAAGTAACATCACAGGCCATTTTATTCCGTGCGTAAAATTACCACCACTCTAGGTTCACATGGTGAGCTCGATTCCCGCCTGGGTAAAGGGATTTATTTAGTGACGGAATTCATTAAATAACATCCTTAGTCCCACACTGGCTAGAAAAAGGTGACAACCTGTATATAACCTGTCCCAATTAGCCTTAGTTGCAAAAAGTGGACGTTAATTAATAATTTAATTTTAAAATTTTAGTCTCAATTTTCATTGTAATTTCAAAGGAATACATTACTTTCCATTTTCGAGTTACAGAAATTATTAATCCTTTTCAACTTTGATATTGATTTGCTGCTTGCAAACACCTTGAATTTTCATTTTAGACTTTTCAAAGTAAAATGTTGCTTGATTTTCAAGTCAAGAGTGTGGAGGTATCTTCAGGTTTTTTTTTCTGCTCATAGTAACCCTATGAGGAGTTATTTATTTGAAAACATATTCCGTTACATTACATGTATGATTATGTTTAAATACATTTTTATTTTACAGTATATATACGTTAATCAACTATCTACTCAAATATAAAATAAAAGAAATAATGAA
The DNA here is from genome assembly GCA_019009955.1 of Riptortus pedestris. Taxonomy (NCBI): domain Eukaryota; kingdom Metazoa; phylum Arthropoda; class Insecta; order Hemiptera; family Alydidae; genus Riptortus; species Riptortus pedestris. The sequence goes on along the minus strand of CM032232.1, from coordinate 43,618,065 downwards.
AATAAAATATTAAAATAAGTAAGATAATTACAAATAAAATTAAAGGCATCTTCAGTTATAATCGATTTTAAAAAATCTATAAACCCCCTAGAGCAAACTTCCAACTTTTGAAGAACTTGAACTTTCCGTTATTTTGAATGGGTACAGTAAATGCAATGCTTTAAAGCTAAACCAACATGACGGGTTATATGTATGTTATGAACTTCAATTGCCAAAATTACCTCTAGATTCTCTTTGCTCTTCAACTACTAGAATCATGGAGTTATAAAAATATCTCAAAGGCGAATACTTGTCAAGCAGCAATATCACTAAAGATTTTGACTACTAGATGATATCCAATTATTCGTAAATACCCTTTGGGAGTGGCAACACTTACTGCCTTCCCTCTTGATGTGTGGCCCTAATTATGTTTATATGGATGTTTATTAATTAAAATCGTTGAACAAAGGAAAATAATTATTATGAAACTACACTTGACATATGCCATGTCTAAAACCGTCAAATTGCTAACAGTATTTCAAGACTCAATGTTATTCCCCTTGTAGATGTAGTACTTTGTAAAGCTAGTGTTAGTTACTAGGGGTCCCAAACCCCCTCTCTCACCAGATCTGATTTTAGCCGTCAAAGAACACGATCTTTAGTTCTATATAAACCGTTTATATATGAAGTTTGGTAACGTTAAGACAAAAATTGCGACCGCTAGAGTGATGAACAGATACACACACACACACACACACACACACACACACTCGCGCGCGCTCACACACTCACAAAACGAACCTCATTTTCGTTATCTGTTAGGTAGGATCGATGGGCATTTGAAGATATGTGTCCAAAATCGCGTCATGAGTACGACCTGAATAGCTTATTTCCCTCAAGAGAAATCTGCTAAAAGGTGGAGGTTTCCAAACTACACTAAAGGAAAAATAAATTTTGAGTTTTTCTCAAGTGCAAGCGGTTGTTCTTATATCAAATTGAAGTCCTCTCAAGTCTCTGGTAATTAAGTGACAAGTTGTTAGGATGTAATGCCATTTTGTTGAATTAAGCGTATGGTTACAGAAATCCCCTTTTTTAAAAATTGATGAGTAACTTTTTTAATTTAATTTCTACAAACAAAATGTTTTGTTGTACTTCAAACCGAGTTGTTTCAAATGAAAGGAGAAATAACAGTTTTTTTAAATTTTTATTTCGCTTTCCTCTAACCCTCCTCAGTTGATTTCAATTAAAAGGGGAGATGCTTCAACAGCCCTAAGTATGAAACTTCACCATTCTAAAGTTGTAGAATTATGCGTGATGCGTGCGCACATACACACGCCCATACATAATGACGTCACCCCGAAACTAACACCTAATTACTTGGAAATCTGAAAACCGCCGTTTTTGCAACTACAAAACTTCCTTTATTTCGTACAAGGAAGTAAAAAAAACAATTGTTTACAAAAAGTTATAAAAATGTGTGCTATGACTCACGGAGAGTATGATTATGTCAAAAGTGATATCCGCTTATCCAGAAGTGGCCAGTGGAGGAAATGTTACTCAGTCACAAAGGGAGACAGCGGACTTGTATAAAACATATATAAAAATAAAATTCTCCTTCGCATTTGATTAAAATCTCTAGCTTGTAAGGCTAGAAGAGATAATATAAATGTACGGAATAAATAACCAGCAATATCTGAGATTTGAGCTCTGAACTTGGCAATATGAGCATTTCACCATATTATCTTGTCAGTTTAAGTGATCTTCCTGTGTTGCTCAATAATTAACTTCTTCTACAATCGAGAACAGTAGCAGAATTCAATTAGTAGTTAATTGATAATACGGCGATAGTATCTCAGTAGAAAGCAACTAACTGCCCATATGTGCTATTCTTGCTCCAAATAAGCTCACGCTCTCACCTGAGTGAATGGACACTGCATGTCATTCATTGCAAGCAAGCTATCAGAGGAATGCTTGATTATCAGACCACTGTTGAATATTAGACTACTCCGGATAGAATAGAATTGACATTTTATTGCAATTAGGACTTGCTATTAGGAAAAAAATAAAATTCACTGGAAAATGTACCTTTGTACAACATGGGATACTGTCCTATGTACAAAAAAAGTCCGTCACGAAAGGGCTGCGTAAACTAAATAGATTTCCTACGTGTGCCACGTATTTGCAATTATCTCCAAGAGTAACCTACTTCCAGTATCTTTGTTATGTTTTCGGTTGTAAAACAGATCACTAAAATACTTAGAATTGATTACTATATCCCAGAAACATAAATGAACAAGTCATTAAAAGCGATCATACCTCTCATTAAATATACTTCATGTAAGTTGTGTATACACTGGGGAGTCAAATTAGTTGAAATTAACTTTTTTTTTCCTTTTTCTTTTTGCTTTATTTATATTCGGCTGAAATATTTGGGTTTTAATTTCAGGAGGTCCTCCGTTGAAGAATGACCTCCCGTCCTGGCGAAGAAGTGTCAGAAACAAGTTTTAACCAACCAGAGGAGAACCGCCAATCCCGACGCTCTGACACGTCAGTTGTATCTACTCGTGGTGAGGCATAAAGCATTTATTTATCAATGTTGCATGTGTGATAACACAATCGGTGGCTATAATTAATAATCACTATCTGAACAGACGTAAATCATTGTTGAAAAGTGAGCCTAGTATCTGGCGTTAGCTATTGAGCTGAAACTTGAATGCGTTTGTGAAGGACGGTGTGAAATTATCGTATTATACGTAAAACCGTTACAGACTAAGGGAAGATGGTGGCTGGAAGATTTGAACTGAACATATCCCTCTCTTCTCATATTCACTTTATCCAGCACTAAACATTGTTCCCTAATTGAATACCCTCGTCCGAAATATATACTTGTTTTATCACAATTGAAATTAAAAATGTAGTTCACATTTAGTGCTTGATCCTCAGAGCTGTTCTATTATCATTATTATCAATTTTTCGATAATTTAAACAGCCTTTTTTTAAAAGTAACTGCGCCAGCCTACCCCATATAACATAGCTCGATTTGTGCAATCTATGTTGTAAATATTACACATCATCTCACTAAATTTCAATTCAGCTTTAAAGTGACTAAAACTGTTTATGATTCCATTACAACATCGTCAAGCTATTTTACCTTACGGGTATATTTAGACAAGTGTTAAAGTCTATTTGGTGGTAACGGTTCCCAGATGAAATATAAATATTAAGATACTAGGTCTAATTTTTTCTTTTCTTAAGTCATTCAAATAAATTGTGTTTTTGTCTGTATATATATTCGTGGATGAATTCTTGTTTTTGTTATTAACAATCACTAAATCAAGCTGCTAATCACTATCTGTGATGATATTTGGCTGAATGAATTTACATTTTTTAATAAGTTTAGTCTGTAAAAATTTCATTTTCTCATATTTATACTATTGTATTATAATTAACCGTGCTCTTAATTTTCAAATTGGATTTTGTAGTTTTGGACAGAGTTTGGCTGGAGGGGGAAATACTTGAACGTTTTAAATGTAACGATACTCGTGTTGTTTTCAATATAAGGAGGTTGTTTTTTTGGCAAATACAAGCTTTAGAAGTGGAAGCCTCCTCTCGTCCATAGTGGCTTACCGTTTCATGGAAGATTTGGAGTCCTCAGCGATGGAGGAATGGCCAAAAGAATCAATGGTCAATCGATGGCTTCTGGAATATTTAAGGGTTTATTTTTATTTTTTTGGTATAAGTGGGTTTTCTTTTGTGAACCTCCCAACTCAACCGATTTTCACTTAAGTTCAACTAACATTTTAATTCATGTTTACACGTGTTTCTTTCTGCGGGCTAAATAGGGAATAAGTGGTGGAATGAGATCACTATCGTACAATTGTATAATATTCACGTGCTTGGGAAATCTGCTTATTTTAAGCAGTACCCGTGCATCTTTCAGTTGCATTACCTGGTGGACTTTCAGTTGTCCTTCTATCTTTGGCAGCAGCAGATGGCAAAGATGATGTTACCGCCCAAGCGACCTTAATTTTATTTGATTGCCATCAAACAGGACAGTTAACCTTCGCACGTAATCATGCTCGTGATTGTCACCTAAAGCTACTGATATTACTTTAATATTTCATGACCATTTCGAATATCAACTGGCTGTTAAAAAATGTGATTAACGTCCATTTTGTGCTACCAAGACTAGTTGGGACGGGTTATCTACAGGTTACAACCCTTTTCTAGCCAAGGTGGGACTAAGGGTTTTATTTAATAGGCTATTCTGCTGCACACTTTCATATTATGGTTGAGGCTTAACAGGTGACCCCTTAATTGAGGACAGTTTTTTCCTGAATTGCAGCGTCTTCATTGCAACCAGTCTCCATTGCCAGAAACATTATATTTCTATTTTTTTTTACCCATGATGCCATTATTGTGAAGAGTCTCAATTGGGAACAATTTATATTTAGGAATTGTTTAACAACTCGCAATGCATTAACTGCGTCATCACATATTGTGTCGGTAATAGTTTTCATTACCGACACAGTATGCTCGAAATATTTTTTTTTTATTCCGAACAGGTAACGTTTTAATTTGAAAAAAAAAAAAAATTATTAACGTCCACTTTTTGCAACTAAGGCTAATTGGGACGGGCTATCTACAGGTGACCACCCTTTTTTAGGGAGGGTGGAGCTAAAGATTTTATTTATTGAATTCCGTCACTAAATAAATTCCTTGCTCAGGCAGGAATCGAACTCGCCACTCTTGTTTAACAATGTGAGATTAAGGTCAATGCTTAACTCACGTGGGTAACCTGAGCCCCTGAGACAATTTATATTTCGGAAATTATTATTTTTTTTATTTTTTTATCATCTGTCTTTTTGATAGTGAATACCCTCATTACGAAATCTTAATTCTTCTGACAGGCTCTCCTGATACACACCCACGGTATGAATAATTGTGTGAATCAGTATAAAATATTTCCTTTTGGGCATGTCAGATTTGTGGGTGTACTCATGGTTCGAGTTTTAAAAAAGTGTTTCAATCTTCCTTACAAAAAGAAGACCCATTCTTTTTACCGTTTTTACTGCTAACTGTTTTGTGGGAGCAAATGTTGTTTCATTTCATGAAACTCGGAATTAAGAATCTGATAAATGGCACACTCTATAGTAAGTTCCTTTCTTTTGCCTAAGGAGTGAGAGAAACCTGAATACAAGAGAGAAGAGATGCTTTCCTATATAGAGCGATAAGTAAGATCTCGTAGTACTTACCACGTGCTACTTACTGCCCATAGTTCCTGGGCTAGACTGCATTGTGACTAATTGTCAGCCCGTTAAGTGCGTCATGTCGTTTGCAGAACCGAACAGAATGCATGCCTCTTTGCGTCAGTACTTGTCACTAACTGGGCAAACCACTCGTCTGAGTTGAACAAAATCAAAATAAAATGAATAATAATTCCATCTAGTCAAGTACCGTGTGACTATTAAAGTCCGTCACTGCTTTAACTAAGTAGATTTCCCTCGTGTATTTGCATTTATCTCAAAACGTAAAAATTCAATGAGAACAATATTTGCTATTTAGACTTTTAACAAAGTACTTCATAATATAACAATAGGTAATATGGCACAAAGTGGGGGTTTACTGAAGGCCGAAAACTAAAAAAAATGACAATATTTTGATTAATAACACAAGATACTGAAATAACGTACATAACAACATTTATAGAACATTACATCTGCAATAAGATTGGTCCTATACAATGTTATGATCTGACGCATAACAACGGAGATATTTGGAATTTTCTAAATTCTCCCCTCTAATCCCCTCCCCCCACTTGTCGGATTTCAACCATTTCCGGACTTAGTTTTTAGTTTTACATTAAACGTTTAAATATAGAATTTGGTAACAATCAAACAAAAATTGCGACCTCTAGAGCGTTAACTGACATCTCCTGGGTAGGATCGATGGACATTAGAGGAAATTTATTGAAAATCCCGTCATGAGTACGACCTAAATAACTGATTTCCTTTTTGGGAAATCTGATAAAATGTTATTCACTACAAAACACGAACCTGAAGGCACACATTTCATGTTGTTTTTATTATATTTTTTTATCCCAGTTTTTACCTCTCCGTTTGCTACCGATGTTTATTTAAGGTGCTAAAAGTGCCAATATTTTGATACGCAAGTTCTTGACATTGGATCTTGTTTCCTTTTCCCACTCAGATCCTCCAAGAAGTGGCTGGTATTCCATCCAATCCAAGTGAATTGGTATATCCAACGTTATCGGCTACTCAATTAACTTGAGAACCTCTAATGGACATTTCCCCGTCGGCTGAGTGAATTAGGCGAAAGTGCCACACCCGAATATTATAGATCGGTCTTTCCTTTAGTAATGGCCCTGAGGTCTCCGTGACCCACTCCTAGGTCTGTCTGTCTGTCGGAGAGGACTCTTATCAATCGGCAGTCATTTCCACCTTTCGTGTCAGCCCCATCCAATCTTTATAATGGTTACTAACCGCTTTATTGTGTGAATCCTTCCTGAAATATTCCTCAATCTCTGGAGGGTCTGAGGTAATGAACATGCTAGGGCGCTGAGTCACCATTCCTGGGTCTGCTGATAATTGATTAGGTCCAATATATTTTGTCAATGAGTTTGAGTTTGATCATGGTTTTTGGTATCCCGTGTCTTTTTGTCTTTGTAAATATGTGCTCTTACCAATGTATCAACATTCAGGTATTCATTCTTTAGGACAACATATAAGACCTTATGTTTACTTTATAGATGAATCTTTGCTTATAAATTGTCTTTGAAATACATTATTGTTTCCAATGTTTGAATTAGCATTTATGACAGAAGTTGGTGGAAATAGAATTTTCGTAGATACGTTACGAGTAGGAAAAGACGTGGTGTACAATTAATGTTAATTAATTATTTTTACAATTAATGTTGTCTATAGCAGCCATACTCTATAAGTGTGCTCCGTGAAACCCCCATGAGGGTAGTGCAAGAATTGAAAATCTCTCTCTCTCTCTCTCTCTCTCTCTCTCTCTCTCTCTCTCTCTCTCTCTCTCTCTCTCTCCCTCTCTCCCTATCTCCCTCTCTCCCTCTCACCCTCTCTCCCTCTCTCCCTCCCTCCCTAAAGGGATGGTCCTAACGATTCTCGCCTGAAGTAGGATTCTTTCTAATATTTCTTATTATTTATTGTTAGATGTTCTCATACAGGAGACGAAAGGAAAACTCTAAATGTTCTCGTGATCCTTTTCCTTTCCATGTTTGTTTCCTTACAATAACTACCAAGCTTATCCCCAAGAGCTTAGCCCCTATTCAACCACCCCTTTTGCGGTTAATAAGATTTTCACTATTTAGTGAATGGCTTGTAACTATGATACTTTCAAACTGCCAAACACACCTGGTTTCTAACCCAATAACTCTGTATTTGTAGTTCCCTCCGTCAAAGTCGAGAACCAGTACTGGAGGGAATGAATACTGCTGGAACTCTGGGAAACCCAATATCGATCCTCTTGGTTCTCCTGGAAAGAGTTCATGAATTTAGTATCTGCACTTCCTGTCCTGTATTGATTTCTACACCTTCCCATACATTTCCAGTAATAAAAATCTGTTATTGACAGCGTACTCTTGACGATATTTTCGACAAATCTTTACGAACTTGTATATATCCTATCTAATAAATCGGTCTTGGAGCGCAAAATGGAGCGCTTGGGAAAGAATTGTCTATTGCTGACTTGAAATACATTACTGTTTCCAATGTTTGAATTAGGATTCATGACAAAGTTGGTGGAAATAGAATTTTCGTATATACGTTGCGAGTAGGAAAAGACGTGGTGTACAATTAATGTTAATTAATTATTACTTCTTACTTTAAAAAATTAATATAGCATAGAATCTTATTCTATCCGGTCTGTACACTCATTCATCAACAGTTACATCCCCAAATATTACAAAAATCCTTTCGAAAAGTCAGTGTTCCTGAGTTTCAATAAATAATTATAACCCTCCCCCCCCCATCTGACCGCTGTCGACTTCTGGCATTCTTTTCCGGATAAAAATTTTAATATTATGAAGTTTTGTTTAGGTCACCAACGCTACAGTCACTAATGACCGAACAGACACAAATATATACACTCACACGCACACACCTAAATGTGTATATATATTTTTTTTCAATTAAAACTCTTCTTTTTTTGGGGCGAAAACTTGAAGGATTCATGATTGAAGGAATAAACAGATTTCGCCAGTGCTGAACAAACTGATTATCCGACACCATCTATTCTCTATTTCTCCTGTAGTAAGAACCCTACTTAAACAGCACCTGAATTTTATCAAGCTAAACATAAGATATTTAGTGGCGCCTGAAATCTTAAAAATGCAATTATCTTGGTTAATATTCGCCTTAGAAGAAACAATTGTAAAAATAATAATAATTAAATTAGCACCATTGGTTATATAATAGTTTTCTACTTGACTCATTATAACTTACATATTTCGATTTTTGGTCCTCCCCCCCTCCCTCCCCATTGGTCGGATTCTGACTGTTAAAGAACTCATCATTCTTTTCCGGTTAAAGTTTTAAATATAATGTTTAGATTTAATATCTACGGCCGCTAGATAATGAACAGTATATTGTATTTTTTTTTTCATCTCTTCTTGCTTTCTTTTTTTGAAATCTTTGTCCAGTAGAAAAATCGAAGCAATCGAAAGCAACTGCATTTAATTCTGATTAGAAAGAAGAATTGTGGTGTTTTCGTGAGCTCGACCAGCGCCTCTTTCATATGATGCCGTCGCTTTCATTATTGTGATGATCCGGAACGAAATATAATATTGTGGAGCCAATCGGTTCTCCATTGAGACCAAGGAGAACAGTTCTGTTATTAAATTACATAACTTACGCAAAATATGGACGCTCTTTCCACAGAACCTAGTACGTTGTTGGTTTTACTAATATATAGACTTTATAAACAGACTGGCCAAAAGGCCTCCAAAGAGCGTTCGAATCCTTGATCAATTACTAAATGAATTTATTTGAGGTTGTATAACTAACTACGGAATAAAGAAAAGACAACAAGCGGACAGTATTTACACTCCACTTTACTTTTCAAAGCTAATTATGTCGATATATGCGCGACTTTCAGCGTAAAAGCGTTACTTAACAATATAGAACGAGTCTATTTTTATAGCAGGAAATTTGCACATTACACAAGTTACTTAACAAAAACTTATTGTGATTTCTATGTTTGCTAGGCCGGCAGCAATGATGGATATTCCATGTTCGTTACAATAAATCATATACCAGTATAATGAAAATATCTATTGGTAGTGTGTTCTAACTAGGCGCGGATAAATTTAACGAATAAATAAATAAAATACACATGTATAATAAGAATCGTTAAATATATCTCAAGTCCAGCTTCTGATGCGATTTCTCTGCTCAAAGGATGAAATCTCATAATAGATTTGGATTACATCCCAACTTTATGCCTCACGTTATTTGTCTGTCAATATCTGTAGTTAACGCTCTAGTGACCACAATTCTTTTTTGCTGCAAACTCGATATTAAATTATTAAAATTTAAATATCTCGTTTTATTTAATACTAATCAAGTTCGATAATGGCTACAATTGTACTAGAAGAAGTGGGGAATTTGATAAAGAACAAAATAAACCAATAGAATTATCTCCGTAAATTACTGACTCCAACTTAACTCAAGCTCTTATGGTGCTTATTATTTTTTTGCATTGTTATACAATACATATTTTTTGGAGAAATTACACTACATAATAAAATAAACTACTTTTGAAATTACAAAAATTTACTGGAAACGAAATATTGTGATTTAATTGCAAAGCCCCATTTGCGCCGCCTAGTGTAGTTGCTTAAAAGTTTTTGTTGGATTGCGGATAAATGTAATTTGCAGAATACTGGTTCGTGCTGCCGTTTGTGCACTCCCTTCATTCTCTATACATTTGTCAAAACATTGGTGATTTCATTACTTTTTTGTTTGGAAAATGTTTAAGTAGAGAATCACCAGATTACTCCATTTTTTTTTTTTATTTCCACTTTGTATACAGGACAATCCTCTCTCAAATGGCTGGGAGCTCTTAGCCATAGCTATAGGGTTTATAAAGGATAAGGAACTCCACTGCTGCTTCATCCTTGTGTAAAACCAGGTTGCACCCTGCCTAGAGGAATTGTCTTCTTTGAAAAATGTAAAAAATAGGAGTGGACTAATGTTTATCATATGTATACTTACACAAGTGACAACATTGTGTGAGGTACTAATAATTCTATTGATTGGAAAAGCTAAGCATTAGACTTGAGAAAGGCATATCCATTAATTAAACTATTAATGGTTGCATTTTGCAACCCAAGTTTCTACCTACCAATCATTAATCCTCAGAAGGACAAACGATTTTTTGGACTTCCATGGTGTATTTTATGAAAAATATTATGTTGGAAGTGATAGTTAGAGACATTTGAAATGGGCGGAACTTTTCAGAATTTTAAAAAGATTGTTGTATGGAGCAAATCGGACTAAGAAGAACCAGGCATGACCATTCATTTATGGTGGAATGATCTAAAGGGGAACTTAAAGTTGTTCAAATAAGAAAAAGTTAAACAAGTGTTTAAGGTATCTTAAAGCTTGTAACCCCTCCATTAAAACTTTTTCCTCTTATGATATCGCTATTTGAGTAATGGCATTACTGTTTTATCTTGTAACCTTGATTCGAGTACTTAACATTATATACTCTGCTATGTAAATTAATATTTAGTCTTGAGCAGCTGATTTTCCTCCCAGGAAACCCGCTAAAAGTGATTCAGTCGACCACCACCGTGCATATAGCTTCATTTTAGCAGATTTCCCTTGAGGGAAATCAGCTATTGAGGTTGTACTTCTGACGGAATTTTCGAAATTTTTCTTCAAATGTCCATCGATCCTACCTAGTAGATGACGAAAATAAAGTCCGTTCAAAACTGTATATATATATATATATATATATATATATATATATATATATATATATTTTACCGCTCTAGCGGTCGCAATTTTTGTTTGATCGGTACCAAATTCGATATTTAGTCGTTTTATGTAAAAAGAAAGATCAAGTTCGTTAATGGCTGAAATCGGACCAGTGGGAGGGGGGTTTAGAGGGGAGGATTTTCGAAATATCTCCGTTACTATGCGTCAGATCGAAAAATTGTACAGAATCAATCTTATTGCAAATTAAATTTACTATAAATATTGTTTTATATACACTTATTCTCTATCTTGAATATTAACCGAGATATTTGCATTTTTATTAAATCTGGGCGGCTAACGGAGGTGACTTTCCCGCCAAAAGCTAGTTCGGCCGTTTCTTTAACTGCTCGACTCTCGTGAAATTTCTCTATTGTAAAACTTCACGTGGGGAATCTGCTTAGTTTACGCAGCGCCTGCGTGACGGACTTTTTAAACTTTTTGTGAACGTTTGTGACTTTTGATGAATTATCTACGACTTCTTATACACAAACATAAAGACATAAATTTGATTGATTAAACTTTTTTTTGTTAATGGCTATACCTTGACTATTTCAGAGTTCTCCTTGCCCCTTCAGAGTTTAATTCTGATGCGGTTCAATGACTCCTCTATAGGGTCAAAAAAGGAAAGACATTGGGCCTTGCCTCGGAGATCACCGCCATTCTCTTCAGTTCAGGCCAAAAGAAGTAGTAGGACATGTTATATTATTTTATGATGTGGTTTGCTGCACGGTGCACTCTCTCGTTTTCATTTCACTATTGTTTTTCATTCACTTTAGTTTGTTTTTGTGGGTTTTATATTCACAGTTTCCTTAAGGTCTTCACGTTTTGTGCATTTATCACCAGTGCTATTGCCAAGTTACTTTCGCTCTATGGTGAATTAGAGTGCGCTCTTCTCATATATCTATTTTGTCCCAAGTGAGAAATAAAAAAAAAACTGTTTTTTTGTCTTATTTATTTGAAGGCCTGAGATATTTGCATTTTATAGTTTTCAACTTTCAGTAAACCCCCTCCCCTACTCATGTCATATAACAATAACCTGTTATATCATGAACTTTTCAACAGATATATAATTCAATGAAGTACTTGCAAATACGTTGTGTGACGTCATCGTTTAAGATTTTACGTTCTTGACTCGAAAATGTTTATTTGTTCTGCACCATATTCGATATTTATCCGTTTCAGTTATGTCAAGTGGAGCCACTCATTACAATTTAGGTACAACTACTGAGGGACGACTACGCCCGAGGCTGTACCAAAACATCTTAATTTTGTAAAAATCATGTACCAATTTGTGTACAATACCTTAGTTGTATTGGGCCAAAATAAAATTTTCTTTCTTTAAAGTTTTCTTTCTTCCGTTTCAGTCAACAATAAAGATCATATTTGTAGCTCGCTGAAATATTTATATTGAAGAATTATTCGGTGCGGTTTAGAGGAACAAATTCGAAAATTCCAAATATCTCAGTTATTATGAATCTTAACGTAAAATGTTATAGAACCAATCTTTTTAAACTATTGATGATCTACAATTCTTTCTCTTTAGATTTTTTCGTACTCAAATACTAAGAGTGTTATTGGTATTTTCATCATTCAGTAAACACCTACTGCTAGTCATCGAATTTTAACATAGCAATAGAGAATATATGGGTGATAGTGGTGGATGACATGAGTGTGTCATACCAATACGTGGGAAATCTGCTTAATTTACGCAGCCCCTGCGGGAGGTACTATTAATTTTTAGACTTATGATGTATTTAGTTAATTTCTATATTGTATATATATTAAATTTTGATATTGTGTCAATAGTGATAGTGAGAACACTAATGTAAAATGAGGGCGATAAAAAGTCGGTTCTGCAGTAGAGAAAGTAAATATTACCAGTGAAGGTTGGCCTATTAATGAAAACGCCCACGCATAAATAGGACTGAATTATGGTTTTGTCCTTAGTCATTATTGGCGCCTTAATGTCTCCTGGCGGTCTGTGGTGTATAAATGACGTTATGAAAACTTTATAGCCATTTTAGGAAGACAGCTGAAAAGGGCGTTCAGTTCCCTGACGCCATCATGCGACCTTCGAATATCTCCTTTTACGAGCTCTTTAATTGTTGTGCTACCGCCATATTCTATCCAAGGCGGGACTAGGGATTTTTATTTAATGAGTTTGTCACTGAATAAATTCTTATTGCCCAGAGTGGAATCGAACTCATATCTTTAGGTATACCAAGTGAGATTAAGACCAATGCCTTAACTCAGGTGGCTAACTTGAGTCCGAGTACTTTAATTACGGTGTTTACGTATTTCAATTCCTTTTTATTTATTTTTTATTTTGAGAGAGAATTTTCTCCGAAACTTTAACTTCGAATTATATCAAGAAGAAACGACTTAAACTCTTGCGAAAAATTTAACATAGAATTGCAAAAAGTCCTTCACGCAGGGGCTGCGTAAACTAAGCAGATTACCCACGCGAAGGTTTACAATATACATACAGGTAACACTACCTTGAATGTTAAGTGAATAAATACAAACGGTAATGAGAAATCTTTCAGTCAATTTACAATACAACTTAATAATCTCTACAACCAAAAGCGGCTGAATTGTACACAAACAGTCCATCCAACCTCACAGCGCTGAATAGATAGAAAAACCCGAAAGAAAAACAATATATCTGAAAATAACATAATAATTATATTGAAAACAATTTACTTAAGCTAGTGCTGTAATTTGTAATGAATCAGAACAAAGAAACAGTACTTCAATTACATTTCTAAATAAAGTACAACCAAGGTGTACACGAAGGAATAAATATATTATTCTAACTACCTTCTAAATAGAGATCTTGCTAATCACCATCGATGTGGGGCACAAACCAAATAAAATAAACATTTCTAAATAGCCATATAAAACGATTATGCTCAACTATATATTGCCCGGGATAACTTTAGGAAGAATTTCAGCAATATAAATTGTTCTCCCCGTGATAAATTTTATTTGTGACGATCTTCACAAACACTAGGGAACGTACTTAAGGCATTGTAAAAAGGTACAAAATTTATAACATTTATGGCTAATCGTTGTAATTTAATTTTTCTATTTTAAATAAGACATGAATGTCACCAAGTGGAAAGTGTTATATCGTATATATGTATAATAATGAATGTTTGTCTGTATGTCCTTTATAGAATCGTAAACGGCTAAACCGAATTTTATGGAACTTGGTATGTATATTACTACTAAAACAGGTTAGGTTTCTGGCTATATTAGTATTCTCTGAGAATACTACGAGCAGTGGTGGGGATCATAAGGGAGACCTGAAATTAAAATTATTATTAGCTATTAGGAATTAATTAATTATTAGCGATATTTCGTCTCTTATTGGTTTTTCGGCAAATATGCACATAACAAAAGTTGTTTATTTTGTTATTTAGAGTAACTATTGTAATATACCCATTGTCGTATACTGAAGTATAAATGAGTTATACGCTAAAAACTATAGTGGGAGTCAACAATTTTAGATGGCACAAAAGACCCAACCGAACTAAATGAAACTCCGTATGTGATTTGGTATTAACACCTCCCTGATTATAAGCTATATTAAAATTTCGAGGTACGAACAAGGATTTGGGGGCTATAAGGGAGTTCTGAAATTAAAAATAGCGATATTTTCTCCTATTGGTTTTTCGGCAAATATGCACATAACAAAAGTTATTTATTTTGTCATTTAGAGTAACTTTTTTAATATACTTTTTTGCCGTATACCGAAGTATAAATGAGTTATACGCTGAAAGCAATTGTGGGAGTCAACAATTTTGTTTGGCACAAAAGACAACCGAATTAAACGAAACTCCGTATGTGATTTGGTATTAACACCTCTCTGATTATAGGCTATATTAAAATTTCGAGGTACGAACAGGAGTGGGGGTTATAAGGGAGGTTTGAAATATAAAATCGCTTTATTTCGTAATCAATTCATTTTGTTCAAAGTTGTTTGTTTTGTTATTTAAAGTAATTATTGTTATATGCTCTTTTGACGTATAACGAAGTATAAATGAGGAACACACGACAAACTATGGAAGGGGTCAACAATTCTATAGGACACGAAAGACTGAATCGAAATCAACGAAACTCCGTATTTTTGACAATAATCAATATTAACATTTTTAGGAACGAACAAGAGTGGGGGTTGTTGGGGAGGCGTAAAGTGAAAAATGGTCATTTTTCGTTTCCTATTATTTTTTTGGCGAACGTGCACATTACAAAAGATTAATTTGATATTTATAGTAACTTTTATTATGTACATCTTTGTTGTAATTTAGTATTTTAGTTGGTGGCGTAGCAACGCGCGCAGGGTACAGCTAGTATAATATAAAACCAGTTTGACATTAACATTTATATATTAACATATTTTAATTAATATTATTCTTATTTTTTAACTCCCACGTTTTGCTACTATGGCTAATCGGGACGGGTTATCTACAGGTTACCACCCTTTTCTACCCTGGTTGGGACTAAGGATTTTATTTACTTAGTTCGTCACTAAGTAAATTCCTATTCATCCTTTAATAGCTCCCACTTCTGCTCATCAGAGTTTAACTTAGAAATAAAAAAATGTATGTAGAGATCAACAGTCTGCCTTACCAGCATGTGGGAAATCTGCTTAGTTTACGCAACCCCTGCATGATGGGGTATAACATAGAAATGTTATAGGAGAGGTATTGTTAAGCTATTGGTGTTATCCAGTTGTGTTGAGATGATCTGTAGGTTTTTTAAATTTGAGATGTGAATAAATTATTCACTTTACCTATTGTTTACATCATTTAAATTTACTTGTAATGAGACTCATGAAATAAGCAATGTTTTTAAAAATTAAAATATAGTTTTTTGGAGTTACCACTGTTATTTTAATTTCTAGTGATGAGAACTGTTCATTTTTCACTCCAAGCAAACCCTTTCCCCTATTACCACACTCTGTCAGCTGATTTTTTCTTTATTAGAAGAGTTGTGGACAATGTAAAATGATACTGTGTCCCTAGCTTTGACAGTAAGAAAGGTAACCTGAGTGTAACCTACCTCCCATTGAGTTTCAGGAGAAATGGCGATGGAGGGGTTTACCGGTTAATTTAATATTAGCCTTTTATTTAATTAAAAGTTTAGTGGGTATAGTTTGCTTTGGAATTAGTGATGGAATATTATTTGCGTCAAAACTGTGGTCGTTTCTTTAATTTTTTATCTTGGTGGGATTCTGGTGAGTATTTTGACAGATGATGTAAACTTGTTTTCTTTTGTTGTGCCACTTGTTGATTAAAATCAAACATTTTAGTTTAATCCTGTAAGTTAAATCAGTTAGAATTGTTTTGGGGAGTTTGTATAAAAAGTAATTTATATTTAAAACATTAAATTATATTGTGGTTTTCTATTTATCCCTTCTGTCAATCATGATTACATTATAACAAAAAAAAAAAAAAGAAATACATATTTTATTCCTGTTATCAATATAGTTTTATGTAACAATTATTTCGAAATGTTTCTCTAAACCATTTTTCTGAAGTAGTAAGGAGGAATGATTCAATACTTTCTTATAAATTTAAGATTTGCCTTCTCTTTAGATTTTATTCCCTGGAAAAGATCATCTTTTCCTGTTTTTTTATATAGAATTTCATTAAACCATATGTTTCATTGTATACATCAATTACAGTTCTCATATTTAAATAAATATTTTAGTTATGCTTTGTATTGATTGTGAAGAGAATCTTTTTTTGAACGCTATGTAATTAATGCCAAGGATGATATGGAAACATAGGAAATTACTTCTGAGAGCCCTTTACTCAAATTGTTAGTTTCTGTCATGGCTATAGTATTATACTATTTTAAGGAATTTTTGAATATTTTATTCAATATCATTTTAGTGATAAACGTTTTGCAGGTGATATGTATACATGTTTGTATACACTCCCACACTCATATATATTCATGCATATAATATTGATTAATGGGGGACTGGTAGCTAATAATTCCTTTCAATATTGTCATGTTAAAAGTAGTGAAACTTCAAATGTATGGTTATTATCATACCATTTTAACATTTTCTAGCGTTTCCACTCACTGATACTCTAAAAAGTGTCTGATCATACTATGTATAAGTAAAATCAGTAATATTTATTTGCTGTTTTATTCAGCTGATAGACAGTAGTTTCCATTTGGGAACGTGTTTTTATGGCTCAAGGGAGTCATTATCTGATCTCTTAAATACTAAAAAAATATGGTTGCAATGTTAAATTAGCTTTTTTATTTTGAAAACGTTATTTCCGGTATGGGCAAAATGTTAGCAGAGTCCCCAAAATGGAAGTTTGTGTCTTCTGTTTATCTGATGTTTTAATGTTTTAAAATTCAAATACTGATATTTTTTTTTAAGTTTACTTGAGAAGATTTTCTAATAATGTATTTCACCCTTGAGATCGTTTATACCATTTTTCAAAGATCCTCTAATGGTAGAACAAATTTTGTGAATTTGATATTTTAGATAATTATGAATCAAATCTAAATTATGTAAAATATTTTTTTTTTTAAGTTACAAAAATATAAACTTGTATTAGATATAATGGCGTTCAGTTCTTTAAAAATTACAATGTTTATTACAAAATAACATCAAGAATATTCATATCACTGTTATGGCAGAGCCAAATATGTATTTATTTGATGCTTTTTAAATCCTTGGTTAGCATTTAAAGTTGTATTTTAAATGATTTACTTGCATGTATCAGGCAACGGAAGATCAATTCTAAAGAACACTTAAAGTGGTTATTAAAATTACTTTTAGTTTCATGCCCATTTGGCACCTCTCCAGTAGAAATTAACATTGAAGGGTTCAACTAGATCATTTTATAGGACCTTCCACTAGATATGTAATGATATTGTTCTACCTTTTTTCTGCTGATGATCCATTAAGTGGATGCGAAGCTTTAATTTCTTAAAATAGATGGTTTCTTAATGAGTTTGCAGGTGAGTGGCAGTTATGACTATATATTCTGAATGGAATGTCCATTAGACGATGAAAACTTGAAATATTATCTGTTTTCTGAATTTGTTGATAAATAACATTACTGGCAAGAAAAATCATTTTATTGATACAAAAGTATGAAATTTCAAAAAGCTTTTTTGTTTATTAAAACAAAATAAAAAAAGCTTCTAATAAGATTGTTTGATTTCATGTTAAGAATTTTTACAGTATTGATATACAAATTTGGGTTTTCACCTTCCCTAATTAGTACATGTCTAAAAGGAATATTTCAATTTCTGTATACATAGGCTTCTTACTACGGGAGAAAAAAAAAGGTTAGTTGGCTAGATAAGATGACCATTGTGCCATTCCAACACGCTACTGACTTTAGCTGTAATTGAGGCTATATTTAATTTTGAATTGATTTCTTCCTCATAACTGCAATTATTATCCCATCAAAATTTAAACAAAAGCTGCAGTTTTTAGTTAAGGTAAATCAACTCTTTTAAGGCACTAATTAAATGATTCTGTAGAACTGAATATTAAGATTATAAATGGCAAAAATCAATCAAAGAAGAACGACAGTTTAGAGATAGCCTAAAACGTAATATCTTAAGTAACTGTTATAAAGATTTTGGTTGAAAAATGTTATATAACTAATCTTGATGAAATTTGTTGCTCTAAACATTTTTTATTTTATCTTTATACTAGAAAATTGTTTGTATTATTAGTTTTCAGTAAGTCCCGTCTCCTGTTCTTTTCATTATCAGTTAAAACTGTTATATATTATGTCGACCTCAAATTCCAAGTTTTTTTTCTTATTAAGGGAGAAATAAAGAATATAATGTGAAATGTTTGTAACATTCCACAATGTTACAAAATCTAGTTTGTTTATGCACCTCTCTAGGTCTTGATGTTTGATACGGATTGATCATCCATTTTAGCTAATCAATTTGGTAGATCTTCTTAAAACTAATTAATTTGTCTGTTTTGCAGTTGATGGCGACAGAGGAAACCTGGTAGAAAATGGAGTAGATTCTGTTGATTGTGTTACTGGCAACCCTGATTATCGAATTGTATTTATCAATAGACCTCAGCCAACTAAATTTCCTAACAACCACATTACTACAGCTAAATATACAGCTTACTCATTTCTGCCTGCATTTCTCTTTGAGCAGTTTCGGAGATATTCTAATTGCTTCTTCCTTTTCATTGCATTACTACAGGTATACATCTTAATTACTATTAATAAAACATTACTGTTAATTATTTTATTAATGGTTCATTATGAATTTTTTTTTTAATTATTGGTCTTCATTAATAGGACCAGGGGTTTTTACAACTGAAAAAAAAAACATTTTACACCTAATAATCAGTTGATTTATGTAGATTTTAAAAATACCTTTGAATTGATATCTATGTAATGTATGTAGATGAGCAGGTGTCAGTACTATTATTTATTTAGTATACATTATCATTTAATACTGATCAGTTTTATAGTTCTTTAATTTTTCGGTACCATATTTTGATTCCCTTGATTTGTAATTAGTTACTAGCATTTACTAAAACATAAGCCATTCGGTTGACTATTTAACTTATTACTGTCTCTTCCTCTTGATTACTATTTATTAGTTTTAAGACCAAACAACTTCCATGGGGAAGCCATTTATACGGGTTTACTTAAGTACATTTTGCAGCCAATTTTTATTTGTCTTACTTATGTTACTTTTAAACTACAGTAGGACCCCGCTAATCCGGACAAATTAGTGCACATGGTCGTCCGGATTTGCGGGAAATCCGGATTAGCGGGGGACTGAAAAAATGAACTTTTTAAAAATCATAAAATATATTTATTATTAAGTGTATACATACAACAAAAGAAAAAGAAAATACATTTCACTTAGCAAAGAAGTCAGTTATTTTTTTTTGAGAACACGTAGCTGCTTTCATTTCGAATGCGCGATCTCTCATTCTCATCAACAGTATTATTTCATGCGCGTCAAAATCTTGTTCTTCGGGCCACTGCAACGATGTGTTGAGGGCCAATACTGCTTCAGAATGAGAAATTTTTCTAGTGTTTATAGGGGCCATGTCGTCATCTTCTTCCTCAGCTGTCACGGTGTTTATGATATCGATGTCTGTCAAAATTTCGTGATGAGCCAAATTTTCATCGGCTACCGCGGCCCACTCGCTTCAGCATCAGTCATTGGATGGTCTTCATCTAACTGGTTGATCAATGAGGCAAGTTGGATTTCTTGTGGCACCTTTTGCTCTGGTTGGTTTTCAACAAATTGGGGAAGCAAATTTTTCCACGATTTGTAGATTAACAGTGGCGTTACCGATTCCCAGCAGTTGGCTAAACTGAAAACAGACCTAGGAGGGGTTAGTCCCCGGAGCGTCCGGATTACCGAGGGTTCCGGATTACCGCGTGTCCGGATTAGCAGGGTTCAACTGTATTACCATTATGTTGGGGCAAGTACAGCTTGTGATACTCTCAAGCCATAATTTGAGTTTGAATCTCGCATTCAGTTGGCAGAATTTCTTGGATTCAGACTTTGCCCATTCCTTAGTGATGCTCAGCAGTGTTCAACAACTTGATTAATAAAGTAGCAACATCTCTATAATTATTACACAGGCGTAGAAATGTTGTGATTTAGGGGGAAAAAAAATAAAATGGCATGTTCTCTCAATCAGATTCAATGTTTGACTCTTCCTAGTCTTTCAAAAGTTGTTGCCTTACTTTAATATTATTGTAAATTGTGTATTCACTTTTATTTCTTATTTCAGCAAATCCCAGATGTATCTCCCACAGGACGCTATACAACTCTGGTACCACTTATCTTTATTCTTTTGGTATCAGCAATTAAAGAGATCATTGAAGATTTTGTAAGTAACTTTTGATATATTATGTAGTCATATTTTTTTTTCAATAAATATTTGGGACGTTTAGTGTTACAATACAGTGTAGATATGATGGAAATAAACATTTTGTTTATATTTCTGCTTTAAATTGTCTGAACATATTTTATTGATTAATCAGTCAGTAAATTTATTTTAAATGGTCTTGGAAAAATGTGCCAATTAGTCTTTGTGTGGATTTCTAGTCTGTCTTTGAATCTAAGGCATAAATTAAATGGGGGGAGGGGTAGTGTTTCTGTAATCATTGTTTTGAAGGTCAACTCACAAAATTAGTTGAAAGGGAGGTAATTTGCTTTGAGTTCTTATTTTATGTTTTTACAATTATAAATATCTAATGATTCAAAACATTTTTTCTGTTTAATTATAGAAAAGGCACAGAGCTGATGGTGAAACAAATAAAAGGGAGGTAGAAGTACTGCGAAATGGTAACTGGGAGTGGATTCAGTGGCAGCATATAGTTGTAGGTGATATTGTCAAAGTTCATAACAATAATTTCTTTCCAGCTGATCTCATAGTCTTATCCTCGAGGTATTATTTTCTTTCTATATTTTATGTACAGAAACATCTTTTCGCCCCCGATTGTTTTTACAATTATTCTTCATTGTTTTGTTTTTTAGCGAACCTCAGGGTATGTGTTACATTGAAACGATGAATCTAGATGGTGAAACAAACCTGAAAATTCGACAGAGCCTTCAAGAAACTAGCCATCTTCTGGACACTAATGCTTTAAATTCGTTTTATGCAACTATTGAATGTGAACACCCTAATAAACTTGTTTATGAATTCAGTGGAACTTTAAAAGAGCAGGGAAAACTGTGAGTCTAAAATTGTTGTACGCATTTATTAATCAGTAATTACTTTTTTACAAATTTCTATTCCCTAGTTTTTTTTTGGGGCTCAGGATAGCCATGTTAGTTAAAGCAATGGCTTTAATCTCACGTGGTAAACCTAGAGTGGCGAGTTCGATTCCTGCCTGGGCAAATAGGAATTTATTTAGTGACGAATTCATTAAATAAAATCCTTAATTCACAGTTGAAAAGGGTGGTAGCCTGTAGATAACTCGTTCCAATTACCCATAGTTGCATTAAGTGGACATTAATAAATAAATAAATATTCCCTAGTTTAAATTTCACTGGCCCCAGTACTCTTAAGGTGCATGGATATTATTATTATTTTTTTTTTACTTTTCTGGTTACCATTCGGAATCTCTTTGAGTCTCACAAAAATAATTTTGTTGATGTCCAATTTGAAGAGTTTATATATACACGTTTTATTCTGGTCCCAATATTTTTATATTTTCTTCATAATTTCTTGGCAAGGGTCACGAATAAAAAACATTATTTTTTTCGATCTAGCTTTATTGATAGTGCCTTACATGTTTCATGGCTTACAATACCACCTGTTCAGGAGCTATCCATTTCTGAAGAGGTGATATGTAAGCCACAAAACATATATATAGGGCAGTATCAATAAAGTTTGAATGGAAAAAAAGTTTTTTATTGGAGACCCTTTCCAAGAAACTATGATGAATATATATATTTCATTTGTAATTATTTAAGAGTTTTTTTATACTTACTATAGAATTAAAGCATATCTTCACTGATTTAGATACATGTATATTTTTATTAATTATTTAAGACATTGATTACTTAATATTATTTTTAGCGCCCAACCTCTAGGCCCAGAAAGAGTTCTTCTCCGAGGTGCAATGTTAAGAAATACAAGTTGGGTATTTGGAACAGTTATATATACAGGACATGAAACAAAACTTATGATGAACTCAACTAGAGCCCCACTGAAGAGATCGACTGTAGACAGGATTACAAACCACCAAGTTCTCATGCTGTTTTTCCTTTTGGTGCTCCTATGTTTAATATCTGCACTTTTTAATGAACTTTGGACGAGGCAACACTCATTAGCTCATTGGTACATCGGCCTAACTGGTATTGCTTATTTATTATATCTCTTATTGCTTACAACTTAAATGTCTCTGTTAGATGTTTATAAAATCCTAAGGAATCTGTATCCATTTTAGAAAGTGTGATTTAGTCCAAAATATTCCTTACTCCTAGAAATTTTCTCTGTTCCAAATTTGTATATAGATAAAAAAGTATTAATATTTAAGTCAGTTTCTACTTATAATGAGAATAGCTCTGGAAATTGGTAACTTTACCAAACCACTTCCATCCTTCACTGCTAAAAACCTATTGTTTTGAATCTTTTACTGGCCATGTCACAGTTTTATCTTTTGAAAATAAAAATAATTGTCAAATCAATAAGATGTACAAAAGTTACAAAAACAGCTTCATAAGTATATTTTAAATAAAACCAGTTTATGAATACTTATTATCTTTTCGTAACTGGATATCAAAAGTAAATGATGAGTAAATATGGTGTATATAACATGTTTGCACATATAGAGTATCGTTATTGTAACAAGTTACTTCAACTTCAGTTCTAAAATTTATGAATTTTATTTAATTTAATCCATTAGTTACTTTATTAAAATTACAACTTAATTCTATACTATTAAAGCTACTATTACGTTATTATTATATTTTGTTATTATTATGTCTTTATTGATTTCAGATGAAATGGCAAAGAATTTTGGATACAATTTGTTAACATTTATTATTCTCTACAATAACCTGATTCCTATCTCGCTTCAAGTCACTTTAGAAGTTGTCCGTTTTGTACAGGTATATATATATTTTTTTTTAAGATTCTGTAACTAATAATGCTTATATAAATTGTAATAATTTTTATTTCAATTATTGCTCAAGCTATAACTTTATATTATTGTGCCATTAGGAAATTATTGTTTTATAATGAGTTGAATATATTGCATAAAAATCAATGTTAAGTTAAATACAGAACCAGTTGGGCAACACTGTTAACCAATTAAGTACTGAGGTCAATTAAGTTTACTTGGTGTTGTTTGTCATGCATATCTGTCTTGGAATTGAATAACAAGTTCCTAATGTTTAATTTTACACACTTCACACAAATGTCCTTCTAGTTTTATTTTAATATTGCCATTATATTATACAGGTAGTTTCACTTCTGTCGTAACTGGTGATCTACAGACTGATAAAATGTTCTTGCGAACAGGAAGATCTAATTTTTAAGTAAACAGTTTAGGGAAGGCAACTGACAAAGGGACATAAAGTGGCTTCTTTGTTACCTTCCAACATTAAGGGCATCTGTTAACAGTCTTTATACTTTACAGACTTAACCAATATAACTTATAAAAATGTTTAAAAATTTTAAAATCAAAGTTCTCAAATTTTGTTAGGATGTGACGTCTTTGAATTTTAATGTATGACTTGGTATGAAAAGACAAGACCATTCTAATACCAGCGCCTATGTAAATTTATGATTAAAAATAAAGTATTAGCTAACTGTACATGTTTAAATAATTAAAGAATATTAAACATGTATAAACAAAATAATATTTTGCTAAAAATATTTGGGTCTTCTCCATTTTGTGTCAGCAACTTTTGTGTTGTGGTAAAAAAATAGTGATAGATTGCTCTCAAAATATTTGATAACAGTTTATTTCTTTTATCTCAGTTTTCTTACTGCTTTATCCCAATGTACCTAGAAATGGATTCAAATCTGTAAGTTTCTGCTAAGTCTTATTTCCATGTAATAAACTTTTTTTTTATTTAATTGGGTATAAGTATACTATTATGAACTGCATTCATTGATATTATTCTAGGCAATTTTCATTAATATGGATGTGGACATGTATCATGAAGAGTCTGATACACCTGCTATGGCTCGGACATCAAACCTTAATGAGGAATTAGGGATGGTTTGTATAAATGACTTCAATTATTTGTAATATTCAGTACATTTTCTTTTCTTTTAACGTCGCTTGTTCATTCCCAGGTAAAATATATTTTTTCTGATAAAACTGGCACTCTTACAAGGAATGTTATGGAGTTCAAAAGATGTTCAGTGGCTGGAAAGATTTATGAAGCTCCTTTACCAAACTCTGATGTTAATGAAATACCATTAATAAAGGTGTGTTTAGTTGTTACACAATAACATAGTATTAGTAGTAGTAGTAGTAACATACACAGTCTGTTCAAAAAGTTCCGGGACTGCTGTGAAATGAAACACTTAACATCGCTTAAAAAAATTATTACTGATTTAATTTTCTATATACATCCCTCCTCTTGTTATACACTCGTGGGAACGATCATAGAGTGCCTGAAAGGCTTTCGGAAATTCGTTGGCTGAAATGCTGTTAAGAATGGCAGTCACATTCCGTTGAATCGTCTCTACATCATCAAAAAACTCTCCCTTGAGGACTGCTTTGAGTTTTGGAAACAGCCCGAAGTCTGCTGGAGCCAAGTCTGTCGAATAGGGTGGATGTTCGAGAACAGTGACCCCTTGTTTCGCCAAAAACTGACGCACAAGAACACAGGAATGGGCTGGTGCGTTATCATGGAGAAGAGTCCAGTCACCTGACTCGTAAACATCGCATCGTACTCGACGAATCCTCGCTAGCAGACGTTTCAGGACTTCCAGGTAGAATGCTCCTGTTACAGTCTGACCTGGGGGGACAAATTCTCGGTGAATGATTCCTCTCGAATCGAAGAACACAATGAGCAAAGTCTTCACTTTGGATTTTGACGCACGCACTTTCGTTGGACGACCCTCTTCAGGTGCCCGCCGTTCTGACGACTGCCTTTTAGTGGTCGGGTCATATTGAAAACACCACGTTTCATCACCTGTAATGATGTTCGATAAAAAATTTTCATCCATATACCGGCCCTCAACAAAATTCACGCAAGCCTGAACTCTGAATTCTGACAGCACTACAGAAGATGCCAACAAAGACTGACCTTAAACAAGCCTAATCTTATCGCAATCAGGGGGAAGCCGTTTTTGGTGGTGAGTTAATGTTTACATTACGTAGTTCCATAGTCGTCCGAGAGATAGCGCCACTAGTATAAAGGATGTGAACCGAGTCCCGGAACTTTTTGAACAGACTGTGTAAGTGTATAATTAATTCAAGTTTGTGTGTGATTATGGCTCATTACTTGTTCTTTTAGTATTTATGAAGAAGAACTGAGTGTATAAAACTCATTTGAGTAATTTTTATTCCTTTCTTGAACTTTTTACAGATTCGTAAATAAAAATTTTGTCTATGTTTAGTAGTGTGTCTAATGAAACAGACTTTATCTTTCCCCTTTTTATTGCTTTAAGATAGATGATTCTTAAATTTTGTAACAGGAAGATAAAATATTTGGGAGGTACTATTTTTAAAAAAGACTGTGGAAAAATAAAAAGGAATCTTGAATATGAATGTGTAACATGCTTCTCATATGAAGGATTGAACTATTATATTGTATCTAAAGATTAAGCTTTGCCACAGTTCCCATGAAAAAGATATCCCTTAATACAGATAAACAAATGGAAAGAGAGTTACAAGGCTATATAATTTCCTCTTAGATAGTCATTTCTTTTAGAGGGTAGTCATTGGTAATTTAGATCATTGTTCTCATGACAATTATGCTAGGGAAAAAAAATATGTTTATCTTTGTAACTTTTCTGAAAATAGATCTAAGAAAAAATTGTAGTGCATGTTGCGTGCATTTTTAGTGTGCATGTGTGTGAATGAGCAGTTGTATTCATTTGAAAAGCCTATTATACTTAAAAGGGATGTTTAAAGTGTTGCTACTTTCACTAGGAAATTCACAGGGTGTGCAGGTTTGCTGTGACAGGGGCCTTTTGTTAAGTTTTATTAATAATAAATGTATAACAATTAGTGTTTCAGAGTTAATGTCCATTAATAAATCCATTTTCTTTATTTTCTAAAGTTTTTATTTGGTAGTTGAAGTTCATACCACTAATCTAAAACTTTTTTTATTTATTTTCGAATTATAAAGCAAAAATGAATTATTTAGTTTTATTCAAATAATCACACAGATTGTTAATATGTGACTTCTTCATGACTGTTTGTTGCTTTTCCATGTTTCTTTGTTTTATGATTTATTTGATATTAATTATTATTAGCAAAGTAAATAGTGTTAGGAATCTACATCAGTAATAAGTTGTCAGTATAATTGTAGAGTTGGCCTGAAATAACTCAAATGAATAATATACATTTTTTTTCCATTTTTAATAATGTTTCATAAGTATTACATAAATGTTATTATGAACTTAGTTATTTTTTAAAATTTGTATTTTTAGGACTTGAGAGAGGGAGGAGAAGATTCAAGTACTATTAGAGAATTTTTGATACTTATGTCTATTTGTCACACTGTGATACCTGAGAAGACTCAATTTGATGAAGTTATTTACCATGCTTCTTCACCAGGTTTGAATTTAATTATGTTCTATAATTATTTATAGTTAGTTATTTTTTAAATTCCGTTTAAGTGAATAGATTTACTTTGATCAGAATATTCTTTTGGCATTCAATTAAAAGAGTATACAAAATAAGTTTTCATAATTGTTATAATTCCATGATTTTCACTTCTTCCAAATTTTTCTCCAAATTGACTAAAATCGGTAATGCTAAAATTTTGTTTGAAATCAAAAGAAAATCATGATTTAAACCTTGCTCATCATGTGTAAAAGTTTACTGAATTTTGTTATGCAATTGCATCATGACGTCATAATGTACTTGAGTTTTTACATTCTCCAAATTCATCACTCAGGCTCTCATTTCTCAAATTATTTTGTTTGCTGTAAGAGTCCATATATTACCTTTCTTTGGTTTTATGTTTATATACTTGTTAGGTATGGAATACAAATTTATTACTGTAAGTTTGTTTTCCCTGTAGCTTTCTTTTCATTTTTAATTCCTTATTAAAAAGTAAAGGAAGTATTGTAATCGCAAAAATGTTTGGTTTTCAGGTTGTAATGGAATTTTTCGCGTATCTTTCCCTGAACCCATATTGACTAGTTTCAACATGACGTCTTTATGCATGCACATATGCAAAACTCAAATATGACGTGTCTTAGAATATTGAAATTTTATGTTTAGGACTTTTGTATCGTGTAGTTGTGCACCTCCACTTTTGATTGGAATTGACTAAGGAGGAGAGGGGGCGGGAGGCAAACATAAAAAAATTGGAAGTTCTTTCATATGTATGAAACGCTTATACGTAGAATATAACAAAGTTGTATAGGATCTTTTTTGTACCATAAAAAGATTTGTAAATTATGTTCTATGCCATATTTTCACTGTGATGCATTGGAACAGAGATATTGCTTATCAATTTCAAATGAAATTGAAATGCAACCAAACATTTTGTTTACTTAATTTAATAGGAGTTCAAGGAAGCTATGTGTTGCCCAAATCAGATTTTATTGTTCGTATTACATATACAGTGAGTAATATCAAAAAGCTTCATATAGAACATTATAATAGTTCAGTAAATAAATAATAAAATACGAACAAATAACTTAAAATTCCAATTACCTACTAGTTTAAATAACACCAGTAGGATATCCGATAATTGTTCAAACTAAAAAAATTAATTTTTTAAATTGTATTCCTATTATTTCAAAACATTTATCATTTAATTAATGACTAATTTATGCATGACTCCTTATTTAACCAAGCATCATTAGAAAAATTGATAACTTATAGAAAATATTTTATATTTTATTAAGAATTTAATTATGATTTTTAAATTACTAGATTGATTTGTGTTTTAGATGAGAGAGCACTTCTTCATGGAGCTCGAAATCTTGGATTTGTATTCGATACCCGGACTCCAAATTTTGTAGAAATTGAAGCCCTTGGAAATAGAGAGAAATATGAAATCCTAAGTGTCATTGAGTTTACTAGTACACGGAAAAGAATGTCAATTATAACACGCACTCCTTCTGGAAAAATTATATTATATTGTAAAGTAAGAAGCCAACTCAGTTATTTCATGTGTATGTTCTCATTAACAATTAAGTGCAACTCCTACCTAAATTAAATTGAAATGTATTTAGATTGTTTGATTATAGATATTTTCTTGCTATCTTAGTTCTTCTATCTTGTTTACAAACATCCCTTACTAAAATTAATTGTTTACTAATAGTCCAAATATTATGGTTCATTATGACAATGCACATCAGAGGTATTTAAAGAAAGAAAGTTGAAGGATGTAACCAATCGGCTTCTAACTCTCTTAAAACATTTAAAAATAAAACATAAATATTCAACTATTTTTTTTTTTGCCAACGGCAATGAATTGCAATTTCTGTAATATGTCATTCTTCAACTTTTTTTTTTTTTTTTTTTATCTTTTCTCTCCTTATAATTCTTATTAGTTTTAAAGCAGTTGTATAGTGAATAAACTTCTCCTATTATTAGCAGTTTTGCCTTAAAAATTACTATCAGCATCAGCTATTGAAGTGGTGCTCATGTGAATTTGACGATGTAGGCTTCATTTTTCAACCTTCCTTCTGCATATAAGTCATAAAGGAGCTTTCCATGGCTGAAAAAAATTGAAGACAGACAGTAAAGTGTGAAGCCAGTTCAGGCTTTCAACCAAGTGTTCTTCCAGACTCAACTTGTCCTGAACGTTGGACTCTGCTATCTCTAGACAAACATATTTTGTAGAATTTTGTATACCTTAGAACCATGTGCATTCATTGCATGAGCAGTACATTTCTGTAGTTAAGGTGGTACTTTTCTTCAAATCTGGCACTTGATATACAATAAATATTAATACGTTGTACTGTTGATGTATCACTCCTAACAGCTACTTATTAACCGAGATAATATGCATTTTGTAGTTTTCACCATTCAGTACAATCCCACTCTTACTCATGCCGTATTAACAATAAGCTTGGGGGTTTACTGAAGACCAGAAACTAAAAAAAATGCAAATATCTCGATTAATAATCAACATAGTGAATAAACGTATATAACAACATTTTTAGAACATTTAATTTGCAGTAACATTGGTTCTACACAGTTATTTGATCCAACGTATAGTAACGAAACTATTTTGAACTTTTGAAAGTCCCCTTCTAAACACCCCTCTTCCCACTGGTTCGATTTCAGCCATTAACAAACTTGATCTTTCTTTTTACATGAAACGATTAATTATCAAGTTTGGTAAAAATCAAACAAAAATTGTGACTTTATATATATGTATATATGTGCAATTTTGAACGGGCCTCATTTTCATCATCTCCTAGGTAGGATCGGTGGACATTTGAAGAAATTTTTCAAAAATCGTATCATGAGTACAATCTCAATCTGCTAATAGTAGGCTATTTACTTTATAAACAGTGAATACTACTTACTTCTTTTATCTCCAACTACCCCTTGGTTAGTTCTGGTATTCTCAAAAACATTTGCTTAGTACCTAAATAATACTGATGTAATTTCAGATTTTGCCCAGAGGACAATGCCAACATAGCTCAATGAAGTCAGGGATTTAAATAATAGTTGATTTCAAGCTTTTCTTATTAAAATATATCTGTGTTATAGATTACATATGGCACTTAAAATACAAATATATAATCTATAACTTAATTTTTTTTAGGGTGCTGATTCTGTGATATATGAGAGATTATCAAAACGAGGTACTAAGTACAAAGATGAAACTTTGAGGAATTTAGAAGAGTTTGCTTCTGCAGGTCTTCGAACTTTATGTTTTGCTTTTGCTGAAATTTCTCCTGCTGACTATGAAGTAAGATTTTTTATTACTTAAAAAATAGATAATGGTTTTATTTAGTTAAAGTATGATAGCAAATAAATAAAAAGTACCCGAAGAGATAGTTATAGTTAAAATTTCTGTTCAGACAACAGTATATATAAGACCATCAATAATATATGGGTTGATTGAATCCCTTGAAAAATACTAATTTGAATTAGTGGATAATAATTTAAAGGATCCTGAACAATTTAAATTTAAACTCTCCAAGGTTTTCAACAACTTTGTTGTAACTACTGTTAAGACGATTGCTAAAGCAAAATTTACAAAACAAATCACTCCTGTTTATCTTGAAATTAATATGACATCCAAGATACGCTTAAAAAAAACAGCAACATATCTTTTATGTTAAGTAACTTGCAGTCGAAATCTCAATGGGCCATGACATACCGAGCTGGCCCTTTTGAAGTTTCCATGTGTTATCTATGATATCTCCCAAAAATGCGTTGAGGCGTCCGCTTCATCTTGCCCTCTTCTCTTCTTTGACTGCCGATATCGAAATTTTCAAGATTCAAAGATAACATTAATATTAACCATACCAACTAGATAATTTCGCTATTTTTATGTAAATAAAAAAATGTATGAATTTGCTGGGTGAAGAACCCAGGTCCTCTTAGCCGAACTAGCTGCTACCTTGTCATGTTTGTCTTATCCAAATGAAAAGTAAGTGAACTTAATGACAGATTAGTTCCCATATTTTTACATATATAATTCTTCTAATTGGTTTCATATTGTCCTTCTATCATGCCAAATAAGATATTAGTCATAGATAATGGTAATTAATAATTTGTGTCATGTGTTAGGGGGACAGTGTTGTAGTGAATAAGACACTATTATCTAAAGCTAGAGGTGGTTTATTCAAGGCAACATACAGTAATATGCTTACATCACTGATGTACGTAAGATTGACAATGATCTTGTGGAGTAACCTTAAAAACTTTGGTCCCCCTATATTTAAAATGTCTGGAAAACAATCTGTTGCTGAAATTATTAATGTTTTTTTCAGGAATGGCAACAAATTTATCACTCTGCATGTACTTCAATGATAAACCGCGAGATGAAGATTGAAGAAGCTGCTAATTTAATTGAGAAGGATTTGAATCTTCTGGGTGCTACAGCAGTTGAAGATAGGCTCCAAGATAATGTATGTGAAGATGCTCATTTCATTCAATATTTTATGGAATACATTTTTTACATCATTTTTATTGCAGGTACCAGAAACTATATCTGCATTATCAAAAGCTGGAATTAACATATGGGTACTCACTGGAGATAAGCAAGAAACAGCTATTAATATTGGATATTCTACGAAGCTCATTGTTCAAGGGATGCCTCTCATTGTTATAAATGAAACCAGCCTTGATGTAAGTTTATCTGTATACATTTGGACTGAAATTTGATTTTAGGAATTTAATGCAAATGGGTATTTTACTTTTTTTTTTCTTTATCTATGATTCCCTTAGTAATGTAACCATATACTTGTGGTTTTTTAAAATTTATAAAATGCATATGCCTCCCTCTAAACATACACACACACACACACACAATACACTTACTCACACAGACTTTAGTTACTGACATGTCCACATTTTTTCACCCTTGCCTAAATCACTGTTGGTAATATGATCTTATCCGCCATGAATGTTTTCTTTTTTTAAATTTTTCTAAAATATTTAATTTAATAAGAAACATTTGTTTGATGTTTCAGGCAGTACGGGAAACAGTCATAGTTAATTTAAATAGCATTGAATCTTCAGTACATTTTGCCCTCGTTATAGATGGGCAAGCCCTGAGATACGCACTGACGCCTGATGTCAAGTCAGATTTCCTTCAATTATGTATCGCCTGCAAGGCAGTCATTTGCTGCAGAGTTTCTCCTATGCAAAAAGCTGAGGTATTTAAGTTATTATTGCTTAAGACAGAGAAAGTAGTTTATAATTGCATTCCTCATCAAAATCCTGCCAAAAAAAAAATTGGTCTTCAGACTTCTAAATCTATTATGAATAGTTTTGTTATAATGTCTGTATGTATACTGTTTAAAAACAACTAAACTTAGGATGTTGAAGTTTCTTATTTAGGGCTGTTATCTATTTGTGCACCTCCCCTTTTGAACAAAATCAATTGAGGAGAAGGGGTTTAGAAGAAGATGAAAAGAATTAAATTGCAAATTTCTCTGCCCTTATTAGAATTACAGATTTTTGTTTATGAAACTTTTTATTTGTCATTAAAACATAATAATAATTAATATAATTCATGCTCTATGACATACGGGATGTGGCTATTAAATAATGAGACTGATGCTGTAAAACATTTTATTTTTATTTCATACATTTTTACTTATTATCACCTTCAATATACACCCCTCCTTTATCCCTACAACGCTCGATGCGAACCATACATTGTTCGAAACAGTGCTGGAAGTCTTTTTCTGTCAGCTCCTTCAGGACGCGTGCCGCTTTCTCTTTCACAGCTTCAACAGACTCAAATCTTGTTCCTTTTAATGCAGATTTCACCTTAGGAAACAGATAGAAGTCGCACGGCACAATATCCGGCGAATAAGGCGAATGGTCTAACACTGGGATGCTGAATTTGGCTAGAAACCTCTTAACAGACAATGCTGAATGAGCCGGCGCATTGTCTTGGTAGAGAACCCATGACTTGTCCTTCCACAATTCAGGTCGTTTTTTCCTTATTCTTTCGCGGAGTTCAGCAAGAACGTGAAGGTAGTAATGTTGATTAATCGTTTGACCTTCAGGAACCCAGTGAAGGTTCACAATCCCATGAATATCGAAAAAAACAATCAACATTGCTTTGAATTTTGATTTGCTCATTCGAGCTTTTTTGGCTCTCGGTGAAGATGGGCTCTTCCAGTGCATGGATTGGCGCTTTGTTTCAGGATCATACATAAAAAACCATGATTCGTCACATGTTATTATCCTTTCCAGTAAGTTTGGGTCATTTTCAATGGCATTCAAAGTGTCAGTACAAACATTTTTGCGAGCTTCCAGTTTTTCAAATGTGAGAATTTTAGGCACCATTTTGGCACACACTTTTTGCATGTTAAAATTGTTATGTAATATTTGCCGTACGGATTCTTTATCAATTCGTACAGTTTCAGCAATCGCACGAATACTTAACCGACGGTCAGATC
Organism: Riptortus pedestris; assembly: GCA_019009955.1. NCBI lineage: Eukaryota > Metazoa > Arthropoda > Insecta > Hemiptera > Alydidae > Riptortus > Riptortus pedestris. The sequence goes on along the minus strand of CM032232.1, from coordinate 43,584,312 downwards.
GAATCAGATTACCGATTTTTTCGATATTGTCATCCGTTTTCGACGTGGAAGGGCGACCCGGGCGTGAATCATCTTGAAAACGCTTAAACCAGTCAAAAACACGTGTGATAAACATTCATTGCCATACACTTCTTTCAATAAATTATAAGTTTCAGTAGCGGTTTTTCCAAGTTTCACATGAAATTTCACAACAATTCGTTGCTCTACTGTTACACTTAACATTTTTCCGGCGAAACAAAAAAACAACTCTAATGCGAACGAAGGCTACAGCTGTACTGATTTGTTTACAGAAGCGAGAGGCACTATATTCGAAAGAGGAAGCTTCACGATAACAGCTGTTAGTTGCTTGCGTTTGACGAATGCTCACTTCTTCTGTTGCAGAGTCAGTCTCGTTATTTAATAGCCACACCCCGTATATAAACCTGATTAAGTGAAGCAATATATTCTATTTCGCTTTCAACGAAATTATTTAAAATGAATTTGTGCAATAAAAATTTTTTTTATGTGATACCTATATCAGATTTTTTATGTTCGAGATTTGGGTAAGGGAATTAAAATAGTTATCTCTTGTTTCTCTATTTGTTAATATTCTTAGGAAGCTACGATCTCCTCATAAATAGATAATGGTCTTTACTGTTAACGAATAAGATTAAATATTCTTATTTAAGGTTGTTGATATGGTGTCTTCACATACAAATGCTGTGACACTAGCTATTGGAGACGGAGCCAATGATGTTGCAATGATTCAAAAGGCACATGTTGGAGTGGGTATATCTGGAGTTGAAGGGCTTCAAGCCGCTTGTGCTTCAGATTACTCTATAGCTCAGGTATCATTTAATAAATAATTTAAATTGTTTTGGTTTTTTGCCTTCTATTTATTGCAATTTTACTGTTTTTACTTTATTTTCTGCAGTTCCGATTTTTGCTGAAGTTGCTATTTGTCCATGGAGCTTGGAACTACAGTAGAATGTGTAAACTGATATTATATAGTTTTTACAAAAATATCTGTCTCTATGTGATGGAGCTCTGGTTTGCTATATACTCGGGTTGGTCAGGACAAATCCTTTTCGAGAGGTGGACCATTGGTCTTTATAATGTTGTAAGTACTAAATCACCACAGTGAACTAAAATTATAAACACATAATGTTGAAATTAATATATTTTACTTGTTTAGTTGTTTACAGCGGCTCCTCCTTTTGCAATGGGATTATTTGACAAAGTCTGTTCAGCAGAAACAATGCTTCGATATCCAAAGCTGTATGCTCACAAAGAACACAGTTTTGGTGTAGCTATCTTTTGGCTGTGGATTGGAAATGCTCTTATTCATTCATGCCTTCTTTTCTGGCTGCCGATGCTTAGTGTTAAACATGACATTATTTGGTCTACAGGTCGGGAAGGTGGCTACCTTGTCTTAGGAAATATGGTGTATACGGTAATTATTATTGATGATTCATTAGTTAAAGAAATACCCCTAGTGATAATTGTAGTTCTAATTTAATAATGATTAAAAGTTATAATTGTTCTATTTTCTACTGTGAGTTTACGTTTTAGAACAAGATAAAACTGAATATCAGTAAATAATAATGTGCAAATAATATATTTAAAAAGTTTTCAAAATTTATTCCACGACGAGTACTCAACAGAAGTCCAATATTTTTTGCTAAGAGCGCCCTTGTATTTAGTGAATATTTTTATTATTATTATTATTTATTAACGTCCTCTTTTTGTTACTTTAGCTAATTGGGATGGGTTATCTACATGTCCCCAGCCTTTTCTAGCCAGGGTAGGATTAAGGATTTCATTTAATATGTTCGTCACTAAATAAATCCTATTACCCAGGCGCGTATCGAACTCGCCACTCTAGGTCTACCATGTGAGATTAAGGCCAATGATTTAACTCATATGGCTAACCTGAGCCCCCTTAGTGAATATTTTTATTTTTCAAGAATATTACTTTTAATCTAAAATTTATGAGATTCCTCAAAATTCAATTGGTCTGAGTTCCTGTATTTTCCTACACATGCACATAAAAATTTCCACCATTCATCAAAACACACACACACACACTATTAATAATTAACTAACACTTTTAATCCATAGAACTTAGTTATTACTATTTATAAATTAACACTATATTCATTTTAATGATCATATTTTTTATTCATTAAAAAAAGTGATTTATTCATTATTTAAATATCTACTCTATATTGGTTCATTTATATGAATTTGTGCTTAGTGATGTGCCATGTTTGGATTATAATTTTGGATAACCGCATAAGGGAGTTAGTTCAGTTTTGATAATTAATATTGTAATGCAAGTTTTATCATTACTAGTGTTAATTGAGTATATCCTGTACATTCAGACAGTGCTCAGGCTGGTCGTGTGAGTTAAGGTGTTAGTCTTAATCTCGCTTATGTAACTCTAGCGTGGTGGGTTCGATTCCCGCCCTGGGCAATAGAAATTTATTTGGTGATGGACTCACTAAATAAATTCCTTAGTTCCACCCTGGCTAGAAAAGTGTGGTAACCTGTAGATAACCCATCCCAATTAATCCAAGTGCATGTAAATAAAAAAAAAATTGCTTTGTTATGATAGATGGGGACATCATAACAGATATCTCTCCTACATTGCCCGGCATACCTTAGGTATGAATAAAGGAGTGTGACCATAGGAGTAATCATTCACTTGTTTATCTGGTAGTAATGAAACAGTGTAAAATTACCTTATTTCCACATTGGGTCTTTGAGATCAGTTGTGAGAATGATTTTATTTAATAAATTTTATAAATGAAAAAAAAAAAAGTGTAAATCTGTTTTTTAATGTATATTTTACATTTTTAGTACGTAGTAGTCACTGTATGCTTAAAAGCTGGTCTTCATACTAACTTCTGGACAGCAATCACACATTTATCCATATGGGGATCCATTGTCGCTTGGTTTATCTTGATAGTGGGATACAGGTATCAATATTCTTCTTTTAATTTAAAAATATTTTTATAATCTGGTGTTAATTAAATTAAGTTTCATTTTGTTACAGTCATGTTTGGCCTAACCTTCCTGTGGGACCAGTTATGACAGGAATGGATAAAATGATATTTACATCCTTTGTCTTCTGGCTAGCTCTTATACTCATTCCTATTGCAACATTGATTCCTGATCTCACGTTTGTTGTGTAAGATTTTAAAGGGAGCAATTATTTTTTAATTAAAACTAGAACTTATATTTAAAACTTTAAAACTGCCACTTTCTCAAAATATGATATCCTACCTTTCTTGGTTACCTACAATTTATATATTTTTTCTCTTTTCTTTTTGAGTTAAAATTTTCACAGAATTAAACTATTTAACTGGTGACCAATTGTTTTACCATTCTTTATGAGCATTTCATATTTAGTTCTATAAGAATTCCTTCTTGTATTCTGAAGAAGAAGAAATTCTTCTTTCTTTGTAGGTGTACAAAGTATTCTTTCCTTGGGAATTATTCTGTGTAATAAACTTGTTACTAGGTATGCTAGGTATTCACATCACTGAGCATATGTCTTCAATAACTTTTTTCTGTACTCTTTCTACACTTTTTAATTTTAAATATAATTTGTTAAAAATTAACCAAAATTTTCCTGAAAATAATAATTTTGTAAAACCACTGAATTAAAATTGTCTATTTTTTCATAGAGGCTTGCACTATTAATTTAATAATATTAAAAAATGTGCTGTCATGTACATGAAGGAAGATTTTTAAAAGTTTTCATGAGTAATATAATAAGAATTCTTTATTTTTTTCTTTTTCTGTAGGGTAAAAAGAACGATCTACAAATCCCTGACTGAAGCAGTAAGGGAAAGTGAGATACAAAAAAAAGACCCTGGCTCGGTAATGGCTGAAAGCAAACAATCGTAAGTATTACAAAAGAAAATACGTTTAATTAATTTCTTTACATTAATGTAATTTTTACATATTTTTTTAAAAATAGATTTTATTTTGTGAACCCTTGCTATTTAGAATGTTTGAATTGTTCTATTATTTTGTTTTTTATGTAATTTAAATTTACGGTGTTGGTTCAAGGCATGAAGTTTGGCTTTTATTTAAAGGTTTTGCTTTTATTTTTTGTATTATTCTTTCATTTTTATTTGTTTTTGTGTTGATCTGCATGCTCTGATACTATGGATTATATTTCAAATCATTTTAGTGTTTTAATTTTGAAAATATAATTTATCCTTCCAAATTGATACTAATCTATGTATCAATTTGTACTGTAAGTTAGAGTGTTTCTCAGTAAGTGGGTCTTCTCTTCCCCTTTTCAACAAATTTGAATAAACACAGATAACAATTAAGGTTACTTAAAACAGTCATATAAGCCTGTTTAAATAATTCCTTTATATTAATCTAATAGTACGCTGTGATTATGATTTCATAAATACAATTGAGTTTAAATTCGTGATTATAATTGGGTGGAGTACTTCTATCGCAGCTGATTGTTGAGCACAACTGCCTATAGCTTCAATCCGAAGGATATGCCTTCAAATCTCTCATCATTTCTACTTCTATTGCTATCAGCTCAGAACAAGTACCCTATCTTTCACGCTTTATCATCCTCTTGGTTTATTTTGATTATATCCCAGATTTGTATGAATTGATTATACTTTGCAGTCCTATAGGAAGTAAAAACGTAATAATTAATCTCATATGTCTCATTAAGAGCACCCAAGGTTGGCCAATTCTTGAACTTTATGGCAATTGATTTATGTTCATTGCTTCTTATTTTATAATAAATTTTATGCTATAAGTCCTATTATGGATTAAACTAATGGCATTTATGTCCTAGAAGAAAAACATTTATGGTATACTGTTAAATGAAGAAAAAATATTGACAGCCAGTTTGTGCAATATTTTTGTGAAACATTTGCTATTCAAAAGTTCATAATATTTTAAAACTGTTAAAGAAGCTAAATTTCAGAAATAAAAGTTTCCCAGTTCCGACTTATATTTGCAAAATTAGGCCTTCAGTTATGGACTCTATTTTGAAAATTCAGATTTTATCAGTTTTTCAAGTTGCTGAAATTTTTTTATGTACATTTATTATGTTTGTGAACTTGAGAAAGTTGCTATAAATATCCTCAGTATCATACGGGTTGATGTGCGTGTGGCACCAAATTTGTTAACTTATGAATTTTTAATTCTTTTACTGCTGGCACTACATTTCATTTGTTCCAGTACCCGTATATTTCATGAGCAACAATTTTACAGTTTCTTTATTATTTTAATATAGAAGAATACGTTTTCTATATTTTTAGTAGATGATTCCTTGCTCCTTATCTACATTTTTTAGTTTAATGTTGCTTTATGTATAGATATTTTGTATAGTTACATTTCTGTACAGTGTCAGCACATCTATGCACTACGTACTGCATATGTTATTAGTTATTAACTCTGCATCTCAAGCATTCCAGGGTCATTTGTTTGGTCAACAATAGTTTTCACCTTGCTTAATATGTGTTTTTATTTGTTCTCTTGGCTGTATTTTGATTTTCTTATTATTTGAGTTCTCTCACTGTATACAATTTTGTAAATTGATAATTTCTGTTTATGAAGGAGCCACTGTTCTGTACCTCCTTCAAATAAGAAAATAAATAATGAGACATATTTTACCTTCAAACAATCATCTATTTTCTTTTGCAATACCAACAATAGAAACTTTATGTAAGTTAGGAATAAATATCAATGCCCCTCATTCATAGCCAGGTAAATCAAGTTTTTCCAAAAATTAGTTAAGTGTGCTAATTTGTAGGTCTCTTATGATCTTTAAACCCCCAACAAACCAACAAAAGACCTGAATGTTTATGAGCTTGATATTTCAATTTAAATATAACTTCTATTTAGGCATTATTTTTTATTTTTGTCTGTGGAGTTCCTGCCTAACTTTTCACTCTTTCAGAATTTAAGTGTTTAGATTCTTTTCAAAACAGAAGAATTCCAAAAAAAAAAAAAAAAAAAAAATCATCAAAGATTAAAAATTGGTGAACTTTGTTTAGTTAATCTATTCTTAGGTTACATTTTTCATCCCCTCAATTGATTTTTTTTTCAGCTGAATTATGCAATAGTTTTTAAAAATTGTTTCTAATTATAAAAAAAACTTTTATTAAAAATAAAACAAGAGAAATAAGTAAAATTTTGATTAGTGACCAGTACCATACATTCATCTGGCTTCATTTTGCGTATCATAAAAATCTTGTTTTTTGAGGAAACCTAAATAGCAGTCTGTCTTGCCACAATTCAGAAGTAATTTGGTTTCAAGAATCAGTCGATTTGGCAATGGGCATTTAAAATGACTAAAATCTCCTATCCTGAAAAGAAGCAGTTTTTTTCATGAAATGTTATTTATTAACCATGATACGAAGACTACTTGGGACAGGTTGTCTACATGTTACTACCCTTCTCTTATCTATTATGGGATAAAGAATTTTATGTAGTTCACTAAATAAATTCCTTTTCCCTTGTGGGAACCGACTCCAAAGCTCTAGGATTATTGAGTGTAATTATGGCCATGCCTTCACACACAGGGCTTACTTAAGCTCAAGAAAAGAAAAAAAAAAAAATACAAGATTCAGCCACTGATGATCCTGTATTTGTCTTATTCACAACACTCTCAAGATATGATTAAATAAAGGTGTTGGTTATGATTCTATGTGAGTTCTTTGAAGCATTTTGTAATTTAACATGCTGACTAGTGCTCTTTCTTGTTGATGCAGATTTTGCTTAAGTGAAGTTAACTATTGAGGTTTTACTTGTCATAAGATTTTTAAAAAATAAAAAATGTTTTCTATTTATCCTCCCTTTGGAGATAATAAAAATGGGGTTGATAAATATACATATGCTGTTTCATGTTTATCAAATCCAATATTCAAGTTCCAAAATAAAATAAAATCCTGGACATTTTATTCATAAATGTCTAAAATCAGATGTGCTAGCTTGTGGGGTGGGAGGAAAGGGAGGACATGAAGAATTCAAATTATTTTTTGTTGATACGAGTCCAATTGATAAATGCTACGTGACCAATTTTATTACAAATATAATATTCAGATTTTTTTAATATTTTGTTCCTCTAACTCGAATATTAACAAAGTTATTTGTTATCATTATTCTGTAAATCCCCACTTCTGCTGATCTCACATAACAATAAGCTAATATTTCCTGCAATGTCTTATCACATTTTTTTTCATCGGTATGTGAGTTAAATTGCCAATTTTCTATGTGCCATCAATGAACACAATCCACATTTTTTATTTAATTTATACTCTATATTAAACAGGTTCTTGCTAAACTAAAATTTGAGATCGTTATTGTTCAAAAATAAACAGTAGGAAGTGACATCAATATTACTTTGATCAAAAAATATTATGATATCAAACTTTTTTATTTATTGTACTACAATTGTTCCAAATTACGCTTTCTCTATTTCGGCCTTCACGCCCACTTCTATTCTTATTATTTTCACATTAAGCCACTGTATCATTAAACAATATAATTCTTGTTAAGATATGTCACATAGAAAGGGAGAAATAAAGATTATAATGTGCTTGTATGACACTCTATGATGTCTGTGTACCAGTCCTCCATATGGGAAATCTGCTTAGTTTACACAGCCCCTGTATGACAGACTTTTTAACACTTATAATCAGACCCTACTGCTCCTTGAAGAAAACTTTAGTGTTGTTAGTGAAACTCTGCCATTAGAGGATTAACCATAATAAATTTATTTGTGTGAAGAAAGTAGACAAACCCTAGATGGCTGTAGGGTATGACTCTCTGCTCATTCAATGAAATGTTCTAAATACATTATGTATTAAAGTGTTACTAATACAAATTATACATAAATCAAAATATGCCACTGTATTTTGACTTATTGAGGCATCTTCAAGAAGTATTTTATTAATGAATCTGTAATGTTTTCAGTTACAAAAGAACATTTTTGGGATAACATTTAAAATGACTAAATCAGACATAAGTTGTGCCATAAAAAGACATCATGCAGTCAAAGGATTTTAATTTTATTTCTTATAGAAATAATTGTTTTATCATTTTGATAAATCACATATAATTTTATTATTTGCTGTAAAGTTAAGAATTTTTATAAAGTTAAGACAAAAAAGTGTTTTAATTTTTCAGTATATAATTTTATTTTCAACTAGGAAAATCTTTAAATCAGTTGGAATCAGGATGATTCATAAATATGAATCATTTTCTGGCTCGGTCCCAGTGAATTCAAAAAATAGAAAAACTCATCTTGCATAAAAAGAAAATGAACAATAATATTAATATAAATTATTTATATATTTTTATTAATATTTGAAAGAATTCATTTACTTTTAAAAATAAATTTTGAAAAAGTATTTTAGATTTATGGATTTAATTGTTTATACATTTTGTTGCATGATTATTAAAGAGCTATCTGTGATATTTTTGTACAAATTGTAGGTTTTATTTCTGTATACTCTTGTTACCTATTTTTGTTAATTAAATAAAATGTATATGCATGTATTACATTTTTCTTATTAGACTCTTTCTTTGTTAAACTAATAACTAATGGCTTTCATAACATGCTTGTTCTTTCTCATGTTTGATATGACAATTGCAATGGCTTCATTGCTAATTCTTTTAATCCACTTTTTTTTTTTATGTTGCATTGTATTTAATTTTCATGATAAGACAAAACCATTTGTATGTTATATATAATATGTTTTCAAAAAAACATGGTTTCTTATTTATAAATTTATTGTAAATATTGATCACATTATTTTTAGAAAGATTTTTAGGCCAAAATAAATGTTTGTTTTTTATTTTATCAAAATTAGTTTTGTAAATATTGTTTTGTAAATACCTGTGATATAATATTTGCTTATGTTTATTATTATATTAGCTTAGGATTCTATTTTTTTCAAAGTCTAGAACTGTTATAGCTAATAAATAATTTGTTGATCAATCTTCTTCTTGTTTGTGTATTTAATGGTGGCGTTTGAGTTTTTATGATTATTTACTTGATTTCTACAATTGAAATTGGTTTCGATTTCTTAATTTCTTTTTTATTTCTTATTAACATCTTGGTTTCTGACCTTGCCATCTACTAGCAGTGCTTAGACCAAGTTTGGTGTATGTTCAAATAATATCAAGTGCAAATATATAATAACATTTTTAATGTCTTGAATTATGGCTAAATTTCTAAATGTTATGAATGGAATGCAAAGAATGTGAAACAAATATTTTCTGAATGTCCTTTCTTCCATCCATTTTGCTAAAAACCTAACAACTTTTGTCAAGCCTGCTTTTCCTAACACATTATTTAATCCTAAAAGAGTTCTGTTTATTATCAAGTGGAATGGCTGAAAATAATGGTGGTGGAATCCCAGGTCCGCAAGTAGCAAGATCAAGACCTGTAGCATCAAAAAAATGTTTTGTAATACCCCAGGTGGATTGAGAATAACCATACCCGTCATTAATTTTCTGAGAGAGGTATTGAAACTCAGAATTTGGGATATTCTTCATCAGAAACCCTGTGACTCTTGGTTCAGCGTATTTATCAAGAGAGGCCATATCTATCTCATTTCATCAGAACTCCTGCTGAGCTACAACATCTATCTTATATTGCACAAGCATAGCACCCAATGTTCAGTTCCAATCCAATAATCTTCTTTTCTTTTTTTAAAATTTTATTTCTTCTTTCTTTTTTAAATCTTATTAAGACCTGGTGCTGGTTGGGATCCCCTCCCTCTAATTCGAATGGGTCCCTTAGGGGGTTATATATTTAACAATCACCATTTTCATATGTCAAGGAATCCAGCAGATTATGAGCTATTTATTTTTTTTATTGAGGATGCCCATTACCTATGCTCAGCCCACCTCCTTTTAGCAGATTTCCCCTAAGGGAAATAATCAGATATTGAAGTCGTACTCACTTGTCTGTTAATGCTATAGCGGTCACAATTTTTGTTTAAACATTACCAAACTCGGTATTTAATCGTTTTATATAAAAAGAAAGATCAAGTTCATTAATGGTTGAAATCGGACTAGTAGGAGGGGGGGGGGTTTAGAAGGGGGAATTTCGAAAATTTGAAATATCTCCTTTATTATGAGTCAGAACGAAATATTGTATATAACCAATCTTATTGCAAATGTAATGTTCTATAAATGTTGTTATGTACATTTTTGCTCTATCTTGATTATTAACGGAGATATTTGCATTTTTTAATTTTCGTCCTTTAGTAAACTCTCACTCCTACTCATGTCATATTGACAGTAAGGTATTATATTATGAAGAGCATTATTTGAAGAGTAAATACCAAATGTTGTTTTCTATGAACTTTTACGTTTTGAAGTAAATGCAAATTTGTGACGCACGTAGGAAATCTGCTTAGCTAACGTAGCCCCTGTGAGACTGACTTTTACAGTGAATGTGGTTTTATCACCTCCAGTAACACTAGGGCTAGCTACTCCACATCCCTGGGCTAGGCTTTCTACAATTCTGGATAATTCTGGCTGAAAAAAATTGGTGACAAATAAAAGTAACAAATACCCAATGGTGGGAACTAAGCGTTTTATCTTCCAACAGAATGTCTGGTTTTTAAGTGGACGTATTAATTTGTAATAGCGAGGATCTTGGCAAAAACTATTAAATTTTCAACATGAAAAAAACTTAAGTGAAAAATGATTAAAAGGTGGTACTTGCGTGACTGATGTGTCAACTTCTTTATTATGAGATCTGCTCCATAAAACACCTTGGAGGTTTGTATTCCAGGGTAACCACAACTAATATGTGTAGGCCTCTAAGGATGGGCCACCCACATCTCAAATATCTCCCTAGTGTCAGAGAATGTCCTTGAGCCGACCCATTCTGTTTTAATGACGAATCCCTTTGCTCAGAGTTGATAACACAATTAATATCGACTTACCCATACAAGGGGGGGGGGTGCAATTTTTTAAAATACAAATTAAATATTTAAATTTACTAATAAAACTTAGAAATAAATAAAGTCGAGATCATTTTCTTCAAGAATCATTAACAATTAACCAAATGAATCTGTTGATTAACCAGTTGCTTTATGCCTATTGCATAAAAGTGGTGTTGAGAATAATCCCATGAATGTACTATCTCCTTTCTTCTGATTAATGATTATTCAAGGTAAGTTAAATTTATATTCCAGTTTTTGTGCTCATTACAAAAGGGGGTAAACTGTTGGTTGAACAAAAATTACAAATAACCACTTAATATTTGAGCTAACAGAAAACACGTACAGATATAGTACCTGACATTTTTTACAAGTTTGGTTGTACAAGGCTTACCGACATGACTCAAAACAAAGGAGATATACTAAATGTTTTATTTTACTCGCATCAAACCCCTCCTCTTGATTTAATTACACCCATTAACTCCCTGGGAGAGGGGAGGGGGAGAGGAACAAGGGGAAAGGGAGGGAGAGAGATATATTGTAATAATTTGAAGGGTTTAATAGTATTATAAGGTTCGATTGTAAGAACGAAATTAATGATCACCCCAAGTGCTAAGTTTGCTTAGAGCGAAGAATTAAAAATCTAAGATTAGTCTTTTGGGGATTAACTTGATAAAGTATAGTGATAATTATATTAGTTACTAGTCCCTTGTTGCAGCGGCCAGGAGGCCTTTTTTTTTTTTTTTTTTTTAAATGCATAATTAAAAAACCTCTGTGGCTTCAACATCCCTAGAAGTTTGAGTGACAGTGGTTTGTATATCACAACTGTCTTTTCAATTGTTACTATATTAGATAAAGTTACTGATTCTGATTTGAGGACTGTCCATATGATCATTTGGCTGCCTTAACACAATGGAGATTTCATGAGATCAAAATCATTTTCACATGCCTTCTTGAGCATTTGTCTAATAGAGAAATAGGAACTGTGTCTGAGCGTCCTAGTCAGGCATTCTTCCAATAACCTCTCTCATCCCACTCCACTAATCTCTGACAACTAGCCTCAGATAATGTTGTGGGAAGAAGTACTATACCTTTATAAATTTCAATGTATATACCGTTCAGTTTTGAACGGACCTCATTTTCGTCATCTCCTGGGTGGATCGATGGGCATTTGAGGAAATTTTTCGAAAATTGCATCACTCCAATAGCTGATTTTCCTTAAGGGAAATCTGCTAAAACGAGGTCTGTAATGATATACACAATCAGATATTTGTCTGGTTACCACTATAATGGTTATAACTTTTGTTTGATTGTAACCAAACTCATCTTTTAAATAATGTATTTTCTGTAAAAAAAAAAAAAAAAGATGAAGTTCTTTAACAGCTGAAATTAGACCAGAAGGCTTTTAGGGGGCTTTGCAAAATAAAAACAAATTGAAATATCTCCATTATTTTGAGTTGTAAATACCTCCAAAGATCTTAGTTGTTATGCACCAAGTTGGAAAATATATAAACATCTAAATTGGTAAAGTAATGTGCTACAATTGTTGTTCTGTATGTTTTCTTTAAATTGAAAATTGAGGGAGTTTTGAATTTATTCATTTTATGTCTTCAGTAAATCCCACTCCTACTTAAGGGATTTGCACCTAATACTATTATATCACTAAGCATCTTTAAATTATACTAATGGTGAAATAGAGCTACATAGTTAATTTAAAATTCAAATTATATTCTAGAAAAAGAAATTTGGGATCCTTTATTTTGTAATTTATGTGAATTTTCGATATAATCAATTTGCAGTTAATTGAGAATCCCTTGTTTTAAATATGTAATTTTCCTTTTAAGTTGGCACCATTATTTATCTGTTTTGAGCCAATTAAAAGGATAAAATTCTTTTAATTTGATTTTGATAAGCAAGGTGATTTTGGATTTTGACTAAAACCCAGGCTAGAGATGCCCTATCTTCCCTTCTTTTTCTTTTTATGTGTTCCTATAAAACATTTGTGAGTTATTTACTGTTAATAAGATAAGATCATTAATACAAACTTAATTACTTAAAAACTTCTTGGGTATTTAATATAACTTCCGTATTGTTTTGTTATTTACATTAAACTTATTATTGTATGAAATATATATATATATATATATATATATATATATATATATATATATATATATATATATATTTATTTATATATATATAGATATTTATATATATATATATATATATATATATATATATACATACTTATATACCTTAGTTATTTTTAGAAAAAAAAAACATCTAATTAGAAAGTTAAATCATTAAGTTTCCCTTACCTGCTTTGAATGAGGTTAATGAGTTGAGTAATATTGTATAGTACTTTCAGTTCGTCTCTAGTTCAGGAGGAAGTCCACTACTTTGTAAATTATATAGGAATTTAAGATGACTTTTTAAAGACTTAAAAAGTTCATTCGTTTTATTATAATTAGAAATTATTGAAGCAAACATAAGTGTGGTTTAAACCTTACCAGTTTGAGTGCCTGCTTTAAAATATATATTTTAATTTTCCAAATTAATCTCGTCTTTGCATCTGACAATTTTTTTTTTTCAGCACTGTTTTGTGAAGTGTTAAACATAGTTAATGGTTCCTTTTAAATTTTTCATTAGTGCTTATATTTTAGCATCTTCTTTTTCCCTGGCCCCTAGAAAAATATACAAATGTTCATTCTGGTAAATATTTGAGTTAAGAATGATAAAAATTGCTTTTGATTTTTTAACTACACATAATTTTCATTTTGACTATATTCCTGTAGATTTAATGAACTTTGAAATATAAATAAATAAATTGCCTTTGATTTCGCTCCACATCTCGTTAGCTGCTTGATGATGACTGTCACTTGCATTAGTAAATTTGTCACTTTCCTATTAAAAGAACGACTTGGGGGAGGGGTATAATCAATACTGGTCAATGCCTTCAATAATGTAGAATAGAGCCAAAACCTTTTACCTGATAAGCAAATATTTTATATAGAGTAGAGAGCTTTCCAAAGAAACCAATTATAACACCAAGTCTGTCTCATTCAACTAATAATAAATCATTGGTCTTGTAGCTCACATGCAAATCTTTAATAGTTTATAACCTGTCAAAAGGCCTTGACAGGTACAAAATAGAATCCTCACAAAAAATAATTAAATTATTCATTATCTTGGTGGTAGTATATTCTGCACTTGTGAAAATGTTCTGTTGGAAACTTGGTAGCAGCTAATTTTGGCGACTTATGCTACATGGTTGGTATATTTTCCACTTGTTTAGTTTCATTAACAAATTTCAAAAACAACTATAATATATTTTATAATCACTCAAGATATCTCAATCCAGGTAAATATTACACTGGAAGTTTTTGATAGAAAATGCATATTTTTGCATGAAAATGATAAAAGATATTTTATTTTTAAATATATTTCTACCATCACTATGATAATTTATGAAAACCATACCAAAAAGAGAGAAAAGAAACTTTCTCTTTTTAGGTAAATCAACCATTGAGCCATTTTTTGTTTGTTTTTTTGGACTTTCATAAGAAGTGAAGCACTGCTTACCAAGTGTCCCATCGAAGCACATAAATAGTTGGATAGAGTGAGCCACATGAGAAAGTATTTCCCAGTCGAAGCTTCAATCATTTCCTTGACCAGCTTTGATATGATGGTGCTGTGAAGCCAAATCACTTTATGTTGCCTCTTCTTCTGATTCCATCAAACTCGGACACACAATGTGTTCTTTCATAGTGATAAGGCATCACAATCAATGTTGATGGTTCTGCAAGAGTTCCAATGTGCTTGGTTGATGGTTCTCTTTTACGCTTAGAATTGTCGAGGTATATTCATTTTTGTCACTTGAAACAATTTGATGGAGAAATTACTGTTTTATACCTGACGAGCAACATTTCACTAGTGTTTTGGGGGGTTTTCCTGCTGCTTTTCATTCAGTTTCTGTGAACTCATTTTCCCATCTACTGGATCATTCAAACATATAGAGGTGGCTTCTCTTGTTACATTTAACTGACCTGCCAGTTATTGTTGCTTGGATTGACAGCTAGGGGCAATCTATAGGCAAATTCTGGTTTCATATTTACACGGTAGATCCAAGCAATTTGCACAGGAGAGTAAAAAATAATTTCTGTCTGGGTGGCTTTTGATTAGTTAAAATGAAATTAAAATAGTATAATTAGAAATGACAGGAACACACAACTGTTTTTGAAGATAAAAAGCAGGACTCATATTTATTTGGGCTATAGATTAGTCAAGCATAATCATGCAGAAAGGAACAGAAAGTAGGAATTTTGATGATACAATTCTGTACCTTAGAAGCAAAAACTCTAGTATCCAAACTTTCTTGAAATGCCTTTTTATAAACTCCTACTCTTAGGAATTCATCTTATTCTGTGGTATTGAATGGAGGTCAAAATTATTTTCTCATTCCTTCATTGTTTGAAAACAGGATGACTTAGTTGTGCACTGGATGTTAGGGGAATCTATTCCATTATTTTTATTTTAAGTTACTGCATTTTGAAATATATCAAAACATTTACATACAATATTTTAATGACTATTGAAATCAAGTAAATTAGAAACTAAGATTTAAATTTCTCTTTTTCTTTGTAAAAATTCTATTTATTAAGGGTTCACTCAATAAATATGATTTAACTCATTAGGCTAGTGCAATTGCTTAGAAAAGGAATTAACATCCAATTCACAGCTTGAAAAGAATGTATTCAACCAAAATAATTATATTCAATTCTTTTTAAGTAATTCATTGAAATGTTATTGATTAACGAATTTGTACAAGTACAATAAAGATAATATGATATAGTACAAGGTTTTACAATAATATGATCGTGTATTACATAATAATAATATGATTTATATTACATGCTCTAATATCCTTCAATAGACACACAAAGTGACTATTATTATCTCTGTTAATTTAAGTTATTTTAAATTCAATAATTTACTGGATATATATAAATTTTAGTTTGAGCGACATAGGTGTAAGAAATAATCACTCCCACTTCAGTATATAAAACACCTTTATATTTTCAGTAATATATTTCCCTATGTTTTTCAAGCTTATTCAATTAGTCCTTCTCAAGGGGTTCTAAGTGGATAACACTTCCTTATGCATCTGTTCATTCCTATATTTTGGCTTATGATTCAAAGCTGGGCTTTTGGGTTTTCATAAGCTGAATTATAGGAATGAATAGATATATGAGGAAATGTTACCCACAGAAAACCCTCTTGAGATGGATTAATTAAATAAGCTTGAAAAACATAGGGAGATATTTTAATGGGAATATAAAGCAATTTTATAAACTTGAATTTGGAAATTTATGAATTGGAAAAATTGAATTCGACTTGAAATTTATGAAAATTTAAGCATCTCAAGTGTCATCCACTAATAGAATATTAAATTTATTTATATTATTAATAAATAAAAAATATACTACAAACTACTATTTTTAATTCAAAGTTTGTAATAAACATGCTTTTTAAAACATTTGGAGAGATTTAAAAAGGAAAAAGAAAACTATGAATTTGATGTCAAGAAAAATAACGAATTTCCAAGGCAGTCTAATAAACTTTGAAGCTTTACAACTTGCAAGTGCATGGTACAAAATGAAAATCAGCTTGGGGAGAGCCAGAAGAACCCACTTCATTGATGGCAACAGAACTTCAATAGGTCAGGAATACAAGATTACTCAGTAAAGAATTTGATATTGAGTTCTTTAGATTCTGCCTTACAACAATATTTCCCAGCTTTTTCAAGGGTTGTCCCTTGCTTCTGGTAAACTATAGCAATATTCACTGGTTTCCAGGGCTGGAGCCACCTTTATTCGAATTCTTCCCCACACTGCTTGATGGACAGATATTTAAGTTTATTTTCAATGTTCATTTTATGCTAATTTGGAAGGGTAATCTACAGGTTACAACCCTTTTCTAGCCAGGTTGGGGCTAAGGATTTTATTTAATGAATTCGTCACTCAATAAAGTCCTATTGCCCCGCAGGAATCGAACCCAGGTTTACCAAATATACAAAAGCATTGACATTAACTGTTTAATGACCATTGTTCCCATTTGGGAACATAGATTTCAGAATTTTTTAACAATATTTCAGCTTTACCAAATGCTTTATCAATTTAATTACAACAATAAAATAAAACATTAAATTGTATGAAAATATTTTTTGTTTTCAATAAGAGTGACCAAAATCGACTCCACTATTTTTTGAATTTCTAGTTTTTTGCAGCAATCAGTCAATTTTTCTCATTTTCCCGTTAAGTCTCTAAAAACTACGTTTATGAATCCATTAATTTTTATATATTATTAGGAATGTATCACAAACAATTGAAAACTAAATTTATCACAATAAGTTGATTTCCTAAATTGTTATCGGTCGTCAAACTGTGCTGTTCCCAAATGGGAACAATGGCCTGTTGGCTTGTAGGTACGCATCAGAGCGGGGGAAGCTCTTAGTCATCCCTTTTCCCATGTTTCCTATCTTCTACCGTATTTCTAATGCGTTTTCATCTTTAGTTGAGTTTCAACTCTAACCTTGAACCAGATAGAAATGCGCGTGGTGTTACAATATTGTTCCCTAGTTTTTTTTTTTTTTTTTTGTTGTTTGATTTTCTTTTATAAAATCTTTCCAATATTTTCAAAAACATGGAAAAAGTGTTCCGAACGGTAGAGTAAGCAGTGGAATATTTACATTATTTAGACCAAATTGATAATTTGGCTGATAATGCTCTTGATGAAATAGACATCTGCCAATTACCCCCAGACGAAAGTGATCAAGTAACGGATGAGGAAGATATTGACGAAGACAAATTAGAACCAGTCATTCCAAACGATGTTTGTGGTGAGGTATGTCTAATTGTAAACAACACTGATTCAAGAACAGATGATGGGAGAGTTGGTGATGCAGAGGAAATTTCTGACCCTTGCCCTTCTGCGAAAAAGAATAAAAACACTATTCGACCTAAAAAAGTTCCAAAGAAAAATAAATTTGTAACTCCTAAATGGGTTCAAAACAGTGATATTCACTCCATTCCTACTGAGCCTGTTGAAAATGTAAATGACAAATTCCCGTATCTTGCTAATTCAGAGCCAATCGATTTATTTTTTGAATACATGTCGATAGAATATATGCAACATCTAGCTAAAACGACAATTCTCTATGCTGCACAGCATGGAGCTGAATTTCAGGTTGATTGGGAAGAAATCGCCCAATTCTTTGGGCTGTTATTACTTAGTGGTTATCACCATCTCCCTGAGGAAAATATGTACTTGTCTTCCGCCAAAGATACCAATATATCACTTGTTCTTTCGGTGAAGTCAAGGACAAAGTTCAAGGAACTAAAACGATATTTTCATATTGTTGATAACAGTAAATTGAAAGCAGAAGAAAAGTTAGGAAAAATCCAGCCCATATATGACCATATGAATCAACAATTGACAATTTGTAAAAAAAATAAAACGTTTTCTTTTTTTGACTTTTCTTGCCCTACCTTATTGATTAGACCCCTCAACAAGCCATTGTTCCCAATTGGGAACATTAAAAAAAAAAAATGTAAAAAAACGATTTTTTTTTTGTAATGATTAATAAAATATTTAAATATAAAAATAAGAAAGGGAATACTAAGAAAAAAAAAATTAAAAATTCAATGGGAACCGAGTTTGGCCTTTAAAGGGTTAACTCACATAGCTAACCTGAGCATCTAAGATTGTTGCTTTGAGTTTTCATTCATTCCTTTCTTTACATTGAGCACCTCTCTGGTCCAAATCAAATACTGTAACTCCTGGAAGGATTAGAATTTTATTTCCCTTGGGATCGATTTTATTTTTATAACTGGGTTCATGGTTCCATGTTCTGAATGACAAGACTGTATTTTCAAATCAAATAATTAAAATTAATCTCTATTTTTGACAAGAAAAAAATCATATTTTGATTTCTAAGCTCAATAATTTAAAAAATATCTCCAAATTAATAATTTAGACAAATTTATTGTTAAAATTGTTATTAGGTTATGCACATTATTTATTAAGTCTTTTACCTCATTTGTTTAGAAGTGTGCATGCTATTGGACAGCTGGCGGTGTGTAAGTATAAACCTTTGGTAAAATTTGCTGCATTAGAGATTTAAATAATGCCATAACAATGAAAGCCACTAATATATCCTTCCTCTTCAGCTTTGCTTCTACATACTTCTCTGCTTGTTTAGAAAGTGCCTGCTTGCATGCTTTTAATTTGCTTGGGCTATCTTCAGTAGTGAGTATGAATGTTTGGTTATATATGTATTTTAATCTTAGCATTATTCTTATTTTATGTGTATTGTTTAATAGTTGCATTTATAAGACTGTACATAATAATTTAATAAAGTTCATCTAGGCTGTCTGAAACTGCGAGGTTATTGAAGGGCGTTAGAAGTGTATTCAATCTTCGATCCACTGCATCACCTAGGGTAAATACTGAAGTAGAGCTATCACGTAAGTCGGCTTTTATTATTATTTTCTTTATATAATAATTGGGTCAAGATTAATTGCATTCATTGAACATTTTCAAACATTAGTTATTGCTAAGACATTTGTATTCAAGGTGTTTTTGATGAGCTAAAATTATTGGCATTTTATGATGTCTTAACCAATTTTTTTTATTATTATTTAAAACAATTGTAAATATTTAGAAAGTATGTACATAAATTATTTGTCCAATAAAATAAGATCAATGATTAAAAAGGATGTTTGGTACATAGGAATAACAATGACAGAGTTGGAGTAAAATATTTTCCTAGACATCTTGAACCAATTCTTAAAATTTAGCAAGATTATACATTAATGTCAATGTGGAAAAATGTATTTTTCATATCCGATCTTAATTATAATTTCTGGAATTCTTAAAAAAGACCTGGTTATTTACAAATCCTGAAGCCAAAGTTTTTAGAAACCCCAAGAATTCGCAATGAAGTAAATGCTGCTGGAGCAGTATGCCAAAGCACCCCTTACTGTAATAATAATAAAACATATAAATAAAAATAATTACATATAACCATTTATTCATTTGTTTTTAGAAAAATAATGTAAATAGTAGTAGTCATTTTTATTTTAATGAGAAACAAATTTTTATTATTAAAAGAATAATTACTAAATATTCATGTTAAATTTTCATTCATCATAATGGAGGGAGATTTTGCATAATGTTTCCTATGAAAAGTTATATTCTAGTTAATTTTTCAAATTTTTACATAGACGTTTATCCATTTCCACATGATTGGTGAATTATTGCTAAGATCATTGCTCTTTAGGCATATTGTAAACACAATGAAAACAATTTCACAGAATCAGAAATATCAACAATCTTGAGTCCGAGGCTCTAAAAATTCCAAGATTTTATAAAGGAAATATTGTATATTAATATTTAATTTAATCCCAGCTTCTGAAATTAAGGCTAATTGAGGCAAGTTAACAGCAACTTAATGCCCTCTTTTAGTCAGGGGTGACAAGGGATTTTTATGAAGTACATTAAAAGCTTTAATGCCTTCTCTCTAAAGGGTGACCATGAGGTTAATTCATCTAAAAAAAACCCTGCATTTCATCTAGGATGTATAATGGTGGCTGTTGCCAAATTTGTAATCTTACAAGACAAAACTGGTTAGCTTTCTCAAATATTAACTTATACATGACAAGATACAGATTTGAGGGCAAATTTGAGAAAAACTAAGTAGACTAATTTTGATAATCCCACTGTTCTAATGCATAATGACAGGAAGCTCATGGGAACAAACCATGCCTCTGCCTGAAGTTTTATTTACATTCAGACACATTTCCTTGCTGGGAACTTTCCTTTGAATTGCGTAGTACAATTTATTCATTGCCCAAGGAAATGAAATCTGAATGCCAAATTTCTGCATGGAGGGACCCTTATCAGTAAAAAGCCCAACAGGAAGACCTAGAATAGCCTCTACCCAAGAGGACCACTTTATAATTTTAAGAAGCAAGAGGAACAGAAGACCACCAGTAGCCTAACTGAAGTGAACCAACCTGAGATCAGTTTTTTTGCTACAGTAAAACAAATGTTCAGGGGGGGGGCTTGCTCATAAAGAATTAACAGTCAAAGGTACTTTGAACTGACGAATCAAAGATTCCTGTGTTTCCGAAATCACATTATTACGGTTGGTCCCACACCACCAGAAAACCAACTATAAGCCATGAACGAGGTCCAGTCCTTCAACGAGGCTGTTTCTCAGGCTTTGGTCAATGAAATATTCTACAAATTTTAGGAATAATTACCAAAAAAGGGTTACAAACAATGTTGGAGACATTGGCCTCAATACTCTTGGATTAAATGTATTTATTGACTGATTTGATAAATAAAATTTCTTTTCCTTTTCTGACTGAAGAAGGTGGTAACTTTTCTATGACTCATCCAATAAGCCTTAGTAGCATAGTATAAATGTTGATTTTAGAAAATAAATAAAATTAAATAGTATATCACATCTTTTAAATAAAGTGATATAATTTTCCATTCGCTATGATTGTTCAACTGTGTTTTTATGCTTAATTTCTATGTTGCTTTATTATTTTAGAGGATAATGCCATTAGATATGACATTCGTGAGCAGAGGATATGTGAGTAGAGGGTTTGCTTTCTTTTTTTAATGGTATTCATTAACAAATTAAACCTGACAATGACGGCTTTTTTTTTTCTACAATCACTTTTTTTAAAAAAAAATAGGTGATGGCCAATATTAATATGTACATAAAATATTAAGTCTTTAACATGCCAATGGCTTTCAACTTACATATAACTTGAATTTCTCTGAATGATGTTGATTCCTGTAGCATTTTAATGAAATTGATAAATTAATGGCCTGCTTTAAGCTGGTGGAATAGTAACAGTTGAAGTGTGTTGGAAGGAGAATTAAGGATTTGTATGAACCTTGACTTCTCACAGTGGTCCCAAGCATAAGAGCATTTGGTAATTTAATGGGTCACCTACACATTGCAGTATTAAACCTTTAAATATGCAGGGGCTAGGAGACTGCAGGGAGGATGCACAACCCCTAACTAGGCTAGGTCCTGTACCCCTGGTGCAAGGGGTTTCCTCACTCTCATACTCATTTTTTACCAATACACTCACTTTCGGGTTCTTATACACATTTTAAAATAAAAACTATTTCTAAATCCCTGGCTAGGATTTTTAACAAGTAATAGATTTATCTCATTTTTTATGAAAACTTGAGTAATAATAAAATAAAATAAAATTAATATTTACATTACATGTTAATATTACTTATTTACATACTTGTATAAATAATTTCTTTTACTTATACTTTATAAAATTATAGAGTTCTATCTTGGTGTCTTTCCATCTTTGAAGCCTTTAATGTATGGATGGTGCATTAACTCCTTTTATAAACATAAATAAAATAATTGTTCATCTTTGTCACAACTTCCCTAGCAATGTCTACTTCACCCAAAACTCACCCAAGTGAAATGTCTCTTTGTAATCCTTCTTCTGAAAATCCAGCACTATCCTCGTCTAATTGGAAAATTGTTAGGAACAAATTTTTCCGAGTCCAAGCTAGTTATTGTTTTCTCACTTTAAAGGGAGGCACCTCCTCATCTCTACTCAAAGTTCAGTCTCTGCTGTCTGAGTTTCACCTTAGTGAGCTTGAGTCTCTGATGGTCTGGCTCAGCAATATCTATGTCAACCTCACTATCAAATCAGAAGTCTAAGTTCTCCTTTATTTCCCAAAACACTCTTCATTAACATTTCATCTCTTCCATGTTAACTTGGTTAGCTATTGGTTATTGAATGATAATCATGGAAGGTTGGTTATCGGCTACAAAAAGGTGAGTTTATTTTTGATGCAGACTATTTCGGACGCTGTTAGTATCCTTCAGAGTAATGGTCTTGTTGAGGAGGAGTAGGGGAAAAAACAAACAGAACAGAGAGATCATATCTTGAATAGATTGAATGGATCCAGTGTGTATTATTCTTTGTTAACAGTAGCAAGAGAGACAAATGGTGTGCATGGTTATAAATTGTGTTGAATATGTAAAAAAGTTGTCTTTACAAAATGGTATTGGTTTGTGTTTGTGTCTTAAGTTCTGTCAATAACCTCCGATGTGCATTTTAATGTTTTATTGAGAAATTCAAGTTTTTGATATGAGAAATGGAATTAGTCTAAGTTCACTTATTGCATATGTTTGTCACTATTATTACAGAAGCTTTAAATAATTCCGCAATTGGCTTATGCTTGTCATCCAATTTTTCAAATTAGTCTGAATAAATATGATATTGTGTTAACATTTCTTTAAGTATTGATTAAATATTTAACTTCACTACTAAGTTCAAAAACAAACAGTTGGATCTCCATATACTGATTGCTTATTGATAGGAGTAAAATAAGTTGCTGACATGTTTCCAAACTCGTTGCTCGAGGAATGATGGTGCAACTTACACCGACTAGGAGATATCATGTTGTTATTAGTTGCCAAAGTGGATAGAAGAATTGTTTAAGACAACTAATTTATTACTGCTTATTCAAAATATTCCATATTATCAGTTTGATTAACAAGGCCTAGCACCATCCCACAAAATGTTTTTGACTGTCTTCGGAGCTAATGGAACACCTTGAAGGCAACACTCCCTGGTCAACCTCAGACTGTCAGAACTCTAGAAAATGTGAAAAATTCTACATTGAGAGCTGTATTATTCTTCACAAACACAGCACTGCTCTTAGGCTAGTTAATGAATGTGTGACAAGATACACTGGCATTACACTTGATTACCCTTTTGCAGAATTATGTTTGGAATAGTACAGGATACCAATGGGACACAGAACTCAATTTTTCATTGTCAATAATTAAATGCTGATGATGATGCTTCCTGTGCTATAACAATTAAAAACGACATGGCATTTCCTAAACTAAGCAAGTTACTCCTCCCTTCCTGCCTATCATTCCTCACGTATAGATCTTTAGAAATGACTGATTTGTTATTTCTAAACCCTATATTTTCTGATCTGGGTATGGTCCTTTCTGTAATATATATATATATATATATATATATATATATATATATATATATATATATATATATACTAAGTCAGATACCCGGCTGCGCCCGGGGATTGATTTGAGGCTGAATGGTGATGGTATTTTTTTGGCCAGGCTTTAATTTGCACAATATTTTGACATTTACCCATCCCAGTGTTTAGGGTTAATACCCGTTGTAGGCATTTGTTAATAATAAAATTAATTTCTTATGTAAGTCTTCACTGTCCTCCATATTGTCATATTTGCATTATACTGTCTCGAAAAATTGTACCTATACGAAAAAAGTGTATATAACAAAAGTTCCTCTAAATAACAAAATAAACAACTTTTGTTATGTTCATATTTGCCGATAAACCAATAGAAAACGAAATACCGCTATTTTAAATTCAGGCCTCCCTTACAACCCCCACTCCTGCCCGTCCCTAGAAATGTTGGTATGGCTTATTATAATGAAAGCGTTAATTATAATACACATACCGAGTTTTATTAAGTTTGGTTGAGTCTTTTGTGTCAAATTAAACTGTTCACTTCCGCTATAGGTTTTAGCGTATATCTCATTTATAAATCGGTATACGAAAAAAAATTATATAACAAAAGTTACTCTAAATAACAAAATAAACAACTTTTGTTATGTGTATTTTAGCTGAAAAACCGAAACGACATACCGCTAATTTTAAATTCGGGCCTCCCTTACAACCCCCACTCCTGCCCGTCCCTAGAAATGTTGGTACGCCTTATTATAATGATGGCATTAGTGCTAATACACATACCGAGTTTTATTTGTTTTGGTTGATTCCTTTTGTGTCAAATTAAAAAACTGTTCACTTCCACTATAGGTTTTAGCGTATATCTCGTTTATAAATCGGTATACGAAAAAAAATTTAGTACTCTAAATAACAAAATAAAACAACTTTTGTTATGTTTATTTAGCAGAAAAACCAATAGAAAACGAAATACCGCTAATTTTTAAATTCGGGCCTCCCTTACAACCCCCCACTCCTGCCCGTCCCTAGAAATGTTGGTACGCCTTATTATAATGATGGAATTAGTGCTAATACACATACCGTGTTTTATTTAGTTTGGTTGAGTCTTTTGTGTCAAATTAAATTGTTCACTTCTACCGCTATAGTTTTAGCGTATATCTCGTTTATAAATCGGTATACGAAAAAAAATGTATATAACAAAAGTTACTCTAAATAACAAATAAACAACTTTAGTTATATTCATATTTGCCGAAAAAACCAATAAGAAACGAAATATCGCTATTTTTAATTTCAGGCCTCCCTTATAACCCCCACTCCTGTTCATCTCAGAGAATTTTAATATAAGTCCTAAAGTCTAAGTTGGTGTAAGTAGTAATATACATACCAAGTTTCAAAAAATTCGGTTCAGCCGTTTATGGGTGAAAAGGTAACAAACAAACAAACAAACATACACGAAAGAAACATGCAGCTATGGTGTCTATGACATGTGAAATGAAAAGTTATCGTGAAATTTCGCGAAAAAATCAATGTACAGACAGAGGTTACAATTTAAAATATATATATATATATATAGATTATCAGGTAACTTTGTCTTAAGTTAAAAGACAGATATTACAATTCACAGTAACTGCATAATCTGATGAATGCCTAAAATACGCTATTAGATGTAAATTGGGAACATTCAAAGTGAGAAATTCCTGTTTTGGTGTTTGCTACAGTCCTCTCAGGGTCTGACTATCTTCAGTCATATTAGTCAACTAGCTAAGGTACCCGGCGATGCCCGGGAAATCATTGCTGACTGACTAATGATTGTATTTTTATAGCAAGACTTCAATGTGTACAATTGCACTTCCCTCCACGATGTTATTGTTTTTTCAAAACAGCCAATCCTAAAGTGTAACTTTTCAGGGTTAATAGAATAGAAATTTTAGTTTTGAAGAATATATGAAAATGGGTTCCTAATTTATCCCTCACGACTTTTTGACTCACGGGTTTTTGAATAATTCAAAACCATAATCATGGGTAGCATTTTATCACAATTAAATGTCATCTATAATGAACATATTTCCTGCCAAAAATCAAACCAAGCACATATAGTTTTGCATAGTTTTATACATAAGATTATATTCGTATTAGTAAGCCTCAGTGGAAATCACTTCCCGTCGTGGCAGCATTCCACAGGAAATAACTAAACTCAATTACCTCCCGTCCATTTCCGCTCTCGCAGGGAGCGTTATCATCGTTGTTTTCCTTAGAATATTGATTCAGAATATTATTTTAATAATTTATCTCCCTGATGGAACTAAATAATAGATCCCTAAACATAATTTCATTTATGTTCAAAAAGCTAGATGAGGGGAAGAGAGCCCCCCTGCAACCTAGTAATAACTTTAAAGATTCATATTGAGTATATATTAAATACCAGAAATGCTCTTATAGTTTATAATCTATTAGAAATAAATAAAAAAGTTATAGGGAAAATAAATAAATAAATGAGGAGGCGACGGAGATTTATAAGCTCACTAATCCGAATCATACTTGCAACTATCAATATAAGACTAAAACATAACATCTTTTGTCATAATATCCATTTATTAAAAACACTTAAATAAGCACTAATAAAATTAATGACTCCCGCAATGGATTTAGCGTACTATGCCGTGGTAACTTCATTTACGGCAAAGGTGAATACAACAAAAGATACTTTAATTAACAATAGTAAACAACTGTTGCTATGTGCTCGGTAGCCCACAAAAAATAGACAGTGAAAATTGCGACTTGTTTTCTCAGGCCGGTCTTATATAACCCCCACTCCCGTTTGAACCTAAACATTTTAATATAGCTTATAATCATGGAAGAATTAATGCTAATTCGCATACCAAGTTTTGTTAAATTCGGTTCAATCGTTTGAGCTCAACAAAATCGTTGGCTTCCGCTTTAGATTTTAACTCATATCTCGTTTATGTTATACAGCAAAAGTGAACATAACCAAAGTTACTTTAAATAACAAAATAAACAACTTTTGTCATGTGCATATTTGCAGAAAAACCAGTAGAAAAAGAAATATTGTATTTTTAATTTCACGCCACCCTTATAGCCCCCACACCTGCCCGTCCCCTAGAAATATTGGTATGGCTTATGATAATTAAGGCGCCAGAGATAATACACATTACCGAGTTTTTATTAGTTCGGTGGACTCTTTTGTGCCAAATAATATTCTTGACACCCGCTATAATCTTTTTAGCGTATAACGCTTTTATAATTCGATATTCGACGATAGTGTATATAACAAAAGTTATTCTAAATAACAAAATAAACAACTTTTGTTATATGCATATTTGCCGAAACACCAATAGGAAACGGAATATCACTATTTTTAATTTCAGGCGTCCCTTATAACCCCCACTCCTGCCCGTCCCTAGAAATGTTGGTACGCCTTATTATAATGATGGCATTAGTGCTAATACACATACCGAGTTTTATTTAGTTCGGTTGAGTCTGTGTGCCAAATAAAATTGTTGACTCCCGCTATAATTTTTAGCGTATAACGCCTTTATAGTTCGGTATACGAAAAAAGTGTATATAACAAAAGTTATTCTAAATAACAAAATAAACAACTTTTGTTATATGCATATTTGCCAAAAAACCAATAGGAAACGAAATATCGCTATTTTTAATTTCAGGCCTCCCTTATAACCCCCACTCCTGTTCGTCTCAGAGAATATTAATATAGCCTAAAGTCTAAGTTGGGTTAGTAGTAATACACATACCAAGTTTCATAAAATTCGGTTCAGCCGTTTATGCGTGAAAAGGTAACAAACAAACAAACAAATAAACAAACAAACAGACACCAAAGAAACAAAATGCAGTTATGGTGTCTATGACATGTGAAAAGAAAAGTTATCGTGAAATTTCGCGAAAAAAATCAATGTACAGACAGAGGTTACAATTTTATATATATATAGATTTATCATACTTCTGTCTCAACTTTTGACCATTAGTAATCAGTTTTACTCATCCGCTTTTTGCTACTCCCCTTTCATACCTCATTAAAGTATTATTTCTTGTTCCTTATAACCAATGCGTTAATCATATAGTCCATACTAAGGAATATAGTCATAGCAATAAATTTATGAATTTTAGTCTTAAAAGTAAACATATAAATATTAATAACGAAATTAAAGTTTTAAATGAGTTTTAGTATTACTTGCTCGATTTCGTGAGTTACTTTTGTTATTGTATTTATTATATTTTATGGAAATTTGACTGTAAATTTGTTTTACTAGCTGTGGATTTGATGGTGAAAGTAAATGGATTTAAGCCTTTGCTTTACAAATGAATGAAATCAATCACACCTAACTTGCATGTGAATGAACATTTTGTTCAAAATTAATGTATTTTTAATATTTGTACATTTATCTTGGCAGACATGCATTGTTTCTATATACTTTGTTTACATTGCTAATACATTTCTTGAGAGTTTTTATTTAGAATACTAGAAACTAATGAAAACATATTCATTTGCCCAGGCTTAATTACTGAGGGTAAAATGATTTTTTTATTTCTTGCTTACTTCATCTAAAATTATGTAAATATTTTTATTAATTTCATACGATTGAAAATGACCAGTTCCGATATACCATTACCCTCTGCCTATAAATGACTTGCTAATAACTGACACAATAAAAATGTTAATATTTGCAGAACTTTATTGAAAAAAAAAGTAAAAGTTTAACCAAAAAAAGTTTCTTAAAAGAAATTTTAGAAATTAAAATGAAATATCTATGATTTCAAATAATGAGAAAAATGTTCTATGTACATAAAATTTATTTATTGATCAGCCATTTTGTTTGTTGGTCTAAGTTATTCTTTAAATATTATTTTCTCAGTGTTGTCACAGTCAAGAAGTAGGTTTTGACACAATGAGCATGCTGGACATAAATATTCACAGCATATTGCACCGTGAAATTATAAAACCCATACCTAGCTAAAATGCATTATTCATCTTTAAATATATAGAGTGTACATTCATTTGCTGAAACTCATATCTGACTTACGAATAAACTTGCTGAGTGCTAAATATCAATTCAAAAATTATATATTAAATTTCATTTAAAAAGAAATTGGAGTGTATGTATTATTGTAAAATTTAATTAGTTGTTGGTTGTGAAATTGACTTTCCTGGTGCAATATGTTTAAAGGAAGGATATAAATAGTTCTGTAGTATGCAATTAGTATTCGTTATTTAATGTATAAATATATTTGAAATCTAGGTAATGAAAAACAATAAAAATTATTATGATCTTTTTCTGCATTAAAAATAAGTTCAGCGGATCTTTACCCTCATCCCTACTTATGTCATATTAAAAATTAAGCTGTTGTATCATGAACCACCATATTCGAAGCTTAAATACCAAATATTGTTTTCATTGAACTTTTACTATATGAGATATGTGTAGATATTTTGGAGTGACATCATATTGTGTGTAATATTTTACGTTCCGTTTTATTTATCTATTTACAGAATTCATTGCTTCACCACAGATATATATTAAAGTATTATATACATATATTTATTAAACTATTATATTTTACAGATGGCTTTGCTTTCTCGCAAGAAGAGGGGGGTGCTGTTGCTCAATCTGAAGTCATTAGGGCATATAATACTAACATGCCAAAGCCTGGAGGGATGTAACCCCATTATAAGATAAACAGTGTACTGCACTCATTGAAACTTACAGGATATATTTTTTGATATCATATATTTGTACATTTTGCCAAAGACTTTGGACGTAATCATATTCATTTTTATTATTTTTCTATATAGGTTATTCTAGCTGGGGTTCCTTTGAAATTAAGACAGAAAATATGTTTTTATTATTAATTCTTAATTAATTAAAGTATATTTATTCTATATTTTCATAATTGTAAAAAGTTGTTAGCCTACAAGATTTATTTATGCATATCCTTATATTTCTAAGAAAACCAGGTAGAATAACCTGTGATACTTCGTTTCTACATTAACTAAATATTGACCTGTTGCAAGCCCTAGTCATTAATTTGAAGAATGAATGATTATCGAATTTGCATTTATTATCTTGGTAGTGATTTGAAAAGCTCAAACCACTCTATTTTCAATTGATCATAGCTTTGGTTTTCCTTGGATTTTATACCTAAGTGAATACATTTATATCTGTACATTTTAATCAAAGGATTAACATTAAGCACAAACTCTATGTATTTTTATTCAATGTGTCGTTACTTTTGACTTGTCATAAACAATTATCTGTTGTTATTCATAAAATTAAAAATGTTTTGCTTGAAGTTTATGTACTATTTTATACTTAATAAGAAATATGGGATAGTTCCAAAACTAGTTTCTCCTAAATTTATAATTTAGGTAACATTTTTCTTACTTCTGCTGTACCTATTAGAAAGTTGTGCTTCGTGCATCATTTTTTATAAGACATTTAATGAGTAATTTGTAAATTTAAAATCTGTAAATTTTATTAGTGTTTTTTCTCCTAATTTCTTTGTCTTGGCACAAGTAACATTTGTGATTTTATAAAACAGAAGGGTTTGGCTGTCATGGATAAGAAAGGCTTCTTAAATTAATTTTTCATACTTTTTAGAGGTATCAAATTTATTTTGATAAATACTATTTATTGACTGAAAAGTTATGAATAAATCAAAATTATAATTTTATTTTTCTAAAATATTTGAATTGAATTGTTATTATTTTTTAACAAGCTCAATGATTAATGCTTTATTATAAATGTAAAAACTTATTCATTTCCTAGTAAATCGTATAATCAAAAATGTTCTTGATGCCCCTTATTTCAAAATATTGGATGAGTTTATTGACAATATTATTGCTTACTACTTCTTTTTCTTTCTTTTTTTTTTTTAATAATCTCTTGTCATGTTCTTATTTGTATGAAAAAATACAAATAAACAATATAAATTTAATATATTTTGGAGAATTAAAATAAGTAACATATAATAAATTTTGAGTCTACCTGTATGAGTTACACATTTAAGTTATGCATTTATGAAAGTTCAAATACAAATTTTCAGGGTGGCTGTTCCATGGACTTTAAACTAATTAAATTTGCATGTTCAACAATGTAATTGATACAACATAAATGACTATAACAAATTTTATCACACATATCTATAGATTATGTGGCAATTAATGTTTACTTAAAGGAGGAAAAAAGCCATGGCAATAAAGATTTACAAAAAAAGAATTTACATGACAAAGATGAACAAAAAGTAACGTCTGAATGGATGCTTTTCAAAACAACATGCATATATTTTAAAAATGGCATTTCATTATAGAGTATATCAGCAAGCATACTTTCATCAAATATATATGTACTTAGTATTGCTAGCTTTAAGGATTTCATAATCCTTTTTGAATAAAATTACTAGCTATCAATCTCCAGTTTTACTTAATTTGCCCCTTAACATAAACTGGATTTCATTTATTTCTGCCTTACTGCTGTTTTGTACATTTTTCCATGATTTTCTGATTTACACTAATATTTAATTTTTCTTCTTTTGGTATTACTTTTTTTCTTCATTTCTACACTACTACATAAAATATACCAGTTAAATCCTAAAACTTTCCGTCCTAAGGGTGCTCTTTTTATAGAACCTTTCCATATTAATGTATTTCAATTAATTAATGTGAATATTTTTACATTGGGCCTGATAACCAAAAATTTCATAATTTTTTTATTTTTCAAAATTTCAAGGTTTTAAACCTTGTCACTTTAAATTTGAGCAAATTAAAAATTGCTAGTTTCTGAGATTTTACCAATAAAATTGAAATGCTGTTGGTTCAATTTTATTTTCTAAGACTCTTGACTATAAATTGGGCTTGTTCATTATTGAATATTTAATAACCACATGTCCTCCCTTCAAAAGAGCTGTGGCAGCTCTTGGATTTTTTGGGCATTTGGAGGATGAAAGGTGTTTTTAATTACAATCTTTAAAGAATTCATCATCGTTATGTACAATTTATTTTAGATTTCAGTTTAGTTTCATAATACAATGGATAAAAATAATTCATAAAAATATTTAATTTCGGTACCACAATGAGGTCACCACATGGTCATCAGTGTTATTAAACAATTAATGTACACACCGTATAAGTTTCAGGGCTCGTTTTTCTAGTTCTGGATTTATATAAATATTCAAAAGATTCTGAATGCAACAATGAAAATTATGAAATTAATAAATATACTTGTTTTGTGTGTATAAGGTCAATTAACATATTAGTGACAGAAGTTGTTTGTCCTGACTCAAGAACCCAGGTCCTTGCAAATTCATTTTATAAGACAGACGAACAAATAATTTGTTTGTTTTTCTCCAAATTATGTTCAAGCATGAATCATATTTTATAAAATACTAAGTTAAATATTTATTATGGTTTTATATTTATTTTTCTATAATAAGAGTTCAAGTAACTACTTCAATATTCTTTTAAAAGACCCCTTTTTCTCTCTTACCTTATTTAGTGCGATTATAATTTCCTTCCTCCCTTATGTCACCATACTTAAGGAAAATTCTCTGCTACCAGTGTTCTTGATAAATACAATGAGATTGAAGGAAAAAAAAATAACATACTTCATTTAACTGAAATTCTTGATTTGATGTAAAGCTTTTGTTATAAAAACAAAGAATGTTTAATTAAGACTGACTAGACAATTTAATTATTTGTTTTTGTTCTTTTCTTCTTTATATTACTGAGTCTGTGAGATCTGAAGCATGAATAATTTCAATTTTATTGAAATTTCCTTTAACATATTTGTTAGGCAAGTTTTACAGCAGATGAAATGAAACATTAATTAGTTTTCTCGTGTTATAATGTTAAGAAGGTGTTTTCTTGCTCTTTGACAAATGTATCATATTTATATTGTTCAGAGACTCAGTCATGGAAATTTGCTATTTAAAATGTAATGGTAATAAGAGTCAACACATTTATTTCATGCCTAGTTAAAAGTAGAGTAGATTGAAAATATGGATTGTGAAAGAATATTTTACTGTTCTTAAATTAATTAATTTTATTGGTGTGATCCCCTCTTCAAAGGAATGGCTTTGCTCATATACAGAATGGTATTGATCTGTGACCTCTTTGCATATAATGCAATTCTTTTCACTTGGAATCAGTTATGGTCTTGTTATAAGAGCTGACAGTAGAAGAATAACTTTTAAATTAAATCTATGTATTTTGAAGATGGTCTTTTATAGTTGGTTATTGTAAATTATTTAATTCAATTATGACACTTCTTAGTAAGGCTGGTCCCGAGGGAAGTTAGACCATTACCCCCACGTGCCAGTGAGACCCACTGGTTGAAACATACTTGAAAAGAGATTTATTATTATTATGACCATTTGCAAAGTTATGCTTTTTTTAAAAAATTGATTTGAAGCAATAATATTAAATTAATCATAAATTATTGCTTGATATTTTTGATTTTCTTCAATTTTTGATATCTTCTTTGAAGCCTAAAACAAAGATTTAACAAAATGTAAACCTCTATCACTTTTATTTTAGTAGTCTTTTTTGTTCTTATGAAATCAGTGGTTTTCACTAAAATAGTACTTTATTAAAACTTAGGTTACTTCCTTATTTGTGAACAACTGAAAATAATTATTAATTACAGCAATGTGCATTCTAAATGGTAGAACTGGGTTGTGTTCTTGGTAACCTAGATTCCTTCCAATAGGAATTTATTCAGTGACAAACTCACTAAATGAAATCCTTAGTTCCATCCTGGATAGAAAAGGGGTGGTAATCAGTAAGTAACCCATTCTGATTAGCAATAGTAGCACAAATTGGATCTAAATTTTAAAAAAAAGGAACTAGTCTAAATGTGTAGAGGGAGGTTCAATAATAGTTCTTTTGAAATTTGAAAACCAAATTTTTTTTTGAGAGCGATAATTCCTTTATTTCATATGAGGAAACACCAGAAATGCATAACCAGAAAAGATATTGTAAAGGAAAATATTATTTTCTTCTATTATAATTTTAGTATTTTTTAAAAGAGAGGGAAAAATTAATTTGGAATACCTTTTTTGACAACCTTTTTAAGGATAATTAGAAACTATAAATTCATTATTTAATTCACTTATTGCTCTAAGTAATGATTACTAAATCATTTTGATATATAAAGAAAGAGGGAAATTAAAGGGATTTTTAGGAAACAGTAAAATGCTCTTTAGAAGAAAATTAAAAAACTCAAAAAATCAACTCGAGCCAGTATGGTTTGGTTAATTTCATAGGGATTAACTCCTAACTAGTTATGTAGGTGGAGAGAAAAAAAAATCAAATTTTTAATTGTTGCTTGTTTGTTTATTATTATTTACATCATCCACTTTATGCTACTAGGCTAATTGGGATGGGTTATCTACAGGTTACCACCCTTTTCTAGCCAGGGTGGGCTCAATGAGTTTATTTAGTGAGTCCGTCACTAAATA
Source organism: Riptortus pedestris (assembly GCA_019009955.1). Classification (NCBI taxonomy): domain Eukaryota; kingdom Metazoa; phylum Arthropoda; class Insecta; order Hemiptera; family Alydidae; genus Riptortus; species Riptortus pedestris. The sequence continues at coordinate 43,549,807 of CM032232.1, read as the reverse complement.
AATTTCTACTGCCTACTTCTACTGGCGGGGATCGAACCCGCCACTCTAGGTCTACCACGCAAGATTAGGACCAACGCCCTAACTCGCATGGCCAACCTGAGCCCCATGTTTAATTGTACAAACTGGCATTCTTTCACATTTTGCAATTATTTGTTTATAATTTAATCATTCCTTTCCCAAAGCTGTTGCTGTTTCAGTTTAGATTTAAAATTATGATCAAGAATTTTTCTATTGGCTATTTCTTTTGTATTTTAAGAGAAGGCGTATTTCAACATTTTTTTCTAGAATGAAAATTTTTATTTAGAAAAGATTGTATTCCAATGACTTCAAAGAAAACCATTGTTCTAGTAAAATTAGCCAATACAATCAAACATCTTGTTAAAAATAGTTTTAATTTTCATGTCACAATGCTTGACTCATAACCAATGAACTAGTAGTATTTGAAAACAGCAATCCATTTCTGTAAAGAGAAAAGCTAAATCCATTTTGACCAAATCTTTCACTAATATTTATTCTAATTTGATGTGAGTGTTTTCTACAGTAGTTCATGGGGCCAACTGAAAATGTATACAGAAATCCATTTCTATTTCTTTTTGTAATAAAATGGAATTTACTACTTTATATATAGTCGATAGTGTGGTTCATAATGCTACTCAAAAAACGCCATCAGAAAGTCACCATTGGCATCATATTTCATATTTATTTTCCATTGGGCCTGTAAAGATTTTCCACCCTAAGCCCTAGGATACTAGGAATTTCTTATTAAAACTTGTTGAAACGTTTGCTATTAGAAAAAAACAAGAAGTAAAGCATATCAGTTCAAGTGGGTTGATTCAGCCAGTATGTATAATACTGTCAAATCTGTTGTGAAGACCGTCAATACTGGGTGATCATCGAGTACATGTGGCAATGCTTTCGACAGGCTTGAAAATGGTGCCCTCACATCAAAATGGCTTGCTATGTGTACTCAACAATCAGTCAGTAATGACTGCCACTTTTGGCAGATATGATAATAGCATAAAGTAAAGGTGTCATTAAGATTTGTCATTTGTAATTTTTTAAATCTTTTGGACTGTTTCATATTAATGAATATCAATCAGATCCACCCATAGATAGTGTTTTAATGTTGACATTCCTGTTTGATTTTATTTATCCTATGATGTGATTACTCTTGAATATTTTACTAGTCATTTAGTATTAAGTATTTGCAGTAGTCTTAAGTGTACATTTTCAATTACTGAGGGCCTTTTTGATATTAAAAAAAGAGTGTTAATGTTATAATTTGTTGTTTCTGAAGTGATATTTTAGTTTTTGAAGCATTGTACTGTTAATAATTTGAAACATTTATCTCATGTTTAAAACTTATTTAAATTTTGTTTTAATCTGTACTTAATAAATTTAATATGATGAATAAAAAGCTGTAAAATTGTATTGTTTTTTATTTTCTGCATCCTTCGTTATGCTTTATTTGTTATACTGTTCATTCTGAAGAAAACGTTTTCCTGTTGAAAGGATACTATACATACTACCAAGGTTCACCTTTTTGTTTGCTGTTTTTGAACTAGTTGAATTGAATTCTTTTGCAAGATTGATTTCAGTTCATCTTCATTAAATGGACCCAATTTTGAATATTCAGGATTAACATAGTACTTTGACTCACTTGATTCAGGAAATATTAATGGTGCAAAATTTAATTTTTCAGACCCATCACTATTTTTCCTGTATGATAAGTCTTTAATTTGATGAATTAACGATTCACTATTATCAGACTTTTCATTGCTTACCATGGGTTCACGTGTTGAAGCTTTATTTTCATCTTTAGAATAATTTGCTATAATGCTGCTTATGAATCCCTCCAGAATTTTGTTTTCAATTTTTTTATTACCTTTATCAAAATTTGATTCATCTGTAAAATTTACTGTTTCACCATTCAGTATTAAATCATAAACTCTTTGATCATTACTTTCCCTTTTTTTCTTGACAGAAGTTTTTGTAATGTATTTTAATTCTTTGTTGTTTGGCTCGCGTTTTTCTTTCTTTTGTTGAGTCTGGTGAGGACAGGGTGGATTTGTGTGCAAAACTGTATTTGGACATGTATACAGGTGAGGATATGGTAAATTTGAACATTCTTTTTTCCATTTTGGGTTTTCTTTGTACAAGTCTTTAAAGTCTACAAGATCGTCTTCCCTATAACCTTCATTAAGTTCTTTGAAATTTTCTAAACAGGGTGTTGTCCTTGCACATTTTAAGTCAGAACATTGGCCTTCTCTTTGGATTTGTTCACAACCAAACTCAGATGGGCATGTGTCTTTTTGTTTTGTTTGAATTACAATGACCTTTGTTAGACCATTTTTTAGAGCTGAAATTGCATGTTCTTTTTTCTCACTGTCACCTTTGATGTGTGCCATTAATGCATTGTTAATGTCGGCTGCATTGATTATTGTTCCACTATTTTTTGCTGCATTTAGGCCTCTCATTCGTTTTATTGATCTTACATTTCTAACTTTAATACTTTCATGTGTGTTTAAGATTTGAGGTTTGTAATCAGGAGGAATATTTTGGTTCAAATTTTCTTTTACTAAACTTTCTTCCTTATTAAACAAATATTCTTGTTTGGGGACTCCTAAATTATAGCCATTTGAATTTCCTAATTCTTGTTTAGGATCTGATATTTGATTACTTATTAAATTTGAAATATTTACCTTTTCTTTCCTCTGATGGACAGCAGCCTTGTCCTCGCCTTCAGATAACTTGCCATTGGGTGATAACTCATTACTTAAAATATAATTTTTTTTCCCTTCTAGCTTTTTAAGATGTAGGCCATTATTATCAAGAGTTTGCTCAGAATCTTTAAATGAATCACTCATACTCATAACTCTCTCTGAGATATATGGAATGGAATTTGAAGGGATGGGTGTATGGTTAACATTACCGACATTTGCTTCACTTTCTAATGACCTACTCTCATACGGGCTGTTTTGTATATTTTCAGGCACAGTTTCAATGAAAACCACTGGTGATTGGTTTGTAATTTCTTTTTTATTCACTTGTTCTGTTAATTTATTAGTTTCCTGTTGGGAATTTTGAACCGATTGTACTTGTTTCTCTTCAATGTCTAATTTTATTAAAGGATTTATTGGTTCGAAAGGTTCATTTACGTTATTTTTATTTTTGAGTATATTTGATTCAATAGGTTTCAATTCACTCTCAATTTCTGAGATTGCATTAACTTCATTCTGGCTTTCAATGCCCTGGGCATGTTTATTTGTAAAAGAGCCTTTATCAGGCAAATTTATTTTGTTATTTGTATTAAAACTAACATGGCCTGAAACAGTCTTTCCTTTAACTTCACTCATTTGGTTTAAAGCTTCATTAGGGTTTAGAAAACCTTGCTCTAATGACAAATGATCAAATGGAGTATTCAGTTTAGAATCACTTTTGACAGGTACTTTCACTTTTTCACTTTGTACCAAAGAGTAGTCTTTGGCTTCAACTGAAGACTCCTCTATTCTACTAGTCTCTGCATTAACATTAGGTTTCTTAGAAATTTTATTGATTAAGTTTTTGTTATAACTTATTTCATCTAGTTTTGGATGAAGGTATGGCTCGTTATTCAAGCCATGATCATGAATGCGCAGTCTCCACTTGGATCTTATTTTCCTAGCATAATCAGATTTTTCTGTTTCTCTTTTTTTATTTATTGGATTCATATCAACTGTTTTGCTCAAGAATTTTTTCAATTCCTCTCCTTTAAGGTTTTGCAAGTAGTTCCACTTCTCTGATGTCTCATATTGTAGCTTTGAACATTGTGGTATTCCATTTGTTTTTTTTGATCCAGATATCTCCTTGATTATGTTTTCATCAAATTCATTGGGCCTCAAAACATACAAATTGAATCTTGATCTATGTATAGATGGCCTAAGGTCCTGCGTTTTTCTCTGACTAATATAGCCTGGATAGTGTTTCCGGTTTTTACCAAAATTTGAATCATACTGGAGACTATTCTTGCTACTTCCTCGGCCAATTGTGGCATCTGCAGTCCTTTCATCCAAATTCGAAGCCAAATTAGGCTCTTCATCATAACCATTTGACGTTATTTCCCCAATATTTGCATTTTCATATTTAGTTTTTGAGGTCTTCTTACCGTATATTTGCTCAATTGGGTATTTGTCCTTATGACTTAATTTTCTATTATTATTATTATTAGTTTTACCTAAAACAAAATTATTTTAAAAATCAATATTAGACCTATTTGAATTCAATATACATTGTTCACAAATACAATGTGTTTATTTATAATTTTAGTTTATAAATATGTGTATATATGAAGAAATTTATAGCGTATAGGCTCTTAGTGCATGAGGATTCCAACTCATAAATGAAATAGTGGGCTATCTGAACTTTTACTTATTAGTTTTGATAGAGCTCAGTAATTGTTCATTGACAGGACCCCCCCCCCCCATTTATTACACATGTGAATAAAATAAATGTATATGAAAAGGAAACTTTCTCCTTCGAATTGTTTTTGATTTGTTGTTTACCGAAGAAGTGGCCAATCAAAAGGAAATTATTTTTTTGAAGAAGTGGCATTACTCCAAGAAAAGGATACCTTGCTGATCAAGGTATTTGTCCAATCAAGAGATGAAGCACAACACTCGGGTAGGATTTTGTATAATTTAAATTGTATTTAAACAATTATTTGTGTGGTTTATTTTGGAATAAATTTAAAACCCTCTTAATCCCATTTGAAACTTAGATAAAAACTCATAACATTTTATTTACTAGAAGCCTCGGCTAAAGTGCAGTTTAGTCCCCCTACGTCGCCATCTTGTTTCGTTATAATCCCCGCCCTCGCTTAAAACCACCGATGGCGTATTTTGGAAATTTTAAAGTGTTAAAAAAGATAAAGTAAGAAAAACAAAATGGCCTCCGTCGTCATCGTGCACCACCAAGGGGGGGGGACTAAAATACACTTTCACCGAAGCCTCTATATAACTTTCAAGAGACAATGAATTAATAGCATATGACTTGCAGCTCTATTGATTATGTAAACAGAATACTATTCTCACTAATGGTGGCAATAAATATCAACAGGTTTTTTTTTGTTTTGTTTTTGAAGAATGCCTTTTATCCATGATTTTAAATAGGTAAAAAAAAATACTTAGCTCAGGGCAAACCTAGTCATGGGTTTGATTCCAACATGAGGAAAGAAATTTATTTAGTGAAGAGCTCACTAAATAAAATAGTGCTACACTGGCCAGGAACAGGCAATAACCTATAGATAACCAGCCCCAAAAGACAATGTAAATAACTTCAATAAATAAGGGCCACAAATATTTAGAAATATTATAAATTTACTATCACCTGTGCTAACCTCAACGCTAATTTTAATATATTGTTCTGGATAGATACGAAGTGTTCTTTAGGACCATCATCATTTGTCATATAACTGCTATTTAATTGATTTGTTGATTATTGAAGTACCTTCACTTAATAAAACGATTTCGACTAGAACTAGAATCAGCAGGAGTTTCCATAAACCCTCAATCATCAGATGATTAGCTTCTTAATTTTTCTTACTATTTTTCACTCTCAAAAAATCAAATTTTATAAATATAGAACGCAATCCTAGCTCTTTTGACATTTTCAAAAATGGCGCCAATAATCATATGATCTTCTATAAACAGTCGTTGGACTCCAATTATTCTTATTTTTGTTAAATTATTAATGAAAATTTTTATTTTTAGTTTTGATTTGCTCAAGTTTATCGGGATTTTCCTGAATTGGTGAACTTTCCCCCCTCCGGTCTAGAATATTCCTAGTCACGTTAAGTTTTTATCATGGCCGCAGTGGGCTATTGATATTAAAGTCAGGGACCTTTCATTTCACATGTTCTAGAACTTTCTGCCGGTTTGTGCGGTCGCTATCTGTTGGACAGTATTTGTTATTGCGCGAGCAGACTTGGTTCTGTGCTCTTAGTGCGTTCTTGAAGCTGCACACTAAAACTCTTGAGGAAGAATTTATTTGAATGGCAGCAATGTCTGTGATAGGAATTGATTTTGGTAATGAGTCCTGCTATGTTGCAGTTGCTCGTGCTGGTGGTATTGAAACTATCGCCAATGATTACAGTCTTCGAGCGACTCCGTAAGTATTTTTTTAAAAAACGTATTAGAATATACGTCAATTACTTACAGTCAATTTCTTTTCCCTCGTCAATGGCGAAAGAGCTCAACACTCCCTATTTTCTAATATGCAGGTTATAAATGTGGAAACTTCCTATAACGCACTAAGTAAATATCTCATTTTATTGTATGTATTGCAAATTATAGACTTTATTATTTTAATTCCCTTCATTGGCTTTGTTGTTTGACAACAATCAGATGTTTCATATTCACTTACTTCAACTGAGGATAATGTTTTGCTAATTTACTCCATTATTGTACTTTCTGTTATTTTTATTGTTAAAAGTTTTTGTGTTTAATATAGTTTAACATATTTCTTTTATTTTGAAGTAATCTCCCAGCTTGTAAGGCTAGTTTTTTACTTGTTGTTATATCATTATTTTTGACCTTGTACTTAGAAATTGTTCATTACTTTGTTTCTGTTTGTTCTGTCTTAGTAAAGTAACTACTGTTCCTCTTTTTAATGGAATTTTACAGAGGAAACCGAATATTTTGTCACTCTTACAAGCATTCTGTTTATTGGAATTTAATTGAGTTCATGATTTGAATGGGGAGAATTAGTCTTTCTACAGGACTCTTACAATTTTTTTAATTCCTCTATTATTGTTTCGTTTTTAATGGATTATTCAATCTTGTTGGTTGCTTGGTTTCTGTTTTGTATTGATCTTCATTTTCAAGGTGTAATTAAACTCACACATTGATCCTATATTATTTTCCTCTCTTATTTACTGCATTTTGTGGGCTAATTAGGTCATTATTAAGGATGGAGCTCCATCCTGTACTATATATATTTTCCTCCTACATGCTAGAAGTGGAAACAAAAATAACTGCAATAGGTCTCTTGAACCAAAAACTGGTTGCTCGAAGTCTACCCACATTGTGTAGGCTAAATTCCTAATAAGGTTTTCTTATCATCAGACCATTACCTTGACTGACTCACCATCTTAAATTTTACATATAATGTCTTCAAGGATATGCCAATTTTCTTCTTTGTCTTCTGCCTAGTGGTTTTTTTCAAGGGACATTTTTTTTTCCTCTTCTCATATAAATTGAGTGGTTTTATAGTTTAGAATTCCTTGACCTTGAGATATTTTATAAACATAATTTGTTATATTTGTAACATTCATTTACTGTTCACAAAGTTTATATCCTCCACGCCTAAGGGATTATTTCCGATTTATTAGAATATTCATTTTCAGGTTTTGATGAATTCCTTTTAGAGTTAATGGATTATTTAGTTGTTACATCCTCTTTTGTTTGGTTGTCCATAGTTTCATAACATAAACTGTTATGAAGTTTTCTTTAGTTTTTGAATCTGAGAATTGTTTTCCTTCCCTCGTGTAAGACAAGTATGGTAAATTAATGGAAGCACTTTTCAGGGGAAGTGATTACTACATTCTATTGTTGAAGTGAAAAACACTTTTGTTTACTTGCTTATCAACTGAGTATATCTCCCAAACTTTTGACCAGGTCTAGACTCTGAAAAACAAACATAGTCATTTTAAATGTTTCTAATCTGCTCTATTTTAGAGTAGTTGAAGAAATAGAAATGTCCTGGAGCTTTATGGAATGTATGACTTCCAATGACTAAATTAGTGTATTTTCTTCAGAACAACAGAAAACAGAAATTAAAACCTCATTATTTTTATGTTTTCATTTATCAATTAATTCTGGTCATTATCTATATCACATTAGGCTTTCCCTACCATGACAATTTTTGAGGAGTAACCTGTTGACACAAAGCTATATCATTTTCGATTTAGGGCAATAATTCTTTTGGAGGGTATATTAATAAATAACAATTCTTCAATTTTAGAAATTAAAAATTGTCTATAAATTTGATATTCAATATATATTTCATTCACCTAATTTACCCTATCATTTCCTTATTAAGTTTTATTAAACATTATGAGACCTCACTGGGAATAAGGGCATATTTCATGGCTTTCAATTCATACAGGTGATAAATCTATCATCTAATTGTCTTTTAACAGGTGAAATGCATTTTATTTGTTAACTTTCCTCGCTGTCTTCCTTTACAATGGGCTGACCTGATATATTTTAAGACAAAAAAGGTGTTGAGTTTTAAGATTATTTCAAGGATTTGTTAACAAAAATTTTGATTAGAGGAATGTTGTAAAAATTTGGAATAATCTTATTCAGCTGGCTGTCTGAAAATTCAAGTACATTCTCCATTGTCTATGAAGGACCATGCCACATAATATTTAGTGTAATTATGTTCCAATAATGTCCACTACTTCATTCAAGTAGTTACTTAAGTGTCTAATGATGCTGAGCAGATATAAGGAGAATCTCATATTCTCATCAAGTTCAGAGTGTTATCCCAGGTCTCAAAACCCAAATCTTCCCGCCACAAGTTTATTTTGGTCTGTCTTCAACTGCCAGAAAAGTAAATACATTCATAAGTACGTCAGTAAATATATACATATGTCCTCCTCATATATACATATACCACACTCCTCTAATCAAGTTATTCTCCTGTTACCAATACCAGTTCGTTTGCCTCCTCATATTGGCTATTGCCTATCATTAATGTGGGTTTTGACGAACTACTGAGGAGGTGATCTCTGTAACCCATTCAGTGCTGATGACAGCTGTGTCAGCCTATGTTTCTCTGGGTACCTGGTCACACAACTTTTGCTTTAGTTCCTACCTAGAATTTTACCCAGAGTAGACTCAAAAATAAGGCCGGCACTTATTGGGTTAATGGTTTTGGTGTTGGTAATCCTTCTTTTTCAGCCTTCAGTAGACCCCCCACTTTTATTCATCTCATTTTAACAGTAAGCTGGTAAACCATATAATATCTTATCCCAAGCTTAAGTATCAAATATAGGTTTTAAGGAACCTTTAATATGTGAGATACACAAAAAAATGTTCTGTATGACGTCATCAATTAAGTTGTTACGTTCCTAACTCAAAAATGTTTATTTGATCAATACCTTACACAATATATAACCAGCTCATGCAACTATAGAGATCATTCTTGTTAATGATATATATAGGACCAGGAAGAAGGGGGTGGTATAATAGAAAATTTGAAAACACTTCATAATTGTAAATTGGATTGAAAAATGTGGCAATGAATCTTATTCTAAATTTAATTCTCTACAGCTATTGTTGTATACATGTTCTCTCTAACTCATTGTTTATTTGTACATTTTTGTTTTCAGTCTTTAGTAAACGCCCGTTTCTACTCATTCACTTTGAGTTACTCAGACACTAAAGAACTGAGCTTATATTTGATTCCATTTTTTTATTCTTCTTACTATCAGAGAAATAGTGAATAGATGGGGAGATGTGATCATGAGCGAGTCATATTAGAGAATGTGGGAAGTCTGCTTAATTTATATTGCCCCTGCATGACCGACATTTTTTTTCATTATTTTTTATTAGTCGGTTTCATGCAATAATGATCTCAGATACTTTAACCCTTAATTGGACAAGGACATAATTAAATGAGAAAACAAAAATTTTAACTTGTATTATTTCTTTTTATGGGTTAAATAAGGTAATTACTATGTTAAAAAATTTGTTGTCATATTTGGGCAACATATGCAAATGATGTATCTTCTAGGATGCATTGTCCAATAAGCCGGTATAGAAAGAATGGTGGACGGAAATGAAACTCAATTGAAGTTGTTGTAAAAAAATTCTTTAATAAACATTTTAAGATGAAAATATTGTATAATACAATGAACTAACTAACGAATATGAACTGGCAAATGTTCACTTGAAAGAATATCAGCCAAATTCAAGTTTGTTTGTGAAGTGACAGCCATTGGTTCATCTGGCACAACTTCGGAAGCTGCTTCCTCGCAGTCAAGATGTTCTTCAGCAAAAACGTTTAAAAATTCGGCCGTTTGTTGAATAATTTCGTTGTCACGAAAAACGTTTTGAATTTCTTCTTCTTTGTCTTCTTCCTCATCACCGGAATCTGCGTTTTGCCGAGGAACCAAAGATAATAAATATGCTCCTCTTGAGGAAAATCGACTGCCCGAAAATATAAAACGCACAAATCATACAAAAAGTCACACAATGACATAAATTACTGCACACTACTAAATAAAAAACTTGATCAAAAGAACCGGTCGGATCACGGTCATTGCAATCTGCTAAATGGACAGTGTATCTCACAAGATACAATAAATAAAATAGAATGTTTGGCGGAAATATCAAGTTAATCGATCAACTTTTTTTTTAAATAATAGATTAGATATAATAATACACAATAACCATAATTTATAAACCATGAATTATTGAAAAATTTAATAAATAACTCAATGCAAACTTCCCCAATTCGAGCAGGACGCCATATCTAGGTTAAAGTTGAGGTGGTTGTTGTGAAAGGCTATAAGTCGATGTTTATACACTGTGAACCACAGAAAAACTGATGGGGGAACAGGTGGAAGGGCGTAATGGTTTAACGGAAAAAGAGGGGGAGCTGATTGAAGCGCCACAATTCAAACTAAAATTCCTTGAAAACCAAGTATCCTGTAGGATACACTGACCAATTAAGGGAGGAACCAAATATGTTTGAGGTGGTGGAGTTTTAACACTCTGATCTTGTAAGTTTGGAAACATTTCATTGAGCTAGATTTCTTTCTTTTTTAATTCGGGTTTGTAACCCTGTGCAGTGACACTATATTAATATGCAACATGCATAGACGCTATGGTATCTAACCAGAATTTTTTTTATTAGTAGCCCCGAGTTCTTCCGAAGGAGGGTATTACATACTAAATTTTATTTAGATGTGCCTCAAATACTAAGCTTAGTTGTTGCCTGTCCAGCATTGTGAGGTAACAGTATTAGCTAATATAAAGAAGTAAGAAACAAATGTTTTTAAGAAACAAAGCAGTCTACTTGACTTCATCAAAACTGTCAGACCAGGCCCTTCATGAGCTGATGTAATAATGACATCAGCCCATGAATATAAAATTATTCACGTAATTTTTTATTTTCATAAGATAAAATTTGAACGTACTTATTAAAAAATATGTGCTATTTTATGGCTAAAATTATTATATTCATATGTTTGGTCTTGTATGACTTTTATCTATATAGTTACTTGTCAAACCTCCGATCAGTCACAATGGGGGGATCAAGGAGTTTCAAACTCAGATTAATGAACTATGACAAGGAAAAAGAAATTAAACCCTGTATCCTTATTGGTGTTTTCCTAGTATTTAATACTTTTCTGCCTGTTTAGTTTACTATTTATTTATAGACTTAGTTTGGTTTTTATATATATATATATATATATATATATATAATAGCTTGCAATATTTAAGGGATGGGCTAATTGTTAGATAAATGTATGTTCATTTAAAAATATATAATTGAATTATAAGCATATAATATTAGAGTATTTATTTTTTTAATTTAGGAAAACAATTAATTTAAAATATAAACATTAATACTCAAATTAATATAGGGTTGCTAAGATATTTGAAAATAGGTCAATTTCATTGATTTATCTAAAATTACTAGAAAATTACAAGATATTTTTCAAAATAAATTATGCAAAGCATTCATTTAGTATTGGTTTGAGAGATTAATTTAAAACTTGAATTTTATTTAATAATAGTTATTAACATAGACCTGTAAATATTTAATACTGAATTCCCTTAAATCAATAAGCCATGTCTTTGGATATTTCTACCAAATCAGCGAATAATTGATAAATTAAGTGGATGTTTGAAAATTGAGGGCTTGATGTCATATTAGTGTGCATATTGATTATTGATTATTTTACTATTTCTTCCCTGATTTTATTTTTGAGTGGTATTCTGGAAGAGCAAAGCCTTTTTATTGACCGTACCATCAAGGATCTTAATAGTCTTGCCATTGTGTCTCTCTGTCTCTATATCTAAAACTAAAATAAATTCACAAGGATTACATGAATACCAAGGGAAATCAGTCTTTTCTCCTCCTCCTGTCCCTGAACTATTATAATGAAACATTTCATTTTTAGAAAATTCCTCTACTAATATACGTTCTTTAGTTTAACTACTGTTTTCTGCTAAACCAAAGATTAAGTTTTTAATAGTCAAAATCAGATCAGAAATAGAGGGAGTTTAGAGGAGTAATATGCAAAACTATGCATTTCTGCGAGGTTGATAGATGGGAGTGAAAAAGTCCTGGGAGAGGCCTAGTTGTTTTCTCCCCAGGGAGTTCTATTATTTCAATGTTTACTGATTTTTTTTTCATGTGTTTTTAGGTCATGTGTAGCATTCAGTGGGAGAAATCGTATCCTGGGAGTGGCAGCAAAGAATCAGATGGTTACAAACATGAAGAATACTATATATGGATTCAAGAGGCTTCTTGGGCGCAAAATCAATGACCCTCTAATTGAAGAAGAACTTCAAACCTTACCATTCAAGGTTGCCCCACACCTGGGCAATAAAATAGGCATAAAGGTATGATTTTTAACTTCTATAAACCAAATGTTTATTTCTAAATGTACCATGAAATACATTTATTATCTTCATATTAAGCATGTTTTCTTTTATTAATTTTAATAACTGAATTTTTATTTGTTACAGGTCAACTACATGGAAGAAGAACACACATTCACTCCAGAACAGATTACAGCCATGCTTTTCACTAAGCTAAAGGAAATTTCAGAGCAAGCTCTTAAAACCAAAGTCAATGACGTAGTAATTTCTGTAAGTTGTCTCTACTGCTGTTTTAGGAGTAGTTTATGGTTGATAATTTTCATTTGTCTTTCGATATTCGTATTACCTCATTCTTGCTGCATATTATAGATTATTATGTTTATATAGGTGCCATCTTATTTCACAAATGCTGAACGAGTAGCTCTACTTGATGCAGCACAAATAACTGGGTTGAATGTCCTTCGACTTATGAATGAAACAACTGCTACTGCCTTATCTTATGGAATTTACAAACAGGACTTACCTGGCCCTGATGAAAAACCTAGGAACGTTGTTTTTGTGGATTGTGGGCACTCAACTCTCCAAGTATCAGCTTGTGCATTTAATCGGGGAAAACTGAAGGTCAGTAACAGAATGCTGTCTCAAATTGATTACTATATCAATATTGATATCTAAATTCAGTTTGAAATGGATATTTCCCCTTCCCCTCTAAAATCTCCTTAATTAGAAGAGTAATTGTTCCTCCAATAGCTATTTCATGGCATAATCTTATAATTATAAACAATAATTGATAATAATTATATAGGAAATAATAAATGAAGTATATTTAGAACTTTCCATAACAAGGACAGAGACTAACTGTTTTGAAAAATATTGACATTTTTCCAGTAAACTGTTTAGAGTTCCTTTATTTTCTATTTTGTAATTAGTTTCGTAATTTGGGCGAGCTTTTTATTTTGTTTTTTCCTGCCTCAATGAACCCTCACATTATCAATAAGCCAATATATCATAGAATAAGATTTCCAAACTTAAATATTGAATATTTTTTTTTTTTTTTTTTTTTTTTTGTTTTTTTATTATTATGATGTGATACAATCAATTATTATTTTATGCTCTAGAATACATAATTTCCATTTGATCAATACCATACTTGATATTTAGTCATTTTATGTAAAGTTAATGTTTATATTCAGTAATGTCTGAGGTTATCATACTTGAAAAAGAGGAAGTTCAGAGTGGAGTAGAAGTGAATATTTGAAATATCTCTATTGTTTGGGGTTGGGTCATATTCTTCTGTGCATCGGTGCTTAGGTATTTATGAGCATATGTGTGCTAATGCCCTTGCAATCACCAATTTAATTGATTATTATGAAATACCATATTTAAAAGTATCATGAACACAATCTCTAATTCGTTAATGATCAAAATCTGAGTAGGAGTTTATGGGGAGTGCTAAAATGTAAAATTGCTTATATCCTCAATTTGTATGAAATAGGAAAATGCAGTATAAAAGCTTTGTTAATAGAGTAATTTCCTAAAACTGCTCTATTCATGTTTCTATAATTAGAATGTTAACAGAGTTATTTAAACTTTTTGCTATAACCCCCCACCCCCTTATAGCGGATTTTACCTTCTGCTATTATATCATTAAACACCTCTTTTTCAACATAAGTTCCTAATCATGTATACATTTGCTTCATAGACAAGAAGAACTGTATGGCATATGCTTATGTGGTGGACTTTTATTTTTCTCTTTTCATAGACATTTTTTTAATCGTTTGAATAACGTGTTTATTTTGATAGACTGTGAACTGAATAAGTTTTAATCTTTTTCAGATGCTTGCGAGTGCTTATGATCATAAATTGGGAGGCAGAGATATTGATAAAATACTTGCAGATCACTTTTCTACTGAGTTTGAAACAAAGTATAAAATTCGACCTCGCACAAATCCAAGGGCGTACCTCCGTTTGCTGACAGAAGTTGAAAAACTAAAAAAACAAATGTCAGCCAATTCAACGACCTTACCATTAAATATAGAATGTTTCATGGACGATAAAGACGTTCATGGTGACATGAAGAGGTATGTTGTCAGTATTGTTATTCGATTAGTAAAAACAAAATTTTGTTTTCCATAAAAACTTGTAAGTTTAAGTTGATTTTGATCAAAAGAGGAGGTGGTTTAGAAAACTATACGGTTCAACATTATTAAATATGAGATTTCAACATTCTAAGGCTAGTTGTTTTTTAATTATATGAGATATATACATATGTTCAGACGGCTCCATGGCAAAATTAGTAGGGCAGGTCAAACGGATAATTCCCTTGAAATCTGAAAACCATAAACTTCTGTGATTGCTTTATTCAAGGTAGTAAAAATTAAATAGTTCCCTCTCCTCTCACGTCACCTTCCCCCACTGAACGTGTTCACACCCCTTTAGATGTATAAACCTTTCGATGTTCAATGCCATAATACTTGTCTGGTATGATCCATAGCTCTTCCATATCTTTCCTCTCTTTAGATTCTATATCAAGTACTAGACTTTCCCGTCTACATTCTGCTCTTTACTCGATTGCCTCGCTACAGGTTGAAAATCTATTTCTATGAATGGAAAATGGGTAGCTGAGACCTCGTTCTTCTAGTAGAGTTAATGTAGTAAATAGTTTTTTTTTAATGATGTTATGGAATAATTATTATATTAACAACTTTCAGGGCTGACATGGAAGGATTATGTGCCCATATATTTCATCGAGTGGAACTGTGTTTGAAAAAGTGCCTTGAAGATTCAAGTAAGTATATATCTTCGACTAGAATTTGTTTATTATTCTTCCCCCTCCCCCAACCCAGTAAACTCACAAGAATGTGCAGCCTTTTCTTGACATGTTTTTAAAACTTGTTTTGTAGATAACCTGCCCCAATTAGCCACAGTAGCAAAAATATACTTTAATAAATAATAATAAAACTTGTTTTCAAGTATGTTTTAAGAATGCTAAGTTGTGATTATGGAGGTTTTTTTTTTTAGACATTTATATTCTTTTTAGACAACTCCTGCTCCAGTTACTTTACAAAATAAATTTTGAAACTGTTTTTGTTTGTTAGCTATCTCACTTTTAGTCCTTACTATAGTAGGGCATGTGTTGTCTTATTTTTGTATACTAACCGCTTCTTTAGTATAGCAAGTTTTTATATTTATTTTATCCCTACTTTATTGAGAACACAAGTTTTACCTAATAGATATTGTTAGGAGCTATAGTTTATGTTAGACGGCTTTTATCTGCTCCCTTAGTACTCTAACTAATCCTGAGTATCAGATAAAGTAGGAATTATGGGTGATTTTTTACATTTTATCATGGTCTGTAGCAAATAGATGAATTTAGGTCTGTTCTTCACTTGGTGAACACAATATTTAATTTTTCGTAATATTACTAGTTTTAGAAAACAATATTTTTAAAATGTCCAAACAATTTATATCTGCTGCGTAAGTGAGATAGTGTTATTCAAAAATGATTTAGAACAGCTGGCAGTCATGGTGATGATGAGAGTAAAAAAGCATTATCAGAAACAAATCCTTGTTTTACAATTAATAAAAATACTCCTACACATGTATTTTTTATCATCAATATAGACAGAGTAATTAATTTTTTAAATCGTACAAGTACTGTTGAAGATTTATTCATATGTTTGCATTAAAATTGTTTATTAGGCACAGAAGCTTCAGCTTCTGTGACAAATATTTCTCTATACATTAGCAATATGAGTTCATGTGCTTCAAAAAAATCATACATCTTCATTGCATGATGTCTCATGACAATGTTTTTGTATAAAGCCACTTTTATTTCATTATTTTCTTCCTGTTAGGGAATTGCTCAGTAACATGTCATTATGGAGCTCTTCTACCTGTTTTTAGTTAACTCTGAAATCTTTCTAATTGACTTTTTTTAATTTTTAAAATGACTCTTTAAATTGTTTTAAAAAAGACACCCTCACATATTCACAAAAAATATATCAAATCACTTCCAGATTCTTCCAAATCATTTGAGTACATATTTATTTTTCCATTACAGAGTTGAAGCTTGAAGAAATTCATAGTGTTGAAATAGTGGGCGGCTCTACAAGGATTCCTGCTATTAAGCAGCTAATAGAATCAGTGTTCAAGAAGACAGCATCAACTACACTGAACCAGGATGAAGCTGTTGCCCGTGGTTGTGCTCTCCAGTGTGCAATACTTTCCCCAGCTGTTAGAGTTCGTGACTTCTCTATCGCTGATGTTTATCCATATCCTGTTTGTCTTTCTTGGGATGCACATACTAAAGAGGATAGGTATGATTTTACCTGATGGCATTTATAATAATGTCTCACAAGCATTTTTCAGTTTATTAATCAATTAGATCAGACCTTTTGTAATTTCAGAACTCGGAAGAATGAATTTTTATCACACAAATCAACTTTTGATGACCATATTTGAAAGTCATTTCATAACATCAATAGTGAAACACATTTTTAGAGTCCCTTGGCTATAATATCCCATTTGTTATAACCCTTCATGAAGTTTCCAAATTTTATGTCAAAAACCTTCAAACATGAAATAAACATACAAAGCTTAGCTATGTTTCTTTGCTCCAGTAAAAATAGTAAATGAATTAAAAGTTCTTGTTAACATGTCCAAGAAGTAAAATTGAATCGCGTATTTAAATCAGAGCCAACATTTTAACATAGCTGTTCTTTTAGACATCTTATCAAATGTTTCTATGATAACTTTACATACATATTACCGTTATTCTCGTACTTTCTATTTAAGTAATACGCATGCACATGTATAAATGAAAATGAAAGATGTGCTGAATTGAAGTACAGCAAACAATTATGATCAAATATCTTTAAAATAAACTAAAAAATGTATTAATAAAAGTATAACGTATTTCATAATAATTATGATTTATGCTTCTTTAAGAAATAAATATTCATTATGTGGTTCAGCCTTGCAAAACTTTGGTAACACAGCTATACGTTTGACATGTTACAGTGTGATGGAAGTCTTCCCTCAGTTCCATCCCATGCCATTCAGCAAGGTCCTCACATTCTACAGGCGAGACAATTTTGATATCAAAGCGTATTACAACTGTGATACTCCATACCCCGATCGATTTATAGGTAGGTGTTTCTATTTTCTACTTCTACTCAATTTCAAATATAAATATAAGTAGATGAATAACACAGTTTATTTTGAAATAAAAATTTTCTTTTATTATTTTATTTTGTTAATAAAGACCAGTGTTTTCTGGATCTAAGGACACTAAAAATGTAAATTTAGAATAAACAGAAATATTAAAAAAAAGGGACATACTATAAAATAAAATAAACTACTCTAATTCAGAAAAGGTATTCTCAATCACCTTGATTTGCAATAATAGCATTAAGAGGAGTTGAATAAAAAAAAAAGAAAGAAATCATCTAAAATTATTGGATTCCATCATTCAGAAAATAACATGCTTTAAATTTTCACCTTATCTAGCCCTCTGCAAAAATTATAATTATTAAATTTGTGATGCTATTTTATGTTCATTTATTATAATAGGCTAGGCTATTTCCAACACATAATATGAGGCTTTCCTTCATTTACAGGGCAGTTTACCATTAAAGATGTTAAACCAACACCAGAAGGGGAGTCGTCAAAAATTAAGGTGAAAGTCCGAATCAACCTGAATGGAATTGTCGGAATTGTTGGTGCTTCCTTGGTAGAAAAACGTGAGGCAGAAGGTGACGAAGAAACAATGGAAGTTGAACAGGGGAATCAAAATCAGTCTGAGCAACCACAACAAAATGGACAACCAGATCAGCAGGTATGTACAAGTTTAAGTTTGCCAGTTACACAATGTAACAGGGCTGGAAGTTCAAATCTAAAAATGTCTCCTTTTAAAATTGAGGCTGTCTTTTTTCCCCCCATTTGTTATATAATTTTAATAAAATTGAAAGTTTAAATTCTCAGTTATCGCAGTGTTAAAGTGATAGAATTTAATTAAACTAGTAATGAAAGTGTTCCCAGCCAAATGCATTATGCTGGCAACAGAGGAACTGTGATGATTACTGTTGACGTTACAATTCTGAAAATGTATGATTATTGATAATATTAAAATTAAATCTATGTTCCATTATGTATTCAAATTAAAACAGTAGAAAGAAGGCCGAGGGGGGGGGAAGCCCACACTTCCGCTGTAACAATTTGTTAAAGTGACAGAGCGCTTCCAATGCAGTACATTATCAGTGCCTGAACGTCCTGGATGTTGACCTGCTGGGTCTAGGGCCGGACTGCTTCTAACTAGAAGCGTGCACGCACACACACACACACACACACACACACACACACACACACACACACGTGATCAGAGTTTTAAGTAGTGAGTGGATAGCTCGTCATACAACCCTCTTAACATGGAATGAGTTGTCTCCAATTGACTGACGGGTACCATTCTACTCGGGGAGTCTGTGGTGAGTTCACCCTTTGTCAGCCTGCATATGGATGAGGTATAATAGTCGTAAATGTCAGTCATCTGAGGGGCTGACTCGTTAGCCTCCCGCTGATCCACAAGTACTGCGACACACGTGCGCTCTGCTAGTGAACTTGTGAACTAATGCTTTTCCTTAGAAGTTGTCAAACCTGTACCTATTTTTACCTTCGGCTTACTGAGGGTGGTAAGAGACGTACCCACACCTTGAACTGCAAGGTCCCCCTTATATTTATTTAATTAAATTAATATTAGTAATTATTTTAATTATCAAATTATTTAATAAATAAATTAGTGTTATATTATTTATTTATGAAATAACATTAACTCTTTCACAGTTATGATATTGATGGGTTATTACCAGCTTATAATTGAGTTTCATAATTCACTCTCTTATAGGAATAAAATGATTTCTACTGTTTTAGTTTTTAAATCAATAATAAGAACCTACAAATTAATTTGTAGAGAAAAATTAGAAACTTTTGAACTAAAAGTAACAATTACTTCAGTCCTTAGGAGGACAACTTCAGAGTCAATTCTCTGAAAATCACTTCAAACGAAAAGGGTCTAAATTTGATAGTTCAAATAGATGTACTGATACATCTGATTACAAATTTTATAACACTGCATCAGGATATAAGAGACTAAAAGGAAATGGAGGCTTGCATTATAAAAATGGAATCTATATTAATGAATTTGTTCATGATGAATTTGCTCCTATAGATATAGAAGAGGTAAGTAACGGGTTAGACTTTAATCTAAAGGGGAAGCTACCTGTAAGTGTTTCAACTAAACCTACTAATAACACTGCATTTAGATATGACTGTAGTAGGCTAACTAAAATTTTAAATTTATTTTAGTAATATTGTTTATAAAAATGAACGAGATGTTTAGTTTTCATTGCTGGGTGGATATTTTTTCCTTCTGACAAAATTTCAGTCATTATTACAAATTTATGTACTTTATGACATACTTTAAAGCTATTAATATAAAATGCTTTGTACCATATCCCACTAGTCCCACTTAAAAATAAAAATTAACAAAATTTTATTTCAAAATCATAATTTTCCTCATTTTTATATGTGGAAATAATTAAATTTTTATATTTTACAAGAATTCAAGTACACAAAATGACCCTTCCCTTGCCCATTGGTATGAATTTACATTACATGTGAACAGAATGTTTTGTTCTCGTTTAAATTGAGTGTTTTACATCTATAATTTCAACTATTATATATTTTTCTAGCTTTGAATAATCTTAACATCTATTTACGTTTATATGTTTATCAAAATGCTTATGAAAAAAATCTCTAGCTCACTTAGAAATAATTTAAATATATTATTATGAAGTTCAGCTTGTTGTTGATTTGCTAATATATTTCCAGTTTACTGAAAGTCTATTTTAAGTTTATGATGATATTGTCATTTCAACTTAAAGGAAACTCTGTAAATACCACTTTTACATTCATTTCCTCCTTGGTCTATAATATGAATTATCGCTTAAATTTCTCATTTTTAATATGATATATATTATGTTTTATTCGTTAAGGAATTTTTGATTATGATTATGATTTGTCAAAAATAAATTATTGAAGGATCTGTTCTATTTTCTATTATTTAATTTTAGTTAAATTATTGATTTTACTTTTTTTATTATAAAATCTCAATAACATTCTTTGAAAACTATATATGTTTGTCTAATGACAAGGTATATTTTAAGGCACAGTTTTATCTTGATTTCTAAGAAAGTTTTATATGTAGATAAAATTTATTTCATTTCATTTTTTGCAGACCCTATTTTATTTCCTCCTGCTTTTTTATTTAAAATATAAAGTTAAAGGAAAGATATGGAGCCTGATAGGACAGTTATTTTAATAACCCTTAATAGAAGAGCAGAAAAAGAAAAAAAATGATTTTGAAAGGGACACCTTATTATAAGGATGTATATTTAATTTGCATTAATATCATCTTTCTTTTGTTTGTTAACAGGCTGAAGAAAATGAAAAATCAGATAAAGATAAATCTGATAAGAAGGACGGTAAAAAGAAGAAACAAATCACTAAAACTATTGACCTGCCTATTGATTCACTTATTCATGGATATTCGCAGAAAGAGTTAAATGATTTTCAAGAGTTTGAGGTATAATATTTTATATTATTTACCTTTGATGATAGAATTTTGCACTTCTCTTATAAATAAGTACTATAATTGATACATGTTTTCTTTAAAAAAATCTTAGATTTGCTTTTCGCAAAATTTCTCCATTCTTGGGTCAGATTTCTTCAATAACTATTGCTATGTATTCATACCTTATGCCTTCCAACTAGTACATTCTTCGTTTTTTAAAATAAAAAAACATTAACTTCACAATTGTGTTTTAGGTCTTCTTTATACTATTGCTTGAAAGTTAAATTTTTATGATGTTATGCTACAACATATTTTTAAAAATTTTGTTTTTGATTATGTTTATTTAATTCTAAGCGTTTGATTTGTTTCATTGATTTTATATATAAATATATATATATATATATATATATATATATATATATATATATATATACACATACCGCTGCCATTTATACCAATTTTTTTAACGTCTTTCATAAAGTAATCCATTTAATACCTTTAGATTTGTAACCTATCATAATTAACATGGGATTCCTAATTAAAAATTACACTTTATCATGTATATTACTGTGGTAATGTTATAATCTCCATTTTTTTATACAACATACAATAATCCCTTTGGTCAAACATTTTATTTCTGCCCCCTTGCTGGCATAAGCTAATTATTATTAATGCTAGTTATAAGCCTTCTATATTTTAACTATATTTCAAAAATATATTAATACTTTTATTGCTAATTTTTAGTGTAAGCTTATAGCTAATGACAAACAAGAGAGGGAAAGATCAGATGCCCGGAATGCATTAGAAGAATATGTGTACGACTTGAGAGGGAAAATAAGCTCTGACGATGAGCTAGGACCTTTTGTAATATCAGGAGACAGAGATAAGTAAGTAAACATAACTAATTTGGTTTATCTCATTATTTCATATCCCTGGTTAACTGGGGTTAAGGCAGGTTAGGCATGTGAGTTAATAAAGTGTTGGTCCTAATCTCACATGGAGATGGGTGGGTGTGCGTGTATGGCTATACATATACTCACATACATATGTCGAGCAATAAGGTATATGACACATTTTTCTTGGGGGGGGATACTGTTACATTGAAAACCTATAAGAATATGTTTGAAATTTGCCCTTTAAATTTTATTTTTTCTCATTGTTTGAAGTCTACCTTTTTAATAGTAAAAGATGATACAAATGAATTCCCATTTTTTTTTTACAAGATGTAACATCTCACCTCTGAAGCCTGTCTACTTCTTCTAACTAGGTCTCTAGTGTTTCGAAGTTTGTTATTTTATATAGGATTCTTACTAAGAGAAAAATAGAGCATAAAAAAGTTAAAGGATGTTATTTGTGTCAGAACACGTGAAAAATCTGCTTATGTTACAGCCTTTTTAATGTGAAATTGTATCACTAAATAAAGAAAATTACTGTTTTTTTTTATTATAATAAATTTCCTCAATATTGACCTTTTATAAATATATATGTATTTTTTTCCAGATATGTTGGCCAATTAGACAACATGGAAACTTGGTTGTATGATGAGGGTGAAGACTGTACTAGACAAATATATGTTGATAAACTGAATGAACTAAAGGTAATAAATTGACAATGTATTTCACAAATTGATAATAATGAAAACATTTAGTTTTAAAATTTTGCAGATCTGTCTTAATTGTGTTAAACTTAGGGTTGAGAAGTAGTAATGTCACCTAGTTAACTGGAGCTGGATGTTTGTTCATTTAATTTTTGTTACTCTTTCTTCTATATTCTATTTGACCTTAGTTACTGGGGAATGTTCTATAAGAAGGAACCAGGCAAATTGGACATATTTTAGACGTTCATAATAGGTTGTTTATTTTTTATCATAATTTCGTATTGTGCTAATTTCAATATACCTAAAACAAATTAAATAAGATCAGAATCTTTGGTGATTTTACACCACCTTTGGTGGCTGTTCTTTTTGTAAAAAATATTTTAATAGGAAGGCTTGAAGTTGTCATCAAAATATTGTGAGTGGTAAATTAAAATTTAAGTAGCAATTCTATTTAATACTGCATATTGTCTCCTCCTGTCTTCAGGAGGAGGAGGAGAAAGACTAATTTATTTCATTCATGAAATTTTGGACCCATTTCTTTTCCATCAGTATCAGGAGTTTCATGTGATAGATAAACAATCCTATATAAATATAACATAAATTTAAATAGTTATTCCATTATGTCAAAATGTACGTTGGAAAGGAAGTGATCAGGAAGTAGACTACATAAGCCAGCAGCATCATTCATATTAGAACCCATTGGACATGGTTTAATCCGTCAGAAATGTATATCTTCCAATCAAAATTGGAAAGATAACAGATTTAAAGTAATTCTTTAGTGTAATAAAAAATGAGAACCACAAAAAAATTGGACAATATTCTTTCTATAAAGTAAATTTTAAACATTTTTATAAGTGGAATCAACCTTCATTATATTCAGTTAATGAAAATTTTAATTATTGCTTTATACCGTAAACTCATTCAATATTTTCAATTAATTCTAATATAAAAATAGACAATTTAATATTTTGAATAGAATAAGTCTTTAGAAAAAATCATCTTTTTTTTTCTCTCTTGTTATTTGCCTTAAAATAAATTCTATAAAAGTATTGTTCCCTTAGCTTTTGGTGTCGGTGTTGAATTCTTGGAAAGCAAATAATTTCTAATTATTAAGAAATATTATTCAATCTTTAAACATATTCATGTTGCATAATTCCTACTTTGATATAAATTTTTTTTTTTTTTGATTTGTTTTTTCTATGAAACAATTTTATATTTATATGAATTTTACTTTCCACAGATTTTTGGTGAGCCTATTAAAAATAGAAAAATGGAATTTGAATCTCGATCAGTAGCGCTTGAAGAATTTGCTCATTACCTTCAGTTGTCCCAAAAAGTTATTGGTCAGTATCGAGCTGGAGATGAAAAATATAATCACTTGGCTCCTGAGGATGTGTCGAAGGTAATATCACTTTTTAAAAATACATCATACCAAAGTTTCCGATCTGGGGAAAAATAAGAAAAAGTCCAGTTGCTGTTTTCGATTTATATTCCTTGATAAATTGTAGGGGACATTTTTATACTCTTATCTCCTAATATTTGGAAATCACTTTTACCTCTTTGTCAGTGATTATTTCTCTTCAAAAAATCAGGTTTAAACTTTTTACACTAGATTAAGTCTGTATGTAGTTCGGAAGAAAAAGAAATTTGTTAAAACCTGCAGTATAGCTCTAAAGACAAGAGTATTGGTATTTTGTTTTCAACAAGGGATGGGAATTTAAGCTGTATAATATTCATTATTCACTATCTGGCCATTTGTTTAACAGCATTTGATAATATTCCTCACAATTTCCCTTGTAATATTCCTCTGCGCCATCAAAATATTAGTTATAACTTTTTGTTGATGGGCTCCATTTTTCTAATTATTGTTAACTGTCTCATCCCCTATCAAAATTAAGTAAACAAACTCCGACCTACAGAGAATCATGCAAAAGTTTTGAGTTCTAAAGTACCAACATTTCTTTTATGTAATTTCCTTTTAAATATAATTCAGCAATAGCCTTCCATGTTCCACCTGTGAAAAATTTTATAAAGAGGAGTCATCATTCGTTTTAAAGAAAAGATTGAAACCGCATTGCAGAAATGCCAATCATTTAGAAAATAAAACATTATTGGCTGATCATTCTGTGACATTTGAACATAAATTTAATTTTGACGAGGTAGAAATTTTAGATAATGGCAAAAATGTAACCAAATGGCAGATAAAAGAAAATATCCACATTATTAAAAACAAACAATATTTTGTGAATAAGAAAACTGAAATAAATTTACATGGTATATTTATCAATATTTTAAAGAAACAGCAAGTTGATTAGATGAAGATGTAGCTATGGTTCCTCTGGAATCGATTTTTCAAAACTCTTTTGGTAATAGATTTTTATCATTTTAACACGTTCGCTGCTGCATCGGTCCCCGGGGTCCGATAGTCATCTAGTATATCAAGACGGGCCCCTCTCCTTCAGTCCACTCCAAAAAGACGAAGGCTCTAGCAAGCTTATTATGAGAGATATTTTAACGGGGATGTTCATTAGTTGTAGACGACATCGGACGCCGGGGACTTCTCCTGGCTTTGCTGGTGCTAGTTCTAGGTTTAGAGCACTGATTGCTCTGCTAATTCATTCATTTAGTTCACTTGAATTGTCAAGAAAATGCGATAACTTCGAAAACTATATCGGTCCCCGGGGTCCGATACAGGTGTTAATGTTAGGACAGGCATCGGACGCCGGGGACCGATGCAGTTACTGGTGGAGTAAATTGTATATAGACTGCAGCAGCGAACGTGTTAATGTATCAATATTATCAGCTGAGCGGTGTGGTACATTTCCATTATTGTTTGTCTTGACATGACCGTCAAGCTGGTAGGGTTGAATGTTTTTATAATTGTGTATTACCCCTGAAGAGGCGTCATAGAGGACATGAAACAGTTAGAGGAAAATATATCAGTGGAGCTAGGTCACATTTTGACGATATGAAATGTTTCAGGAATCCGGTTTGTAGTTTTAACATTTTTCCTCAACTTTTTCTTCAAATAATTTAATCCTATGCCAACCGATAATATTTGCGTAGCAGGTGGGCCCTAAAGCTGAAGTAATTTTGAGTGAAACATGGTTCTCTCTCTATCGCATATTTATACAAATTTTTCATGATTTCAAATCAGTTTATTTATTTTATTATCCATCCCAATTGTTGCTTTTTCATCCTAATTACAGAAGAAGCAGTTGTACAGGTGCTATTATTTAACTAGTATCTTTGTATATAATGTATAACATTATTGGTTTGGGATAATCCTAGGTATACAGTATGTCATAAAATGTCCCAATATAGCCCAATATTTGGCAAGAATTGGGCATTTGATGTATGCATTCAGTGATAGGTGAGGAGGGTTGGAACCCCAAATCTCCAAAGTTAAATAAACTTACCTCTTAGGTTATCTCAGGAAGAGTAGTTACTGTACTTTCATATAACTCTGATAGATCGCTCTAAGGTCTCCCTAGATCCATTTTTCCTGTACAGTTTTTTTTTTTCCAGTTTTCATTGGAATAGAGGGAGAATGATCTGACAGCAGGTCGACCTTCCTCTCAGCTGCTACAGCAGTCCACCTGCTGCAGGGTTAAGATCATTATGATATAATGCATAATTTTTTTACATGAGACAATTAAAGGATTATTAAACTTACTTGTTATGCAGGATAAGACAAATTATTACTGGAGAAGGAATACAGAATTTATAACTAATTTATACAGAATTTATATGAAGATAACTTGATTAATACTTATTTATTAGTATTGTAACTTCATTAATTCTTATTTATTTGTATTGTAGGCAGAAGAAGCTATAATTGCTGGAGCTAAATGGCTTGAAGAGAAGCGAGGAGCATTAATGTCTTGCCCTAAAACCCAAGACCCACCGGTAACCACGGCTCAAATAAAAGCAGAAAAGAAAACGATTGAAAATACTGTGTCGAGCATAATGAATAAACCGAAACCAAAAGTTGAACCTCCTCCAGAGCAAGCCTCAGAGAATGATAGCAACTCACAGAAGCAAGAGCAGCAGAACAGTAAGCCAGATGACACGCAACAAGGAGCTCCTCAAGATCAACAAAAGCAGGATAATATGGATATCGATAATTAGATCCGTTAACTCGTTTGCCTCCGTCGTTTTATATATTATATATAAAGCAGTATTTTATGGATAATAAACATATATTTATTATCTATAAAATGTCTAAGGTTGTTATTTATTGTGTAAACATTACTGTAAGGTTTTCATAAGTTTCCTCAATTTGAGCTGATTGACTAAGTACTGTACTTCATGTGACCCAGACTAAGTAGCCAGACTTTGTTATATAATTTTAAGTATATGTATTTACGTATAAAATTATATGTATTTAATTATATAAATGTAAATAAATATTACATTCTCTGTCTGTATTTATGTATTTTTAAATGTAGTAGATATTTATTTATAATAATTTGTATAGAAGGATTAGTATTGTTCCTGCTATGTACTTTTCTGTAGGTAGCAAATCGTCAAGTGTTTTTTTATTCCATTTTCTTTTGTATTTTTCTTTTTTATTCTTGTTTTTCATTATTTTGCTTCACATTCCAAATATCAACTAACTGAGGAACTGTTCTCAACAAATTGGGGAAATTTAGAAAATGTTTAGATCAATTGAGTAATTGTCAACTTTTGAACTAAAAGTTGTAAAATGGTGATAATTTCATTTAATTTTTTTTTTTTAGTAAGAGTGTAAATGTGTTAAAAAGAATTACATAATGTTATGTAATATATATAGAAAATATTTCAGTAGGCACATGCACTTGATCTCTTGAGCGATTTCGAGCATTTAATTTTTAATTTTGTTTTTATTTTTTGTTTACATTATAAAAACAGGGTGTTGCATTGTTATAATTTTACAGCGGAAATAAATCGTATTCAATTAGCTCTCTAATCTGAGAATTTTAGATAAAACTAATTGCAGAGCTGAATGTAAATAGGTACTGAAGTTTGTTATTTATGCTTTCGCTCATTACAATTATTATCTTTAACATATACATTATTTAAAACTTATAATTCGCCCTACTAGAAACAAAATGATACTCTGGCCTTAAATGTTATCATTATTAAAGATCCTTATATGTAATATATTTTTCTTCCTAAATTTGTTTTCAATATAATTATTGAAAAAAAAGGGTATTTTTTTCCCCTCTTTTATATCCCTTAAGTGAAGTATTTGTAATCCTAAGTAATGAAGTGCGGTATTTAAGGCGATTCCAAGCTTATATCAGCAAACAAATAAATAAAACTTAAGGTTTATCTGATTTTCTATGTAAATTTCTTTTTTCTGGTTTCAGACCATTTTAAGATCAATGACATCAAAATTGAAAATATTGGTTGTATGGCTGCTCGTTTGTTACTTCAATCACTCAAAAACGGGTCAGAGGATTTCTATACTTTCACATTCGTGAGTCAACTATCCCAAGGTACAACATGGGCTATATGAGAGTTCAAATTTTCAACTAGGAGTGGGGTTTGCTTTGTCGTCAAAACACATTTTTGTCAATATCATTGTTTTATTGTGAGAACATTTGTGTTTAGGATAATGATTTCAGTCCTAAAGGTTATTTACATTTATAAATTTAGAAGTTTTTATACAAAAAATGTCTTCTATTAGGCATTTTTATAGAGTACAAATTATAGTCTTTGCCATCCATAAGTGAGAAGTCAAACCTTATTATTATTATTTATTAAAGTGATGTTAATAAATAATAAGTTTCGACTTCTGACTTATGGATGCCAAAGACTATCTTTCGTGTTTTATGAAAATGCTTTTTATAGGAAAGAGAAATTTTTTGTATATGAATTAAAGGGAATAAATATTTTTGACATGTGCTATTTTATACTTAACTAACTACTACCATGGGTCAAAAACGACCCAAGCATAAAGTAAAAATTAAGGTTTCTCTGGTTTGTTGCTAGGCAGTGCCACCAGTTACCATGTATTCTCCCCTTAGTAACAGCTGTTACAATTGACCTATTCATCTTGTTTCTGTGATTACCTGTGTCTGTCTAATTAATGTTTTGGGGTCATTTTTGTGGTAGTAATTACCCTATTAAAACGTTTAAAGTATTCATAGTGATATGACTAGTGAGGGTTTTATTGTGGAAGGCAGACATTATAAGGATTAGTTGGCATATATGAACGAAGATGATGGAAATCAGAATCCTGTGTCTGATGATAATGAGGATCTAATGAGTAATTACAGTGACAATCAGTCCATTCGTTCTGATCATGATACAGTTTCAGAAATACAGCTAAATGAGGATGAATTGTGCAAAAAGTCTGCCCAGAAACATTCAACAACATGCTATAAATGTAATAAACACAGGTTGCAAGAATCACTCTGGATCTAAATGTCCCTGCCGGAACTGTGAAGATAAAATTTTAATTTATTTGTCAGTGTAGCAGAGAGCCCTTCACAGTCTCTTTATTATTTAAGATATTGAATTACTTTCAGTTTCAGAATGAGCAGAACATGTCTAAATGTGATAAGAAGAAAGATGGCCCTCTTAAAATTCATTTTTATATATTGATTTTTATACTATTTGAAGACGTAGATTTTTTGGCACTTTTTTTCTAATTCAAATATGTTTTTTTGAAAAGTGTAAAAACAAGTTATTTTTATTGTATTTGTATTTTAAAATGTGTCACGATTGGTATATTCCATTAAACAATTATATTTAAAAAATTTAAACTTTTATTGTGTGGGTCATAAGAGACCCATGGTAGTACTTATGTAACTTTAAAACATAGTAGTAGTTGAAGGTCAACTACGGCCCTCAGAAGTGAAAATTTACTTTGATGTCAAAACACAGATTCATTGAAATTTTTCTCAATATTGATTGTATTGAAAAAATGTAAAGATCTAATTGTATTCAGAGTTAATTTTCTGGTCCTAGATGATTTATGACCCCCTCACTAAATAAAATTTATTAGTCTATGTTGAGAGTACCTCTTGAATTAAATATTAGAAATTGTCAAATTTTATGAATATTTATTAAAGGAATGAATTTTGTCACAAGCTATATTATGCAATTCTACTGTTCACATGAGGTGAGTGTTTACTGGGAATAGTGTTAATTACATTTCTACAGGAAACCATTTTTATTCTCATTCTCAACTATGGGTAATACAGCTAGCTAGCTTCCACTAGGTCATAGTGCTCTAGGATTACAAGAATATCTGAACAGAATTGTATTATATTTTTCTACTAATGATAAGGATGAACTCATCTTTTGGTTTTTATGTAAAACCGTATTTATTTGAGCCCATAAATTTGTCAGTATTCATCTAATAGCCATTGTGTCATGTGAAATAGTATAATGATTTTAGTCAATCATCCCAAGGTACAACCTAGGATGTATGAGATTTCAAAATGTTCAAAATAGAGTGGCAGGAGGGAGGTCCTCAACATTGTTTTAATCAGAAACTGTAAAATTCTGTTTAGGACATATTTTTCACTCCTAACTTATATTTTATATTTATGAATTTAATTTTTTTTTTTTTTTTTAATATTTTCCTGGAAACCATTCGTATTTCCCCCTTTAAGTTATTTATACAAAAAGTCAAAATAAATATGAAGATTTAGTAAGTTACGGTTGTAAAATTACCATCAAGCAATGAGTCTAGTAATATAAATATTTTAATTAGGACCACATGTATATAGAATAAAATAGCCTTTATTGTGCTAGATAAATCAAACTGAAGTAAAATAATAATAATATTCTTTAAAAACATTCATTTAAATCTAATTCAATTATAATTTATATACATGTTGAAACACTGTTGTTTCGAATAATCCATTTAAGGCAATGGCCCCCCTAGGGGTAAACTGTCTATGCTTCCCTGGATTATCGAACCTACTGGAAAGCAAGGTTCGCAATGATCTCAAACCATTTCTTTCTCCATATTGTCCTAATCTCCACCATTCGGGACTTACAGTTATCCTGAAAGAGTTCTTCCATTTTCTCCTTTGTCTACCACCTTCCTTTTCTTACTATATAGTGTCCATTCCATCAATACCAAAGACCACTGGCCATCCTGCTGCTGTAGTAAATGTCCTGCCCATTTCCATTTTAGGTTCTTGCAGTGCATCACCACATTAGTTTGTCCCGTCCTCTCCCTCAATACTGACCACATGTATAAATTGCTTTAACACAGGAGATAATTTGTGTTGGTGAAGAGCAAGAAAATAACTAATTGAATGTTGTTTTTAAATATCAACTTCATTAATAATTTTGGAATTGGAAGGATCTTGGCGAAAGGTATTTTCTACCCTCAAGGCTATACAAGCATTGATAAAATATAGGCCATCATTAAATTAAATACCGAGTTTGGTAATCATCAAACATTTCGACCTCAAGAGCGTTGACAGGCAATTGGTATTTGGGTTTCAAATGAAGTGCTTCATAATATAACAGGTTTTTAAAATAACATGAGTAGGAGTGAGGGTTTACTGATGGCCGAAAACTACAAAATGCAAATATCTGGGTTAGTAATCAAGATAAAGAAGAAATATAGATAACATTTATAGAACATTACATTTTCAATAAGATTGGTTCCATAAAATTTTCTATCCGATGCATAATAACAGGAATATTAAGAATTTTCAAAATCCCCCCTCCACTAGTCGGATTTCAGCGTTGACGAACTTGATCTTGATAAAACGTTTAAATATCCAGTTTGGTAAAGATCAGTCAAAAATTGCGACCGCTAGAGCGTTAACAGGCAAATATAAATATATATATTTATATAAAATTATGAACGGGCCCCATTTTCGTCATCTCCAAGGTAGGATCGATGGACATTTCAAGAAATTTTTCGAAAATCCCATCAAGAGTACAACCTCAATAGCTGAGTTTCCCTAAGGGAAATCTGACAATTGGACCAGGCGGACTGAATTTGAAGATGAGGAAAAGTGTTATATAGCTATTCTTGTAGATCAAGTAAAATCTTAGTGCAATACATTTTAACGAGGAGGAAGTTGTAGACACTCATTTAAAGCTCCTCTTTTTTGTGAAGAATAGATTATTTTCCCCAAACAAATCGATTATTTTTAAGGATTCTTCCATTTTATTTAAATATCCCACACCATGATTGCTTTCTTTATGTTCTATACATACCCTACATGGGGAAGCACCCAAAGGCATACTGGAAGCTAGATGTGTATAAGGATGTATGAAACAGATACTTAGCTGACTGGCCATGAAGCTTTAAGAGCCAGTTGGCATTAGTTGTAAGAAACGTTACGAACATGAACACGAAATGAACGACTTATTTTATGACTCCTCAGCAACTTATACACTGCACGCAAAAGAACTAATACAGATGAATTGAAAACAAAGTAGACAAAGAAATCACGATATATAAAATATGCAATTTGCACGTGGCCCATTGAGTTTCAGTAATTCTAGAAGACGAGATCAAACTGCCAGATTTAGAATAGGCCACACCAAATTAAGAGAAATACTTAACAACAAAAAAACGCAGCCCCTTATCCATGATTCGACATATAACTTTTAATAGATGGCAGCCACTATATAACACACATACTTTAATAATTATTGTTATTTATAATAAAGTCATGTGATGTCACAACAATTTTTATTTAGATCGATTTGCTAGTTTAACATAAAAGAGTTTTGAATTTTACAAGTTATCAGGTGGTACAATCGAACAGGACTATTATACAAATCTCCGAAGATTTGGGCCTCTTGGTTAGAAATGTGAGTTGAAGCGTAGGCTTTATTCTCGTATGGTAAACCTAGAGCGGTGAGTTCGATTCCCTCCTAGGCAATAGGAATTTATTTAGTGAAAAACTCATTAAATAAAATCCTTAGTCCCACCCTGGCTAGAAAAGGATGGTAACCTGTAGATGATCGCCATAGTAGCAAAAAGTGGACGTTAATAATTAAATTTTAAAAAATCTAATGCTTCGGAGCATGGATAAACAAATTTTTTTTGTGATACAGAAAAGTGGCAGATACATGTAGGTAGGTGATACAGTGGCTGCATGTAAAGGGGGAGATAACTAAAACCGAATTAAGTTCCAATGAGGGATGTTCTCATTTCTGTTGTATCTATTTCCACCTCTTAACTTTCTGAACAGATACGCAGGCAGGATTTAATACAGCTATTGAACAATTATGAATTGGGCCATTACATCAAAGAATTGTATCATTGCTCCGTAGCTTGCTGGTGTTCCTGGCATATCGATAGTAATCCAAAGTTTGTGAAAGGAAAGCAAGGAACAGACAAACAGAACTCAACAGCAAGAATCAAACTTCCCTTGCTCCAAATATTTTCGTTATCTCTTATGGTTCTGCGGGAAGATTTAGTGGAAATTTTCTTCAGAGTAGAGAGAGGAGGTTTGAGGGATAACTGCTTACCTCACAGGAATTGGAAGCAATTTGGCCAGATATTGTCGACACTACCGGATTGACGATTGCCACACAGCACGTGAATCTAGCTGTTGAAAAGTCCAAAAGCGATGGTTAGACTTAACCTATCAATGTCTGTGATGTGTTAAACTATATATTGGATGAGATGGAAACAAAACGGATATAAGCTTAAGTCGATCTCGAAGTGAATTCAAATAGATAAAGCTCCCGCTAATCGCTCCAGATGATGTGTCAATACGACATCAGTTTGAATATTAACTTGTAAATAATATTAAAAAAAAAGCAAATGTTAACTTGTAATGATTCTTTATTAAGTTTTCAAAATATTTTACGTGTTATGATATACATGTGCTTACAAGAACATGAGTGTATATTGTTACGTTTTTATTACAAAAACCAGTAATAAAACGTTAATAAGAGTTCTTTTGGATTGCAAAATTAAACACACACACAAGTTTCACAGTTTATCACTGCACAATTTATTTCACAATGCACAATACTCTAGGTTATTACTACTCACAGTATTACACTGATAGTGTCACTGTTCTTCAGGTTTCACAGTCCAATAATTCACTCACGGTCACTGAAATTCACATAAAACTACGACACTGCACTGTCCTTTACTTCGCGGCACTGCACTGTCTTAAACACGGCACTAAACTGTTAGTTACAGTCACGGCACAACACTGTTCTTCTTACAAAAAGTCCGTCACGCAGGGGCTGCGTAAACTAAGCAGATTTCCCACGTGAAGTTTTACAATAAAGAAATTTCACGAGAGCCAAACAAGTCAAGGAAACGGCCGAACTAGCTTTTGGCGGGAAAGTAACTCTCGTCCGTTAGGCTCCGAGATTAAATTAAAAACAATTCAATCTCAAAAAAACAACAAGAACACAAAACATGGACTTATCTTTAATGATAGCAGCGCTCTGAACACTTATTACACCAACACTAAATAGTACCACAGAATATCTATTATTTGTAAGATTTAATACTGCTGTGAATATTAAGTAAATAAATAAAGGGCAAGTCAAATGGTAAGAACCTTCCTGATAGCAAACAGTCTGAGTTGTAAACAATCAGGTTTGCCAGCTTTTACCGGAAATAAAAGCAATTATGGAAATATATTTAAATATAAGTTATAAATTTTATTCATAACTATTTATTATATCTAGTACTGTAATCAATAATAAACCAGAATAATTTTTATCACAACCATTCCAAATTTAGGAATCCGGGAAGAAAATAGAAAGGAAGGGGGCAAAATACGATTCAGATGGTTATGAGATTTTCACATGATTAAGGAACAAACAGGTTAGCCAGCGAAGATTTACAATAGATAAATATACATGCAGGTAACACTTCCGTGAATATTAATGAATAATTACAAACGGCAATGAGAAATCTTTCAGTGAATTTACAATATAAGTTAATAGTCCCTACAACGTAATACGGCTGGATTGTAAACAAACAGGTTAGCCAACCTTGTAGCGCAGTATCGATAGATAGACCGGAAAAAAAAACAATTAAAGAAATATATCTGAATATAAAATATTAATTTTATTGAAATCTATTTACTATAGTTAGTGGAGCAATTTGAAATGAATTAAAATAATTTCTATCTCAATCACTCAGATTTTTGTAGTCCAAGAAAAGAAGGGGGGGGGGAGTTCAACAGAACGTATTTCTTTGTACCTCGTAAAATAAAGCTTTGTTGAAAAAAATATTTTGTATTTAACCTAATAATGAGGTAGTTCATGAGATATCAGCTTATTATTAATATGCCCCTAGTAGGAGTGGGGGTTTACTGAAAGCGGAACTCATTACAAAAAATACAAATATCTCGGTTAATATTCATTATACGGAAAATATGTATAGAACAATATTTATAGTAAATGTAATTTGCAATAAGATACATTCTATACAACTTTTCGATCCGACGTAGAGTAACGCAGATATTTCGTTTTTTCGAAAATCCTCCCCTCTAAACCCCCCCCCACCCACTTGTCCGATTTCAGCCGTTAACGAACTCGATCTTTCTTTTTACATAAAACGACCAAATTTCGAGTTTCGTAACGATCAAACAAAAATTGCGACAACAACAGACAGTAACAGACAAATATATATATATATATATATATATATATATATATATATATATATATATATATATATACAGTTTTGAACGGACCTCATTTTCGTCATCTACTAAGTAGGATCGATGGACATTTGAAGAAAAATGTCGAAAATTCCGTCATGAGTACAACCTCAATAGCTGATTTCCCTTAAGGGAAATCTGCTAAAACACTACCGCACTGCACTAAGTCGCACTGAATCACTATGTGACCTTCAAGACATCCGAGCGTAAACTGAACTGTGGGGTACTGTGAGACTTCCTTTTAACCCATTCCACTCCAAGGCTGTTTTTGTTTTTATTCCACCAGCTCCACGCTAAAATTACGTTTTTTTACTTTTAGTGTTTTTTGTGTATTTTGTAAAAAAAAGCGACTGTATGGAGGGTTATTATACTTATATGCAATTATAATCGACGGATCACTACTTTCAAAACGCGTTACTTGTTGCACCATCAATCCGTGTCCGTGCCCCACAGCGAAT
Source organism: Riptortus pedestris (assembly GCA_019009955.1). Lineage (NCBI taxonomy): Eukaryota > Metazoa > Arthropoda > Insecta > Hemiptera > Alydidae > Riptortus > Riptortus pedestris. The sequence goes on along the minus strand of CM032232.1, from coordinate 43,513,907 downwards.
TGATTCAGTCACAGTCTTATCCGCCAGGAAAATTCACACCATACATGACATTACAGGTCTTTGCATGAAAACAAGCACGATGATGCACAGAGATAAGTTGTTTACGACGCGAACAGATAACGGTGCGATAACAACTAGTTTTATTATGTAGCATCGATAAAATTTAATTGAATTATAGTATCTTACGATTCTAGAATATGTTTCATTCATTCGTGACTCAAACATTTCAGTAACAAAAATCCCTCCTGTTTTAAAATTTTCCGCAAAAAGAGGTATTACACCATGTCGAGTATCACTCGACAGTGGAGCTAGTGGAACAAAATCAGTGTCGAGTGACACTCGACATTGGAGTGGAAAGGGTTAAATGCTTGTAGAAGTGTCTAGGCATAGAAGGTTCCAGTTCGAGAAAGGTCTAGAAGTTCCAGGAAGGTCTAATTAGATTGCCGCGGCCCTACTTAGATTGGCCCTAATTAGCTTCGCCCGTTCCACTAGTCTTTGTTCCTCCTTTCATGTGGCTCTCTCTTTGTGTATTCGCCCACTCATCCGATTCTCGCAACAATATTATTTTCTTTAAATAAATAATATCTTTAATTCATAATACATATAGATTCTTAAGTAATAAATTTCGTGTTTATCATACATTTGGACACGCTTGTCTTTCTAAAAACCAGTTAGAAACTCAGAACAAAGGTTGCTCATTATTTATGGACAATTACTTTATTAACTTTCATTGGCTTTGAGTCTGCTTATATTAGTCTCTGGCAGTAATAAATTTGAAGGGTTGCTAGCAAAAACCCCACAAGTAAAAAAAACTGAAAAATGAGTTTGAGGTGCTATAATGTAGTGTACAGTATTTCTCATATACTGACACAATCGAAATCGTCAAAAACACCTCTTGTTATTATTATTATTATTTATTAACGTCCACTTTTTGCAACTCAAGCTAATTGGGAAGGACTATCTACAGTAACAACACCTCTCGTCGGATTGTTTCGGGAGTTAAAAATGCGCGATTCCGCAAAAACCCCACTAGTCAGCAACTCTTCCCTAGGGACGTTCTACAATTTGCTGACTGAGGAAAATCCTGTGAGCAAGGAGTTTTACACGAGACTGTTTGCCACAGTTGCAGCAGGGGACTCAACTTGTCTTGACCAGGAAACTAACAACTGTGATAATAGTAGACGGATGTAAAGATTGATTTTTCCAAAGTTATTGTACACGTTATTCAACATTTTGCTTCATACTTTTTCAGTTTTCTTGTTACAATTATTAAATCAAATAAACAAGTAACTCAATATGCCGAATACTATTTCTTCTACCTGATCATGTTATCTATATGATATTTGACTTTGAGGTTTTTGTTGAATTCCACATAAAACCCATTAGTCCAGAACATTCTTCTTCCCCATTTAAAGAGGATATATTTGATCATCTGTAAATTAGTATAGATAACATTCCTCATCCCCAAGGAGTTTATTAAAAAAATATCGAAATCCCTCCTGGAATGAAGATAAACGTTCTTTTTTTTAATTTACAAAAAAAGATTTTTTTAACTAGTGGGGTTTTTGCTAGCAACCCTTCATTTTTATTTTCAGAAAACATGATTTTAGCGGAGTGAGGAAATCTGTTTTGTGTAAGGGAAAAACTCGCGTTTGTGTGTCCAGCAAGCAACTTGGACATATCTTGCCCAACTAGAGATCACCATTTGCAACATATGGAGGTTAAGACGATTCTGCTTCGTAAATATTTGAAATGCTCTTATTCTTATTAAAAACTTTTCTACTCAGATGTTAGTCGGCTGGATGGAAAATTTGAAATATACATATATATATATATATATATATATATATATATATATATATATATATATATATATATGACCAATTTGGACTCTGTTAATTCAGGAAGAAGCGTAGGTCGGCCTCTCAAAAAAATGTTTGATGAAAGTAACCAGCGACGACGAGTGCAAGGTTTAGTAAAGGTTTCTATTGACGAATTTTGTTTTGCAGCCGAGTACAAGATGTGCGGAACAGGGAAAAGAGATGCACCTGTAAGATAAAAATAATCCTTGGCCTCCACACAAACAGCAGTAACCAAAGCGTACTGCAGAAATCACTGTAATTGATGAAGCATTGATCACGAAAATCAGTTTGATCCTTTAGGCTTTGTCATCAATTAAGAAAATAAATGCTTAACTTTTTGAAAAATACTCTTGGGAAACCACTCTTTTGTACGTTAAACTCTGTGGAGGGTATGAACCTATAATTGAATAAATTCATCAATCAAATCAAGCAATTTCGAGAGTTTTATTACCGAAAATCTTCAAGAAGCAACACTAATAGGGATATTTTAAATCCTATTCTAACATCTGGCCCTGCTATTAGTCACATAGGTAATAAAATATCTAAATTATATGAAGAAGTTTTACAGTTACTTGGATTACTCAAAGAGAGATGATCTCAATATTCAAATAAATATTTATATTTTTCTATATGTTTTATTCTGTAAAATTTATAAGGAGTTTAAATATAAAAATGTGCACTGTTAAAAATAAAATTTAAATTTTTGAGTGTTTAACCTTCTAACATTATTTAACTACATTTTTACTGCAAAAAATAATGTTTTGTTAGATCATTTAAATTGTTACCAACAACAGTACTGAATTTTGGGGAAATAATAAATGTCAATGCTTTTAATGAATATCTGTTCGATATTTAGAAGATAATTCTTACTAAAATAAACCAATAAACAGTCATTCTGAATTTTGGAGCAGCACTGCACCATATGCTTCAAGCAGGACAGCTGTGTATAAATGATGGGGACCCAAAGCAGTGCCCTTTCAATATAGGCCGATAGCATTAATGGACTTGTCCCTAACTTTGACAGACCAATGGACATTGAAGTTGTTCAGTCGAGGTATGGGTTTTGCTTCCAGGTGTTCTACTGTACTGTTTGGCAGTGCCCTCATTTGTTATAGTCAGCTATCAAAATATTGTGTAAGTGATGGAGGAATTTGCAAATGGTGCTCTATGGAGCCTCCTCTGTTTGGTTATGGGATATCCTGTGGAAGACATGACAGTCCAATTGTTCAGTGGACCATTGAGAATTGACTCAGCATTGGGGGAATCACAACTCACCTGGCATTGCTGGAGGTTGATATGGAGGATAGTTATAGCCTCATAATGAACTTTTGATAACACCCTGGCCATCGGATGGGGGCCATGCAACTTTGGACAGTGGTTGGGTTTTATTGAGGGCTCTCATGGAGGTATACCCAGACTTTCACAGCTAAACTACTATCTCTCTCCAGCTCATGATGTAGGCTATTTGATTGTTGTAGGATTTACTTCCATGACCCTCGGCCTTGGTTGATGAATATGAAATCGCAGCAGAGCCCTCTGTTCAGCAGCCAGAGGTTGTTATAGTTTGGGGATAATCCAAAACTATTATGAGAGCAGCAACACTCAGCCCTGGTCATCACTTAGTATAAAGTGGGTTATGGATCTGTGTCCATTGGAGACCTTTGACCATACTATGGATAGCGTCCAAAGTAGATAAATGTGACTTCCTTCCTTCTGTTTTTATAGAGGAATTTAACAACATTCTTAGGAGTTTGAAAGGTAAAAAAGCAACCGGGATGGTGAGATACCAGCAGATCTTCTCAAGAACCTTGATGGTGATATGGATGAGCTATTGTGATAATAAAAAAATCTATTGCTCTATCTGAAAAAGGTAACACAATGGACTGTAATAAATATAGTCATTTCCCATTTATTTATGTAATGATGAACTCACTATAAAATCCTTAATAAAATAATAGCATAACATAGACGTTTATTAAAAAAAAATAAAAACTAGTTATATCAAGTTTCTGGGTTGTGGGCAGAGAGGATGAGAGTAATAACATCTGGGAAGCCAAGATTCCCCTTTTATTCTAAAACTGCTGAGTTTAAAAATTAAATCAACTTTCTATGTAATGGTACATACATACTTTCTTAAATTTCAAAGGGAAAATTAAACTTGATCCATTTTAAAAATGAACGAGACAAATATTATGGAAGGTTAAGGAAAAGTGTTCTTAATAATGATATTTACTAAACTTTTATTAATAATAAAAACGTATCACAAGAAATGAGTTAAAATTAAGATACTCATATATCTGAGAGTGGTTTATTAAATTAAAAAATAAGTTGAACTGTAGTAAGAGTGGGATATTTTCTCAACTAGTTCTACATGGAAGGTCACCATCTTGAATAGTATTAACACTCTTTATTTCTTCTAAAACAGCTCTCTCCATCTGAATGACTTCGGAAGGTTTCGTATACTGGAATATAATAAAAAAAATGATAAAATAGGTTATTTAAATCACAAAAACTAAACTCTGTAATTTTCTTAAAATGGCAGTGCTAGATGAGACCAGTTTTCCATCAGGATTACCAAAACGTCCGTCACGCAGGGGCTGCGTAAACTAAGCAGATTTCCCACGTGATGTTTTACAATAGAGAAATTTCAGAATAGAGAGTCAAACAGATACGGGAACGGCCCGAACTAGCTCTTGACTGAAACTCACAACTAGACCCGAAGTTAGCCGATCTCATCTAAGAAGCTGAAAACAGAACAAATGCAAATATCTCGGTTAATATTCGAGATACTGAATAAATGAATAGAACAATATTTATAGAAACTTTAATTTGCAATAAGATTGATTCTGTACAATTTTTCGATCCGACGCATAATAACTGAGATATTTCGAATTTTCGAAAATCCTCCCCCCTCCCACTGGTCCGATTTCAGCCGTTAACGAACTTGATCTTTCTTTTTAAATAAAACGACTAAATGTTGAGTTTGGTAACGATTAAACAAAAATTGCGACCGCTAGAGCGGTAACAGACAAATATATATATATATATATATATATATATATATATATATAGATATATATATATACAGACATTTATTAATATATACATATAGTTTTGAATGGACCTCATTTTTGTGATCTACTGGGTAGAATTGATGGACATTTGAGGATTTTTTTTTGAAAATCGTGTCAAGAGTACAACAGACGACAAATTGCCCTTAGGTGAAATCTGCTAAATTCTCTTTGGAAAATATAGTCTCTATTAATGACATCACTTTGATCTTAATTGCATATATCTCATACAGAAAAAGTTTGATAAATACTATATTTTTTATTTGCTAGAAATAAGATGTTTCATGATATCCATCTTATTGCTAATATGAGATGAGTAGAAGTGTATACTTACTGAAGGCAATATCTTGATTAATATTCAAGATATAGGATAAATATATGGAATATCATTTATTGAAAATTAAATTTGCAACATAATTGATTTAGTTAGATATAATGAATGAATAAAATACTTACTGTTATTATTAAGGTACCAAATTTATAACTAATGTCAATATTCTTTTGTTCAGGGAGAAGATTCGCTCTCTCCAGTTCAGGAATACCTATTTTCTTAAAATATTTCTTGTTTGAAGTCCGTACAGTAATACATTTGTTCTCTGGTTCTGCAGTCACAGAATAAACTTCTAATGGATATGGTAGATTTCTTATTCTCCACTCCAAGGCTTTCTTGGTGACTCTTTTGATAATATAAGGCTGAAAATGCAAGCAAAATTATACGTTAAAGTGAAAATTATATAGGCAGTCATAAAGTAATATTTTATTCATTTCTTAATTAAAGTTTTACCATCCAGACTAGTAAATGAGTCTAAAATATGAATGTTGCTGTTAAATTTGTTAAAACTTTAAGTAATTAATTCTTTAACCTCTATTATTTATTAATTGCAAACAAATAGTAAAAGGATAAATGAGACAAATTCAGAAACAAAATTATAAATGCAAATATGCAGTAACAAATGGGGAAAATTGGGCAGAACAGGGGAAACACGGACACAGTCAAAGAATGAAAAGATTTTGGAAGAGAAAAAGAATATAAGAAAATTTTGTTAATCATACAGAATTGGCTTGTTCTTTTAATCCAACTGAGTCGAGGCTGGTTGGGTCTGGCTCAGGATCTCCAACTTCTATCTCCCAGTGGCCTTTCTTTGACAGATCATTACCCCATTTCCAAGCTCGCCTGAGTAAACTGTTTGTCTCTATATTGTATTCTTCTGCCATTTCTTCGCCATCTTGGAATTTGTAGTGCACCTTTTTCTTACCTATAGAAGTAAAAATTATATAAATATAAATAAAACTTATTAAACTTTGAAATTGTATCTGATAGAATAGTCTACCTAATTGGCAGATCTATAGTTAAATTATTTGATAAATGTCCCCTTATATCAGTATTTTAAAAATTAAAATAAAACACACTGAAAAATACATATTATCATATTATAATATGAAAAAATAAATGTATAAAATGGTGAAAGTTAAGAAAACAGGAAAATAGACAAAAAAAAAGTCATCTAAGAGGAAATGCATTCAAGATGGAGGGTCCTTTGCTCTAGCTTTATAAAATGGTTAATTAATATATACCTAATTTAAATTAATAAAAAAAAAGAAAATAATTCCAAAAATATAACCCTGAAGCTTGTCTTAATCATTTTGTTGTATAATTAAAAATAGAAAACAATTATTAGAATACATCATTAAGGCGAGTGAGGTAATAGGAGGAGAGAAATGTAATTCATGCTGGGCTGCCCATAATCATTAAACATATATTTCCTTCATAATTAAATTAAAAATTCTAAAAAAGAAAAGAAAATTGTCTGCTCATTAGCCTATGAAGGGATAAAGACCTCACTGGCCATTCAGCTTTGGTGGGAGGTCAAGATATAAGGTTGAAACATTCTTTGTCATATTGTGGTGGGATTACAGATCAAAGATCAGAACTTCATTATTCAAATAGACAAGCAATTGTCTCATGATGCTGAACATACGCCAAGGAATGGATAGAAATCTTTCCTTCAAGCCCCGTAACCTATGAATTCAATGAAAATGCAACCCTTGAGTTTGAAAGTAACATCTCTATTAAAGTAATCCGTACAGTATCTGGACTGCTACTGGGGAACACGAAAATGCCAAGAAATCCTTATGCATGAATTCAAATGCCTTTATTTTTAAAGATGATTTTAAAAGCTTTGTAATGTTGGATTGTGAAACGGAGGTTATCAATAAAATATTTCCAAGCCTCTGAAATGAAGAGTGTTAGAAATATATAGTATAATGTTGAATGTTCGTCTTGTGAATTATTAACGTTTATCTATTAATAATATATAAAAGTGTATATACAAAAAATAGACAATGCAAAAACTTGAAACTATTAGTGTCCTAGTCCATGACAATTGTCCTAAAAATGTGGCAGAAATTTCATCACCAATTGAAAATGATTTTATCACAAATTCTCAATATCTAAAAAAAGTATGACAACGAACATTGTCTTGATGAAATATAACATTTGGATATACTTGTAGACTTCCACGGCCCTTGTCAATATTACAATCAAGGTCTCCAGGTATTGACCATGTCTTCATGTTTCTGAGCGATGGTTCTCTAGACATACTTCTAGCTTTCTCAGAGACAGAGGAGGTGCATCCTATTCAGGTGTATGTAACTGCGTTGTCTGGTGCTGTAGTCTGTGCCTCCCCTAACAGATATCTTCAGGTACACTCCAGGGCCTGTTCCTTTGTGATTTTCTCTTCTTTGGTTACAGGCTGTTTTCTAGGTGGGGTTACAAAGTTTGCTCAATCTATAGGCATCTTCTTTGTTGATGTAGAATAAGCAATAGAGATAATGAAGTGCCCAAACAACATCAGCGAAATGACACTTCAATCAACTATATATCACCCATTTTGAAATTGTACATCATATATTTCTAAAGATTGATCAACAAAAACTTCTATATTAGAAAAAAAGGGTCATTATGAGCATTATGGCAAAATATTGCCAAGAATTTACCCCTTAGAGCTAAAATGAATTTTGGGAAAGTGTTATTAATAAAGACCATATATTACAATAAATAACAATATGCTAAAATAATAAACCTAGAGTGGCGAGCTCGATTCTCGCCTGGGCAAAGGAAATTATTTAGTGACAAAATTCATTAAATAACATCCTAAAATCCCACCCTGGCTAGAAAAGGGTGGTAACCTGTAGATAACCCGTCCCGATTAGCCTAAGTTGCAAAAAGTGGACGTTAATAAATAATAATAATAATAACATGCTAAATTTCATGAATTTATATAAATTCATTAAAAAGATCAAGACCGTGTAGTAAGAAGTTCAGATGAATAGTTGAACACAATCGTGAGACTGTAAGACTCCTTGTTAGGGACAATCAGAAACTGGGGTAAATATATATTTTCTTTACATGCTTTGAATAGAATACATTTGTAATATAAAAAAATGTCATTAAAGGCTTTAATGTTCAGTTCATTTGTTTCTCTATAGGTTACCAAATGGAGGCCGAAATACTCTCGAATAAACTCATTAATAGCAAATCTTTGCCAATTCTGCTAGCCATAAACCAGTGATCCAACTGTTCTGCTTAAAACTCAAAAGAAATATTCAACAATTCGCAACCAAAACAATGTGTTCTGTTGATAAAACATGGCAACCTTTTTCATAAAGGAATACACACATTTTGATATAAGCCAGTTGTGTGTCCATACAATACCTTATTATTAATTAAAATGTTGTTATACTTTTCAGCTGTTTAAAGGAGGCATAATATTATAAATTAATGAAGTAATTCATATATCAAGAAAGTTGAAAGTTCATAAATCATGAAGAAACGGTTTTTAAGTTAATAGGGAGATCTAAGAGATGAATGCTTTAAATATTTTAAACTTTGTGATAATAACAGTGAATTTAGAATCCACATGAAATTAATTTTAAAAAAAGAGGCTTGAATACATTTTTTGAAAGAATGCAATATATCTTCTAATTATAAATGGTGAATTCTAAAGGGGATTGTTTTATAGAGTAATATTGACAACTTTTAAGTTTCATTGGGATTTGTCTGTTATCAAAGCTCCCCCCTCCTGTACTAATTCCTGGAATTAATTAAAAACGTATTACGTAGTAACCTAGGTAATTCAAATAAAAACAAAATATACAGACAGAATATTAGACTTTAATGAAGCTTAGGACGAGAAGTTTAGTTGCTCGTCTCCCCCAAACATAAAGGTATAAATCGTTTTACAGATAAGCCGGCAGCCAGCCACTTACCATCTTGAATCAAGCAAGTTTTTTCAGCAGTGCGCACTCTCGTCATCCAATCCATATCATTAATATCGGTGCGGAGTTAAAGTAACTTACTATTTGACATAGTAAATCACGAAAAAAACAACTGGTAACTATTGATTACATTAGTTATCAAACAACAGAACCGTTGCTATATGTTAAAACACTATATGGAACCTCCTTGTCAATAGCGCCCTGAGTGCCGTGGTTCTTTATGCGTGAGGTTCACTTAGTTAAGTTGTAGGTGATTAATTATCTATGAAACGATCGAACAAAATACCAGTTGGGTAATTATATGTACTAATTTACTCTAATTATTTTTTTAAAAAAACTGTAACGCTTCAGTCTGTAGAAATTGCGCCAAATAGTAAACATAACCTCCCTGCGTCTTTTCTTATAATCCCAATGAAAATCTCCTGAACAATGTACTTTGTGCGAGGATTAAAAACAAATAGTGTATTAGTCCGCCAACATATTTATTAGTTTCTATCACATTATATTTTGACAGGGACTGTTTTTCTTGTGTAGTCAGAAGTGCTTTCTCAAAATGAAAAGGAAACCTATTCCCAAAAAACGCAATAAGCCTATTGCTAAAAAGCCTAATAAGCCTGTCGCTAAAAAGCGTAATAAGCCTAGAAATCGTGGAAATGCGAATGCAAAAACCAATCTCTGGCTCTTTAACAGCATAACTGCTAAGTGAGTCTGAAATTACTTATAACTTCTATTGTTTATACTTCCTAAGTTAATCCTCCTTTATTCACATACTTATCTCAACAAAATAACACACCCATATATATAGAATGTATTTTAACTATGTTGTTTTAAACATAAGGTTATTCATAATTCTTGAAATAGATTCTGACTTACTTCCTACAACACAGATAAAGCACATCATGGATTCAGACCGATTTCATTATATATTATTACTGTTAAAAAGCTGATGATAAAACAAGTAAACAGACTGATTTTAATAAACAAACATTACAGTTTGTATGCTAAGTTCCTTTTAATGCTCTTGTGAATTACGTGACAACAATCTTCTAATAGTTAATCTTATATTTAATATTTAGCATCATTTGTATTTCATTATGGCAATTTGGATTTAAGTTAAAAGCAGTTATGTTTGCTTGCTTCTTGTCTGTAAATCGTTTTAAGCTTATAGTATGCTAAAAGCTCTACAGTATAGTATGATTATTTAATCTTTGGCCTCTGCACTATCCTAGCTTTGTTTACTTTTCTTTTGAAACCGTGCTTTGGCTGGAGTATATAAGAAGAAAATTGTTACCTTCTGAGGCTTGCATTCACTTAAAGGCTGTAAATGATTTTCTATTCAGTTTAAGAGGCATTTTTTTTATCACATAAAACAATTTACATATATAAAGTTGAACCTCATTAATTCAAAGTGTAGGTCTCAGAGATAGTTTATTTATTGAATTATAGAGGTTAGTGTGGATGAAATTCGAATCGCAGGGGCGCATCTATTTAGAAAAACTCCCTTCAGAATAATTTATTAATAAACTAATGACTACTTAATACATTAGTTTTGTTGTAACCGACAAACAATAGGTACAAACAAACTTAAAAATAGCAGTGAAACATAAAACGATGGTCTGAAACAAAATTAAAAGCGTCGACCTTAATCTCACATGGTATACCTATAGTGGCGAGTTCGATTCCCGCCCTGGACGGAATCCACTAAATTCTTGGTCTCACCCTGGCTAGAAAAGGATGATAACCTTTAGTAACCCGTCCCAATTAGTTTTCGTTGCAAAAAGTGGACGTTGACAAATAATTTTTTTTTTTTTTAGTGTTACACAAAAAATACATTTCCATTTCCTTTATGGCTACACATTTCTTGACTTTTGCTCCCTAATGCCGGTGGCACACTATCCTGTTTTAGTGTATTCTGTCAAACCGCCCGACACTCACTGGTGTGTGAGTCACATCTTCAGGAGTAGTTCAGCTTCCATCGATAAGAATTAGAGTAGGCCTTCATTTTTTCTGTATGATCATTCTTTTGGCTAAAGTGTAGTTTAGTCCCCCCCCCCCAAATGCCAACTTGTTTTGTCACTGTCTAAGGATCCAACAAATTAGGTGAGTTAAAAAAAATTAAGTTAAAATTAAAATTCCCACCCTCGGTTAAAACCACCGATGGCGTATTTTGGAAATTTTTGAATGCGGACACTAAAGTCTAATGTGTTAAAAAAGATAAAGTTAGAAAAACAAAAAGGCTGCGGTCGTCATTTTGAAAAGTGCACCACCAAGGGAGTGTCTAAACTACACTTTCACCCATTCTTTTAAGTGTCAACATGATAGGAATGAAAGATTTTACATTTTAGCAGATTTCCCTTAAGGGAAATCAGCTATTGAGGTTGTACTCATGACGGGATTTTCAAAATTTTTCTTAAACGTCCATTGATTCTACCTAGTAGATGACGAAAATGAGGTCCGTTCAAAACTGTATATATATCTATCTATCTATCTATCTACATATTTGTCTGTTACCGCTGTAGTGGTCGCAATTTTTGTTTGATCGTTACCAAACTCGATATTTAGTCGTTTTATGTAAAAAGAAAGATCAAGTTCGTTAATGGCTGAAATTGGACCAGTGGGAAGGGGAGTTTAGAGGGGAGGATTTTCTAAAATTCGAAATATTTCCGTTACTTTACGTCAGATCGAAAAAGTGTATAGAATCAATCTTATTGCAAATTAAATTTACTATAAATATTGGTATATACATTTATTCTCTATCTTGAATATTAACCGAGATGTTTGCATTTTTATGAAATCGGGGCGGATAACGGATGAGAGTAAAACTTCACGTGGGAAATCTGCTTAGTTTACACAGCCCCTGCGTGACGGCCTTTTTTATATAAGGATAAAACCATATTACTCCAAATTTTTCAAATACTATCAAACATCTATACCATCTTTTGATCAGCTTCTACAAGTTTTGAGGTAGTACATATGAAAGTCAAACAGAAAATTCAAAAGTTCCATCATTGCCGAACAAAAGTTGATATTTGAAATAAGTTAAATTAGGCCCTTAATGTATATGTATGAGTATATATGCTTTTGTATATATACATATGCAGGAATATACAGTAGTTAAGGTATGTATTATTAACATATCCCAACGTTACCCGGGATACATCAATAATATAAGTACTTATTACGTAAGGCTTCACTATCCACAATATTTTTGTATATCAAATGTTTCATGGGCTATAATGATGAAATTGAAATCTTTTATTCAAAATTGATTCCTTGAAAGTGTCATAATATTCCATCAGTTTCTTTTGTTAACATCAGCTGATACTAACCTTACAAATTTAGTTATTATTAATAAGAACCTTATTGAAAAATCAGCTGTTATTTGAGGATATATTTGTTGTTTTTAGTGAATTGTAATATTTTTGTTTATATAACAGTACTATTTGTATTCTGTCTATGAGATCATCAAGCAATAGACTGTTAGTTATATATGGATCAAACAGATATCGCTGTTGACACAATAAATCACTTCAAGAAAAAGACTGAGTGAGTGTATAAAGATAGGTTATACATGAAAATTGTTGCTGTATTCATTGAATTAAACACATTCAGTTTTATTTATGCAAGATTTTTTTTTTTTTCTATGAGTAGCCATGCAACAGATTGTTAATTAATGTGAAATATATCTATTTCCATTAACTTATTATTAAATATTAAGAAAAAAATATGTTAAACATGTTTTGGTATTCTTTAACAAAAGTATACAAATATTAGTGTACATAGCACAATAAAAATACTTCCTTACATAGCTTGGCTGGTTGACAATGGTTTTCTGTCTCAATATTTTGACAGAATTAACCTTTGTGCCCCAGTGTCATGAAACCAATGGTGGTACCAATTAACCACATTAAAATGTTAACCTTCCAAGTAAATGGCCAATGGTAGAAGTGCATATTGGCTAAATAAATGAAAAAAATGTCAATATTTTATTGGTATATTCATGGAATATTAGTTTGACAGCCAGTAGTTCGAGGTGAACATTTTGAAATTCATAAACCTAAATAAAATTTATAAATGTATTGTAATCACAACTTATGACTTTTTAATAAATTAATATTAACAAAAATATTGGTGAACACAAATTTTGTCTTCCAAGTAAGCACTCACTCCTGTCTGATTTAGTGAAGTATCTGAAAGGAAATCTGCTAATATCTAATTACACATTTAAATGAGTGTTTATTCAGCTCCATATCAATGCATGCTGGAAATGCAGTTTAATCCCACCCTTGGCAGCACACTTTTGAAAATGGCGACTGTTGCCATTTTGTTTTTCTAACTTTATCTTTTTTAACACACTTAATTTGGTGGGTCCTTAGATTGCGGAGGATAGACTTTAGTGATCACATTCAGAAATTTCCAAAATACGTAATCGGTCATTTACACCAAGGGTGGGGACTTTAATTTTAACTTTATCTTTTTTAACACACTTAATTTGTTGTAAACTTTTCAATGGGTATCATACTAACAATATTTTAATTTTTTCAAAAGTTCTCCAGACCTCAAAAATTGTTATCCACTTACAACTTCATCTTTTAAAAAATCATCTCTTGGAAAGCATTATCCATCAGTGGCTTAGGAAAATATAATTTTATTTTTTAATCCATCTTGTAGTTTCAACTAATAAGCTTGTCATACACATTTCATATTTACTATATACATAGGCGAATCAAATGAAAACCTTAAAAGAGCTGAGAAAGTTATGCTCAACTTTTAAGGCTTTCATTTGATTCACCCTCGTACATCAATATTTGATATGAGACATTTGGCGATTTCAAAAAATCTTTCTGGTCCTCCCTCTTCCTCTATAGCCAATTTTCTTCCTTCAAACACTGTGGTTTAGAATAAAAAATGATTATTCATCCAACATTTTCTTGTAATTAATTTAGTCTAGATATGTTAGGATTTTGAAAAGAAAGACATTTATTTTTGGGTTGAAGTCCTTATGTTCTTAATTTGCTATTGCTTTCTGCATCCTAAGTAATCATCTCCAGCCCTATATGCTTCAACTGTGGATTTTAAGTTATCATTTACCATAAAAAAACTCATCTGTTTTATTTTTTAATATTAGTGTATAAACAAGCTTATGTTAAAGCTAATATAATTGAATATATTGTTTGTTTTGTATTATTACTATTCAGATGGCTGTGAAACTATTAAATGAAGTTATAGATAGGTAAGCCTTGATTATTTAGTTATCATTGTAGAGGCATTGGTTACTCATTATTTATTATGAAAATATTGATGCCAGGCATATTTTGTGTTTATATATTATTTTCTTTGGCTTAATTTTGAAATAATTTTTAATTGTTCAGGTTTCTTACTCAGGTTTAGGCGTTAAGGCATGCGTTACAATTAATGTAATATTTACATGTGATTTTTTTCTTCTTAGTTACAATGTACTTTTACTCTGAGTTTATTCACTCCATTTTATTATTATTATTTATTAACGTCCACATTTTGCAACTAAGGCTAATTGGGACAGGTTCTCTACAGGTTACCACCCTTTTCTAGCCATGGTGGAATTTTAGGATGTTATTTAATGAATTTCGTCACTAAATAATTTCTTTTGCCCAGGCGAGAATCAAACGCCACTCTAGGCTTAGTTTTAATTTCACTCTATTTTAATTAATACATGATCCATGTCGATCTATAAATTGGTGAATTACAGAGTGAATCATTTCAGACTTAGACCATTATATTCATTTAATTTTGTTATGCTGGAGCATTGATGGACTGAATTTAAGAAAATTGCTTAACGAGAATGGCTTCTGTGGGCTGACTGTGAATCAGACCATTACTTCGTTTTGCCTAGAATAAATGAGACAAAGTCTTTTAGCAGATTTCAGCTATTGAGGTTGTACTCATGATGCAATTTTCAAAAAATTTCCTCAAATCTCCATCAACCCTACCCAGGAGATGATGAAAACAATATATATATATATATATATATATATATATATAAATATATATATATATATATATATATATATATATTTGAAGGGGTTAAAGTTATAGTGGTGTAAGTCACTTTATCATCGTTTTTAGGAAATTAGCATAATGCAAAAGGTATTGTAGTTAATTCAGTAGACAAGTTTTTGTGATGGTATTGTTTTAGAGGTTTTACGTAGGTCCAAACTTAGTGATTAGGCCTGATTTGAATTTTATTTTGCTCAAAAGTTGTACCTCACACACTAACCAAAGTCACTTGCACCACTGTGGCTTACCAAAGCCTGTGACATACACCACTGTATGACCTAAAACCAAAGACTTACACCACTGTGGACATCAACAAAATGAGGTAAAGTTGACTTGCACCAAAGTATAAGAACAATACAAACAATTTAATTTTTTATCACGAATGGATTCTTAATTTTTTTTTAACATGGCAAAACGGATTCAGTCTATTTCATCAGGATTTGTGGTTTCCACAATTTCCAGAAGTCCAACATCTACAAGCTCCTCACCTTCTTCAATAGTGGTTCGCAGGGAAACGAAGAAATCATGTTTCACTGGTTGAATGTAAGGCAGAAGATCAAGCATATCTTTCTTTTTAGCCTCGGTAACAGGCCTTCCCCTTGGGTACAAAACATCTTGAGAAACATTGGCCAGAGAATGTCGCCTACCGGGCCTTGCTGCCTTTAGATTTAGTTTAGAAAACGGGATATCCTCATTCACAGTTTCTTTGTAGAAGAGAGTGTAAGGTTGATCTTTCAAAATTCGTATCCATTGAATTTTCAACCAATTAACAGCAATGTTGTTCTCATTTTTCTTTCTTCGCGTGATACAATTTTCCAACTTTGCAACAGATTTGAAATCCTCTTGGCCCATTTTCGTCAAAATGAATGGATTGTTCCTTCGGCACTTCTTTGTTTCTTTGAGTATTCTCGCATGCATTCAACACTCGATGAAAATCGCGGAACAATTTCAACCACACTGGTGTAAGTCTGACTCACGCCACTTTAGTTATCAACAAAACAGATGATCCATTATCAGTCCAACTTGTGCTCCCGTCTAACGACGAAATGAGTGAAGCTCTTACTTACTCCACTTTTTCTATAAACAGTTTTTTATTTCTACATCGCATTTCTGTGCCTAAGTCAACTTCTACCGAAAATTGACTTACACCACTTTGACTTTAACCCCTTCATATATATATATATATATAGTTACCAAACTCAATTTTAAACGTTTTTGCCAAAAGAAAGATCAAGTTCATTAATGGCTGAAATCCGACCAGGGGAGGGGTGGGTTTAGAGGGGATTTCGAAAATTAAAATTGGGCAAGGGCGAGGGCCAGGCATAAGAAACAAATGACCCGAGCGAAGACTTGCATTAGTCTGGAATTTAAGGATCCATACTACATGGGATGTTTTAAATTGTGCCAGAGATCCTGGCCCTGCAAGGACTGTAGTGCTAAGGAGTTAGTTAGTTTTGACTGGGAAGAAACATATTATTTTTATTAATCAATAACTAAATTTCACTTCAAGAATGTTACTTCATTCTTCCAGGGAAGATGGGTGGTAGAGGAACGAATCAATCTGGATGTACACAGTAGGTCTGTTTTCCTCTATACGTTTTATTTAGGGAAAGTGCACTTTGCCTAAATAAAACTCATTGTAGAGGAAAAGAGTTCTGTTGTGTACATCCCGAATGTTATTTCACTTGAGGTAAACATCTGTTTCCAAGTTCTACATACTTTTCGTTTCTTAAAAATAGCAAGCAAATAGAAAAAATATATATTTAATAGAGCATCATATTTTGTTTGTTAGTAAGATTTAACTATTATAAACCTTTATTACTTCCAAACTGCAAGCTTGCCCAGTTTATTTGCCTGAAGCAAAACTAAAGCTATTTATTGATTTATATATTTAAGTAATAACTTGAAATTAAAAGCAAAATCCCTAACATGATACTTCTGAGACTCTTCATGACAGGTTGTATTTAGTTTGTCTTAGAGTTGTCTATATTTTGGATACTTCCCAACAAATACCTTTAGATCGTATTTCCTCTCATATATTGTCTCTACTTTTCACATCTTGTTGTATGTATTTCGACCATTTTACATTTTTCGTTAAAAATTATTTACTGCTAAAAGTTCAGAGATATCACTTTGCCACTGAAGAAAAAAAAAAATCAAGTTTAGTTGATTTTCTTGGAAAGTTAAATTTCAATCGTTTGATATACATAAAGGTAAATGAAACTAGAAAACACCAAGTACTTTTGTTAAAGAATCGATATTTCATATAGTAGTCTGTTCCTTCTCAATAGATTGTTAGATATTATATTGGTAAAAAAATAAATAAAATATATTATATTGATAAATATTTACCCCTAACGTGCTAGCCAATAATATGAATGCTGATACATTTTTTAACTTTTTTTTTTTTTTGTAAATGCGAAATATAGTGCTTTTCAGAAAAAAATACTAATGTAGTTGATTAACTATGATGCATTGCATTGTTTTGTATGGATTTTTAGCTTTAATTTTCGATATAGATTAACTTGTGCCTTTTTATTGTACAGGTGGTTGCCGTATGCGCCCATAGGAAACCAGGTACCAGGAACTAGGTTCATTGCATTTAAAGTACCATTAAAAGAGGTAAGATATAATTTATCATAAATTAATTAAAACATATTAATTTTTCTGTTTTTGTTCATAATTATTGTATGTGTGTGTCAAGGGTAATTTTGTGTGTGTGTGTGTGTGTGCGTGTGCATGTGCGTGCGCGCACATGTATGCATGTTTAAAGAAAAGGAAAACACCTCCTTTCAGTTCTAGTTATTTGTTTATAATTTGCACATTTTACATTCACAATTCATATTGCTCCAAAACAGAAATTGAACTTTATAAAAACCAAACTTTGAAAGGCAAGGAAGGTTACACAATCATGCTGTCATGCCATGTAGAATGTAGAACTCATAATTAATTGCTATTTAGTTCAATAGCCAAGTAGTTTTATTCATTGAACTTTTAGTATGCAAGGTGTATTTAAATATGTTCTGTGTGATATCATTTAAAATTTTAAGTTCTAGATTACTGAATTTTTATTTGATCAATACTGTACTCAATATTCAACCGTTTAATACAAGATTATCAATCCTACTTCCGAGATGACCAGAAAGTCAGTCATGCAGCAGCTGCATAAACTAACAGATCTCCCACATGGTGGTATGGAAACTCTAGTATCTCACCAAATATTCTCTATTTCTTAACTTGGTTAATATTTGAGTTATGAAAAAACGTATAGAACAACAATTGTGCAGAATGATTATTTTAGCAAGATTGGTTCTATAACTTTTTGATCACAATAACAAAGATATATTGAGTATTCAAATTACCTCCATTCTAAACCCCATGTCCCCATTTCATGGTCTGGTTTCAGGCATTAACAGATATGATCTTTAGTGTTGAATGAAATGGTCGAATATCTAGAATGGTATAAATCAAATTGTTTTTGTTGGCTGTAATTGGACCACGATGGATGGAAAGGGTTTGGGGGTTGAAGGAGGGGGAGTAGAAAATTCAAAATATTTTTGTGATATTTTGAGTTGGTTCAGAAACTTTTATATAACCAATCTTGTTGCGTATATAATTTTCTCCCTTTTGCGTAATATGTATTTTCTCTAACTCAAATATTAATCGAGTTATCTGTATTTTTTTGGCTTTAGCCATCAGGGAACCCCTCTCCCCCACTTCTCATTTTTACTTTGTCTTACTACTTCATCCCATTCCTACTGATGGGATTTTCACATGAAGCAATTACATCTTATGTTTAGCTAATATTTAAATTCCTTTATACATAGCTTTCTTATTATTGGAGAAATATAGAAGAAATGGTGAGATGAAATCATCAGTGGGTCAGTTAGCTTGCTTAGTTTATCCAGCCTCTTTGTGACAGACAATCTATTTTTATTTATTTCCACCAATACTACAGTACCGTAAATGTTACATTCATTTGAGATATTGACAGACACTACCCATTTTACCAGACTTCCCTTAAGGGAAATCAGCTATTGATGGTATACTCATGACGCAATTTTTGAAAAATGGCCTCATACGTCCACCAATCCTACTCAGGAGTTTATGAAAACAAATATATATATATATATATATATATATATATATATATATATATATATATATATATATATATATATATATATGCACCAAAAATTGTGAACACTAGCGTGATCATGACAAATTTTATATATATACACTAGCTCAGATACCGGCTTCGCTAGGGAATTCACTTGAGGCTGAATGATGATGGTATTATTTTGGCAAGGGTTTACTTTGCACAATATTTTGACATTTACCCGTCCCAGTGTTTAGTTTAAATACCGTCGCTTCTGTGGATTTGTTAATAATAAAATTATTTTTAGCAGATTTCCCTTTAAGGGAAATCAGCTATTGATGTAGTGCTTATGGCGCGATTTTCAAAACCTTTCTTCTAATGTCCATCGATCCTACCCAGGAGATGGGACAAAAAAAATGAGGGTCCGTTCAAAACTGTTTATATATATCTCTATATATATATATATATATATATATATATATATATATATATATATATATAATGTCTGTTACCGCTCTAGCGGTCGTAATTTTTTTTTAATCGTTACCAAACTCGATATTTAGTCGTTTTATTTAAAAAGAAAGATCAAGTTCGTTAACGGCTGAAATCGGGCCTGGGGGAGGGGGGGGGTTTAGAGGGGAGGATTTTCGAAATATCTCCGTTACCATAGTCGGCTCGAAAAATTGTATAGAACCAATCTTTATTGCAAATTAAATTTACTATAAATATTGTTATATACGTTTATTCTCTATTTGAATATTAAACGGAGATATTTGCATTTTCAGTTTTCACCAAACCGCCACTTCTACTCATGTTACGTAAACAATACTCTGCTACATAATAAATCACATTATTGGAAGTTTAAATACCAAAAATTGTATTCAAGAGACCTTTATTATACGAGATACATGCAAATATGCCCTGCTGGACTCCCCACCATCTTAAAGTTTTGGACTTACTAAAATTTTATTGATTGAGATAACAATTTTTCAGACTCATTATTAATTACAGTACTAGATATAGTAAAATAGTTCTCAATAAAATAATGATTTATATTTTGATATATTTCAGTAATTGTTTTTTTCCTTCCGGTGTGAGGCAGAGGTTAGGTTAGAAAATGTAAACAAACGGGGTCGGCCCCCGTTTGTTTACATTTCTAACCAAACGCTTCCTGTCGGCAGGTTATTGAAATTGGATTGAACATTTCTTATTTCCGTTTGTATTTATTCACAGTGGTGTTGTGTTAGCAGTATGTATATTTATCTATTAATAAACATCACGTGGGAAATCTGCTTAGTTTACGCAGCCCCTGTGTGTGACGGACTTTTTTATGTAAGACTTCACTGTTCTCCATATTGTCAAATTTCCCGTTTCCTGTACATTATGCATAGATTTGAATTATTAAGCACAAAATATTAACATACATTTGAATTAGTTTTTCCGGTGAGGTACCTTGTAGTTCCAAAGAATTTGTTGAGCAAATTTCACTAAATAATTAAAATAAACAACTTTGTTATGTGCATATTTTCCGAAACCCCAATAGGAGACGAATATATAACTATTTTTAATTTCATGTCTCCTATATAACCCCCACTCCTGCCCGTCACTAGAAATGTTAGTATGACTTATTATAAGGAAGGACGTTAGTGCTAATTCACATACCGAGTTTGGTTTAGTTCGGTTGAGTCTTTTGTGCCAAATAAAATTGTTTGACTTCTGCTATCACTTTTTGGCGTATAACGCCTTTATAATTAGGTATATGACAAAAGTGTATATGACAAAAGTTTCTCTAAATACCAAAATAAACAACTTTTGCCTTGTGCAAATTTGCCAAAACCTTAATAGGAAACGAAATATCACTATTTTTAATTTCAGCTCTTCCTTTATAACCCCCACTCCTGTTCGTCTCAGAGAATATTAACATAGCCTAAAGTTCTAAGTTAAGCTAGTAGTAATATACATACCAAGTTTCATAATATTCGGTTCAGCTGTTTATGCGTGAAAAGGTAACAAACAAACAGACACGAAAGAAACAAAATGCACTTATGGTGTCTATGACATGTGAAACGAAAAGTTATCGTGAAATTTCGCGAGAAAAAAATCAATGTACAGACAGGAGGTTACAATTTTATTTTACAATACAATTTTTTCATTTTCCGGCTTTAGTATTTAGTGTAAATCTCGTTTATACGTAGTTATACGACAAAAGTGAATATAACAAATCATACTTTAATTAACAAAATAAACAACTTTTGTCGTGTGCATATTTGCAAAAAAAAAAACAGTAGAAAACGAAATACCGCTATTTTTTTAATTTAAGGCCTCCCTTACAACCCCCACTCCTGCCCGTCCCTAGAATTGTTTGTGTGGCTTATTATTAGGATCTCGTTAGTACTAATTCACATAGAGTGTTTGGTTTAGTTCGGTTGAGTCTTTTGTGCCAAATAAAATTGTTGTCTCCCGCTATAATTTTTAGCGTATAACTCATTTATACTTCCGTAAACGACAAAAGTGCATATAACAGAAGCTACTCACTTAAATTACAAAATAAACAACTTTTGTTATGTGCATATTTTGCTGAAAAAGCAATAGGAAACGAAGTATTGCTATTTTTTTAATTTCAGGCCTCCCTTATAACCCCCACTCCTGTTCGTTTCAGAGAATATTAATATAGCCTAAAGTCTAAGTTGGGTTAGCAGTAATATACATACCATGTTTCATAAAATTCGGTTCGGCCGTTTAAGTGTGAAAAAGGTAACAAATAAACAAACAAATAGACACGAAAGAAACAAAAGTCCGTCACGCAGGGGCTGCGTAAACTAAGCAGATTTCCCCTGTGAAGTTTTACAATAGAGAAATCTGCCTAATGAACAACTGTAGTAGTAAGAAACCTCTAAACCTAAAACATTATTTAGGGCGTAATAACCCAGTAGTTTTCTAGCCCCAAAAAACAGTTAACCTAACCTCTAAACCTATTCACGAGGGGACGAATAGTTACGAAAACGGCCACCAGAGGTCACGGCGGGAAAGTGCGAACATAGCCACTACTGCCGAGCACATGCAGAATTACAAATGCAAATATCTCAGTTAATACTCAAGATAGAGAATAAATGTATAGAACAATATTTATAGTTAAATTTAATTTGCAATAAGATTGATTCTGTACAATTCTTCGATCTGACGTATAGTAACGAAGATATTTCGAACATTCAAAAATCCTCCCCTCTAAACCCCCCTCCCACTTGTCCGATTTCAGCCGTTAACAAACTTAATCTTTCTTTTTACATAAAACGACTAAATATCGAGTTTGGTAACGACCAAACAAAAATTACGACCGCTAGAGCGGTAACAGACAAATATATATATATATATATATATATATATATATATATATATATATAGATATATATAGATATATATAGATGTATATATAT
This sequence comes from Riptortus pedestris, assembly GCA_019009955.1. Taxonomy (NCBI): domain Eukaryota; kingdom Metazoa; phylum Arthropoda; class Insecta; order Hemiptera; family Alydidae; genus Riptortus; species Riptortus pedestris. Next base: position 43,491,127 of record CM032232.1, on the reverse strand, counting down.
ACAGTTTGGAACGGACCTCATTTTCGTCATCTCCTGGGTAGGATCGATGGACATTTGAAGAAAAATTTCGAAAATTCCGTCATGAGTACAACCTCAATAGCTGATTTCCCTTAAGGGAAATCTGCTAAAATGTAGTTATGGTGTCTATGACATGTGAAACGAAAAGTTAATCGTGAAATTTCGCGAAAAAAAAAAAAATGTACAGACAGAGGTTACAATTTTATATATATATATATATATATATATATATATATAAATAGTATATATATATATATATATATATATAGTTATATATTTGTCTGTTTTACCGCTCTAGCGGTCGCAATTTTTGTTTGATCTTTCCAAAAACTCGATATTTAGTCGTTTTATGTAAAAGAAAGATCAAGTTCGTTAATGGCTGAAATGGACCAGTGAGAGTGGGGGTTTAGAAGGGAGGATTTTCTAAAAGTCGAAATATTTCCCGTTACTATACGTCGGATCGAAAAATTGTATAGAATCAATGTTATTGCAAATTAAATTTACTATAAATATTGTTATATACATTTATTCTCTATCTTGAATATTAACGAGATATTTGCATTTTTATGAAATTGGGGCAGATAATTTTATGAGAGTAAAACTTCACATGGGAAATCTGCTTAGTTTACGCAGCCCTGCGTGACGGACTTTCTTTTGACTGATTGTGTATACACAATAAGCATAACGTTCGTACCTCTCGTACGATGAAATAACTGCTATTCTGCAAGCTGTATTACACTCTGATCCGCCTAAGCGTTTATCGGGAGCAAAAATCCTCACATCAGCTCGAGGTGGACGCTGCTGTCTGCAGCTCGCTTGTCTCCCGGCGATCGCTTCTTGTCTTCGGCTAGCCCCGCGCACCAATCTGTCTTCTTTCTCAATCACCCGTCTTTGGCGACAATAAAAATGGGCCGTAACACAATATATATATATATATATATATATATATATATATATGTGTGTGTGTGTGTGTGTGTGTATATTTGTCGGTTACCGCTCTAGCGGTCGCAATTATTGTTTAATCGTTACCAAACTCGATATTTAGTCGTTTTATAAAAAAAAAGATGAAGTTCGTTAACAGCTGAAATCCAACAAGGGGGTGGGAGGGGGGGGGTTAGAGAGGAGGAATTTCGAAATATCTCCGTTACTATAAGTCGGATGGAAATATTGTTTAGAAACGACCTTATTACAAATTAAATTTACTATAAATATTGTTCTATGCATATTTTCCGTATAATGAGTATTAACTGAGGTGCTTGTACAGGGTCCGGCATATAAATCTGACGATTTTGTAGTAATTGTTATGTTGGCACCACTTTCATTGAGATGGCGGGAATGATGTACATCGACAGGTCTATTCTTGCCATTTCAGTAGCCAGTATTTCGTGGTCGGTGTGAACATCGAGCGTTTGTGATTGAAGCCTATTTTAAAAATAATGACTCAGTTATTTTAACACAGCGTTTATTTCGCAGACATTTCAATTTAAATCGACACGCGCCTGTTCCCAGCAGAAATTCGATCTTGTTGTGGGTAAAGAATTTTAGGAACACGTCGTCTGCTTTAAAAACGAAACCACCAGGACGAAAACGGACTGTGAGAACGCCTGAAAACATTAACGCGGTAAGAGTAGCTGTTACACGGTCTCCACGACGTTCAGCAGCGAAACATGCTGTTGCGCTAGCCATTTCTTGATCGAGGTGTACGACGAATTCTTCATTCCGACCTGAAAATTCCATCCGTATAAGATGATGTTAGTGCAACAACTTAAATGGCAAGAATAGACCTGTCGATGTACAACATTCCCGCCGTCTCAATGAAAGGTGGTGCCAACAAAACAATTACTACAAAATCGTCAGATTAATATGCCGGACCCTTTATTTCATAGTTTTCTGCTTTCAGTAAACCCCCACTCCTACTAGTGTCATATTAATAATAAGCTATTATACGAGTATCATGAAGCACTTCATTACAAGGTTAAGTAACAAAAAGTTTTTTCGACAAAGCTTTATTTTTACGAGATACAAACAAATACGTTCTGTTGACCCCCCCCCCTTCTTTTGTTCTTGGATTACAAAATTCTGTGTGATTGAGATAGATGGATTCCCTTAAGGGAAAATCTGCTATTGAGGTCGTACTCGTGATGCGAGTTTCGAAAAATTTCTTCAAATGTCCATCGATCCTACCCAGAAGATGACGAAAATGAGGTGTTCAATATTATATATATCTATCTATATATATATATATATATATATTTATATATATATATTATATATATATTATTATATATATATATATATTTATTTATTTAATTTATTTGTCTGTTAACGCTCTAGCGTCGCAATTTTTGTTTGATCGTTACCAAACTCGGACTGTAGTCGGTTTAGGTAAAAAGGAAGATCAAGTTCGTTAATGGCTGAAAGCGGACCATTACAAGGGGGGGGTTAGAGGGGGGATTTTTTGAAATTCGAAATATCTCCGTTATTATGCGTCGGATCGAAAAATTGTATAGAATCAATCTTATTGTAAATTAAATTTACTATAAATATTGTTCTATACATTTATTCTGTATCTTGAATATTAACCGAGATATTTGCATTTGTATTCTGTGTGTTGTCGCCAGGATTCGGCTAAGTTCGAACTTTCCGCCGAGAGCTCTGGCGGCCGTTTCCTTAACTATTCGTCCCTCGTGAACAGGTTTAGAGGTTTCTTACTAGTACAGTTGTTATTAGGCATATTTCTCTATTGTAAAACTTCACATGGGAAATCTGCTTAGTTTATGCAGCCCTTGCGCCACAGATTGTTTTTTCCTAATACGATGGTGTTATACTTGTTGATTTCCTCTTCGGAAAATCTACCGATTTTTCCATTTGTGAGGTTGGCACGTATGGAATATATGTCTAGATGAAATAGAAGAAAGAAATGAGATAGAACTAGAAAAAAAAAATAAAAAAAAATCGGTGTGAGAATGGGCCCAGATGGTGCAGTACCTCTACTTTCCCATAACTCCCACACTCCCAGCTCTGGTCTATGAGTTAATTATAGGCCTATAGTCGCTGTGACGATTGACGGCAAGGCTCTTGATCGGTATCTATCCCCCGTCTCTCTTTACCACATTTACCCTCCAATTTGATCCCGCGCCATCCTCGTTCACAAAGGGATATTGGTTTTATTGTCACAAAGGGATATTGGTTTAATAGGAGGTACGGAAGTCGCAGCGTGAACTATGCTGATTTCTCACCTGCTGGAATGGTACGCTGGTCATCTCTACTTTTGCTGATTTCCCTCAATGCCAAAGATCATTTTCGTTAATGGCTGAAATAGGACCATCAGATAAGGACGATGGAGGGTTCAAAAATGCAAAATACCTACATTATTATGACTCTGATGGAAAAAGTCCGTCACGCAGGGGGTGCGTAAACTTAGCATATTTCCTACGTGAGTTATACAATAGAGAAATTTCACGAGAGTCGAGCAGTAAACGGCGGAACGAGCTTTTGGCGGGAAAGTCACCCATCCGTTAGACGCCCAGATTTTAATAAAAATGCAAATATCTCGGTTAATATTAAAGATAGAGAATAATGTATACAATATTCATAGTATCTTTATAGTAAATTTAATTTGCTGCAATAAGATAGATTCTGTACAATTTTTCGATCCGACGTATAGTAACGGAGATATTTCGAATAATTTTCAAAAATCCTCCTCTCTTAACCCCTCCCACTGGTCAGATTTCAGCCATTAACGAACTTGATCTTTCTTTTTACATAAAACGACTAAATATCGAGTTTAGTAACGAAGTAACGATCAAACAAAAATTGCGACCGCTAGAGCGGTAACAGACAAATTATGTGTGTAAATATATATATATATATATATATATATATATATATTATATATATATATATATTGGGTTGATGCTAAAATTAATGCAGGTTTTCTCTATTGCGATATCTTAATTCCAATTGTGTAAACAAAGCAAATCCTAACATTGATCATTATTATACCTAAACAAACCTTATCTAATACCCTCTCTTTCACCATGAATTTGGTCAGTAAAATCGTTTTGTTCAAAGGTCTTAAATCAAAAAATGTCGAAGTGCGATTTCGTCAAATTCATTTTTACGAATTTAAATTAGGGCGCAGCGCTGCGCAACGGCTCGTAATATTAACGAAGTGTGGGGGTCCGGGGCTATTAAAACGAGTGCATGGTGCAGCGTTGGTTCCAGAAGTTTCGCAGTGGAGATTTCGACCTCGAAGACAAGGAAGGTCGGGGCCGTCATTTTGCTCTTGACCACGAACCAGCTGAGGTCAATAGTGGAAGAAGACAAAACAACCAAAACCACCCGAGAAATAGCGGTAGAGAACTCGGCGTACACCAATCCACAGTTGTACGCCACTGGAAGCAATTGGTAAGGTAAAAAAGTTGTCCAAGTGGGTGCCACACCAATTAAAGGACCCCAAAAAAATCGCCGATTTGAAATCTGTTCCATGCTTGTGACACGCAATAAAAATGATCCATTTTTCTCGATCGCATTGTGACGGACGATGAAAAATGGATCTTATACGGACAACAGAAGGCGTTGTAGCCAATGGCTGGGCAAAGGATGAACAACCGAAACCTTTCCCGAAGCCCCCAACCTGCCACCCAAAAAAAGTTATGGTCACAGTTTTGGTGGTATACTGCTGGTGTTATCAACTACAGCTTTCTCAATCGAGGGTGAGAGACTATAACTGCTGACCAGTACTGCCAAGAAATTGACAACATGATTAAAAAACATTACAATGTTTTGCCCAGCATTGAATCGGAAGGGACCTACCCTTCTCCATGATAACGCCAGACCACACATCGCACAACCAACGCTACGACGACTGCACGAGTTGGGCTAAGAAAGTTCTCCCACACCCACCTTATTCACCTGACCCTCTCTGCTACATACTTCCACTTTTTCAGGCATCTGGATAACCTTTTTGAGGGAGAAAAATTTTCAAAACCACGATGAAATCGAAAATTCGTTTTGTGACTTCATTGAGTCCAGGGATTCAGATTATTTTTTCTGGTGGAATAAGAAAACTTGTTGAACGTTGGCAAAAGTGCATTGATTCAGATAGAAATTATTTTGATTAAATATATATATATTATATATATATATATTTATATATATATTTATATATATATATATATATATATATAGTTTAAAGTAAAGATATGGCCTAATTTTCAATGAATATTAAAAACCTGCATTAATTTTGCATCAACCAATATATATATATATATATATATATATATATATATACACACATACATACATACATACATACAATTTTGAACGGACCTCATTTTCGTCATCTACTAGGTAGGGTCAATGGACATTCGAAGAAAAAATTTCGAAAATTCCGTCATGGGCACAATCTCAATAGCTGATTTCTCTTTAGGGAAATCTGCTAAAATCAAATATAACCAATCTTGTTGTTGTAAATTTAATTTTCTTTATTATTATATATTAGCGTCCACTTTTTGATAGCGCACGAGATGAGATCGGCTGATGTCGGTTCTATTCGTGAGTTTCCGGCCGAAAGCTAGTTCGGCCGTTTCCGTAACTGTTTGGCTCTCGTGAAATTGGCTTAAGAGACTCATGTAAGCTTCTATTTTGTGAAATATATGCAACTACGTTCTGTTGATAACTCCCCCCCCCCATCCTTTAGTTCTTGGGCTACTAAAATTTGAGTGGTTGCGATAAAAATTATTCTGTTGCATTATAAATTACAGTACTTGATATACTAAATAGTTTGCAATAAAGTTAATATGTTATATTCAGAAATATTTCAGAAATTGTTTTTCTTTCCGGTGAAGAATATCCCTGTGTATCTGTTCAGCTCTGAGTGGTTGGCAGACCTATTTGTTGACAATTCAGAAGCAGTTTCCGTTTGGAGCTTATTAAAATTAACTGAAAGATTTTTCATTACCGCTTGTATTTAATCACGGTGGTCTTAAGTGTTACTAGTTAATTGTTTGCAGATTTTTCTATTGTAAAACTTCACGTGGGAAATCTGCTTTGTTTACGCAGCCCCTGTGTGACGGACTTTCTCTTAAATATTAAATGAGACTTAGGGAGTATTCCATTTTCAGCCTTTAGTAAACCCATTCTTTGAGCCATCGCACTTTAACCAACAAGTTAATGTAACCATCTTATTCCTTCCGTAAACACCCAACAGATCATTATTAGCTGCATTATGCATCTAATATGCATTCACTGTTGTTTGATCATCAATTAAGATTTTGTTGACCTCTCACTTCTACTAATCGGGTTTTTAGTTGAAAATGGAGAATATATGGTGAGATGAGATCAGTAGTGTGCCACATCAGGACGTGAGAATTCTTCTTGATCTACGCAGCCCCTGCGTGATGGACATTTTAGCAGATTTCCCTTAAGGGAAATCAACTATTGAGGTCGTACACATGACGCAATTTTCGAAATTTTTCTTCAAATGTCCATCGATCCTACCCAGGAGATGACGAAAATGAGGTCCGTTCAAAACTATATATATATATATATATATATATATATATATATATATATATATATATATATATATATATACATTTGTCTGTTACTGCTCTAGCGGTCGCAATTTTTAACTTATCGTTACCAAACATAATATATAATGGTTTTATACAAAAAGAAAGATCAAGTTCGTTAACGGCTGAAATCGGACCAGGGGGTTTAGAGGGGGAGAATTTCGAAAATTCTTAATATCTCCGTTATTATGCGTCGGATCGAAAAATTGTATAGAACCACTCTTATTGCAAATTTAATGTTATATAAATGTTGCTATACACTTGTTTTCACTATCTTGATTATATTTGCATTTTTTAGTTTTCGGTCTTCAGTAAACCCCTTCTCCTACTCATCTCATATTAACAATATTCCATTATGTTATGAAGGACTTTATTTGGTTAAATATCAAATATTGTTCTCATTGAACTTTTAATTTTTGAGGTAAATGCAAAAATGTGACACACGTGAGAAATCTGCTTAGTTAACGCAGCCCCTGCGTGACGGACTTTGTCAGTAGTGAGAAGGTTATGTAAAGTTCAAATTTAAATTGGCCATAAGATGTTTGATGGTTCAGGTGTTTGACTATTTTGGTTTTTGTCTCGTTAACTGCGTCGTCATCCATTCTAAATGTACACGGATTTGTGTTTTCATTAGTGACTGTTTTATTGTTTGAAAATAAGAATTAACCGATTCTCGTCTCTACTTATTTGCAATTGTTGACATAGAAGCTCTAATAAAAAAATATAATTGGGAATGAAAGTGAATCTTTTTTTTTCTTCTTCTGTAAATATAATTTTATTCATCTGTTAATGAGTGCTATTATCCAAACATTTTTGTAACTATAATTCTAGGGAACTTATTTGTATTTTATATTACTTAATTCATTGAATACAGATATATTGTTTTATCAATATAAATTAAAAACAAATTTATTTATACTCTAATAGGCATATATAGAGCAATCTCCATGCACCATGCAGTGTAGCCTCATTGCAAAACTAAATCACAGGCGCTTGGTGAAACTCACCCGCAACACAATGGAGTCGAGCAGATTCATCATCTGCTGCTATATTTATATGTTACAGTCAAGACTGAATTCGGCAAATGACCAATGTTATTCCCCACAACGGGGTCTGGCTGCCCCACAGTTTCAGAAAACACATTACCTCGAAGATTGATAACTCTAATTTGGCAAATATAAAATGAGCGCACTAGGCAAAACTCAATGCGCTGTGGATATTTTTGTTTTTTGCAGTGACAGATAAATTAATTGTATTGTCCTTATAAGTAAATAATATTAAGATAGGCCTATCGTCAAATGTGAAAATGGTATTGATATACGGAATAAACTAGTTTAAATACGTAAAGGAAAGTTTAGTGTTACACAAAATTGTCTTTAAACTGAAAGAAATGTATGTTTTACAATATTTCACATAGGCACTTTTAATTATTATGCTATTTATTTTCGTCCACTTTGTACTACTACGTCTAATTGGGATGGGTTATCTACTGGCTACCGCCCTTTTCTATCCAGGGTGGGATTAAGGATTTTATTGAATGAGTCCGTCACTAAATAAATTTCTATTAAGATTAAGAGTCTTAACTCGCATCTTAAGTTTAAAATTTATTGTGAGCTTATTGTACAAGCTATGTCTCTGTATTACGATACATATAAAATTGAAATGTTAACATTAAGCAAAATTAGTCATCGACCGCCTGCAGTCCGAAATTATACCCTCATTGAAGACCACACACTCTGCATCTAATGTTTGCAGATTGATTCGGCAGTTTTCAGTTTGAGCTGCAGTAAAACTGTCCTGGAATTGAGGGATTCCACGCATCAGTTTTTGAACCACGTCGTGCGTGGTGCTGTTGTAAACGTTGCGTTGTTCATGTTGTCGTTGATAGCGTGTATAAAAAATGAAAATACTGATTTCGAGTTAACTTTTTTCAGCTCTTCTCTAAATGAATAAATACGTAGACTTAATGGAACATTAAATATAATAAATTATGTCTTATTGGTCTTGGAGTTTATATATGTTTTAGGGACTTAGGTTAACCATGTGAGCAAAGCGTTGGTCTTGCAATCTCACTTGGCAAACCTAGAGTCGTGAGTTCGATTCTCACCCCGTAATAGGAATTTATTTAGTGGTAAACTCATTAAATAAAATCCTTATTCCCGTCTTGGCTAGAAAATGGTGGTATCCTGTAGGAAACCGTTAGTAGCACAAAGTGGGTGTTAATAAATGGAAAATAATTAGTCTTTTTAGTGTTTATCAAATTATAGTTATTAAATCAATAGTTAAATGTCAATGGTCTACTTCGACTTTAAACTACCGCATATACCCTAATATATAGCAATTTATGGATTTGCTAATTACGCCGCTCTTGGGTGGTGGACTTTTGTAAATAATGTGAATGATTTAAGAGAAGCGCCCTTCATGTTATTCCCAATTATGTGTTTTAGCTGAGAATAATGGAGATTGATCTGGTGAATATTCGTTTCTATTTAAGTTATGGTTGGCTGATAATTTGTATTTACCATTATAAATTTTCAGCCAACCTTTGACTTTGGCGAAGGAGATGTTAAGAGACAAAGGTTATGATGGGGAAGGTGGGAGGGTTAATCAAATCATCTATTGTGTAAATTAAGCCCGTTGTTATTTTTGAAAAGTCCGTCACGCAGGAGCTGCGTAAACTAAGCAGATTTCCCACGTGAAGTTATACAATAGAGAACTCTCCATACGAGAACCAATTTAATAAAAATGCAAATATCTCGGTTAATATTCAAGATACAGAGTAAATGTATAGAACAATATTTATAGTAAATTCAATTTGCAATAAGATTGGTTCTATACAATTTTTTGATCAGACATATGGTAACGGAGATATTTCGAATTTCAGAAAATCCCCCCCTCCCGCTGGTCCCATTTCAGCCATTAGCGAACTTGATCTGTTTTTTGCATAAAACGTTTAAATATCGAGTTTGGTAACGATCAAACAAAAATTGGGATCGCTAGAGTTTTAACAGACAAATATATATATATATATATATATATATATATATATATATATATATATATTTGACATTTGAAGACATTTTTCGAAAATCGCGCCATGAGTACGACCTCACCTTACGGGAAATCTACTAAAACAAACACATCATCGAAGATACTATTTCGGCTTTATTCCTTGAATGGTCACTGACCCCCCGATCCTCTCCTGTTATTGGTATAAGAATAGACAACTAATGGTAGATGTATTGGTGTTTTAGTTTGAGAGGGACTAGGTGTAAATATAATTCCTAGTTAGCCATGGCTGGCCTAGGGCTGTAATTACTATAGCTGGAGTGTAGGTGGCCATGGGAAGAATAGACCATATGGTACGGCCAGTCATAACCCGTACCAGTTAGGATAGGCACTCCCTTGCAACTAGCCTATCTTGCTCCTAATACACACATTTTTTCTCTTTTTTTCTGAAGGATGCTCTATTTACACGTCAGTACTATTTCCTTAAGATTATTTAGCGCAAAGCCTATCTAGAATAATTTCTAGAAAATTGCGTGATGAAGTTTGGTGTTAAAGTTTGTTTTTGACATATAAAAGTGTTTATTAAAATGCTCTGTAGGAAGACTGCTATTGTTAAATAAATTATTACAATTGACATTTGTGGAAATATTTATTCAGTATCTGTCATGATCCAGTTTATGAAGGCGACTGAGAATTGGCTCTGGCAGTTAAACCTCTTGAAGAAAGTAACATAACTCTTGCAGAAAGGAACATGTAGTGTGTCATTTCATTTTGACCTATTTCTTTTTCCGTTCACCTGGAGTATCAGTACTTCATGTTGACACTACTACTTCGAAGATATATATATATATATATATATATATATATATATATATATATATATATATGGGGGGGGACCGGTGGTCATGTAGGTTAAGGGGTAGATCATCTACCATTGTAGTGGCCAAGTTGGAAGACGGCCGCTAGAAGACCCAAAACCCCCTCAGAGATATGCCATAGAATGAAATATAATTTAATAGTATTTTAGCCGTTGATTGATATTTTATTTAACTTAGTATATTCCCGTGCGATGGCGTATCTAATCTCCACATGAGAACAACCAATTCACATCTTAATATATTTTGCGGTTAGAAAAGAGTTACATACAAATTTTTTTGTTAACTAAAAATAAATATTAAGTATGAGAAAGAAATTGGTGTCAGTGTTCCAGTCCTCCAAACCATTACCCTCATTAAATTGAAGGTACCTCCGCTAATGGTGAACATTAGTTCACTAGATTGCTACCAGAGCGTGCTTGTGCCGCGGAGCTTGACTATTAGCGGGAGTCAAGAAGTAATACGTCTGACAGACCCTCGGGATGACTTAACGATTGGGACTCCCATAGATCCCGTTCACGGGCAAGATAACACTGAGTGAACTGGCCACTGAATCCGCGAGTGTAATGAGGCCCCTCAGTCAACTGGATACAACTGATTCTTGGTTAACGTGGGGGTTGTACGTTGAGTTGATCAGTCTACGTCAAATTTTGATCACGAATCCTTCGAGTCTCACTCGGAAGCGGCTAAAGAAAATCAAGATCTATAATATCAGTCGGAATATATATATATATATATATATATATATATATATATATATATATATATATATATATATATATATATATATACTAGCTGGCCCGGCAGACGTTGTCCTGCATGATATATCAAGCGATTAGGATATTAAATTTAATAATAATATGTTTAAAAAAAATCTTTTTTTAATAACGCAAAAACAACATTTGTTATGTTCACGTTTGCCTAAAAACAAATAGTAAATAAAATATCGCGAAAACTTGGTAGACAAAAAGAAAAGAAAAAATGAGAGAAGGATAAGAAGACGTTTTAGTTCTATGATTATCTCGTAGAATGCGCACTACACGTTCTTAAAAACAAACAGTTGTAGACCAATAATTGAAATAAATCAAAAACCCTCAACAATAATAATGCAAATACATTAATATAAATAAAGAAAAGAAAATAATTGCAACATTCAAATCAAATTAAAATAAATTTGGACAATAAATAACAATGTCTGAAAGTGAAAACCTCTCGCAGCTGAAAAAATCTTTATTTAGATGACATACTTATCTCTGAGGACATACATTAGATAAACATTCTTACATTTCATTACATTTCCAATAACCTCGCCCTTCGCCCTTCGACCGGAGACCTGCTCCATCTGCCTGGCCGATCTGCGGCGCTAAACCATCCGGGGCGTCACCCGAACGCGTATTCAAAAATTCAATCAAATCGGACCATCCGTCTAGGAGGAGTTCAGTGACATACACACATACGCTAGAATTATATATATAAAGATAGAGGTTTATTAGCCTGTTAACGCTCTAGCGGTCGCAATTTTCGCTCGATCGTTACCAAACTCCGTATTTAAACGTTTTACGTTAAAAGACGGATCATGTTCTTCAACAGCCGGAATCGGATCATTGGGAGGGGGGATTTAGAGGGGAGGATTTCCGAAAATTCGGAATATCTCCGTTAGTTTGAGTCTGATCGAAATTTTGCATAGAACCAATCTTTTTGCATATTAAAAGATCTATAAACGTTGTCATGTACCTTTTTTCACTGTCTTTAATATTAACCGAGATATCGGCGTTTTTTTAGTTTTCGGCCTTCAGTAAACCCCCACTCCCGTTCGAACTTGACAAATTTAGTACAGCTTATAACCATGGTAGAACTAATACTAATTCACATACCGAGTTCTGTTCAGTTCGGTTCAATCGTTGGTGCCCAATAAAATTGTTGGCCCCTCTTTACTTTTTTATTGTATATCTCGTTTATACTTTAAGATACGACAAAATTGAATATGACAAAAGTTACTCCAAATAACAACATAAACAACTCTTATCCTGTGCATATTTGCCGAAAAACCAATAGGAAACGAAATACGGCTATTTTTAATTTGAGGCCTCCCTCACGACCCCCACCCCTGCTCCATCTGCCTGGCCGATCTGCGGCGCTAAACCATCCGGGGCGTCACTCGAACGCGTATTCAAAAATTCAATCAAATCGGACCATCCGTCTAGGAGGAGTTCAGTGACATAAACACGTACGCTAGAATTATATATATAAAGATGTAATCAAGTTCGACTTTTAATTTTACATTAGCTATTAAATATCGAATTTGTTTAAAAACATTGCAGCTACTATTGTGTGTATGTGTTCTGGAGATTTACAGATGTTTTAAAGAGTGGAAAGTAAGCTGAAGAGTGTGGAGACTCCACTTTTCGGTCATGTCTTCTATCAATCTTATTGTTGTTAATTAATTTTACTGTTGTATTATTATTAATATTATATAAAAAGTCCGTCACGCAGGGGCTGCGTAAACTAAGCAGAGTGTTAACAGACAAATATATATATTTATATTCACAAACACACACATAATTTTGAACGGACATCAATTTCGTCATCTTCTGGGTAGGATCAATGGACATTTGAAGAAAATTGTTGAAAATCGCGCCATGAGTACGACCTCAATAACTGATTTCCCTTAAGGGAAATCTGCTAAAATAAAACTGAAGTGATGAAATAACAATACTGCCTACCGCTACAGGGTCCATAGGTGGATTCGATACTGTATAATAGAAAGCGGCGTTTTAGCTTTGATATTTTATTCTGTTTGCAGAACTAAGAACGATGATCATAAGGGAGCTCAGATGTTGTTTTCTAACATATCGTTATCGATTATTATCGTTTGTCTCTAGTTATAATGTGTTTGTGCTATCTTTATATTCTATTTCCTCCTGAAACAGGCTCTTAGAGCAAATTATGTTTTCTGCCTGACCTGATTCGATGGGAGATTTGATAAGTGAGGCGTTTTCAACAACTCCCTTCGCTTCTCAAAGGCTTCATATCTATCAATCTATAGGCTATATTGAATGTTCCGTTTAGGAACGAAACCTATCATTAAAATCTATTATTAGACTATCAGAGGTGTGTGTTTCTATGCTCTGAAGTTACCTTAGCGCTTAGTCGTGCATTCTCATTTCCTTGCCTATTATGTGTAACATGAAAAAGTGTTGTGCTGTCTAACATACTCAAAGCGAAGCCCAGGTTTTTACCCAGTTTAGCTGGACCAAATCTTTGCTATGTAACGAAAAAGTAAAGTTATATATACGAGTACCTGGCGCTAAAACGCGGTATATGTTTTTTTTTTTTTAAATTTTACAGGAGTACTGCTTTAAATGTGTCTTTGGCCAGACGCAGCTGGATTAACCACATCCAGTTATATTATTGTTATTTTTTAAAATGTATGTATCTTCCATTTCATTCCTTAAAAAAGAAAGATTTTGTTGTCCCCTATAAAATATATCGCCAAAGGGTACAAATTGTGAAGTCACTAGTTTTTAATTTATACCAAATGAATTTTCAGCGTCTTTTTAGTGCCCATTCATAGCCCAATCTTCCATTTTTTTAATAGTCCACAAAGACATCGAATAGGGGTATAACACTCTAGTGATCTCATCTCAGCACATATTCGGACTGAAATCCAGAAAGTGTGAATTAATAATGAGTTTGAAAAAATGCGTAGAGTAACCATTGTATAGCATCAATAAAATACAAGATTCGTTCTATAAAATGTTTCGATTTTCGAAATCATAAAACTGTTAAATGTCGAGTATGGTATAGATGAAATAAACATTATCGAGACAAGAACGCAAAACCTTCATTGATGACGTCATCGCACAAGGAATTTCCATGTATCTAACATAATAAAGGTCTCATGAACACAATATTTTGTATTTAAGATTAGAATAAAGCGGTTCATATTACAATTGCTTATTGTCGTCATGAAATGAGGAGGAGTTGGGGGGGGGGGTATTGAAGGCTGAAAACTAAAAAAATCGAAATATCTCGGTTACTTTTTTTTTTAAAGTTGAGTAAATATGATTAATGTAAATATGTCATCACATTCAGTCCATTCTTTGATGAACATTTTGCATCCTCACTGTTTAATTTTGGAAAGGTGACTCAAAAGTAAATGTTCGCAAAGATTTCCGTGTGTATTTTTGTTCGCAATTTTTAATTTGATTAGTCAGGTTGACGGGCTGTTGTGATTTATCAGATGTGGGTACGTTGGGGTTTTCATTAATAATAATTAATTTGGATAGTGTAAGTTCGTCCAGCTTTCTGCCTGCAATATTAGTTTGACGATTATTATATAATGTGTAATACAATGGCTGTCATATCCAAGAACTACATTACACTTTTTCTAAACGTGTTTAACTTTGGTTCAATTAATAATGTATGGTTGCAGTTATATTTAAATCTAGGGTTAGGATTAGGATTAATATGATTTGGGAAATCAACAGCTAGGTTATTATGCCCTTTATAGTAGTATAATGCTGTTTACAAGTTCCTGTTTTACTCTGTCTTAAATAATATCAACTAATATATTGTAAATACTGCTCTTGTTATATCCTATGGATATTAAATTTACTAATTTTCTATACAATTATTTCTTAACTAAATCTATAAATACATTTTTATTTATTTATATTTACTTAAAGATGAGTGCTAGTAACACGAGTTACATAATACACTTACTTATCCTACTTTTACTATTATAATAGTATATACACTTTTTTCATTATGCATTATATTACATAAACATATATTTTCTCCCTTACAAGTACATATTTTTAACAGGAATTATAATTAGCCAATATTACAATTAAATGACTTATACTTTTACTGCACGTACTTTAATGAATGTCAATTCTTTAATTCTATTTTCCGTATTTAATAGACATTCATTGATGGACTTAGTTTTGATCGCGGTCATAGTCTGCTAATTTTAGGATCGATAACACCGTCTATTAAAAGTCAAATTCAACTTTCATATTTGAAGCTTCTATGGTATACAGAAGATTGTTTCCTGTGTGGGAATTTTATTATATTAGGATTCCTTATTTTTATTTTATTTTTTCCAACTCTTGACTATAAATCAGCGTGGCTTTGACAGCGCGAATGGAATGTAAAAAACGCTCTTGAATTCCATTTTTTCCCAACCGTTGCCGGTTTTCAGGTGAGAAAAAGCGGTGACGGACGGGCTCTATTGTGTACCTTTTGGGGCGGAGTGCCGTTAGACAAAAACAAACATATATATGTTGTTGTGGTATTATTGTATACCACCCACCGCACTCTGTCTGGAGCCAAAAAACGGCCGACTCTCTCCGGGAGCCGCCCTTATCATGCTCACTCATCTCCGCTCAGCCCTGATACCTGTCCTTATCTCTGTTATCATATCAAGCCTATATCTACACCTCGTGATCGGCCGCTCGAATAAACTCCTCGTATTACTGCCTCTTGCCAACCGTCTATGTCTTCTTCATCTCTCATTTGCATCCTCACTGTTTAAATTATAGCCGAATCGTCTGTCAATATATTGTGTCTTCCTCTCGGCTATAACAACTGTATATTCCTCTCTATTTCTTCGGCCATTCTGAAGCCAGCTTTATAGTTCATTATGGACAACAAAAAAAGAAAAACATATTTTTTTCTGGTTTTGAGAGCTGCTCTGTAGGCGTTGGTCCTGTTATTCAACGAATTCTTTGCTACTCAATCAGCTAATACTAAAAAGTAAAAATTCCGTCACGTAAACTAGGAAGTTTTTTGCCATGCGTCCATGTGCATGATGAAATACTCTTGATATTTAAGCTTGGTCTTAACACAACGTGGTGGTGATGTTTAACAATATTTTGAAAATAGAATGAGCATGACTGCGGGGGGGGGAAAAAATAATCAGATCTTCAACTTCTCTTCTAGTTGTAGTTTAGTTGTTGCGAATCTTCAGTTTTTATGAAAAGTTAAGGCGTTATTTCCTCCTAAATGAACGTCCTAATATTTATGAGGCTAATTGTCTGTTGTTTTTTTGCAGTTAACTATATTTTTTTTTTCAGGCCAGGGTAAAACTAGGAACTCCTTCTTTTGCTCACATAGGGACTAATTCCTCGACTCCCGTTTTCCAAGAGAATTAAAATCACTTCCTTACCCAATTGTGGCCCAATAATATGGTTTGGTACTGATCACTTAACATTTTGCCAATTGGAGGTTTATGTACTTGACAACTCCACGGAGTTTGTACATATGGCTTGATATAGGGATGACATTCCATTAAACTAAGATCTTCAATGATAAAAACACTAAAATACACAAAAGCTAACATAAGTTATTTATATACATGCCACTGGGAACGTTACGTGCCCAAATCCTGGCTGTTATGTAATAACTTGAACGAAATGTTGAGGTTTATGTGTGGGACCTAACCTCTGTCAAGCTCCTAGCATTCTGTTAATTATTCGTCTTATACGGCACATTGTACTGCCTGTCAAACAGTCAAGTGTTGTTAGGTTTTACTCCTGGATTTTCCTAATTTTAAATATATACGGATTGAGTGTTAGAGTATTGTATGCCTATAGGTTGCGGTGTTGCTGTATGGATGGCACTCGAGGACTGTGCCTGCAGTTGACAGATTGTATAGTGGTCCTCCTCTCGAACCTCTCCTCTCTGTTTACCATCTACTATCCCTCTCCAAGTCATTGATCAGATACTTTTTATCCACTATTCTCTCTCTTCTTCCTAGCCTTTTCGTCAATTCGCTACCTTCATTCGAGTCTATGTCTAATATGACAAGTACCTTTAACTGCTAAGCTAACATTTGTTTTTTTATCTTTCTGCTTGGTTCATTACCAGAAAATTGTTTAAAGTTATTATATTAAAATAAATGTTGCATCAATGATGCAATGATTACTGGACCAAAAGTAAACTTTTTATTACCAGGTTATTTATATCACCTCACCAAAGTGATAAAACGCTTGTGTTTCATACCTATATTGTTTCCCTTTAATGAATTCCTTTAATAACGTGCAACAGCTCTCCGAGAGTTTTGTGTCTTGTCTTAAGGTTATCCAGGCATACCTTCTGTATCTTAGATTTCGTTCCTTCAATACGACCTACTTACCATTCTTCCAGTCTGCCATTTCCCTTGTTCAGATGATTACAAATCCATTAGCCTTTCGTTGTTTCTGATCCTGGTCTGTGCTGCTTTGTCTCGGTCCCAAATATAGTCCACACTCGTAGACATGTTGCGCGATTTTGGTCTCTGAGACGTGTCTCAGGTTGTCTACTAGACAGGTCTATAGACCGATCTCCGTCTACGGGCATGTTGCGAGACCAAAAATCGCAGGTCTAAGGTCTCCCGATTGGAATGGGAGACTTAATGCAACGTTAGACATATTGCGCAACATTTTGACAGTGTGGACGTACTCAGCGTCTAGATGCGAGACATCTTAACTCTGTTCCAGCTACCGAGTGGTGTGGTTCGGCTGTTTATTCAATTTTTCTAAAGTGTTTTAGTTACTTTGAAACATGTGGCCTAATGAAAAAGTTTTGAGTCTTATTGAAGATTACCACGTATCTTATTGTTTTTGGGATGTTGCGAGTCCTCATTATAAAAACCGGGTGAAAAAAAAAGTGGCCCTCGAATCTCTGGCTGTAAAGTACAATGTGACAGTGTTGGACGTAGAAAAGAAAATTCATAATTTAAAATATCATTCAACCGGGAGCGAAAAGAAATGACTTCGACGAGTGGGACCTCTCCCAAAAAGTCAACATGGTTTGCATACGAGTATCTGCAGTACATGAGGCTCGTGAATGAGTCTCCACTTACTAGGAAACGCAGTGTTACGGCCAGTGGAAGAGAACCTGGGAATGTTTCTCAAACTTTGTATCTTGCTTCATTATTATTCTTCCAACTATCAGAAGCAAGTCTTCAAAATCAGTAGTCGTCAGCCGGGTAAAATTCCGAAAACCCATGGCGTCTTCCGAATCTAGGTCCTTCTGAAAGTACTTTCACCAATGTTTACGTTTTCGTGTTTTCACTTATAATTACCAGCAGGAACTCAGTCCACACAAAACAAAGTCCTTATAATTGTTGGTCAATTGTTATGAACATGTAATAGAAATAGATATTTGGTGGCAGAGAAACCTAGCTATTATTGTAATGAGCTGAATGATATATTTGTAATTAATGTCTCTAAGAGCTATTTGCATGTTTATTTTTTGCCCATGGGAATGTATAGTAGCATTGATAAATGTTATTGTGACAGGTAGTTGTAATAAGGAGGCTCCGGGGCATTGATAGGCCCCTGCTGTGGTTGCCATTGGCCCTGGTGATATATATGGCGGTGCTTGATATATGGAATCTCTGCAGGTATCCCTCCCTCTCATTCATGTCGCGGTATTAGCTCTTCCCTCTTCATATTCGTCGGCTTTCCTCTTGCTACAAATTATTATTAAAAAAGTGTCGAGGTATCATCACCTCCAGATTAAAACTCACAACTTTCTGTTCTTACCTCTCAACTCTTGAGTATGGTCAATTTCCTAGCATTTCCATAGATCTGATGGTAATTCCTAATGATGTATTCTGTCCATCTACTTTACTAGATAGTCCTTAAGGGAAATCAGCTATTCTGGTTGAACTCAAGTCGAGATTTTGGACATTTTTTTTCTTGAAAATGACGACTTGTAAATTGGATGCCTCTTTAAAACTATTTGAATGTGTATTTGCGTGTGTGTGTGTGTGTGTGTGTGTGTGTGTGTGTGTGTGTTTTAATGCTCCTCCTGCAGTCGGAATTTATGTTTGGATGAGTACCAAATTCGATATATAAACGTTGTATGTAAAACTAAGAAGGAAAATCGTTCTTTGCTGATATCGGATCAGTTAGAGTAATGAAAAATCGAAATATTTTGGTTATAAATCTGTTACAAAAAATGTTATTTAACTAATATTTTTCATAGTTAGAGTTTCTATAATTATGGTTGTATAGATTCCCTCTCCCCCATTACTCGATTATAAGTTGTTATATCTCTTTTTTTTTCAGTCTTCAGGGAATCCCCGCTAATACCATGTTTACTTGTAAGTAACTGAGTCATTAAATACCCACATGTCCAGCTTATATTTCAATTCATGTTTATAAAGGTTTCTTACGCCGGGAGAAATAGAGAATAGATGGAGAGACATGTACACCCGCGTGCCATCCCAGCACGTGAGAAATTGCTTCGTTTACCCAGCTCTTGCGTAATGAACCTAACTGGTTATGGTCATTCAGATCATGGGAGTTAAATGGATTCGTCAATATCAATGGAAGGAATAAATCGAATTAACTTTACTTGTTCAGTGGCGTGGTCATGTAATTTTTAAATCTTGTAACAGCTTGTTCGGTGTGTTTTAATCTCACCGGATTTGGAGCATCCGTCTGCTTCGGGCTTTTAAAAGTGCAATTTTAGAGGTCGGTTGGATGGAATAGAACGGAATTTATTTTATTAAGTAGCCTCCAGATTGGTGCTTCGGTCAGCCACTATTTGGTGGATAAGCAACTTTATTCTTTATTGTTCCTTAACATTGATAAGATTCTTAGTCCCTTTTTATAATAAGAAATGGGCAGCTTCTCCAGAGAAGCCGAGGATCTCAGCTAGTAGAAAAAAGTCCGTCACCTAGGGGCTGCGCAAACTAAGCAGATTTTCCACGTGAAGTTTTACAATAGAGAAATCCGCCTAATAACAGCTGTAGTAGGAAGGGATCTCTAAACCTATTCACGAGGGACGAATAGTTCTGGAAACGGCCACCAGAGCTCTCGGCGGAGAGTCCGGAACATGGCGGGGTTCCGTCGACCACAAACACAATACAAATGCAAATATCTCGGTTAATATTCAAGATACAGAATAAATGTATATAACAATATTTATAGTAAATTTAATTTACAAAAAGATTGATTCTATACAATTTTTCGATCCGACGCATAATAACGGAGATATTTTGAATTTTCAAAAATCCCCCCTCTAAACCCCCCTCCCACTGGTCCGATTTCAGCCATTAACGAACTTGACCTCTCTTTTTACGTAAAACGCTTAAATATGAAGTTTGGTAACGATCAAACAAAAATTGCGACCGCTAGAGCGTTAACAGACAAATATATATATATATATATATATATATATATATATATATATATATATATATAATTTTGAACGGACCTCATTTTCGTCATCTCCTGGGTAGGACCGATGGACATTTGAAAAAAGTTTTCGAAAATCGCGTCATGAGTACGACCTCAATAGCTGATTTCCCTAAGGGGAAATCTGCTAATAAATATGTTGACGTAACTTAACATTTCTTCTGTTTCATACCTTCATAAAGTATTATGTAGCGTTCGTGCCCTCCTCTGCCAGTACATGCCTTACCTTAGTAGTACTGCCTAGTAACGCGTTGGTAGTTTGTGCCTTTAGTAATATTTTATGCTAAAATACTCTTATTAAGGCAGCTAGTTTAATTTAGATTCTCATTAGTCAGTATGAATGAGTAGGTTTTCCTGAATGAAGAGTGATGTGAATGGCATTGAGTGAGTTGTGTCTATTTCTGTGCGACAGTGCGTAGATCTACGTCAGAGGGGACTCCCATGTCTTGGTTGAGAGGCGATTTGGAAATATTCCCAATAGGTAGGCTCATCTGTAGGCGTCTATTCCTCTTTTAGATCTAGTGACAGTATTCTGGGAAGGCCCCCTGACTACTGGTGCCGATAGAGGTATCAGCTGGTATATTGCTGTTCCGAAAGGCTAGATTAGTCATTTAAAGTGAATAATACTCGGGGCTGTTAGCAAATGGTGTAAATGATTAATAAAGCAGTCCTAAAATAATGAATGCGTTTATTTTTTTAATAGTTTGTACTTTTCGAGGATATGCAGTGATGGTACAAAATTGAGTGCTAAGATTTGGTTACGTAATAAATAATCCCTGACTACTTGTTTACTGTGTAGTTGAACTCGCCAAATCAGCTACTCAAAATAGAACTAAAAACTACACATATTGTGCACACTAAGACATTCAAGCTGAAGGAAAACATATGATACTCAGTTCGTGGCAGAAATCTTGGTTTGCCACAACTGACAACAAACGAGGAGAACTGAAACATATACTTCGTGAATGGCCTTCCTTAAAACGGCTATTTAGAAGATAAGAAGTAGTTATAACTAGGTTAAGAATTAACCATTCTCGACTGACTCACACTTCGTCTGGAGAAGATGAATCGTACTGCAAACACTGTAACTGTAAACTTACATACTATAAATCATATACTAACTGAATGCTATCTAAGGACTCACATAGATCTACCATACACTTTGTCTGATGTCATACCTGTCGGTGGAGACCGTCGTCACTGGCTGATGGTCGAGTACAGCTGGCAAGCGCTTTCAATGCAATGACACCATCTTCAAGCCCGTCAAAAAGTTGTACTGAGTAAGATGTCTGTTGGTCAGTAGGTTTTATGGGTCTGGTCACCGTATTGGTTTGGTTACGTGTAGTTGTTTACGGCAGAAGTGCCTTCATTTTTAGCAGATTTCCCTTAAATATAATTATATCTTTGTCTGTTAACACTCTAGCGGTCGCAATTTTTGTTTAATCTTCACCAAACTCGTTATTTAATCGTTTTATGTAAAAAGGAAGATCAAGTTCGTTAACGGCTGAAATCGAACCAGTGGGAGGGTTTTTTTTCAAAAATTCGAAATATCTCCGTTATTATGCGTCGGATCGAAAAATTGTATAGAATAAATCTTATTGCAAATTCAATTTGCTATAAATTTTGTTCTATACATTTATTCTGTATCTTGAATATTAACCGAGATATTTGCATTTGTATTCTGCGTGTGGTCGCCAGTAGGCTATGTTCGGACTTTCCGCCGAGAGCTCTGGCGGCCGTTTCCATAACTATTCGTCCCTCGTGAATAGGTTTAGAGGTTAGGTTAACTGTTTTTTGGGGCTAGAAACTACTGGGTTATTACGCCCTAAATAATGTTTTAGGTTTAGAGGTTTCTTACTACTACAGTTGTTATTAGGCAGATTTTTCTATTGTAAAACTTCACGTGGGAAATCTGCTTAGTTTATGCAGCCCCTGCGTGACGGACTTTCTAACAAACTAATACGGTGACCAGACGTATAAAACCTACTGACCAACAGACATCTAACTCAGTACAACTTTTTGACGGGCTTGAAGATGGTGCCATTGCATCGAAAGCGCTTGCCAGCTGTACTCGACCATCAGCCAGTGACGACGGTCTCCACCGACAGGTATGACAACAGTATCATATATATTGGCGGTTCTAACCCTTTATTTGAATTACTTTGTCTGAATTACTACATAACATTAGCCAGTATATACACGGTGCATTACACTACTTGAAACGTGTCAATATTTTCAAAAGATTATAATGTAGGACAATACCGAAAATATTTGCAGAAATGAGCAAACTAAATATGATAAACGGATGGTAAGAATTTAACTGATACGTCTCTCATTCGTCCCAGTCGCGAAATGCGATTACTATAAGTATAAATAAAAAAAATATTGTGTAGTAGAAGTCTTCAATACTTTCAACATCCCAGCGCATATTTCAATTCAGCCTGACTGACATTGGAAAGACTCCCATAGTGCTAAGCTACCACACCTCAACTACCCATGCCCATGCCCCATGTAAACAACTCCTGACATTTCGTCATCTGGATATACTTAACTCATTTGGTGATTGACATAAGTTGCCCTTTTGGCTGAATGACAAAAATATATACAACACCTGTATGCGTGTGTATATATAACTTACATTAAAAAGTTGGTTTTCAGAATCAATTGTATAACATTTAATTTTAATTCTAGTTGTTAATTTTTTTCCCTAAGCAGGCATTTGTGATTTTGTAATTCACCTTATTTTTATAAACCCCTCTTTTTTCTTTTTCTTATTTCGGCCATTAAGGAATTTTGCATTTATTTATATGTAATTCATCAAAATTCGGCGTGTGTTAACGATCTCATTAAAACTTTGGCTCCTCAGTAATAATTTTCTCTCGTAGCAAAGACTCGATATAAATAATACTTGTCATTTGTGCTCGGCATTGCTTTCTTTGGGAGTGGGGGTTTTATTTATGCATGACTAATAAAAAAGTCTGTTACTCAGTGGCAGCATATAGGATACAGATTTTCCGGTACGGATCTATTCTCCATTTTTCTTCTTTTTATGTAGACAAGGATTAGAGGCTGAGGTGCTCCAAGTGAAATCGTGTTAGTTGGACAGGTTGCTCAGAGGTTTTCTCTATATGTATGATAGACTACATTTTTTAACCTTTAGTCGACTTCAAATTACTCAGTCAAACTGCATTGGATTTTCGTCACCTCCTGGCGAAGCTGCGTGGACACCGACCACTCCTTTGATACGTCTGATTTCATAGCACAGACAAAGTTTTATGGCTATTGTATATCCCTTGTTAGGGACTTTGAGAAATTCCTAGAGAAAAAGATTTTTTATATTGAAAAGTATGCCTAATTTGTTGTTGTGAGTTGCATGAGGGATGTTTAACTGTTTGAATGAAGAAAAGTATGGTATATGTAGTGATTAGTAGTCCTTATGGGAGGTCGTGACTTGTGAGGGCACTGGCTGAGTTATCGGCGGCTAAAAGGTGTAATTATGAAGAAGGAGGTGGCGAATCGAGTAGTAGGTTTTCAATTAGCCCTGCTCCATCTTGGGACATAAATACACGGTGAACCAGCTCATACATCTCACTAAATGACACACACAGATCACGGCCTGCTTTTAATTAGCAACACTTCATTATCTTATAATAGTGACGTGTCTATTACATCCCACTAGCACTAATCACTCTCATATCTTAGACCCCCTGGCGGTCTACACTTCTCTGAGACATTGGAAATACATGTTCCTTTGTGATGGAGTCGCCAGAGGCTCTGTGCCCTTAAAGATTCTTGATTACTTCAGATTTTCTGCTTCCCAGTTAATACCATCTAATTAGACGTATTACTGTTCATCAAATCAAACATTATTAATATTTCATCTGATTCAGTACACTCTAAGAAACTATTTGATTGGCTGTTAGCTGTAAAATAAATACTTTTAACAATCGTTACTTTTGTTGCCCCCACACTTAATCAATATAACAGATATATTGTTATAAAGGAAAAATTTCATATTAGACCACTGCAACAGTAGCGTTGATATGATTTGATTATATTTTGAAGTCCTATACGCGTATGTGTAGGATATAAACTATCTTTGAAGTACATCGATGTATAAAAGTGAACGCTCTGCCACAGGTTAAGGCTTAGTAAAGCGGCAAGATAGGATAACATTATAGACACTACTTATTGTAGATAGATAATAGAAATCCGTGAAGGAACCAGATTGGGCATTGTATTCAAATGTACAAAATAGAAATTGTTTTTCATTCAGAATAATACCTTGGTGTGCATCACAGTTTTAGCAGATTTCCCCTAAGGGAAATCAGCTATTGAAGTCGTACTCATGACGCGAGTTTCTTCAAAAGTCAATCGATCCTAACCAGGGGATGACGAAAATGAGGTCCGTTCAAAACTATATATATGTGTATATATGTTTGTTACCGCTCTAGCGCTCGCAATTATTGTTTTATCGTTACCAAATTCGACATATAAGCGTTTCACGCAAAACTAAAGATCAAGTTCGTTAACGACTGGAAATCGGACGGGTGGGGGTGAGGTTCAGAGGGGTAAACGAAATATCTCCTTTGTTATCCATTGGTTCGAAAAAGTGTATAAAATCAATCTTATTGCAAATGTGGTGTTCTATTATTATTATTATTATTTATTAACGTCCACTTTTTGCAACTTACGCTATAAATAGGTGTTCTATAAATCCTGTTATATACATGTTTTCTCTGAATTGAATATTAATCGAGATGAGTTCATATCTTAGTTTTCGGTCATCAGTAACCCCCTACTCCTACTCATGCCGTATTACCTAAATGCATTTATATTATGAAGGACTTTACAAGAACCCAAAATGCCAAATATTGTTCTCATTGCACTTTTACGTTTTGAGATAAATGTAAATACGTGACGAACCCGTGAAATCTGCTTATTTAACGCAAACTTTGCTTGACGTACTATTTTTATTAATTATACTCATTTTTAAATCATTGAAAAAATAAATTAAATAAATTTGATAAATAATCCATTTATCAAAGAGCACAAACTGTCCTGTCTGACTGATAATTTTATACCATTTATTCATCTATTAGTTATTTCATTTATTGAATAGTTGGCTATATTCGGTACATCCCGAACATATACCATTCAACTTATGGTATAAGGAATACTTGAGTTTAGGTAGCACCGATTGCTATCAGGTAACCAGTCTCGTTAAGTGTGTGTTACTCAATAGAATCAAAAGGACAACCTCTTGTCGGTCGGCAACGAGATCATAGACGATAACGTGGGGATGGGTGTCTGCATTTAATAAAAACAAAGCTGGAGATTTAGTTTTAAAACGTGGCATAAAGCATAGTGGCGCCAAATATGAAAGAAAAGTCATGTGGCGAGGTTGGCCACCAAAAGCTTTAGATGAGCTCCTTTGCAGCTTGGACATTTTAAGCAAATAAATATCATAAATATAAAAACCATCTTAAGTAATAGAGCTATTATTTAAATCTGTTAAATCAAATTAAGGGTTGGAACCGCCAGTATAAATGATACTGTTGTCATATCTGTTAGTGCATACCGTCGTCACTGGCTGATGGTTGAGTACAGTTAGCAAGCGTTTTTAATGCGATGGTACAACTCTAGACGGCTTGAAGATAATGCCATTGCATCGAAAGCGCTTGCCAACTGTACTCGACCATCAGCCAGTGACATACCGTCGTTACCGACAGATATGACAACATTTAAATCTGAGTTATGGCGTTGGTCTTGACGCCTTTGAATAACCTAGAGTCTAACGATTCTATTCTCCCTTGGGCAAAATTAATTAATTGAAGAGCTTAGTAAATAAAACATTAGTTTCACCCTGGCTTAAAATCAGTGGTATTCTGTAGATAATACACCCCTATTACCTTTAGTAACATAAACTGGTTGTTAATTTATAACAACTCTGTTATTCAGGAGTTCCAATAGCCATTATTTAGATATTTGTTTTATTTTTCTGTATCTATGTAAGTGAGCTACAGAAGTGAGAATAATTAAATTGCGATGTAACTATTTGGACTTGTGACTAAACAACTTTCGACATATTGGAACCTTTTAAATGCGAAAAAGACCTTCTAACATTTCTTGGAAAGAAAGAAAGAAAAGTTTTC
This sequence comes from Riptortus pedestris, assembly GCA_019009955.1. Classification (NCBI taxonomy): domain Eukaryota; kingdom Metazoa; phylum Arthropoda; class Insecta; order Hemiptera; family Alydidae; genus Riptortus; species Riptortus pedestris. The sequence continues at coordinate 43,464,296 of CM032232.1, read as the reverse complement.
GCGAGAAAGAACTATGGTTGCTTTTGATAAAAATTGAAAGACCACTTGTTTGTCGGAGAGAGGAATATGAGAGAGGGCAGCGAACTATGTGGAATAGGTTTTTCCATCTTTCTCGGTGGAGTTAATGCAGTTAGCGACGTGGAAGTTGGGCTGATAACGAGGATTTACATTAAACCGGGAGGGTTGGGGACCCTCCGCTGTGGCCGGATCATGGAGAAATATTTCCCAGACGTCTAGGGTCAATACATTCATTCTTTATCTCTTATCAACCCTCTCTTATCCCAGTCTGGCTTTTTAAAATGTATTTTTATAACCCCTTTAACGGTAAATTCCTTGCTTGTCCAATCCAATCCTAACTACTTAAACCTATAAGTAATACCTAATTTTTAGGGTCCGTCGTCTGGCCAGAGTATCGCCATTGTCTCCCTCCGCCTTTTTGCAGTCCTATATTCTCATCGAGTAGTCGTAAATTCATGAATTTTGACAGGCATTTTACACTGTGATTTTTAATCGTTATTTGTAGGGAACCACGAAATTCGTCTTAACTCATGGGGCAAAATGCAATGATAGCAGGGCTGGGAATGGATTATTGATGATCCCCATATTTCGAAATACTCCATTATAGAACTGAAATTGTTTTAGAATTGATTGAGTCTGAATTTTTATTTGCAAAATTTCTAAAATATGGATACTAAAGTTTATATTTTACCGTATCTCTTTTCCTCTGAACCCCAGATAGAGTTAATAATTGCATCCTAAGAATATTTACCCAAAAATTTCGAAGTTACTTTATTTTGATTAGTCCAGGATTTGAGATGAAACCACGTCTCCAATCGTTTGCGAAGTCGTCGACATTTTTGTATATATATTCAAAAAAACATACACACACGTACATCCATTTGCAATTAGTTACATATTAGAAGAGAGAAGTATTTTTAATTTAATTACGAAGTATTGCGTAATATACGAGTCTGAGTATTGTGGGTAGCACAGGTAGGTAGACGTTTGTGTCTTCTTGTCCCAACTGAATTGCGACAGATAATAATTTTAGTTTACCCAGCACCGCCATGATTTTCTTTAACTAATTGGGGTCTTTTAAAAATCTAGAAATTACCCTTATACTATATTTCATATTTTTTTTTTTATTGTAAATCATGAATTGTTTTTTCCGGACTATTTAATCCTTGTTTTAGATATTATCATTACCTGCTTTCAAAACTAAACTAGCTTCCTATCGACTACTCTCTTACATTGTGCGTCTGGTGGCATTAATTTTATTAACTATCTTAAACATTTACTTAATATTTTCCTTCCGAAAATAATATTTTTAATTTTTAAATACAACGTATGTCATTGTAATTTGAATTTCTACTTAGGGGATTGTATGTTACTTATGCCCTCGACATAGTAACCCAATGTGGAGGGATTTTATTTTTCCGCACATCATATGCATTATATGAATTATATATTAAAAAAAAAAGATGAAAGATAAAACCGGTGTGAATTACTATTTGGTCGAATAACATCTGTGATAATTGTATTTTAAGCTGTTTTCGTCTTTGTGTCGTACCTATAGCGGCTATTCAGTAGAAAACAAACTGGTCCTTCTGGCCGGATATGAACCAGCGACCTATGTATCTTCGAACTTTAATATGTAGAATTCATACAGGTTGAAGTGGTACAAGGACGAATTCGCAGTGAAGACCGGACAAGTCCCTGTCTGGTCAATCCTAATAGTATCACAAGAACATGGAACTGATAAAAGATAGGAACTCACTGACATTAAAAGCTAAGGGTTATAAAACCTAGATATTTCAAACTTTTGAACCTCGAAAATGCCCCACAAACCACTTCTTCCCCAGTTTGTATAAGTTATCAGTTACACTTTCATCACATTTTCTGTTTTATACCTACAAATGTGCTGAAGAATCATTTTAGGGGCGATAGTAAGGGTTACTTGATTGAAAATTGAAATGACATCTTGAGAGACCAATGTCTTTCCTTTCCCCCCTGACATTAGAAGCTCCGACTCCCACTTATAGCTCCACTTAGGGGTGGAGGATAATTAGTGACTCATTTCCTTTCAGAAATATGTATTTAATTTGCGTTCTTTAATGCATCATATTTTATTTTAAATTCGAATTTTTAAATAAACCATACGTTTAAAAGAGACTTTATTTGATTGGATAATACCTCTGTTAATTCTATTTTCTTTTGTTAGTTTCGTACCTCTAATAGCAATGCAGTCGAAAATAATAATATTTCGATATTTTACAAGATAATAATGATTTTTGATGAGATATTTAAAGATGCGGAAAAGAACGACTGGAACAGTACTGATAAAATAATAGCTTTTAATTTAGTTGGAAAATGAAGATTTTTTTCCTTGAGAATTTTACTGATTGCCTCCAAATTTTGGCTGTGGAGGATATGCATTTTAAAAATAGACATGTTTTTACAGACAGACTGGTTGTTAAGAATGAAATTTTGGTTAAAGTTGGTTCGGAGTAGAATGGAGCTGTAATTCTATTATAACATCAAAAAATTGAGAATGTGATTTATATAGTTGTTTACAAAGTTTGTTTATGAAATGACTGAAGTTTTTCTCAGTATGATATATTCGTAGGGAGTTGGCATTTTATTTGCAATAAAAATTTATTCATCGTTTCATTTGGTGTAGATTTGAGTGAGGTGTGTCACAATAGTTTTATGGCTCCGCGGGGAAAAAACAAAGAGATAAAACTGCAGAATTGAGTTGATTCCTGTGTCTCGTATATAAAGAATAACGATAATTTTTAGTATGGACGATGAGCGTGGATGTAGCAGAGCCATTACAAAGTTCACCGCTTCTTCTTGGGCTTTATTGGATAGTTTGATTGTACAAGTTCTTCCTCTTGACCATTTTACTACTCTCTTTGTTTTCTTCAACGAACTGCTAGTAACGACCTTAGCGATCAGACTCTATACCAACTGACAGGACGAATTATGAAATGGCAACTCAATTGACGAAAACAACATCGTCTATTTACGTCAGAAAACTTTTTGCATTTACCAGCTGCGTTTAATCTATAGAATCTAATAATATGGATCTAATTTTTTAGGGGCTTTTAGCTGAGAGTGAGGTTCTATTCTGAATTAACAGTGCATGAGTGGGGTTGATCGGTAAGTGCATTGGTAGGTAGTCTATCATCCTCTTTGATTAATTATATTTTGGGGCAAATAGAATGACCACAGTCGAAAAAGTATTGTTTTTTTTATTAATATGCACCCTCATTGTGGCAAGCACTGTTTTAGCTGCTACATCTTGGGTCTTAAATAGTTGGTAACAGCCAACAAATTAAATCATTTATACATTAGGTGATGGGTTTGATCATTGTCCTTTCTGAAGTTAATAGTTAAAACTTATATGGAAGGACAGCTTTGTACCAATGCAAAAAAACAAAAATTGCAAAGCTCATTTCTGGGATGTGTTCTACAGAGAGTAGTAAACATATGCGAATTCTAGTATTTATTCATATCTTAAAAACAGAATACCTCCGTGGGAGCAACCACGTGCACAAGTAGTGCATTTCCTACTGAAAGCGTTAAATTCAATAGGCTTTTAATAGATCTATTAGTTTGCTTTTGAAACTTGCTTTTTGAAGGTATAGTGAAATATATGGGGTTTGCCGATCAAATAAACGTTCTAATTTTAGGTTATAGTCTCACGCACCCAAGCAAGTGCTTTAACAAATGATGATTTTATCACTCTGGGACAGTTATCATGTTCCCTAGGTCTTTCTAAGCCAAACAGGAAATTGTTAATACATTGAAAGAAAAATATTTTAAAATATGGTGTTTATTTTATCATGTAATTAAATCAAAAAGAGGGGCTCAGGTTAGCCATGTGAGTTTAAGCGTTGATCTTAATCTCCATGGTAAACCTAGAGTGGCGAGTTCAATTCGAACCCTGGACCGTAGGAATTCCCTAGTTCCTGGACAATAGGAATTTATTTAGTGACGGAACTCATTAAATGAAGTCCTTAGTCCCACCCTGGCTAGAAAAGGGTGGTAACCTGTAGATAGCCCGACCCAATTCGCCTAAGTTGCAAAAAGTGAACGTTAATAAATAATTTAAATAAAAAAGAAATTTAAATAAAAAAGAGGGGCTCAGGTTAGCCAAGCGAGTTAAAGCGTTGACCTTTATCTCACATGGTAAACCTAGAGTGGCGAGTTCGATTCTTGCCTGGGCAAAGGAAATTATTTAGTGACGAAATTCATTAAATAACGTCCTAAAATCCCACCCTGGCTAGAAAAGGGTGGTAACCTGTAGATAACCCGCCCCAATTAGCCTCTGTTGCAAAAAGCGGACGTTAATAAATAATAATAATAAAATAAAAAAAGAACACGTGTTTAATATAAAAAAGTCCGTCACGCAGGGGCTGCGTAAACTAAGCAGATTTCCCACGTGAAGTAATACAATAGAGAAATCTCCATACGAGAGCCAAACAGTTACGGCAAAGGGCCGAACTAGGTTTTGGCGGGAAATTCAAAAATCCGTTATCGGCCCAAATTTAATAAAAATGCAAATATCTCGGTTAATATTCAAGATAGGGAATAAATGTATAGAACAATATTTATAGTAAATTTAATTTGCAATAAGATTGATTCTATACAATTTTTCGATCTGACGCATAATAACGGAGATATTTCGAATTTTCCGAAAATCCCCCCTCTAAACCCCCCCTCCCACTGCACCGATTTCAGCCATTAACGAACTTGATCTTCCTTTTTACATAAAACGATTAAATTCCGAGTTTGGTAACGATCAAACAAAAATTGCGACCGCTAGAGCGTTAACAGACAAATATATATATATATATATATATATATATATATATATATATATATATATATATATATAGATATATATATAAAATTTTGAACGGACCTCATTTTCGTCATCTCCTGGGTAGGATCGATGGACATTTGAAGAAATTTTTCGAAACTCGCGTCATGAGTACGACCTCAATAGCTGATTTCCCTTAAGGGAAATCTGCTAATAAATGCGTTGTAGCTCTTGCCTCGTGGTATAAAGTTCTTTTTGTGCTATCAGAGTTATAAAAGGAACACTTTTACTATTACAAGTTATTGATATTAACGTGTTAACCGTTTCTAATTTTTTTTTCTTTCATGTTGTTATTAGATCTCTAAACTGTAGTGGAATAATAACGAATTGCTCTGATAGTGTTGTTAGCAATCTCGAAAGGAGCCTTTGAAATGTAAATAATTTTAGAGCGGCCATGAGAGGTGGAAGGACCGCGTGGCTCTGAAGAATTAATTCATATTGGCCAGCGTGGAGAAGGGGCGGCATCGTTAACAACTCTCGCCCCTGCACTTGTCCTAACGAGTTCTCTATTTATTGTCTGATTCACGTTTATAGCCTCGTTCTCGCCGTCTCCTCTAGCAGGTGTGCGCTCTTCTCCCTATATACTACAATTACGAGTACTATCTCAGTAAGTGTGGAACATTACATGTCGAGAAATAACCAATGAAGAACCTATCTACTTTGTTTCCAGCTCTTTTGACTGGTTGAAATAGAAATTGTTTCCCATGCGAATATAACTGGCTCACACCAGCAAGAGACATCGCCAGTAGCGAAGCTATCCCTTTGGGATCCCCATGCGACGGCTCGGGCTTCGCCCTCGCGATTTCTGATTTTTAAGTATACATATACTTTCTTTATTCGTTAATCTTATCGTTACATTTGTAAAGTTTATCCTCTAAAAATAAAAATGATTCTCGTTCGGTGGGAAAGAATGTATTTCGTATATTGTATCAGAAGAAGAAGTAACAAATTGAACTATTTATCTGACATAAAGTGATAATGAAGAGAAGAAATTGATATGAATTGTATAATAAAATTAACAAATAATGAAATCGTTACCATGTGCTGTACCTTGAAAAATATCAATAATAATAAACCATTTTATTTACTTATGTGAATTTTGTTAGTAGGGGAAGTAGGGAAAGACTATTTAAATGATGTTAAAATGACCAAAATTGCAATAAGTAAAAATAAGGAGTTCAAAATTTTTGCAAATAAAAACATTGAAAAAAGAGAGAAGGAAAACAAGTAGTATTAGTTCTGTGATTATCAGGTTAAATGCGCATTACACGTCTTTCAAAAACTAACATTTCTAAACCAATAATTGAAAAAAAACTCCAAACGCTCAACAATAATCATGCAAATACGGAAGTATAAAAAAAAAAAAAAAAGAAAACAATTTTGAACCAACCTCATTTTTTGTATCTCCTATGTAGATCGATGGATATTTGAAGAAATTTTTTGAAAATCATGAGTACAATCTCAGTAGCTGATTTCCCCTAAGGGTAATCTGCTAAAACATCCCTAACAAATGACTGGTATTTCGTTGTGGTTTTATTTATAAAGATGACTCATATAGATTATATATATAAATCTCTAACCTTTGAAGAAAACGGTTGTATTAATTTAACAACTCCCAATAAAAACAGTGAAAAGACAAACCAAAAAAACCTTGACATTTTATAAGAAAGTCATTGTAAAGCCCTAGACATTTTTTTTTGAGTAGCATAATGGTTTGATTGTGATTTCTGTAAAGTATAGGGGTTTTTATTGTGGCTATGAGTTAGTTTTGTCCGATTTGGTTGAGATGGCTGGGGTAACTGTAACAGAACATTAACTGAGAAGAGGATATCGAATGCAGTGGCAGGGCTATTTCTCTGACTACAATAGTCTATTAGCGGCAGATGTGCCAGGTGTCAACTTAGCTTGACATTATAGCTCGCCGATTGACATCTCTACCCTCAATCCTACTGGAACGGATAACATCTTTTTTTGTTCTCTTTTTTACCGCTTTCATTGGGGTTTATTTAGAGAAACCGTTATCTCCCCAGCGCATATAAAAAGTTTGAAGTAGGTACTACTTGGCCACAATTGAATTAAGTATGTTGAATACGAGATTTTCTGCAGAGAAAACACGATCGCATCTGGAGCTGTGAAATAAGGTAATCAAGTTTTCACCATTGTGGCTTTCAAAATTGTAGTCGTGCTATGAGGATTCCAACAGTTTTAGGTAAACTTTATTTACTCTCTGGCTACATATTAATGTTTTATTATTATTATTATTATGGGGAGGTTTATACTCAGTAAAAACAGGAATAAAATCCAACCGATATAGAGATTGTGATTATGAGATGTTAAGGGGAATTTAAAAGTTCTCGCACAATTCTTGCAGTATCACGAAGTACCCCTTGGTGTGCGTGTATTGTCGTTTTTGGAATAAGTCCATTTGAACTTACTATAATAGCCTTAACTATGGCAAATTTCAATTTGTATACTTCTTTGAACTCGATAGCCAATTCTTGATATTTTCTTAATTTTTCGGCATAGAATTTTCGAATATTCTCATCATTGGGTACTGCAATGCCAACAATATCAGCAGTCTTATTGATCTTGTCAATAATGTGAATATCCGGTTTGTTATGATGCACAGAATGGTCGGTTATCATTGCTTCGTCCCAATACATCTTTATATTATCTTTTTCCAATACTTTTTGAGGTCTATAGCGATAATTATTATAATAAGCGACCTTCCTGTCTACCATGCCGAATTTCTCTGCTAGAGCTTGATGGTATACTTTTGCCACCTTATTGTGCCTTTGTAAGTACTCGGACCCAGCAAGCATTTCACATCCTGCCGTAATGAATGGACTCGTAAGCTTTGTTGCATAATCTACGCTTGCATGAAACATTACTGTCCTTGAGGATATGACGTCTGTATGATCTGGTGGCAATCAGTTGGTCTTGGATAGCTGTAATGAAACCTTCTGTTTCTGAAAACAGCTTTCCAGACGTCAGTGCGGCAGAATATGCCAAGTCTACTCCGAGTCATAAAGGCGACTGTAGTAACGATCATGAAGTTCCTTATTTTGCCGTTCTGAAAGAAAGTGGGATTCATCTTTAACTTCAGGATTGTTACTACATTTCAAGTTCAAGGCCGTAAACCCCTCTTCAAGTTTAACAATTTCTTTAAAGACGTGGCTATCATTCGATCTTATGTAATCTCAGGTTAATTTCCTGAGACCGACATAGGTTTCGAAATTTGAGAATGCCTCGTCCTCCTTGTTTCCTCGATAAATACAACCTGGCCATAGATGGAATCGGATGGTGCATTCTGGCTTTTGTCATCTCCGTTCTTATGAGTCTATCCAACTCATCAAGAGTAGTGTCAGACTATTTTATTATGCCAAAACTATAGACAAGAGATGGTATCGCCCATGTATTAACTGCTTTTATTTTATAGCGACTTGAAAGATGGCTGTTTAAAATAAGTCGCAAGCGCTTAATAAATTCATTTTTTAATTGGTCTTTTCGCTATTTTTAGATGCTGTTGAAATCCAAGATATTATTATTATTATTATAAAGTTGTGTCTATTTTGCTTGCAGTACACCAAAATATGAATTATTGTGTAACCAGACTCTCCTTAATTGTTTTAAACAAAATAAATTATATTCATCTATCCATCCTCTTTTGAAAGTAGGGTACTTTATCTATTACTTCGACTGTCAATAATTATTCAATACGGACGATCCTCCTGAATTCCTGAAGTGTCGTGAGTTAACTAAAGTCGTGGTTATAAACTAGGGTGCTCTACATTAGACGCCGTATGTATCAAAAGCCAGATGCAAGATAGACAGGCGGTTATATAGAAAGAAATCTCTTGATATGACGATAGTTCAAATTTACACACATGCACGTGCTCGTGCACACGACGTTTCAATCATAATATTGCCTGTTTCACTATACTTTTCTATAGTTCTTGCCATGTAGAGTACGTGCCTCTTCAGGTAAATCATATGTTTTGAATTATCCTAATCGCTAGGGCATAGTTGTAATAGTGAATAGTTCTGGGGCGAATTCGAGCCTTACGCCTGCTCCTTCTCTACAGCGCTCTACGTTTTAGAATTTTGAAATGGTATGAAGTAGTTCTTATGTGTCGAATATTAAATTCATAATTTATTTATATCTGTCAAATGTTTTATTCGTAACAACCTTAAGCTAAAAAAATCAAAACCAAAATAATCGTTCTCTTCTTTGTTTAATTCCCGATCACATTATTTTTTCTAAAAACAACTTGAAAATAGCGTTGTAGCTTCCAGAATTACCACACCTGCTCGCCTCTAAAAATGTTTCTTTAGCTTATTTTCATGGTGGAGTTGATGGTAATTCACATACCTAATTCCGTGCAGTACGGTTCAGTCGTTTGTGCCCAATAAAATGGTTGACTCCCGCTACAGTTTTTTGTGTAAACCTCGTTTATACTTCTTTATTCGGCAAAACAGTATAAAACAAAAGTTACTCTATATAACAAAATATACAACTTCTATTATATGCAGGAAACAAAATATCGCGATATTATGTGAAGCATTAGAAAAGTTAATATAGTCGTTAAGTTTCCTTCAATTTTCTAATGTTCCGCGCTAATTTCTTAATTTTTCTTTCATAAGAACCTTCTCCCTACAATAATAAACACAAGAAAAAAAGAATTAGCGAAATTCTCATAGTTTATTTTAAGTCCGTGCAGTGACCAAATAATGTTTTAATTTGTTGATAGTAGATTAATTCGAGGAACCTGGGCCTCTTAATTGAAATGTTATAGCATTACTACGAAAAATTTGGCACTCTATTCAGCACCATCTTTTTACCTCAGATGTAGTAGTAATAATGAAAAATATGGTGAAATTGTATTTAATTTTGGCCTTAACTCATTTTTCTCCAAATCCGCAACTGATTCATTCTAAGGGTCCAATGTTCTTGCTTCCGACATACCCTCTACGCAAAGATTAACTTTTTTTTGTTGCAATTATAAGCGGAAAGTAATTACTGCTGAGGAGATACCATAAGACATATGTAATAATTGGGAGCTGATATTATTTTTTTTTTTACTTAATTCTCAAAGTTTAATTAAATTAATCGTATCATCGACGAAACTCTTAGATGTTTAAACTAATGGGTATTTTAGGAGGATGCCTCAAATTACTAAACTAATACGGTGCAGTTCTTATTAGGCTCTATTAGAGTGTTTCCAGAATTAACTTGGCTGTAGTAGTAACTTCTTGGTGGGAACAAGTGTATCTAGCTTGGTGGGCTTGTGAAAGTCATGTTTCTGGATATGTTAATGCGTGCCTTTGAGTGATGAAGTCAGTGTTGGACTAAAAATAAATAGCCGAGGACGCTTCGGGTTGGAAGAGTCCCCAAAAAGATAAGTATTTGCATTTCAAATGACAAAAGTTGAGTAATTACTTTGTAGAGGAGGCCGAGAATTAGATATAAATCTTTGTAAGTACTTATAAATTAGAGAGAACAGAAGTCTTTGATGCTAATCCGCCATAACTCATGGATTACATGCTCGTTGGAGGGCTTGGCCGTCTGTCACTCTGCTATGGTGTCTTAATCTTCATCTCCATCAGGTGCTTCCTCTTACAGCCATTGCAATGGATGTGTTACTTCCCCTTCGTTGTACATACATTGAGCATGGTCTGCTTGGGTCCTCTGGAATGGGTGTACCAAAGATTGCCAATTAGATTGACAGGCGGTCCTACATTGGGAATGGCAATAATGAGACCAATATAGAAGTGGGCCAACGTAGAAAAAAAATCATATTTCATATTTAACACATTGTTTTATCATCTTAGTCATTTTTTTTTATTTTATACAGTTCTTTCACACTGAACTTTGTCCTCACGACACGAAATTATGTTTAGGCGATTCATAATTAAAGCAAATGAAAAATGAGGACAATGCTTCCATTGACATATTATGCTTTTTGCAATGAGCTAGCTAAAATGTTAAAGATGTAATTACGAGGTTTCGCCAAATACAATTTTTGCTCAAGTGGACTATTTTATTATACAATAGTTGGTTCCATTCAGTAGATCAGTAGATTTATTAGGAACAACTATAAATCTACTTTAACTAATCAGTTAAAAATGTAATCCGTCCAATTTAAATTTTATTATTTGAAATTGAATGGTTATAAGTAGAAGTCATTTATTTGTATATAGTCAATAATCGACACTAGGGTTCATTAATATTATCATTACTTTAAAAGGAAAAAAAGGGCACAATTATGTATTCAAATGAATTATTTGTGATGAATTATTAATTAGAAACTACATTTTAAAGTAATTATTTTACTAATAAATATATTAATAATGCCATATTAATGTTTGTATTTTATTTTATGTAAGTTACTGGGATTACTTGGACCTCAATCCATTTTCCTGGTGCCCACTCAACATAGTGAGGCAATTTAGAAGTAGCTACTTGATAAAGATCTACTTGCTATCTTTGTAATACCACCTCTATACAACGGGGAATGTGCCAAGCCTACTTCTTGATCAAAGCCGTTTTGGCTCTTCATGGACTGTTCAGCCAAATATTTCCATTTTTGTATATTCCCCCTTTGTTAGGTTTCTTAGTTGATTTTGTATTTATTGTTCTTTATGGTGGGTTACAAAATTATTAAGTTACACATATTTATACCTAAAGAAATAAGAAAACCAAGTAAAAGTCCGTCTCGCATGGGCTGCGTTAAGTAAGCAGCAGGTTTCCCTCGTGTCTCGGGTATTTGCGTTTATCTCAAAACGTAAATGTTCAATGCAACAAAAAATTGGTATTTAGGCTTTAAATAATGTCCTTCATAATGTAACAGTGTTAATTCGACATGAGTAGGAGCGGGGGTTTACCGAATGCCGAAAACTAACAAATGCAACTATTCGGTTATTAATCAAGATAATGATTACTATTTATCAAGAGATTTACTATTAAAAAATATATAATTGATTTCCCACATCATAATTTGATTTTAACATTACTTTTGTTTTGAATTTTATATATTAACAACCACTTTGTGATGCTAAGACTATTTGTTGACTTGTTCTGTTAACCAACTTACCAACCAAGAGGTCCGCCTTATTGTATGAAATCGCGTGCTTGCTAACGTATTTTTATTATATTTCCTTTTTAGAAATTATTAATATGTAAATGTTTTTTTTTATGAACTAAATCATTGTCACTTTAATAATGTATTTTTTTTTTGCAGCCCTTTGTTGACAAGTTAAAACCTGAAGATAGGTAAGTAACCAACATTTACATCTAGCAATTGTAGTTCTATTTATTTAATATTTGTTTAGTTTAATGACCTTTTTTCCTAAAGTAAAAACCATTGAGCTATTAATAGACTATGGAAAATGCGAATAACTAAAATTGTAATCCATAAAAATAAGTAAATTAATAAATATAGTGATGCAATTATTATTTTAGTTTTGTTAGAAATATAATTTGGTCTCGTCTGGTCGTGTATTTATGATATGTAAAAATAAATATAAGGTAAATATAAGTATTTATAAATAAATATATAAATATTTATAAATAAATATAAGTATTTGTCCTCACCAAATTAAATTTGACGAGTCAAAGATTTTACACAGACAGGACCACCTCGGTAAAAGATTAGTCCTGGAAGCCCTAGAAATAAATAAGAGGACAAATACTATAAACGGCGTGGACGGTGTCATACTTTCTGAAACGTGGAAGGCCATACTAAAATAAAACTCCAAAACATATGATTGATTAATTGAAGTAGCTATTCAAATCAAATTTATGATTGACGAAGATGGACGCATTTCCATCGAAAATTTGCAAAACATCAAAAATTCCAACCGCTGGAGCAGATACCGAAGTCCTCACAATGACGATACTTCCCAGCGATGCAGCCTCAAAAATACAATACATTTTAGGGTTAAAAGTGTTGGTATTTGAATTGGGAAAATAATGATTTTTTTTTTCGTCTTCATATTAAAAATTATGAAAATAAACTGCAAACAATGTGGATGAAATAAAACAACACCCACATAATTTGTGTGCGCACATGTTTGTATTTATTTATAAATAGAGTAGAGTTGTGATTTCTGTGGCTATTGAGAGCTTTATGCGCACTAGTCAATTTATTGCCAAGGGTAGGAATTCGACAACCTTTTTTCCCGGTAGTAGGTGTTCTTTATTTGGAATTAATTTCGAAAGAAAATATTTTTGATTTCAAAAGGTTGGAAAAGAAAGGTACAAGACAAAAAAATGTTCATTTGCTCTGGAAAAATATTTTTGTTGTGAAAATGAGTTTTCATGATTGAGAGAATAGTTCTGCTATAAATGTGAGGGTATTGAACAGACTTCAAATAAAAGAGTTAAACAGAAACCTCTGATGAACTGACAGAATAGTGATTATATGTAAGTAGTAGTCCCTAAAGTCTGCCATATTCTGGTAATGATTATTTATGAATTTGTATTAATGTTCTGTTAGTATTATTATTTTATGATTGTTTCGTTAGGTGGAGCCGAAAATGAGTTTATGGCCTATAATATTAAGAGAGCGTTATGTAGGAATGTGGGTCTAGAGGCTGTATTCCGCTCACGTAGCGTCGGCACCTTTGCCCAGAGCTAATCACTGGCAGATAAAGTAATTTCTAGCACCCCCATTTACTCAGCACCTCACCCCTAAACATGGCCAATCACCATCAAGTACCCCCTCCATTACTACAACAGTAATTATAGGCCCATCTCACTCACCAACCGATTTATAGTTTCCGCCAACTTGTACACTCTGCTCGAATCAAAATCATTCGGTTATATTCAATTTATATGTTGATGAAGGTTTCATTAGCCTCGCTTTTAGTGGCAATATATACTCCTGTCGGTCTTTTTCAATCAGAACGTTCCTCCTCTTTTACTAGCTGTCAAAATAAGCTCCTCCGTCCTTGTTTTATTTAGTTTATTCTTTACGATGGTTGGAGTGTTTCATATTATTACTATTAAGTATTAAAACTAGAGGGAGTTTTATAATTATTTTGTATATATCAGGAATTATTTTATTGGTTTCCCCCAGTCCCTACATTTATTTTTAATTTAATTGTAAGGCGTTACTATAAGATATGTGGGTGGTTTATTCTCAGAATCGTCACCTGAGACAGTGATCGAAAAATAGAAGATGAAAGGACTGAGGATTGAGTGAGGCGAATGGAATATTTTATTTATTTAGGTGTTACGCAATTTGAGCTATTCATCTTATTTCTTGTCGTTATAAAAATAAAATAGTTGGTAAAACCTCCTTATTATAAAACATATGTTAAAATATCTATATGTCATTAGTAAAAGAAAAGCACGGATACGTGTTTTCCAGTTTATAGTAATATGAGCAGAAAGCCAATTATTTGAATATACAGCTCAATGTTTAAGTGTACAGTTAAATTTTGTTGAAATATGAGTGTCTTGGAGATGTTTCATGATTGTTGCAAGTAGGTGTGGGCTGTTGTGTAGTAGTTCTGAAAGGTTGGTATGTAAGTTCTTATCAGCTATTAGTCTGCAGTCTGTCAGGAAGTGTTTGATAGTTAATTCTATAATACACTGTGAAAATAATAGTGGTGCAGTACTAGTAGCAAGAACTACTTCTCTTCTATTGTTCTGATTACTTGGCTTATTTAAAAGAATTACTATGTACTGGTTACCCGGACATACGGACGTTAGACAAAACACACAAGTAGACGAACTTTTAGCTACTCAAAAAAGAACTCACGACACACATACTTAACTCATCAAGATATTCAAGCCCAAGCAAAACATATGATACTTAATTCATGGCAGAACTCTTGATTTGCCACAACTGTTAACCAACTTCGAGAACTGAATCATATACTTGGTGAATGACCTTCCTCAAAAAGGCTAATTAGAAGAGAAGAAGTAGTTTTAACGAGGTTGAGAATTGGTCATTCACGACTGACTCACACTTCCCTAGTTACTGGAGAAGACGAACCCTACTGCCAACACTTTAACTGTAGACTTACTATAAAACATATATTTACTGACTGCTATCTAAGGACTCACATAGACCTACCATACAATTAGACTGATTTACTACTTGACCTTAGCCAGTGTATAAGCCGAGTATTACACTACTTGAAACATAACAACATTTTCAAAAAATTATAATGTCGGACAATGCTGAAAATATTTACAGAAATGAGCATACTTACGTAAATATAGCAAAGTGACTATAGGAATTTAACTGATTCGTTGCTATATCGTCCCAGTCGCGAAATTCGATTATTGTATGAATAAATAAATAAATCATTACTTGGCAGCCATTCACGAATAGTGTCTCTAATTTCACGTTGTTTTGTGTGTATCTGACATTCTACTTCTCAATTTATGTTGCTCTCTTTTTTATTAGTTTAATGCACCGAGTGCTGTAATGTGATCGGTGTGCAATACTTCAAACTCAGTAGCTAATTGTACATGGCAGCCAAAATATTTTTCTTGTTGTCTGAATGCCCTAGTTCATGGAATGTTGTCTTGGACGGGGGAAGAGGTTACAATCCAAGAAGTAAGCCTTATAATTCTGCCGTCAAGGTACATGATATGTCCGGTAGTCTACACATTCCGAATGGAATAGACATTGCCAAGGGATAATTGGTCTGGTCTATAGGCTAATCCAATCCAAGTGGACATGGAAAATAATTGTTCTCTGGGGTTTCTCCGAAAATAATCATATTTTTGTAGGTGATTTTGCTTCTGCGTTGGCAGTTAAACGGAATACATGGTTTTCTAAACATACATTTATATATGTGTATCTATACTTGTATAGCAATCAGAGTTAGTATAGAAATCCTAATCCCTGGGAGACCTGCTTTGTTTATCCCGATCTTGCGCGGTGGACTTCCTCTAAATTTTAAATAATAATGTGAAATTTAAATATTTCGTTTCTTCTTAGGAGCGCTATACTTATATTATTACTATTATATCTCTAAAAATCTTAATTATGCCTTGTTTAGATTTAAAGTTTTATTTACGCAAGATTCATAGGAAATGAGAAATATTTTGTTTAGTTTGAGCGTAGCCTGAGTTACAGACTTTCTTGTCGTGTTGGGGCCGGGAATTTATTCAGGGTATCTTTCACTAAACTAATTCTCTTTGAGCAGATGGAAATATAGGCCACTTCTCAAAGTCAACAATGAGTATCAGGGCCAACACCGTAACACACTAGGCTAACCTGAGCCTCCATTTTTGTTTAATGATACTTTGAGTAACACTTGGTTGCTGCATAGAAAAGTCAATGTAGAACATGTCTAGTTGGAATCGAAAGCAGTATTCTCATGATATCGTCTTGTGTAAGGATTAAAATTAATTAGGACAGTAAAAGTATAAAAAGAAATAGTAATAGAAGGGTAGGGAGTGATGGAGGAGTGTTAAGGTATGCTGCGGTAGTATATTAGACGCCGCCGAGTGTGGTATTTGAAACAATCAAGGTGTTAAATAACTAACCATAGGCGAGGGCTCTCTCAAACACAATTAACAAGCCTTCACGCTCTTTGGGTAATTATTGCCCGGCGCCTTCTCTCTCCTCTAATAGTTGTGTCACCTTACTTCCATTTTTCTAACCCCCTCCCACCTTTAATTCCAGTTTAGTATTGAAAAGCTGTTATTAATCATGGCAGCTCTAGCTATGCCATATCCACCTGTTGAGCGGCAACTCTAGTTATCACCTAATAGACTAACATGTGCTCTTGAAGGAATCAGCCGCTCCTTTGTAGTTACTGATACATCATTAATCATGAAAAGCCAGGGATGGTTTATTACTACTTTCTTTAATTTTTATTGGGGAAAAGAGTATATAGAGTATTTAGTGTATTGGGGTTTACTCTCTCTGTTTCTATTCAAGATGACCGACGGGGAAAACCTTCACTTGAGCACTGTAATCAGTCGCCTCAGGTTAGACCAAGCAAAGGATTCAAACGCTCGCTAATGGCCCCTTAACTGTGCTCCGAAGTTGCCAAAATGATACCCACAATATGGTTGGTTGTTATGTGAGTGTGATAGGAGTTGGCCTCGCAGGCGGGGTAAGGTAGGCTAATATATTCTACCGCGCATGCTGACATTGCTAGTACAAAGGGTACCGACTGTCTGGCAAATCCCTTCATCCGTCCTCTCATGGCCTTGCTGTTTACTCTCTCTCCTTCATAGCCCAGGCAGACTGTTTTAAGTACTTAGTCTTATTTACAATAGTTTTATTTCGCACCATACATAATTACATTAAAAAAGGCCGTCACGCAGGAACTGCGTAAAATAAGCGGAATTCCCTCCTCATATATTTTTCATTTTCCAAGAAAATATCGAATAAGTGGAATTCGGGTTTGCTGAAGACTGAAAACAATAAAGACTCTTAATATTTGGTGAAACAAAATACAAGACACGAGCACCAGTAGTTTAACTAGATTGGTTCTACAACATCTTTCGATACGACTCATAATAAAGGAGATATTTTGAATTTTAGATAAGGGAAATAAGCTATTTCTACCAATTTTCCTTGATACTACATAAAAAATGACCGATGACAAAAATGAGGTCCGTTCAAAATGATATGGTTTCCTGATTCTGTTATGAATATTGCAATCGGTTATACTTTCCACTAGGGAATGTTAAAAAAATAAAAAATCTGATTGACTTCATTACAGATTTCTTGTGACTGTTCTTTCTCCTATCTACATCCATTACTTTGGTTTTTACTCCGTTGTATGCTTTTACTTTTCCAGCCATTCTATTGCCTGCTATGGTTGCTTTTATATTTGTTTGTGATTATGCAACGAGAACTATATTGTTTGCAAAGATCATGGCATGATTAGAAATGTACTAAGATATTTCTAGCCAACCACAGCTCTAGGAGTTTCCGTTTTACAAATTTAAAGTCTCGTTATAAGATTGTTAATCCTGTCGGGATCAAACTGTTTTCATTTTTAATTTATTATTTATTCCTTATTATGGCCCAGTTAAGGTGACTCATGCTCCGTGGTAGTTCCGTTTATAGTGATAGGCGTTGGCAGCTTAGGAAATGAGTCAGTACATGCCTATGTTTTGGGGAGGAGATAGTGGGAGATGCTAATGTTTGGCCGCTGACTATATGTAGATGGAGCCATGTAGCTGTTGTAGTCTGCTCATGTATCTCTTCATGTTTCTCTAGGGGCGTTTGGAGTTTCCTTTCGACAGGATACTATACTATCCAAAATCATTCATTCATCCTCATTTCTTTTCTATCATCCACCTTCTAAAGTTAAAGGTGATGCTTGTAAATAAAAGTTACGGCCTTATTCATTCTTTTAAATTTTAGTGCAGGTATACCCCTCGTCTCTTTCTGCGTAAAGGCAAAACTATGCTTGCGTAGGTTTCGGATCAAACTCCAAAAATGTACACCAATATTCGTTTCCTTGAACTCAGCATCGGATTCTTTTAAATTTCTATTTCTATTGGTGCTGTTATTCTATTAGTAACTGCTGGTACTATGCTAAAAAAGCTCTGATGCAATAAAAACATAGATTACCTTGCTATTATTTCTTCTTGATTTCTTGATGCTGTAGTTCAGGTTTTGATATTCTCATTGTCTTATTGTTTTCCAATATTTCTCTAACTGAATTAAGGCTTTTCTACCACAATTAGCTCTAAATCAGGACTTCCGCTCTGTATTGTAGTAGCTGTAGACACACATGAACGTCAAACTATAGTTAGGCGATTAACTAAACTAAAATAACTTTGCTCGATTTGCTGGGGACAGGTTGGAATGGATTTATTAATACAGTTGTTATGAATACATTATTTGAATTATTAGTAAATTAATTTCTGGGTGTTATTTGTTTATTTTAGCAGATTTCCCTTAAGGGAAATCAGCTATTGAGATCTTACTCAAGGCGCGATTTTCGAAAAATTTCTTCAAATGTCTATCGATCCTACCCAGGAGATGACGAAAATGAGGTCCGTTCAAAACTATTGTTACGTTTTTTTATTACCAAAACCAGTTACAAACGTTTTTAATAAGAGTTCTTTTGGATTGCAAAATTAAATTAAGCAGTTTTTACCACTGCAAAATTTATTTCACAATGCACAATACACTTGGTAATTATTCTTAATTACTACTTACAGTATACACTGATAGCGTCACTGTTCTTCAGATTACTCAGTCCAACAATTCACTCACGGTCACTGAAATTCACAACAAGACGCCACTGCACTGTCGTTGACTTCGCGGCACTTCACTGTCCTTTACTTCGCGGCACTGCACTGTCTTAAACACGGCACTAAACTGTTACTTTCAGTTACGGCACAACACTGTTCTTCTTCTAAAAACACTTTACCGCACTGCACTAAGTCGCACTGATGTGACCATCAAGGTCGCTGAGCATAAAACTGACTCGCTCGTGACAGGCCCTTCTTTCTATAGCTTGTCGGCATACATCAAAGGGGAATTGTCTGGACCCGTCGACGTCTGGCTGGAAGGTACTGGTAGGACCGAGAACATTCTATTGGCCTCTTTGATCTACGTCACACTTTCCAAATACGCGACTCTCTCTCTCTCTCTCTCTGAAGGATTATTCATGTATTTAATTTTCGCAACACTATATATATTTGTCTGTTAACACTCTAGCGGTCGCAATATTTGTTTAATCGTCACCAAACTCGGTATTTAATCGTTTGATTTAAAAAGGAAGATCAAGTTCGTTAACGGCTGAAATCGGACCAGTGGGAGGGAGGGTTTAGGGTGGGGGATTTTCAAAATATCTCCGTTACTATACGTCGGATCGAAACATTGTATAGAATTAATCTTATTGCAAATTAAATTTACAATGAATATTGTTATATACATTCTCTATCTTGAATATTAACCAAGATATTTGCATTTGTATTAAGTGTAACGGACGAGCTATGGTTCCCGCCAAAAACTAGTTCGGCCGTTTCCGTAACTGATCGTCACTCATATGGAGATTTCTCTATGGTATAACTTTACGTGGGAAATCTGCTTAGTTTACGCAGCCCCTGCGTGGCGGAATTTTTAACTACTCAGTTGAAGAATATTTAGGGAGGGATAACTGTTGTGTACAATTTCAAATGACTGTTTGTTTTCAGAATGTAGAGTGGGATTATACATAGTATCCTTTGACTCTGATCTGGAGCTGTTCTGTTTTGTTATAGCCATTTTGATGTCTAATGATATTTGTTTATGCCTTCCGATGGGTGACAAGAAGATGCCTTGTGTATTTGTGTCTGAGGTAAAGTGTAGTAGTAGGTGGAGAGACGGCGCCTGCACCCACATCCGTCGCTGCCCCAATCCTACAAAATGAACCCCCATACTCGTCTCCTTCTGCAATATGCCGCCGTATGCTACAGTTCCTTGTGGCTCGCAATTTTTGTCTTATTGCTAACAAACTCGAAATATAATGGTTTTATGTAAAACTAAGGATCAAGTTCGTTAATGGCATAAATGGAGTTTAGAGGGGGAATTATGAAAATCCGAAATATCTTTTTTCTCATAAAAGGGATCGAAAACTCTTATAGAACAAATCTTATAGCAACTTAAATTAACTACAAAGGTTCTCATATACATATTTTCTCTATCGTGAATATTAATCGAGATATTTAAGATTTCATCGTTAAGTAAACACCCACTTCTACTCATTTCTTATTAACAATAAGCTGTTATATCTTCAAACACTTTATTCCAAATATTGTTTTCAAGAGACCTTTATTATGCGTGATATATGTAAATTCGTTGCGAGTTGGCGTCATCAATTTTAATATTTGGTCCGTTATTGTCCCCCCCTCCCCGACACTTCTCATCGTTTTAGCAGATTTCCCTTAAAGGAAATCAGCTATTGAGGTCGTACTCATGACGCGATTTTCGAAAAACTTCTTCAAATGTCCATCGATCCTACCCATGAGATGAAGAAAATGACGTCCGTTCTAAATTATATATATATATATATATATATATATATATATATATATATATATATATATATATATATATGTCTGCAATCGCTCTAGCGGTCGCAATTTTTGTTTGATCGTTACCAAACCCGATATTTAAACGTTTTATGCAAAAATACAGATCAAGTTCGTTAATGGCTGAAATCGGACCAGTGGGAGGGGAGTTTAGAGGAGGGGATTTTCGAAATATCTCCGTTACCATACGTCGGATCAGAAAATCGTATAGAACCAATCTTATTGCAAATTTTCCTATAAATATTGTTCTATACATTTATTCTCTATCTTGAATATTAACCGAGATATTTGCATTTTTATTAAATGTGGGCCGATAACGGACGAGTGAGTTTCCCGCCAAAAGCTAGTTCGGCTCTCGTATGGAGATTTCTCTATTGTATAACTTCACGTGGGAAATCTGCTTAGTTTACGCAGCCCCTGCGTGACGGACTTTTTGTTTACACAGAAATAGGGAATGTGAGGTGAAATGATGTCACAAGTATGCAATATGAGAAGGTGGGAAATCTGCTTAGTTTATGCAGCCCCTGCACGACGGACATTTATATCCTACATACACGAATCTCTTCATAGCGGGAAGAGGGAGGAGGGATGCGAAATTGGAAACGTTTTGTACTGTCTCTTACTTTGCTTCTAGAAAAAATAATAGAAACATCCCTAATTATCAGTAAATTCCAACACAAAATGTTTGACAAACACGCCATATCATTTCTAATTGGTATTATTTGATTTTGATTGTTTTATTTATTTTGTTTCAGGTTCACTATTTCTATTCTACTTGACAGAGTTCCAGAATTAGGACTTATTATTGACCTCACACAGACTGTGAAATATTATAATAAGAACGTAAGTATTTTGGGATTTATTTCTGTTTTATCATTTAATAAGTTAGATTAGGGGTGTACGATGGGACTTATTTATTCGGGATAGTAATATTCAATGACTTCACTCACTTAATTTGTTATCACTATGGTTATATTAATGTTAGGAATGGCTTATGAGATTCATGCTAATGTTATTACATCCGAGTCTTAATGTTACACTAGTAAGGCGAAAGCCCCGTCTAATTTCTTCTTTGTGGTTCCTCCCAGTGATGCTGTCTCAAGGATTTACTGTTTTTAGAGCCTCTTGACGATATGCCACCATTGTTTCCATATGTCACAGTATTAATTGGTTAAATGGGTTGAAGAACCTTTGTAAATAACTGTACCTTACCATTATGTATGTTTTAAGAAAGATAGGTTTTATTGTTATATGTTGCGATGTTAGCTAATTTACCCTTTATCTAAAATATTTTAAAAGAGATAAGTAATTATTGTTTTTGTGAGTCAAGTGGGCACTGAAGATGATGCACTGCATCGAAAGCGCTATGTCGTTTTAAGAAATTGTCTCATTGGAAGAGCTGCCATTTATTTCATCTACCTACACCATTATGCATGGCTATAATCAGGTTCAAAAAATATTCCTTTCGTAGAGGGAGATCTAAATATGGGGGATGGGTTTTGAAATTGTTGTCGATGATACTTATATTGGAATATATAGTGGAGAATATTTTCTGGATTTCTTTTCAAACATATCAGAATTTGCATTTCTATATCCGCCTTCTTTTGGTTTCAGTTGCTTTAAATAATTCACAGTTGATATAATGTTGAACCAAAAATCGTTACCGATTTTATTTTCTAAAAGTTCTCTGTGGGAAGGCAAACCGTTAGGAAACGCTGTATGTTTTTGACGTCTATAAGGTTTTTTTTTTTTTTTTTTTTTTTTTTTTTTTTTTTTTTTTTTTGAGCTGATCTGTTAGTAAATTAATTGCAGCTAACTATTCACAATATGTGCCATTATATGAGGAGAAAGTGTTTGTAAGTAATTCATATTTTGTGAGGATTACTTCTACCGTTTACCGAACAGCCACATGCACATTTTGTACAATTTTATTATGTATTCAAAAAGAAATCTTTCGATATACTAGTACAACGGAACCCCTTCATCTTGAACTCATTCGCACTCGATGCTTGAAATTCTACGTGCCTTCTTGAGAGAAGTTCAACTGAACGGTGTTTATTTTATTTTTTATAAGGAAATATTGTATTTAATATTTCTTATTGATGCATGGTTTTATGTGATGTGTAATAATATAATTGGAACAAACACTGTTGACTGCAGGAAGTCTTAGACAGAGGAGTTGACTACGTTAAGATTCCTACTCCTGGACAAGCAGTTCCTGCGCAGCAATACGTTGAGAGGTACGTATGGGGCCTTTCTTAAGAAATGTTTTAATGTAGGCTGGATTATCGAAAAACATGTTATTAATTAATTCAATATTTTATCGTTTTATAAGTACCTAATTAGATTTGGTTTCAAGTTAGATAAATATGTTTTGCTTATCATACGCTTTACTTTATTCTTTCAATCATTGATGATAATTAATTAATTCAATTATTATTATCACTTACTGGCTTCGAACATTTAAAATGGTACAATATCATTAGGACCAAACAGAGAAAATCGGCATAGTAGAGAGGAAAGGTTGTTATCGCTATAATCCCAAAATTTATTAGATGGCAATGTAAAGTTGTATTGGAATGAAGCGATGATAACTAATCATATTGTATATCATGCACACTCAGACTATAGTTAACCTAATCTTTATATTTCGACGGAAAACCATTAATAATTCAATTAGCCGAATTGGTACTGTTTACATTACGTGTACTTGCAATTGAATGACTATACAGTTATTGTACATGTTAGTGGACATTTTTTATATTTATGGATTTCCGTTTATATTTATGGAACGAAATCACTCAGTGTTAGTTAACCAAATCTTTATATTTCAATTCTTGTTTTAACTTTTTTGTTTGTTTTTCTATTGACTAGCTATTATAAGAAACAATTGGATATTGTCACTTAACCCTCCCAATATCACGGGTCTGGACAATCCCAGACTACCAGGGGGTCTTTGCGGGACCCCACTCTTTTTTACGACGTTTTTCATATAAAAACATACTTTATTTGGATTTATTAGTTAGGAATATGAGAAATGACTACAATTAATACATACCTATTACAATTTTATTGATTTTATGAAATTTATTTATTAAAAGAATTTATTGATTGTAAAAAAATTATTGATTAAGAAACAAAATCCTTCGTTTATTGTCTTGGTTCACTGATTTGACTCATTGGACTCATCATATTACGTATTTTGTTAGCACAGTTGCCGTTCTAAGAATCAATTAGATTCCCGTTTTTCATCAAAATACGAGAAAAGAAGTAAAAATAGGAAGGAATACCTTGTTTTTTATTCCCATTCCTCGAGTTTGGTGACTTAAAACTTATAATTTCTTTTAATCAATAAATTTTTTACAATCAATAAATTCTTTAAATAAATAAATGTCATACAATCAATAAAATTGTAATAGGTATGTATTAAAAAAGTTATACGTGTAGTACCATGGGGTCTCGCAAGGACCCCAAACCACGCTTTTTTAGAAATAAATAAATTATTAATGGTTTATCTAGTAGAATCTATAAAAACTGTTAATACGATCTGATACAAAACCGTTTCAAAGGAAAAGTCACAAAGTAACAATTCGATTGGTCAAGTTTTTCATAAAGTTTTCGTGAAAATTCGGAGAGCTGGGGTCCTCGGAGGACCCCATGGTACTGGGAGGGTTAAACAATAATAATTAAAATGGTTCCAATGCATTTGTTGAGTCCATTTACTTACTATCTAAGGAGAAGAGGTATAAAAAATGAATGGGCCAAAAAATGTCATGGCAATATCCAGAATCATAATCAGCAAGTTTTTCTGAGTTGACAACTATTTACCGATTGCGGTCCTCACATTTTGCATATTTAACTCCCTCTGGCGCCTGCATATTTTATGTATATCCATCTGACCTTGTAGATTATCTTATATTGATTAGGAGGCGGTATCCTTTTACTGCCCAAATTTGACACGTATTCTAACCCAGATTTCGAATGTATCTTTATGAAATGCTAATTATTGGAATCAAAATTTAAGTTAGTTTGGACAATTGATTGTATCTACCTTGTCTTAAAGATGTTTGACTCCACGGAAAGATCAGTCCGGTGTAGGTCCTTTTAGCTTGTGGGACTTGCTCCCTGGACTTCATCGACCTTTCCATTGTTCCATTGTGTGGCGGGTGAGGACAAGGGAAAGGTATCAGTTGTGGAGCTCGTCCTATTCACTGATTGATTCGTTTGTTAATGGAACTGCTGCATTACAGAGGTAATTCGGTTTTTGTGCGGACATTCCCTCATCCTTCGACAGGTGGAACATATGGCTGAAGAGGTTGGATGCTTTGGTGGCAGTTGTCGAGGTATGACATTGGTAGGATAGGCTATTCTATTTTGAAGAAATATCATTATAGGAAGAGGAGTATGTAGATGTATTGATAATTAGTGTAGTTTATTGAGCTGGCTGGCTAGTTAGCCTCAAGAAGGTGATCCATCAAAGAGACCTTGTCTTGGACTCAATTACCTCTGGCAATCCCGCCTCTCTAATCTAGTTAGCCTCTCCACTTACTCTTTCTTAGTACCAAGAATGGCCTATATATAACTCGCATAAACCGATGCATTTACCCTTTTTAAATTTTGCTTCTCTTAGTCTAATTTTTCCAATTGCTTTATCGAATTCCTTGTTGCAGCATATGAGCGAAATGTGCACATTTTCTTGAATACGGTCTCAAAATCTTTTCCCTTTCTCATCTTGTGTATATTTTTGTGTTCCCTTGTTTTAATGAGCTTGTCAGGCGGTTGTTTCCTGATCTTATACTATTAAAATTAATCACTGATGTATGTTATATATACATATATATGTATACGAATACTTAAAAATCTATTAGTTTGAATATATTTGTTGGCCACTATCGCGGCATTTTTAAAATCATTTAATGTTACAGCTGCTGAGTAATCTTCACTTAATAAAAAGTAAACACATCTTCATTTATAACCATAAAATACCCAAACCAACTTGGACTCCCAATCTCTTCTATCTCACCTACAACCCTTTGATATTTTCTGTGTGCGTGCGTGTATATGTGTGTGTGTGTGTGTGTGTGTGTGTGTGTGTGTGTGTGCGTGCGTGAGTGCGTGCGTGCGTGTGTGTTACATGTACATACCTTCCTCGAAATCGTTATTCTGTATACGAAAGGCCCTTGAACATAAATACTTGATAGTTGGGAAATTGTGCTGGAGATACCCTAACCTAAATAAAATATATCTGCTTATGATGATGCAATTTAGAGAGATTACCTGTCGCTACTCTTCGTAGCGTAACTGTATTGCATGTAGTCTTGACCAAACCAATCTCCCTGCATCCTTGAGGTAGATATTGGAAAGCCCACGGAGTTGATGACTTAGCAGACAAATGACCAGCTTATTAGGAATGACCATTCCTGTAAAAATTAGTTTTAGTCTGGCCCATTAAGACTGCCTCTCCGTAATTTATGTTTGGTCCTATATTTTTACTTGCTACTATCTTTGTTTTAAAAGTTGATTTACAATACTTGTATTACACCTAGTTACTAAATAAAAATTCCATTCTTGATAACAAGTGACAAGATTTCCTAATGGCATAGGAAAGACATCTTAATCGTGCTTTGAAACAAAACCACGTTGCGTTTCTTCCTGCTTAATTTGTTCTCGGGGTGTGTTTTTAAAACTAACTCTTTATGGACCTTTTTTTAGGATTACAAATATTTGTCTTTATTTTTCCTGGAATTCCTCCTCGTCGTCTTTCTGAAATTTTTCAAACTCCTATCAAACTTCCTTTCTCCTATTAGGAGCTGAGGTGCATTGCTTATTTGTCGAAACCCCGTCGTTAAAAGTGAATTCTGTTGAATGGCTCCTGCAGTATTATTGTTGGAGAACTGAGGTCAATCTATTTCGTGAGTTGCTGTGAACTGTCTTTTGGTCATGTTATGTAAACTTATTCAAACATTCTATCAGTTAAATTACTGATGGAAAACTCGGCGATATTGCACTGGCTTATTTAATACTTATTAATTTTGTATTTATAATGTTCGGAGGCGCTTATATGGAAAGTGGCGTCTTTGTCTCTGGAATTATTAATAGAATGTGTTGCCTATGACAATGACTGAAAAGTTGCTATTCTTGTTATTATCAATCTGGAAACTTTGAATTAATGGATACAAGAAGTAGTACACAGACCAAAATAGTACTAACTTTATTAGCAGATATATATATGTGTATATATATATATATATATATATATATATATATATTTATTTATAATTATATTATTTGTTTGTTAATGCTCTAGCGGTCGCAATTTTTGTTTGATCATTACCAAACTCGAATTTAACCGCTTTATGCAAAAGGAAGATGGAGTTCAATAATGGCTGATGTCGGACCAGTGGTGGGGGGGGGGGTTTAGAGGAGTGATTTTCGACAATTCGAAATATCTCTATTACTATACGTTTGATCGAAAAATTGTATAGGACCAATCTTATTGCAAATAAAATGTACTATAAATATTGTTATATACATTTATTCTCTGTCTTGAATATTAACCGAGATATTTTCATATTTTTCAGTTTTCAGCCATCACCAAACGCCCACTCCTCCTACTAATGTTATATTAATAATAAGCTTCTGTAATATGAACCCACTTCATTCCAAGGTTAATTACCAAATATTGTTTTCATTGAACTCTGAGATATATGCAAATACGTTCTTCTGATCCCCCACCCATTCTTTTGTTCTTGGACTACAACAATTTGAGTGATTGAAATAAAAATAACTCTGATTCATTATAGATTACACCACAAGGTATTGTAAATAGTTTTCAATAAAATTTATTTTTTATATTCAGATATATTTCAGTAACTGCTTTTCTTTTCGGTCTAGAATATTTCTATCTATCTATTCCACTCTAAGAGGTTGGCTGGCCGGTTGGTTACAATTCAGACGCTTTCCTTTGGGAGGTTATTAAAATTGACTGAAATATTTCTAATTACCGATCGTATTAATTCACGTAATATTCACGGTGGTGTTACCACTATGTAGATTTATCTATTGTAAACCTTTATGGGGGAAATTAGCTTAGTTTACGCAGCCCCTGCGTGAAGGACTTTTATATATTAAATATACATTACTAAACATTAAAATCAGATATTATATCATATTAATTTTTGCAAGGCCGTCGTTCATTGAATAACTTAGTATGTTTTTGTAAAAGAATTTACAGAAGTAACTACGGAAATTTATAATTTAATTGGAACAATTTGAATGTGTTCACCCATAATATTTTATTTGAATGTTTATTACAGTAATATACTGTACATTATAGGCTAATAACTTTCCTTTAATATTTAAGGAGACAAAGGCGCCACTTCTCTATAAAAATATACAAATATTATTGAATCATATTTTTGAATCTGATTTAATTATTTTTTTACATATATATTTCAGATTTTTTGAAGTTGTTGATTATTTCTTGGAAACCCATAAAGGAGACGGTAAATATAGGCTTTTAATATCTTCTTCCATTTATTAATAAAATAAATATCTCCTACCTAAAATTATTAATTTTTATCTACAGGTTCATTGATTGGTGTCCACTGTACGCATGGAGTGAATAGGACAGGGTATATGCTATGCAGGTATGATTAGTTTATATTATTCAAGTGTGTTAACAAATGTAATTTACATTTTTAACGTTTTTAGCAGATTTACCTTAAGGGAAATCAACTATTGAGGCCGTACTCATGACCCGATTTTCGATATTTTTTTTCAAATGTCCATCGGTCCTACCTGGGAGATGACGAAAATGGGGGCCATTCAAAACTGTGTTTTTTTTGTGTGTGTGTGTGTGTGTGTGTGTGTGTGTGTGTGTGTGTGTGTGTGTGTGTGTGTGTGTGTGTGTGTGTGTGTGTGTGTGTGTGTGTGTGTGTGTCTGTCTGTCTGTCTGTCTGTCTCTCTCTCTCTCTCTCTCTCTCTCTCTCTCTCTCTCTCTCTATATATATATATATATATATATATATATATATATATATATTATTTGTCTGTTAACGCTCTAGCGGGCGCAGTTTTTATTTGATCGTTACCAAACTCGAATTTGATCATAAATGGAAGATCAAGTTCGTTAATGTTTGATGTCGGACCAGTGGGAGGGGGGTTAGAGGAGGGATTTTCGACAATTCAAAATTTGTATAATTCCAAATTTAAATTAAATTTAAATTTGTATAGAACCAAATAAAATGTACTATAAATATTGTTATATATAGTACATTTATTTTCTGTCTCGAATATTAACCGAGATATTTGGATTTTATAGTTTTCGGCTTTTAGAAAATCCCCACTCCTTCTATTGTCATATTAATAATAAGCTGTTATGTCATGAACCACTTCATTACAAGGTAAAATACCAAATATTGTCTTCAACAAACCTTTATTATACGAGATACAAACAAATACGTTCTGTTGACCCCCCCCCCCTCTTTTGTTCTTGGATTACTCAATTTTGACTTATTGAGATAAAAATGATTCTGATTCATTACAAATTACAGATTATGATTCTGATTTATTACAAATTACAGTACTAGCATTAGTAAATTGTTTTCAATAAAATTAATATGTTATATTCAGATATATTTCATTAATTGTTTTTCTTTCCGGTCCATCTATTCATTCAGCGCTACGAGTCTTGCGGGCCTGTTTGTTTACAATTCAGTCGCATTCCGTTGTAGAGATTATTAACTTGTAAATTGACTGAAGTAATTTAATAAATAATTGTTATTATTTCTGGTCTATAATATTTCTATAAGTTAAGCTCTCAGACGTTGTCTAGCCTGTTTGTTTACAATTCAAACGCTCTCTTTTGGGATATTATTAAAATTACCTGAAAGATGATTTCTCATTACTGTTTGTATTTATTCACATTGGTGTATTTTATTACCAGTATGTAGATTTTTCCCTTGTAAAACTTGTTTAGTTTAGACAGCCCCTGCGTGACGGACTTTTAACGTTGTTTTCTTGTTTCTTCTTGTAAATTTTACCATCAGTCATGAAGATCTCTCATTGTTCGATGGCTGACAAATTTGATGCCCTCAAACGAGCTGAGATTCCTTAATTTTGATGGGAGGGGAAGCAGTTTAAACTTCTTAAAAAAAGAGAACGGGATCAGGCAGAGGGTCATGTGTATGTGTGCATGTATATATTGATGCGTGTGTTCGTGTTGTCTTAGTGTAGTAGGTCTTGTAATACCGTATTATTATTATTAAAAATAAATAAATATTAAATGTTGGTGAAAGTACGGTGCCTTTGAGTTGAGGTATGCCTGTTACCTAAGTCAAGTGATGGGTCGGTGTAATGTACAATAGTCATCATCATTGGTCTTCAGTTGCACGTCACTTCTGCTCCAGTCGTCATAATGGCCTTGCACCATTTAATACAGGATTAATTTGTGGTAGGTCGTATTTCACCTACAGGGTAAAGTGATTGCACATATTTCTTCATTATAATTATTTTAATGTTTCCCAGTTCACTATCATAAATTGAAAATGTTGTTTTATTCCTTCTTTTTAACAGTCGAAGTGGAAGAAGTTTATAAATTCTCCACATTCCTACTTTTCATGGTCATTTTAAGCCAGAAATTTTCCTTGTCTATCTTGGCTCACTCGAATACTGGAGCTATCTCCTTTTCTCTCTAGACCTTTTAGCAAAATCTTTTATTTGCCAAATCTTTATCTCTAAAATATTGCAAATCTGTTGCACTCTGAGAGCCAGAAAACTCGCCAGCTTTTTGTAAACTGTGACTGCTTCATCCATTCTCTATTCGATCCATAGCTGTGGTGCTTATTTATGTAATTATTTAATTTAGTTAATCATTTTTTTTTTGCAGATATCTAATTCAGAGATTAGGATATTCATATGAAGAAGCAGTAGAAGGTAAGATCTCTCACCTACACCACTTAACGTTTTTCTTCTGTTGTACATTTCTTGGAAATATTGAGATAGTTATCCAGTTTATTGAAGTACTTAATACTTTTGTATTAACATAAACAATAGCTCACATATTTTGCTTCCTAAATCGAAGTGTTCTAATCTTGAAAAGGATATGTGCAATATTCGTAGTTACTGCGAAGCTTTAATCACTTTTTATAAAACTGAATTCTGAAAAATCGACGTATAGTAAATAAATATATGTTAAAAGGACTTCTCTGAAGTCAAGACAAATTTTCTTTTATTTTTAAATGGGAGTTTTTAAAATTGTTTTCCATTTGAAATTTTCATATTTCCTTTTTACTACGACCGTATTAACAACCATTGAGTACAGGATGCATACTAATGTTAAACGAGAGCAAAGCCCCTTGTAAGTAAGTTTTTAAAGTGGATCTATATGTTTATATTTCTAAATGAAAGAAATACTATATTCATTTTAAACCAAGTGTCAAAAAATCATTGTGCATTGGTATACATATCGCAGGTTGTAAACCCCGAGAAGATCCACCTTAATACCGGAGTATTCTTATAAGATGGTGGTAAATGTTTAGAGTGCAATGTTGTCCGACAGTGTTTGCATCAAATTAGCTTGGATTGTGGAAATATGGATACGATTTTTTTGCCGTTGTGGTCGCATTTCGGGGGACGCAGCTATTGTTATTACGAACCAAATTGTATCTTGGTCTGTAAATCATTGTAGGAAACACAAAATTGATCAGTAATATAATTCATTTTGAATGGTTTTCCGATCTTGTTTAATCCTTATCATCTTTACTGATGAATACATTGCTGTAGAAATATTACATTTTAGGAATCAGAAGCAATTTTACATTCCTTTTTGAAAGAAATCATTCATTCTCTTGGTTGGATCAACTCCGTAGCCGAGCTCAATAAATAAAATCCTTAATTCCACCTTGGCACGAAATGTGTTATAACTTGTAGGTATAATCCCTCCCAAATAGTCTCAGTAGCTTAATTAACGTACTCGGTCATCCCGTTCACTTACGAAAGGAGAAAAACGAAACCAAGTTTCTACTATATAGTTAGGAATAAAGGATGTACTAATACCGCATTTAATAGTTTATTCTACTGCATTGAAAAACCAACCCACTGCATTGCGCACCTTAAGATAATTCCTGTCATTACATTGGATTTTAATTCAGATTATATATATAATATCAGTTATAATTCAAGATACAAAAGTGATTATGTGTGTTGCATATGTATATTATGTACATCTATGGTTTTATGAATATTGCCATTAATACAATTAAGTCCAAAATGATTTCCTAAATAATACTTATTGGTTTTGAAAGTAAATTTTGGGATGTATGTGACCATTTAACAGAATATTACTTAGTCTCTACTGTCGACAGTAAATGAGCTTATCAGGATTTCTTAAGTAAGTACAGTTGTACATCAATACACTATTGTGAACATGTATTGCATCTGTATTTTAGTTGAAGAGAATATTCCCATATTAAAGAGAACATAGAAATAAAATATATATTTCAAATCTTAAGAAATAAGCTCCGTTGTTTGATGTTCCATTGAAGAACGAGTAATCAGGTTAAATAAAGAATTAAGTACAATTTAAACTGATTCATTTCTACAATACTGATTAAAGCTAATGGTTTTTTTTAATTTATAGTTTTTTTGATGTTCATAGAAAAATAATATATTAAAATATTAGAGGGATTATTTATAATTAATGAAATATATCAGGAATATCCTCTGATGCATGATAAAAGTTCAGTACAGTGTTTCTATTTATAGTTTTTTTTTCTTTATTCTCAATGTTGTCTTGATTTGTGAGATTAGTTAAATTAATTAATTATATATAATTTTAGGAAATTTCATTTTTATTCA
Source organism: Riptortus pedestris (assembly GCA_019009955.1). Lineage (NCBI taxonomy): Eukaryota > Metazoa > Arthropoda > Insecta > Hemiptera > Alydidae > Riptortus > Riptortus pedestris. The sequence continues at coordinate 43,431,534 of CM032232.1, read as the reverse complement.
TTATATGTCATTACCATTCACATACTGTTTTCAGCCGTAGGTACAGCTAGAGGTCATATGATTGAACGATCACCCTATCTGGCAAGTCTTCGATTGCATACAGAGGTCGTGAAGAAAAAAACCATACGTGGAGACCTAGAAGAAGGTAAACCAAAGATGCCTAAGAAGAATGTGAAATCTCCTAAGAAACCGGAACCCCAGAGACCTGTTGGTAAGGATCGATTCGGTAGAAGGGAAGGTTATCCAGAAATGCACCGGAGTCGGTCTCCTCACCAAGGTCGTGGTAGGTCACCCCCGGGCATGCGTCAAAGACCTTCTCCTATTCGTTTTGATGATAGAGACCTTGGTGGGCAAAGCCGAAATGAAAGAGGTATGATGCCTCCTATTCGCGATAGACCTGGTCAAAACGTGCGTGACAGATTACAACCACCGTTACAGAGAACTCGTACACCACCGCCGCCAATGCGTGGCCTATCACCACCACACCATGGGCGCATGCGCACTCCGCCTCCCCCTAGAGTACGCACATCACCAGCTCACATAAGAGGACGCACTCCGCCATCATCTCGAGGTAGGACTCCGCCTTCTCACATGCAGGGAAGAGGAACTGTTCCTATGCAGATGCGTAGCCACTCACCTCCACCTCAGCATGTGCGTGGTCGCTCACCTCCATCTGTTCTCGTACGTGGCAGAACTCCACCTGGACATATGAGAGGACGAACTCCTCCTCCGCACATGAGAGGCAGAACACCTCCTTCGCACATGAGAGGAAGGACGCCTCCTCATTCCCGAGGACGTTCGCCTCCTCCTGCTCGAGGTAGAAGCCCCCCGATGCATATACGTGGGAGATCACCACCATCACAACCAATGCCAATAAGAGGACGCACACCTCCTCCATCTCATCACGTTCGTGGTAGGTCACCACCACCACCTCCTCATGTTCGTGGCCATAGCCCAGCGGGCATGTCATCATCAAGAACTGCAATGCCAACGAGAGGAAGAACACCTCCGTCATCTCAAATGCGAGGAAGATCACCCCAGTTCCATGGAAGAGGTCGTTCTCCGCTTCCACCTCCAAGGGGTCGTACTCCGCCTCCCATTTCCAGAGGACGAAGTCCTATGGAGAGATCTGGTCGTGGTCGAACTCCATCTAGCAATATGCATAGGCGGCCGTCCCCTGGTATGAGTCGAGGACGCTCTCCAGGTCGTGGTGGTCGATCACCTACTCGTGTAAGATCTGATTTAATGCCAACTCATCCGTCACATTCTTCACCTAGCAGAAGAGAACCCTTTCCCCCTCCGAGAGGACGAACTCCACCAAGAAGAGAGCAACTACCTCGAGGTCGTACACCGCCTCCTGGTACTTCAAGGCGATCACCTATTCCTGATTCTAGAAGAGATATGCCTCCCCCTGATTCTTACTATGGTTACCGTGAGGAATATGACTCTAGACGTAGTGGTAATGATTCTAGTCGCGAATACCCTGATAGATTTCATTCGGCCCCTTCTTATTCTTCAGATCCTAATTCATCTCATTATTATTCTGGGTCATATGACCAACAACGTAGAGAGAGGAGTAGGTCCCCTCATCGTAGAGACGCTGCTTATTATTCTGAGAAAAGAGAAGGAAGGAAAGAAGTTTCTCCAGGTCGTGATTCTAAAAGACGCAGGAAATCGCCTGGAGATATTCGAGAAAAATCTCGGCGTTCACCGGACTATTTAAATGGACGGGAAGGTGCTGCTACTGACAATAGAAGTTATCCTGCGCAGCAGTGGGACCCGAATGCTGACCCTGATGGGCCTGACTGTAGGGAGATTCTCAACGAAAAGCGGTCTCTCAGAGATCCTTACACTGATGTGGTAGAAAATGAATACGACGATCGTCGGCGCCCAGGATTCGTCGATGCCATTCCTTCTAAGAACGTTGACCTAAGGGAGAGTTTAGAAGAAGAGAAGCGAAGAAAACAAGGAAGCGGCACTTATGGCGATCATCCTTATCCTGGTGATGATTATATGAATGTGGATCGGAAGAAACCTCGTCGTGATTATCCTGATCCTGGTTATCAGCATAACTCCAATGCGGGTGTGAGCAGATCTCAGTATGATTACCAGTACTCAACGTACCAGCCAAACCCTGAACAGTTTCCGCAAGTTGATTCTCACCATGCTGGATATCCTGATTCACGATATCCTGAAGGAGGAGAGCCATTTCCACGTCCTGGTGAACAATTCTCTGATGATTTCCGTAGGCCCCGAGGCAGGGGAGGAAAACGCATTTTCGATCGCCTTTCTAGGGGAGGTGGCCGTGGCAGAGGCAGAGTTTAAATATTGTGTTCGAATTTGGGCCTTAATAGTTTTTAGACATCATGATTTTTAATTTAATTGTGTATGATGACGATAATGTCTCTTGTGTATTCTATTATTGTATTCACTACGTATAATATGGCAAATTCTTTTATTAAATATATGCGTTAAAAAAAAACACGAATAAATCTTTGATTTCTCCCGGAAGTTAGCTAATCTATATGGAAAATAATTTTTTTTTTATGCAGAGACTAATGAAGATCAAACGGAGCATCTGCCATCAAAAGGTGCAATCGTAAGGAAGAGAAGAAAGCTCATTGAAAAGCTATTAGATTGGAAGGTTAAACAGTTGGAACTCGAATCAAAAAAGATCATCGCCGCAGCATCTCATTTCAAAGAGAAATATTTTTTTATGGAAGAGGAAATGTTTGACGAAGATGTAGGATACTCTGAATAGAGGATTCTTCGTCATGTTGTTCCTGTAATAATAAAATCTTATAAGATATCTTACCACAGACACAATTATTAATTAATAACATCAATTGGCTTACCTCTTCATTCGTCTTGTTGGTGATTAAAATCTGCAGCATTTGAGTTATAAATACATTTTTAACATGTATTATAATATCATTTATTTTATTTTTTTTAAAAAAAGCTGTATCCTCAATGCCATTTGAAGAAATCATCTCTGGTCTTGCTCAGATGAAATATTTTCAACTCGACGGTCTTCACTACTACAACGCCCATTTTAGTTAGAGGTATAAATGCCACAGTATGCCAAACGATATTATGTTTATCAAGAAACTATGGTCATTGCAGATCCTCCAGAATTTAGAGTCTTGGCATTACGTTCCATAATAACAGAATTAACATTTCTCTACATAGATTTCAAGCAGATAGCCCCAGTTTTCATCTATACTTTAAAGATGTGAATGAATCAGGTTTTATTTAGTGTCCACTAAATCCCTGTATTTCATTATTCAATTTTGTTATGGTCGTATTTATCAGCAATGTTCATTTGAATTTCATCTAATTCTTTTTAAGTTAAAAATTACTTTTTTCCTTGAACTAGTAAAATTATTTAACCAACAAGTTACAAATACGACTTGTACGGAAACCCTTCTGTCCAGACTCTCCAAATACTTTTTTGTCTTCCGGACCTCTCTCCTTCATTGTAATTGTCTAATGTTTCCAGTTAAATTGTGCATTTCCGTTTATAGATATTATTGTAGGGAATTTGTCTAATTCTCAATTCATCCTTAGATTTAAAAACATTTGGCTTTTGAGTACAGGATTTAATATTGGAATTTGGATCAAAAACCTTAAATGGTATCTTAAATATAGATAAAAAAATTGTCTTGTAATCAAAATATCGCAATTCAAGTAGTTAATACAATATTTATGATAATAGAAATACTATAAGCATTTTTACTGCCATCTTATTTTTTCATATAAATTGATGTTTTATATATTGTTAATCCTTTAAAGAAATCGTTAGAATGGGTCTAATACAGTGTTCAAAATAAAAAAAAAATCAAATTAAGTAGCAATTTATCTACTATTATATTTGCAATCTATTCCCGAGTCTGTTGTAAGATCTCCTGAATCTGTAGTAGGAAAACTGTGGTAATGAATTTTGATCAGGATCATTGAATGAAAATATAGTATTTCCCGTTGATCTATCTAGACTAGGTAAGCAATAGGTGAACCCCCCTCCCTATAAAATTTCCCGAAAAAGTACTTTTAGTTTCTGGAGAGGCTTTACCAGGGTTTCTAAATCTAAATTTCCCCTTTTTCTAAGGAACACATTTGCCGAGCAATTATAGTTTTGGCGAATCTTTTGTGGTACTTTGTTGAAAACAATCCTGCCATCTGGGTGCAGAGTATGATAATCATTTTCTCCTTTCGGAAGCAATTTCAGGCAGATTTGTTGCTCACCTACCATATGCCATTCGTCGCTGAAGAATCACAAGACTATAATGTATGAGATAATCTAATCAGGTGTAGTGTTGAAGCCACTGCCATCTGACAGTCATAGAAATTCTAATAACAGTGGCCACCGATTTCGCCAATTAAGAATACCTTAACTACAGCCAGGAAGATTTGTAGTAATGTTGCTGAGGGAGCCGCAAGAGCTCAGAAACTTTAGGCAAAAAAATATTGGCTCTGATCGTTTTGCAAAAATCATTCTGAAAGACACTTGTAACTAGGTCAAGTGACTTAGGAAAACATGACCCGGTCTTTCAAGTATGATTTAGGGGGTGGGGGAGGAATGGGTTTACGTAAAATCCCATTCACACACACACACATTGTCAGAGTCTGATGTTTGCAAGTGGTTTATCGTTGTTGTGAGGGATGCCCTCTCTAAGTTATCTCCGACCCTGTTGGATTCGAACTGGAGAATGAGAGAAATCTGACAACTTCGGGTGAAGGCTCCAACGACTATTCCTCACAATTGTACAAGGAGGTCGACCTCCGCTGCTGACTTTTTGGGAGTCAAATCTTCATTGGGTTTGAGTGTTCTGGCCTTACGTGGAGTAATATTAGATATCATCCCTAAGAAGCCGTTTATGCATCCTTTCTTTTCGTTTAACTCGAAAAGAGTTGTTTCTTTCGTTTTAGAAATTGACGACAATTTTAATTTCACTTGGAGTGAATATTAATATTTTTTTCTTACTTTTTTCCATTCCAGTGTTTTTATTTAACATAAAATTGGTATTTTGATGACCAATTTTGTTTTTTGTCTTCGAGATGTCTAGCAACATTGAACAGAATTTCTTTTTCTTCTAGAAAGAATTTTACTAGGACAGAAGGATAGATCGCTGACTTCCCTTGAGAGGAGTATTCGACTTCAATACACTTAGTTTTAGAAGGATCTACATTTTCTTTTGTTACCATTTTCGGTACTACTGGAAGGGATCTTGGTCGTCAAGATTAGCCTGATTCTTTTAAAGGGCTTTCAAGATGAAGAATTTGTTTAAATAGAAGGCAGTAACTAGTGAAGAGTGTAACAAATTCCTTTATGCTTCTTCTATTGATGACTCAAAGAAATTGAAAAACATTATTTTATGGATCCTATACATCTTCTCTCTCCTTGGAGATGACGTCTTAAGATCACTGTATTTCTTTTAGATTGAAGAAGTCATCTTTCAAGATGTTAAAATTATTTGATTCAGTCAACTTTAATGAAAATTCAAGTACATTTTATTGCTGTAGTTTTACTTTCCAGATTCATCAGCCGAGACCTGCTAAGTGCTGTGTAGTTTATACAATTTTATTATTTAATTTTTAGGATTTTAAGTCAATAGTAGTTGTATTTAAATAATTATTGAATTACAAAATTATCAGTCACTGCATTGAATCAAATGAAATTATCAATCACTGTCGTCATTGGTAGAAAGCATTCTTTACAGTGAATGGATTCATATATACCTGGACTTCTCGAATTTCCAGCATTCTTTTTAAACGCGCCTTGTGTCATCGTCATGCTCCATGTAGCTACTATACACTTACAAAAAATGACGTTAATTTTGAGGAAAATGTTTCTACTGTGTGCACCTTCAACGAGATATTGATTGTTCTTGAAATAAAATAAATGGAAGTTTTCTTTCACCAATGTAATCTTGAATCCTTTTTATTTAAAACTGAAGACGGAAAACAAGTCGTATGCCTGTAATCATGAGGAGAATATTTTGGTCAGTTCTCATAATTGCGTGTTTAGAAATGATCAACAAATCTTCCTTTCGACAAGTTTTTATTGAACCCGATTGCTGTCAAGCTGTCTTTCGACTTTGAATTAGATATTTGAATTTCTGTACGCTTATAATTGTTACACCATGGTTACTATTGATCAATAAATAATTAAGGAGTTTTCCATATGAAATTGCAGTACCTCATCAGGAAGACAGCGTAGGAAATCAGGAATTAAGACATCAATAGATTGATGCACCTAAGACGAGTCAATGAATAACAAGGCTGAAAACATGCAATGGAAACACGCATACGTAATGTTTGTTGTAGAAAATCTCATTTGATATTATCTGCGACTTTTTTAAAACGATAATGAAACAGCCTGAAGTGTAGAGAAACATTGAGGTGAAACTCTTTACCAACATTTTGTTCATACAAAATCAGTAATTTACCTATATTTTTCCAGAAACTAGTCAATTATTGCCAAAATATACTGAGAAATATGGTTTTATTACTGATTTGTTTGAACAATTTATTTTATTTATTTTTTGTTATATACAAAATAATTCCATTACTCTTCTGTATCACTATTTCTAAACATCCCATATTATCTTAAATGTATTTTCATAATGTTTTAAATTTTGTGTATGAATTGTATGTAAAATATTTAACTCCTACAAGTATTTAGGGTGTTATTTCGTATGGAATAGAATAAATATCCTTTTGTAAAATATAAGTAGCAATAAATTATGCCATGGATCATCCATTCGGATTGGTGGTGTGTATATTTATGAATTACTATAGCTTTATACTGGATAGGGCTTATCTGTGGATGAATGAAATCATCAGTCCTACCAGTCACATTATATCATTTATTAATGATTAATCATATCATTACATCTCATCAATCACACCAGCAGTTGTCAATCAATCGACCATCTGGATCACCTATTAAACTCTTCTCCAGTTCACTCGTCCAGAATCTATAATATAGGGATTATGAAATATTTTGGAGCCAACGGATTCTTTATTCAGCGCTTCATAACTTAGTTGTAGTGTTGAAGTCCTCCGATGCTTTTTAATTCTACCTGAGATCTTCATGCAAATCAACGCGACTGAATATGTTTTATTCTGCTGTGAGGAATTACACGTGCTTCTCAAGACAGGATCTTTTTTACAGCTGCGATTGAAAGAGGAGGGGGGGTCCAGTTGAACAGTTTTGCTCAGGTAAGCATGAAGCTATTTTTTTGATCAGGTATTGGAAAGTCAAAACATTTTTGAAGGTAAGATTCTATTAATTTTTGTTTTATCTTTATTTATTAGTGATACTTTAATTGTTGTGTAATTATTCTATCTAGTGTACCTTTATTTTTATTGCTTAGTAGATGCCATTGAAATAGCCAAATATATTTTTATTGTTTTCTGAAAGCAGGCCTCAGGGTCACCTGAACGAGAGAGGCCCAGTGCCTTCTGCCACTCATATTCATCCTCAATGCGTGATATAAGACATCATTATATCATTTACTCTCACCTGGAGGCATGACATTTTGTGTAGTCTTCAATTCGCTTCTAAAACTGTAAATCATGCAACTGCATGGTGACTTTATTGTATCTGCTTAAGTAATACAATTCTCCCCTGAATTCACAGTCCAAGGAGAAGGAATCAAACAAATCTAAGTGGAATTCATTGTTGACGTACAAGGAATTATGACTTAAATATAATTCATTCATGCTGGAGAAAGAATGGTGCATTTCACAGCATAATTCCTTGTTCTAGCAGAATGAATCATACATCTCTCTGCTGAATTCATATCACTAGCAGAAGGAATTTCGCAACTATTAGCTGAATTCTTTGTTCTACATGAAGATATCAATCAACTCCCGATGAATACATAGTTCTCAATAATAGTCGCCCACTTCTCGGTTGACTACAGCTCTTCCACAAGTAAGTACCCAATTATTAACGTCTCTAGCAGAAGGAATCATGCAACTATCATCAGAGGTGTATGGTATTAGCGGAATGAACAACGCAACTAATGTCAGACTTCAATGCCCAAGGAGAATCGTGGAACTCTTCGGCAGGAGTAATCGTGCATCACTTGGCAGTAAATTTTGTTGTAGAAGGATCATGTACATAGTACTAGTAGAGAGGATTGTGCTACTTTCAGCAGAATTCACGCTACTAGCTTAAGCAATTTAGCAACGTTGTCAAAAATTGCTAGATTTTCTGTTCTGGCAATAGAGATTGAGCTTCGCAACAGGATTTACATTACTTGCAGTGGGAATCAAGGAAATCTTAGTGAAATTCATTGATCAAGCATGAAGAAAATGCAACTCTCAGATGTATTTATCTTATAGTTCCTGCGGAAGGAATCGTGAAATACGGGAGAGTATTCATTCTTCTAGCACTAGGAATCTTACCGAATTCCTAGTGCTAGAAGAAAACTCTTGCCCTGGGGCTGGGTAAACTAAGAAGATTTTCCACGAGTAGGTACGACATGCTGAACTCATCAATCCATGTATTCTCCGATGAATAAAAGCAGGAGTTTACTGGAGACTGAAAACAAGAAAGTACGAGTAAATCAAGATATTTAATATTTGAGCTACAAAAATATGTATACTACAACAATAGTATAACATCAATAGTTTAAAAAGATTGGTTCCATTACATGTTTCGATTCGACTAATAATAACGGAGATATTTTGAATTCCTCAACCCCCTATCTCTGGTCAGCCATTATAAAAGATAATACTTCGTGTGCAATGAAACATTTACATATCGAGCATGCCATAGATCCAATAAACTCTTTAGTATCAAGAAATAAAAGAGTAATTGGTAATGTCATCGCACAACGTATTTCCGCGTAATGTCTTTATTATTTGGCATTTATTCTTGGAATAAGGCGTTTCATGATATATTTTATTATTATTGAAATGCAATGACTTTAAGCATGAAATCGCTGTGATAAAAGTAAAAAATGCAAATATCTTTGTTAATATTCATGATAGAGAATTAACTTTACAAGATTGAGTCTATACAAAGTTTTCATCCGACTCATTATGACGAGATAACTTGAATTATCTATCTACTCACCCTGTAAACGAATTAATTTTCTGTTTTACATGAAACGCCTATATATCGAGTATAGTAAGGATAAACAAAAAGTACAAGTGTAATTATCTACTATTATTGTTTTATGCATGTTTTACCGACCTCGAGTATTAACCAATTTATTACTGTAAGTACCTCAGGCACAGAATATTTCATGTCCAGCTTACATATTAATTTTTGTATACATGTTCAATTTCATCAGGTTGTATTATAGTATGTGGGAAATCTGTTTAGTTTATATAGGTTATTTCTGCTTGACAGTTATTGGCGTAGGAGTGCATATTATTCTTGTTTTAGCCTTACATATAAAAACAATGCACTCATCCATTGTAGTAGATGATCTTCACATAGGACACTGAAAGATATTTTTGTATTTAAACTCACACATATGCGCGCTGACACAAGGGGTAACACTGCACAAACACACACACAACCTGTAATAACGTTGTAGCTTACTAAATTAAATACTAGCGGGTGCTTGAAGTGGGCTTCATTAATCCCTAATCTACGAGGGGCGATGAAAAAGTTTTGAAACGTTTTAGGTATAAACAAACCTTGAAACTTTAATTCTTCTTTTGTTCTTGTGTCTTATCTATCAAGAGTTAACTTGTACAAAATATCGACTTCTCGGTTCAGTCAGTATTTAGCAGTGCCTTTACAAACATGTCCATATCCATTGAGTTCAAGTTCGAGAACAAAAGCGTCATTAAGTTTTGTATAAAGGGCATTCAGCGAAAGAAATTTATGAGGGAATGGTGACTGTATATGGTCGTGATTGCACCTCTCTTCCTACAGTCACTAGGTGGTTCAATGTGTTCCAACGAGGTCGTTTGAGAGCACAGGACGAAGGAAGATCCGGGAAACCAACAACCTCATCCGATGCTGATCATGCGACTCAAGCAGAGGCCTTGATCTCGAATAATCGTCGAATAAAGGTGTCCGAAGTTGCTATGGGATTAGGCATTTCCTATGGTAGCGCTAGCACAGTTCTCCGAAATCTTTCTGTTAAAGATCAGCATCATCCCCTTTCTTCATGCCAAGAACTGTTAGAACTCTTTAACCAGGACTCCGGGGTCTTCGTGACCCGATTAGTGACAGGGGATGAGACGGGGCTGTGCCAGTGGGATCTTGAGACACAGTAGCAGTCGATGCAATGGAGGCACTCACTCACCCCCTCAAAAAAAATTCAAATCTCAGCATTCAGCGAGGAAAGTGACTGCAACATTCTTTGACATGTATTGGGCATTTTGTTAATTAATTACGTTGATATCGGCTCTACAATAGGAGGTCAGTATTATGCTGAGGTTATTAGAATACTGCGTCAGGCCATCTTTAAGAATCGTAGGGGAATGGTGACTGGAGGTGTGTCCTCTCGTTGCTTGACAATGCACAAGCCTCGCATTGCATGGCTGTCTGCGGCTTTGAACAGTTTGACCACCCACTCACATCCCAGATATAGCCCCCAGAGATTTCTTCTTGTTCCCAAATTTGAAGATGTTCTGGAAAAGGACAAGATTTGATGACCCGAATTCCCTGAAAATAGCGACTGAAAAATGGTTTCAAGCCCAAGAAGAAAGTCGTGCTTCCTTAATGTGTTCCTCAGATGTCTATGGCCGGCTTTCAGTCAAATCTTACAGGTTACCAATAGTTTTAAATTGAATTTCTGCCTCTTATTGGCATTGTTTGGAAGTCATCCCAGATTTGGGCGCTGAAAAAAAAGTGGATATTTTGTTTTCTTGTATCACGCTCATTCGGAACTACCACAAGAAACAAGGACCGTCACCTGAAGAAACTGATTATTAACTATGAAATATTATGGACTTCATTAAACAGCCACCCCTAGAGTTTAAGCTGTTTTCCAGAACTGGAATGAGTTCTCAGTGAAGAAATTGAACTCACTGTACATTTTATTACCACTTAATTATCCCACGCACACTCAAATATATGTTTTGTTGGTGTATGTGATATGACATTTATGTTTATTAACGTTCTAATATATCATCTGTGCTAGTAGCGATATACTATCATGTAATCGTGCTTCATTGCTCCAAGTTGAAAACTCCTCTGTTAACTCAGCCCTTGTCTGACGGATGAAGCTTATTGGGTTGGGCATTCCTAAAGGTACAGTGATATCTTCACTAATATTTTCGGAGAAAATATTATTGGGCATAGTAGAGCAGAGGGGGGGGGCGGTAGTTGAACCATTTTTTGAAGACATCAACCACCTTATGAACTGCGATGGGCACAACATCTCACAGGATAGTACTGCAACTACAAGGCATTATGTTTTCATCTTATTGGTCATTTCGACTCTGACAAGAGCACTGAAGGACTTTTACTGTTGCTGCACTACATCCCATAGGCCAAAAGCACTAAGGGGATTTTAACTTGCGTTTCCCAAATCCTCCTGTCATGATAGAACATACAAGGGCAATAACAGAAGTCTCAATAATCTTGAAATGGACCGCGGAACACTACCGAGGATTCAAGTTTTTCCTCACTACAGCCAGAGATGTTGGATACACGAAGAACCACTACAATTTACTGTTATAACAAATTATACGTCTGACTGGAGTGTATTTCCCTTGACTAGAGACCCCCATGCAGTTTGTTATAACTTTGGTTTATTACGTTCGCTCTGGCAGCTCACAGACCATTAATTTCCTTATGATTGATATTGATCACCTGAGACCGAAATCTTGTGGCAAAGCACTAAAAGGATTGACAGCCGATGTGCTATCCAGTTTTGGAGCAGATCTGCTACCTATTGTCAAGACTCGTTGTTTCACTAACGCAATCTCTCACTATGTGTTATGAATTATTTGAAATCGGCCTGGTCGGGGAGGTGCCTTACTCAAATGTGTTCTGTTTGTTTCTGTACGGTCGATGAACCCGGCTCCCGCAATCCAATTTAGGATAGATATATGAGTTGCATTTCCATAATACTAAAATATCTCCAGGACTATGAAAGTGTAAGGATTTCTATAGTCTTTTTATGCAAGGTAGTTTTTTTTATACATTTATGGTATCATGGATAACAATTACAATAACGCTGTCGAACTCAGCTCTTAGATGCAGCCGGTAACGTACTTATACTGGAATTCAATATTTTATTCTAAAAACAAGATTTGTTTTACTGTATCTTATACAACATTTATTAGGAAAAACTAATAGGAAAATACTACGGGCTTTGGGCATGCGAAGTAGCTTGGTTACTCCAGAGTTGAAGTAGCTCACAGTAACAACTTTACTACTATTGTACATACTTGAAAACTAGCACAATTTACAAAAAGATATTATCAAGTCTGGAGATTCTAGGGGTAGTAAATTGCAGGTCATCTGAAGAGCCATCAAATTTAGCTGATATGATTCAGCAAAGAAATAACCACAACTCTTTCAAGGTTACACTAAGATTTGAAACTACTTAAATCAAGCTTCATAAGTAAATGAGGGAAATAGAGTTTTGAACCTGATTGAATCAACAATGAGGATCATCAGTCATCATTTACTTAATAAAGAAAAACTAAGGTTTACTCTCCTGCTCCTGCAAATCTTCTAATTATGCTTTATAACATGAGTGTTTTACCTCAAGATGAGAGTTTGACATCACATCTCACCTTGGTTAGTGTCTTGATCACGGGAAAGAGATCCAGTTATTTCAGTGATGTCAGCGGATGACATCACCGATTCCTTCTGGTCATATACTTAGTAAATCCATAGAAAGAGGAGAAACTTTTGAGGTTGAGAATAGTAAGAAAGGTACTTAGGAGAGACCACGATTTAGAATAATATTTCCGTAATTTCTAATAATGTTTATTTTTAACTCCAATGAAAATGGCAATAGATGAAGTGCAAAATATAAAATGAATATTTACAATTGATAGCTCCAAAGGTCTGTTCAGCAATAGATACAGTAGGGAGGTGAGATTGGATATGTGAATTTAGCCTGGATAGAATGCTTGCAATATTGTTAGGTTTATTACCAAAAAATAAAAAAAAAAAAACGTTGTTTATTAGAGTTCTTTTGGTTTACAAAATTAAACACACAAGCTTTATCACTCCACAATTTATTTGACAATTAACAACACAGTTGGTAAATTATTCTTAACTATTACTCACAGTATGCACTGATAACTTCACTTCTTATTGCGCAGTGCAATAACTCTCGATCACGGAAGTTCACAAAAATACGGCACTGCACTGATCTTCGCAATTGAACACGGTCCTACACTGTTCTTAACATAAACGCGTCACTACACTGTTCTTTACATAAAACACTGTACCGAAACTAAAAGCACTCCACTAAAGCTGTACTGAACGCACAGTTATTCACTTGAAGAGAACAAACTCTCGGGGGCGAGATGGGTCGCTTTTATAGCTGGGTGATATTTACAATTGATAGCTCGAAAGGTAAGGCAGGGTGATGATGTATATGCGTACTTGGTGTGGCTGGATAGATTGCTTATAATGTAGACCGGACGTTGGTAATAAGCCAGGATCGATGCGAGTAGATAAATTAACTACAAGATCTAATACGAAGAAATGCTAAATATAAAATGTTTACTGCTGATAGCGCTAAAGGTAAGTTGACCTGGACATGTTTCACAGGATAAATGAAAGGCTAGGATGGAGAACGATGATGGATATCTGAAGAAATCTCTGGACAGAGCCCGTATGATGTGAGCCGCCAGCAAGTAATAATAAACCAGGATCATCGCGTAGATGAATAGACATCAAAATGTTCTAAAACGATGAAATGCTAAACATAAAATGAATATTTACAATTGATAGCTCCAAAGGTGCGTTGGGCAAGATATAGTTCACAACCCGGAAAGGTGAGGTAGGTTGGATAGAAGGCGTAAACGTTGGCGAGTTCTGAAAAGGTTTGAGACGAGAGACTGGATAAAGCACTGAGTTCGCCCTTAAGAGCTCGCGTGGACGCACACAGCATGGGGGGGGGGCAATCTCTTGTAGAATAACGCTAATAAGTTAATATATAATGGTTGTGCGTTTTTGACTTGATTATTGATTTTTGGCCATTAAAAGCCGCAACACCAAATGCCTTGAACTCGTTTCCACAGATGAACGACACTGTAAGTAAGATTATCGTGCTGTGAGTAGCTAGGAGGTGGATTATGAAAGTAAAAACAAGAAAATGAAAAATAACAATAGTTTGTGGTAACGTCATATTTTGATGATAGACAAAGATTGATCAAAATGTAAGTAAATTACTGAAACTTGGTCTGCTTTGTGAGTGTGTCAGAGATATGCGCTGTTAGGACTGTCTAGTACAAGGGTACATCAGCTGTATGGGCTTGTTTCAACGTAACGTGCATGAGATTTATTTCAGCTATACAGAATTTGTCTGGAAAACATCATACATAACTAATAGTAAATCTACAACATTTGCTGCTTTTATAGTAGCAATGGTTTCAGTACCTTATTGTACTGGTACTAAGCAACATCCACACAAGGATTTCTGGTGAAACAATTCATTCAGTTAATCTTACTTAATCTCTAAATTCTACTTAAACCATTGATGATATTGGCAACAACTATCCTTAGTTAATTGTAGCTCACCATATTTCTTAATGTATTTATAATGTTTTCCTTTGGAGGCGACGTAAAATGACTCATCTAGGGTGCACGATTGTTCATTAATGGGTCCTATTAAAAATATTCGGGAAAGAACACAGACGTTAACACTAAACCGTGGGTTCATAAAATGTGCCTACTCTTCTGAAGATATACAGAACGGAGATGAGACCAGTTGTTGCGCATGACAACAAAATGTTGGCGATCACAAAAGAATGGGTTAGGTCAGTGAAAGAAGTGTAAGATTAAACATATTTTAAAAGCACCGTGGATCCAGCAGTTGCATTACGAATCTGGCAGAGCCTATGTTATCAAAACGGGAATACTATGGTTGGGATATGCCAAAAGACTGGTATGTAACACGTTGTCCTGTGCAATTTCATATGGTGCACCAAAGGCAAACTGGGAATTTGGTTCAACCAAGGGGGATTTGATTTTTCGTTAGCAATCTTTGCTGAGGCAGGGGACAAGTACTATGTGAACCTAGATAAGAACTACGAGGATTGGTCAACAAGCCCGATGTTTCCAACTGGTGAAACCCATCACTCTTCTACCTCAATCCTGGCGTAATTTGAAGCTGTTTCAAACAGTACGCAGTCTACATTGAGTATGGTTTATTTCAGCTTACAAGCAAAGGTCTACTCATAGGGAATCTTCAAATGAACATCAGCTGCACAGAATATCCAGTTTACTCCATTGTGTCTGATCTAAAGTTTTCAGATTTATGCTCCCGTCACGGCCAAGATAATGAATCGTCACTGTTCGACTCTTTGGCTAGGGTTACTTTTTAATTGGGGGAGGGGATATATAGGTCTCCGGGCTTCAGGATTGGTTCACCTATATGAGGGAAAAAATCATTATTTTATTGTTCCCACATACTCTAAAATATAAACATATTTATGAATTTCATTTCTTAGGGGTTCTGGCAATCTAGTTGTAACTAGTTATCAGTGTGATTTGTGGAGTGAGTTCTCAGTTGGATTTATAAAATCATCACATCCCATCAACTCACAACATTCAATCACAACTTCCTGTAGCAATGCGAAGGTTTCTATGGGAAACCTATTCGCGTATTGTTCAAAGGTTACAGAAACCTTGTGATTAGTAGGTGAGATCTTGGTGTAGTTACACCAGAACGTCACTGGCGAATGTATTAGTTTATTTTTCTAGTTTAATTTCAATAATCACTATCTAGAACACCGTTCCGTCAAAATACCTCACTTTCAATTATATAGTAAACTCAGTTTACATATTACTTAATTGTGTAGTAATAAGGTTAACATAGTACCTTAAATATGCCTATTTTATTTTAATACTAAATAGGTCAGCCACGTTCTGGGTGAGAAAAGGGGGGGATGGTTGGGCCAAATACGTGTAGGTGAGCACAAGACAAAAAGTAAACATGTTTGGAGGGAGAAAAAAAGAAGTGAAAATTCTAGTGCGTCTGGTTCAAAAATACTTGAAATTTGAATTTGTATATGCTTTAGAAAGGCGCATTTGTCTGCCTAGGTATTCTGTATATTATTCCTTCCTCCCTGTAATCCAGTATGGTATTAGGTAACGGGCGTAAAAAGATTTGTTTGTTTGTTTTAGTTTTAAAATTTATAATACTTTGAAAAGTATGAAATTGGGATTAATGCTTATTGAACAACTTCATCTCTGGTAAAAATTAGGAACTTAGAATTATTTCCTTCAATGTGCCAGAGTTTTAGGGAAACCTAAAACATGTTTTTTTTTAAATAACGCTATGGGAAAAGGATATCCTAAGATTCAATAAGATACTTCAAATTTGAAAGTGAAAATGAGACAGCTTTTCAAACACCCATGATTGTTTAAGCTCTTGATTTCGATCACTACCACTACTACTGAATTCAAGGCCAAGTACCGCTCAACATATGACAAACTGGAACTTCTAACAGCTACAAGAATGTTACGAGAATTATCTCCATATACTTCAATCCTTTTTGAGACCTTCGTGGGACCAGCCTTCACACAGCTACATCATGAATCTTTTACGATGAAAAAAAAAAACTAATATCTTTAGGCTTTGGATTCATTCATTTCTACTATACATCTTTAATCTGTGAAACCCTGCTATACGTACTTACCAACCTTCGGGTGGGTAAAGAAGCAAGGGTTTATTCACAGTTTTAATTGAAACTATTTGCTATTAC
The DNA here is from genome assembly GCA_019009955.1 of Riptortus pedestris. Taxonomy (NCBI): domain Eukaryota; kingdom Metazoa; phylum Arthropoda; class Insecta; order Hemiptera; family Alydidae; genus Riptortus; species Riptortus pedestris. Next base: position 43,414,659 of record CM032232.1, on the reverse strand, counting down.
CACCATCAACGCATCGAAATGTTTTGCTTGGTGATGAGCAACTCTTATGGAAGCGTCTCCATCACTTTTATGACAGTGTGGTTTTCTCTTTGAAACATCAAATCCACATGGCTATAGAAAAAAAGAAATTAACATTTTCAAATGGTAAAAACTTTTTTTCTACTTTTTCTGATATATAGTACCTATACCTTTTTTAGAGTAATCACTCCTTACTTTTTCTAGTTGTGATTCCTATTTTAAATTTGAGTGTAACACATGTATTTATGTATTAGATAGTCACAAATCACATGAGGTAGTTTGTACAATTATTTGTAGAGGTAATTAGGTAGATTTATAAAAATGCTGGTAAATGTCTTGCTCGTAACCACATACAAGCAATATTTTTTTTTTTGAGGGGATACTCACTAGTGATTGATGGTTAACATATTTTATTAAGGTTTTGCTACTGCAGTGAGACGAACGTTGGGCTCTAGACTTATCTTTTCGCACTACTGGTTTCTCTTGTTCATTCAGTTACATTTTGGTGAAGTTAGTGTCTATTCGTTGAAATGTCCTTCAATGCGTGTCTGTATTTCCTTTCTACGCCCTTCCCCTAATTCAAACAGATAGTGATTTCCTTTTCATCTTGTATACTAATCATAACAATAAATTTCACTGGGTGACCCAAGGTATATATCTTGAACAAAAACAAGTTTAATATTTTTTACATTCTGGAGAATCAGTAATCACCTGATCCCATTATCCAAACTTTTCCTTGACGGAGGAATATATAACAAGACTAAACCTTTTGCCCAGTATTACCTCGTTTTCAATGTTATCAGGATCGTGCCAAGGGTTTATTTGGGCATATGAAAATCTTAGAAAATAGGCCACTCGATGAATAATCTGTTTCTGTTTTTTGTATTTCGTTTTTTAGTTAATTTGAAATTTAAAAGTTCTGTTTCAGTAAGATTTCATTTACCAGCATTCTGCATGTGATATGAATTAAAATAAATTCTTTGAAAGGGTAGCTTTTCCTCGAAACATAAGAAAAGATGTTTGGTATACTTAAAATTTCCTGATAGATGTTTGTCATTCATAGTCAATCTTTATCTGACATTAAAATAAAAGTCCGTCACGCAGGGGCTGCGTAAAATAAGCAGATTTCCCACGTGAAGTTATACAATAGAGAAATCTTCATGCGATAGCTGAACAGTAACGGAAACGGCCGAACTAGCTTTCGCCGGAAACGAATAGAACCGACCTTACCCGATCATCTCGTCCATTACTCGCACACACTTCATAAAAACGGACCAGTGGGAGGAGGAGTTTAGGGAGGATTTCGAAAATTCAAAATATCTTCGTTACTATACGTCGGATCGAAAATTTGTATAAAACCAATCTTATTGCAAATTAATTTACTATAAATATTGTTATATACATTTATTCTCTATTTTGAATATTTACCGAGATATTTGCATTTTTATTAAGTGTGTAGGACATGTGATCGGGTATTGTTCGGGTTAATTCGACCATTTCCATAACTGTTCGGCTCTGGTGGAAGCTTCTTCTAACCTATCTTGTAGTTTCAGCTTGTGCTTTGTGAGATTTATGCAAATACGTTCTGTTCATTCGCCCCCCCCCCACTTCTTTAGTTCTTGGACAACTAGAATTTGAGTTATTAAAATATAAATTATTCTGATTCATTATGAATTGCCGTACTAGATATAGTAAGTAGTTTACAATAAAGTTATTGTTTTATATTCAGATGTTTATCAGTATTTGTTTTTCTTTCCGGTGAAGAATATGTCTATCTATCTGTTCAGCTCTGAGTGGTTGGCAGACCTATGTGTTTACAATTCAGAAGCCGTTTCCGTTGGGAGTTTATTAGAATTAACTGAAAGATTCCTCATTACCGTTTGTATTTGCTCACTGTGGTGTTGTGTTACCAGTATGCAGATTTCTCTATTGTAAAACTTCACATGGGAAATATGCTTAGTTTACACTGCAAATATTGTTTTCCACAGACCTTTATTATACGAAATAGATGCAAATATGCAATTGTGACCCCCCCCCCCCCGTCTTAAATTCTTGGACTAATAAAATTTGATTGATTGTGATAACAATTATTCTGATTTATTATAAATTACAGTACTAGGTAAAGTACATTGTTTTCAATAAAATGATTATGTTATATTCTGATATGTTTCAGTTACTGTTTTTCTTTCCCCTGAGCCGTTGGCAGACCTGTTTCCCCCGTTGGCTTCTCGCCGGCAGGGGAAAGATTTCTTATAACCGTATTCACTTTCACGGTGGTGTTGTGTTAGCAGATGTAGGTTTATCTATTATTAATTTTCATGAGGGAAATCTGCTTAGTTAACGCAGCCCCTGAGTGTTGGACTTTTATACATTGTTATTTGATTGAAACCCAAACATCTTTTCTCAACAATGTTAATATGTCAATTTTCCCGGATTTTATTATTTCTGGTTCTTTTTCTGATTTGTTGTTTCTGTTTAGTGCCACGCAAAAGACGGAAGCGAATTACTGTTGCAGAACAGATCGTATCATCTTTAAAGCAGGCAGGGCCTAGTACTGAATAATCGAAATTATCATATGTTATAAATAAAGTTAATCTTATTTTAATTTTTGAGAATATATGATTATTTTCTTAATAGTTTTTTCTTTAATGAGTACTCCTCCTTTTTTTCTTTTTTATATTAAAACATCAAATTTACAAATAGAACTTTTTATATATATATATATATATTTGTAACTAGCTTTTTACATTTCTTCACCTGTGCTTTCGGGCCGAGGTTAGACATGTGAGTTAAGGCGTGGTCTTAATACACTTGGTAAATCTATGGATGGAATCTATGGCCTTGGATTCTAGGGAATAAGACTTTATTTAGTCAGGAACTCATGAAATAACATCCTCAGTCCTGGTAAGAAAAGGATAGTAGCCTTCTCAATTTTGACATAGTAGAACAAACCACAGTGGACTGTGATAAATAATATTTTATCAGAGCTCTCATATTGCTTGTATACCTACCTACTTGACTTAAAAATGATGTTATGTATTCTTATATACTACAAACTTTTTTATTTAGCTAAATTGCTATCTGTCTATTTCTTAAAACACTAAGGTAAGAGCAGAATATAAAATAAAAATAATATTATATATACAAACTTCAACATATATGTAACGTATATAATCATATAAAAACAAACACACAAGTGCGGGCTAGAGTCGAGGGATCGATTCCCAAGTGGGCAATATTTTTTTAAAAATCAATAAACTTAAAAAACATTTTCTCAAGAATTTTATTCTTCTTACAATATTTATGCATGAAATTTTAACTAAGACTATTTTAATTACTAAAACCTTTTTTAATGTTGATTTTATTATTACGATATATGTAATTATATTGAACAGTTCTTTTAGCTTACAATAATATTTGTTTTTTCTGTTGTTGTGCTTAACGTTTATTGGCTAATGAATATTGTTTTAGGATGTGCACACTTCATAATATAATAATGGGAGTTATTATATATGTATGTATAATTGTCATTAAGTACTCAATATCTAGAGTGGTGAGTTTGATTCCCACCTGGGCAATTAATTTAGTGACGAACGTATTGCATAGAATCCTTTGTACCACTCTTGTTAGAAAAGGTTAACCCGTCCCAATTTGTCTTAGTAGGATAAAGTGGAAATTAATAAATAATTAAGCTCCTGGCACTAAATAAACGTTTAAGGAGGGATTAATTTTTTTTTTAAAGTACTATGTACAAAATCGTTGTTTTTACAGTGCATCATTTGCTTCTTTTGTTTATTATATAATTAATTTGCAATAGTTATGGCTTAGATATATTTAAGTTTGGGTAGTTTAATGTGTCAATTTAGATACATTTATTTAGGCTTCTTTGTCAATTACTAGTCAGAGGACTGAAGAATCAATGTTTTGAAATGATTTCAAAGGAGTGAGTAGACTGATACAAATGGCGAGCAACTATTAGGATGGAGGCCATTCGCAAAAAAAAAGAAAAAAAAAACCGCTGGGCTTCCGTCGGAGAGACCTGCTAAATTACCACGGTCAGAATAAGTTAAAAGGTCGTGACAAAAGGCTCTGTCCTCTCGGTTTGTCGCCCGTTTTTTCCTCTTGCTCCGATTCCAGTGACAACTCTCTTACCTCCTATAGATTCCACCGCCTTTGGGGGTCTCACATTTCCTGGGAACTCGGCCATTTTTTTGTTTGTCCCATGCACTCACATTCGAGCAATAAAACCCAGAATACCACAGGTCAGAATTTATCCCGCTTCTGAATGAACTTGTCAGGGTGAACATCTTAAGTAAGTTAGAGCAGGAGGTTGCTCTAGGTTTCATTTCAATAAAACCCATCTTGCAGGAATAAAAGAATGAATGTTTAACTCTCCAATATTTCTTATGGCAGTATGGCTTTTTTTTCGCCTCTACTTTTTTCTGAAACCCTCCTTCCCGTAATAAATCGGACGGTATCTTCGGGCAGAACTTCTTTAAGTACCGAATGATATTGATCAACGAAGTGACTTAAATTAACGTTTTATTAGATCCATTTTCTCTCTCTCTCTCTCTGTCTCTCTCTCTCTCTCTCTCTCTCTCACACACACACACACACACACACTCACACACACCCCTCCTATATCTTTTGCCTAATGTCGCACCTATCCAGAATTTTATTTCAGATCAGCGAAGTACTGAGAAGAGATAAAGGCATAATAACCAAAATTCGTTACCCTTCAAATCTTTATTACTATATACAATTATATAGGAATAAAATATATAATATAATATAATATATATATATATATATATATCATTTTTTTAATAATAATAATAAAACCATTTTAAATTGTTACTTTTAATAATAGTTTAATGTTATTATTATCGGGGTTCAGGTTAGCCATGCGAGGTAATGCGTTGACCTTTATCTCACATGGGTAACCTAGAGTGGCGATTTCGATTCTCGCCTTGGCAAAGGAAATTATTTAGTGACGAAATTCATTAAATAACATCCTAAAATGCCACCCTGGCTAGAAAAGGGTGGTAACCTGTAAATAACCCGTTCTGATTAGCCTGAGTTGCAAAAAGTGGACTTTAATAAATAATAATAATAATAATGTTATGTTTGTAATATAGTATAATGTTTGTTCTTTTTATTACTTGTATTTAATGTTTATTTATCATGTTTAATTTTATTTATTGTTGATTCAGTTTTTGTTATTTTTCTATTATATTGATTTTATTACATTGTTAAATTTTGTGCCAAATCGCCTAGTTGCGGGTGTTTCTCTATAAATAAATAAATAACGCTAACTTCATTAATTTAAATTACAACATACCGCTTTCTTCAGAGATACATCCACAAAAGTCTTTCTGTATTATTATAAGACTTAAATAGATATAGATATGAATGCATAAAACTTGTTTTTACAGTTATATAATGAAATTTATTTAGTTTTAATAATTTCATTCAAAACAGCATGGCTTGTAAAAAATGCCATAGAACGCTAAAATTACTAATGAATTTAAAATATGTAAAACTCTATTAAATTAACTTGAATATAAATATTGTATTAAAAAAAAAGAAGAGATTGAGGGGGTAACATCTTGGACATGCCTTCTAATACGAGCTGCGGGCAGGCAGAGTATTGAGGACTGTAGAAGCTCAGACGCCAGCCTTTTGATTAAGTGAAGACTTTAACTTTAAATAATTTTAAGCCTTTGATGGAGTCACAAGTCTTCATTTTCATGAGTTTTGTGTAACACTACTCCTAAATTTCAGTTTGCAACTGTACGGTTCACGTTTTAGGAATCCGACTAGATTTCATAAATGTAAGCGAAAAAATATCATATACTGCTCCCCTTTAGGTTATAAATGGAAAAGATGAATAGCTGTATATGCTTGGGATGAAGGAATCACTTGGCTACTGGTTTGGAGAGAAAAGAACGAGTAGAAAACATTAAGAGAAGTCCATTACCAGGTAAGGCTTAAAGAAAAGACTTAATGGACAATAGTCAGAAATATACTATTTAAATGTGAACATATCAAAGGACGCAAAAGAAAAACCGCCAGTCGATAACGCATAATCATGAAGTGGAATGTATACCCCTGTTCTTTAAATTTGTATTATTAACAAATTTATATAAATACTAATAAAAACAAATAAATGCAATTATTAGTTTTATTAAGATCCACATATGTCCTACATTCCACAGATAGCATTATGTGTCGTGGCCTTGTCAATCTAGAGCTTGAGCCACCACATCAAATTGCCCCAGCATCTTTATTAGAGTAATTAATTCATACATAATTTTTCGCGAGAAAATGTTCAATTGTTAATGATGTACGCGCCCGAGTAGGAGGTTTAAGAGTTTCCTTTAGTACTCTTTTATTATACAATCCATCAACAAATTGAAGGGTTTGCTGCAAAAATGAGATGGCTCCGAATTTTCAAATGATTGTAAAAGTGAAAAAACAAATCTGAATTCAATTTGTTTTTCCTTGGATAAAAAGTATTTATCCAACAATCTATACTCTATGTATCTCTTGAGTTATTGGTGCTTCTTGTCTTCAGACTTCAGTAAATCTCCACTGTTGCTCACTGGATTTTTACTTAGAAATTGAAAATATATGGTGAGTAGAAATCACTAGTGTTGCATCCAGTGCGTGGGAAATTTTCTTAGTTTACGGAGCCTCTGCGTGACAGACATTTAGTTTATTAGCAGCCTAATAGTTTAAGGTCGACATCCACTTCTGAAGCATCCAGATTTAAATCCCGAAGAGGTATATTGGGCACGAAACATGTTGGGCAACACACAGTAGAGGGATTGTAAGGGGGAGAGCAATTTTATATACTGACCCCACCAACAATAAGCTTATTGTTTTATTTATTATTTTATTTATTACAATATACCGCTTCTACTATTGTCATTGGCGGTAGATGGTTCTATATTTCTTGGAATAAACAAGTTTCAGTTAAAAATGCAAATGCCTTTTTCTGTCTTCTTCATCGTCTCTAAGGAGCTCTCTTTAGTTCGGTTTGAGGTTCAAAGCTCTCCTTGGAAGATTGTATTTTTTATAAGTAAGGAGAAGATGAGAGACGCTAAGATGGGCATTCCAACAATCGCAGGTTGGTGGCAATAAGCCTTTCGATAAATAACTATGTGTTAATTTTGTGTCCGATTCGGACACGGGCAAGAACGGCATCCTCTTTCCGAATTTGTCTACTTGCAGTATTCTAACGATCAATAATTTCTTTTATTTGTCGCAGTTTATTGTCGTGTTTTTTTTACCAGTCTGACTTCCACCTTTGAAGTATGAGCTTTTGAAACTCTCGCTTCCAATCATCTGGGGAGATGAAGGTTACTGTAGTTGCATCTTCTCGAGCACTACGAGCTACCAAATCCGCCATTTCATTACCCTCCGAGGCAAAATGCGAGGGAACCCAAACAAGTGACAATTTTTTTTCCTGAGCTTTGTATTTGACCTTTTACTAGGTCTGTGAGGTAACCTCGTGACTTCGGGTTGACAATACTTTGGAGCGAGCTGTATGAGTCCGTAGCGATTACAAATGATTCTCGTTGCATTTGTTCTATATCATTTATAGCTTGGCTTAAACCCGGTGACGAAAAAGAGAGGTAGCTATCACTCTAAGCAGCAAGAAGAGAATCCTGAACACCTAGTCCAATATCCTACCTTTAAGCTACAGTAACAACAATCGACCCCTACGCAGAATTCTCCTACTGACTCATTTTGGCAACATTTTAAAGAACCACTAAAAAATTTGACTTCCAAGTTCGGAATTTTCCTAATTTGGTTGTAAAATTTCCAAAAACAAAATATGTTTAAAAAAAGCGCGGATTATAGGGCAAATATATGTAAGATTTCTGTTAATTCTAGTAGTAGATTTTGTTTGATCGACTTCTCCAATTTTACTATTTTATAAAAATTTAAAGATCATTTATTCTTCATTAATCGTGAAAGTCAGAATGCCTAAATCGGACGAGTAGAAGAGACGCAAAATACAACATCCTAAATAGCCCCTGTCGCAATTTTCTGATCAATATCCTTAAATTGTAATTCAACAACCTTTTTAACCGTGTTATGAGCATTTTCGTCCTTCTGTTAGCCATGACTCATATTGTCGAAATATTTTGCTTTAAGCGTTTATGTCATTTAACATCTGCCCAACGTAGACTAGTAGCATTTTTACTACTGTGAAAGAGAGAATAGACAATGTGGTGAACTTCTTTCAGTCCATGGGGAATCTATGTAGTCAACACAACATTTTTGTTTTAGGATGTTGTATTTCGTCTTTTACAGAATCTACGGCAATTATCATAACACCCTTAGTCCTTCCACATGTGAATGATATAATCAATTATATGAAATGTACTTTGGCAAATTATTCGTAAGTTTTGCCAGGAAATATTTTTTTGCAGGACTATATTTAAAGAACTTTCGATATCTTGGTGTTTTGGACGCCTTCATTTATATCTGAGTCCTCATTCAACTGAGCTACTCCTAATTCAAACGGAACATTGCAAACTGAAGTGATGGCCTTCCCGACTCTAAATGCAGGAAATTCCAAGGCTTCCTTTATCCTTGGGCAGATCTGCCGCGGGGACATATAGTTTAATAATGACTAGGTGAGGATGGGTCATTGGCGCATTGCTACCTGTGCATTCTCACTAATCCCTGAAGATGAGAACTATAGATAGAGAGAGCTGAAGCTGCTATTAATTAGAATGACTACAGATTTATGTGGGTCCTTCCTGCTGGTACCTGCCTTGGCGCCGCCTTATCCAACACTGTGTTCTCTTCGCCGCCAAATGCCTCTCCCAGATCAAATCTTCACCGTGTAACCTTCACCTGATTACTATGATATCGCCAGTGACTTCATGATCTTCCTTACACGTTATTTTCTGAATTTCAGGCAATAAAACCAAACCACCTCTTGTTTTATACTATGAATTTTTTGTCCCAACAGAGTCGATTGCCTGGTAGCTATGCTAAATTATTTCATAATATTGAAATACAGAAGATCTAACCTAGCTTCTAATCTAAGTTCAAATGTAAGTAAAAGTATTGTGCATAAACGAATCTATCTATCTACATGCTCTATTACTAAAATGTAATTTTTCAAAATATGCTAATTTTTGTATAATTGCCAGACATTTAAGGAAAATAATAAATGTCATTAGGAAAGCTATTTGAATTAAATCTTGCCTCCAATCTAAGTCCAAATGTCATTAACATTTTTTTTTGTTTTAAATTCTACAATTGGCAATATGCCGTCCTGGAACCCAACATGTTTCTCATAAATAATTCCGGCTTCTCGCTCTTTCCCATAAAAGTAATTTATCAACATTACATTTTTCCACAACGTGCTAATTTTTGTTTGATTACAAGAGATATTGCTAACATTGTAACTTCAGTAAGGAATGCTCTCTGTTTTGCGTGTTGAGTTCAGTGGGCAGAATCCTCAGGCATACAGAGATTAGTTATTAAAATGGAACTAGAAGGGTAACCCTTATCTTTGCACAATTAATAATAATTGCCTGGTTCTGAAACTAAGGATAACCAGCACATGTGTATGTATTATTATGAAAAGGCAATAAAATACAAAGCTCAGTTGTGTTAAGGATTATGGATCAAGTAATTTCATAGGATAGTGTCATCCTAATATTTCTTAAAATGGAATCCAGCTTATAAGTTGATAAAAATGTAGATATTTTAATTATGCTTATTATTTGTACTAAAGATGAGTTGACAATTTTTAAACATAGTAGTGCATTTATGCATGTTTTTTGTCGATTCAACTGAATTTGATTTGGATTGTAAGCTACCTCGAAGATAAAGTTCTCTTCCACTCTGAAGGTGGACGGGGAGCCGTCAATGTGCAAAAATTCAGGAAAGGTGGAGTAAAACCGTATAAAAGGTTAGCCATGTGAATTAAAGCGTTGACCTTTACCTCACATGGTAAACCTATAGTGGCGAGTTCGATTCTCGTCTGGGCAAAGGAAATTATTTAGTTACGAAATTCATTAAATAACATCCTAAAATCCCACCCTGGCTAGAAAAGGGTGGTAACTTGTAGAGAACCCGTCCCAATTAGCCTAAGTTGCAAAAAGTGGACGATAATACAAAATAATAATAATAATATTTGCTTCAGTGGCTTGTTTTATTATGGTACTTTACTATAAAGATTGGACAATTGACCTCCCTAGGCAGTCGTGAGGGGTTAATACTAACCTAACGCCCAATGATCATAATTTAAATCATTCCCTCTTCATTGTTAGCAAACAATCAATTGTTCCTGAGATATATAATTTACTACTAAATAAGATTATAAGAAAATTATATATGCTAGAAACAAATGGAAAATTGTTAACAAATCCAAACGGCTTTCTTACAATTTCTTATCACCATCAGGGGGCTCATGGCCATGTGAGTTAAAGCGTTTACTTTAATCTCACATGTTAAACCTAGAGTGGCGAGTTCGATTCCTGCCTGGACAATGGGAATTTATTTAGTGACGGAATTCATTAAATAAAATCCTTAACCCCACCCTGGCTAGAAAAGGGTGGTAACCTGTAGATAACCCGCCCCAATTAGCCTTAGTTTCAAAGAAGTGGACGTTAATAAATAATTTAAATGATCACTACCATGAACTAAAGACTACGCATTATATTGGAATCATTCTATCCTTTCGGAAGCTGTACTCTCATCTAGCCAGGGCCTGAGTAAGGATATTATTTCGTACGTTCATCATTAAATAGAGCTCTATTCCCTACTCTGAGATTTAACCCTCAACTCTAGGTTTACTAAATTTATTCAAACAATGCCTTAATAAATAACTCATGTTTGACACAATATACTTATAATGTTATATTAGATGTGAAGAATCTGAAAGAATACCTTTCAATAGGGGTGGTGAATTAATATTTGCATATTATTTTATTTTAAATAAAACCAAATTTGAGCGAAGAAACAAAAGTGCTAGATAGTTAACAGTCAGCTACATGGCCCTCAAAATAAGTACGTTTTCCAAAATTTTGGTATTATAAATTCATTTTCCCCTAAAGAAAATATGCGAAAATTATGATGTACAGCCATGACATTCTGTCGGGTAGACACGCTGGCCAATCAGTTAATTCTTTGGAGAAGAAAACTTCTTTTCTTAGGGAAAAGTAGCAACTGTAGATTTTTGACCCAGTAGGGTCAGCTGGTGTTTGTTGCTCGTTACGTTCTAGCGGTACTGATTTCCGACCTGATATTGAACTTGTTCTAAAAATAAAATCTGGCAATAGCAAAGTTAAGTGATTAAGAATGAAAGTAAATGTAAAATATGAGCTTAAAATGATACATTTAGAATATCTCCTAGAGGATGGTGTCAGAGACATTCCCAAAAGCCAGGCGTAGACTGGAGCATACATTAGCTTCGTACATGAATATGTGGTCCAAGCCAAAACACTTCATTACTAAGTTTGTTTAATAAGGATATTCGAGAAATCTGTTTTTGGATTTGTTTGCAAATTTCTTCGTTTTTTTGGGTATAAATAATTAGTGTATAATGATTTTGAAACAAGTAGAATATGCTAAGCCGCAGTGATATTTAAATCATTCGGTTTTTTTAACCGCACATTGTTTGGAATGCTAGTATAACGAACACTCTCTTTTGATTGATTCCACACTAAATTCTTGGTCCATTATAATCAACTATTTAATAAACGTTCACTTAATTCTTTTGAAAGTAATAACAAGTTTTATTGAAGTTGGCACCCTTTTCTAGTCAGGTTGGCATATTTTTTATTTGGTTGTAGAGTCCATCAATAACTTTATGTATGATTCAACTGCTAATTGCGACAGATTATCTAGAGGTTATTACCTTTTTTTAGACAGGGTGGGTAGTCATTTTTCCACTAATGAAGTTCCTGTTTGCATGGCAGCTATGGATGTTTCCACAACTCTTGGTTTAACCGAGGGCATCAAGACCAATACCATAACACACATGACTAACCTGATCCCATCTATAAAGTAATGACCTGTGACAGTAGATGCACTAATATGAAGGGTCTCACACATTGATAAAATATAAATTTTATGAGATATGTATCAAAATGCAAAAAACATTTCCATGGTAGTCACCTAATCTCCCTCAACTGAATTAAAGGGTTCGAGCTGTGGCCACCAAATAACTGCACTAGTGTATGAAGATTATCCATGTTTAGACATTTACATATTTCACAGTTATCTTCTGCCCAGTGTTTCATCCAGTCTGGGAATATGAAACCCCTAATATGCCCTAAACTGCTTCAAGAAGAGATAAATAGCCAAACTTGTGTAAGTCATCCAACTTTGCTTGGATACAAGTGAAAAATCCAAGTAATCTTACATCAGCGCAATAAATAACCAAGTTCCAAAGCTTAATCGCTTTCCCATAGATTCGATATAAATTATGGAATCTAGAGCTCTGACACAGCCTTTTATAGTAATAAATCATAAAGTTTCAGAGTCCTATTAATAGAACTTGCCTAGTCGGCTTCATGGAAGTTTTAGAACTTCTTATAAGTACAAATTACTAAAACGTGTCTTTGTATGTATATAAAAGTCTTAAAAATATAAACCTCTTCTAGGAATTATGTGGCATCATTCTTGCAATGATAATCATATTGAAGAAAGCATAAGTACAAATTAAAAAAAAGAAAAGTAAAGCAACCAATTTTCTTGGAATAATTTATTTTATATTGGGTGCTAGTAGAGGATTGCTGGGTGTCGGCTAATATATAATTCCTTAATTCTTCAAATACAGAATTTTATTAAGAGTGCTAACAGTTTCGGGCACCATTGGTTTCCTTCTTCAGAGCAATTTCATATAGATGAGGAATAGGGAGCAAAAACAACAGAACTCGGTGAAGACTACATTGTGAATATTTTATAATGCATTTAACCAAACAATAGCCTAGCGGTGATACAACGCTACAAGGCTATTGCACTGCCTGGCCATTTTGGACCGTTGCATAATGATTTTGGCACCACTTCTTGCGTAGGGAAATGACCTATTGCAACTTTGAGCTCTTCTCGTCCTTGCTGGTGCCTTTCGATACCGAATTCCAAGTATGAGCCAGGTATTTTCATCTAGTTACACCTTCTGTCCAACGCAGTTTAGTAGCATGCACCCTGGAGCTGCATATCTACTGAAAATTTCTTATATAATCTTAATGAACATAACTTACCCATTTTGGAACTGTTGATCAAGAATAGTCAATGAACGATTCACTTAGGACTGACACATGAACAGGTAAAAAAAATAATCAAGTGATAAGATTGGAACAGCAAAGTAAATATTTACTAACTAAACCAGTTTTATTATTTAAATTGGTATCAGCAATCCAAGTTAATTCTTAGCCTTAGTTTTTATATTCTAATTTCGATGTTTTCATTCTGCCCTAAGGTTCTAATTTTTATATTACACCTCAAAACAAAATTTTTCAAACTTCATTGTTCTTTTTTTTTTAACACAGCTCGTGACAGTGTGGGATGGGGGAAATTCAAAAATCCAAAATATAAGTTGGACCGTAAAATGTTATATAACCAATCTTGTTAAGCTATTGATATTCTACAATTGTTGTTTAATGCATCTTTTCATAACTCAAGTCGTTAGCGAGATATTGGCGCTTTTTTGTTTTCAGATTTCAGAACCCCCCCCCCCCACCTTCAACTCATCGATTTTTTTTTTTCACATAGAAATAGAGAATATTTGGTGAGAGATCACAAGTGTGCTATACCATCACGTGAGAAACCTGCTTAGTTAACGCAGCCCCTGTGTTACGGGCATTTGATACTGCGGAGGTGTTTGTTCCATCCATTCTGATTGCACATTGGTCTACGTACCGGTGTCGTATAGTAAGTTTGTTTGGGTGTATTGAGTTTGTAGAGTAATTAGTTTAACCTGGCGGACTTTTGCCGTACTAAGTCCAAGGTCCTCGTGTCCCCTCAGCCAATGTGGAGTAATTTTATTTTAGTATGTTTGTTATCAACAAAATTTCTTCTGTTATGTTTAGTACTATTGGGTGGGCGGTGTAAATGTCTCGAAGAGTTAGTAATGAACTTAGTGAATTGGAACAAAAATAGCGCATGTTTGGGCTATGGTGATATAGGGATCGTGTTTTTAAATTCAAACAAAATTGCATGGAGTTCAGCTCCATGTATATTTTTTTCTAAAAAAAAAATTTCTCTTCTCGTGATTGCTGCAGATCCGATTTTGTCATTGCCTCTGGATCCGACAGTTCACCAAACAGAATTGAGGTTTTCCTTGCTCATTTTTTAAACTTTGTTAAAGACCAACAACGTACTTATCAAGCCAAGGAGGGGTTTTAGGTATCCTTAGAACGAATATATTCTCGTTTTGGATACCAAATTGACCTTCACTTTCATTATATCTGATAGTTTAAGGACAGATATGTGAGGGTTTGTTTTCGTATAGTGCATATTTCACTCTTGCAACATCTCTCAGGAGGAAACGCTTGGATTCTGTTATAGTATTTCACCATTAATAACAGTGATCTCCATTGTAATGCTGGATCCCCGGCTACAACAAGAATACTTTCAAGAGACCTGAAGGCGCCTATTGCTAATCGAATACCTGTATTTTGTATTGTGTTGAGTATTTTGAGTTTATTAGGCTTGACAGACGAATAGCTATACTCCCATAATGCAAAAGACATCTGATGTAACATCGATAGAAGTTTGGCATTACTTTTCTGTCGGCGTCCATTTAACCATATAATATTACTTTTTATTTTTTTTTATTATATATTTATCTAGGAATTTATTTAATGAGTCACAAAACAAATTCCTATTGCCCAGGGAGGGAATCGAACTCGCCACTCTAGGTTTACCACGTGAGATTAAGACCAACTCCTTGGAGGTTGTAGTCATGATGGGACTTTCGAAAAAATTCTTCAAATGTCCATCGACACTACTCAAAGAGATGACGAAAATTATATATATATATATATATATATATATATATATATATATATATATTTGTTTGTTTGTTAACACAATTTTTGTCTGATCATTACAAAACTGGATATTTAAAAGTTTTATGTAAAAATGAAGATCAAATTCATTAACAGCTAAAATCGGAACAGTGGGAGGGGGGTGTCTAAAGGAGGAGAATCGAAAAATTGAATAGAATCAATATTATTGCAAATGTAATATTCTATAAATATTGTTATGCACGTTTTTTTCCCTATTATTAACTGAGATATTTGCATTTTTTAGTTTTCGGCCCCACTCCTACTCATGTCACATTAACAATAAGCTGTTGTATAATTGGCCACTTTTTTTGAAGTCTAAATACCAAATATTGTTTCCATTGAACTTTTACGTTTTGAGATAAATGCGAATAAGTGACTTTTTAAATGTTGGCTTTGATTATTTAATTAGTCGATCTAATTTCAATAGATAGCGATGAACATTTCCATAGTGACTCCCAAACA
The DNA here is from genome assembly GCA_019009955.1 of Riptortus pedestris. Taxonomy (NCBI): domain Eukaryota; kingdom Metazoa; phylum Arthropoda; class Insecta; order Hemiptera; family Alydidae; genus Riptortus; species Riptortus pedestris. The sequence goes on along the minus strand of CM032232.1, from coordinate 43,399,129 downwards.
GTTTTCGTGAAACTGTCTCAAGTCCAGTCCTCGAAAATGGGTAGAAAGGTTCATAAAGGTCGAGAAAATCCGATGGATGTAGAGAATATTCTGATAAATCTGTGCATCCTCAATTAGGGACTTCGCATATATATATATATATATATATATATATATATATATATATATATATATATATATATATATATGTAAATGATGTATGCTTATTTGAGAGAGACAGAGGTCGGTGTTGTTTTGGCCGGGAGTGGCTGTTGTTTACCCGCCTCCCGCAACTTCTTCCCCTACACTCCCAGACAAAAAACTTTCCTCGCAAACAACCTGATATTTATTGAGTTATTTTCGAGGTGGCGGCCCGACCCACATAGAGTCTCTCCGGTCTAGTTCTGATTCAGGATTACTCACGAGTTCGCTGACCCACTATTTCCTCCAAGGGGGGGGGGGGAAGGGCTCTCCCGTCAATAATGAAATTTTCAAAAATAGCAATCTTTATATTTTAATCTCAACAGTCATTAAAAAAAGTCCGTCACGCAGGGGCTGCGTAAACTAAACAGATTTCCCACGTGATGTTTTACAATAGAGAAATTTCACGAGAGCCGAGAAGTTAAGGAAACGGCCAAACTAGCTTTTGGCGGGAAAGTCACTCGTCCGTTAGCCGCCCAGATTTAATAAAAATGCAAATATCTCGGTTAATATACAAGATAGAGAATAAATGTATATAACAATATTTATAGTAAATTTAATTTGCAATAAGATTGATTTAGTACAATTTTTCGATCCTACGTATGGGAATAGAGATATTTCGAATTTTCGAAATTCCTCCCCTCTAAACCCCCCATCTCACTGGTCCGATTTCAGCCGTTAACGAACTTGACCTTTCTTTTTACATAAAACGACTAAATATCAAGTTTGGTGACGATCAAACAAGTATTGCGACCGCTAGAGTGGTAACAGACAAATATATAGATAGATAGATATGTGTGTGTGTGTGTGTGTGTGTGTGTGTGTGTGTGTGTGTGTGTGTGTGTGTGTGTGTGTGTGTGTAGGTGTGTGTGTGTGTGTGTGTGTTTGTGTGTAGGTGTGTGTGTATATATATATATATATATATATATATATATATATATATATATATATATATACAGTTTTGAACAGACCTCATTTTCGTCATCTACTATGTAGGACCGATGGACATTTGAAGAAAAATTTCGAAAATTCCGCCATGAGTACAACCTGAATAGCTGATTTCCCTCAAGGGAAATCTGCTAAAAAGCCTGATTAACTCCGGCCGAGAGTTTTTGTATGGCTTGCTAAGTTAACGAAAATAACTTCCAGAAATATTTTTCTGCTCATATAAAAGTGAAATTTTACAAGTTTTTCAATTGCTTTTCTTCATGTAATCATTCAATACATAAAATCATTAAACTATGATCAACAATTTCGAGGTTTTTCCAAGAGTTTTTAATTTCCTCTAAATAGTAACCCTATGTTGAGGGATTTTGTTTTTCTGCACATCCCATACATATTTGCATTATATGTGCATTTTGTCAAAACTTTAACAATTAGTTATATAATTATATATATATATATATATATATATATATATATATACACATATTAAAATGTAAATAAGATTATAAAAATTAAACTTGATAAAATAAACAAAAACATTAAATAGTGCAATTAAATAACCAATAAAAATTACATAATATTAATTTTATATTATCTTTTCCTTTCTCAGCTTAAGGCTATTGTAGGCTATTTCTTTTAATAAATTTATGTGTTTTAAAAATAAAATATCAGGACTGATAGGCCATCCGGGAATATGAGTCTTTAACTGTCTTCGTATGTTTTGAGTCAGTCTACATTCATAAATAAGGTGGGTGAATGTCTGTTCAGTGTTCTGTCCCATTTACAAGTATTTGAGTCAGTAAGTTTGAATCTGTATAAGTTTCCAAGATGTTCTTCAGGGGAATCGGATCATACGATTATGATATGAGGGTAAAACACTTTGAATTAAAACTTTACGTTACCATTTTCTAAATATTAGTTTAGCGGTAGTAGGTACTGAGCATAAGAAAAATTTCGAATTTTAATTTCTTATCTTAAACGGTTTCCAAAATGCTTCGTACATATTGAAAAACAAAAGACTGAAAAATTACGAACATGCTTTCTGCAGATTTATCTTAAGGAAAATCGGCTATTGAGGTGTTGCCCATTACGCAATTTTCAAAAAATGCCTTCAAATGCCCATCGATCCTACGTAGAAGATGACTAAAATGAAGTCCGTTCAAAATTATATATGTATATAGTGGTCGCAATTTTCGTTTTATCGCTACCAAACTTGATATGGAATCGTTTTATGTAAGAAAAAAGATCTAGTTTGTTAACGGCTGAAATCGGGGGAGGGAGGGTTTCGAGTGGGAGAATATTGCAAATTTGAAATATCTCCGTTATTATGAGTCGAATCGAGAAAGTGGATAGAATCTATCCTATCACAAATGTAATATTCTATAAACATTGTTATATACATTTTCTCTCTAACATCAATATTAACTGAGATATTTGCTTTTTTTTAGTTTTTAGCTTTCACTAAACTTCCATTCCTACTCGTGCCACATAAATTCTGTTATATAATGAAACACTTTATTTGAAACTTAAACACTAAATATTGTTCTCATTGGACTTTTAGGCTCTAAGACGAATGCAAAAATCTGCTCAGTTAACGCAGCTGCGTGACGGACTTTTTTTGAAATTGCTCTAGAAAGTGTTCTATTTGAGATAGGAAGGTGAGATGGTGCACTGTTGCTCTCTCCGCTGTGAGTGTACGCGTACGCCAGTTATCGCTCTCTTGGTGGGAATTTTCGTTTGACTGGTTCCAAACTCGATATTCATGTGATTAGTGTATAACTACTGATTAACTTCCTTCACGACTAAACTTGGACCAGGGAGATGAGGTTAAAGAGGACGGAATCAAAATTACAAAATATCTTTCAAATTCAATATTTATACACATATTATGAGAGTTAAATCGAAAAGTATCATGTCCAACTTAAATTTCATGTCGTGTTTCGTTTCTGGGAAATGGAAAAACGAATTTCAGATGATATCTTAGCCTTGTCATTACAGCAAAATTGAAAAATGTACACTTAAAAGGAGCAGTAATGATTTTTAATTCACATTTGCAAAAACTCTGCTAGCTGAATGGTGATCAAGAATTTAGTTTTTTGTAATGTTTTTTTTAACAATATCTTCTGAACTTCATATAACTATATTTTAACAATAATGAAATATCTAAATAGTTATGTATTTTCACAACAGCTTGCTGCATAAAATTTATTGATATGTTAACATAATATAACAATATGTTTCAATCGAACCAGATGTCAGCATCGGTGAAATAACAGCAGTTGACGAGGTTTGTCTCATTGCTACATATATATATCACTATTTATTGAGGAGGTATCGACACCACTCTGAATCGCTGCATATACTACGAGTTGGTCAGGGTAGCCTCGCATGTTTACCACCAACTTGATGCTACGAAATACCATTCTTATCATGTGTATCGCCAGGTATGTCTATGTTTATTTTCTACTATTGTGCTCATAAATTTTGTTTTTTCACTTCTTCACTCATTTTGCATGTAAGGATTGTGTTTAGCAGTATTATACAATAACAAACTTTCTTTCTATTCTTTTGTAGGTTCAATAGCCGTTAATAGTGGTGAAGGAAATCGCAAGACGTACGTTGTGAATGTTGGTTTAAATGTAAATATATTTTTGTAAACAAATTCTCTTTAATTCTTTTTTTCTGGTAAAATCCTATCTCCCACAGATTAATTTTTGTAATACATTCTTTCGGTCTCTCTCTCTCTCTTTCTCTCTCTCTCTCTCTCTCTCTCTCTCTCTCTCCCCATATATATATATATATATATATATATATATATATATATATATATATATATATATATATATATTGGGCTACCATTACAGACCTTCGAAATCTCTAGCCAGGCCCAAGTGAGCCTCAAGGGATCCGTGATCAGATTTTTAGTAAGTTTCCCTTATTGGAAATGAGCTGTTATGTAGAGTGATCCACTCCACTTATAACCCCCGTTAACCGAGGAGGACCTGGAATGAGCTGTCTTCAGTAGATTGAGGGGTCTCATTGTATCCGGGGTGTCTGTGTCTAGTTCATCCAGTGGCAGCCTACGTGTAGACGGGATCTCAGAGATTCGTAATCGTTTGTCATCCCGTGTGGCTGTCAGACGTAAATACTGGTTAGACTCCCGCTGATCCATAAGCACTGTGACACTAACGCGCTCCGTTAAAGTAACTTGTGAAATAATATTATCCCTTAACGGGGATCAAATCTGAACCAATTTTTACCTTCAGCTTTCTAAGAGTAGCAGTAGATGAGTCTACGTCTTAGTATTCACGGCCTTCGTCTGCCCTTATTATTATTATTGGCCATCATTCGCCAACATATGATAATAATACCATTTAAGAAGTATCTGAAGTAAATGGCATGACTCATCATTCAGGTAAACTCATTTTTTAATTTTATTGTTCTTGTTTCCGAAAAGCTTATCTAAGCTACAAAGGTCAACCATATTTCAAATTAAAGCTTATTAAATTTCCTACAACTTCCATGCTCTTTAAATTTATCTTGAAGACCTATCAGACCCATATTTTCAAGTCAAACTTTTTCTGATCCTCCCTTCGTACTTGGTGTAACTCTTTTTTTGTTACTTTTTTCTTTTCAGAGTATTAACCTCCATATTAACATTATTCTTTTGAATTTTATCATTTGTAGTGTCTTGAGGGGGAGAATGGAACTGAATTTAGTGGAAAATACCCTTCCCAATTTCCTAGTTTACATATAAACTAAATTGGTAGAAAATCAGTTCATTTTCTAGGGACCTGGAACTAAGTAAATGAAGCTTCAGGCTGACAAATTTGAGATAGTTATATTTTCGAAATTCATTAATGGCCACATTTATCGAAAGTGCATGTGTAGGCACTGACGATGGAGGGTCTGCACAGCAATGCTCATAATTAAATTGCTTGTGAAGAAAATGTACTTCACCATTCAAAGTCCCCAAATCAACTCTACAATATTGAGCGATATTCTGTCTACCATAGCACCGCAGAACTTGAATCGGTTTATCTTTTCTCTGGCCGTCCAAGACGATATTCTAGGTCTAGCTAGAGTTAGAATCCCCCCCCCCTGCAGTATGTCATCAATATAAATTTATTACGTATTATGTTTTTCTCATAATTGACCACAGAAGAATGTTCGAACAATTAAGTGCAACATTTTTTATGAAGTGAAAGAAAGCTAAAACGGTTATTTGAGGAGAATTTAAATGCAAGTCACGGTTTTCGTATATAAATATAATGTGACAATATAAATACTGGCGATGTGTAATAAGAGCGATTGCGCCGGACTGATAAGACTCACATAATTGCCGGAGTAAAATCGAAGTGGCGGTGTATAAATGGGGATCAACATGGCCTACCTTCTAATCTAACACAGATCAGATAATTGATTTAAAATATACATTCCAGGAAAGTGGAAGGCCTTCCCTCGGACTGGTCCCAGTTATAAATCAGATCGCGTGGATGATATCTACAAAGTAATTAAAAAAAACTAAAACACGGAATCAATTTTTACTTTGCGATTAATATTAATTATCCTTGGAAATATGTTTGAGTTCCCGTTAGTAACGAGGTGTCATACAAATTTCTGAAAGTCCTTTAAATGCTGCAATGAAATACTGATGACGTCATGTCAGATTCTATTCCCCATTTCACGCTTAGAAAGAACTCTGTGTAAAAAGGCTTAGACTTTATTTTGCCCATGTAGTACTTAGTGATGAAATAGCATAATGTGAAAATCACATGAGTACGATTATTTACATTTTTCAGTTTTCAGCCCTCAGCAAATGCCACTTCTACTCATGTTACATAAACAATACCCTGCTACATAGTAAATGGCATTATTAGAAGATTAAATACCAAAAATTTTATTCAAGAGACTTTTATTATATGAGATACATGCAAATATGTCCTTGTGACCCTCCCTCCCCCCAATTATTAAAAATTATTCTGGCTCATTATTAACTGCAGTACTAGATATAGTAAATAGTTCTCAATAAAATTAATATGTTACATTCTGATATATTGTAGTAATTGTTTTTCTTCCCGGTGTGAGGCGGGCAGACCCGTTTGTTTACATTTCTAACGCTTTCTGTCGGCAGGTTATTGAAATTGGATAGAACATTTCTTATTTCCGTTTGTATTTATTCACGGTGGTGTTGTGTTAGCAGTAAGTAGATTTATCTATTACTAAACTTCACGAGGGAAATCCGCGTAGTTTACGCGTGATACCCTGCGTGACGGACCTCGTTATCAAACTCGATAAGTGTTTCATGCCAAACTAAAGATCATGTTCGTTAACGGTTGAAACAGAAGGAGTGAGGGTTTAAAGTGGGAAATTCGAAATTTCCCCGTTACTATACGTCGAATCGAAAAAGTGTATAGTACAAATCTTATTGTAAATTTGTCTATAAACGTTTTTAAAACATATTTTCTCTAAGATTAATATTAACTGATATATTTGGAATGTTTACTTTACAGCCTTCACTAGACCCCTCCCTACTCATGTCTCAATAACAGTACGCTGTTATAACATGAACCTCTTTATTCTAAGCTTAAATGCCAAATATTGTTCCAATGGACCTTTATTATGCGAGATAAATGAGAATTCTTTGTGCAATGACGTCATCAATTAAGGCTTTACACCCCGGTCTCGAAAATGTTCATTTGATCTACACTATATTGGATATTTACCGTTTTAGTCAACACTAAAAGATTATATTTGTGATTGGCAGAAGTCTGACCACTAATAGAAGGGGTTTAGAGGGGAGGGGAATTTGAAAATTCAAAATATCTCTGTCGTTATTAGCCGGATCTTAAAATGTTATAGAATCGATTTTATTAAACTATTAAAGCTCTCCGATTTTTGTTCTATGCATTTTTTTGGTAACTTAAGTTGTTTTCAGCCTTCAGTAACCCCCCCCCCCCTCTCTAATCATCGATCTTTTCCCCATACAAATAGAGAATATGTGGTGAAATGAGATCACGCGTGTTACATCATCACGTTGGAAATTTGCTTAGTTTACTCAGCACCTGCATGACGGTCTTTTCTTTATTATTAACCACTCGAGAGTGAAGCATGGTAACTGAAAAATTGTTGGTTTTATTATTGGAATTAGGATTCACTCGGCCTAAAATAAAATATCTCACTCGGCCTTTGTATTTGTTTTTGCTGGTTAAAGTAAGTAAATATTTTGCTTTCGGAATCCTGTACCTGAGTGATTTTTAAAACGCGAGTTATGGACTATGATTTCGATAATATGTAATACACTCAACCAAAAAAAAAAAACCGGACACTTCATTTTTGTCGTATTAAAAGCTAATTTTCAGCAATTTTCTTTATGTGGGTATTCTAGTTATTACAGAGAATTTAGAGTCTAAGTCCATTGAACTAATCCCTTCAGGATTAGTAAACAATTAGATAAAACTCAGATTAGATTTATTTGTCGTGAAGTTGATCTATTCTAAACTGTATAGTAGTTTTTCGCACATTTAAACATCTTTAATTATTAACCAAGCATTTTCTTTAATTAATGTTTTATTTGTATTTCGGTCCAGAATAATGGGTCTTTCAAACTTAGATGGAAGGCCGGAGCTTACGTTAAATTGCCGAAACGCTTGGGGTAGCGAAGTCTACCATTCACTGTAATAAAAATGAAGAATAATTTTTTTTGAAGTGAAAACTTCTTTAGGCACGTTGTGCACCCCGTAAGGAAGCATTTGCGGGAGAGGAAAAAAGTATGAAATCGCGTCACCGCTACCGCCACCGCCACCGCTAGTACTCAACTCAAAGCTAAAGGAGCTTCTTTTCTTCATAACTCCTGAACCAAATTAGCTAGAGTTTTCGTTCGCATACCATTTTAAAGAGGACAAAACCAGCATCATTTCGTTTACAGATGCTATATATCTACCATTTTTACTTTCATAGATATTTTAGTCCGAAGTTTAAATAAATTCGAATATTTAAATAAATAAATTCGAATATTTAAATAAATTCCGATATTTAAATAAATTCGAATCAAAACTGTTTGTATCCTACTTTAGCTACCATATACCGATTGTATCAGTTTTAGAAATTGGTGATGATGCTGGCAGTGAAGATGGTGAAAGAGTTGTTGAAATTATGGATAGAAAATGATTTTTCTGAGTGTACTTAACTTATTTTTGTAAAGCATTTGTAATAATTCTGAAATGTAATTTTTTTTCTTTTATGTAAAATAACTGAAATAATTATGTATAGTATTTTATATTGATAAATAAAACAATTCGTGGTACATTATTTTTTTTTATCACTATTATTTTTGTCATTTCATTTTTTCATGTAAAATAGAACATAACTGTTACTTATTGATAAATAACTAAAAATATTTTTAAAATAAGACTTCGTAAAAAAAATTTCTCAGGAATGCCAAAATTGAGCGACAAAGCTAAAGGAGTTTTCACTTCTACCGGCAGTCCCCTGACTGCTATTTTTTTTTAAATGTGTTAATTTATCTTTTTCTTTTTTTTCTTTTGTATTTTTTTGTAAATAATCAATAAAAATTATTCACTTTTGGCAGCTTTTGTTTAAATAACCTATAGATTAACCAATTATTTTAATTAAAAAGATTAATATACATATATATTAAGTATTTAACAAAATTATAAGACTAAATCTAAGTGTCCGGTTTTTTTTGCGGTTGAGTGTATATATAATGGATAACTACAAAGCCAAATTAACTTTTCTGTCTGTACTCATTATAATGCCAGTAATTAAATCTCCTTAAATCTACAGGCTTCATTAAAATTCGGAATTTCGCATTAAAAAATATTTTCGTCACTTCTCTGGAAGTCTACATTGCTCTCAAGTAAAACTCTCGAAGGACCCGCCTGAAAGATTCGGAACTTTCTTTAATGGGGCACTCTTTGGCTAGAAAGTTGTAACCACGATGGTGCAACAACATCTGTTTATGTGATATTAAAGGAGTGAAAAATTGTATTAACACAGATTTAGTTAATGTTATTTTATATACCGGTTTGCATTGTAGATATCAGGATGAAAAACCTCTGTCTGCTGCAAATGTCCTTATTTATCACAGAAATATGTTTAGAGTCAACAATGCATCTGTGTGTTAATTAAACTCTTTTTTGTTTAAATAAGTAATTTTAGCTATTTTAAGAATTATTGTTATCACCTGATGTTGGCAACAGTGTATGCTGAAAACGTGCTTGTGTGAGAAATAGAGATTTTTCATCGTAATTTATTTAATGTTACAGAAAAATTCATGAAAGCAGTTATAAAATAGCAAGAATAATAATCTAATAGATAACTGAATGAGTAGATGTTGTTAAAGTTGGATATTTGACCATTAAGGGTTGTATAAAAGCCTTATTTAGATAGTGAATCTGTAACAAAAGGAGTCATTTTTCATTCTCAAGTTACCAGAAACAAGAAGACGTGTGTTGAGAGAAAGCAGCTAGCAGAAGTAAAGTATCATCAGTGTATTTGTTTGCTTGGCGAATAAGAAAAGACAATTCATCATAATGCGCTTTATTAATTGAGGTGGTTTAAGCCCTCTCCGATGTCAGGGGGATGGGAATGGGCCGTCTAGACAGAGTGTCTGCACCCTTCTAGCCCTAGAGATCTGGGGGGTGGGGGCCGCCGTCTTTACGAGTTAGAAATAAGACAAATGGCCGAGAGCGGAAACAATAATGGATCTTTTATAAATGTGCCAGAGAAATAAAGGGTTGGAGGAGGTCGCCGACCGATAACTCCAGACAAAACAAAGATAGGAACGGCGGTGTATCGCTCCGGATCAAGGATTTCGTCTGTGGTTGAACGTGGGCAGAGTTGGATTTCCACTGGGAGTTGTTAGGTACTACTGGGAAAACTGCTATGTATGTTTAGAATACTAGCTTTACACATATCATTGCGACTACAATTTTGAATTTTTTGATTTTGGATTTTGACGGCTATAGAAGCATTTGAATGACGTTGAAATTACCTGGGATTTATTTCTAATGATAAGTTGGACTTGGATAAATGTGATACCTCCTCTCAGATGAGGAGATGGTGCGTGTTTGATGCTCTCCGGTTTTCGTAATATTGAGTAGCCGCCGTAATCGTTCGTGAACAGTAACTTTCCACGCGGACGTAGTAACGTACTCCAAGATGAATTCGTACTTGAAAAAGCCCGAAAACAATACAGTGTGACAACCGTGAGTAACATTTTTTTGATTCAAAAGATTGCGAGTACTATAACCTCCTCTGCTTGTTACTTGCCCGCCCAAAGAGGTTAGTTGCGTAATGAGCTACCTACCCATAGAGGTACCATACTCATGCCAGCAAAGTCATCTAAGATCTCAAAATTTATTACAATAGAATTTTATTTTTTAATCATCATTGTACGAAGATGTTTATATTTTCAAGAACTTTTGTCATTAATAGAGCAATTATGTGATTTCATTTCACACTTCAAGTCTTGTTGAAACTCTGGTTTCAACACGCAACTATTTAGTCAAGTGGATTTTCCAAGGACCCAGCCTCAGTATCAGAGCTTTTCTTGGTTTTGGAATTACAGTAATTGTAGTTGGTATTCATAATTCCAACTCCTAGTTGAAATAAAAAGCACTTATAAAAATAATAACAATTAGTAGATGTAATTGTAACTGTAGTTATCGAATAATAACTACAACTATATACAGACCTCTTTTTACCTAGAGTGGCGGGTTCGAATCCCGCCCTGGGCAGTAGAAATTTATTTAATGACGGCCTCATTAAATAAACTCCTTAGGCCCACCCTGGCTAGAAAAGGATGGTAACCTGTAGATAACCCGTCCCGATTAGCCTAGTTGCATAAAGTGGACGTAAAAAAAAAAAATGACCTCTTTTTATGATGTGTTGGTTACCCTGCATAGACAAGGTCATTACGATAGGATTTTTGCAGCTTTTTAAATCAGCGTTATCAAAAAACATTCCCGGAGAACCGGCGTGCCAGCAAGTAACACAGTAGCAAGGAGATGGAGAGTCTTCGCAATGATATTTCAACTTAGATTTGGGGGAGAAGGAAGACGAATTATTTTCAGGTGGCCAAGTTGAAATTTGCAATTATTTTTATGATTTCTTTCAAGAATTTCATAGTCTCGATGAATACGTATGTTTTTTTAAAAATAACATCCCTCTTCCATCCCCTGCTCCAATTAATCGGTTATTTTCTTTTGCCTCGATGACGTACGCCCCAAAATCAAATAGATAATTTTGAATTAAGAGTCATTTTAAAAGCCGATTTTCTAAAATTATTTTAATTTAAAGAAATTAAAATAATTTAAAAATTAATCTCACTTTTTTTTATTTAAGGCTAATTTTTTTTTAAAGTATTATTTTATTTCATTCGATTTGGAAAAAAAATAAAAAGAAATTTACAATTAATTTTGTTATTTTACTTATTTTGTGTTTCTTTCGTTAGTTTCCATTTATTTGCATTACAATTATTTCCTGTTGCGCGTAATTTACAATGAAATGTGTATTATAATGTAGTATATGTAATAAAATAAAATTTTGATTATAAAGACATTGCAGTTATTTCTTAACAGCCTCAACTACTTCAAACACTGTTTTATAAAGTTTTTTTAAAGTAACTAATTACTAACTGTAGTTGTTTTTGGAACTGCTGATTTTATCAACTACTAACTGTAGTGCAATTGCAATTACAATTACTTTAATTGAAAAATGTAGTTGCCCATTATCAATAACTATTTACATTAGAAGTTGTAGTTGAACCTACTTTTCAACTTGTAATTAAAATTTTGCCCAACTCTGGTGGTTGAGACCACTTAGATGCAGAATCATCATTGCTGATTTACAGAGAAAGAGCACTGACGAAGAGGAAGGTAAAGCAATAAACATTTAAAATCTAGTGGGGTTGTTGATCTTTTAGCAGATTTTCCTTAAGGGAAATCAGCTATTGAGGTTGTACTCATGACGGAAGTTTCGACATTTTTCTTCAAATGTCCATCGATCCGACCTAGTAGATGACGAAAATGAGGTCCGTTCAAAACTGTATATATATATATATATATATATATATATATATATATATATATATATATATATATATATATATATATATTTATCTCTCTATCTATATATTTGTCTTTACCGCTCTAGCGGTCGCAATTTTTTTTTTATCGTTACGAAACTCGATATTTAACAGTTTTATGTAAAAAGACGGATTAAGTTCGTTAATGGCTGAAATCGGACTAGAGGGAGGGGGGGGGTTAGAGGGGGGATTTTCGAAAATTCCAAATATCTCCGTTATTATGCATCAGATCGAAAAATTGTATATGACCAATCTTATTGCAAATTAATTTTACTATAAATATTGTTATATAAGTTTATTCTCTATCTTGAATATTAACCGATATATTTCCATTTTTCTGTTTTCAGCAAACCGCCACTTTTACTCATGTTACGTAAACAATACTCTGCTACATAATAAATCACATTATTGGAAGTTTAAATACCAAAAATTGTATTCAAGAGACCTTTATTATACGAGATACATGCAAATATGTCCTGGATGACTCCCCCCCCCCATCTTAAAGTTTTGGACTACTAAAATTTTATTGATTGAGATAACAATTATTCTGACCCATTATTAATTACAGTACTAGATATAGTAAATAGTTCTCAATAGAATTAATGTGTTATATTCTGATATATTTCAGTAATTGTTTTTCTTTCCGGTGTAAGGTGGGCCGACCCGTCTGTTTACATTTCGAACCTAACGCTTCCTGTCGGCAGGTTATTGAAATTGGATGAAACATTTCTTATTTCCGTTTGTATTTATTCATGGTGGTGTTGTGTTAGCAGTATGTATATTTATCTATTACTAAACTTCACGAGGGAAATCTGCTTAGTTTACGCAGCCCCTGCGTGACGGACTTTTTTCTACCATGGTTGTATATAATACACTAACTTCCACCAGGCAGGAGATTCTAGTGTGTGTGTGTGTGTGTGTGCGCGTGTGCGTGTGCGTGTGCGTGTATATATATATATATATATATATATATATATATATATATATATATATAAATTTAATTGATCTCAATTTTCGTTATCCCCCAGCTATGAATGATGGACATTTAAAGAACTTCTTATCAAGGGAACAACCTCAATAGCTGAGTTACCGTAGAGGATATCAATGCCTAAAATTGAATATTGATTATTTATTATATAGTCTACTGTAATTTCCAGCTAGAAAGAAACAGACGAAGAAAAAGTATAAAATTTTCACCCGAGCGAGCTGTTATCTACCCTCTTGGCTATTTGTTAAGGGAAGCAGTAATTTCGAGAGGCAATAAGGAATAAAAGGAAATGAGAGCTAACTGGGAAATAAGGGTTGAAAGAAGTAAAACGTGAATCTCCATTAGAATGAGAGGAACATTCCTTTGGCTCTACTCCAGAATCTGTCTTGGTATATATAATACAATTACATCCAAGATCCCACAGACCTTAAACACTAACTCCTTACATATTTTCTTCAAAGACTCTGTTGCATTCCTTCATTGCCACTTCTTTCCAAAGCTACTTTTCTATCCTTTATGTACATAAGTCTTGGATTCCAAGGGCTTCTCCTTTCTAAAGATCTGAACGTCAATTGCATGGGTGAGGTTTTTGTATTTTTTCCATGTTTCTTCCTTATTTGAACTATACTGCTCAAAAATGAATAGGGATATTGGCTGTTTTGTGGTATTTATGGGGCCTAGCAGTTTTGTTTGTTTTTTAAAATTAAAAATATGATTTATTAGAAATTATTGTTTTTTCTCCCATAAAAAAGTAATTTAATTAAGGGCGATTTAATTAAAATTAATAGGATAAGAAAAAATAACCAATATCCCTATTCATTTTTGAGCAGTATATATATATATATATATATATATATATATATATATATATATATATATATATATATATATATAGCAGGGCTTCTTAAACTTTTGTAATTTACGACCCCATTTATGATTGCGAGTTTCTTGACGACCCCATTTATGATTGCGAATTTCTTGACGACCCCATACAAATATAAAAGAAAAATAAATTAATATTTTTTGATGATTTATTTATTAGGTAACAATATACATATAGTATACAATTAAATAAAACTCCAGCAAAAGAAAGTTAAAGTGAAACCCTTTTTGGAGCTAATAATTTAATACTATACATACCTGGTTGTTATGTTCTGCAGGAACAATTATGTAGTTGTAGATAATTATTATAAAAACTTGTGAAATATTTAAAACTATTTATTAACCCTAGATAACAACCCCTTCGTCGATGTGACGAATACTGTTGGGATTTTTTACTTCATGCGATGAGAGCGCACTCTAGGCGGATATCCGGCCAGGTATTCCTTCACCACTTAGTAGCCTACATACATCCGGAAGTAGAAAATCGCCTCGTCCTTCCAAAGGAAAGCTTCCTTCCAAACCTTCTCTTTGTAAAAGAAGCATCGTTGAATCGACGAATAGGTTGTAGCTGTAGATAAAACATATTCGTCGAATCGACGAATAAGTTGTAATTGTAGATAAAGCATATTCGTCTAATCGACGAATAAGTTGTAACTGAAGATAAAACATAAATTGTATTTTTATCTCTCGCGACCCCAGAATTTTGCTACGCGACCCCAAATGGGGTTGCGACCCATAGTTTAAGAAGCCCTGATATATAGCAAAGTTGTACCCTCTCACATTCAGAGTTCAATTTCTGATTAATTTTGTTTGTAAATACAAATACAAACAGTTATGGCTATTGATAGCTAAAATGCAGAATGTCATATTTTATTCAATTAATTATTCTTAATCTACCCTCTGAAATAAGTATTAAAATAAATTGATCTTAAAACTCAAATAGTATTTTGTAATTGACATTAAGATTTAATTTAAAACTAAATATTTTGTAACTGAATTCTGTAGTAATAAAAACCCTTCCCTAATTATGTAGCTTATTATTTGGCATTGTTATGCCTCACAAATCACTGAAATAACGAATAATGCGGGTTTTAGCGGATTTCTATTTATTTGAAATCAGCTATCGAGGCTGTACTCATGAAGTTATTTTTGGAAAATTTCCTCAAATGTCCATCGACCGTACCCAGGAGATGACGAAAATTGTTGTTAATGAAATTTTTGATTGATCGTTGCCAAACTCGATATGTAATTGTTTTATGTAAAAATAAAGATCAAGTTTGTTAATGGCTGAAAACCAGCCAGTGGAGGGGGGGCTTAGAGGGAAATTTCGGAAATTCATAATATCTCCGATATTATGCATCGGATGGAAAAATTGTATCGAACTAATCTTTTGGCAAATGTAATGAATATTAACTGAGATATTTGCATTTTTTAGTTTTCAGTCTTCAGTAGACCCCCACTTCCTTTTTGTTATATAGAAAAAACCAAGATATTTCCAGATTTTAGTTTTTGTCCATTACCCCTCCCCCCCCCTAATGTCATATTAACTATAAGCTATAACGTCACGAACCACTTCATTCCAGTATTAAATACCAAATATTGTTTTTGTTAAACTATTACTTTGTGAGACACATACAAATACGTCAGATGATATCGTCAATGTTTATTTGATCTATACCATACTCGATATTTAGCTGTTTCAGTCAACACTAAAGATCGATCATATATGTTTTTGGATGGAATAGTAGTGGTGCTTTAGAGACGGGGAGACTAGAAAATTCAAAATATCTTATTTATAATGAGTCAGGTCGTAAAATGTTATATAACCAATCTTATTAAACTTCTGATTTTTTACAATTGTTGCTTTAAGCATTTTTTTGAACTGAAGTATTTAGCGAGTTATTCGTACTTTCTTATTTTCTACCTTGAGTAGCCCCCCCTTTCTAATCATTGTCCTTTTATACATAAATAGAGAATACGTGGCGATATGAGATCACCCTTACCCCCTTTAACAACACATAAACGGCTTCCTAGGTTTATTTTCTGGCTGTAGCGGCCATCTTTCTTCTTTCTCTTCTTACCTCCTCTCCAAGTATCCCTAGCCCTTCTTCTTTCGTTTTCCTCCTATCCATTACAACCCACCCGGTATCACCAGCTACCGGGTCACCCACCCTTGTCAGTTCCATTACACCCCGTACAAATTACCATCTCCCTTAAAATGGAACCATGTTCAGTAGAAGGGGAACTATCATTTCTCACCCCCGGTGGGTCACACCACCTTAACACCTTCATCTACAGAGATATGCTGAGTCTCAGATAAAAAAAGAAAGAAAAAGATATGAGATCACAAGTGTTATAACAGAACCTAAGAAAACTTAGTTAACGCAGCCCCTGCGTGACTTACTTTTGTTGTTTTACGTGTCAACATACTCCATACTATATTGCAGGTAAATTTCCTCTTGACAGAAGTTGCGCTATTTAAAGAATTTTCCTGGTTATGTGTCTGGCTTTGAGATTTACATAAATCTTGGAGATCACTGACTATTCCTTTATGGGGAAATAAAGTCGGTCGACAAGCCACCCCCAGAGCTATGAATAATTTCAGCAAACAAGGGCTGTATTCGGAGAACGGACGGCCCCAGGGTAACTATAAAAAGTCCTGCGGAATTTTTATGGAACTTCATAATAATCAGCTGATACAAGACAACTCTCCTTGACAAATCATCGTATTATGCTGATTAGAAAATTTTTCCTTCTCTTCCTCCTTCCTCTCTATCCCCTGCTTATATACAGCTTTGTTATTGGATTATAGCAATTTATGAGAATATATTTCTCGAAATTATTACATATATTTCAGAATTCAGCGAAACGTTGTTTGAGTTAAGCTCTTGGAAAACAAGCTTAAGTTAAGACAGTCTCCCTATTATCTCAAGAATAATGAATTCGCTCGCGAATGCAGATGAAATGATGTTATGGATTCAGGTTGGCTTATGAGTATAAAAAGTGTCTCTGCTGATGGTTTTTTTTTTTCTTTTCCATTTGTTTTGAATATACCACCATTATTTTTGTTCCATAGTTTAAGTTAATGCTTAGTAATATTCGAGACTCTTAGAAAAGAAAAAGAATATTTGATGTCCTTTTTTTTGTGTTTTGAATTTTAATTTCGGTCGAAGGACTGGAGGGGTCATTGATTTATAAAGCTATGTTTATAGATGGCGCCTGTCAATCCAAGCACAACCAAATGTAGGATAAAATAGGATTAGATTGGAGAAATATGTAATATTATTAGAGTATTAACTTTAATTTTTTTTTATTAGAAACTGTTTTTCAGAGTAATAATCTATACTGCTATTATTATCTGCTAAATTTTAATTTCATGAAAGTAGTGCTTTTATGGAAGTAATACAAGTGCCAATAACAACTCAATGCATCATTTTGGATTATGACTTTCAAAATGTGGTAATTAACATGAAATATTATACTTTTACATTGTTACGATCTGGCTGCGGCAATAGGCAGTGGAAGCTGTAAGAGATGATAAATCCCATAACCAAATCACTAACAAGAATTTAGGAAGGCTTCACCAACAATTGACTCTAGTGAAAATTTAAATATATATAAATTTATTTGTAATTAAGTATTTGCCAATAATAAATATAAATTAAAAGTCCGTCACGCAGGGACTGCGTAAACTAAGCAGATTTCCCATGTGAAGTTTTACAATAGAGAAATCTGTATACTGGTAACACAACACCACCGTGATTAAATTCAACAATCTCAAGAACATTGCTTTGTAATCGACATTTGGACAGTGCTCAGACTGGGGAATAAAAACACCTGGTACGTAAGATGTAAAACGAAAGCTCTTGCAAAACTAAATAAATGGTAAAATTCAAAAGAATAGATAGTTAATACTCTGGAAGGAAAATAAAAGTCCGTCACGCAGGGGCTGCGTAAATTAAGCAGATTTCCCATGTGAAGTTTTACAATAGAGAAATCTCCATACTGGTAACACAACACCACCGTGATTAAATACAAACGGTAATAAGAAATATTTCAGTTAATTAAAATAAATTCCCAACTGAAACGGGATCTGAATTGTAAGAATAATTTATATTTTAATAACTCAAATTTTAGTAGTCCAAGAACTAAAGAAGGGGGAGGGTGGATGAACAGAACGTATTTGCATAAATCTCACAAAGTAATGAAGGTAGGGTAAGGTTAGAAACGACAGGTAAGGTCACCTGAGCCGAGCAATGACGGAAATGGCCGACCTAAACCGAACTATACCCGACCACAGACTTCATAAAAATGCAAATATCTCGTTTACTATTCAACATAGTTCAGCAGAAGGGGAACTATCGATCTCACCCACGGTAGGTCACACTACCTTATCTCCAACCAATCCAATTTCTGCTGGGTCTCAGATAAAAAAAAAAAAAAATTACTATTCAAGATAGAGAATAAATGTACATAAAAATATTTATAGTAAATTTAATTTGCAATACGATTGGTTCTATACAATGTTTCGATCCGATGCATAATAACGGAGATATTTTGAATTTTCAAAAATCCCCCTTCTAAACCCCCTCCATCAGGTCTGATTTCAGCGATTAACGAACTTGGTCTGTCTTTTTACATAAAACGGTTAAATATCGAGTTTCGTAACGATCAAACAAAAATTGCGACCACTAGAGCGTTAACAGACAAATATATATATATATATATATATATATATATATATATATTCTTTGAACGGGCCTCATTTTCGTCATCTCCTGGGTAGGATCGATGTACATTTGAAGAAATTTTTCGAAAATACGCGTACCTCAATAGCTGATTTCCCTTAAGGAAAATCTGCTAAAATGAAGAGGCACCTTTTAATAATATAGAGGGGATACTTATCTTTACTTAAAATATATTACAATTAAAGCACTCAGCGGTTTTTATAGAAGTTCTCTATCAGACTCTGCCGTGAGAGGACTAAGGCAGGCTGACGCAAAGCTGAAGTATTAGCAAGATGTCCTGGACCGAGGTCTCCTGTCTCGAGTGTCTGAGATATGACTGCCTTTAATCCTTCGCAACATCGTCCTTATATAGGCAGAGCCGATGGCCCCTTTGACCCCGCCGATCAAAATATGCTCAAAAAGTGTATTTAACGCAAAATTATTATCGAAATTCATCCGTAATATTTATTAGTGTAGCGATATTAAGAGCTGTGATTGTTATTATATAAATCCGTCGGCGTTATCTACTAAAATACGAGAGCCAATGGTGATAATTCCAAAATGGATATAACTCTTATTTAAAGGTTAAAAACTATACATTTAAGTATTCATAAATAATAATCTTAATGTGCTCTGTCTTTGCATTACTCAGAATAGAAAATATATGGTCTATTGTGATGGGTTTATGTAATGCAAAGTCAAATTCTTTACAACATATATCGAAAACAATCCTTGTTTTTGTTGATTAATTGAGGTATCAAAATATATAAAAGTCGGTGGCTTTCATATAAATATTTTTGAAGAGAATATTTGTTGCAATCTTATCTTCGGAACCTTAGTTCAGCGTCACAGTTGTCCTAGAATTTACTAATGACAGGCAGATTTCTACAAATCTTGATCTGTTTTTTTCTCTGTTCTCTTAAAAGCGTCGAACCAATAAAATCCGGAGAGTGCTGAAAGGTGAATTGAGAGTGAGATTGTGCCACACGCCGGTGACATAGTTACGGCTGAAGATGAGACGCATTCTCTCCGAAAGATAAGCCATCTCTACCGAACGAGCTGCTCCTGATATTTTAATTGGGGGCCCCCGCTGGCGGATCGCTGGGCCTAGATAATTAAAGAATTATTTACGGACTCTAGACAATTAACTAGTTACTGTCTCCCAACAGGCCAAGTCTCTAATTGGGCTTTTATTGCTTCGCCTCATCCACGACTAAAATCTCTTTCGAACCCAGGTAGTTCTCCTCTCTCACACATGTCCCTCAATGCCGTTCTAATCTTCAACTTTGACAAATTAACGGGGATATTCAACGATACAATGGCATTCATTGAATACATTTGAATTTCAGACAACTACGGAAAAAGACAAAAATAAAACACAAAATTTGTCCGTTAGAACAGCTGGAACATGTTTTACAGTCCTTATAGTTCTACATATCATTAGTATGGCCAATCTGGTGTCAGTGCTACTAAGAATGGCATGGAAGAATGTGTGGAGTGAGGAAGAAAGATATAGATCAGACAGAGTTGGATTGTCAGAAATGAGATTACTCGACCAACAATTGGAGGTTCCAAATAATCCAATTCTTCCTCTGAGCTCAGTAATTTGTTGACAGTACTTCCTGTTAGTATGTAAGTAATTCATTGACAACATCTTTAACATCAACAATGGAATTTCAAAGGTGAGATTATGAGGTAAATAGTTATTAACACGTATGCCAACTGACGGGGATGCAGGTTCTACAGAATTTAAAAATTCCTCAAGGTGCTTGTTTTCCTGGAATCCCATTTTAACTGTGAAATGTCCCGCCTGAGATGTTTTCAAAATAATGTATGTGTCATTAGCATGTGACTGAAAGTTAAAAAAGATCCGATTGTTGTTTCTTTAAGTTTAATTGGTAAGTTGTATAAAGTAAAAAAAGTCCGTCACGCAGGTGCTGCGTAAACTAAGCAGATTTCCCACGTGAAGTTTTACAATAGAGAAATCTGCCTAATAACAACTGTAGTAGTAAGAAACCTCTAAACCTAAAACATTATTTAGGGCGTAATAACCCAGAAGTTTCTAGCCCCAAAAAACAGTTAACCTAACCTCTAAACCTATTCACGAGGGACGAGTAGTTATGGAAACGGCCGCCAGAGCTCTCGGCGGAAAGTCCGAACTTAGCCTACTGGTGATCACACGCAGATTACAAATGCAAATATCTCGGTTAATATTCAAGATAGAGAATAAATGCATATAACAATATTTATAGTAAATTTAATTTGCAATAAGATTAGTTCTATACAATGTTTCGATCCGATGCATAATAACGGAGATATTTCGAATTTTTGAAAATCCCCCTCTAAACCCCCCCCTCCCACTGGTCCGATTTCAGCCGTTAACGAACTTGATCTTCCTTTTTACATAAAACGATTAAATACCGAGTTTGGTGACGATTAAACAAAAATTGCGACCGCTAGAGTGTTAACAGACAAATATATATATATATATATATATATGTCTATATATTGAACGGACCTATGTTCGTCATCTCGTGGGTAGGATCGATGGACATTTGAAGAAATGTTTCGAAAATCGCGTCATGAGTACGACCTCAATAGCTGATTTCCCTTAAGGGAAATCTGCTAATATGAAACCTGTTTATCTATAAATACCTATAACCAAAGATAGCAGGTACAAAAAGAAAGTACAGAAAGGAGCATGCACGATTATACGAACAGATTACCATAAATTATGTACGATATAACGATTCATAAACATAGAGCAACTATATATCAACTTATAAAATGGTGCTATAAGTTTTTTCAGAGAAGTGTTTAGGTGAAATTTCTGTGAAATGAAGTAAAAAGGTTATTTGAAATTAAAATGAGTCCAAATTCTCTCTTAATTTTCTTATTTTACAAATAGTGTATCTGCATTTGCATGGCGCAGTACATTTACTTTTAATTAGATGTCACAATTCCACAAAGCCGAAGCGATTTTATTTATACTCATTTGCAATGATTCGATCGAATATTTGAGTTACTTTATACATAAACTAACGTACATTCGACGGGAATTTACAATAAATATATATATTCTAAACTACAATGCATCCTATTATTAGAAATGATATGCAAGTTTATTATTGAGAAAAAGTATAAATACTGAAAAACGCATTATATTAATAAATTCAACGAAGTTCTGAAAAAAACATCGAAAATAAATGTTGTATGGACAAAAAATGTAATCACAGATGTATTAACAAGCTGGCGCTTCGAAAACAAAAATACTAGGGCGTAGAATTCGAAAATCACGTCGTGAGTACGGCCTCGATAGCTGATTTTTTTATACATAATGATGTATATATAATGATATAATGTGTGTTATATATACATATGTATATTATACTAGGGCGTATTTAACAAATGCCTTGGCATATGTTGTATTAGATTGGTCCATGGCTTACTTAATCTGTTGCTATTTTCTGTATTCTTTAAAGAAGGACTAGTGTGGTAAAAACTCCCCATTCATATTGAGTAAGCTTCTATAGAAGATACAATGAGATACCTCAGGTAAATTTCTTAAGATTTTTATGAAGTAAAATAATTTTATATTTTTTTCATAACATTTTTATCAGTTTACATTTCCTGGTATAATTAAATTTAGTATTCTTGGAATAAATTCTTTCAGTGTTGTATTTTGTTTCTAAGCCATAATTTAGTGCTCGTCGTCTTCGAAGTAAGTTGTTAGATTCATATCCATGCGATTTTTATCTTTCAAGGAAAAAGGTGAGCAAATTAGTATCAGAAGAGAAATATCTTTAATCTTCAGACGATCCACAATGCGTTTATTTTAGAATATAGTTTGAAACTCTTCTCACTGCTACATTCAACAAGCTCTTCAAGATATCAATAATTTAAATCAAGTGTGCAGGCATTTGCAAGCTTTTTTCATTGAACGTTCAATTCAATGGGTGCATGTCAGCTGATGAAAATGAATGAAAGGTGTTAAAATATATTCCTTCTTTACGGGAAATTTCTATTGTTCATTCAGATCTAGAATCCTCTCTGAATGTTTATCCTACCTGACATTTTGTTCCATAATTTTTGCAGTAAGAGGATTAATGTATAGAATTCTTAATAGCCAAATATACTCATTGGAATACATATTAAAAAGAAGGGGGGAGGGGGTTAATCTTCAGTATGAAAGATCTCTCTGTTAAGTCTTTAGATTTACATGAATGTCCTCAATTTTAATATTATGATCTTGGGACACATTCATACGAGGGGTAAAACTGGTTATCTCAGCAATATTGCCCTTAGAGTTATAATTGTATTGATTTTGAAATGAGCTATCTATTTAATTATATATATATATATATATATATATATATATATATATATATATATATGTGTGTGTGTGTTTAGTACGTACAGGCTACACCTGGTAATTGGTCTCGTGAACAGGTAAACCTGATTTTCACGGGACCGAACAAGGGAATAAGAGGGTCACAAGGACATGCAGTGGTTTCCCATTGCCTTCTGCATCAGACCATCCAGCAATAAAGGCATCATGAGGAAAATTCCATTCACACTAAAGGCATGATTAGAAAAATGTTTACTCAAGGCCAGATTTGTTAGATACCCATCCCTCCATAACTTTTATCTGGCCTCCAGTCTTGCCCCATTCTCATGTTGTGCGAATTTAGACAAGGAGGTAAATGGGTATATATACACATATATAATTCTAACCCTGTACATATCTGTAAATTCACTTTTTTTTCTTCAATGTTCCACCTTTTCGTTTCATCAAGAGTTTTTGGCTCCAGTATCTGCTGTCTTAAGGATTGAACCAAAATTGATGAAATAACTAGAATATGAAAAAAATTCTACTGCAAAACACATCCTTACTCACTGAAATCAATAACTTATCATTCTATTTGACATGCGTCACATACTTATTAATAGCAGTCCTCTGCATTTGGGTCTCTGCCACTGCAATGCTTGAACCGTTCTTCACTGTTCCAAAACAGACTCCTTCAATCTTGGACGACGAACCTCTGCAAGCCTTCCGTTGTATTTTTTTTTAAAGAGTCCACTTAACATTGTGACACATGACCTCGCGCCTAAGCACCATTTGCTATATATTAGTTTCACATTCCGAGAGAGATTCTTGATTCACAGAGGTTTGTTTATTGCTGCAAAGCATTGAGTCATCTGTTCACTCCTTCCATACTTCTGCTCTATTGCTGTGTGCTTCCATATCATCAGGATACAAGTTGAAAACATGTGCGCTCCCAAAGTGCTGTGTTTATGTAAAGAATGGTGCAGTGTCGTATTCTTCGTGAAGATCAGAGCAGTGGCGCATTTTTGTGAACTGTGTTTGTTGTGCATTGTCAAATAAATTGTGCAGTGTAAAAACTATATAGCTTGTGTGTTTAATTTTGCAATCCCTAAGAACTCTAATAAACAATGTTTATTATTTTTGTAATAAACGTAACTTTATATATATATATATATATATATATATATATATATATATAAATATATATATATAAAATAGACCACATTGAGAATATTTATAACCTTGGCACAAGAAATTCCACAAAACTATCATGGAGCTCTCATGAAACTCAAACTTATTTTATTCTGTACTACTTTAATAACTTATACTTGAAGTAAGAATTAATAATTACTTTCCTATAAAATCAATATAAACGAAGATATTGACTAATATATGCTTTGAACTTGAAGTAAACTCCCACTCCTGAGGGGTAGTACATTCCAACACAGCACATGTTCACATTAATCACTCCCCTAATAGACAAACAATTTCTCGATTCTCTTCAGGCATTTTCGTGGAATGCAAGTTCGGGCACTCAGAAGTCGGAAGTCAAAAATTAATAATTTAAAATAGCATTTTAGCGCCTAACTCGTTTTCTAAACACAGCTTGTTCTCCACATTTCCTTGATAAAACCAATATTAATGAAAATCTTAACAAATATGTGATTTGACGTTGAAGTAAACTTATCTCCCAGTTGGAAACGGCCACTGAAACCTTCTGAGCCGATTTTAAGTAGCTGAGTAAAAATTGACGGACAGACTGATAAACAAGAATTTAACTTTTGATAATCAATGTTCTTAAACGTTAAAACGAATAGTAACTACTGAATTTAAATATAAAATCAGACAAACCGTAGAGTTTTATTAGTACAGATAAAAGTTTAGTGCATTAAAAAACTTTATTTTATATTTACTGTTTGGATGAAAGGTAATAAAACAATCCTCAAGAAGAAATGTAATATATCTATTTTTTCATGTCTGGTTACAAAACAATTGAAACCACAATAAAATAAATAATTTACTATCATTAAATATATTCATAGATTTCATTTTTATTGTTCTGGTGTAAAAGTACTAAATGTATTTATGGCGTTGTAAGGAATAATAAAAATCTACTTAAAGTAGTTACTGAATCAACTGACTCGTTAGAAAGTTTTATTGTAAAAGTAGTTAACATCAATAAAACAGCTCATTCTCTTTCTTGAAAACTTTAATAATCCCTTTTATTTTTATCTGTTTGAAATAAGAGGTAGTTATTTCATGGAAAATATATTTGTTTTTAACTAGTACAGCCCATAATTCTTCTTGACCCCATAATTTCTCAGAAGAGAGTTAATGACATATGTACTTCTAATGAACGCTAACTGTCTTAAAATGAGTCCATCCTATGTTATACGGGTTTCAGTAAAAGCATCCGTCTTGGTTTTTCAATTTTAGAAGATCGATAGAGTCGAGGGGAAATGAAATTGAAGCCATAAATTAGATTTCTTCGTATTTTAAATGCTGCAAACAGCATCCTTGCTGGCCTCCAGCTGAGATGGATGGCTGCTCCTGTCAACGTCACAGCTTCCGTAGAGAAATATCGCATCCAATAAGATGGCTGTATTGCATCCAAAATATCACATTTAAAGTCATTTAATATCCCCCTCTAGGTAAATAAATTTGAGGGAAAGCCTCAAGAAAGAAGGGGTTTAGTGTTATTTTAGTTATACTCACGCACGCACGCACCCATACATTTGAAGTAATTTATGCCAGATAATTAATAATATTTCCAAAAAAAAAAAAAAAATAATTCAAACTCTAGCCACAATTAACACTTGTTTCAGAAAGTACTTCACGGGCAGGCGGTGCTACATAACTTTTATATAAAACTAAAGATTAAGTTCGTCTATTTGGGGCTTTTAGTATTTAGCCGTCGGTGAACCCCCGAAGTAACTTGAAATTCAAGTTCATTCATCGGATTTGGCGAAATTGCTTTATTTTTAAATTAAACAACATTTTCAGATGCTGAACAAGAATATGAGTGACAAAATATCAGCTCAGCTGTCTCTGTATTGACAGATGTATTCTTGTAGAAGATTAGGTTCCCTCAAATCAGCTGTTCCCCAGACAGCTTTAGGGATTTAGGATTTGGGGGATTTAGGGCTTGAAGTATTTACCCCCATAATGAGGATTGTGCTGTAAGTAAAATGTACCAAAGAAATGCATCCTGTGCACAGTTAAGTACAGTACGTCATTCACTCTGAGGACAAAAGTCTCAACGTGTTATATTCACAGATCTCCCTTCAGGGAAATCAGCTATTGAGGTTGAACTCATGTCGGAATTTTCGACATTTTTCTTCAAATGCCAATCGATCCTACTTAGTAGATGACGAAAATGAGGTCCGTTCAAAACTGTATATATATATATATATATATATATATATATATATATATATATATATATATATATATATATTTGTGTGTTACCGCTTTAGCGGTCGCAATTTTTGTTTGATCGTCACGAAACTCAAAATTTAGTCGTTTTATGTAAAAAGAAAGATCAACTTCGTTAACGGCTGAAATCGGACTAGTGGGAGGGGGGGGGGTTTAGAGGGGAGGATTTTCGAAAAATCGAAATATTACTATACGTCGGATCGAAAAGTTGTATAGAATCAATCTTATTGCAAATTACATTTACTATAAATATTGTTCTATACATATTTTCCGTATAATGAGTATTAACCGAGATATTTGTATTTTTTGTAATGAGTTCCGCTTTCAGTAAACCCCTACTCCTACTAGGGACATATTAATAATAAGCTGATATCTAATGAACCACCTCATTATTAGGTTAAATACAAAATATTGTTTCCAACAAAGCTTTATTTTACGAGGTACAAACAAATACGTTCTGTTGACCCCCCCCCTTTTTTTCTTGGACTACAAAAATCTGAGTGATTGAGATAGAAATTATTTTGATTCATTTCAAATTACTCCACTAACTATAGTAAATAGTTTCCAATAAAATTAATATTTTATATTCAGATATATTTCTTTAATTGTTTGTTTTTCCGGTCTATCTATCGATACTGCACTACAAGGTTGGCTAACCTGTTTGTTTAAAATCCAGCCGTATTACGTTGTAGGGACTATTAACTTATATTGTAAATTCACTGAAAGATTTCTCATTGCC
The DNA here is from genome assembly GCA_019009955.1 of Riptortus pedestris. NCBI lineage: Eukaryota > Metazoa > Arthropoda > Insecta > Hemiptera > Alydidae > Riptortus > Riptortus pedestris. The sequence continues at coordinate 43,371,796 of CM032232.1, read as the reverse complement.
GTTTTTAATTATTCATTAATATTCACGGAAGTGTTACCTGTATGTATATTTATCTATTGTAAATCTTCGCTGGCTAACCTGCTTGTTCCTTAATCATGTGAAAATCTCATAACCGTCTGAATCGTATTTTGCCCCCCCCCCTTTCTATTTTCTTCCCGGATTCCTAAATTTGGAATGGTTGTGATTAAAATTATTCTGGTTTATTATTAATTACAGTACTAGATATAATAAATAGTTATGAATAAAATTTATAACTTATATTCAAATATATTTCCGTAATTGCTTTTATTTCCACTAAAAGCTGGCAAACCTGATTGTTTACAACTCAGACTGTTTGCTATCAGGAAGGTTCTTACCATTTGACTTGCCCTTTATTTGTTTACTTAATATTCACAGCAGTATTAAGTCTTACGAATGATGGATATTCTGTGGTACTATTTAGTGTTGGTGTAATGAGTGTTCAGATCGCTGCTATCATTAACGGTAAGTCCATCTTTTGTGTTCTTGTTGTTTTTTGAGATTGAATTGTTTTTAAATTAATCCCAGAGCCAAACGGACGAGAGTTACTTTCCCGACAAAAGCTAGTTCGGCCGTTTCTTTGACTGGCTCGGCTCTCGTGAAATTTCTCTATTGTAAAACTTCACATGGGAAATCTGCTTAGTTTACGCAACCCCTGCGTGACGGACTTTTATACATTTTAAAGGAGAATGATTTACAAAATAATTTAATCCTTATTGGCTTAATAAAATAAATTTAGGAGTCTTCGCTTTACCTGTTTAAAGACCCATCCTGAAGGACCTGTATCAGATAAAGTATATACACAATAATTTAAATATTAGTGATCTAATTTATGGTATAAATGTAATATATTATCGCCCACTTTGTGCTACTTAGGCCAAAAGGGATAGGATATTCTACAGTTTACGACCCTTATCAAGGCAGGGTGGAACTAAGGGTTTTATATAATGAGTTCGCCACTAAATAAATTTCTACTGACCAGGTGACAATCAAACTCTCAACTCTCGGGTTATATATCTCTCTCTCTCTCTCTCTCTCTCTCTCTCTCTCTCTCTCTATATATATATATATATATATATATATATATATATATATATATATACATATATAAAATTGTAACCTCTGTCTGTACATTGATTTTTTTCTCGAAATTTCACGAAAACTTTTCGTTTCAATTGCCATAGACACCATAACTGCATTTTGTTTCTTTGGTGTGTGTTTGTTTATTTGTTTGTTTGTTACTTTTTCACGCATAAACGGCTGAACCGAGTTTTTTGATACTTGGTATGTATATTACTACTAACCCAACTTAGACTTTAGGCTGTGTTAATATTCTCTGAGACGAACAGGAGTGGGGGTTATAATGGGGGCCTGAAATTAAAAATAGCGATATTTCGTTTCCTATTGCATTTTCGGCAATTATGCACATAACAAAAGTTGTTTAATTTGGTATTTGGAGTAACTTTTGTAATATATTTTTTTTTCGTACACTTAAGTATAAATGAGTTATACGTTAAAAACTACTGCGGAAGTCAACAATTTCATTGGGTACAAAAAACTCAACCGAACTAAACTAAACTCGGTATGTGAATTAGCAGTAACGTCTTCCTTATAATAAGCCATACTAACATTTTTTGGGAAGGGCAGGAGTGGGGGTTGTAAGGGAGGCCTGAAATTAAAAATAGGGATATTTCGTTTTCTATATACACATATATATGCACATGACAGAAGATGTTTATTTTGTTATTTAAAGTAAATTTTGTCAAATTCATTTTTGTCGTATAACAAAGTATAAAGGAGATATACACTAAAAACTATAGTGGGAGCCAACAAGTTTGTTGGGCTCTAACAATTGATCAGAACTTAACAAAACTCGGAATGAGAATTAACATTAATTTTTCCATGATTATAAGATATATTGAAATGTTTAGGTTAGATAGGGGTGGGGGTTATAAGGGAGGCCTGAAATAAAAATTCGCGATATATCATTTTTTATTTGTTTTTCGACAAACGTGGACATAACAAAAGTTGTTTACTTTGTTATTTAGAGTAACTTTTGTTTTATACATTTCTTCAGGAGCAGTGTGTGGAGCAAGTAATTTGCGTAGAAATATTGAAATGCTCAACAATTCTTTCAATTTGAACTACCTGGTACCTCACCTGGAAAAATTAATTAAAATCTATTTTAATATTTTGTCCTTAATAACTGAAATCTATGCATAATGCACAGGAGACGGGAAATATGACAATATTGAGGACAGTGAAGTCTTGCATAAAAAATTAATTTTATTAGTAACAAATCCACACTAACAACGGGTATACCGTAAATCCTAAACACTGGGACGGGAGAAATGTCAAAATAGTGCGCAAAGTAAAGCCTTGCCAAAAAAATACCATCACCATTCAGCCTCAAATCAATTCCCGGGCGAAGCCGGGTATCTGAGCTAGTATACTATAGAACCAAGGACTCTGAGTGGTTGTTCGAGGTGCCAATAATAAAAGACTCTTCTGTGAACAACTCCTGCGATTTCTTGAAGCTTCTTTAGCTTGGTATCTGCCTTTCATGGTTGCTTTACATGTAATGTGCTATGCCCTACATTTTCTTCTAGTATGATTCACGTTAAGCTAGGCATTTTGAATTTTGTGTTTTGGTTGCATCCTAAAATCCCCCTGATCATGAGACAATTCAAACCATTAATGAAATTATTATTTTATAGTTTACAATTCACCCAGTTCATGTACATATTTCGAATATGTCCTGTAGTAGATTATAAAAAGCAATGAAATACAGCTAAAACCTACTCTGATGTTTCATCTACCTTTAACGTTACATGCACTAAATTGTAATTTTAAATCAATGACCCACACATTTTATATATTTTGATAAATTGTATTTACCCTATTATTATCATTACCCTGATGATTTTGATAGTTCATGTATAATACTTAATTACAATGCCTAATGTCTATTCGTGAAATATACATTTCACCAGCATTGAAGTAGAGTTTAATTAATTAATGCCTTATAGTAGGGAATTACGACAGATAGATATTGAAGGCATTCGTAATGCGAACTTGTTGGAGCCAAATATGTTTAAGAACCACGTGAAGGGAAAGACAAGCCAAAGAATGAGCCACCATGAAGGGGCTGACAGTTCGCACGTATCAATGAATTAATACGAAGGTAGGTAAGAGGTCTGGAAGGTGCGCTGATAGATAGCTGATGTTGACAAGGGGCGGATGGGATCACAAGTCTGGAGTCGTTCGAGAGTGGAGCGATCAATCAAAGCGATATCTCTGACAGGCAGATCATGTAAGCGGAGTCATCAGCTGATAATTTTATACATACTTACTATCTTAATCTTGGGGGGAATAACCCTCTTTACGTTTCCGATTCCTGTCACCTCGCCCCTATTTCGAAACTATCTCTACCGTGTGTGCTCTCTCTCTTTCTCTCTCTGTCCCTCTCAATCTCTCTTATTTACATATCTCTATTTCTCTCATTCTCCTAGACCACTCAAACTTCTCTTTAATCTTGCTCTTCCTTCCATTTAGCGTCTGCTCCTCTCTCACCGATAGGATGAATCATGCTTGTGTGATAGATGGGTTTGAGGACTAACGGTTTTCAAGGTGATATTCGACATAGGTTGAGAAAAAAGCAGATGGTAATAAGTACATAAACTGTAAAATTTACTACGTTCTTACAAAAATGTAACACACCTTCCTTAACGCAGGATCGCGTTAATTATGTATCTTAACATACATTGCACATCTTTCATTGAAAAGAGACCCCAAAACAGACAGGAAAATAAAAGCCCGTCACGCAGGGGCTACGTAAACTAAGCAGATTTCCTATGTGAAGTTTAGCAATAGAGAAATCTTAAATACAAACGGTAATGAGAAATCTTTCAGTTAATTTTAATAAACTCCCAACTGAAACGGCTTCTGAATTGTAAGAATAAGTTATATTTTAATAGCTCAAATTTTAACACCCAACCACAGACTTCATAAAAATGCAAGTATCTCCGTTAACTTTCAAGATAGAGAATAAGTGTATAAACAATATTTATAGTAACTTTAATTTGCAATAAGATTGGTTCTATACAGTTTTTCGATCTGTCGCATAATAACGGAGATATTTCGAATTTTCGAAAATCCCCCCTCTAAACCCCCCTCCCTCTGGTACGATTTCAGCCATTAACGAACTTGATCTGTCTTTTTACATAAAACGGTTAAATATCGAGTTTCGTAACGATCAAACAAAAATTAGGTTGATTTTTTCTGTTTTACGGTTTACTGCAGTTCCTTTACAGTTGTTGTTATAGCGAAACAATATTTGTTAGTAAATTTACTAGCCCAATAGAACTTTCATTGTTTCCTAGGACATGTCAAGGTATTAACACGTTATCTGTGTGTCTCTCCAGCGGATACGAAATTTGCTTAATTTACTGAAGCCCTGTGTGGCGCACATTTTTTATTAGGGCAAACATACTAAAACAGTAGAAACAAATAATGTTGATATGCTTTATTTTACATTGGCTGAAACAGGTATTATACTTCAAGGGATTAAAATATATGCGGGAAATTGTCCTTTTATATACTTGGAATATGATAATATATAAGGTTAAAATTAGATGGTTTTTTTTTATTCAGCAAGAGGCCTTTCGCTATTAGTACCGAACAACCAAAAAAATATCTTGTAGCCCAAGCTCATTTCAACCTTACATTATCGGATATTATTTTCCAAACCCAATATCGTGACAGTGTATGGGTAGAAATCGTGTTCTTTTCAGATCTTTTATCCTGGGAAGAATGTAAAACCTTGTATCATACTTATGATGATACCGGTTCTATAAGTCAAGAGGCATGTTTTAATTTTTATCATGTTACCTCGTATTGTTCGACCAAATAGTTATGCTGCAGTAAAAATCACAAGTTATAGATGGGGGTACAAGTCCAGGATTATTATATTAAGAGTTATTTGAAATATATATATATTTTTAATAGCATTACAAACGTATACTGGCATAAAGACGATCAAATTATTTTTAGCTTAGTTGTCAGCATATCTTAGGTTTTATGAGACAAGAAAATGTAAAAACCTCAGAATTGGAATAAGTGTTTAGATAAAAACAATAAAACTCAGTCTAATAAAATCCGTACATGGTTAGGCCCTGTCAGTTCAAGAAAGAACTCAAATAAAATATCAAAATATTATTATTCACTTATAAATAGAGGCGCCAACAAGTATCAATTTCTTCAGATGAGGCACTTAGAAGAAAATAGTTGCAATGTATAATATGTATATGTAATATGTGATTAAACGTTATTCTAAAAGTGTTATGAGGGCGTGTGTGTGTGTGTGTGTGTGTGTGTGTGTGTGTGTGTGTGTGTGTGTGTGTGTGTGTGTGTGTGTGTGTGACGTGTTTAAATTTGAATGATGCCTGTTTTTATGAATAGTTTTGTTTCAAAGTTACCAAGTTTTCTTTTCACTTATTTATTTACCACCTGTTTTTAGTTCTATGTTGTGTTCGTGTTTCTTGTTCCTTTTGTGTTATTTTGTTTACATGTTTCTTGTTATTTTGTTGTGTTCGTGTTTCTCTTTTCTTTTGTGTTACTTTGTTTTGTTATTTTTTTTTTGTTTTGTTTTCCCCCCACGTTTAAGAAGAGCCAAGTCGCCACAGTTGCGGAGCTCAAAATAATTAATAAATAAAAGTGTTATTTATTGTTTATATGTTATGTAGTAGTCCGACATGCTATATATTTGCAGTGAGTTGTTAGTAAATAAGGTAAACATAGTCAAAGATATGATTTTTCAATAACAACTATCGTAATTTTTATTTAGAGCTTAGATGTTTCATTGACACTATATCTCCATGTTATACTTAACAATGTAATAATGTTTAATAAGTGAAAAAAATGTATGAGCCATAGTTCCTTATAATTAACTGTCGAAACATCCTTTCATAGTTTCAATTAAACATACATAAAATATGAATGAGAGAAACTCAATAATAAAAACAAAATTTCTCAGTCATACGTATAACAATGATATAATTACATTATAAAAATTGTGTTTCCCACTTGGCGTCCCAAAATCGTAAGTAGGTTGGAAAACACTTTCACGAGCTCTCGATATAATTAAAAAAAATAGGGCGATAGAATAAATAAAAGTACTAAGTAAACCCTCTCCCTAACTCCTCTCAAATGATTCTCGCTTTACACTCATATATCGATATTAGTTTTATTTTCGGGATATATAGCACGTATTCATAACGTCAGTGGATGGCTATGAATGAAACTCGGAATCAAAGATGAGATGAAATTGGCCTGTCGTCAATCAGTTAGATTAATTTCAGAGAGCTTATTGTTCCCACCCGGACGATGACAGACTTAAAAAATTAGGATCCAAACATCAGTATAGAAAAAAGTCCGTCACTCAGGGGCTGCGTAAACTAAGTAGATTTTCCATGTGGAGTTTTACAATAGAGAAATCTGCATACTGGTAACACAATACCACCGTGATTAAATACAAACGGTCATGAGAAATCTTTCAGTTAATTAAAATAAATTCCCAACTGAAACGGCTTCTGAATTGTAAGAATAATTTATATTTTAATAACTCAAATTTTAGTAGTCCAAGAACTAAAGAATGGGGGGGGGGATGAACAGAACGTATTTGCATAAATCTCACAAAGTAACAAAGGTAAGGTAAGGTAAGGTAAGGTTAGAAGAAGCCTCCCACCTGAGCCGACGGAAATGACCGATCTAATCCGAACTATACCCGACCACAGACTTCATAAAAATGCAAATATCTCGGTTAATATTCAAGATAGAGAATAAATGTATATAACAGTATTTATAGTAAATGTAATTTGCAATAAGATTGGTTCTATACAATTTTTCGATCCGATGCATAATAACGGAGATATTTTGAATTTTCGAAAATCCCCCCTCTAAACCCCACCTCCCTCTAGTCCGATTTCAGCCATTAACGAACTTGATCTTCCTTTTTACATAAAACGCTTAAATACCGAGTTTGGTGCCGATTAAACAAAAATTGCGACCACTAGAGTGTTAACAGACAAATATATATATATATATATATATATATATATATATATATATATATATATATATATATATATATAGTTTTGAACGGACCTCATTTTCGTCATCTCCTGGGTAGGATCGATGGGCATTTGAAGAAATTTTTCAAAAATCGCGTCATGAGTACGACCTCAATAGCTGATTTCCCTTAAGGGAAATCTGCTAAAAATTACTTTTAGTCTATTGTTAAAGTTTACTCGGGAAAGTTCTTTGACTTTTGTTTATTTTGGCGTTCCTACGTAGATCAACGTTCTGTGAATGTAACGAAACTATATGCCGTATATTTTCTCTTAAAGCGCTGTTGTCTGGTCTTTGTAAAGTTCTCAGAGGCCCGCTCAGCAATATCTTCTGAATTTCAAAGGGTACAGTGGACCAGTTGTTGGTTTACTATGGTGTAGGTGCTAAACTCAATAATAGGATTTCTCTGAAAATTTTATATAATTCAGCTGTCATCGGGCATTGAAATCGGACTTTTATTGGTTCCCCTGGATACCCTCTTAGCATCGTGAAGTAAGTGAGTAGATACTTCAATAAATAAGTAATGAATCTTTGTTTTGTTTTCCTACCAAAGTTTGGTATAGAATACGTCAATTCGACCACTTGGACTCCAAACAAATCTCGTGGCATGCCTTGGACCTTTATGAACTTATTTTTCTGAGGATCAATCTGTGTGGGTCAATAGTCACTTCAAAAACCTTAAGAGTTTTGAAGGCTCATCCCCACAAAACAATCTGGGTATACCTGTCTCCTCGATAACCCTCAAATCACTGTCATTTTCTCTCCCTAATTTATGAATCACTGGATTCACATATTGACGCATTTTCTTTCCAGGTGTGATTTTTGACCTGTGAAGGTTGAGAGGATTTCGCACATTAGTGGCTTTTGATGTGTTGCATTTTAGTTCATTGTAAATTAATGGCTATTTTTTATACTTGAAAAAAAAAAGTAACCAACTTATAGGTCGGAGAAATATTTCGTAACATAACTGGAACAAGCCATACACTCTGTATACTACTAGAATGAAGTGGGTACAACCTGCTATGTGCTCTACTGACAGACTAATCAGAAGTATGCTAGTAATTGGGCTTCACTATCTACGTTTGCAAGACCACTATTTTCCGATTCCTGTCTCGATAAGCTCTTCTTATCAGGATCAGTACCTAGACAAATTTGTCTTATAATTGCTCTTTTACTAGGGTTTACCAATCGCTCCAAATACAGCTTATGACTTACCATTATTTTAGCAGATTCTTTCCGCCGAGAGCTCTGGTGGCCGTTTCCATAACTATTCGTCCCTCGTGCATAGGTTTAGAGGTTAGGTTAACTGTTTTTTGGGGCTAGAAACTACTGGGTTATTACGCCCTAAATAATGTTTTAGGTTTAGAGGTATCTTACTACTACAGTTGTTATTAGGCAGATTTCTCTATTGTAAAACTTCACGTGGGAAATCTGCTTAGTTTACGCAGCGCCTGCTTGACGGACTTTTATTTAATCTTATCTATAAGTTGCTGATATAGGCCAGGACCTGTACATTATCTTTCTTTTAGCAGATTTCCCTTAAGGGAAGTCAGCTATTGAGGTAGTACTCATCGAAATTTTTCTTCAAATGTTCATCGATCCTATCTAGGAGATGACGAAAATGTGGTCCGTTCAAAACTGAATATATTTATATATATATATATATATATATATATATATATATATATATATAACTGTTACCGCTCTAGCGGTCGCAACTCTTGTTTAATCGTTACCAAACTCGATATTTAGTCATTTTATGTAAAAAGAAAGATCAGGTTCGTTAACGGCTGAAATCGGATTCGGGGGAGGGGGGGGGTTTAGAGGGGGAGAATTTTGAAAATTCAAAATATCTCCGATACTATACATCATCGGATCGAAAAGTTGTATAGAATCAATCTTATAGCAAATTAAATTTACTATTAATATTGTTATAGACATTTATTCCCTATCTTGAATATTAACCGTGATACTTGCATTTTTCAGTTTTCAGCCTTAAGCAAACCCCCACTTCTACTCGTGTTACATAAACAATACTCGGTTGCGTAATAAACCACATCATTTGAAGTTTAAATACAAAATAGTATTTTCAAGAGACTTTTATTATACGAGATACATTCAAATTGTTAAAATTATTCTGATTCATTATAAATTACAGTACTAGATATAGTAAATAGTTTTCAATCAAATTAATACGTTATATTCAGATATATTACAGTAATTGTTTTTCTTTCCGGTAAGAAGTTGGCAGAACTGTTTGTTTACATTTCAGATGTTTTCAGTCGGGAGGTTTGTTATTATCGTTTGTATTTATTCACTTAATATTCACGGTGGTGTTGTATTACCAGTATGTAGATTTATCTATTGTTAAACTTCAGGCGGGAAATCTGCTTAGTTTACACAGCCCCTGCGTGACGGACTTTTGAGTTTAATTACGATAGATGTAAATGCGGGAAAATTGTCAAGTTAATTTACGTCTATTCCTTATTTTGGCTTGGAAGTTCGTGAATGCCTAATCCGACGGCTCTTTCTCTTTCTGAACCCTGCTTGAAGAGTTTTTTTTTAAGTTGCCATTAACCATGAGAAACTAACGCTAACTAATTATAAATCAGGAAGCTCGAAGCTCGCTGAAATTACAGTAAAGTTATTAAGGAATTAGAATCACGTCTTGGTTAATAAGCTCAGATTTAATACCGATATCTCTAAACTACTTGCCATTAAAGGCAGAATTAAAGGGGCCTTTTAAAGGCCTCCTAAATAATTACAGGCTTCACTACACTTTCTGACCTAATTCATCAGAGCAGCCTTCATCGTTGATTTACTCTTCATTTCCACTGACTTATCCGAATCAGTTTAATAGGAGCTTCATTTGCTGATGATTTAGTAATTTACGTTATTAACTCATGATATATTAAACCAGTTTTCCTTGCTCCTTGCAAAGATTAAAATATTCCAGAGCCATTTATTTCTCTCTTTTTTATATATAATATATCAATCTTTGAACTACAATGCTGCACTATTAAGTTTACTGGAGTTAATTTTGGGAAAGGAAGTTTGAATCTAATTTTTCCTTACTAAAGTTAGTATGCTTGTTTCTTTTGCATTGTAATTGACTTGTTCAGTGCAGGAAGAGGTGTTGCGAGTGATGCGAAGCATGTTTAACAAACAAAAAGAAATCAAATTGAACTTAGTGTTAATTTGTGGCTTTCTGCTTTGAGATGCACATATAACTGCGTGAGACACGATAGTGAAAAACATGTATAAAAACCATTTGGATTATTAGAAGTAACTCCATAATGTTGAAATTCTGGCTTACATCGAAAAACGCTAATTTAGGCAAATTCATATTGCTATTTGACCAAGATTGAAAGTGACAAATCCAGAAGAACGTTCGGTAACATGCATGTTAGCTACACCAGGATTTGTTTTCTAAATGTTATTCTTTAATTAAAGATTAAGTTTTTTTTTTTTTTTTTTATAATACTCAAAACATTTCCATTTCTCACTATCAACTTTTCTGAGTCTATAGTAGGAAGATTGAAAACTGCTTTCCAAAATATTTTAATACCTTTGAAAGTTTGATTGTATTGGTATATATTTATTTATATTGGTTTGGTTATTTATATTTGTGTGTGGCTTTTTTTTTCTATTTCCGTATGTAGTATTCTGCCGTTTTCTTTTATAGTGGACTCTGTTTCTTTTATATTTAGGAAAATGTTGCTGTTGTTTATTGACGCCCCACAGCCCATGGTGACTAGTAGAAGTAAGTCGTCCTGGGATTAAACGTTTATATGCAACAAAAAAACATATTAGGGACATTTTAGAGGCACACGAGACAATCCTTTAGTAGAATTTTAAAGGGGAGGAATAAATATTTTTTCTGTAATCGTTGAATAATGGTAACATTACTAAACTGAAATGAGTGAAGAAAGTGAAACATTTTGCAATAGAGTGAAGAAAGTAATCACTTTCTTCACAAGTGAAGAAAGTGAATTGCCTTCTTAATTAGTAATAAGTATAAATTAAAAAATAATTTGAAGTTGGAAATTAAATGCTTTTAAATGTTTCTTAACATTGTAAGAATTTATTTTAACAAAATAAATTGAAATGTGAATGAATTATTGGTGGAAATAATCAATATATTTTAAAATTTAAATATAATAATAATTACCTTCCTTGTTTATAACCTGCACTTGTTTATAACTGCACTACTTCACAATCATCACTAGTTGTTTTATAACTCTGCTTATAACCTTTCACAACCATGCTTATAACCTACCAACAACATACCATAATCTTCACAACATCCTAATTTTGTTCATATTCTGGTTAGATCTGATCATGTATTACACGATTACAGAAAAAATTTAATATTACACTCGTGACGAAAGTAGAATTTACAACTCTCGTGAAATTACCACACTCGCTTCGCTCGTGTGGGTAAACGTTTCACTCGAGTTGTAAAATGATCTACTTTTGTCACTTGTATAATAAATAACTATTAGATGTTTTGTACCTAGGAATATATAAAGTTTTCTTTCATCTTAATGGCTGTGGCTTTGATGAGTCTTAGAGAAGTGAGACCCTTCGAGGCGTGCCTAGTTGTATAAATCAAGGAACTGATATCAATGTGGAACGATCCCTATGCATATATTTGGAACACAGATATATAATTATCTATAGGGTGTAAAACCAACGCCCAGGGACTGACATCCGATATAATTGAAAGTTTATCCATTTCCTACCTCTTTGGCTTGCATATTATTAGCGGCGAGCTCTGTCGGAGATAGACCGTACTAATTCGGTATTTTCAGCAGGACGCCCCGCGGCTTGCCCAATCTCAGCTAATGGCCTCTCGTGACAGATACAGGCGGCTTGTTTGGACGTCCAGCTCCATCATCATTTTAATCGTTTAATCCTTTCGGTAACAGTTTATTGAAAGCGACTCCTGTCTCCTTCCATCTTCCTGGCCACACCTCCTTGTGCCACTCCATCGGAACCCTTTCCTTCGGCTACGTGGGAAGGCACATCCTTTTAACCAGTTTCTTTTTGTTTGGCCACCGGGTTGTACTAATCTTCCCGTTTCTCACCCCCTCTTCATCGTATTATTCCTCTTCACTGCACACACTGACTCCCTATTAGGCCCACCACTCTACAAGGAATTGTGACTTCTTTCAACAACCTTGATCCTAATCATCACATGATTAAAGATGTTTCCTTCGAGATAATAAAGTTGTCGTTTTCTATTATAGTTTTATTTTTTACTGTATAATTGACTTGCCTTACAAGATTATTTTTTTTTTTAGCAACAATCAATGATGATGATGAAGTCTGATTGGAGAATACATTGACGCATTTTAGGCAGACTTAGTTAACCACTTACTACCTCACTGAAGCTGAAAATGAAATACCTTAAAGGTGGAACATTTAGGCAATCCTGATCATTTTATCAATTAAGACATAGTGAACATTCATAGGAATCCAGCAATGAAGAAAGTTCTTCACTTTATAAATACCTCATATATGAGTGCCAGAGAAACCCCTGAGGAAGATAGTAGTATGTCTAGAGAAACAACGCAACATCAATCATGCTGAGAGAATTCGATTAATGAACAACGCATCTTCAGTAAACGACATGACTAAATGGCGCATGTAGGTTCAGTCCTTATTATTCAAATAGGAGAGTGCGGTCAAAGAATACCGCCGATAATCATTCTCTTCATTATAGTCCACAGTTGACCTCGGGAGATGGTTTTATCCTGGAATTAGTTTCGTCAATCGCATTCCGTCTTATCAAAGTCTGCAGCGACTTTAGACTATCAGTACTGACAGTCAACTGGAAGTTAATGAATATGTAAAAAACAACAAAAGTATATTCATATTCCCATTTAAGCATTTGTCTAATAGCGAAGACGAGATGCAGTGGTAGGTCTTATGGACGAAACCCATTTGGGCCGTCTCATAGTATCACCCAACTTCCTTGAAGGGGATTTTAATATCTCGAGAAAGTTATTTTATATAATTGTTTACTAATTCGGATGGTAGTTTCTGTATATTTGTAATTGGTAGTGGCGATGATACTATGATTTAAATGTAGCAACAATTGTGAACCCCTCCCTTTCTTCTTTTGCTCATTCCTCTGGACGTTAGGTTGTCTCTTGACGGTAACAATCACCAGGTTTAGCTTGTAAGGTATGGCAATGATAATATTTACACCATATTAATTTTTTTAGATATTAAATGTGTATTCGCTAATCTCATTGACCGACTAGGAAATATGGTAATAATAAAATAAATTTTCTATAGATATTTCCTAATCCAAAATGACCTGTAATTGGAAACACTAAGCAACCTATAGGTAGATATGCATTGTTGCAACTACCTACCTACTTTACCTTTTTAATTCACCCTGTTGGTGGATTTTAAAACAATATATGCCATCCTTTGGGAGTTTCTTTGACGATCCTCCCTTTGGCATAATTTAATACAACAGCGTCGTAACAAATCAAGGAACAGCCGACTTGGATTTATTCTTTATACCTTGCTTGCCTTTTCTTCGGCGCTCTGGATCTTAGGAATATGCTTATTACCTTGGATATAGCTCTTCCGAATGCTTCAACTTCTTTAGCATGAACAATGTAATGCTACTTGATGCGGAATGATTGGAAGGTAATTCGGAATTCTTTCAGGGAAATTGGGAAAAGTGCATACATATAGCCTGGAGGGGTAGATCAAAGGAGAGCAGGGAGAGGGATGAAGAGGGGTGATGATGCCCGAGGCATCCCGAAGATGCGGGTATCCTCAGGGGCTCAGGATAATGGGGATGTCGCTATCATCAAAGGGATCGTCATAATCATCTACATCTACCCTAATGCTCAATTTCCCCCTTCGATCTAACATTGTCACTCGCTAAGCCATTGTCTCTTCATCAATATTAACCACTTGCGTGAGTCAAACATTCGAATATTTCTAAACTTTTACATATTTTTGGCCCGAGTCGTCAAGGAGCAGCACTTGTTTGGTCTCAATAGGCGGACCAATGGATTCGTATTGGAACCTGACATTATCTGTGCTGACGAAAAGGACAAGAAGCTTTGGACGTATTGAAGAAACTGACGACTGCAAAGCTTCACCATGAGATTTCGCCTGGAGTGCTTTTATGATGTGGAGTTTAGCAGTAAGTTTTGGATAGTATAGACCAATCACCCTGATGTAAGTATATATACATTTATTGGGTTTACTAAATACTGTACTATAATATGAGAATAAAGGAACTGGCTACAAATTTATATACTTTCCCTACAGTTTTTTTTTTCATATAAGACAGTGATACAAAAATAATTATACATATGGAAGTGGTTGTACATGCGCTCATTACTCAATTGTAGATTGAGTGATCACTGGCTGTAAAGCGGTAGCTTGTTAATGCAATGCCCTCTGGGGAATATTTTTTATATATAGTCCAATCTGTGGGGTGTTCACACCTGTTGGACGACAGTCAACCACTACCGCCTCCTATGAGCCGCCCGCCGTACTTATACGGCCGTACCTACTAACAGCTTCCTCCGGCTCATAAATGCATCGTTCAGTAATGAGGGTTCCCTATCTGAATATGCTAATGCTACAAGTGTTTATGATTGATAATTATTTAAAGCGGTGGACAGAATATGGCTAGATTCTGGGTACTTAAATACCCCTCGGTCTGGAAGTACCTTGAGGTACCTTGGGTAATACCTGGTGCCGTTAGGATGAAAGCAATATATCATCGGCATGTCTTTAGTCCTGAAGCATGTCTCAGCCATTATTTATGAATGGAGTTAATTGACGTGAGAATACGGTTATTAGACGAGGGTTTAATATAAATTATCAAAGAGCGAAGAGACTCTATTTGTTCTCATCTGGTATTTCATGTTTCATATGCCGACGACATGGTCATTATCAGGACTTAATTCACAAAACATCCCTAAGACATCAATTTATAGACACGCTTATTCTCTAATTTTTCTAAGGATGGCCAACTGGAAGTAAAACTTATTTGAGAAATACTACACATTGTAATTATGAGTACCGTATAATTCTTTATTAATTAAATATTCCATTGAGGGAATGAGGTATATAGGGATGAAATGAGCACTTACTAGAAAAGGGTATGAATAGAAAGGTTTCTTTATTCGAAGTTCCACAGACTTAAACCACCACTTTGGGTCCATTTTCCAGGGGTTTTCCTATTTAAATCCTTCATTAGAAAGCATTCATTAGACGATACATACTGCATTACCAAACTCTCTTTGAGAGCATAACTTTTACGTATAACCCTTACACATATACATACATTCACACACACACACACACACACACACACACACACACACACACATGCGCGAGCATTTGCGCCCATAAATATGTCTTATTTCTGGTGCCGTTATTTTTGTTAGATGGTTTAATCTCGATATTTAAACGTTTTTCTTTTTGAATAATTAAATACTGAACCAGACAATAATTTCACTTTCATAGTTAGCGTATAAAAGTTAAGGAAGTCAATTCAGGCTCTCTAGTAAACAAAACAACTAAAAATATCCCACAAAACTATGACTCAAGTCCATACTTGCATAATATCCAATTGGCATAATGGTTAAAAACAGGGACAATTTTTTCTTAGAATTGATTCTAAATATTAACAATGTAGATATTTGCATATTGCATTTTTCATTCTTTTAAGAGTATTTTACAATTGGCATTTAAGCATTGCTCATTATCACATACTGTTCATGTTTGTTATAAGTGTGCATTATATGTTTATCTCAGCTTTACAACAACATTACCAAGGTTTAATGGTAAGGTTTATGTAGATTTAAAGATTAAAAAATACTAACATTATTGGACAGGCCCATTGGCGCCTCTTTTTTAAGCCAATAAATTATTTTTCTATATATTTTATATCTAATAGAGTATTTCATGTAAACTAAAAATTAAGTTCGTTAAATGAGTGAAATTGGGCCAGAAGGAGTTAGTTAGAAGGAGTTTAGAGAATTGGTAAATTTCAAATACGTATATTTCTACATTATTGGACGTTTGATCGTATTATAGAATATATCCCAAGTTGAGAAATACCTACACTTCTGCAATAACAATTTATTCAGGCGGCAGAGCGCTTTCGACGCAGTACTTCATCATGAGTGCTCTCATGTCCTGGATGTTGACTTGGAGGGCTCAAAGACCAGACTGGTTCACAGAAGAATATGTCCAGTCTTGATTATGTAATTTTCAACAATTGATTACCCATACTTTGTTCACTAACCCAAATAATCAATGAGTTGTTTGTATTTTAGTATTTTCAGCTTGGAGTAAAATACTTCAAATACTCTTTTAACTTTTGTTATTAGTTATGTCATTTGTCATGTGTCAGCGTCATTTTTAAGTCTCGAATACTTAAGGAGAAATAGAGAATCTAAATCTGTAAGTCATGAGTCCTGGTGCGTGAGTGTGTATTCTGCTGAAAAACAATAAGTATTAAAAACACGAAGGAATCCCCATTAGTAATTTTCGTACTTCACGTATGAAAGAAACTGTCAAATCCGTTGACTACGTCAAAAGTTACTAGGAGCTACATTGTAGAATGACGTTTTATCTGCACAAGAGAATAATTTGCCTTCGGAAGGGATGTAAGTGTCACATAATGATTCGTACCTTCCCTATTTATTTCTAGACGATTATTGTGAAAGGTTTCGACAGGAAAAAAAAGTGTAATGGCTGTTATTGACTAACCTTAACCTAACACAGGGACTTATAATGGCGGTGATTAAATAACTATGGCCAGAGAGCTTGAAGGAGACCTCACCTCAGGGGTAGGTACCCCAACTACAAGTACTATTATTAGGGATTTCCTATTGTCCTCGACCACTTCATTCACATCGCCCAAGCTTTGTCAAGAGCCGATTCACAGGTTTTTTCTTCCTCTTGGGCCCCCGACAATGAATGAATAAAAAAAGAAAAAAAAATTGCCACCAATGGAGCTGTGATGTATAGTGCCTTTTGAGGTAGTTTAGTAGCTGGTATTTAATGCTGCTGGTGTGGTCCATCTAAGCAAGATATTTTCAAATTTTATAGAGTGCCACTGAGAAATTTTAAAAAACTTCGTCACGCAGGGGCTGCGTAAAATAAGCAGATTTCCCACGTGAAGTTTTACAATAGATACATCTACATACCGGTAACACAACACTGTCGTGAATATTAAGTGAATAAATACAAACGATAATAAGAAACCTCCCTTTCCTTCGGGAGAAATGTAAACAAACGGTTCTGGCAACTTCTTGCCGGAAAGAAAAACAATTACTGTAATAATCTGAATATAAGGTATTAATTTGATTGAAAACTATTTACTATATCTATTACTGTAATTTATAATGAATCAGAATAATTTTTATCTCAATCAATCAAATTTAAGCAGTCAAAAACTTGATAAGGGGGGGGGGTCACCAGAACATATTAATATGTATCTCGTATAATAAATATCTCTTGAAAACAATATTTGGTATTTAAGCTTTAAATGAAGTGGTTTATTACATAACTGAGTATTGTTTGTTTAACGTGAGCAGAAGTGGGGGTTTGCTAAATGCTGGAAACTATAAAATCCAAATATCTCGATTAATATTCAAGATACAGAAAATATGTATATAATAATATTTATAGATCGTTTAATTTGGAATAAGATTGGCTCTATGTAATTTTTCGATTCGACTTTTAGTAACGGAGATATTTCGAATTTTCAAAATTCCTCCCCCCCCCCTCCCACGGATCCAATTTCAGCCATTAACGAACTTGATCTTCCTTTTTACATAAAACGATTAAATGTGGAGTTTGGTAACGATCAAACAAAAATTGTGACCTATATGTGATATATACATATATATAATTTTGAACGAACCTCATTTTCGTCATCTCCTGGGTGGGATCGATCAAAAATCGCGTCATGAGTCCCCTAAGGGAAATTTGCTAAAATTACTGAATTTCAAAGATGGAGTTATAATATGCATTAAACGGTCTTTCCACTGTTTTCATTTTGTTTGAAATATCTATTGCTAATTATAATGTTACGCTTTTCCTACAAATTAGTTTTGCCTCTTTAGATCTGTCTAAATTATCTCTCACACAAGGCGAGATTATTGAATTTATTACTAATTTCACAAGACGAGGTAAGGACAAAGCTGAATTATGATAATCTATTATTGACAATAGAGAGAGGGATTCTGAATTCCAGAAAGAGTGTTCCAGTCCATTGGGGAGAGAGACCCCTTTCAATTCACTTAGAAGTTTTCCACTTTATTTGAGACGTCTCAAGTCTGGGACAAGTAGCGACTTTTGAAGAAGGGCTCAAGGACAAAGCTAACAATTTGAAACGTTTTTGTAGTTTTATCAAGGATAATATAAACTTCGGAGAATTATAGAATTTCAGAAACAAAGCAACTTTCAGTTCTTTGCCAAAAGGATATTTTCTGGTAATCTTTGAGCATCGAAAATATATAGAATTCCTGAAAGAGACATTTTGCTAGATAGCATTGTTTCATAAGTTGACTCAAAAAAAAGAACAAATGATTTTATTTTGATTCTGAATACTAATGAATCATCAGAAATTTCTCTTATGAAAGTGACAGTTGTTCGAAAATGAACGTTCTTCTCATTATTCCATTATTCCGTTCCTTAATTTAGTATTCTACCTAGTTATAGGTTATCAAACCCGTTAATGTAGATCATATGTGTGCAACAACCGGCCTCCTGTAAGATCTGATCCGGCTCGCCAGACATTTTGAAAAAAGTGTCACGCAGGGGCTGCGTAAACTAAGCAGATTTCCAACGTAAAGTTATACAATAGAGAAATCTCCATACGAGTGCCAATCTGTTATGGAAACGGCCGAACTAGCTTTCGGCGGGAATCATAGCACGTCCGTTACACTTATTAAAAATGAAAATATCTCGGTTAATATTCAAGATAGAGAATAAATGTATATAACAATATTTATTGTAAATTTAATTTGCAATAAGATTGGTTGTATACAATTTTTCGAGCCGACTTATAGTAACGGAGATATTTTGAATTTTCAAAATTCTCCCTTAAGGGAAATCTGCTAAAACCCAATTAAACAAAAATATTACACTACTTATTTCAAATGAGGAAGAGGAGGAAAGATTGGTGCGTTTGGCAGTACTTATAAATGGGAACAGTACTTTTCAATGATGAATGTTAATAAATCAAAACATCGTGCAAGGCTGACTGACGATAATTTGGAAAATTCTTTACGTCTTTGTATGAGTGGAATTAATCCAAACATCGATGGATTAGTTTCCCACATTCAAACTCAAGTGTCTCATTGATTTCGGTGCCACTTTGTAATAATTCCAAATTTTATGATTTAATTATAACCTTGTGCCTATTTTTTCATTTCATTTTGTTATTTTAATAAATACTATTATAATTACATTGTAGCATAATTTCATGTCTGATATCTATAGTTAAAAATTATGAACACTACTTTAAAATGCACTACTTTTAGAAGCGGCCCGTGAACATATTTGCACGCAACATGTCAAAGGTTGCTAATTGCTGATGTAAATCCTTGTTCAACATCAGATACTCAGGGTCTGCTTAAACCGAGCCGTTTTTGGCAACCTGGAATACCCCACAAATTTCGACCACTCAAAAACAAGTTTCTTTTCGACAAAACCTTATGTTAACAAGACTTGAAACTAATTCAGAATATAGAATGTTTAGTGATATGTATGTACAGGCTAAATGTGGTAGTTGTTCCTATGAACAGGTAAAACTGATTTTCATCACAGTGGACAAGTGGTTCACAAAGACATCCAGTGGTTTCATATAAGGCTGTCCACAAATAAAGGATAAAACTCCATTCACACCAATAAATGCATGAACGGAGAAAACTCCACTCAAGACCAGAGTTGTTAGATAGCCATCCCTCGGTAGCCTGTAGCCTGCATAAGCTGACTAATGATAAGCATTAGCCAGTATAATTATGCATACTACAACTTTAGTCTACCCTTCAGACTTGCTCCACTTGCAAGTTGTAAGTGAGAATTTATACAATGAGGAGGTTAGTAATATAATAGGTTGAATTAAACAAAATTCTATGTATTGCTTACGATATGATCATTAAGAGAGGCATGTAGAATGATTAATAAATTTTGAAAGGGGAGTTAGAGTTTTATGGAAACTATGTTGTTACTGATTATCACGTTAACGGAGAAAACTATAAATTAATTGATGACAAAAGTTATTAGGTATATTGATATACACAATTGTCCCAGTGGCTCCCAAAGTGTTGATGAGGGAATAATTCTGCACTACCTCAGAGCCTAAGTAACGAGCTAACCTCGTTGTTGTTCTGCTGACGGGCGGTGGGACAGCTGTCTAGTTCTACCCCAAATCCTCCCATACAAACAGGATTATACCCTTGCTAAGGATTAGCCTCCAACACATTACCTCCACACCAACCCATCACAATACCATATTGTCCATCACCATTATTGTATACTACACTCTAATGGATGAAACCTGTCAACCAAAGTGTCAAATCTTATTGTTAATTCAATATTAATGTTGCTATTGCTCAATTTGGTCGCTGTTACTAATTTTAGTAACATTTTCTATCTATAACCTGTAACCTAAACCGGTTTTCTTCTCGAATCCTCCTGATTCAATTTTAGCCATTAAAGTTTTATATGACATAGCTGATAAGATGGTTTCAGTTGGCATTTTAACATAGTGTTAAAAAAGGAAACTCGTGAGTGCAACATGAAGTTTGTTTTTTCTTAAGGGAATTATGCTAAAATGGGCCTTACTTTGTTATGATATTGGCAATTAGAATGCGTTAAAATATTTTTGTTCATCGACTACAAATGGTTTTAGCAGATTTACCTTGAGGGAAATCAGCTATTGAGGTCGGACTCATGACGCGATTTTCGACAATTTTCTTCAAATGTCCATCGATCCTACCCAGGAGATGACGAAAATGAGGTCCGTTCCAAATTATATATATATATATATATATATATATATATATATATATATATTTGTCTGTTAACGCTCTAGCGATCGCAATTTTTGTTTGATCGTTACCAAACTCGATATTTAAACATTTTATGTAAAAAGACAGATCAAGGTCGTTAACGGCTGAAATCGGACCAGTGGGAGGGAGGTGGTTTAGAAGGGGGGATTTTCGAAAATCCGAAATATCTCCGTTGCCATACGTCGGATCAAAAAATTGTATAGAATCTTATTGCAAATTAAATTTTCTATAAATATTGTTCTATACATTTATTCTCTATCTTGAATATTAACCGAGATATTTGCATTTTTATTTAATATGTGCCGATAGGGGAAGACTGAGTTTCCCGCCAAATGCTAGTTCGGCTCTCGTATGGAGATTTCTCTATTGTATAACTTCACGTGGAAAATCTGCTTAGTTTACGCAGCCCCTGCGTGACGGACTTTTTTTCTTTTTTCAATAGTCTCCTATCTCCGTCATCCATCCCCTCCCACCGTCCTATTTGTATTTTTCTTAAAAATGTACATTTCCAAATCTATAGACGAGTTTTCTATTTTCTTTGAAGAGTGTCCAAGTTGCATTGTCATGCCTGCCATCGGTTCTATTTACTACAGTTATTGCAAGGGGTATTGTCAGAGTGGACTACAGACTTATGCATATTCTCTCTTCATGCAGTTCTTCAGGTAAATTCTGCCTGACAATGAGGAGTAGGAGAATGATATTCAATTTCACTTGTGATTTACCTGGCTAATAAGTGTTGCTGGGGTGAGTCACGGATTGTCTTACAAGTCATTGATCTCGGACAACTATCACGCCATCTTGTGACATTTACACAGGTTTACTGCCCTCTTTTCAGCAAGCGGCATAACGACTATTGGCACACAAAGACCTTTACCTACACAGTACCTCTGGTCCTCTCTTATTTTATACATAAAACTCACTGATCTTCTGAAACGACTTGTAAACAACATGTTTCCTTCACTAATGCACCAATTTATTCGGATGACTAATTTGAATTGTTATATAAGAAGGATGGTAGGATGATGTATGAACGGAGAGAGATTGCTCAGGTCCGGTCAAGGAAGACATATTTTGGCATTATGTGTCAACTGATTGACCATGTTTTGAGACATTCATCTAGACTGGTGGTAGCAATGGTGTAAGAATGTAGTATAATCACTGGCTCTTCTTACGAACTTCTTTTAGTCAGTAGACCACATTGCTTCCGTACTGAATATTATTCAAATAGGGCTTTGGACAGAGTAAATTTAGGAGTACTTTATTGAATTTTGTCAAAATACAAAAAAAACAGGTTGCTTTAAACTCCGTCGCTGGGAACTTATTATAGTTGTCGTTTGCGGCATATCTCCAGTGGTGTCTTTATTGTGGTGGCCAACGATATTTCGCCGGTCTTCCAACCGGCTTCTTCTCGTGGTCATGTTTGGTGCGTGCTTGTGGCAGCTCTTAATGACGGGTCTTTTTTTGTTATCTGAGACCCAGCTACACATTTTTTATGGTGTTAAGGTAGTGTGACCTACCGGGGGTAAGAAATGATAGTTCCCCTTTTGCTGAACTATAGTTCCATTATAAGGGTGGTGGTAATTGTGATGGGGTGTAATGGAACAATAAGGGTGGGTTGTGAAGTATAGGAAGGAAACGAAAGAAGAAAGGGAGGAGATAGGAAGAAAAGAAGAAAGATGGCCGCTACAGGCAGTAAATTAACCTAAGATAGGTAAAATTTTGTAAAGGGGGTAAGGGGCGCCCAAACTGTCGTATCTAACCTAAATTAAACCTAAGCTACACTAAATAAAATAAGACTAATCTAAAATTAACCTAACTTAATGACGGGTCTACCGAGTTGCGGTTGAGGATATGTGTTATCCCCACTGGTGGTGGAGGAACCTTCAACCATTGGTTAGATTAGCTCGCCATGGTATTGCGGGATTGTCAGTGCGCCTTCTCGGAAACATGACCACCAGAAGAAGCAGGTTGGAAGACAGCGAAATGTCGTGGGCTACCACATTAAAGACACCACTACCGCAGTGCGCTAGATATGCCGCAAACGACAACTACCAACAAAACAGTAATTCTGAAACACCTACAATATTACACCTCAGGAGCGAAGATCTTTCTCATCTTCATCTAATAATAATAATAAGTAAACACATGAAAACCAATGAAAGGTGTTTTTCCATTAAGTATCCAAATGAAAAAAAAAATGGATTTTACTTTATTCATATTGTTTTATGTTTCAACAGAAAAATGTACGGTTTCAACAGAGAAATGCACGGAGAAAAACAAAATTTACACTTTAAAGACAAGAAATAAACGTGTTAATAAAACGAAGATACTGCTTGAAAAGATAGAGGGATTGAAATATTAATTAATACAATTCAATTTTAGTGTTTTAATATTTCCTGTTAATATTCCGGACTAGTTTGGTTGCAGAACCATATGCGCAGGCATATTCCCTCCAAATGGCATTCCCCTCTGGTGTCAGCTTGTTCAGCAGAGTGGTTATCTGACAGACTCAGAAACATATGGAAACTATGAGGGCCTTTCGTCGACAGAAGCCTAGGTTGACTTAGTACTGAGGTTTATCCTATGACGCCCATAGAATCCAGGAATCTCTCATGTGAGATACGATTTATAAATTCCAATGGTGTACCTTTGACTTGTTTTTTTTTTTAGAGAGAGGAGAAGTTCAAAACGTTAGATCAAGTTTTTTTTTTTTTTTTTTTTTTTTTTTGATCTATGAGAAGGGCGTAAAAATCAGAAAAGTGTTCAACCGACCATCCATCCCATTCTGACATGCCTACCATTTTATTACAGATGGGTTATTTTACTACTGAGGAGACAACTGTGAGGCGAGAGAGAAGGAGAAGAAAAAGAAGGACAGATTGAGAGGGGAGAGAGTGTGTGTGTGTGTGTGTGTGAGAGAGAGAGAGAGAGAGAGAGAGAGAGAGAGAGAGAGAGAGAGAGAGAGAGAGAGAGAGAGAGAGAGAGAGAGAGAGAGAGAGATGAATGAAACATGAGACTTTGACGTGCCATCAATCAGAAGCGACGAGACTTAGCGGCTTACCATCATCATAAAGGGTTTACCTCAGCTGATCATTCACTAATTAACGTATTTTAATAGAATTTACGACACCGAAACCATGAGGTTGTTTGAGGGGGAGCTACTCATATTATGAGGGCGTTGAAAGGAAAAATTATTCAGATATTTTAAAGACCTCAAAGGACCTCAGAGGCAACGAAAGAAAAGAAAGAAGGGGTCACTCGTACGAGAAAAAAAACTGGACCATAAATATTTTTCAATAATAAAAAATGGGATTATTAAATAAGGGACGGTATATTAATGATTGTTTTATCTAAGACCACACACCGAGGCTGTAATGGGCTGTTCGGTAATGGATATGTTAACTCCAGTAGGTCGGCCCAGTTTTAAAAAGTAACTAACCACAAATACCTTCATAAAACTCATGAAAAAGGGCTCTTCTCCGAAAATCTGCCTCATAAAAGCCTCAATATTCTTTGTGAATCTTCAAATTTATGGTTTCTCAAAAGTGAAGTATTTTTTAACGACGATTTTCGGATGAGTTTAGGATTATTCACGCCAAATTAAATACATATAAAAAAGGACTCGAGGTAGCCCAAGTGCCTTTTTTACGGCACTATTTGAAACATTGTAAGCGAGCACAATGTTCCTAAAACTAAACAACCAGTACTGGAAATTCTACTCTTACCTGGGATTTATAATATTTTTAAACTATGTTGACAGATATCGTGTTATTCAAATGCCTTAATATAGCAGTATAGCTCTGATGTAAATTAGTTTGGTCAGCTTATAATAAATTCAATATATGTTATAATATTGGCGCAACAGGGATACTAGCTCGACGACTTTATGACTATAATATTTTACATCTTTCACTAATAATATGAGACATAATGAAAATTTACAGTTTCATTCAAAATATGCTGGTTATGATTTATCATCTGATAACTGTGACTAACTATGAATTTTAAAATAACACGTATTCAATCTATTTTATATAATTAGTCAAACAAATTAGAACAAGTTTTAAAATAACTTCTCCTGGTTGCAAAAAACATCTAGTATATATTAACGTCTTAAATAAAAAAATAACGGACTCATATTTTAATTAAAGCTCTTCCCGACATTTTTTTTTATAAATTTATATAAAATTTTAATGATGACTGGTGAAACCCTTAAATATGTTATAATTTATTTTTCTAGTAGAGCCACTACATTGGCGCCTAATTATACAAATAAAAGTAGCATAAATGTGTTACAAGTAAAAGGAATGAATGAATATACAAGCTCTGGCAGAAAAATAAAATAGGAGAGTGAAAAATGTTCCATTAAAGCGTTCCAAAGAAAAGGTTCTTGGGAAAGTGTTACTTACATTTTCTCCAGGTTGTGAAAATATATAAAAACTGGAAATCGTCCTCTTTGAAAGTACTAAGGATAAGTACATACGGGATAGGTTTGGAGTTTGGTAGGAAGGTTTTACAGTTTTGAAAACTGCCGATTTTGCATTATTTGATTTGTGAACTTATTAAAGTCGTTAGATAACATATTGTTTCTATCTTTTACTAAATTTATATTTCCACAGTGATTCCTATTGTTTAATATTTTTTCTCAGGGTAAACAATACAATTATTAAAATAGAATTCTATTCAAATTTTGAGAAGGATGAATTTTTTCCGCGTTTCAGTCCATTCTAAGAATTATAGCGGCAAAATTGATATAGCCAGTTTGTTACTCAATAACATTTCAAAACAATGTGAAGATTTTTAATGGATTGAACTTGATTTCAAAACATCCGCAGTAAATCTTTTTTAATGTTATGTTATAGAACCATGCTACAAACATATATCTGAACGGTATATTGACAGATTTCCCTGTTAGGAAAATCAGCTGATATTGTTTTCCTCTTGGTGCATAGACACGTCCTTTGTAACATTGAAAAATTCCAATCCACCCTCACAAAACATGTGCAGACCTATTTTAGGTCAGGACTATTTCTTTTTCAATTGTTCTTAAAAAAAAAAATGCAGTAAGTCTATGTATGAGTAAGTGTGTGATAAATTGATTTTAATTACTTGCTAAAAAAAATAAATAAAACAAATAAAAAACAGAAAAAAGTCCTTCACGCAGGGGCTGCGTAAACTAAGCAGATTTCAGACAGAGACAGAGAGACAGAGAGAGAGAGAGTCATCTAGAAAAGATTTCTTCAAAACTATATTTGGTATTTAGCATGGAAATAAAACCGTTCATGATTGGTTTATTCTTAACGTGCGAAAATCTATCGACTTTTGAAATATGGCGAAATAAGACACGTTTAAGGGTATTGGTAGAGGAATTGGGATCCGAGGAGTGGCGTTTCAGAGATAGGGTAAAATGAGAAAATCTTTATGCTTCTATTATTATACCTTACATTGAATAATGTTATCAATTTTGATAAACAAGTTATTTTTCGACAATTTCAATTATATTCATTTTGCTGCACTCTGAATATATATATACATAAAGAGAATTCTTTGATTTTTTTTCCCCCAGTCTTGAGTAAATCTCCTGACCTACTTACATACTGCGTTAGGTTTCTGTATTTCAAAATACCTTGAGTGTTTGGAAAATAGCATGTGCTTAGTTCAGTCAGGGCCGGTGCCATCCACCCCTCCCCTTTATCAATATAGGAATTCTGAACAAACGGTTTATGAAATGAAATGTACTTATTTCGATTAACCGTTAACATAACATAATGGGATACGTCAGCTATTTTTTTTATACATAAACAATTTACTAATATTATGTCAATTAATTTTTATACATATTATTAAATAGCATTTATACTTATATAATTCATTCTTTATAAAATTAGCTCAAATTCCATGAATATATTTTATAAAACCTATCAATTTAATAATTATATACAATAAATTGATTTCGTTAAAAATCTCAATAGCACTCTAAATATATAACATTTAAAATTTATTGACTTGCTTTATTATTAGACTGACAGACTGACAGACCTACTTGCTCAACTTGTAACACTCCCTTGACGATAAGACATATACTGACAGAATGCCGAAAACGACAACACCAGGACTACCCCTACGACTTACAAGAACTATTGACGGAAGGCTGTCCACACATTAACAATATATTCTCATACTTACATAAAATTGAAATATATGATAACATTTAACATGCATTAATCATCCCCCAACTGTATATGTATTTTTTTTTTCTTAGTATTATTGCTAAGTTATGTGTTACTATTACTTGTTGCTTAGGTATTTGTTAATGTTGCTTGTTGTTAAGGTATATGTTATTATTACTTGTTGTTTAGGTATTTATTATTGTCCCTTGTTGTTAATGTATTTGTTATTATTACTTTTTGCTAAGGAATTTGTTATTATTACTTGTTGCTAAGGTATTTATTATTGTTACTTGCTGTTAAGGTATTTTTTGTTATTATTTGTTGTTAAGGTATTTATTATTGTTACTTGCTGTTAAGGTATGTTTTTTTGTTATTGTTACCTGTTATTACTTTTGAAAGGGCAAATCACCTTCGATGTGGTGTCCATTAATAAATAAATTGAAAAAAAATTGTAATTAGTCTTAAATTCATTAAAGGATGGCATACATTATAAATGTTGAAAAACTTGTACCAACCTTGTGTACAATCTATCTGATCATAAATTATATTTTGACCACTTTTTTTACAATATTTTGCAGTTTTATTGAATAATTACGCATGGGTAATATTCATCTTGAGAATAAATAAGTCCTTCATGCAAGAAGTTCGTTTAATTTATTTTTAAACAATGAATATTTTTCAATAGATTTAACTCATTCGGGCATTACGTTAAATAGTTTTAATCTTGAAAATGACACTCTTTTCTCGAAATATGGGTTTAGGAGTTTGAAGCATGTTTTTGCATCTTGCTTTACAATGATGCGTAACACTATTACTGTAAAAAAGTCAAGTTATATTGTTTGGTACAAATATATATATATATATATATATATATATATATATATATATATACATATATATATATATATATGTATATTGGAGGAAAGGTAATTATTACTGACATCTTAAAGACTGCCCGACAGGAGTATCTCGACTTTCTTTTAGCAGTTTTCCCTTAATCAGCTATTGAGGCCGTACTCATGACGCGATTTTCGAAATTTTTCTTCAAATTTCCATCGATCCTACCTCAGAGATGACGTAAATGAGGTCCGTTCAAATTGTATATATATTTGTCTGTTACCGCTCTAACGGTCGCAATTATTGTTTAGTCGTTATGATTATTAACTGAGATGTTTGTATTTTTCAGTTTTCGCGATTCAGTAAAGCCCCCCACTCCTACTCATCTGATATTAACAATATTCCATTATGTTATGAAGCACTTTATTTGAAGCTTAAATACCAATTATTGTTCTCTTTGAACTTTTATTTTTTGAGTTAAATGCAAAAACGTGACACACGTGGCAAATCTGCTTAGTTAACGCAGCCCCTGCCTGACAGACTTTTGATTATAAACTTTATTGTTCTCTTCTGCAATGATTTCAATTAAGAGTATAGACTAATGAACTTAGGCTTGCTGGTATGGCTTGCTATTTAATTTAAGCAAGTTTATGAGTATAGTTGTGAGTGTATAAGATGAGGTACTATCGGTCTTGTAAAAGGGAGCTTACCTCCGGCCTGTACCTGTAGAGCGAGCTGACACTGAGGCTGGACAGACTAGATTTACGATACCGTCTCTAATCTAAATTAGAAGCTCCCTGCTCAAGGCCCTTGTACTTTCTCCAATAATTCCAGCAGCATGTGCCTGCCCTACCCTACCGTGTCATCAATAGCACATATGCTGTCTTTTTCACACGTTTACCAGCCAAAGAAGTATTATTTCACAGTTTTTTACAGATAAACTTCAGGTATTCGTTGATTACAACCAAATGGTTTACAAATTAATACTATTATTACTCGAGATTATGAGGATTGACATATGCATACGAAATGAAGCAGTATTAACTGAAAATCATGGCCGCTGACAACCAGCTGATCATCAACTGAACGAAGAATAATCGATACCTGAATGAAAATAGCCAACAAAAATCGCAAGTCATTAGGATATAGCAGCATGAAGACCTAAATTTGAACTAATATTTCGACCTATATTGCATATATGTTTCCTCTGTCATTGTAATGTGTTCTCGTTATCTCTAGAAAACAGCTGGTGATCAGCTGATAGTCCTGGCAGCCATTATTTTCAGTTAGTGATTGTAATTTGATTTGACCCCCTTACCAGAAAGTCCAATAGGAAGCAAGTAAGATAAATATTTTATGATATCTCCAAGTTGTGCTAATGACGAGGCGTCTACGAGACATGAAACACACAGAGCAAATAAAATATAATAGAAGTTAACCAAAAAAATAATGTTTTGTTTTTTGGCCTTAGACCTAAAAAAAAAGTCCGTCACGCAGGGGCTGCGTAAACTAAGCAGATTTCCCACGTGAAGTTTTACAATAGAGAAATCTGCCCAATAACAAGTGTAGTAAGTAGTAAGGGATCACTAAACTTATACACGAGGGACGAATAGTTACGAAAACGGCCGCCAGAGCTCTCTTCGGAAAGTACCAAACAGCTCACTCCTGCCGACCAATGCAGAATACAAATGCAAATATCTCGGTTAATATTCAAGATACAGAATAAATGTATAGAACAATATTTATAGTAAATTTAATTTGAAATAGGATTGATTCTATACAATTTTTCAATCCGACGCATAATAACGGAGATATTTCGAATTTTCCCCCCTCTAAACCCCCCCTCCCACTGGTCCGATTTCAGCCATTAACGAACTTTATCTTCCTTTTTACATAAAACGATTAAATTCCGAGTTTGGTAACGATCAAACAAAAATTGCGACCGCTAGAGCGTTAGCAGACAAATATATATATATATATATATATATATATATATATATATATATATATATAAAATTGTGAACGGACCTCATTTTCGTCATCTCCTGGGTAGGATCGATGGACATTTGAAGAAATTTTTCGAAACTCGCGTCATGAGTACGACCTCAATAGCTGATTTCCCTTAAGGGAAATCTGCTAAAAGTACTGTTATTGATTTAAATGACATAAAATTACGTTTTACACTTCAAAATGAAGGAAATATTAGTCCTTTAATTTTGACTCGATTCTAATGAACGTAGAATCTGAAGCTCAGTATCAATCACAATCCCTTTTATGCCTAGGAACTCCAGCATTTCAGACATCTGGTTAGTCTATGCTACCCTGCATGATGGAGTTTTATAAAATTTCCAAGAAAGAAAGTAGCTATTTGATATATCAACGATTCGAAACGTTTTTTTTTTTCCAAAGGGCTTATCATTTAACACACTGACAGCAGACACCAAATTAATTGGAATTAGAACTACTTAAATAACAAAAAAAATTACATTTTGACAATAGAAAATGTTGGCTATGATTGCTTATAGCTCACATTTTAATGGGGATAAAAATTAGACGCTTTTTAGAACAGAATATAATACCTTAAGCAATGAAAAGTAGATTAGCAGCAAAATTAATAGAACCACCAGTACATTTCAGAAGTAACCAACGTGAAAGTCCTAATGAGTTAAGTTAAAGAAAAATCACATGGAGAAAGGAGGGTGAAGGTCAAGGGCAAATTTTCAAGAGAGATTCGTTCACAAATGAAATCAACGTCCGAATATTGGGCACAGGGAAAGCGAGGGCCTTGGAAAGTCATTTTTTGAAGATATTAAACATCTCATGGAGTTCGATGGGTACTGATTATAAATAGTTTAGCTTCTGTAAAGAACCGAGTGGTTGAAATAAAAAGACTTGTGTATAAAACAATGGTAAGTAAAATTTAATTGAGAAACTGAAAACTGGACTCTTATTGAAGAAAGAAGTACCATGCCCATTCGGAAGGTCGACAGATATTGCTAAATTTTGTTGCACAAACCTCTAAATATACTATTCCATACAGTTATTTTCTCCAAAATTTGTTATTTTTCGTGAAGGGTATTTAACTGTTATCAGTTGATGATAAAGTACAAACGGATTATCCAGGTCATTGTGAGCCATAGGGGATAATCTCTGACACGTGAAAAAGACTAGTCACGATGGAACGTTTATTGGGGGAGGTTTAGTGATTCGTCTGCCTGTCTCTGGCTTAGCTATCGTTCGGCAATCAGTCGCTCAAACCTACCGCTCCCACATCAATCAGACTAAATTATCGATACTCGACCTCTCTCCACAGAGAGTTACATCTCGTCACTCAGCCTCACTTACAGATCTGATTCGATTAAGCCATCAGAAATTCGAGCTAACTTTCAGCCATTTCAAGCCGCAGAAGTACTCCAGTGTAATTGTGCTCCAACAAACTCGTTCGAAGTTAATTACAGATAACTTACTTCTAAAACGAAACTTATCAGAAGCTATTTAGGAAGCTTATTAGAT
This sequence comes from Riptortus pedestris, assembly GCA_019009955.1. NCBI lineage: Eukaryota > Metazoa > Arthropoda > Insecta > Hemiptera > Alydidae > Riptortus > Riptortus pedestris. The sequence goes on along the minus strand of CM032232.1, from coordinate 43,340,049 downwards.
TCTGGATTTGAGCGAAACAGTTTCTCGTGCCTTTAACCAAATCCACCCTCGCATGTCGGCCAATTATTGCAACATCTCTCAAATTCTCATGAAGGTTTATTTAAGTGTAGATATTACTGCATTTCCCTTCTGAATTAATCACACCACTCTTAATGACACTAAAGTTGAATTTGTCTTTATAAAACGACAATAAAAAATGAATTACTCTACTTATTAAATTGCGATAAATATCACTTGAATTCACTGTAGCCTTGTTTTTACAAACCATTTCGACCATTCATATATCCAAAATTTCCTCAGGTTGCTGGTAAAAATTACGACATTTTTGTAAAATCCTTCATACGGCCATTCCATTTAACGTTTGGCTAATAATATATTTCATTATTTTAAACATAAATTAGTAGATTACCACACCTTAATGTATTCGTCGCTAATCGTAGAGGTGAAATTGATATATATTTTTTTCAGAATTCTTTTAGAGCCAGTGACTTGTTGATTAGTGTTTAAAAGTAAAGATATGGATAAATTATTGTTTTATTACAACGTCTGAGTAAGTAGGCACAACACTTTCGATGTGTATTTCATTTGAAGATTTCTATGTTCATTAGCTCTCCTTGTGCGGAAATCCAATTTTGTAAAACTTATCATACAAAAGTATACAGACAACTCTAGAAAGAAGCACTTTTAAATATTTGGTGAGATATTCCTATGAGACAATTACCTCCGATATATGATAGCAAAAGAAATGGGGGAAAAATATAAGAAATTAGCATGAATTAAAATGAACCAGGAAATGCGAAGACAACAAACAATAAAGTAAGATTACATTTTAAGCTCACGTTTTTAATCTTGATGCAGAATGTTTTTTCAAATTTCTATCAGTAATGTTTTAAAATTAAACATACAATTACGATTTACTAGTACAACGTTAAAATAATGAAAGAAGACCAAGAAGCGGAAATGTTAGTCGCGGGAATTGACTGCACACTGACAATGCCAAAAAAAAACCGATATATAGATGAAGAAAGTTTATTTTAACCAAGGTACAATGAAGCGAGCTGTCATCTCTCAACTAAATTCTGTAAGCTAGAGTAAAAAAAAAAGTCCGTCACGCAGGGGCTGCGTAAACTAAGCAGATTTCCCACGTGAAGTAATACAATAGAGAAATCTCCATACAAGAGCCCAACACTTACTGCAAAGGGCCGAACTTGGTTTTGGCGGGAAACTCAAAAATCCGTTACCGGCCCAAATTTAATAAAAATGCAAATATCTCGGTTAATATTCAAGATAGGGAATAAATGTATAGAACAATATTTATAGTAAATTTAATTTGTAATAAGATTGACTCTATACAATTTTTCGATCCGACGCATAATAACGGAAATATTTCAAATTTTAGAAAATCCTCACCTCTAAACCCCCCCCCCCCACTAGACCGATTTCAGCCATTAACGAACTTGATCTTCCTTTTTACATAAAACGATTAAATTCCGAGTTTGGTAACGATCAAACAAAAATTGCGACCGCTAGAGCGTTAACAGACAAATATATATATATATATATATATATATATATATATATATATATATATATATATATATATAATATATATATATAAAATTTTGAACGGACCTCATTTTCGTCATCTCCTGGGTAGGATCGATGGACATTTGAAGAAATTTTTCGAAACTCGCGTCATGAGTACGACCTCAATAGCTGATTTCCCTTAAGGGAAATCTGCTAAAAGTCCGTCACGGAGGGCCTGCGTAAAGTAAGCAGATTTCCCACGTGAAGTTTTACAATAGAGAAATCTCCATACGAAAGCCAAGCAGTGACGGCCGAACTAGCTTTTGGTGGAAAACTCATTCGTCCGTTATGGGTCCATATTTAATAAAAATGCTAATACCTCGGTTAATATTCAAGATAGAGAATAAATGTATAGAACAATATTTATAGTAAATTTAATTTGCAATAAGATTGCTTCTATAGAATGTTTTGATCCGACGTATGGTAACGGAGATATTTCGAATTTTCGAAAATCCCCTCCTCTAAATCCCCCTCCCAGTTGTTCGATTTTAGCCATTAACGAACTTGATCTGTCTTTATGCATAAAACGTTTAAATATCGAATTTGGTAAAGATCAAAGAAAACTTGCGGCCGCTAGAGCTTTAACAGACATATTTTTCGAAAGTCGCGTCGTGAGTACGAGCTCAATAGATTTCCCCTGAGGGCTAATAGCTGTAGCTAGTTCGATACTCTGCAAGGAAAAAAAATAGTCCAGAGAGCGCTAGTGTCGCGCACTTGTGAAGTATCGGGACTCTAGCGACTATATACGTTGGGAGCCCCTCGGGATAACCATCGGCTTTCCCTCTCTTAGATCCAGTCCACAGCCAATCTGACTTCTGACCACCTCCTAATAGAATGGGCCTGTTAGGCTTATGCATTCTAGTCCTCATTGTTAACGGGGGTTGTACTCAAGTTGATCTCTACATTAAGTGCTGACTCGAAGGTCTACAATGCCAATGAAAACATGTATGTTATAATTGAATACCTTTGTAGATTATGAAAATAAAACTATTTTGAAATATTTCCTCTCAACTAGACTAATGCTCAGTTAGGAATAAATAATAAAAATGAAATTTAACTTTATGTTTCTAGTTCGAAGGTATGATGTGCTAACACCTGGCCGATTATTACCTCAGAAATGGGAGACGGCCTGTAGGCAAATGAGATTTCTATTATCTGTATTAGTGTTCTCCCATCCCGGTGGTCCACCGCAACAACCAATCACTCCACTCAGGATGGCCAGTGATTGCTTGTGGGCGACCTCAATCTATTACAAACAATATCTCCTATCGCTCCTGTTTCAATCTTCCAAATGAGTTAATTTCGGCATTTGACGTCCTCCCCTCCCCCCTCCCGCTACAAATATTCTATTAAACAATTTAAATTGAAGCGTTAAAAGTTATATAGTTCCAATTTATCTTGGTCCCTTTAATTGGGTGCAAACGATTGCAGTCCAATTCATTATTAAAACCTCCATCTGTCTCACACTTATATAGTCTCAATGAAGTATTGAAATGCTCTTTGGTAACATGATAAATTTCTAGACGCAGGTAATTTGTCTTATTTTCACTTCTTGCATCAGTATATCGATTTATGCGACCAATATTAGTTAAGGTCAACGCACTGTTCAATAAAGGCGCACTAATAGGATCTAAATTTTAATATTCTGATGGGCTCAAGTCAAAGTAGGAAAGTCGAATCAAGCCGCGTTGAATTGAATGGGGACTTCAGGCGCCATAATGCAGAAATTATTGTCCAAAAGTGGGAAGATTCGAGATGAAATAGGGAGCTGACGAACATGTAACGAATTGGAATGGAATGAAGGAGTATGAAGGAATTCAAATAAAGAGTTAGAACCACCAGTATAAATGATACTCTTGTCATACCGGTCGGTGGAGACCGTCGTCACTGGCTGTTGATCGAGTACAGCTGGCAAGCGGTTTCGATGCAATAGCGCCATCTTCAAGCCCGTAAAAGTTGTACTCTTTTCAAAAGTGAGTACAACTTTTGACGGGCTTGAAGATGGCGCCATCGCATCGACAGCACAATGCCAGCGGTACTCGACCATCAGCCAGTGACGACGGTCTGCACCGACCGGTATGACAAGAGTGTGAAGGATTTTATGGTTCTTGCAGAGAGGGGGGGTGGATTATGGTAACATGGAGTACTTAGCGTCCCATGATAACTTGTCCGAGGGTTCTTATTGGTGTCCCATTAACTTTTGAACAAAGTAATAGTTAACGGACTTGGAAATTACCCGTTAATTTATCTACGTTAGTTAAGCATATTCGAATTAAAACAGATTTTCAATTAGCGTAAAAGATGACTTCCCAGACTACAATTTACTTAAATTAAAGCTTGGAAAACGAAGTAATCTACCAATAGAAATTCAAGGTGTGTTTATTTTCTTCAATTATTAATTTTTATAAATCGTTTTTGTATGAAACAAACATTTTTCAATATTAAAATGTCTAATGGTTCAATTAACTTGCTAGTTACCTCTGTTCATTTAATACTAATGTACAGAGACCATTTTCAATTGCTTTCCTTGGTTGAGCGCATGGTTCAACCCTATTCAAAGTTTTACTCATTCCATTTCTCGAACATAATAGTTCTCTTTCCGCTAAGCACATGTATTTATTTAAATTTTTTGAAACTGTCAAATATGAAATTGCTGACAGGAGTGGTATAGTTTGTAAAAAAAGTATGTACCCTACAGTTTCTGAATTTGGGGATGGAAATTGCACATCAAGTTTGATTTAGTTGTTTAGTTACCTGCCTACGTGGTTGGATTTCTCTTTCCCCAGTGTCCACTCAGCATCGTCTGGCAATTCCAGAAACCCTTGTTCCACTATAACAGGCAGAGAAAGCGTCAAGCTGACCACCACCTTTGTCGATATGCGTAAAAAAATCGACATGGGCTGTTAAGGTAAGGATTTACTTTATTGCGTAATCACCATATTTATTTTGTAAAACCACTGCAAGTAAGACGCAAACGGTTTATATTTTGCAATGTGACAAAATTCTATGTTCTTCTATCCCAAAATATGTAATACGTTTTTGTTTAATAAACCAATATATATGAAAAATAAATTTCATAATTATAATTTAAATGATCATATTCCCTACAGTTATGACACGATTTCTTGGCATTATATTGTCACTTGTAAGCTTGATGTAATTTTCTACTAACTATTGACGTGTATGAGAATGCTCTAAACAACCCCCACTTACAAAATACAAAGGGAATACATGATGCGTACTTAAAACCACGCGAGTCACCGGGAACACCATTGTTATGCAGGCTTATCCACGGTAGCACGGGAAGTGTCACATTAGTCCCAAAACTCCCGTGCTATATGTCCTCCCTTCCTTCGACCACGACCAATTCGTTTTGAAGTGGCAATCTGTCTGCTTATAAACGAATAAATAAATAATTAAGTCGCCATTAGTATCTTCGACGAGATTGACGTCGAGATTTCGCCTCTACATTCCCAAAATTGATGCATCGAAATTTCATTCAGCCTTTTGGTCGAAATCATAGACCCTATAATAAGGTAGGAATGCAGTGATGAAAAAACGAAAAGAAATCTATTTATGAAAAATCAATAGATTATGAAACATTCCGTGAAGAGTTTGGTTTCGTCTATTTAATGTGCAGGGGATCAAGTGGAACAAACCCGAATAATACTACAGAATTTTTGAAGAAAGTTGGGCTTGAAGATGATGACTGGCTGCCCGTAACTGAATCCATTATCTTGGATTCGTTAGGAATAATCAACCATCATATTTATAAATAGTTTTAAATTATTATTGATTTTTTAAGGTATATAATATATATTTATTTATACAATTATGTAGAAATTGTTTTTTTTATTATGTATTTTATTTATCTTTAGTGTTTTCTTTATATTTTTATTTTATATTCCTATATATACTTTTTTGGCTTAATTTGTGTCGCAAACTTTTATTTAAAATCAACTTTTATTTCATTAACATTTACTTTTATTTATTTTTTTAATGTCATGATATTGATAATTTAGCTGTGTAGTCAGCAACTCACGATCAGTTCCGTCACACTTAATTCTATAATAGAGGATTTTCTTCTTATTCTTTTTTGGATTTCCTTGTAGTAGAACTAGATTCTAAGTAAACTGAAGCAGAGAATATAATATGGCATAGTATTCATTAACAAAAAGTATTCAGAAATTTGTAAATGATGCTGCATTTTTGTCCGGCAGTGTTCATTTTGAGAGTATTTGTATAAATATGATATCAATTTGTAAACCGCTCAATTTGTGAACTCCATTCATAATAATACCATTTCTCTTCAGATCAAAAGCAATCATTTTTGAATAATATGTGTCATGGATATTTGTATGTTCTTGATGAGAAATCTCTTGTTGATGAAAATGTCTGAAAAGTTATTAAATATACTGATGTCGTCGTTATCCTGCCCAAATACCCATTTGAAGAATGTAAAATATTCGTTTAATTTTCGTCCTCCATCTTATAAAACTGAGTGGCTTTATCTGAATGAATCAATTAATATAAGTGTAACCAATCCAATCACAGCGTAACAGAACAATTACGGTTGGGTTAATTGATTACAACTGATTAGACTACAGTGGATGAACTGACACTCAGTAAATTATTTCTTCGATTTAAGCCCTTGTTATATAAGGACTGGTTCGTGCTTCAGACAGCCACTATTACATGGCTTAAAATGGATCTCCCATTTCCTAATAAACTCCCGTTCCTTTCCACATTAATTTCTCTCGACACGCTCAAATTTAGTGGAGTATTTTCAAGAAATCTGTTAATGAGTCTCAGGAATATCAGCCACACTCTTTGAAATGACTGTAGTTGAGGGGACTTATATTTCATATTCAAAAAATTTATAAATATTGACATTTAGGACAAATGCCAAGTGTTTGTTCTTTTTTGAAGGGGGTTAAAAATTAATAGTTTAATACATGCCCCAATTGTTTTGGGGTTCTTGAGAAAGAGGTTGTGATTTGGATTTGGATTTAACTGGAACAAAAAAAACATTTATCCCAATCAGACTGAATTAGTGAACCAAATTTTGTATAACGCCTATGCAAAGTGTATAGTACCATGCGATGATGAATAAAATTTTGAAAAGTCAAGCAGAGGTCCCACAAAATAGACAGGCACGCTGGAAATCTCATTTCACCATCTATTCTCTATTCCTAATAATCCTATGAAAACTGGAGTTAGCGTGTAAGCTGGACATAAAATGTTCAGAGGTAACTCAAATTAAAATTTCAATTAGAAGAAAGTACATTTAGCTCGCTTAGTATTAGAATAATAAAAAATGTAACGAACAACGATTTTAGAATATTAAATGTTTAACAAGATTCGTCCAACAGCGCGTAAATGTTCAATGCTATAAACAATAATATTATTATAATTGGACAAAAATAAATGGATCATTCAGTGATTACGTAAATCCATTTTTCGGCTGGGACGCCATTACTATATCATTTCGGATAATAGATAACAGTTATTTTAAACATATATTAGCCACATTTTATTTCACGGGTATAAGCGTAGTGACTACATTGACTGTATATTTAGTGTACATGTTAATGAACATTTCGTGTTATGTGGTGAAAATGATTAATCCAATCTATTCCTTTTTCAACCCGTCGACGACGGGAAACACGGTAAGAAAGTTCAACTCTGTAAAATAATTAAGGAGGATAATTCAGAACTCAAAAACTGTTATTTCCGCTATAATCAGAGTACTCGTACCTTGTACAAGGGAGTGAAATGTACGTTTAAATTTGTTTAAAAATGTATATTATATATTTTCTAACTGAGTTACTTATAGCTGGTGCATTGAAATAAAAATAGTCAATCGAATGGTTATAAAAAAGGTAAATAGAAAATGTTTGAAATAAAAATGGACTGGATTATCTTAACCTTCCAACGGGAGAACGTTAAAATTCATATTGCCTATTGTCAAGATCCTAGAAGTTGGAAGTAGCAAGAATCTCATTTCCTCCCTACCATTATTTTCCAGAGGTTATCCTACCGCCAAAGAGTATCGGATTATCAGAGCCGCAACCTATTTTAGACAGAAAGATATGATCAATCCTACTGTTCATTTCGGGAATGAATTAATGTAAAAAACAGAAAACACTTTAGTGCAAGCCTAAATAGAAGTTTTCTGACTCCTTCCTAAAATCAGCATTGCTCCCAGATTCATGAAACTGATGCATGATTATCAGCAAAATAAAACGATTATTCACATCCCAAAAACTATATTTTTAAAACGAAGAAACTATTTCTTAAAAGTGTAACATTTGAAGTTTGAATGAGGGACTTGAAGATACATGAAATGGACTCACTGCATGGTGTGAGCTAGATGTTTGGGGACAATAGTCTAATTCTTGGAGAACTTCTTCTAATAACCCATAGTATATGTTATTAATTAATTTATAGACTATGTATGAGACATTTCCTATATATTGGTATCAATTAACCACATATTTAACTCATCATACCTTCAGAAACTGGATTACTATATACAAACATAAATATAATACTTTTTTTGTGTTTTTTAATTAACATATTTACATATATTGCAACTTGTATTTGTGAGTACGAAATCCTAAACGAAGACTGGTCTACAGTTATTCCTTTTCAAGTACTATTCTGAAACATTATTTATTAAATATATATTAAACTACATTTGTGTGCCTTTTAATCACTGCCTAATTATACAAGTGTAGTACATTAAAATTTAAGTATACAAAAGGGTAAGATTACCTTACTGGTTTATCTTGTAAAAAATTGGATACAATTTGTATGCTTTATATTCACCCATTTCACTTATAAGTTTTACTCATGTCGTAAATTTGTTTATTACTCGTGATTTTTTTTTGTATATTAATTACATAGACCCTTTTAGAAAGTTAATTAAAATGTATTAACTAGAAATTTGTTTGCTAGTGCTCATGAGGAGAAGTTTATTTATCATAGATAAAATTCAGAGTTTCCTTCAAGTTTATCTGATTTGTATGTAATTTATAGTAAATTTAAAAATATGTTAAATCAAATTTAAATAATGCCCTCCATCATATGTCTTGAAATACATATGAATTTTTAATATACTCTAAAGAAGTAAGTTACATGGTATACCAAGTTTTAAGTGAGAATTTAATATGGACCTTTATAAATATAAAAAGATTTGCAAAATTCAGACTAAAGGCCTTGTTAAGAATGATATACATACTTATAATATATTGCTATCAAGCTTCGATGTGCAAACTAACAGACATTTAAGCAAATTAAAAGTGGCGTTATTCCGGTTACACGATTTGCTGATATACAAGTAATAAAGAACAATTAGGGGAAACAACATTTTTTTTAAGATAAATATTTTAACCTAAAAATCGAAGTTAATCGGAGTTACTTTCATTAGATTATCATACTTTTATACTAAATAAACTGGAGAGATGAGAATTATAATTTTTTGTAAGTAGCGGTAATTATTGTAAAGAAGAGCTGAATATAAATAGATATTTAATATAATGAGGGTTGCGACAGCCATAGAGATCAATACTAATAGGCACAGAAGTCGGCCGGTGTTTGAATTAGAGTCTGGTTGCCTAAATAGGCTTGTAATAGTGACAATTTAGGGGCGGCTTAGCAGCGGCCATTATCGGAATTAGGGGTTAGGAGACTGGTAAGTAGGGGGCATTAGTCGACGGTCATTTGGTGGTGGGAGGCATTTAGACACCAGCGCCTTCTAATTCTGACTTAGGCAAACAGGCAATGCTTCACAAGTAGTCCCTCTTTTATTGGCCTTTCTCTCACCCCTTTTAGTTGTTTGCTGCTCTTTTACAATAAATCTTACAGTGTTTTATTATAAGATTTCGCTTAGGTACGAACCCCCAAATATCATGCAATGCTGACAAGTAAACTATAAAATGACACACTAGTGATCTCACCATCTATTCTCTATTTATACCGTAGAAAAAGTATTTATAATCAGGAATTGAAACCTATCATACATACACACACACACACACACACACACACACACAATTATATATATATATATATATATATATATATATATATATCTACTGTACGTGTGCATGTCACTGAACTCCTAAACGGCTTGACAGATTTGAATGAATTCTTTTGTATGCGTTTGGGTGACGCTCTGGATGGTTTAGATTCACAAATCAGCACGGCAGATGGAGGAGGAGAGGGGGTTGCAAGAGAGGCCTAAAATTAAAAATAGCGATATTTCGTTACCTATTGGTTTTTCGGTAAATATGCACAGGATGAAAGTTGTTTATTTTGTTATTTAGAGTGTTTTTTGTTATATTCATTTTTGTCGTATAACAAAGTATAAACGAGATATATACTAAAAACTTAAAGTGGGAGCCAACTATTTTATTGGGCACTAACGATTGAACCGAACTTAACAAACCTCCATATGTAAATTAGCATTCTTCCATGATTATAAGCTATATTCATTTTTTAGGTTCGAACAGGAGTGGGGGTTATAAGGGAGGCCTGAATAAAAAGTTCGCGATATTTCATTTCCTCTTTATTTTTAGGCAAACGTGCACATATAAGTTGTTTTTTATGTTAATAAAAGTAGCTTTTGTTTTAAACATAATATTATTAAATTTAATATCCTAATCGCTTGAATTATCTTGCAGGACAACGTCTGTCTTGTCCGCTAGTATATATATATTTGTCTGTTACCGCTCTAGCGGTCGCAATTTTTGTTTAATCGTTACCAAACTCGATATTTAGTCGTTTTATGTAAAAAGAAAGATCAAGTTCGTTAACGGCTGAAATCGGACCAGTGGGAGGGGAGGGGGGGTTTAGAGGGGAGGATTTTAAAAAATTCGAAATATCTCCGTTATTATACGTCGGATCGAAAAATTGTACAGAACTAATCTTATTGCAAATTAAATTTACTATAATTATTGTCATATACATTTTTTCTCTATCTTGAATATTAACCGAGATATTTGCATTTTTATTAAATCGGGGCGCCTAACGGACGAGAGTTACTTTCCCGCCAAAAGCTAGTTCTGTCGTTTCCTTCACTGGCTCGGCTCTCGTGAAATTTCTCTATTGTAAAACTTCACGTGAGAAATCTGCTTAGTTTACGCTGCCCCTGCGTGACGGACTTTTTTTGTATGCGTTTGTGTGACGCCGCGTGATATATATATATATAATCGGAAATGTTTCGAAAAATGCTTCATGAATGCAACCTCCGTAACTGATTTAAGCTCAAATCAGACTAGTAAGTTGAAAAAGTGTGTACCTTCACAAATATTCCGCTAGCTTCTTCCAGTTTAAAAGCACTTTCAGTGCAGGAGAGATGTACTAGCACTAAATTGGTGGTCACTCAGGGTAGAAACTGTACTTGAAGAATGGAGCCCAACAGACTGCTCGAAGGATGTTGTACTGGACACAGGCCGCGTTAACTTAGCAGATTTCCCGCAGAACATCACACATAGTAGTGCGACACACATTAAGTATCTTATCTCACCACATATTCTCTGTTAACAAATAAAAATCCGACGAGTAGAAGTGGCTGACCAATAAATCGACGTCTGCAACAACAAATTTGCATGGTCACTTAGTAAAGATCTATTGGAAACAATATTTGGTATTTTAGCTTGGCATAAGACTTTGATACATTTGATAACTGTTTAAGAGCGACGATTAAAAGTGAGTGTTTCCTGGAACTGTAAACTAAGAAAAGCAAGTATCCCTGTTAATATTCAAGAGAGAGAAAAAGTGTATATACCAATATTTATTGGACATTAATTTTTCAATGAAAATGGTTCCATACAATTTTTCGATCTGAGTCATAGCAGCGGATTCATTTTGAATTTTCGTTTTTCTCCAGTTGTAAACCTCTCCCTCCTGGTCTGATTCCACCTGTTAATGAAATTTATCTTTAACTTTACATGAAACGTTTATATATCGAGTTTGGTAACGATCAAACAAATATATAAGGATCAATAAGAAGGCCAAGTCCTCTACTGGTTTTTAATATAATGCAGAGTGCACTTTCGGAGTCAACGCTCCATCCTCAGTGCCTGCTGACAAACACAACCACGAGTTAATTTAACATTCATAGCATGGCACAAAAGCAAAATAAAATAACAGTCATAAAACCAGACACAAAATAATGAGTAAAACAATGGAAAATCTTAAAACTAGTCAACAAATAAAACTAGAAAATAAAATAAAAAAAAAAAAAAAAAAAAAAAAAAAAAAAAAAAAAAAAAAAAAAAAAACCTACTAACAAGTCAACTAATAAAAGAAGCAAACAAAGATAAGCATATATCAAAACTATAAATAAAATCTACACAAATTACAGATGTATATGGGAAACATATCACAGTGGGTGGGAACCTCTGAAAAACCCCCCAGAGGAACTGTAAGAGACCTCTAAAAAATAAACAAACCCCATACTAATAATAGAGAGGAGGTACCTGATTAAAGCTGCGTTGCCTGGACCACGACTGCCGGGCGACTGAACCTCTGTCCCCGTAGAGAAGAGAGGGCCCCGTCACCGACATGTCGCAGCCTTGCCACCTCCTCCTTCTTATTAATATTCCGATTTCCATTCGCCTGTCTGTCCAGCCTTATATGCAGCCCCTCAGCCGTATTTAATCTTTTGCCCTTCTTCTCCTCATACAGCAATTGATATTTTATGCTGGACATGTCATGGCCCTCTTTCCTGGCGTGTGCGGAAAACTCAGTGTCGCGAGTGATGTGCTCCTTAAGCCGCGTCCTTATCTTTCTACCACTTTGCCCCACATAAGAGGCATCACATCCCGTGCACGAGATCCTATACACGCCAGATCTATCCAGGGGGTCCACATAGTCCTTAACACGGGGCAAACAGTTTTTTAGGGACCGCTTACTCCTGTAGGCAGTAGCCAATCCAATTTTCCTCAACCTGGATCCTATCTTTTCTGAAACCGGGCCCAAGTACGGGATGGAGACAGGGAACGACTTATTTTTCTTCTTTTTGGCCCGCTCTTCAACCGTGGCATCCTCCAGCTCCTTGGCTAGCTTCCTCTTCAATCGGCGTTGGATAAGCCTGTCCACCAACTGTTCCTCGTACCCGTTTGCTTTAGCAATATGCTTAATGCAGACCACTTCCTTGGCGTAATTATCTTGCGCTAGTGGGGTACTAATCAGCCTCTCCACTAAATAAAGCAATCCCGCCATCTTGCATCTTGGGTGATGAAATGAATCCGCAGGTATTAATAAGTCGGTGGATGAGGCCTTCCTATAGATACCAAATTTATGACCCCCTCCATCTCTCTCTATCTCCAGATCTAGGTAGCATAGCTTCTTAGCTTTTTCGTTCTCCAAGGTGAATTTAATTGTCTCATGGCAGCTATTAAGGTAGGAAAGCAACCCATTCAAATCGTCCCTAGTGCCGCTAAAACTGACAAAAATGTCATCAACATACCGGGCCCAAAAATCAAACAAATATTGCCCACGCCAGAGCCGAGGCATATAAATATATGTGCATATGTGAGAGTATTATTTTGAACGGACCTCAGGTAGGATCGATGGACATTTGAAAATATTTCTTGAATATCGCGACATGCGTAAAACCTCAATAACTGATTTCCCTTAAGGGAATACTGCTAAAAGGGAAAATCAGAACCTGACTAATATGACTGAATCAGCATAAGGATGGCTTCCGGAAGTTAATGGGCAGTTATCGAAGGATTCTAGCTGCTTATACCTCAGAATGGTGAAATATAGTAACAGGTGCATGGATCCTTTAAGGGCTTAAGAGCCTAGTAGTTACATATTATTTTAGGATATTAAATTTAATTATATTATGTTTAAAACAAAAGGGACTTTTAATAACACAAAAAATAACATTTTGTATGTGCACGTTTGCCTAAAAACAAATAGAAAATAAAATATCACGAATATTTTATTCAGAACCCTCTTATAACCCTAACTCCCGCTCGAACCTAAAAAATTTAATATAGCTTATAATCATGGAAGAATTAATGATAATTTACGTATAGAATTTTGTTAAGTTCGGTTCAATCGTGCCCAATAAAATCGTTACTCCCGCTTTAATTCTTTAGTGTATATCTCGTTTATACTTTGTTATACGACAAAAGTGAATATAACAAAAATTACTCTAAATAACAAAATAAACAACTTTTATCCTGTGCATATTTGCCGAAAACAAATAGGAAACGAAATATCGCTATTTTTAATTTTATGCCTCCTTACAACCTCCACTCCTCTCCGCCTGTCGGGCTGATTTGTGAATCTAAACCAATCAGGGGCGTCACACAAACGCATACAAAAAAAATAATTCAAATCTGTCCAGCCGTTTAGGAGGAGTTCCGTGACATACACAGGCATAATAGAATTATAAATTATAAAATTATTTATATTGCTTTTCAATTTATTATAAAATACTCTTAAATTGATATTTTCGAATCATTGGAATAAATTAAAATTTTTATATTCTTTAATTTAGATAAGAGATCTAGATAGGCGGGAGTCGCCCGGCAGTCATGGTCCAGGCTACGCAGCTTTAATCAGAGGTTCCCACCCACTGTGATATGTTTTCCAGATACATCTGTAATTTGTCAGGCACTGAGGATGGAGCGTTGACTCCGAAAGTGCACTCTGCATTATATTAAAAAACAGTAGAGGACTTGGCCTTCTTATTGATCCTTATCAATTGGTTCCTCTACCATCCAGCATATTCCAGATATAGATATAATTTAATTAAATATGTAGTATGAATTAATTTAAATTAATTATTGCTAAGTATATATTTGGATTAATATATACTATGCTATCATTTATTTATATAAATAACCACATATTATTTATGTATTAAATATATAACGATTACCCTGATGAATGAGTTATTTAAAAATGAAAATCTTACCTATTCCGCGACAGTGTTAAAGCAATAGGAAAGTATATCTTTCAAGAGAATGACTGTCCAGACATTTGGCTAGACTTATTTATTTTCACTAGATTTATATAAGATTGTGATTAATTTTGTTCAAGGCTACGATTTGCGATCAAAATATGTTGCGAAATTTTCTCGAGATGTAATGTTTGACAAGACGTAAACATTGTTGAAAATATGATTGAGTGCTTATTTACTACACCTGCATCAAGGCATTGCTTGTTTCCAATGTATTTATATGCATTTGAGTGACATTTCATGGATCTTTTGGATTTGTTTATTCCCCACAATGGGTAAAAATAAATCAAATATAAATATATAAATAAGCAGTCTTTATCGCTTTCTGTTATTAATTGATGTTTAAGGAAATCTGGTGGAAAATTCTGACTGAGGTTGATATAAGAGTTTTGATGGATTACTTAATTTAATTTGTTATTATTTACAAAAAAGCTTTCGCACCTTCTTTGTGTTGGAAATATTTACATTTTATGGACCTTGTAATTATCCATTTATGTCCATGAGCTCCTTAAAATAATTTTGACCCTAGTGAGAGCACTATATACAAGTTTTAACTGAACAGTTACATGCTGACTGTTCGACACCTCATAAACGCCGTGTGGCAGTCCATGGCCCTTCATGGGCTGTTGAGCTAAAAACTTTTACGTTTTTAACTAAATAAATTGCTCATTTAGCAGATTCCCCTTAAGGGAAATCGGCTACTGAGGTTGTACTCATGACGCGACTTTCGAAACTATCATCAAATGTCCTTGGATCCTACCCAGGAGTTGACGAAAATGAGGTACTTTGAAAATTATATATATATATATATATATATATATATATATATATATATATATATATTTGTCTGTTAAGGCTCTAGCGGTCGCAATTTTTGCTTGATCGTTACCAAACTCCATATTTAAATGTTTTATAAAAAAATAAAGATCTGGTTCGTTAACGGCTGAAATCAGACAAGTGGGAAGGGGGATTTAGAGGGGAGGATTTTTGAAAATTCGAAATATCTCCGTTACTGTACGCCGGATCGAAAAATCGTATAGACCAAATCTTATTGCTTATTGAATTTTCTATAAATGTTGTTATGTTTATGTTTTCATTAATATTATTATTCTTTAATATTAACCGAGATATTTGCGCTATTTAAGTTTTCGGCCTTCAGTAACCCCCTCCCCCCACTCCACATGTCATATCGACAATAAGCTGTTATATTATTTAGCACTTTATTTGAAGCCTAATAATAACAAATATTGTTCTCATTGAACTTTTACGTCATGTGATATATGCAAATGTGGAACACTAGTGGGAAATCTGCTTAGTCTACGCAGCCCCTGCGTGACGGACGTTTTTATTTCCTGCTGGTGGCGACGGCGGTGAATCAGGTTATTGAGAACACAGTTTTTTGGCTACTCACAATTTATTTTTAAAAACACTCAGTGCTTTCTTACTTATTTTTGAAAGCGCTAAACGTTTTTAAATATAAATTGTGAGGAGCCACAAAACTGTGTTCTGAATAACTTAAATCAATTTCCTTCGCAGGAATCGACCTCACGTCTCCAATTTACCGAAGAGTGTGGCTAACCTAAGCTCCAACCTTTTCTGGCGTTTATAAAATAAAACCTACTCATTGACATTGGGTGTTTGTCGGGAGAGGGGGAGATCCCCCTCTAAACATCATTTTACTACCCGGAAAATTATTCACTGCCGCTGATGAGTTTTTCATCTCGTTCATAAAGCTTTGGAAAATAAATGGTTGAAGTGGAAAGTAATAACTGCTTAACTCGTTCTAAGGGTTAACCCTCCCCACCCCCTTTTTATATTAACTTGTATCTCGTTCAGAAAGAAGAAGTAAAAATAGAAAGTCCAAGGAGTGATCCATCATGGGAGTTGAGACGCTAGCGACAAAACAAATAGTCTTTTTATTCATCAAAGTCCCCCCTCCCCTCCCTTGTTTACAAATGTGTTCCTCAGCCGATTTGTACATGTTTACATCTCTTGCTCATCTTGAAATTAATCAAAGTTTCGGGAAAGTCCCCCACTCCACTCACTGTCTATAGCCATCCCTGGTGGCGTTTTCCCATCTCATCCCCCCTCCCCTAGTTCTTGTTGAACACACTTTTAGAGTCCATTAATTTCCCGTGTCTGGGTCACCCTAATGTAGGGGGACAGAGATGCGATTTATCAATGCCGGCATCTGATGCACATAGAGAGAGCTCCGGGCAAAATAGGCGGTCATGTTCGGCAATTGTGATTCAGATAGCTTTATATTACCCCGCACTCTGCTGTAGACTACATGAACTATAGGCCTCCCAAAGAGATATATAATCCCCGAGTCATAGAGCAAAGATTGTCAGTATATCATGCAATCATAATTTAAGACCCGCAACTAGCTCCAGACATTACGTAGGTGTTTCAAGTGTACTTGTACATCATAAGTTTGTTGTTTAAAATGATAAAAAAAATTTTTAACAACAATCTATCTGGCCTCAAATCTCATATTTTATTTCGCTTAGATACTTGACTTCAATTTTCACTGAAACATATCAATATGGGCCGTAGAATCACATTCTTGTTAAGTTACTGTAATATAAAATAACACTAAATAAAATTTTGTTAATTCGTTGTTCACAAAATATACAATCTATTAATATATCACGATATCTATATTTCAATATGAAACAATATGAATATGTTTTAATAACGTCATCTATAGGTTCAGGCTGTCCCACGAGACCCCTCACCTTTAACGTTTTGATTATTTGGGGATTTGGATACTTGATTCTAATGGATTTAACTCTATTTTGCTTTGAGTATTTCAAACCCGAAGTTAACTTTGATGTATGTTGACTTGATTTATTATTTTACTACTCCAACTTCCTTATTTGAAGCGGGAACCTCCATTTTCTATTTCATATTCTCGTATACCCAAAATGTACCAAAATGAAGAACATGCCCCTCGCTTGAAAATTTGCGTAATGTAAACCATACTTAATGAATATACTAAAACGAGGATTTGTGTACTTTCATACCAACCCTTACACCTCTGATTTTATTATATTTGAGGTAGTAATCGCGGAAATGTATTTGTTGGAGGTTTCGGTGAGGGGTCTAACTGGCAGCAAAGAAAATGAAAAAAAAAAATAAATAAAAAATCATCGCTATAGGGGTTAGTATCATTAACAAGAATGTTTAGTTTACGTACATTTTCAAGTGTACTTTATGAAATTTTGCGTAATTGCGGAGAACGAATTAAAAATGGCGATTCCTACTTGAAATAAGGGAGTTAAGAGTCAAGAATTTCTGTTTCTTGTCAAATTGGATTAAAAATAACTTCGGATTTGTGATCCTCTGAAAAAATTGAGAGAAAGCCGTTGGTAACGTTTAATCAATTTTATTCATTGAAGTGAATACATGTGCGTCCTGAAAATTATATATATACACACACACACACACACACACACATATATATATATATATATATATATATATATATATATATATAATTTACAATAGCTTACAGGTTTATTCCCATGCGATTGTATTTAGGGTTCAGCTTATATAATAGCTTTATTCTGTGTTAATTATTTTGTGTAAATATTGAGTATGCGTAATTAATAACATGTTGTTGAATTAAAAAAAAAAACCTTCTCTGTTAAACAAAAACGACAATAAAAATAAAATGATTTAACGCAACAATAAAACTCACAAAAAATATAAATGCGGAAAAATAAATCAATTCCAGATCTTTTTTTTCCTATTATTTTTTGTTTAAAAATTTCATATATACTGAAAATGGATAAAGAAAACATTACAAACTTACAGAAATAATATGGATCATAAAAATGGTTTTTATATTAAAAAACTAATAATGATGACCTGAACTGTTAACATCGTGGAACCCAACTATCATTATCTACAAGGACAATATTGATCATGAATTAGTTCATTATTTTTTCCTTAAATAAAGTACATTTGAAACACCACCTTGTTCTGGAGAATCATCAGTTATGATAGTATGATAAACTGACAATCTTTGTTTTATGATTTTATATCAAGAGTCAAGAAATCATATTTTTAATCGAAGTGGATCAAATTTCACTTGTGGTTTGAGATCCTCGGAAAAAATAGAGTGAAAGCCGTTGTTATTAGTTCTCTACGCCAAATAATAAAAAAAAGATATGTAAGGAAACATCTCATGAGAAAACCTGTACATGGCTTTATCTAGAAACCATTGATTTGGCTAAAAGACTAAGTTTTAGGTGTTAGGCGTGAGAATATTTTTTTTGCGATTGTCAGCCTAAAACAATAAAAGTGACTCACTCCATCTCTCCTATTTCTTGAGTTCCAACAAAGCATTACGAAAACTATATATATAAAACCATATATGGCCGTTGGGCCATTTGTAAATCTCGGCGAAGAGAAAGTTGAAATATATGTCAAAGAAAACTTGTTTGAAAAACAAACTTGGTAAAATGTTAGGTTTTGAATATCGATATCTTCCCGGTAAAGTTACTGTGGAGATAAGTATCTTAAAAGTCATCTTGGGCGCCTAGTTTCTTTCTTTGTATTTTATTCACTGTTTTAGACGAAATGTTTGTCCTAATTTTAAGGAATCGAATATGGGTTTTGTTATGTTGAATAAAATTATATTCATGCATGTGCACTATGCTGCTTAAGTTACATCGCAGATGGTTTTAGGCTAACGGTCTATCCACAGAGTTTATAGATACTAATAGCGTTATAATTGAAAATGTTAAGTTAATTGTGAGTGCTTCCAAAAATTGGCAACAGCGAACTAATTCCATCTGGAACTACCTCCCATTAGGCGCAGGTGTTGTACTGGGCTTGATACTGTAATAAAGTTAATTACTGCTTCACTTAGACCCAATATCATAATTAAACTTTCTTTAACAGTCCCTAGAGAAAATCGGCAATTGAGCTTGCACTTAAATGCCCATTGCTAATCTCAAATTTAATATAATTTTTTTATTTGTTAGTTTGTTTGGTGTCACGCAATTTGAAGCGATTTACACCCTACATCATATAACCAAATGGTCAAAATACTCCAAATTATTGAATGAAATTCATCTTTATATTTATAATTGCTGCTGGGGGATGTCACTAGTGGAAAAAAAAATGTAAAAATTAATAAGAACAGCTTAAATAAAAACTATTAAAAAAGAGAAATTTTTGAACGTAGAAGATAAGTCAACAAAAACAAAACACAACACAAATAGTTAACAAATGAGGAAAAAAAGCGAAACAAAAGCATATTATTAAATTCAAAAACAAAAACTATTTTATCAAATAAAAACTATGGCGAGTAATTATTTATAGTAAATAAATAAGAATTTATTTAAAAGTTTCTAAAATCTTACACAAGCATTCAGAATCAAACACACAAGCACAGGAACGCACAGACACAGATACACAGAAGGTAGGGCAAAATGTAATTATGCATTACATTTGGTGTTATATTGTGTTGGAATTAAACCTTTGTGGCGGAACCTCTCTGGAAATAGAAAGAGGGTGCGTTTATTATATAAGTTATTATATATATATATATATATATATATATATATATATATATATATATTTATATATATTTAAAATGGTCGCTTGTATACCTTCATCAGTACCAATGCGACACATGCATTGTCACTACTCGATCACTAAATTCCAGCTGTAGTTAAATTCTTGTTTACATAGGGCACTTTGTATGGAAAAATAGAGATAACAATGCAAATGGCATCATCATCGTACATGAGTTACGCCCTTGCGTAGTAGAATTTTTATTATTAATAAAAATTCATCTCTTTCCAGGAGTCTGGTCATAAGGTCCTCCAAGTCAACAACATCCAAGACATTAGGGCACTGGCCATGATTCGCTTTCAAAAGCTCTTTGCCACTATATTATTATTTATTTATTTGAGATGCCGCTACAATGGCGATTCATCTTTTAACATGTTAGAATATAATTTTACAAAATTAAATAAATATTAAAGTGTTTATACAGCTTACTTGTACAAATGTACAAAATAAATAGAATGGACAAAACTAAATATCAATTATTAGTATATTTACAACATGAGGAAAAAATACAAAATAACACAATCAAAGAAAAAAAAGATAAATAAAAATAATAGAAAAACTGTAAATAGTTAAATTAGAAGGAGGCAAAACTTATATTCCACAGTGCTTGCTATATATAACTTTCATAATTGTTGATAATAGGTTTTATATTTCATCAAATAATCCAATATTCCTTAAATACTTAAAAACATCATCTATAAATTGGCTACTGTCGGCCAGTAGTAGTTCGCATACATTTGTGGGCCATGGGTACGTTTTCACTTGTGTGCAGTCAGTTAGTATGTGTTTTATAGTCAGCGTTCTGTTGCAGTAGCCACATATAGGTTCATTTTCCCTGCTCATTAGATATGAATGTGTTAAGTCTAGTGTGTCCTGTGCGTAGGCGTGTAAGTACAATTTCTTCTCTTCTATTACTTGAAGTCCTGTTGAGCGTGTTTGATTTGATTTTTCTAAGTTTACTGTCAGTGTTAATGATTTATCTAAGTTTACTTAAGAGCCGCTATAGTAAATCTTTATTGTGGATACTTGGCATTTTTACTCAAACTGCAATATTTTTCGTTTTAATTTTAGTTTTTGCGTATTATATAACCACCAATTATCATACTATTTTGTATGATGTGTATTTACAAAAGATCATATCTTAACACATTGATTAAACTAAAAACTATACAGGATTGTACAAAAGTGAGCCTTATACGATTGTATTGTGTTGTAGGTGATGTTGGAGTGTTGAGAGAGGCGCCGGAGTACACACACCTCGCAGTCTGGATAAATAGAAACACACAGATGCCAACGGGAATCCAGGCCGAGGTATGCTCTGGTCTCAATTTGATATTTCAAACCAACGAGGTAGGCAGGACTTACGCAATGTGTTAGTAGTATTTACCTTCTTCTTTGTACGGGATTTAAAAAAAGAATAATGTCTTTGCTTACGCAATTAAATGGATGAAAAATGTCACTATAATAATTAATTACGAGATTTATTTGACATTATATATTTTATTAGTTCCATGAAAATTATTAGCAGATGCCCTTTAAGGAAAAATAGACAAATACACAATTATTTTCCCAATTCAACTATGACCCTAGGAACAGTAACATGTTTTAATTCACACTTGGTAATTACAAATATTTCAGTTTTTTTTCTTATTCAATATTATCGCCAACTGCTACAACTTCACTCCATTACTTGATAATGATGCACGAATACAATATACAGTAAACAACCCATGTCGGTAGGATATTCTTTATATTACCAACAAATTCTCAAGAACATTTTCATCTGATTCAAGTTGAATTGTTTTAAATGAAAAGTCAAGTTTTATACTCACACACAATTCGCGAAAACGCGAAACCATTAACAACTACACGTGTATAGTTGTTTATGGTTTCGCTTTTTTTTATTTTATGGGTTTCAAATCGAAATTTAAAAGTTTCAAGTAAAAATAAGGAACAAATTCCTTGACAGCAGGCATAGAAGTTTAGAAAAGGGGCGATATACCAGTACAAAACATTCTAAATATATTCGTTTTAATCCTCCGGATCGAAAAATGTTAAACATACCTTGTTGATAAATTTATTTCCTTCAATTGATATTTTACTGATTTTTTAATTTCAACGTTTTTATAATATCTTACTGAAGAAGGAATAGAGGACAGAAATTGGGATGATGATCTGTGCCCCACTTAGGACTACAAGAATAAGGTCCAGTGGAGTACACAAAAGTGTGAAACCTTAAAATACTTTATTTTACCTTTCTATCTAGTAATTTAGCCTGCTATAGCCTTATATTACTTCAAACATTATTTAGCCAATAACGATATATTTTATTACGTAGTCCATTTTATTTCCAATGCTTACACCTCTCGATTATATCCAATTGATTTTATGACTATGGGAAATAATATAAATCTATATTCGATTTTCTATATTTCATTCGCAATGAAAACTGTACAAACGCAGAATTGAACCTTAAGGTAATTTTTATCGAGTTTATATATAGATTTATTTCTTCGGACATATTCTTTATTATTATTGTTGGGTTTAATTTCTTAATTTTCTGAATATTTATGTCTTTACATTTCTTAGTTAGTTCAGTTGAAATGATTTCAATGTCTTGCTTGTTGGATTCAATAATTAAAAACCCTTTTTCAGAGGTATTTAAATTTTTTAAATAAATTTTTAATAGAATATTAAAATTGTTGTTTTAAATCTTCTACAGGAATGTTTTTATCAATTTTAATTATTAATTTGTGTGATTCGTCTGTATTATGTTTGGTTTTAGATTTATCATATCCGAATACAAGAGTCGACTAACCTTAATTTCGGCAAGTTGTGATTTTGTATTTGAAGTCTTGATATCTTCTTGTAAATTCTTGTGGATTTGCCGAAGAAGAGTTATTTATTAATTTAAATGGTCTCTCGGAGAACCTTTGACTGTTTTAGATTCACTTATTTTAGACATTAAGTTAAGCACATTGACTAGTTGTTCCACTCGTTCCCGTTTACCCATAGATACAACCATTAAAATCTATTTCTTTTGATTTTTGGCCCTAATATTATTTTAATTTGGACCGTGAAAACTCCAGGTGTTCTTAAAGATGAGCTG
This sequence comes from Riptortus pedestris, assembly GCA_019009955.1. Lineage (NCBI taxonomy): Eukaryota > Metazoa > Arthropoda > Insecta > Hemiptera > Alydidae > Riptortus > Riptortus pedestris. Next base: position 43,316,776 of record CM032232.1, on the reverse strand, counting down.
GTACCCTACTATAAAACTGTTACATTCCCAAATCGTTGAGAGGAGGAAGTGTTTGACAATTAAAAAAGTCCGTCATGCAGGCGCTGCATAAACTAAGCAGATTTCCCACGTGAATTTTTACAATAGAGAAATCTGCCTAATAACAACTGTAGTAGTAAGAAACCTCTAAACCTAAAACATTATTTAGGGCGTAATAACCCAGTAGTTTCTAGCCCCAAAAAACAGTTAACCTAACCTCTAAACCTATTCACGAGGGACGAATAGTTATCGAAACGGCCGCCAGAGCTCTCGGCGGAAAGTCCGAACATAGCCTACTGGTGACCACACGCAGAATACAAATGCAAATATCTCGGTTAATATTCAAGATAGTGAATAAATGTATATAACAATATTTATAGTAAATTTAATTTGCAATAAGATTGATTTTATACAATTTTTCGATCCGACGTATAGTAACGGAGATATTTCGAATTTTCGAAAATCCTCCCCTCTAAACCCCCCCTCCCTCTGGTCCGATTTCAGCCGTTAACGAACTTGATCTTTATTTTTACATAAAACGACTAAATATCGAGTTTGGCAACGATCAAACAAAACGCTAGAGCGGTAACAGACAAAATATATATATATATATATATATATATATATATATATATATATATATATATATATATATATACAGTTTTGAATGGACATCATTTTCGTCATCTCCTGGGTAGGATCGATGGACATTTGAAGAAAAATTTCGAAAATTCCGTCATGAGTACAACCTTAAGGGAAATCTGCTAAAATATAGAAAACATTATACATCAGGCGAAAATTAATTTAAATAAAGAGACTCCACAAACTTGTTGATTCCGAATCCAATACAGTACCTCTGTCCAGCACTGGTTTATCATCACCAAACTATCACAAGTAATGCCATCGGTAATATTCCTTGAAGACAAAACTACGGTTGCTATCTAATACTCGTTGTGAGATGCTTTATGCTCCAAGGCGTTTATCAAATGTGGGGCACAGAATAAATACTTTTAACCACTGGGACGCAATAACCATTTCAATTAGTGCCAACTTTATAATGCATCCATGACAAAAGTTCTTCATATTTTCGTAGCAAGGATCACCATTTAAAATCATTTTTTTTCCGCGCAAGCTTTATTAATACTGCCCCACATGTTTCATGGCTTAATGTACCACCACTTCAGGAGCTATCCATTTCTGAAGAGCTCGTTGCGACTTTCCTCACTGGGGAGGTATTTGATACTCAGAGAGCCCCTAGAGAGGCGGCATGTTAGCCAAGAAACATGTAGGACAGTATCAATAAAATTGGCGCAGAAAAAAATGTTTTTTATTGGTGACCCTTGCCATGAAAATATGAAAAATATTTAAAAAAAATAATAGGTCATGAATAAGAAGGATAACAAAAGTTTTTTAACTTATTGCTTATCAGAACATATTCTTAATTCCAGTCACTAAAATTTTTATTTATTTCACCTTAAATGTATCCCTTTTGCAGGGAAAGGCATCATAAACGGCTTGGTGATGTGTAATTTTTGCAATCTCTTCCTTTGGGAGATTATATTTCCTTCCAACTTCTGAATTAATAGCAAAAGCAATTACATGAAACAAATTTTGATATGGCTGACGCGGTTGAGTAAGCTCGAGGGCGCCATCACTCCGTAATGACTCCTTATTAGAGTTAATAAGGTTCTGGATTACATGGAGTATATCGATTATTGGATCGAGTTTGACAAGTCGATAAATGGAATTTGGATGGACTAATGAAACGGGTTAAAGACCGATTTTATCTCTCCAAAGAGATCGGAGTAGAAAGTTGTGTTTCCACACTACTTTTCGTCCTTTCCTATCTTCCCAACGAGTCAAAACAACTTGATCTCAACCCAACCCCCCCTTTTGCCTCCAACTACCCACCACACATGCACACTCTCACAGGCTCTATCCGATGTGAAAACTTCTTCTCTCTATGTCTTCTCGCCGAGGGATGAAAAATATTTCCATTTAATGAAAACTGATATGAGTCGTAGCTCAACGTTGGGAAAGGGGATTCTTGTTTTCCTCCTCGAGTGGCGGAGATAGCTTCTCAACCGGAAGAATCTTAAGTTCGCTCTCTGTCGAAAGAACTTTTATCGCATTAATTCAGAATATAGTGTGGCTATAAATGGAGTAAGTTGGTTTTCTTGGCTTTAAATAATTGTTTTCGAGTGGTGAAACCGTCAACCATTGGGAACTGGCTGCAGGGTATCAAGTTTCAAGATAACAGATCAAGGGAACGGGCAAATGGAGATTGAATTTTTATTTGAAATATTTCATCGGATCACCCGTTGTGCAAGTATTTTCTGGAGTTGAACAATTTCGTGAATGAATTGGAATTAGTATTTGTAATTATTTGAATGGAGTATTATTTGAGCTAATATATGCTCCATAAATTATTGTTTACCCAATTCAATGTTCATTTTGCTTTTTCAGTCTTTCCTGAAATAATGCGATAAATATTCTTTGTTGGTTATTGGCTAAATGAAGGTAGAGTTTCCTTCCTTTATACATAAGTCATAAAAAGAAGAAAAAATTGGGAAATGTAAGATTGAGATCTATTTCAGAAAGTTCTTAAATGTGTGCTTTCAAAATGTTCCTTATTTTTGTTTCTCAATATGAAAATGTCTTACTCTTCAGTATATTATCGACTGTCGATACCTTATTTGGAATGAAATTGTAGATCAATTTAGTGTCATGAAAGTTACCTGAGGAAGAGAAACTTCCATGAAAAAGTCGGCAATTACCAAACTGTGACAACTATCAAATAAAAGCTACTGTACACTCCTCAGTATATTTATTTCCATTTTAGCATATTTCCATTAAGGGAATTCAGATATAGATTTATATATATATATATATATATATATATATATCAGTTAACGGTGAAGCGCTCGTAATTTTTGTTTGAACGTTACCGAACTCGATATTTAAACGGTTATATATAAATGAAGATCAAGTTCGTTAATTGCTGAAATTGGGCCGGGGAGAGGGAGGGTTTAGAGGTGGGAGTTCCCAAAAAAAGAAATATTTTATCCTATCGAAACATTTTATAAAATCAATCTTGTTAAAATATTGACGCTCTATAATTGCTCTTCTATACATTTCTTTAGCTTAAATATTAAACAAGTTATTTAATTTATTGTTTTCAGCTGACAGGAAACCCCCCACTTCTACTCATCGAATTTGTACTTAGTTATAACAGATATATGGGGAGAGGGGATCAATAACGTATCCGAAAAGCACGTGAGAAATATGCTTAGTTAACGCAGCCTCTGCGTGACAAACTTATTCTAAATTGTTTTCGTTGACTACTTGTTTCCCTTATGTGTAAAGTGGACACTCACCTCAATTCATTTCTTAAGAATATTTGATTTACCTGACAACTAACGAAGTACGTCTTCCTGCCCATTGACTAGTTAGACAGTAATATGGGAAGCGTTAAGCCAACTATTTCCCAGGTGGCTGCAGTGGCCAGTGATCCATTGAGCATTGGTTCTGGCCTTGGAAAGGTCATGGTCAGCTCAGATGAGGCGTGACATGGGACCCGCACAATCCCGACCATAGAATGGGCCCAATGGTGGCTTCCACGTCGTAATAAATGTATTGGTTTTATCACGCCCAGCCAACTTTCCAGGTGTGTGGTCGCTGAATGCAGCCAATGACGTGTGTCGATGGAGCTATTGTGTCACCTCCCTCCACCGAATTCCTCTGTTTCACCCCGATCCTGTCCAATCCTACACATTCAGAATTATATTTAACCGCAATTTATCGGAAATTCTAAGCAAAAACAGATCAGTGTTCTCTTACGGGGAGTGTTTCTCATTCAGCTGCCTGCAGCACGGATCAATTCATTTTGTATACAGATGTTCTGAACGTTTCCAAGGCTACCTATGTAATGAATAAGTTGTAACCAGGTCTATCAATTTATTTTCCCAATTCAACTATGACTCTAGGAACAGTAACATGTTTTAATTCACACTTGGTAATTACAAATATTTCAGCTTTTTTTCTTATTCAATATTATCGCCAACTGCTACAATTGCACTCCATTACTTGATATTGATGCACGAATAGAATATACAGTAAACAAACCATGTCGGTAGGATATTCTTTATATTACCAACAAATTCTCAAGAACATTTTCATCTGATTCAAGCTGAATTGTTTTAATAGAAAAGTCAAGTTTTATACTCACATACACTTCGCGAAAACGCGAAACCATTAACAACTACACGTGCATAGTTGTTAATGGTTTCGCATTTTTTATTTTATGGGTTTCAAATCGAAATTTAAACGTTTCTAGTAAAAAATAACGAACAAATTCCTTGACAGCAGGCATAGAAGTTTAGAAAAGGGGCGATATACCAGTACAAAACATTCTAAATATATTCGTTTTAATCCTCCGGATCGAAAAATGTTAAACATATCTATCAATTGATATTTTATTGATTTTTTAATTTCAACGTTTTTATAATATCTTACTGAAGAAGGACTAGAGACAGAAATTGGGATGACATCTGTGCGCCATGTCAGAACCTTAAAAATCCACCTACTTATGCTTTTATCTTTGTAAAATTAACAAGGTAAGCCAAGGGATTCCATGCCTACTACGTTAGTTGTAAAAGCATGGTTGTGCGTAAACTGTTACATACTCCCACACGTGCTGACATGTTACACACTGATGGTGTCATAACGAAGTCGAAATTAGATTTCTACAGTAATAAGAAGCCTATGTAAACACGCCTCAAAATTTGGACTTGGGAAGCTCAGTGATACGGTTACATCAAGTGAAAATCCCCTATATAAGAGTGAAATATTGGTCATTTATACACGCAACATATTTACATGTATCTCAAATATTAAATGTCTGTAATATATAAGATTAGAATATCATGGCATGATGATTCCTTGTTAATTTGAAGTGATTAGCAATTAGGCGAAGCTTTCTGAATGCAGAAAACACAAAAAATCTCTTAATATCCAAATTACCAGACTTCATGTTGTGGATGTTCAAGGACGTGGTTGGTGATACCAATTTAACTTTCATAATGACGAAGTTACGTTTTCGTCGATCCATGCAGTGATAATAAATATAAATAAACCTTGTGGCTGAGCTGAACGAATCTGACAAGCAGCCCATAATTCGTCGCCTGAGCACATGGCAAAGCTTGACCAACAAGGACCATTGACTGGGCTCCAGACAGCTGGCGGATCACCTGGAAGTCCAATACATATATTACCGTTTTATTTATTGACGTCTCGCTCTGTCGGTTCCATTTTGCCTACCTGGTAGCCTGAACCCGATTCGATCCATGCTATGGCTCATTTAGGCCCATCGTATATCTCTCCAAGGTCGAACTCTGGACTTTAAAGGATCACTGACCGCTCATGGCGTCCTCAGCTGATCACCTTATGCACTTCAGGCTTTTACGATGCCAATAGTGCCTAAGTTCTCAATCATAATAGTCTCTAAATTCTAATCACGAATAAATATTAATTAAGTAAAAAAAAAGACAAACGTTATCCGAGATGGTCTGAAACATTATAAATACAAAATAATTCACGTACAGATAGGGGAAGTGTTTCCATGCCAAAATTACAGCGTATGGTCCCACTGATTAATGATCGCTCTCAAGAATTTGGATAATATTTATTAATTAGGATTACTATTAATAAAGATATAGGATTGGCAGCAAGTTTCCAGAAGTAAGCTATATTCACTTATGAACAGCCAGAAATTAAGGTACCTTTGATTTAGGAATACTCAATAAAATATGGCAAAGGGGCTCAGGTTGGTCATACGAGTTAAGGCGTTGGTCTTAATCTCGCGTGGCTTAGAGTGGCGGGTTCGATTCCCGCCCTGGGCAGTAGAAATTTATTTAGTGACGGACTCATTAAAGAAACTCCTTAGACCCACCCTGGCTAGAAAAGGGTGTTAACCTGTAGATAACCCGTTCCATTGTAGCATAATGTGGATGTAAATAATAAAAAAAAACTAAAATCAGCAAGCAACTAAAATCCGACACCTGATTGTGAGTCACTTGGTTTTTCAATAGTCCAAGAAATCAGGTAAGTATATTACCCCAAACACCTGTTGTTTTTTCCTCTTTTACTTTAGTTTCATCTCGAATTTTAGACATTGTTCGCAATGCCCACCTCCATAGCACACTGTGGTTACGGTCAAATTCCATTCATTTCCTAAATCAAGATGCCTCATAAAATGCCTAAGAACGACGGATTCAACGGATATATGTGTTTTGAACTTATGTCTGAGAAATGATTAATTAAAAAATATTTAAAATTAAATTTTTGAAGAACCATATTAATATGTTTTCACACCAATCATAATGTTTTTTTTTTTTAAATTTTCATTGGACTTTCTAATATGCCGGGTAATGAACAGGTGGATGAATTCTTTCTGATTCCAATTCTTTTTAGACTGCATATTTTTTAGATCTTTTTGACTTTCTCGTTTACCCTCTCTGGGTTGCCAGTAGCCCCTCCAGTTATTTGATTTATTATTCTTACTAATATAAAAAGTGAATTTACCTAAAGGTAATATGCTCATGTCACCCGGAAAGAACTGTGTTCACGACGTGATAACTTCTTCGCTAATCTATGTTTGTGCGTATTACATCTTGGGCATAAAGGGTCAAGCCGTTTTATTCGAAGTCGATTGGTCAGCTTGATAATATATTTGGTTTCGCTTGTGTGTGAGAGAGACACCTTAAACTTAAACGTGATGACTCTCCAATACAATTTGTAGACCTACTTTCGTTAACCAGCGAACTCCTTTTAAGAAATACATTTTTTCTTTGTTCCTATTAGAAATACAGAAAAATTCACTCGTTTTTTGGACCTGCCGTCAAACCCCACTGAGAACATTTTCATGTGGTCAGTACTGTATGTACTGTACTATTCATCAAATAAACTAAACTGCCATGTTTCATCCAAGTAAATTTAAAATTAAAGTTGATACAGAGTAATTAGTCAATTTCCATTGAAATAGTCAAAACATTGAAAGTGCTAAATAATGCGGGAAATTCGGAACATCATCGTAAAAATTACTTTTACACTAGTGTAGAGCTATTTACTGATTTGAAAATTAATAGATTCATATTTACTGTTTACTTAGTGTCCATGTGAATTTTAATTTGTCCATACATTTATAATTTCTAACATTTTTGAGTTATAAATATTTGCAATCAACAATACAGCTTTATTTGTCATATCTGTCGGTGATGACCATCGTCACTGGCTGATGGTCGAGTACAGTTGGCAAGCGCTTTCGATGCCATGGCACCACCTTCAAGCTGTCTAGAGTTGTAAGGCATTCATTAAAAGATCCCCGCACTACAAAAAATATCAATAAAGTTCTTATTTCGTTTTGTTATTATCCGTTGTAATCATTGATGTATTAATTTTAGTAAGAGGTTTTCTCGTGCTCAATTGAAATATATTTAGTCACTTGAAATTCTAGGTAGACAATTTGTAGATAACCGCTGGCGGATCCAACCCTTTATTTGATTTACCATACAGTTTTATTTAATAAATAACTCCTAGTGATTTTCGGATTTTTTTGTGAGTTGTTATATCTATCATAGTTGTTACTAGAAAAAAGCTTAAATCAACCCCAAAAAAGAAGGTTTGATGGTCCCCCTCCTTCAATATAGGTTTTTTTTTTTAAGTCGAGGAAAACTTTGGTGTCGTTCATGAATGATTTGAATACAGGAGGCTGTGGAGCTGGCTCATAGAGCTATAATTCATAAAATAATATGTATTTTGACCATCGCTGGCGTAGAGCCATTTTGGCTAGGCTGGCTGGACACTACATACTACTACTATCTTGTTTACACCAGCTCTGCCCTCATAGTCTCTTCTGAGTCATAGAACATTTTGGAAAATGTATTAATGAATGGGACATATATATATATATATATATATATATATATATATATATATATATAATATTTTCCATTGCACATTACCCATGCACAAAAGGCGTTTATTTATTACATGTACCATACTATTACAGTATATAACATGTATGTTCATAATACATCGTATTTTGTATACAAGAAATGATGTTCATAAATTTGTTCTTGAAATTAAAAAAAAAAAGAAGAAAAAAAATGAAAAACAAAAAAAGATAAATAAAAAATGAGGTACATAATGAAAGAACAAACAATCAAAGTGATGAAAAATTAGTACGCATAATCAGAAAATCGAAACAATCCAATAACATGTTAATTTAACTTCATTAAGAAAGTTATGCCACTCATTCTATTGCATTATTCTTGATGTAGGCGTTAAAAAGGAAAAAAATGGTGGAAGACTTAAAATATTATTCTTTAAGTAAGGAGTTTAAAACGTCCGCCGTTCCTATTAAGGTTTTAGAAAAATGCCTAAATACTAATGGGTATTTTTTAAACAAACTCTTTAGATCTATTGGCCACTGGTCTTTGTTTTTGAGAAGTGTTTGTTGGAGTGTGTTTCGTAACTGTGTAGTCAGTGTGCAAGTGTAGATGAGGTGTTCTATAGTATGTTCACTCGTTCTGTCACAGTGGCAGTTTTTGTCATTTAGTATTTTGAGCCTATGTAAATAAGATTTAGTAGTTCCGTGTCCAGTGAATATTTGTGTCGACTAAAAGTCAGTAGCAGTGCAGGTGTTGAGGTATTCCTCAATATTTGGGATGAATGTTTTTAAATGCTTGCCGTTCTCTGTTTTGTCACTGTATATATATATATATATATATATATATATATATATATATATATAGAATAATTGTTCAGATCTTATATTTTTCTAAAAACTCGAGGGGGATATGTATGTATGGTGTGTGTGCACAGTATATAAACACATACATATTCTTGAAATAATCCCCTCTAATTTTCAGAAAAAATAAAGGATGTGAATTATTTTTTTAGCGATATAACGTTCCGTTGCACAACTATTTAAATTTTATTATTATTATTATTTATTAGCGTCCACTTTTTGCAACTCTAGGTAATGTGGACGGATTATCTACAGGTAGCCCACCTTTTTCTTGCCAGGGTGGGACTAAGGGTTTTATTTAATGAGTTCCTCACTAAATAAATTCCTATTGCTCAGACACGAATCGTCCCTTTAGGTTTACTCAGTGAGATTAAGATTTAACTCACATGGCTTACCTGAGTACCGCAAAACTATTTAAAACAATGTGGAAGGTCATTTTCGGTATCATCCCAGCCTTTCCTACCTTACGCCGACATCTTTATGAAGAACTAGATCTTGGGATCGAAACCGTAGGTTCAAGAGTTTTTTGCAGTTTTGGCTTTTGAAACAATGTGTTGTTATTTGTAAATAGATGCAGTATTTTATCGTTTTCTAATCTGGTTTAAAATGATTATAATGCAAATTATTTTTTCACTGGTTCTCGAGCACGAGCCTGCTGTTTTTTTAAGCCATTACACAAATCAACAGGTAGACAATATTTCGACAAATTCTTCCCAGGAATCCAAACTTCACTAAAATCGCGACAAGATTAACGACAATTTCCAATTTAAAATAGGAGAATATAATTTAAGGGTGCTATACGACGTCAGAAACGGCTGCAGAAGTCCCAAGAGTCACGGTGAGTGCGAACTGTTAAAAAAACATTTTACATTGGCGAGGAGGATTAAAAAATAATGGAAGGACGGAAGAAAAAGAAGAATCCTCCAAATGGTACAGTTGGGGGGGGGGAAAGTGAGTAGCAGTAGTGTTAGATTGCTTGATATTAAATTTGGGATTATTGAATTAGAGGAAAAATACAGTGATGGCATTCAGTGCGCTGAACAATCCCAGAAAGAATGGTGTAGTTCCAAGAACCAAGATGATATGAAGTGGTTTTCATAGTTTCTTTAAAGGGTGAGAGATGTAGTATACCAATACATTGTGTTTAGTATATATGGTATATAAATACATTTTTTAAAACATATAAAATTTACATGTGAAAAACAAAAGAATAGATTACTGTATTGAATGACTATGAAAATAAAGTGGTGTATTTGAATATATTTCATAACACTAAATCAAAAGTAAGAATTTAATAAAAAGGAACATTTATTAATTTTGCTATTTGTTCCACATATTATTCAAGAATTCGATTTAAGCTTCAAGTGTTTGACGAACTACATTAAACCATCGAATATAACTATAATAATAAATCCCGGATAACTTTTAAGGAAACTACTTAATTCATAAGATACAATATGGCGAAAGTTTTGCAAGCACACATTGGTTTCTTCCAGCGACAACATCATCAAGGTATAGGAAAGCTGTGAGAAGGTAGCTGCGTGGGGCCAGTACCTGGTAGGTGGTCCATCTCCCAGGAGTGGACACTCTCCACGAGTTATATATCCATTCTATACCAGAGACAACTACCCTCCACCCATCTCCTTTACATTCACACTTTTTTTTATTCTCTGCTTCTTACTTTAATACTATTTTCTCAGTTTTTTCTTTATTTAATTGTTTGTACTGATTTAGTGCAGTAACTCATTGTTCTAGGGATGGGGTTTTATCACTCTTTAATAATGTACCAATGTTCCGCAAGAACAAAAATCTTGTCACCTCCCGAAAACAAAAATTCCGTCACAATATTTTCCAATATCCTGTTCGTCCCACACTCGCAAGAGACTCAAATCCGCCCTCATCACAGCTTCCAGTGTTCTGTTCGGTATGTCCATACTTCTGTAGGTCTATCGTCCACCCTCATCATAGATTCCAGTGTCCTTTTCGGTAAGTCCATAATTTGGAAATGTGTCATCCGCCCTCATCACAGCTTCCAGTGTTCTGTTCGGTATGTCCATACTTCTGTAGGTCTATCGTCCACCCTCATCATAGATTCCAGTGTCCTTTTCGGTAAGTCCATAATTTGGAAATGTGTCATCCGCCCTCATCACAGCTTCCAGTGTTCTGTTCGGTAGGTCCATACTTTGAAAATGTGTCATCCGCCCTAATCACAGCTTCCAGTGTTCTGTTCGGTGGGTCCATACTTTGAAAATGTGCCATCCGCCCTAATCACAGCTTCCATTGTTCTGTTTTTTTAGTTTGATTCGCCCTTAATACTGCTTCGTGTCCTGTTCCTTCCAAGCATGAATAAATCTCGTTTCGAAATTCGAAGGTTCTGCTCCTTCCGCACATGCAAAAGTCTCATATACTCCACCATCACAGCTTCTCATGTTCTGCTTGACTCACGGCTCTTATATCAAATATACCAATCATCCCCCCCCCCTCCAAGCTTCTAATGTTATTCTCCGTTCACAAGTGAAAGAATGTAGGAATGTTTGTGGCACCAGGTGCCAACATCCATTCCTAAACCAGGCTTTTTTCATTTATTTCTGAAATAGTAATAACTGTCGTTGGAAAGGACTTCATCTTTAATTAAAGGGGGGGGATATTTTTCCAACCTGGTTTGTCAAAGAGGGAGGAAGCCCATTCCACACTCTGAGATCTCTCCTGAGCATAGTCAAATTTAGAATAATTTGAAAATTTGATTAACACGCGATTTTGATTTTGAATAAAATACTCACTAAGAATTTTGCTAAGTTAAAAAACACTACTTATGAAGAAATTAAGGAAAAGTAAAGAAGTATTGAACCAAACAGGGCTTGTGTTAACCATTTGAGTTATGGAGTTGGTATTAATCTCATTTGGTAAACCTATAATAGTGCTTCTATTCTCATCTGGGCAAAAGGAATTTACATTGTGATGAACTCCTTTAATAAAATAAAATAATTAGCACCACTCTGGATAGAAAATCAGGTTAAAATCTAATGAAAGTATAGCCCTTGTTTGTCAACAATATATACATGGACCTCCACCAGCCATGAGATACAAGTTAAAATTAAATTAAATTAGTTACGAAAACTATATTATACTCTACCAATAGAAATTCATTTCAACAGAAGGGACTGATGGGTTTATTAGCAAGCAAAGTTAAACATTTGTCTAAGAGGCAATTAAATTTTTACTTTATTCTTCAAAAAATAATGCAATGAGAGACGCTGGACTTATGTACTATTTTTCTAAGCATTTCTGATGAAAACAAAATGCATTAAAATGTATCACATGTAGATAACCCGTCCCAATTAGCTTTAGTAGTTCAAAATGGACTTTAATAAATAACTTTCAAACGAATAGTATATAAGTTCTGTATTTATTTATTCAAATGTCCTACCAATCATTTTAAGCTCTGAGAAAGGCACTTTAAGTCTAAGAAGACTGTATTGATCTTCCGTCACGTAAGGTTTTTGATCACCTTAAATGCATATTTGTATTTAAACAATTTTAGAATATTTAAAACATTATGTTGGTTATCTCGTCTATAGTGCTCCAAGGATTTTTATAGAGGCACATAGCTTTCTCTTCACCTTGTTCTGGAATTTGTAACTGAGGCCTCTATACCAACAACTGTCCTAAAACAAATAGTAGGAGCTGGCGCGAAATTATCTTTAAGACCAGTAGTAAAATTAATAATTATATTTCGAAAATCATTTCATCTTGTTCTGGTCTGGTGTGTTTGACGGGTCATATTACGATTTCTCATTTAATTAAATGGGGCCATGTAATTCATACATATATTGGATTTGTTAGTATTGGCTTCTTCAATTACAGATCCATGAGAAAGTTTTAATGAATGTTGTGTATCATCTTCGAGGATAATTCAGAAGCTTTTACAACAATGCATGTATTAATATTGCATTAATAAAGAATAAAACATCTTGGACATGAGTTGTCTATTAGTTATTATTCCTTTTATTCATATTTGGTGTCGGTCCTTACCAAAGGTTTAATCATTGAAGAAATGTGTACTTGGAAATGGTGCACAAATTACCTAAACCTAAATAATTTGCTTTTGTTAAATACCCAATTCATTAATGTCCATGATCTCCATGTTTTAGCACATTTACCTTAAGGGAAGTTAGCTATTCAGGTTGTACTCATGACGCAATTTTTGAAAAATGTCCTGAAATGTTCATCGATCCTATCCAATAGATGACTAAAATGAGGTCCGTTCAAAATTGTTTATATATATATATTTGTCTGTTAACGCTCTAGCGGTCGAAATTTTCGTTTCCGTCACGATCGTCACCAAACTCCATATTTAATAATTTTATGTAAAAATGAAGATCAAGTTCGTTTATGGCTGAAATCGGATCAGTGGGAGGAGGGGAATTTTGAAAATTCGAAGAAAAACTCCGTTACTATACATCGGATTGAAAAATTGTATAGAACCAATCTTATTGAAAATTAAATTTTTTATACATATTTTCTGCATCATGAATATTAATCGAGATATTTGTTTTATACTTTTCCGTTTTCAGTAAACCTCCACTCCTACTCATGTTATATTAATAATAAGTTATTAAGATGAACCTCTCCATTAAAAGGTTAAATAAGGAATATTGTTTTCATTGAGCTTTTCCTTTGTGAGATAATATGCAAATATATAAGTTCTGTTTACCACCCCTCCCCCCGCCCCTTGTTTGTTCTCGGATTACTAACATTTAAGCAACTGTGATTAAAATTATTCAGGTTCATTACAAATTACAGCACTAGCTATTTCATTAATGGTTTTTATTTCCGTTCTAGAATTCCTGTTTGTTTACAATTTTGACGCATTCCATTGTAGAGTTATTAAGTTCTAACTGAAAGATTTCTCATTGCCGTTTGTATTTATTCACTTTATATTCGCGGTCGTGTTACCAGTATGTGTGTTTATCTATTGTAAACCTTTGCGTGGGAAATCTGCTTAGTTTACGCAGCCCTGCGTGACGGACTTTTTTTTTATTCCGAACCATTGATTCCTATGCCATTACTAGCCATAATACAGCTACGAAAATATATATTAATATATATAATTCAAATTATTTTTATTTCCCAACTATTTTCGCGTCCATATGACACCTCATCAGAAGTTCTATTATACAAAGGAACTAAAATAAACCGATACATCTTTCTCTATGAATTTCCACTAGTCCCAGTCGGAGAATGGCTTACAAAGTATGACGGGTCAAGTCAGCAGATTTATATCGAATCACGAAATAAAATATATATACGTGTGTGTGTGTGTGTGTGTGTGTGTGTGTGTGTGTGTGAGCATGTGAGTGTGAGTGTGTGTGTGTGTGTGTGTGTGTGTGTGTGTGTGTGTGGATGCGAAACTAGTTGAGAAATAAAAATGATTTGAATAATCTATTGAAGTTTTTATTTTTTGCTGACCTTCCGCCCTAGACTAGTTAAGTAATGTTAAATAGGTAATATTTTCACATTAATTTATTTATTAATTACAACTTATAGTAATTGTTGACAGATTCACTTCACTATTTTGGAGTCTTTGGACGAAGGGTCTAATTATATTTTTCTTGGATTTGAACCTTATTTGCAGTTGATATCTATAGACTTATAAAACAGTAAAAAAATGATTTAGGCCCTTAATAAATTTTCCGGGTTTAAAAAGTCATTCTTCACGATTGAAACAATGAATTGCCCAATAGGAATCCAAGAATGAGTAAGCCTGCTGGATTATAGCATTTGAGAGAAGATATATAGATAGATATATATTTGACTGTTAAGAGATTATATTATTTGTTTAATTTTCCATGTAATCCTAACATCTGGTTACCTCATTGGTACCGAATATTTTTTTTTACCAGTCAAGGATATTTAAAACGAAGGTGTGGCTGATTCCTTAAGAGGAAATTATTTTAAAAGTGTATTACGGATAGTTCTTATAATTTTCAAGTTTTATGATGAACATAGGCTTTTTAAAAACATAACTCATATGGTGGACGTGATAAAGTCTGTAATATTGAAATTAAAAGAGGGCGTTGGTTAGTGCATGTTCAAAAATTGAGTCGCACCAAGATGTCCAAAAAACTGTTTTGTTGTGGTTTTATATACTCCAATATGTTTTTTATTTTAAAATTGGATAAGAGAACTGATAGATTTGCTTTCATATTTGTAGAGTTTTGTCCCCAGATTAAAGCCACGATCTCTTCTTTTAGTAGATTTCCCATAAGGGAAACCAGCTATTGAGGTCGTACTCATGACGCGAGTTTTGAAAAATTTCGTCAAATGTCCATCGATCCTACCCAGGAGATGACGAAAATGAGGTCCGTTCAAAATTATATATATATATATATATATATATATATATATATATATATGTCTATTAACGCTCTAGCGGTCGCAATTTTTGTTTGATCGTTACCAAACTCGACACTTAAACGATTTATGCAAAACGACCGATCAAGTTCGTTCATGGCAGAAATAGGACCAGTGGGAGGGGGGTTTAGAGGGGGATTTTCGAAAAATCGAGATATCTCCGTTACCATACGTCGGATCAAAAAATTGTATAGAACCAATCTTATTGTAAATTAAATTTACTATAAATATTGTTCTATACATTTATTCTCTATCATGAATATTAACCGAGATATTTGCATTTTTATTAATTGTGGGCCGATAACGGATGGCTAGTTTCCCGCCAAAAGCTAGTTCGGCCCTCTGCCGTAACTGTTTTGCTCTCGTATGGAGAGTATACGTAGTTTGTTTGGCTGTCAGGGGCAGCTATCAGATAGGAGTATTTCACTTAAAGGCATATAAAGTAAATATTTTAATCTGACTGCTGAAAACAGTCATAATTAAACTGGGTTGCGAGATACTGGGATTGCAGATAAGCTAACAATTATGGCGCAAAAAAATAAAGAAGAATTATGATATCAGTTTTAGGAACAGGAGGCTGCAATGCACTGACGGATGGCTGAGTCGCCCACCTTGTACACGTCGCTAGTGGTGCACATAGATTGCGCATCGACCTTTAGGATGAAGTTACAGACCGAATCTATATAGAGATTCTTTCAGGAGTGTAAGATATTCAGGCTCTGGGAGAGTCCTGCTTTATTCATGAGGAAAAATCAAAATGTCAGGCAGAATTTTCTTTTTGCGGTGTGTAATATGTTGCCTTTGATTTATCGTCTGTCGAACTCTTCCATTGTCCTGTAGCCAGTCTACTGGTACTTTATGTGACATTCCAACATGCAATTGTAATGGATAACTTTAACCTTTTTACTATAGTTGAAACTAAAAGAATAATATAAATATATTATTCAAATGAATTAACATAACTTAATTTTGTTGGAGATTGAAGAGTGGCGGAAATGGAAAAATATTTTTTTGAGTAATAGTTTCATAGTTCAAAATTGTGGTGAGTCTGATGACATCCACAGTCGTACATACGACATAATGTTTACAGGTATCAATTACTCGGGAGTGTAAAGTCCTTTGGGATACCCAACGAACTTATTGAAACCCAAGTTGGTGTCGCACAAGAGGAAACACTACCACCGTTACTGCTGAAGCTCGCAAGTGGCACTTCAGAACTCCAGAAGACAAACTCTGGCATCACCGTACACAGCAGGGTCTTAGTGAGTGCTGATGATGATTGATCATGGTAAGAAATATCGCTGGATTGGATGATCCTCTAGAAGAGTATACGCGAATAACCGCGAAAACTAGATCTTAAAATAATTACGGGGTATACTAAATGTATGGTAACCTCCTGGAAATGATAGATTGATAAACCTATCTAATGGGCTAGTTCCCATTTTCTATTTCCAAGAAGAGGGATTTATTTTTCCGGTAGGCATTGTAGATCATATAGATTTTAGCCTCCCCAATTGAGTCTTGAGTGATTCGTGATTATAGTTTTAAGTAGACAGTAAACCCCCCGTTTACCAAGTAGGACCAGGAATGATTTTCCTCCAGGAAAATAATGGTACTCAATATATCCATGGGAGATCAGAGGTCAATTCACCAGGCGTCTGCCTCCCTCTGGACAGTTATAATGGTTAGCCATCCCGATGGGCTTTCAGAGGTATACATTCGCTACACTCCCGCTAACCCATGTGCCGCGACATTAGTGCACTCCAGTACCTAACTTCTGAACTAATGTTCTCCCTTGGAAGGGATCGGACAAGCACCTATTTTTTACCTTCAGCTTACTGGGGTAACTAGTAGACGTACCCACTCCTTTATCCGCACGGCAACCAGAGCCCCCATGGGATTGTGACTGAGTGTATGAGTTAGGAGGCAGATCTAAATGCTACAATGGCCACAAGAAGGAGATGTTTCTTTGCACAGCAAAAGTTTTTCCTGATTCAGAAACTCTCCCGGAAAGCAAAAGAGTAAATTCACAAGTCGGTAATCTGACCAACAGCATAACAGGGAAGTAAAACTTGAACCCATCAATGAAAAGGTATATCTTGTTGTGGAAGCGGTTAGCCCTGAGAAAGGTATTCATGTTGTAGCCATCAGAATTGATGCTTTTTCGTTCTAGATGATGAATAGTTCTGTTGTCTTTTCACAGTTCGACAATCCCTTCATTTTCTTACTATCATGTTAGGATTGGCATTCTAGCCTTAGATAACAGGTGTCCCATTCTTAGCATCTTCCGGTAGGTTTCTCTCGATGTTCGTGACTAGCTCCTCTATAGGTATGTACGAAATTCGTCAAGACTGCTTTATCCTCTGCCTACTTGACAGATTGATAACTGTGGGTGGTTGAAAGGCTACTAATATTGTCGGGCTGTGGTTGTTTCATCTTCCTCTTGACTCCTCCAGTCGGTGGGCCAACTCAAGTGGTCCTCCCTAGCGCTCTGACTTATTCAGTGGGCGTCTCAGTTGGTGCGGTTCTTCACCCCATTAGCTTTACTCTTTTCCTTCTTGGAAATCAAATTCATCTGGTTCATCGCTTTTAGTACCCGTTAAATGGGGGAAAATAGCTTTGCTTGTGCTCTGCTATCTGAAGGGTAAGATTAGACAAACTTTTGTCACAAATTAAAACATATTCTACTCAAAGTACAGTTTATTATCATTAAGATATTGGAAGTAGAAAGCTCCAGGCTTTAATGGTGCTATTCATACAAAACGTTACCACCTTCAGAAACACAAAAATAAATTTTGTAAAGTGTCAACAATGTGACTTTTAAGTTCTACTTATCATCGATAAACTTCCAAGATTATTTAGACGACACTCTGTTCATTCCTTCATGGAAATTTTAACATAAAGGGAAAGATACGTTTGATGTTGGAGATAACAACTACAGGAAGGTCAAACCAGCAACCAAATACTTGACTTGAATAACAGTTTCTCCTAACGACATAATCCACATTCTAGTATATAGGATTAAATTAGATGATTCTTGAAGGTGGCCATACTTTTGTAGCACCACCTTACTGCACTTGTAAAAACCGTTGATTAATGAAGTCTCACTGATAATATAGTGTTTCAAGACGTTCTAACATACGAGGTTCAAGACGTATATAAAATAACTACGGCAGTTATTATTCATTAGCTCAGTTACCCCTGAACTCGGTCTGGTGAGAAGTCGTATGACCATGTGCGCCGTTACCCCCTGAACACAATCTGGTGAAAAGTGGCATGGTCATGTGCTCCAATTCCCCCTGAACTCAGTCTGGTAGAAGTGGCATGGTCATGAGCTCCGTTTCCCCACGAAATCGGTCAGGTAGGAAGTGGAATGGTCATGAGCTCCAATTCCCTCTGAACTCAGTCTGGTAGAAGTGGCATGGTCATGAGCTCCAATACCATTGAACTCAGTCTGGTAGAAGTGGCATGGTCATGAGCTCCAATACCCCTGAACTCAAAATCTGGTAGAAGTGGAATGGTCATGAGCTCCGTTTCCCCACGAAATCGGTCTGGTAGGAAGTGGCTTGGTCATGAGCTATGGTTCTAAAATGCAGGGTCGAAGTGATATGACCGTGGCCAATCTTGTAGCAAAATTACATTTTGTGTGCTTTTCATAGATTTTAGTCTGGCACCCCTCAACATTGTCTGATACATATGCGCTATACAACTGCTCTCTTTGTGTTATCAAGAAATAATGTTTAACAATTTAATTTTGTTTTTGAGCATAATAATTGTTATAATTTAGGCGATGCCTCGAAAATATTTATGTTAAACTTGGTACTATTTACTCTTTTCTGGTACTTCTAAATAATTGTTTAAAGTCCCTTCGAAAAGGGAGGGATTGTAAAATAAGAGCAAAACAATACTTAGATTTGGTTGGCCTCTACAAAAGGTTTCTTATGAGGAAGGCCTAACAACAGAAGTGGCAGAAAATTTAACGTTTCAAATTCTCTCAAAAAGATTCATAACATAATTGAACTTGGATTAAAATCTTTTCTAGTCAACCATAATTGGGTCAATAGAGAGGGGAAAGATTTATTACTGATTCATTTCTACTGAAATAATTGGGTAATGAAAACTATATTTTATTTGTATGAGGATTGTACTCCGCATCTATTGGAGATTAGCATAAAAAATACAAAAGGACTTTTAATATATACGTATTACTTTTAAAATAAACCCTAATATGGAGGCGCTGGTTTTAAACGATGGAGCGGACAGTTGGATGTATATTTGTGCTTGACCTTTTGGCATTTTTCTTCAGAGCTGCAATAAACTAATGTTGTATATGAAATTTGTAAAAGCTGTATATCAATTGTTTTCTTTTTAATGATGAGTACCTCTGTAGCCGATACCCAACGGCTCTCTATGTCATTGAAACTAATAAATTTAATGCTTTAACTTTATTTCAGGAAATTGGGTCTATTTTCTTTGGTTAATTTGGATGCAGGGGAGACTAGGGTAAACCCGGGTAGTCGGGAGCAAACCGGGTACCTCTTCTCAGCCGTTGTGTGTACTACAGTCGGGCTGATAACGGAGGAACTACGATCCACCTTTGAAGAAGACCAGCGGCCGTCGTTCTTGTTTTGTGTCCGTGACAATAATTCAATTTTCGTGGAACCTGCCTATGATTTTGATGCAAAAGGTTTTTGATTGTACTGTGCTTCTATTTAAATTAGAATACAGGCATGTAGTTCCCTTAGTACAAGTTTTAATTACCTTTATTTTAGCATTAAGTAATTCTTTAGCGTTTGGTGTGCCCGAATGACGTAATGTTTTATTTAAACTTTTCGCACGGGGTAAAACCGGGTAGCAGCTATGCCACGATTCTCGAAACATGGAAAGTATAATTTTACCTAATTTTGTTTAATTATTTCACTGTAAAGACATATATAATGACAAACAATATGATAAATCGTGCAACTATGAATTTACTTTTTGAAATATATAATTGTTTTGAAATAACTGAAGAGATTAATGTTGTTAATTGTTTATAATTTTACTTTTTTTTTTTTGAATTTTTCCCAAAAGGGGGTTTGTTTTAATGCATCAAACAACATTTTTTCTTAACAAAAAAACATTAATTTGATGAAAAGTCTTTACATTTTTATTTTCCCATAAGAAAAACATATGTACCCGGTTTTACTCTAATAGTGGAGTAGAACCGGGCAAAATGACTTTTTACAAAAAAAGTATGGCAAAACTTCTTTAAAAATTTAGATTTTGTTTTTAAAAGTGTAGTTACGTTAACAAATATGTAGAATTTATTTCAACAAAACTTTACTTATTTGTGGTAAACATTATGTTTTCTGGATGCCTTCAAACCTTAGGTACCCGCTTTTACCCCACCTTCCCCTAGCTCTATTTTTATTATGTTGTACGTTATTTTGTTTCAGACAAATCTCAGTCAATAAGAAGAATAGGTTTTTGTACGAGATTCTGCTACACACTGACTCTCCCAATCTTGTGCAGTTTAAGTAGTTGGTACAAGCTTAAGTTTGTCTTTCACGAGTATGGGACAATTTCGAGGTTGTGTCCCCCAAAATATTTTGACACAATCAACCGCTTGAGTGGGGAGTGCGCTCTAAAGGCTCGGTTACCCCTCCTCGCCACCCCCTGGCTTCCGAGCATCCAGTTCTCGCCGAGGGGGGCGGCAGTCCTAGCCGAAGTCCAGTCAGGGCCGACCGCTCCCGAGCATAGCCGACGAGTGACGAACCATGGTGGGGGTAGTCTCCTAGCTCAGTCAACCCTCAGCCCTCAGCCAGTGAATAAGTGGTGAATGTGTCAAACCGGGGAGGATGCGTCCGATACGGTGGGGCCCACCAGCAAAGCTCTGAATGCAACTCAATTCGTTACCGTAAGTCTTCCTCTTTTTTATTTATTTTATAAATATATGTTTGTGTTTTAACCTGTGTTCCACACTTTAGATATTCTGACACATCAATTAAATAATTCATTTCAATTTATTTGAAATAATTTCAATTGGATTTGTTTCCTTGAAATTATGATTTATTGTGAAAAATTATATATATCAATGTTATACAATTTAAAATACTTAATTTAAATATAAAATAGTTCATTTCAGGTCTAATTTAAGCTACAAATATCAATGAAATAATTAAAAACATTTAGAAGATATTTATTTAACTCATAAAATGAAAACTTTGAATACATAAAAAATAATTTCAAAAATGTTTAAATTGTACATTATGTTGTATAACATTATTAAGAGTCATAATTAGAAATGTAAAGTTTTTTTCATAAGTTGTCATCAAAGAACAACCAAATTAAAGGGGAAATTCTTCTTTTTGTACCTTTTAAAAAGCGTTAAAAGCGTCCACATTTGTCTTGATTACGATATATCAATTAGGTATTGATACAGCATACAACCACATATTATAAATAATATTTTTCTTGTTAAAAATGAATAAATAAATATATATATTAATAAATATGAGTACTTAAAAAATAAACTGTATTACTTCTGAAGATTCTGTCAGGTGAAAATGAAAGTTCATTTCTATTAAACTCTTCAGTTGTAGGAAGTCAAAATGAGAGATTTGAACGGCCTAGGCTCGCGCTCTTATCTACATCAGTT
This sequence comes from Riptortus pedestris, assembly GCA_019009955.1. Taxonomy (NCBI): domain Eukaryota; kingdom Metazoa; phylum Arthropoda; class Insecta; order Hemiptera; family Alydidae; genus Riptortus; species Riptortus pedestris. The sequence goes on along the minus strand of CM032232.1, from coordinate 43,294,895 downwards.
TATAATTAGATATGTACATTTCTATAATAGTAATTTTTGTAATAATAGTGGTGTTGTTTTAAATAATTTTGTGACTAAATCATTTTTATTTTAGATCTAAGTTTAAATCAATAAAAATAAGTAAATTAAAGCATAATACAATGAAGGATAAATGCAATAGTTAGCAAATATTTCCCCCAATAGTTTTGAAAAGCTAATAAATAATCTAGTTTTAAAGAGGATATTGTATGTACAATGATGGGATTTTATATATTATTTATTCGTAAAATAAAAATTTATGAGGAATAAAAAATTAAAGGGTTCACATTTCTTACATTCTTAGGGGCGATTGAGAACTAAATTATTTTTCATTTCCAAGTGACTTAGGTTTAGAACACATTCCAATTAAGCACTCTGCTTCTTTTGGAAGTATTTGTATGATCACATTTTAGTATTTACTGAGCAAACAATAATAATGTCTTACTACATAATGAAACTACAGGTCGTCTCAGAAGAAATGAATTTTCGAAGTATTATTGTATTTTATTGATTTTTTTTTTTTATGCAATAATAGTTCAAATGTTCAAAATATTTTTATGTTGTATTATAATTATCATTCTTATTTCTTGTTCACTTACTTCTTGTTCTTATGACTTTTTGTTCACCGTCTAACTTTATCCAATTTATGTTGTATTTCATATAATTCTTGATGTAAGATGAAAATCTGCTTTTAAAACTGATTTAGCTTATCAGTTTTAAAAGCAGATTTTCATGCAGCTAATAAAATAAAGCAAAAAAAAAATAAGATAAATAAATCTTTAAGCCACGTGAAATGAGCTGAAAAATGAGTTGTAAGTGCAATTTTTTTTTTCCATGATAAATTTATTAAAAGTAATAATTTTGTCAAGTCAAAATTATTATAGTTTCCAGTTGTCTTAATTTGTGGATGAAATTTAGAGGTGTAGGATTTGACAGCTCTTGAAGATTGGGCTTTCAAAATATCAAACTAACAGACTACGTTACATTGGGAGTCAATGAGCTCCAAATGGTTATTCTATATTTGAGGTGTCATTAATATTAGATATCAAGCTATCAGCTCCAGTAGCTGTGTTACCTCTATACCAATATTTCATCGGCTTCCGACTAACTTCTTCAGGTTTTTCTTCATTGTCGCTTTAACTGCTTGTCAAGGGTGCGGCATGAAATTGAAGCAAGAAATCAAGAAAGAAGAACAAGACTCCTTATTATTTATACATTAGTAACATACAGCCACTGGAGGAGTTGGAACTGCACTTTTTAGTGACAACTCCAATGTGGAACTTCAAAAAATTAATTTGATCAAAAAAGAGCCAAATAATATTTTCTAAAAATTATTTTAAAAATTAAAATTTCACGATTGTATATTTTTAAAATAAAAATCTCTTTAATGATCGTAAGAAATCAAAACAGTTTTTCATATACTGCCCCCAAAAGATTTTTGTTGGAAGTCTCAAGAATTAGTTAATGTCCACGGCTGGTTTCTGAAACAAGGAGCTCTCATTAATTATTACTGTTTAGGCATTTAAATTTATTTAAATGTATTCAGCTCGTTTGTAATAATCTATAATGTTAATGACTAGTTGAGATATCCGCGAACGATACAGTTTTCGTCTTCCAGGTGATCACACGTTAATTAATTTTAAGAAGAAGTTACATTTTTTTTCTTATTCTGCAGCTCTATATTTCGATTCATATTATGCTCCTTTATATCCATCACCAGATTTTATGTATTTATTTCGAATATGACTTTTATACAAATTAACATTTGTATATAAATTCGCCTATTGCCAACATGATTTAGTTTTTAAAAGTTATACTCTTGTGATCAATAATCATAGGCAGAATTAATATATTGTATATAATAAAATATTACATGACAAATAAAATACATTAAAGAAATCAAAAAAGAAGTACACTGCTCATAAGTATACTACAAAATTAAATATTCAATAAAAAGTGTATAAATGTTTAAAGCTATTATTACTCGGCAATAATTGAAAACGAAACCCGTCTACTTGAAAATCTCTTAATTTTCGAATTACTTCCCCTTTACACTTTTTGGCTGCTTGTATATAGCAAATTGTAATTTATTTGGTAGTTTATTATTATTAATATTATTATTTTTAAATAATGATATTTAAAGAGCTCCCGATTGCAGAAGGCATGTTCATATATAGGCGTGCATTCATATAGGCGTGTTCAGACTGCAATTCTTCAGTTTCCCACTATTTCTGATCATACCTCTTTCCTTGCTGATTTTTCACTTTCTTGTGTCTGTAAGAATATTGCTGTCTACTGTTTCCTGGGATACGCTGTTTTTATTCAGTTGAAATTGATGTATTATCGAAAGTGCTCTCATTCTACTTTTCAGTTGCCAATTTTCTTTATAAAAACCTTATTTTCTGATACCTCTGGAATCGGATATAAAAGGTTAGTTCCACCACTGACATTCATAGTCAGAAGGTACTCACCATTCGTTTATTATTCAGTAACCGCTATTTCTCAACACTAAAATTGGCCTAAATCTTGAAGGTTACATTATGTCAAAAAAATTTCATTTTCTCTAAGTAACCCCCTTCACTTGTTTTCAGTAACTATATATTGTAATAAACTTTTTCGTCGATTTGTTTTTTTTATTTCTGAAGCCTTCTAGTTATAATATCTTGCTGTACAAAAGTCATTAATTTTTAATCTATGATCTTGATTAATTATAATTGACTTACTATCTAGCGGCAATTTTGAGGCATTTTTATGAACACAATTCCTAGCAATATATTTTTTAATGTCCCAAGTTTGTTATTTTTGTAGCAATTTTGTCGAATTTAAATATTGGTAAATAATTTATTAGCGTCCACTTTTTGCAACTAAGGCTAATTGGGACGGGTTATCTATAGGTTACCACCGTTTTCTAGTCAAGGTGGGTGTAAGGATTTTATTTAATAAATTCCATCACTAATTAAATATTGTTGCTCCATGCTATCTATAACTGAAAATGGAAACACATCATTCCATAACTATATAAACGAAATGCATTCCTCTGTCTGTCTGTCTGTCTCTCTCTCTCTCTCTCTCTCTCTCTCTCTCTCTCTCTCTCTCTCTCTCTCTCTCTCTCTCACACACACACACACACACACACACGCACATATATATATATATATGTACATGTACATACCTACACTGCTATAATTGATGAAATGAGTATCCATATGTGAAAAGGTAGTGTATTTCTTTAAGGAAATTCTTCTTGTCTTGTTGTTGAAAATCATAATTTAAAATATAAATATGAATTATGTTCATAAAGATCGAAGAAATCGCCGCTAGATACAAATAAGTCATTTATTACATTATAAGTATAATTTTAATTGCATGCACATTTGGCGTAATTAATCTATTAGACACTTCTTGTCTTTTGAGGAGCCTTTAAACATTTAAGAAATAACCATTTAAAAGAAATGATTTCGGCCTGAGGGCGTGCCCTTCAATAAACTTGTTTCCATAATGTAACCAGTTATTTTTTATGTAATTTAGTGTTTATGTCTTCTGAATGAAATGTCTGTAATTTTTCATGATTCTATTACGTAACGAGCGACCAAAAACCAAATTCTGACACCTAATTAATATTTTCATATTCACCTTAATTTCAAAATGCATCAATCAAATCCAACAGCTCCGATTTTAACAGAACCATTTATTTTTTATGTTTTTAATTCGTTGCTTTAATTAATTTTTTTTCTTTCAGTGCTTTTTTAATTTGATTTCATTTTTTAAAATCCCACTCAGTCCTTATGATTCCGAAAACGTGTTGTGAGATAAATTTTTTATTTTAGGTTATTTTTCTTATTATATAAAATTGGCTTTGTGCAGGTTCATCGTCTTTGCAATACTAACTAAATAAACACTCTGAAATTGGGTTTAGAAATCACGTTTGAACTTTAGCCATTTTTATTGCACCATCAATTTCTTTTGCACTAAAATGATCAATGTTTCTCTCCAAGTAGATGTGGTTAACAATGTTACATAAAAACAAATTGTACTGGATTAATATGAATTACTCATTTAGCCCAAAGACGTATATATATACAAACATACATATATACATATATATATATATATATATATATATATATATATATCTGTTTTAAATGTAAACTCTTAGTAATAGTAGGTATTAACTGCAAATTAATGAAATGAATATAATAAAAAAAACCTTTATGTGATAATTCATAAATTGTGTAAATAATAATATAGTTATTTATTATACAAGTGACGAAAGTAGATCATTTTACAACTCGAGTGAAACGTTACCCATGGTAATTTCACGAGAGTTGTAAATTCTACTTTCGTCACGAGTGTAATATTAATTTTTTCCTGTAATCGTGTAATACATGATCAGATCTAACCAGAATACGAACAAAATTAGGATGTTGTGAAGATTATGGTATGTTGTTGGTAGGTTATAAGCATGGTTGTGAAAGGTTATTAGCATAGTTATAAAACAACTAGTGATGATTGTGAAGTAGTGCAGTTATAAACAAGTGCAGGTTATAAACAAGGAAGGTAATTATTATTATATTTAAATTTTAAAATATATTGATTATTTCCACCAATAATTCATTCACATTTCAATTTATTTTGTTAAAATAAATTCTTACAATGTTAAGAAACATTTAAAAGCATTTAATTTCCAACTTCAAATTATTTTTTAATTTATACTTATTACTAATTAAGAAGGCAATTCACTTTCTTCACTTGTGAAGAAAGTGATTACTTTCTTCACTCTATTCCAAAATGTTTCACTTTCTTCACTCATTTCAGTTTAGTAATGTTACCATTATTCAACGATTACAGAAAAAAATATTTTTTTTCTAAAAATAAAATGAAATTCTAATAAATAAAATGATCTACTTTCGTCACTTGTATAATAAATAACTATTTTGGTTTATTTTTTAATTATTAAAATATATAGTTTTGCGAGTACATTTTTTTTTATGACACTTGAACAGTTTATAATACTTCGTGAAGCTTAACACAATTTCCTGCACCATCTTGCGAGTGCACTATTAAACGACTTGGTTTAATGATTGGAAGGCTGTAAAATTAAAACGTGCATTCTTTAATCGACATGGTTCATTATTAAACTTAAGTTATACTGAGTGACCTTGTCCATTGCTCCTTCAATAAAATGACAATGTACATGATCTATTTGTGTATGAATAGGGGACTCCCTTGATGATTCTCCTGCACGAGATTCTATAATTTACACTAAACATTATTCACTCTGTACTGGCATATTAACACATTTAATTACTTGAGTGCATACAGTCGTAAAAAAATGATTAAAAAATTGGTTAGATATATATTTTAAGTAATTTTAATTAACGTTCACTTTGAGGAACTAAAGATATCCCGACCGAGACCTACACAAGCAGGACTTTTTTTAGGAAAGCCGTAACTTAATATTTGAATTGTAAAATTGACTTTCTTCATTATTTATTTATAAATTATTTTTTAACTACTGTAAAAAAGAAGTCAGTAATTAATATTGAAGATTTTTACTAGTTATACTGACCTTTAAACTAGGAGTGCCGGGTTTGAGTCGTAGGGTTGAAACTAAATCTTTTCTGGCAAAACGGCTTTCCGAGCGTCTTGGTTAGACTTTGCTTAGTGACCACTCAGCATAGTTTGTGTTAATTCATGAATAAAGAAGTTGCAAAGTTTTTTATCATTTACTCATCAACAAACTCATATGAACCAATCCGTTAATGCAAAGTAGGGACAAAGATCTTAATTTATAGCAGACTTAAATTTACTAAAATCAACTTATATATATATATGTATATATATACACATATTATTTTTAAGATGCATGATTATATTTCTTTCTTTTGAGTGGAACTACTTCCTCCAATCATTTATTAAATGAGCTAATCAGATACAGCTAACAAAATAAATAAATAAATACGAAATAATTAATGTATCTGAGCACTATAAGGGCTTTATCGAAAATAATTTATGATATGTTTTATATATATATAAAATTCTACTGAACGTGTGTATGTCACTGAACTCCTCCTAAACGGCTGGACCAATTTGAATGAATTTTTTCGTATGCGTTTGGGTGACGCCCTGGATGGTTTAGATTCTCAAATCAGCCCGGCAGATGGAGCAGGAGTGGGGGTCGTAAGGATGCCTAAAATTAAAAATAGCGATATTTCCTTTCCTATTGATTTTTCGGCAGATATGCACTAGTTTAAAGTTGTTTATTTTGTTATTTAGAGTAACTTTTGTTATATTCACTTTTGTCGTATAACAAAGTATAAACGAGATATACACTAAAAAATTAAAGTGAGAGCCAACAATTTTATTGGGCACTAACGATTGAACCGAACTTAACAAAACTCTATATGTAAATTAGTATTAATTCTTCCATGATTATAAGCTATATTAATTTTTTTAGGTTCGAACGGGAGTGGGGGTTATAAGGGAGGCCTGAATAAAATATTAGCGATATTTCATTTTCTATTTGTTTTTAGGCAAACGTGCACATACCTAACAAAAGTTTTTGTTTGTGTTATTAAAAGTAAATTTTGTTTTAAATATAATATTATTAAATTTAATATTCTAATCGCTTGAAATATCATGCAGGACAACGCCTCTCGGGTCCGCTAGTATATATATATATATATATATATATATATATATATGTGTGTGTGTGTGTGTTTGTGTGTGTGTCTAATGTTATCAGTTCTGAGAAAATGCGCACTGGGTAAATCTCCTTTGCCTCTGTAGCTCCTCTTTTACTTAAATTGCACGTATGAGTTATTATTCATGAACATGAATTATTTTCGACAATGCTCCTATTGTGCTCAGATAAGTTTAATACTTCCTGTTTATTTATTTATCTTTTCTGATTGGCTAATTTAATAATAGATTGGAGGAAGTGGAAAGAAAGAGATATAATCGTGCCACTTAAAAATAACAAGTTCCCCAGTCCTGCGATATTCCTTCGCAACTGTTTAAATATTCAGGGGGTTGAAATTATAAATGAGGTATACCTATCAGGTGATACGAGGCGATTCAGCTCAAGGGAAAAGTCCAGCAAAATAGTGAGAGACACTTAATGTTCCAATTCATAAAAATGGAAAAGTCCCAAAGGCCGTAGGATTCGGTTTGTGGCTTTTCATTGGAGTTGAAAGGCTCATGAGAGAATACCAGAGTGATTTTCGTCCGGGAAACTAGCGTCAAATCACTATTATCATTGTAGGCGGGCATTAGAAATAAAAATCTGTCATGCAGGAGCTGCGTAACCTAAGCAGATTTCCCACGTAGTGTAACGACTCGCATACGACGACATTTCTCCTTTGGTAAGAACTCGGCATTAAGAAGGTTTAAAACTAAAGATTTGGAATATTCAGTGATATATTAGTTTGAAGTAAAAGTCTTAGAAGTGTTTGAGAATATATCTCATAGTAAAAAAAAAAAAAAAAAAAAACGAAAACTATATTCCTTATTTAAGCCTCGTAGTGTTCCATGACATATGAGTCATCCCTTATTTGAGATGAGTATTAGTGAGGGTTTGCAAAATGTGTCTCCGTTAATGTTCGAAATACAGAAATACATGTATAGAACATATTGAATACGAAATTATTTCCTTTAAATTTTTCAATCCTTCTTATAATAACGGACATAGATCGAAACTCCCCCTTCCAGGTCCCTCTTCCCCTGGTACAATTCCGCCCATTGACGGACTTGATCTTTACCTTTTCATCAAACGTTTGGCTTAGTCAAAGAACTTTAGTGACTGCTAGAGCGTTAAAAGAAACACACACACACACACACACACACACACACACACACATATAAAAATTTGAACTGACCTCATTTTTAGCAGATTTCCCTTAAGGGAAATCAGCTGTTGTATCAAAGGTTGTACTCATGACGGAATTTTCGAAATTTTTCTTCAAATGTCCATCGATCCTACCAAGTAGATTACGAAAATGAAGTCCGTTCAAAACTGTGAATATAAATATATATATAAATATCTGTTACCGCTCTAGCTTTCGCAATTTTAGTTTTATCGGTACCAAACTCGATATTTAGTCGTTTTATGTAAAAAGAAAGATCAAGTTCGTTAACGGCTGAAATCGGACCAGTGGAAGGGGGGGGGGTTAGAGGGGAGGATTTTCGAAAATTCGAAATATCTCCGTTACTATACGTCGGATCGAAAAATTGTACAGAATCAATCTTATTGCAAATTAAATTTACTATAAATATTGTTATATACATTTATTTTCTATCTTGAATATTAACCGAGATATTTGCATTTTTCTGGTCTATGGTCAGGTATAGTTCGGATTAGATCGGCCATTTCCGCCAGTACTCGGCTCAGGTGTAAGCTTCTTCTAACCTTACCTTACCTTCGTTAATTTGTGAGATTTATGTAAATACTTCTGTTCATCCCCTCCCCCCTTCTTTAGTTCTTGGACTACTAAAATTTGAGTTATTAAAATATAAATTATTCTTACAATTCAGAAGCCGTTTCAGTTGAGAATTTATTTTAATTAACTGAAAGATTTCTCATTACCGTTTGTATTTAATCAAGGTGGTGTTGCGTTACCAGTATGCAGATTTCTCTATTGTAAAACTTCCCGTGGGAAATCTGCTTAGTTTACGCAGCCCCTGCGTGACGGACTTTTTTTATCATCTCCTGGGTAGAACCTATAGGCCTTTGGAGACATTTTTCGGAAATGGTCTAATGAGTACAACCCCAGCAATAGCAGATTTCCTCAAGAGAAATCTTCTAAAAATATAAAGAACGACGTTAATTATATATATATATATATATATATATATATATATATATATATATATATACATATATAGATCAAGATTGAAGTGCATTAGTATATTTAAAATATTTGTTACGTTACATATATGAATTTGTACAGAGCTCATTTCAGTCATGATGTACATATGGTTATTGGAGATTTGAAGGAAGTTTTCAGAAATCATATTATTAATACATTCTCAATAGTTGATTTCCGGAAACGAAAATATGTTAAAATTGGATGAATATTATGATGTTATGCTATGACCTCCATGACATGGTTGTGGCTGCTGGACAGGTTATAAATTATAAGGGGGAATTCAGCCCTTTAACTGCTTCGTTCACTAAAGACGGAATATCTTTGGAGTAACCTAGGCAGGGAGACCTAAGAGCAGTTATCTTTACAAAAATATTGATTCTCGGGCATTATCCGTGTCTTCATATTTTTGTCGAAGTTTCGCTAGACATACATTTAACTTCCTCAAGTCTTTCTTCGAGGCTGAAGAGTTCAGTTGTGCATTAATGTCATATCCGGAGCCCTGTTCCATCAATGTGCCTTCGGATACTTTTCATACACTCCGTTTCTTTACGATTTCGTCTTCCTCCGGTAAAAATTTAAGACGCCGTCAATATCTTTAATTGTTATAATTACAGAATACGAGTATATCCGTTTTCTTGTTTAAACTTGCTGCATTCAAAAGAATTAAAATCAATCCAGTGGTACCTTACTTGCTAACCGGATCACATAGCGTATGCTTATGTGTTATTCATCACAAGAAAAATGAAACTTGGCGGGCCTAAACCAATGCTGTAGAAGTCAACAGACAGATTATAATATATTATAGTTATATTACAATTAGATTCGGGTAATTAAGCTAAATGTACTGAAAATGATCAATCAGAGTCCAGTTGAGGAAATAATCCTACTTTCAGGGAGGCAACAAGGTAGTTCGCAAATTTGGAGAAATTCTTTTCATTATCGTGGGGAACTGGAATTCTTGTTATGACTAAACACTAAGAAATGAAATTGTACAACTTTTAACTTATGTAGTTGACATATTATTTGACGACAATTGAATTATTTAAATTATACTTTTATTAATTATTTCCATTGTATTTCATAAATGTTTTATTTCGTAATACTTTCTTTTTTTTAAAAAAAATTATAATATTGAATTGAATTATATATGTATTAGTAATGTGTATATATATATATATATATATATATATATATATATATATATATATATATATATATATATATATATATATATATATATATATATATATATACTAGCTCAGATACCCGGCTTCGCTCGGGAATTCATTTGAGGCTGAATGGTGATGGTATATTTTTGGCAAGGCTTTACATTGCACAATATTTTGACATTTACCCGTTCCAGTGTTTAGGGTTAATACCCGTTGTTGGCATTTGTTAATAATAAAATTATTTTTTTATGTAAGACTTCACTGTTCTGCATATTGTCATATTTCCCGTCTCCTGTGCATTATGCATAAATTTGAATTATTAAGGAGAAAATATTGACATATATTTGAATTAATTTTTTCAGGTGATGTACCTGGTAGTTCATATTGAAAAGAAGTGTTGAGCAAATTTCTCTAAATAACAAAATAAACAACTTTTGTTATGTGCATATTTGCCGAAACCCCAATAGGAAATCATTATTATTAATTTCAGGCCTCCCTTATAACCCCCACTCCTGCCCGTCCCTAGAAATGTTAGTATGGCTTATTATAAGGAAGGCGTTAGTGCTAATACACATACTGATTGTTTTATTTAGTTCGGTTGAGTCTTTTGTGCCAAATAAAATTATTGTCTCCCGCTATAATTTTTAGTGTATAACGCCTTTATACTTCGGTATACGATGATAGTGTATATAAAAAAAAAAATTCTCTAAATAACAAAATAAACAACTTTTGTTATTTGCATATTTGCCGAAAATGCAATAGGAAACGAAATATCACTATTATTAATTTCATGCCTTCCTTATAACCCCCACTCCTGCCCGTCCCTAGAAATGTTAGTATACCATATTATAATGAAGGCGTTATTACTAATTCACATACCGAGTTTGGTTTAATTCGGTTGAGTCTTTAGTGCCAAATAAAATTGTGGACTCCCGCTTTAGTTTATAGCATATAACTCATGTATGCTTCCGTATACGGCAAAAGTGCATATTACAAAAGTTACTCTAAATAACAAAATAAACAACTTTTGTTATGTGCATAATGCTTTAAAAGCAATAGGAAACGAAATATCGCTATTTTTAATTTCAGGCCTCCCTTATAACCCCCACTCCTGCCCGTCCCTAGAAATGTTAGTATGGCTTATTATAAGTAAATCGTTAGTATTAATTCACATAGCGAGTTTGTTTTAGTTCGGTTGAGTCTTTTATGCCAAATAAAATTGTGGACTCCCGCTATAGTGTTTAGCGTATAACTCATTTATACTTCCGTATACGGCAAAAGTGCATATAACAAAAGTTACTCTAAATTACAAAATAAACAACTTTTGTTATGGGCATATTTGCTGAAAAAGCAATAGAAAACGAAATATCGCTATTTTTAATTTCAGGCCTCCCTTATAACCCCCACTCCTGTTCGTCTTAGAGAATATTAATATAGCCTAAAGTCTAAGCTGGGCTAGTAGTAATATACATACCAAGTTTCATAAAATTCGGTTCAGCCGTTTATGCGTGAAAAGGTAACAAACAAACAAACAAATAAACAAACAAACAAACAAACAAACAAACAAACAGACACCAAAGAAACAAAATGCAGTTATGGTGTCTATGACATGTGAAACGAAAAGTTATCGTGAAATTTCGCGAAAAAAATCAATGTACAGACAGAGGTTACAATTTTATATATATATATAGATATATATATATATATATAGAGAGAGAGAGAGAGAGAGAGAGAGAGAGAGAGAGAGAGTGAGAGAGATAGACAGGTAGACAGGTCAAGGCAGGCTCCCGCTTCAATACGTAACTGTTTTTCTCCTACTCTTCACATGAGAATTTTGTTTTTTTGGAGTCTTTTCAAGTCAAATTGGTTTTTGAAATGCATGAAAGACGCAGCTGAGCGTCAATTCTCGTGCCTTTATTGTGCTGATTCGAACCACCTGTGAGTTCAATTATCCGTACAAACAAATAAGACGGATCTTAACTCCCTTCACCCCATTGCCGTCCAGTCCGGGAATTTTGTTGTTGTGGCTCGCTGCCAACCTCTGCCGGAGCTTGGAGTATGACTGTAGCTGCTTCACAGTAATATCCTCATAGAGAAAAAAAATGAAGAAGGCTTTCATCAACAGGTAAATTATTCTCCAACACGGACTTCAATCATTGTTGAGACAGTTAAAGTGTTTAACACACGGTTTGCTTTTGCATTGAGAGTTTAAATCAACCGACGCTCAGAGTTTAATTTAAATCAAATAACATAATTCGTAATGGATTATCTTAAAAGAAGATGTAAACTACTGTTTGATGAAAAGCACGACTAAATCAATATTAAGGTAAAAAACATCCCGTGAAGGCGCAATTGATCTGTGTAAACTTCCCACGTTGCTGGAATGTCGCAGAGATGAAGTCATCACAAATTATATAAATATTTTCCCTATTAATAAGAACATTTCTTAAATAATACTTCATTTGCAAACGGACACGAGATGTTGTGATGTAATATCTAGAATTATATTTTGTTTGTCGTTTTTAGCAGATTTCTCTTAAAGTCAACTATTGACTCGATTTTCGAGAACTTTCCTCAAATGTCCTACCTAGGACGATATAAAAAATATATATAAGGTGGGAATTTTGAAAATTCTAAATATCTCCGTTAATATATGTCTGATCGAAAAAGTGTATAGTACAAATCTTATTGAAAATTAAATGTTCTACAAATATCGTTTTTTCCTTTATAGATTAATAACCGAAATATTTGTAGTTTTTATTATTATTATTTATTATCTTTCACTTTTTGCTACTATGGCTTAATGGGACGGGTCATTTACAGGTTACCGCCCTTTTTTTTTAGCCAGGGTTGGACTAAAGAATTTGTTTAATGAGTTTGCCTCTAAATAAATTCCTATTGCCTAGGGGGGAATCGAACTCGCCACTCAAAGTTTATCATGTGAGATTAAAGGCAACGTTTTAGCTCACATGGCTAACCTGAGCCCCTTGCAGTTTTTAGTTTTTGTCTTTTTGTAAACCCCCACTTTTATTCATGTCATATTAACAATAAGCTGTCATGGAACACTTCATTAGAAGCATAAGTACCAAATAATGTTCTCATTGAACTTTTACTTTTTGAGTTAAATGCAAATTCGTGGCTCACACTGGAAATATGCTTAGTTGACGAAGTGCCTGAGTGACGGACTTTTAAATATTTTTCTTAAATCAAATACGTGCAAAATGAAGTCCAAATATGAGTTTATGAAAGAAACTTTATTACATCTAACAAGGTAATATTTTTAGATAGAAGATGATGAAAGAAGTAAACATTTTGCAGGAAGTTCCATGTTTGCTGACGGTTAAAAATAAAAAAAAGATACAAATAACTAAAACATTTTTGGAACAACAGTTGTAGGATATGACAAGACTTGTAGTAGACTTTCAATGAGTCACGTAATTTTGGAGGTTTCGATCATTTTTGACAGCTCCTACTGAGCCCCAGACACTGGATTTCAGCCATTAAAGGTTATGATAATTAATAACTTCTAGATATCCAGTTTGGTAACAATCAAGCAAGAATTCCTACTTCCAGAGAGATAAAAATTAAAATTTTATATTTGAATAAATGTGTCGAAAATTTCATGAGTATAGTCTCAATAGCTGCTTTTTCTTGATGAAAGTCCACTGAAGATAAGTAAGTATTGATTTACATACAATATATAGGTACACTCATGGTTTGAATAAAAATGACTTGTCCCTTTTTCACATATTGCTCTAAAAGATAATAATGTATTTTAGAAAGTGTTAAGAGTGGTTTTTTACAAGTAGGGAGCAAGAATACGTCTCAAATTTGAAAAGAAAAATTTTAATTGTTTAAATTACTATAATAAACAAATAAAAACCAGCCATTGCTAACAAATTCTCAGTTCCAAAATATTTCTATGTACTCTTAATATTTTTATTTCCAATGCTTCTTATATTTATATAAAAATATTATATTAGTTTATTTTTATTTTATTTCTAATTCTTCTTTCTTATCGTATATCACATGGTAAACCTAGAGTGGCGAGTTCAATTTCTGCCAGGGCAACAAGGAATTGATTTAGTGACGAACTCATTAACTCATAGTCCCACCCTGGCTAGAAATGGGTCGTAACCTGTAGATAACCCGTCCCAATTAGCCATAGTAGCAGAAAGTAGGTGTTAATAAACAATAATAATCTTATAGTATAAATGAGATATTCCGTTTTTTCGGAAAAAAAAAAAAAATGATCTCATAGAAGATCTTTCCACATAAAGAAAGGGTAGTAGATAGTAGGATCATGTTAGTTGAGAGTGATATATTTAAAAGAGCAAAGGTTTAATTTCAAATTTATCTTGTTTAAACATTTATTCATATTTACAAATCATTTTATATATATATATATATATATATATATATATATATATATATATATATATAATATAAGATTTGCACAAATTAAAACATCGCTTGGAGTTCCTAAGAAGAGGTCCTTTGGTTGAATGTTCTGGGGTTAATTATGGATAGACAAATAGTACTTTCAGCAAAAAAAACAAAAAAAAAAAAAAAAACTATATACTTTTGTCTTGTTCCTTACTGCAGCATTAACACTTTCGCTGCCAAAGGGGTAGAACCATTTATCCCATTATCTACTTTTTGTACCATAAATTTTCCAAGTATATTTGATTGCCTCTTTTCGACTCGCGTACAGATTGATTTTCTCCATTAATAAGACGGAGGATTCTCGCGGCGGCTCCCCTTCAATAACTCTCCCTGTCAGACATTAATAAATTCTTGCACCATTCCCATTTTGGAATGCTTAATTTCATCATTTTATGAAGCCTTTGGCGATCAATAAACTGTTGTAAAGTGTTGAGCCAGTTCAATATATTTGATCAGGCGGTTTGAATCCAAACACCTAAGCCTTTGCATAGATTTCAATAAAACATAAATACCTTTAAATAATACACAAAAGAGATATAATGCTTTTATTATAAACCCAACTTTAATGTATTGAAGGTTTTGTAATAATAAATTTTAATGTTTTCCGAAAAAAATTGAAGTATAACTAAAACTTTTATATATTTATCTTGACAATACATACAGGGCGTCCCAAGTTGCCGAGCCACCCCCCTTAAAACCACCAATTGTATTAATGCAAGGCTGAGACTTGGTGTGCCATAATAGTGGTCCCTTAAGAATCTTTTCACCCTATATTTGACCACGTTCTCCAGTTACCACAACTTTGGAATGCCATACTTTTTAAGAAGGATTCTAATAGATAATCGAATTTATGTTTATATCGGTGAATTTTTCCATTTGACTCATCCTTTTTTTCTGAAAAATGCAGAAATATTTATTTCAGAATCTTCAGATAGAAGGTGAGGAAAAAAGTACACATTTTACAAGACGTTTATGTTTACTAAAGGTTAAAAATGGAAAAAAAAATACAAATAACTATAACATTTGTGGAACAACAATTGTAGCATATGATAAGAAATGTTGTAGACTTTCAATGAGTCACATAACTAACGTAGGAGGTATTGGTCATTTTTGACCGCTTCTGCTGAACCCCAGATACTGATTTCAGATATTAAAGACTATGATAAATGAAACGTTTAAATAACCAGTTTGTTAATAATCAAATCTTCATTTCAGAATCGGCACGTTTTATTGAGAAATACTGCGACATAAAATTTGTAGCCAAAAAAAAATTTTGAAACATGAAAAGGGTTGGATTCTGAAATAAAAAAATCACGCAAAAGTATTCTTGAAGGAATCCAAAAAAATGTTTACTTCAAGAAACATCAACGTAACAAAAAACGTTCTTAGAATCAATTAATTTTAAACTAATTAAGTTGTAATTATTTGTAAAAGGAACACATTTTTCCAACTGCGTAGGTTAATGTAAAAAAATAGAAACGAATTTCTTCTTTGCCCTAAAATGCTTACAAATATTATGTTATTTTAATTTAAAAGGAATTTTCTATATGTTGAAAGTATAGAAACTTTACTTCGCTATTGTGAAAATCACGCCTGTTGTCACATCTCCAATTAAATAAATTAAATTAAAAATGTTACTTCAAATGAAAATCACCGGTCAAAAGCGTTTGGGTTTACTTAAGACTGAAAATTTAAAAATATATATAACTTCAGAATCAATAAAAAGGATCAATCTTGTCCTCTACTAGTGTTTTAATTTTTTCAATGTGCACGTTCAGAATCGTCAGTGCCTGATTAGAGTAAGTGTAGCCTGGACCAAAAAGAGGGGAATCGCCAGGCGGTTTTTACTTTATCCGGGAAAAATAAATAGCTTCGTTCGGAGTTAGAGAAAACTACATAGGAAAGAAATTGTAGAATTTTAAATCTGATTGCTCATATAACATTTTTCAATCCAACTCATAACGGAATATGTGGAATTTTTAATTTTACTCTTTTTCTATACCCCACTTCCTGGTCTGACCTTAGCCATTAATGCGCTTGGCCAGACAATAAATACAATTCTTCCCAGTAATATATGAAAGAAATAGCTCTATATAATAAAATGAATTGGAGGGCGTTTTTTAACTTCATAAAATTTATGTAGTCGAAATTCTAATTGGGCTATTGCTAATTCAGTTCAGCCGATTAGGTGTGAAGGGAGAAAAAACAATCAGAATTCATAACCTAATATTATACAAATAATGTCAATGCTTCATTAAACAAAAAGGGCACGCTTTTGTATATAGTTTAGTAAATAGTTTTTCAAGCTAGTGTCTGAGACGAACATTTTTAAATCGCTCTCATTTTTATAGAATGATGTAAATTCATGAAGTAATTAAGCATTTATATTCATTCATAAATCAATGAATATTTTGCACTCTGATTCGCCTCGTAGTTTTAACAGATAAGAATCAGATCCATGCTAATAGCTAATAGCGATTGAAAGCGTCAAAAATGCGATAAACACCACATAAACGTTGTTCGATCCCCTAAAAAAAAGCCATAGTTGATTTTTATAGCCCTGGCCGGCGGATATAATACACCTTCTCTCAGACGGGAGATCTCATTAAAAAGTCTGCCATGAGTATTAATAGCTTGCTGAGTTTTCTTGTTCATTTTTAATCCGAACAAGTCAGAAAGAAAGTTATTTCTCACTGATCGTTAGGGCCAAGGCTGCGAGGGATCAACTATAGTAATTAATAACGATGAAAACTTATCTTCAACCACCAACCGAAATAATCTATTATAAAAGGCTTAAAGTACTGGCTGAAACTACGAGGGACTTCCACTAATGTTTTCTGCATCCATTTATAAGCCAGTGAGGAAGGCACTAATATTTACAAGACTGGTACTAACTGAAAGATCGGTTATTAAACACGAAATGTTAATTATATGTTTTATAATGCACAACTTCATGCCATAATTATACTCTGCAGTGGTGTACTATTATTGTTAGTACTTTGGTTATGAAGGACATGCATTCACCAAAAATAAAGATAACATTTGAGACCAATCGAAATAAGCTTACCTCTCACATGTAACTCTAGACATATTATTTTCACCATTAACCTACTTTTATAAGTAAAACATTAGAAAAAGTTATTTGCCATTTTTCTTGTTGGCAACAACATAACATATTGCACACCCCTTAACGAGTTAAATATGAGTAGACAATTGTATTCCTGATTAATACAAGACATCGAGCTCTTCAATTTAATGAACCAAAGGCATCTGTACTTTCGTTATAGTTACTCTAACAACGTGCTCGTGTGAGTGGATAACACACACTTTTATTGGCGTCGGTGCGTATACATTTATTCATATAAGGCTTCATTATGTAAAAGTATATATAGTAAATACTGCATTTGTAAAACCTTCTTATAGTTTTTGAAGTGAAAACTTCTTTAGGCACGTTGTGCACCCCGTAAGGAAGCATTTGCGGGAGAGGAAAAAAGTATGAAATCGCGACACCGCCACCGCCACCGCTAGTACTAAGGTTTAGAAATAAAATTATATGGTATTTTATAACCTAATCATTTGATAGTTTATTTACAATTGAAGTGAAAACTTCTTTTAGACACGTTGTGCACCCCGTAAGGAAGCATTTGCGCGAGAGGAAAAAAGTATGAAATCGCGACACCGCCACCGCCACCGCTAGTACTCAACTAAATTATAAATGAGCTTCTTTTCTTCATAACTAATGAAACAAATTAGCTAGAGTTTTCGTTCGCATACCATTTTAAAGAGGACAAAACCAGCATCATTTCGTTCACAGATACTATATATCTACCATTTTTACTTTCATAGATATTTTAATCCGAAGTTTAAATAAATTTGAATATTTAAATAAATAAATTCGAATATTTAAATAAATTCCGATATTTAAATAAATTCGAATCAAAACTGTTTGTATCCTACTTTAGCTACCATATACCGATTGTATCAGTTTTAGAAATTCGTGATGATGCTGGCAGTGATGATGGTGCAAGAGTTGTTGAAATTATGGATAGAAATTGGTTTTTCTGAGTGTACTTAACTTATTTTTGTAAAGCATTTGTAATAATTCTGAAATGTAATTTTTTTCTTTTATGTAAAATAACTGAAATAATTATGTATAGTATTTTATATTGATAACTAAAACAATTCGTGGTACATTATTTTTTTTATCACTATTATTTTTGTCATTTCATTTTTTCATGTAATATAGAACATAAATGTTACTTATTGATAAATAACTAAAAATATTTTTTAAAATAAGACTTCGTAAAAAAAATTTCTCAGCAATGCCAAAATTGAGCGATCAAAGCTAAAGGAGTTTTCACTTCTACCGGCAGTCCCCTGACTGCTTTTTCTTTTTTTTTTATTTATATTTTGCTAAACATTTACTAATATTTTTAATTTATTTTTGTTGTAAGATTAATTGCCATTCTAGCAACATCTCCAATAAATAAATACAGTCTTTAAGACATTTTTTGGCGTAATAAAAAAAAAATCAAAGACGATTATGCTTTTTTACGAAAACCAAAGACATAAAACAGACTGCCGTTGGACTTAAACTGAAAGGATTAGCCAAATAGCGAGATATGTAACCGAATTTCTAAAGTGACACCTATTTTTATGGGGGGGGTGGTTGAGTTTCTCAACAATGTGTGAAGGTGTGTAAGGGTGTGAGAGCTACGAAAGTTGAATACAAGGTACAAATAAATGATACATTTTTTCATTTATACTAAAATGAAAATCCTCCTTTCAATTTAACTCTTTATAGTTTTTTCTTTGTTTCTCTCATGTTGTAAATGTAATAACAATTTATATTTCATTTTGTGCATTGTATTTATTTTGTACATTTGTAAAATTATATTCTAACATTTTAAGAGATGAATCGCCATTGTAGCGGCATCCCAAATAATTAATAATAATAGTAAAATGAAAATATTACAGACAGACGAGAATAACGTTAATACTACGAGTATCCTACGGATACCAAGGAAGGAAATATCTCACATACAGTATGGAAATTTATTGGCTCCAGCTGATGTTTAACTATTTGTAAATGTTACCCCTTTGTTTCACTGATAAGAAAATTAGTGCTGGGAACAATGTTCACCTGTTAATGGTGATTTCCACAAAAATCTACTTACCAACGTATTTATTGGGATAACATCATGAGTAGCTTTTGTCTCGGAAAATATAGTGTTAAGTACGTTAAGAAATGTTTGATTTTTTTTAATACTTAGGCTTGGGTTTTTAATGAGCTGTCAGAAAAGCGAAAGGCGTAGATTTGGCGGGTATTCCAAAGAGGTTTTCTTTCCAGACGGAGCTCCAAAGAAAATCAATTATCATTTTTAAAAGGGAGCCGACCTCGTTGATGTATCATTTATCGGTGGTTTGACGCCCTCCATCTTGATTAGCGACCGTTCTCCAGCTCCAGCCCTAATTTCCAATATTTATGACTATAAAATACTCTCCGGATCAATCTCGGGCGGGGAGATTCATCCTAATTGCCCTACCCGGGAGTCCTCTCTCTCTCCCGATCTAGCAGACCTACGAGGAGATGCCTCCGCTGTAATTTAGCCCGAAACCTCATTAGCTCTTGGGATTAAAAAGCCATTTCCTCATCTTCAGAAATGTCTTATTAGAGCCTTGCTCCTTCCATAAACAGAGTCCCTTTTGTGATCTTGCCAACTTTGTTAGTCTATACTTTTCTTCCAGCTTGTTTTCTTGGGATTCTTTTAATTATAACGCCCGGGTAGTAATTAACCTCTGATTCTTTAGAATTCCTTCATACGCTGATGACCTTTTACATTATTAATTACAGTGGAAACCCCGAGCGTGACCCAGCTGGCATAATCACTTTGACGTTAAAGAGTTGAAACTTCTCTATATACTCTCTTGTTACTCCTGTCACTGGTGTTCATTAGCTATAATTGAAAAGAGTTTCTTAGGTACTTGTTTACAAAGACAACTTCTCTATCCATTATGTTACTCACATCAATTAAAATGTCATAGATACAGTTGGAGTTCTTCTAAATTGTTAGGTTTATTGTCTTCTAAAATAATATACATGAAAACAGGTGTTAATAAGTTTAAAAAAATATTTTCAATTTCTTGTTCTCCAAACCAACTTTTTCAAATAAATAATTTCAATAACTTGCGTAGACTATTCCAATTTTGCATTTGTCAGTTCAGATTTAGAATAATATTAGATGCAATACAATGTGGCATTCTTCTTCAGATCGTTCAGAACGTTTTTCAATGTTATAAATTCTTTTTCACCTGCATTAATTTTGTCACTTTTAGCAGATTTCCCTTAAGGAGGTCGTACTCATGACGCGAGTTTCGAAAAATTTCTTCAAATGTCCATCGATCCTACCCAGGAGATGACGAAAATGAGGTCCGTTCAAAATTTATTGTCTGTTAACGCTCTAGCGGTCGGAATTTTTGTTTGATCGTTACCAAACTCGGAATTTAATCGTTTTATGTAAAAAGGAAGATCAAGTTCGTTAATGGCTGAAATCGGTTTAGAGGCGAGATTTTCGAAAATTCGAAATATCTCCGTTATTATACGTCGGATCAAAGAATTGTATAGAACCAAACTTATTGCAAATTAAATTTACTATAAATATTGTTCTATACATTTATTCTTTATCTTTAATATTAACCGAGATATTTGGATTTGTATTGTGAGTGTGGTCGGCTATGTTCGGTATGAG
Source organism: Riptortus pedestris (assembly GCA_019009955.1). Classification (NCBI taxonomy): domain Eukaryota; kingdom Metazoa; phylum Arthropoda; class Insecta; order Hemiptera; family Alydidae; genus Riptortus; species Riptortus pedestris. Next base: position 43,273,646 of record CM032232.1, on the reverse strand, counting down.
TTTCCGCCGAGCGCACTAGCGCAGGTGTGGCCGTTTCACTAACTATTCGTCCTCGTGAGAATAGGTTATTACTAGGCAGATTTCTCTATTGTAAAACTTCACGTGGGAAATCTGCTTAGTTTACGCAGCCCCTGCGTGGCGGACTTTTTTATACTCATTAACTCCTTGAGTTCTGATTTAATTTATTATTAATGCATTTAAATATGGAAAAAAAAACTTTCTGAGAAGCTATTTTATGAATATAAGAAAAAATGTAATACCTCATTTTGTTTTATGCTCCATCCATACTTTCTTCTCTAAGAATGACTAATATAAATGTAGTATTATGTGTGCGCATATTGTGTTATTGAATCTTAATTAAGTATGAAACTGCTATTTTGGTGGCTCGAAAGGCGTAAAAACCACATTATGTTAGTAGATACTTAGTGGTGAACAAATCGAGACCTGACCCAATTCAATTTTCTCCAAGTAGAACTTAGTTTTTTAGCAGATTTCCCTTAAGGGAAATCAGCTGTTGAGGTCGTACTCATGACGCAATTTCTTGTGCAAATGCAAATGTCCATCGATCCTACCTAGTAGATGACGAAAATGAGGTCCCTTCGAAACTGTCTATATATATATATATATATATATATATATATATATATGTCTTACCGCACTAGTGGTTGCAATTTTTGTTTGATCGTTAACAAACTCGAAATTTAGACGTTTTGTGTAAAAAGAAAGATCAAGCTCGTAAACACCAGAAATCGGATCAGGTACAGGGGAGGGGGTTTATGGGGGAGAATTTTGAACTTTCGATTTATCTCCGTTGCTATAAGTCGGATCGAGAAAGTGTATAGAACCAATATTATTGAAAATTTAATGTTCTATAAATGTTGTCATGTACATTTATTCTATATCTTGAATATTAACTGAGATATTTGCATTTTTCAGTTTTCATAATTCAGTAAACCCCCACTTCTACTCGTGTTATTATAATAATACTCTGTTATATAATAAACCACATATTCAAAGCTTAATTACCAAATATTGTTTTCCAGGGACCTTTATTATACGAGATAGATGCAAATATGTTCTTGTGCCTCTCCCCGTCTTAAATTCATGTACTATTAAAATTTTATTGATTGAGATAAAAATTATTCTGATTCATTATAAATTACAGTACAAGATAATGTAGGGGAAAGATTCCTTATTACAGCTTGTATTTATTCACTTAAAATTCACGGTGGTGTTGTGTTAGCAATATGTAGGTTTATATAATATTCTGCTTAGTTTACGCAGCCCCTGCATCACTGACTTTTTTTATCTACAATAGATTACAATGACCCCTTATAACCTTGTGACATCCTGGGTAGAAGCGCATTCTGCATTGCATGTTGCATTAGCACCAGTCTACCTCTACAAGGTTGATGTCATGCCTGAGCCGAAAGTTGTCGGAGAACACGCAATCATGCCATTGCCTTGGGGCCTTGAGTCTCCGGTGACAACTATTAAAGTAGGTGTCCTACAAGGTCTTTTACTGCCGTCTTATCTTGTCTCTAAAGGAGCTGGAACAGAGTTTACATATGTTCAATTTGATACAGCAAGAACAGAAAATTTCTAAATACAAAGCGTTTTATAATGTCTCAGTATATCTGTAAGCAGACAGTGACAGGTGTTTTTTCGATTTCTAGGTGTATTAGTTTTTAGTTGTATCATGCCCAAATTACTTGAAAGGAACCAGTTGGTTTTATATATATATATATATATATATATATATATATATATATATATATATATATATGCACGCACAGGATAAAAGTTGTTTATTTTGTTATTTAGAGTAACTTTTCTTATTTTCACTTTTGTCGTATAACATAGTATAAACGAGATATACACTAAAAAATTAAAGTGGGAGCCAACAATTTAATTAGGTACAATCGATTGAACCGAAACTCTATATTTAAGTTAGCATTAATTCTTCCCTGATTATAAGCTATATTAATTTTTTTAGGTTCGAACAGGAGTTATAAAGGCCTGAATAAAAAATTCGCGATATTTCATTTTATATTTGTTATCAGGCAAACATGGACGTAACAAAAGTTTTTTTGTGTTATTGAAAGTTGCTTTTGTTTTAAACATTTTTTTTGGAATAAAAATGTGTGAAGAAGTAATTTACATAGAAATATTGATATCCGCAGCAATTCTTTCCAATATGAACATTATTGATTACAACGAATTTTTGTTGTTGAAAAATTGATGTTATTTCAAAATAAAGAATAATGAAATTATTATATTATTTGTTTTTCATTTCATACTTTGTTTAATATCCTAATCGCTTGAAATATCATGCAGGACAACGTCTGTTGGGTCCGCTGGTATATATATATATATATATATATTACTGTATATACCCAGTGAACCGCATTCATAGGTGGAAATTTACATTCACTTAGGAAAGTGGTATGAAAATTGCTCCAATAAGCCAATTGGAGCAGTAAAAAAGCAGGGAGTTAGGAATGGATTTGATGGTGGTGTTACGTAGAGGTCGGCAATTTGGAAGATTTTCTAATCGTTGACTTGGACATCTAAGAAGTTAGCGAAGGGACCGATCCTCCAAAAACTCTAGCTCCCATAGTAAACAAGTTAGTAGGTCATTTAGGTATCTTTATTGTTTACTATAGCTACTCAGAGTAATAAAATTTAGGTGATATAACTGCATAATAAATACGGAGCCAGATGCCGCGCCAGAACAGAGAATATAAGCAACGACATGTAAAGGTATACCAGTGAAACGTATTCCCCTAAGAAAGATTTTTCTAGCATTCAGTGAGTAACATAGCATTAAAAGGAATGCTGTGATAATGAAATTGACATGAAATGAAAAGTGTTTATTAAATTAAATGTTAAGTTGTGTTATCATAACATAATAGGGTACGTCATTTGTTTTTCGATAAACAATTTAATAATAATATATTAACTAAATTCTTTACAAATTAATGGAATTACATTTATACTTATGTAAAACTTTCTTTAAAAAATTAGGTCAAAATCTAAGAATACCTAGTATAATATTCATCAATTTAAACAATTATATACAATAAATTACTTTCATTAACAATCCTAATAGAACTCTAAATGTGTACGACGTTTTTACAACTGTAAGCATACATTATTTTATTTGTTGGCATGTACATTTATTAACTTATTAAAGGTTAACAAGCTTTATAAACGACGAGAAACTTGTCCTACCTTTTAAAGACAATGTAACCGATATTTATGACAAATATTTCGTAATTTTATTTAATAATTGAACATTTTTGAAAGTATTCATCTTCTGTATAAAAAAATCCATCATTCATGAAGTGCTAATAAAATAGGAAATGCTAAAATATGCATTAAAGTATTCATGTAAAAATGTTAGTATAATGTATAATAACATAGTGAGAGGATCTTTCAATCTGTATTTGTTATACTGTTTTTTTTTCTTGTAGCTTTACAACGCAGACCAAAATAGCAATAAACAAAATTTTATGAAGAACATTTATTTTTCTTTAATCTGACTTTATACAGTGCCCTTTACTGCCATCACATTCATTCTGTGTAAAATATATAATTTCTAATGCAATATTGATCGAGAAGTCTAGCTGTCTCAAATCTCGTTATTTCTTTTGAATTCGAAATGTCAATCATAATATTATATAAGTATTGGAGGGAACCTAACACCTCAATATACAATATTGTTCTGACCACCAAAGACACTAATAATAAACGTCATTGTAAATTATATAAATGCTTGGAGGAATTTAGTACGGTGTTATTATGTGGTGGGTTTCCCATAGATGTATAAAATGAGGTTGTTGTTTTTTTTTTTTCGGTACGAAATAAAACAAAATGAGACGGAAAAAAATGAGCTCCAAGGTGGCCCGAGTTATAAAAACATCGATTTACTGCGAGTCCTTCATGTGTACAAACAAGATTTAGGGTAGATAATCTTTTTGATAAAAAACGTTTTTCAGAACTCTATGACAGGACACAAGCTAAGCCGTGGATCAAAGGTAGATTCCAGCAAACAGACGTACAATTAAGAAGGTGGCCATAATTTAAAAGTTTATCCTCATTAGAGAAGATTATAAAAAATACAAAAAAAAAAAAGAAGGCAAAACAGATAAACATAATTTTTAGCAGAAGCACTAAGTGGCTTAGCTTTATCTTTGGCCAGGAAGGATTTAGTCTCTTCGATTAGGTCAACTAACGTCAATAATTTCTCGATTTAAAAAACCAATAAAAATTCCACGCTTGATAGTGGAGGGGGGGGGGAGTAGATTGCCATTTCTCCCAACTAAGAATAAAAGAAAAAATACTTTATTTAATACCACTGATATTTGGATTCTTTAGAAAAAAAATATACATAAGCAAATGTTCTAATCAGTTCTACAGTTCTTGTAGGGCCTGGACCTCAGTCCTCTTCTTAATCATTTATCTCTGACGATGCAAGGATTCTCTAATAATGGACCTTAAACTTCCGTACGTTGTCCTTAAAGTCCTTGGGGTGTTATTACCTTGCAGACATCTAACTCTGTTTCTTCTGGTGTATCATATATTTCAGGAAATGTGATCAAATCATTCCAAAATTAGTCATCTTATTTTTTCACAAACTTAAAAAATTAGGAGCGAAAAAATGACACCACCAGATGATGAGGCATACATGAGGCAATTTTTTAAAAGTAAAACGTATTATTAATTACAAAAAAAAATTACTGATTTTTAATTAGTGATATTTCTCCTTAGATTATTCCTCTTTTTTTTAATTATTCATTTATCGATAATTCTTCCATATTTTAATGGCAGTTAAAAATTAAGGTATTTATGAAATGATATGCTCGTTTTCTTTGCATTAATGCGAGTCAGCCGATAAAGCTAAAATTATTCTTCCAGGAAATTAACTAATTCCCTATTGGCAGCTTTATGATGGTGAAGCTTTTATTCTCTGTTAACTTAGATTTTATTAATATAAATAAATTAATTGAAAACACTTTTAAATCTCTCTTCACCTTTTCCAATAATTATGATTAAACGGTTGGATAATGTTTCATTTGGTTATTCAGGACACAGTTCCGTGGCTCCTCTGATGTTCTGATGATGGAAAATAAAAAAAAAATCCGTCATGCATGGGCTGCGTTAACTAAGCAGATTTCCCAAACTAAAAAATGCAAATATCTAGGTTAAAAGCCAAGATATTGAAAAAATACATAGAACAACATTTATAGAACATTTCATTTGCTATAAGATTAGTTCTATACAATTTTTCAACCCAACGCATAATAACGGAAATATTAAGAATTATCGGTCCGGTTTCAGCCGTTATCGAACTTGATTTTTCTTTTTATGTACAACAATTATATATCAAGTATGGTAACGAAAAGGACAAAAATTGCGACCGCTAGAGTGGTAAGGGATATATACGATTTTATATATAGATATACGATTCCGAACGGACCTGCTTTTCGTCATTTAATAGGTAGGATCGATGGACATTTGAAGAAAAGCTTCGAAAATCACGTCATGAGTACGACCTCAATAGCTGATTTCCCTTAAGGGAACTTGCTAAAATGAATGTTTCATTTCTCCTGGTTTCCGAATTATGCCATGGCGTACGAATTCTGATACGTGTATACTGCTCTACTAATTCTGTACACACACGCATTCAATCTCTCTTTCTCAGAAACTCTCTTTCTCTCTTGCGATGTGTTTACTCATTTGGTAAATGAGTTACATTCATACTAATTTTACTACATGTATAGCCGTTCTGTTGCATGTATTCTCGTTCAGCTACTATGTACGTATTATGCATTTTTCAATCAAAAAGGAACTAGGTACATCATGTAGTGGCATATGCACATCCTTCACTATACGTATACTGCCTGAGGAAAGGCCTTCGCTACATGCACAAGAGTGTTACTGCTGCATATATAATCGTACGACCAACCACATGTAGTGCCACTTGTATACTACTTCGCCATATGAATACTCCTGCTACATGTGTACCATATGAGAACATAGGTTCTCAATCTGGAGCTGAAAGTCTGCTGTCTTTTCCTGTCGGTAGCCAAATCCCAAGTTGGTCTATGCTGACCAGTCAATGATCCCAGGTGCCAGGTGGACACCCAGCTCTTCCTCATTGTTCGTTTTCACACTTTTGTGTGATGTCTTCCTCCCAAAGTGTTTCCTTCATTCCAACAATGACAGAGACCTACTTTATCCCAGGTCTCTCTATTCATATGCACCATTCTTGTTTTCCTTTTCATTCTCCATTTTAGCAGATTTTCCTTGAGAGAAACCAACTATTCTATTTCAGTCCTAAGCAAGAGATGGTCCTATCATCATGTCAATCCACTGTTTGGAAATCTGTTTAGTTTAAGCTTTCGAAACTTTTTAGCTCCTCTTTTCCCACTATTAGACCCCCCATAAATAAACGGAAATTAATGATTTATTATATTAAGAGTCTGTATAAAATGCTTATACGGAGGATAAATCTTCCTATCCTCTATGTATAGTATTTCATTGCAGAATTATTACAGATAGAATAAAAATTGGGTCCTAAAATAGTATATTTTGTAAGTAATCTAATTTTGAAAATAATGTTTAAATATTGATCTATGTATTAACACTTTGGCTAATTAGGGTAATACACAGGTAATCACCCTTTTCTAACCATAGTGATTTGTAGGAGATTCCTCTTTAGGGACCAGCTCTTGAGGTTGTATTTATAACGAGATATTCGACAAACTTACTATAATGTCCATCGATCCTACCCAGGAGATGATAAAAATGCGGTCCGTTAAATATATATATATATATATATATATATATATATATATGTACATACAAGTCGTTAACGCTCTGCGGAAAATTCGAAACATCTCACAAGGTACAAGGCCTTTCCCTTACCGATTTCAATGAAGTTGTTTTAGAGTTTAGTTCCGAATGAAAAACCTATTCTGTTAAAGCGAGAGAACGCACTTCTCAAACGATCGTCTAAAAAAATTGTTAAAGTTTGCCTGATTGTCTTGTTGTTCCCAAGACATCTATTTCAAGGAGTTATTTATTAAACTTTACCAATTTGTTTGATATTATTTTATTTTACAATTAATAAAGATATTAAAAATTTTCTTGCTCTACACATCAGAATATTCTTTTACAGTGTTATACGTTAGAGCTATATTTTCATTATGCTTTTCTTTGGATCATTTACGTAAATTCTATCATTAAGTTAAAAACTTTATAATTGCTAACTTGATGATAGAAGAATATTGTGAGAGATTTATGCAGATACGTAGTTTGATGTCGTCATCATTTAAGCGTTTAAGTTCTTTAGTAAATATTTATTTTATCTTCACCATACTCAATACTTAGCCATTTCAGTCGACACTAAATGTCGTGTTTGTTATTGGCTGAAATTGGACCTGGAATAGGAGGGGTTTAGAAGGGAGGGGGGGTTAAAAAATTCAAAATATCTCCGTTATGATTAGTAGTTTCGTGAAATGTTACAGGAACTTTCTTGTGAAACTATTGTTGTTCCACAATAGTTGTTCTAAGCATTTTTTCGGAATTCAAGTATGAAGCGAGTTATTCGTATTTTCTTGATTTTAGTCTGAATAGGTAGTGAGATGAAGCCACTAACGTGTTATACCAGTTCGCAGGAACTCTGCTTAGTTTACGCAGCTCCTGCGTGACATACTTTTTTTTTTTTAGTTTTAATATATTGAATTATATTTAGCAATAGCTAATTCTTTCTTGAATTTACAGCCGGTGTATGCCTGGGTGTCCGGATATCCATGACTGACTTGATCCTTCCTTTCACTTCAGATTTCCTACGTTGCGAAATACGCATTAAAGACATAATTAAGTATTACCGCCTAATGTCCTCCATACAAATGTCATAATATATAGACGACGATGATTTATTACGCGAAATCTGCATAGCCAGATGGAGAAAAGATGAGCTTTTTATTATAAACTCAAATCACCAATTGTTTACATTACAATCCCCCTTACCCATTTATAAATGTAAGTATTAATTTGAAATTCATGAAGTTTTGTTAATAGGTATTAACGAGCATATTATGCGGTCATATTAAAGGGCGTATCCCTTATTCCTTGTATATGGTCGTATAAATTAGCTTTATAAGTTGTAATTACACTAAGATCTCTCTTTTAGGTGTTATGAACTGCTTGTAATATTATAACTCCTCGTAAGTTCTTCACGATTTATTCACTCAATTATTCAAAAATGTAATGATCCTTAAGGCGTGATATTTCATTTTTATTATTATATTAACTCTATATAATAAATAATATTTATTGCTTTATCCTACTAAAAGGTATTTAAGGTAGTCACTTTCTGATGAAGGAATCTTGATTTTGAACCAGAATCCAGATATGTCTCTATTCGAATATAAAGATAATTCCAATAAATGCCCCAAGTTTCTTGCACCTGTTGATCCAAACCTAAATTTTTACGCCCAACACTTGCTTTTGTTCGTATTAAAACAAAAAAACCGTTATCCATGTGCTTTTTATACTATGTAGAATTTTCACGTGGATTGCATAGATAACCGGCCACATTTTGCCTTTATCACATCCTTTATATGAAACAGCAAGTAAGTTAGATAACTTGAAATTTGAACCTACACGAGGTATTTATAGTTATACCACTTCAATGCTTTTTTTAATATAAAATCAACATTATTATTCAAAGATTTATGACAAATAGACTAATGGTAATGATAATAAATATTGCTGTAAATAATAAATAATGTGCAAAATATTGTGTTTGATAAGAAACAGAACAAATCATTAACATTATTTTCACTGTTGGAATCCTCTGTAAGGCACTACATATTTATCAAGGAATTTTACCCTGTGTGATGTAAAAGCGGGGCAATGGTAAATGATCAAAATGTATATACATATATTTTTGACACCATTTACATGCTTCTCCAAATTTTATAATGTGAGCCTTGTTTTTATAGGATAATTCTATATTCACAAGATGAAATTCTTATTTGATTGTTTAGTTATAATTTATTTATGCTTTGTGAAACGTTAAATAATTTTCAGGGAGAGAGTTAAAATTAGAAATACTACTATAGATTTGGCTGTAACTGGTTATAAAAACATTATCAACGGCAACGGAATGGAGATGATTTATAATTATTTTCAATGATTGCATTCTTGTTAGTTTGTTGGTCTAAAGATTCGAAAAAATAATCTGCAAAGTAATTATTTGCTGCTATCAATATTACTTGTGACACCCAATTATATTTTAAGTCGCTTTTCCTATTGTGAAAACTAAGGAGCTTAAGTAATTTTATTTTGGTAGTCGGAGATCAGTTTTGAACAGAAATCAATAATTTTCTTAAAAATAACTACCTTCAAGTGAGCTATACCAGTTTCCAAATAGACTGTATAATTCGGGATACATCTTGGAAAAGAAATACAAATACTTTGAAGAACTACAGCTGTACAGATTTGACAATCTCCGAATAATTTAGAGACCAAATCTCTGCTTTATAAAGAAGAGTAGAGTAGACTCAAACAAGGCTCCCAGAATCACTGTTTCCACTTTCAGAAGTGGTTTCAAGTATTCCGTAACCTTTGCACTTGACACATTTGTTCTCTGGCAACTTCAATATAAAAGTTGGAATACTTTTAAAAGGAAAACAAACTGAGTGAAATTTGGTTAATATAACTAATGTATTGATTGCCTTCACGCGAAGCCCTAGATTTTCCATATTTTATAAAGGAAAAGATTAAGCATCTCTATTCCTTTTTCGGGAGGTTCTGTTATTGTTTATATTCCCCATTGCCTATAGTGTTTGTTATTGTGAATAATTGCTATGCAAGGGCACTTATAAAAGGAAAACTTCACCTCTAACACGTGTATTTATTCAAATGATAATTAAGAGATTAGCAGGCGCCTAAAAGAGTCCAAGGCCAGTAGAGGAAAAATTGTAAGAAAAAAGTTTTCTGTAGACGGATGTTGACACGAATCTGGCTACCGGAACACCTTGTCTAAAAGGAAACTGAGAGCAGTTTGAATACGGAGATTTGGCAGGATGTATACAGACTAGTTTTGGGAAAATATTTCCAAATGCGCTAATTACGCTATGGGAAAACTCGTCTGTAAAATGTCAACGGAGAAAAATAAAAATACAAAGATATGTTTACTATCAAACCAGTCCTTCTATTTGTATGCTTAACGTATGGAGTCCCGATTAGCCTAAGTTGCAAAAAGTGGACGTTAATAAATAATAATAACGTATGGAGTACTTTGTGTTTAAATGTATAAAATTGAACTATTAAAAAAATAAATAAATAAAATAGAGTTCTAACTCCAATAAACTTGTTAACCAATTACATAATTTAACATTGAGTCTCCGTTTTTATTTCTATTGACGTTTCCTTGGTCCCTTTGGCGGTGAACTCCCTTTAAAGCCCGTCAGTAATTATAAGGCTGCCTTCGTGTTTTGAATAATAGAAAATAAATAACAGCTTTCGGCCGTTTAGCTAAAAATAAGAAATCTTGATGCAACGAGTCCGCCCACAAACCCGGCGATTGATTTAAATTTTTTTCTTCGAGTCCAGATTGAGAGATAAAACAGCCATCCGCTACTGGAATACGAGCAGAATACAAATCAGTGCCTTTTCTCCCAGAAAAAAACTGACACATTTGGCAGTCGTCTAAATATACAGAGATATTGATATAATCTCGACAAGTGCGTCAAAATATCTACCAATAGAAATAATCTTATATATATATATAATTCTACTGTACTTGTACATGTCACTGAACTCCTCCTAAGCGGCTAAACCGATAACAATGAATTTTTTTGTATAGATATGGGTGAAGCCCTAGGTGGTTTAGATTTACAAATAATCCCGGCATATGGAACAGGAGTGGGGGTTGTAAGGGAGGCCTATAATTAAAAGTAGTGATATTTCGTTTCCTATTGGGCTTTCGACAATTATGCACAGGATAAAAGTGGTTTATTTTGTTATTTAGAGTAACATTTGTTATGTTCACTTTTCTCGTATGACAAGTATAAACGAGATATACACTAAAAAATTAAAGTGGGAGCCAACAATTTTATTGGCCACTAACGATTGAACCGAACTTTACAAAACTCTTGTATGTAGATTAGCATTAATTCTTCTATGATTATAAGCTATATTAAATTTTTTAGATTCGAACGGGTGTAGGGGTTATAAGGGAGGCCTGAATAAAACATTTGCGATGCTTCATTTATTATTTGTTTTTAGGCAAACTTGCACATAACAAAAGTTGTTTTTTTTTGTTATTTAGAGAAACTTTTGTTATATACACTATCGTCGTATATCGAAGTACAAAGGCGTTATACGCTAAAAATTATTGCTGGATTGAACAATTTTATTTGGCACAAAAGACTCAACCGAACTAAACCAAACTCGATAGGTGAATTAGCACTAACGCCTTCCTTATAATAAGCCAAACTAACATTTCTAGGGACGGGCAGGAGTGGGAGTTATAAGGGAGGCCTGAAATTAAAAATAATGATATTTCGTTTCCTAATGGGGTTTCGGCAAATATGCACATAACAAAAATTGTTTATTTTGTTATTTAGAGAAATTTGCTCAACAATTCTTTTAAATATGAACTACCAGGTACCTCACCTGGAAAAATTAATTCAAATTATAATATTTTGTCCTTAATAATTTAAGTCTATGCATAAGGCACAGGAAACGGGAAATATGACAATATGGAGGACAGTGAAGTCTTACACAAAAAAATAATTTTATTATTAACAAATCCACAGAAACGACGGGTATTAACCGTAAACACTGGGAATGGTAAATGTCAAAATAATGTGCAAAGTAAAGCCTTGCCAAAAACATACCATCACCATCCAACCTCAAATGAATTCCCGGGCGAAGCCGGGTATCTGAGCTAGTATATATGCATACACACACACACACACACACACACACACACACTCACACGTTTTGTTTAATATTTATACACGTCTGAGATCTACACTAATACTTGACATCCTTTTCGCTTTACTATGTTATAAAGGATGCATTGCTTCCAAAAAATATAAATTTCTACTTCGTGTTGCACCTGTGTGTCAACCGCAATTCTCACGTGCGAACGATTTGTTAAAAAATAGGCTATGACATATATAACTGCATGAACTGAGCTCTTTTAAGTGGCTTAAGACCGCAATGGCTGTATTTAATAATTCAGTCGTTACGATTCTACATTTTCTTTTTTCTTCAAACAACGTGTCCCACTGGTCTGATTTTTGCTGTTAAATAACTTATAGTTTAGATGTACGAAAGAGGTTTTTTGTAGAGTGCAAGTATGTTTCTTATTTGTTAGTCTTTGATGTGAAGTTAGAACTCTTTATAGGGCAACCCGGCAATTATTTTAATGCGATATTTTCACATGTGCAATCACTCAAAATAACTTGAACTAAATTTTTATGTCAGGTAAGAATAGAAAGGCCTCATTCCTTGACAGTAGTTTATTCTATGCGGCAGAGTGCTTTAGAGAATACGCTCCATCATCATTTCTCTGCTGGCAAAAATTTACCATTAAAAACGTCGTATAAGATGTCATTAAATTAAGAAATAATAAATATATATACATATTGAAGGTCAAGAGTTAGAACATAAAACTTTAAGAATACAAATTAGTGCCACAGTGAATATATATGAAGAAAAATATTTTTACAGATTAAAATTAAAAGTTTACCTGTAGAATACATACAAAAATTTTAATAAATAGTCAAAATAAATAAATAATAAAAAGCGAATGTTTACAGTTAAAAAGACCAAAACAGGACAAATATTAAAAACCAAATAGTCAAATTAAAATTAACTTTTTTTTTTAAAAAAATCCATAGTGAAGGAACGCACACTGGAGGAGCTACAGGGAGCGATACATATAAAAAACGTATAAATCAGACAAATAGAGATCCGAAACCATGACTTTTCACAAAGATAAATTTTTATTGAGCAAGATAGATGTCAATTATAGGGGCTTAGGTTGGCCGTGCGAGTTAAGGCGTTGTTCTTAATCTTGCGTGGTAGACCTAGAGTGGCGGGTTCGAATCCCGCCATGGGCAGTAGAAATTTATTTAGGGACGGAATGACTAAATAAACTCCTTGAGCCCACCCTGGCTAGAAAAGGATGGTAACCTGTAGATAACCCTTCCCGAATAGCCTAGTAGCATAAAGTGGACGTAAATAATAATAAACAAACAGATTTCAATTGCAATTTATAAGAAGATTCCTCCAAAACCTGCCTTTTTTGTAATGATTGTTGAATATAAAGTTGAATAACCATTAAGTGGGTGTGCCATTAAAAATTGGAAATCATGTATACTTAAATTGCCTCAAACATCTACAAACTTCAAATCTGCTAAAAGATTTCCCTTAAGGGAAATCAGCTATTGAGGTCGTACTCATGACAAGATTTCTGAAATGTTTCTTCAAATGTCCATCGATCCTACCTAGGAGATGACGGAAATGTGGTCCGTTCAAAACTGAATATATATATTTGTCTGTTAGCGCTCTAGCGGTCGCAACTCTTGTTTAATCGTTACCAACCTCGATATTTAGTCGTTTATGTAAAAAGAAAGATCAAGTTCGTTAAACGGGGGGTTTAGAGGGGGAGAAATTTGAAAATTCAAAATATCTCCGATACTATACATCGGATCGAAAAAAAAAAAGTATAGAATCAATCTTATAGCAAATTAAATGTACTATTAATATTGTTATAGACATTTATTCTTTATCTTGAATATTAACCGAGATATTTGCATTTGTAATGTGTGTATGGTCGGCAGGATGTTCCGGACTTTCCGCCGAGAGCTCTGGCGGCCGTTTCCGTAACTTTTCGTCCCTAGTGAATATCCTTAGAGATCCCTTGCTACTACAGCTGTTATTGGGGAGATTTCCCTATTGTAAAACTTCACGTGGGAAATCTGCTTAATTTGCGCAGCCCCTGCGTGACGGACTTTTTTAAGTGGTAGCAGAGGGGTAAGACGACTAACGACTAATTCTGAGATTATGAAGTGTAATGCCTAGGTCAGCAATTCCCAGTTAGTTAGAGGCTGCCGGTTAGTACAATGCAAGTTAGTTTGTTTGGTTTGATTTACGTCCACTTTATGCTATAATGGCTAACCGGGACGGGTTATCTACAGGTTGCCACCATTTTCTAGCCAGGATGGGCCTAAGGAGTTCATTTAATGAATCCGTCACTAAATAAATGTCCACTGCTCCGGGGGGGGGGGGGGGGGCAATCCCGCCATTCTAGGTCTAGTAACCTGCGAGATTAAGACCAACGCCCTAACCCACACGGCCAACCTGAGCCCAAACCATTACAAGTTAGATTATGTGAGAATAAAAAAAAATGTAGAAATTTATTGAATAGGATTTGTTCGGCCTCGGTGATAGGGTTTAGTTGCTGGCGTTTCACATTCCCTGCTGAACTTTGGCGGCAATACAACTTTTTTTTTTCCCTGTAGGTACTCAATTGCATCACTAATCCGAGTAGTCAGCTGGAGAACGGATGGAAACCGTTCTAGTTCAACTGCCAAGTAGCTAAATAAATTTTAGTTTGGAATCCCCATCAATGTAACTGACAGTAATCAAGTGCATTATCCACTAAGTCCATAATTCATCCATTCATTAAAACCCTTTGATGTGGTTGTTAAATAATAATTAAATGTGCTTTTTATAAAATGAATTTTACGCCAGTGACAACTTATTTTACTTTGTTATTATTGTTTTAGGGCATTTCAACCACTAAGGGTCTTCCAGTGAAGAATATGAGTAGGAAGATTTCATATGTCATTTTACAGGTGCGCAAATTTTAAAATTTCCAGTTATTTTAGTGTTGCAATTCTTTTTTTGTGATTGTCCACCTAATAAGAATTCTTAATATTCTGCTTCTTAATAGAATCAGAGTATGTATGTTTTAATTGAGAAAGATTATAATCATGGACGTTAGCAGTTCCTTCCAAAAGAATTTAGAAGTGCGGTCGTCATTTTTCCAGAAAATGCCCTTGACATGATTTTCAACATAAAGAACTTTGTACGTCCATTTTAAATCATATTAAGTCCTAAATAAGGAGATTTTCCCATAATATCCTATTTCCATGAACAATTTATTTATCGTTACACTTAATTTCAATCGGAATGCCTATTTTGAAATGGGGTTTTGTAATTTTGAAAAGAAAATCCTGTATTACGCTAAGACATTATGATTACCTTTCCATCAAATTAGCTATTGAGGTTGTACTCATGAACCATATTTTCGAAAAATTTCTTCCATCGATCCTTTTTAGGATATAACGAAATTAAGATGCGTTCAAACACACACACACACACGTTCGCGCAAGTTACGCTCTAGTGGCGGAAGTTTTCGTTTGATTTTTAAACTTAAGATCCATTTCGTTAAAGCTATAGTTTAAAAAAAAAAAAAAGATCTCTGAAATTACCTCTGTGGGTTGGATAATATCAGTTATACATGCAATCTAGTTACAGATTTAATATTCTACAAAAGTTTTGCTTTACGTTTTCCCTCTTACTTGAATATTAATTGAGTTATTTGCGTTTCCTTTTTTTGCTTTCAGCCTTCTGTAAACCTCCACTACTACTCATCTCATAATATGCTTGCATATCACGTAATCCCTTTTCTCAAGTTAATTACCGCATATTTTGTTAGGACTTTCAGTAAGTGTAAAACAAGAATAAATTTTCTAAGTGCCGTCATCAATGAACAAGTGTAAAATGTACAAGCCCGAATATCTTCGTTACTCTGATTGTAAAATGTTATATAATCAATCTCGTTGATAATGAAACTAACTACTGTTGTTGTCTTACACATTTTCTCTATGAACTAACTGCGTTGTTGATATTTTTGGGGTTTCCTATGCCAGTAATCCCCTTTTGCTAATCATGCGTATTTGTGTTCAAGCTATTGCATCACTAATCATTTCACGTCTAGCTTACGCTTCAAGTTCTTGTTAACAAATAGTATTTAGAATGGTTGATTGCTATATGACGTCATCTGTGTCGGTATGATAAACTGTGACGCCATAGCATGTCATTCCTACAGGTGAAAAATCTGCTTAAAACTAGTTGATTTAAGTTAGCTTATTCAGCCCCAGCTTGACGGATTTTAGCAGATTTCCCTTAAGGGAAGTCAGCTATTGAGGCCGTACTCATGACGGAATTTTCAAAATTTTGTTTCAAAATGGCCATTGATCCTACCCAGGAGATGACCAAAATGAGGTCCGTTCAATATATATATATATATATATATATTTATATATATATATATATATATATATATATATATATTTGTCTGTTAACGCTCTAGCGGTCGCAATTTTTGTTTGATCGTTACCAAACGTCATATTTAAGCGTTTTATGTAAAAAGAAAGATCTAGTTCGTTAATGGCTGAAATCGGACCAGTGGGAGGGGGTTTAGAGGGGGGAGATTTGAAAATTCGAAATATCTCCGTTATTATGCGTCGGATCGAAAAATCGTATAGAATTAATCTTGTTGCAAATTAAATTTACTATAAATATTGTCCTATACATTTATTCTGTATCTTGAATATTAACCGAGATATTTGCATTGGTATGCATGTGTGTGGTCGACAGGAGTCGGCTATGTTCGGCACTCTCCGCCAAGAGCTAGTGCAGGCCGTTTCGGTAACTATTCGTCCATCATGAATAGGTTTAGAGATTCCTTACTACTAGTGTTGTTATTAGGCGGATTTCTCTATTGTAGAACTTCACGTGGGAAATCTGCTTAGTTTACGCAGGCCCTGCATGACGGACTTTATTTCAATTATCTCATACGTTTCTCATTGTATAGCTATATATTTCACTCTAGAAGATATGAAATATAATGGTTATAATTAGATAATATTTATTTCAACCTTTCTTATATCGTTTTTACGCTTCATAATGTTTTTTTTTATGTGGTCTCTTTTAGAATTTTAACTCTATTTTCTGTATATCTAATTGCTTTCATGTAGTCATAATATCACTTTATTCATTCGATAGTCTCCTCTACGAGGAAATATGTTATAGTGTACTTTTGAGAACTACCCCTGCCAAAATAATAATTTCCATCACAACTGCCCGTTTCTTTAAAAAAAAAAAAAAAAAAAAAAAAAAAAAAAAAAAAAAAAAAAAAAAAATATATATATATATATATATTGTTTAAAATGGAGAAATAAATGTATTTTTTTTCAAACACAAATTTTGGATTGGTTGTACTTTTATAAATTTAATTTCCGATATTTTGTTCGTCCAGTGGACATAATAAAAAAAAACGTGGAAACAATGTTTGGCATTAGGACACTGATTGCGTTGACATATGTTTCAAATCAAATCTCCATAAATGTGTACAGCTCAGCGTATACTTCCCTAAATAAAACAACAGGAAAGCCAATTTAAAACCAGGTAGAGAACCCCCTCAGCAATGGCGGAACAGCCAATGAAGCGGGAGATTGGATTAAAACCTCGCGGCTGATAACAAATGGATTATAAAATGCTGTTAGTTCTTATCGATTGCTAGGGGTGGGAAAGGGGTGCGGGCATATGCTACTTGGTTTTTTATTTGCCCCCCCCCCTACAGAATCTCCCCTCGGAATCATTTGATTCCATTCAGAGCACGAATCATAACACAATCCAATTGTTGGGAGGTCGGAGGAAAAAAAGCACGTTGCAATTAAGCCCGAGGGACATTCTTTTCAATATCCCACCTATAGTTTGCCTGATGGATTATTGGTGCGTTAAACCTCCCCTGAAATGCTTTGTTAGTTTTAAAAAGGACAGTTGTTATAATAAATTAACACATTAACACTTCCTTTGTGTATATCAGTGGAGCTTGTAAACGTCATCGCCTAGTTTGTTCTGCTTCGTTTTAGAATCACTAAGTGGCAAATGGATTTAATTTGTCATTTCCCCTGGCTTTACTTTCCTTCATTTCAAAGACTCCATTTAATATATGTATTGCACCAAATTAAATAATGCAGTTAAAATCTTTAAACTGCTCTCGTAATCATTTGATCCGATTCCGTGCACGGATAATAACACAAATCCATTATTGAGAGGTTGGGAAAAGCACGTACGAATAAAGCCACAGCGACATTCTTGCATTTTGCATGATGAGTTATAGGTTCATTAAACCCACCTTGGAATGCTTTGTTAGTTTTAAAAGTGACAGTTGTTACAATAAATTAACACATTAACACCTCTTTGTATCTCAGCTGAAACTTGTAAACATCAGTACAACGACTTGTTTCGAACTTATTCTATTTTCAATTTATTTGGAGATTTTTCTTAAATTATTTCTACATCAATATAAAAAATTATTATAGACTATATTTATTTGAATCCATTAATGTAAAAAAAAAAAAATGTCTTACATCTGCATACAAAATACATCTAGTATCCAACATTAGCCTTCAATCTACAGCAATTCAAGTTACGAAAAAGTGGTTTTAGCAAGATTACGGATAGGGCAGAGAAAGCCGGCATGTGCTGCTTGAATCAAAGAGTTATCCATTATGCACCTAATAACTAACTCCAGAAAATCCTTTCTATCCCTTAGGATTTACAGAAATTACTGTCAGGTGGAAGCCCTTATATCCGTTACTAATGTAATACCTCAACAAAATAAGCAATTTGGAAAACCATTATGAAATCAGGTTTGAACCTACACTTTTAGTGACTAGTCAAGGCATAAAAGTACATTAAATAAGAATGATGATATTTAATTTGATTTAGATATGACAAAGAGACAACTCAAGTATACTTATATTTTAAAAGAAGTATTCATGAATATCGAATTCTTTCAAATATGACTTATAGTTACTGTTTGCTCTTGAAGCGAGCAGAGCAAGTATTTAGTGAAAAATTAATAAATATATATTATATCAGGTTTACCATACGAATGAATTACATTGGTGTTGGTTATGATCTGCTTTTTAACGGCTATATATCTATTTTTTTTAATCTTCTACCCGAAGTTTAGTTAGGTTCTGCATTCCTTTCTGATATTCACTACTTAACTATAATCATTTTTTACAGATTTATTGAATATGACTTATTTCTCATTATGATAAAACTATATTAGTATTTGCTCATCATCATGCAGATTTCAGTCTAAATGTATATATCTGTTCTCAAAACCTTTACTTAATATATTGTGATAGTGGGACACCGGAATATTGTTATGATTTAAAAGAGTTCTGTTATCAACTTCTTATAATTTAAATATAAATTAAAATTCGAATATTAAATGAATACATTAGTTTTCTTTGTTGCAATTCAAGAAGATTACAAAACTGCGTGAATGATCAAGATATTGCTCAATGCATAATTTATTTAAAACACAGACAGCAATGATTAAGTGATTATCTTGAAGAAAATATATTAGAGAAGTCACCTCATTTTAAATGTCTTTTAAATTTTAAAAGTCTCCTCCCGTCAAGAAAAATTGAAATAAATGTTAATTAAACTTAAATATGAGGAAAGTCACAGGAGAACTAAATATATGGGTTTAAAAAATTTAATAACGCGTCTATGCTGATGAGGTGTCAATGTCTAGCGAAAACAATATATATCCAAATTAATGCATATTTATAAAGAAATACTTATAAATTAGGTCTGTCATTGGCTATTATTATGTGATTTATAACAAAAAATCTATAAAATTTTCATCGCATTATATAGTATAAAACCGTTTAATATTTAAATTAATTGAGCTAAGAAGGATGGAGCGGGCCTTCTGTAGTTGGCATATGCCGTCACTTTCACCATGCCTTCTTGATTTCTTGTCATATTTAATGGACACAAGTCATTAATTATACCTTTTATTAATAATTATAACAGTCTCTGGATGTATTGTTCAAAATACATAAATGAAAAATGTCATACATTTAAAAACAACTCTGAATTTCAGCTTGAACTATTTTAGATTTATTTTCTGTATGCCATCCATGCATTTATTATTTTTCGTAATTAGAAGTGATATTTCTAAATCCTTATTTCAACTATAACAATGTTGTTATAAATTTTCTATAAACATAAGCCATTCTCAAGGAGTATGGCTTTCTGTTATATATTTATTAAGACATTTTCACAATTTGTTCGTCGAAAAAATAATTAAAATTTTTGAGAACAATCATTTTTGTTTCAAATATTTTTATTAAGAAATAAGTTTTTATAAAAAAAATTTAAGTATGTAGATTTTGAAAAAGGTTTATAGTTTGGAGTGATATATTTGATGGCTCACACACACACACACACACACACACACACACACACACACACACAAACACACAATACAATTAACATTCTTTACCAGTTTAATAAAATATGAATTATAATTTTAGCACCTTTCTCCAAAATCTAAATAGAAAAATTTATTTTAATTAATATATAAAAATAAACATTTTCAAAATATTATTTGTGTGTATTTATACACACACACACACACATATATATATATATATATATATATATATATATATATATATAAGTAAAAGACGAAGCTATATTTCTATTGTTAAATATTTACTTACGTGGCGGTTAAGTCTTTGAAGAACCTGTGCTTCTGCCACCTTCATTTGCAACCATTTATTGAAGTTACCTAACGCTTTTCTTTCTTCCTCTCAGTGTTCCGCAAAGCATAATTTTTTGCAGAGAGGATCCATACAAATAAGTATGAATACATAAGTGTAAACAAACTGTATACAATGTGTTACCTTCATTTAAGTTTACATCTAGTTGAATATACTGCACCTAGTCATAGGTGCATTTAGTGTTTGATGTTTTGGATAACAATACTAAGGGTGTGATCTGTCGGGAAAATATGCAATCCTATCACCTGATCGCATATTTTGACCTGTAATTTAGTTGTTCGTAGTATTAACAATTGGTATGAAATATATTAGCAAATATGGCTTTGTTAATCATTATTTCAATGTTTAAAATGGCATCAAACAAAGGCTGTTGAAACAATGTTTAATGAAGTTGTAAATTCTTCAAATTTTTATTCTGATAATGTGTTTGATAAGCAAACGAAACGAGGCAAACCAACGTGTAAATATTTACCGAATCGAGACCTGTTAATGGAATTCGAATACCTGCATTTGCTAGTCTGTTACAAGCTACATTTGTTCCAACATATGTGGAAATTACATTCAAAGGTTCCTACATTCTAGCAGACCGTTCTTGATTAAACCATTACGTAAGTCATTAATTATAAATGTAACGATATCATCGCACATCCGATATTTCCTATTAAGTTTCAAATAATTCCCAGAGTAATTACATGCTCATTCCTATCAAGGTCCAAATCAATCCCAGAGCGATTGCACGATCGTACTTATGAAGTTTCAAATCATTCCCAAAGTGATAACATGATCATTCTTATCACGTTCCAAATCAATCCCGAAGCGATTACATAATCATCCCTATCAATTTCCAAATCAATCCCCGAGAAGATTACATGATCATTCCTATCGATTTCCAAATCAATCCCTGAGTGATTGCATGATCGTACTTATCAAGTTCCAAATCATTCCGAGAGGGATTGCATGATCATTCCTATCAATTTGCAAATCAATCCCCGAGTGATTGCATGGTCATTCCTATCAAGGTCCAAATCAATCCCCGAGCAATTGCATTAATGTAATTATCAAGTTTCAAATCATTCCCAAAGTGATTACATGATCATTCCTATCACGTTCCAAATCAATCCCGAAGCGATTACATGATCATTCCTACCAATTTCCAAATCAATCCCCGAGAAGATTACATGATCATTCCTGTCATGTTCCATATCAATCCCCCAGCGATCGCATGATCGTACTTATCAAGTTCCAAATCATTCCGAGAGGGATTACATGATCATTCCTATCAAGGTCAAAATCAATACCCGAGCAACTGCATGATCGTAATTATCAAGTTTCAAATCATTCCCAAAGTGTTTACATGATCATTCCAATCACGTTCCAAATCAATCCCGAAGCGATTACATGATCATTGCTATCAAGTTCCAAATCATTCCCGAGGATTACATGATCATTCCTATCAATTTCCAAATCAATCCCCATTGCATGATAGTACTTATCAAGTTCAAATCATTCCCAGAGTGATTACATGATCATTACTTATCAATTTCCAAATCAATCCCCGAGAAGATTACATGATCAGTCATTTCAATTTTCAAATCAATCCCCGAGTAATTGCATGATAGTTCTTATCAAGTTCCAAATCATTCCAAGAGTGATTACATGATCATTCCTATCAAGTTCCAGATCAGTCCCCGAGGAATTGCATGACCGTACTTATCAAGTTGACGATCATTCCTATCAAGTTAAAAATCAATTCCCGAACGATTGCAGGATGGTACCAATAAACTTCCAAAGGAATTGCAACTTATAAATATTATAAAATTGGCCCCTGAACTGGACGATACTTATCAAGTGGAGGAGGCTCAGGTTAGTCAAGTAAGTTAAGGCGTTGGTCTTAATCTCACTTAACAACCTAGAGTCGTGAGTTGGATTCCCACCAGGGAAACAGGAATTTATCTAATGACGAACTCATTAAATAAAATCCTTAGTCCCATCCTTGTTTGAAAATGGTGGTAACCTGTAGATAACCCGTCCCATTTAGCCTTTGTAGCACAAAGTGAACGTTAAAAAATAACATTTTATCAAGTAGCACACCATTCACCGAGAGATTGCATGATAATATTTTACAATGGTACAAACATATATTTTTCCTAGGATGTAAAAGCCTTTGCAGTTTAACAAAAATTAAAATACATTTTATTTGCGGCAAGTGAATTTCTTTTCCCTCGTTTAATTTCACTAACATGCTTTGTATATAAAATAATCGGCTAAAGTAAAAACTTAAATCTCTTTGATATTATACAACTCATTGAGCAGTGTTAATTGTGCAGTGTTATTTATTCAAATTTTAGCTATTTGGATTTCTTTTTGAATTTTCAACCTTTAGTTTTCCCACCCCCACTTATCGGACTTTCATATTTCTAGAGAAATAGAAATATATATATATATATATATATATATATCACAATAAAAAATCCTTAAATGCTCACATATCTCTCCTTTTCTTCCCGTCAGTATTGCACTGCTTGGAGATCTTTAGTCTCCACCAAGGGATTGAATACCAGAATCTTTACGCAGTGAGTCAACGTATTACCTCTGTTAACCAAGAAGGATCTGTAACGAGTTGTTTCCTTCTAGTACCAATGTAGTTTAAGCATAATAATTGATGATCCACTTTAGGCTAAAGATTTAAGCCAATTTTTAAGTGCATTTTTCTTGTCATTATCCATTTTTATTGCATTCTCAAAAATTTTTATCATTGAGTAGATTTATGTCATATTGCTAAAATCACCCTTTTTTCATTTCGAAGTTTTAAATATCTCTAAGATTTCGAAGCATTGTGTTTATATAACATTATAGCAAATGAAAGCTGTTGATTTTATACCTTGAGTAATAACTTACGTTTGTAAACTTACATCTTCTAATGCGGCTCGTGTTAAATGAGATATAAAAATTACTTCATTCATAGAAAAAAAATATTGGTTACTATTTTAAAACTAAGATAATTGAGAGCATTGTTTTGATAATATTTTCAAAAAGAAACAATCTTGGAGAGTCTGAATTCGGGGGGTGGCACTGAAGCACAAACTGGGAGATTTGTAAGTGAATATTTCAGAGCCCAGTGTCTGGATCGTTAGAACTGTTCTAGCAGAAAAGCGGGTTTCCCTTTTTAACAATTTCATGAACACATATTTCTAGTGCTTCTTATTTATTTAGAACGTATGTTTTTTTTTTTTCCATGAAAAGGAGAATTCAATTCCTTATTGTTGAGATGGAATTTAAATTCAGCTCCGTTCCAGCCGGTCACTTAATTTAATTCTGAATTTACAACTTGAAATTTGTCAGTATTTACACGATCATAGGCTTTTAATACTGCAGCATATACCATTTTAGGCATCTTTGATTTAATGTTCACTGAAAGGCTTGAGGGATTTTATACATTTAAAAAAGTTGGTAGTAATCGTCAATTTCTTTTCCTTTTTTTATGATCAATAAAGGCTGCTTAAATGTAAGATAACGACATTCAGCAATTTTTTTCGCCGTAAAGCACTTTCAGAGGATCAGTTCAGCTTGATTGTAACAATCAATTTCAAAAACCTTCAATCCAGAATTTAAATCCAGTTTACGTTACGAGTTATCTATAGTTTTCCAACCGTTTCTAAAGAGGATGAGATTAGTGATTTTATTTAGTTAGTTCTCCACTGAATAAATTCCTGGTGCCTAGATGGCAATTGAAGCCATGAACTAGTGAATTAAGACGAACGCCTTTCCTCGGCTGACCAGAGCCCTTTCAAATCTGGGTTAAAAATAGTAAAAGGGTATAGACTAATTTTTTTAATTCATTTAAAAGAAACCACCTTCACATCTTATTGCTAATTAATTAACTAGAGCTAGTGAAACTTTTTTACCGTGAGTAAATAACGAAAATTTGCTACTTTTCACTGACCATTTCTTACCAGTTATAGAAATTTCATCCAAGATACCGGGGGGCATCTATAAATTTATCGCTGGTCCGCTGTCAGAGCAATCATTCTGAGGCGAAATTCCAAATATTAGCACCGCTAAGAAAACAAGTCGCACCCTTATTCAATGAAAGGCTAGTTAGTAATAGCTCACAGATAACAAAGGGTACAATGACAACCCCTTCCTACTTTAAATTGTGTATACTCCATATGACCAGCTTATGTTTAAATTTAATTTAATAATTATAAAATTAAAGATTGAATGCTTAAATGATTTTAGTTGACCTGTGAAGTATATTAATTTCTGATATACAGCAAACATTGAATAATTTCCGATTCATTAATGCTGTGGTTGGAGTGGGATTCGTATCTTGAGGCCCGTTCTATTTTGGGTGAATTCAAGCAGTTATCCAAATGCCTGTACAAAGCAAGACTTATTTACTATTGAGATGAAATGTACGATCACCTACATTAGATTTTGAATAACATAAGGGATTTAAAGTATCTGCTTATACTTATTAGTAATATTGTTTTTTTTTATTGTTATCAATAAAGATAGTTTAATTGAATTTAAATGCGAGGTATATAAATGTAAATACATATGAAATTGTAGTAACCCCACAGCTAGTCCCCACTCGAATTGCTCCCGTACCACACATTGTTTTAATTATTATGCATGTTTATATGTATTGAGTATTCAGTTCGTGGTAAAGGCCTCTGACTACAAGACCTGGGACCATTCTTTCAAGAGCTATTACAGTAGGAACTTATGTTACATTAGGTAATGTAAGGTAACTTTTATCAGGTAGCGTTTTTACTTACCATGAATTAGGTTTCTTGGAGTAGGTAATGCTGCGGCTCATGTTACATTAGGTAATGTAATGTATTTTACATTGAGCAATATTTCTAATTAAATTGCATAAGGTAATGTAAGGTATCTTATATTAGGTAATATTTTCACTTATATTAATTTCATTAGGTAGTGTAAGGTATCCTGCTACTAAGTAGTTTTCCATTTGACCAATAGCGCATTCAGTACTGCTTTATTAGTAGGGGATAGTTCCCCAGTTCTTATCAGATTTCCGTTGGATTTGTGTTGAGGTTTCATATGACCTTGGTGTCCTACATTTGTCGGTTATGTTCCCTGTGACTAAACTACTTATCGTGTGAAGTGGTGACCGCGCCAGCAACCGAAATATCGATCGGCTTAGTGAAAACAAACCCCTGTATTTGCATGACAATCAGCTACAGGGGGTGTGCACCCTACCCATGCCCCGCAGACCACGTGCTCGCCTTCCCAGATACACTTAATCAGGGAGCCTGCCAGGAGCATACCTTTTTATACTTCCTTCTCGAGCTCTTCGGCCTTTTTTTTCTCCTCTATGCCTCCAAAGGTCTCGGGATTTTTTTTCCCTTTATCCTTTTGATAGCTCCCTACCATATATCACTCGGCCCATTGTCGAGGTGACAGAGAACTAACCTGACCGAGGGCTTAACCATTAGGAATCAATTACCAAGTGGAAGTTCAACAATTAAACCTTTTCTAAGCACTCCATGCCTCACTTCTTTCTGCTGCTCACAATGTGTTAGTGGATAAAGACTCTTGTCAGGGGGTTGAGAGTGTGACCTAGACCAAACAGTAGGATTAGACCATCTAAGACTGTCTTAGCAGCTTATTTGTAAACACCTGTCATGAGAATCCATTACCAACACTTTGTATCTTGTTCTAACATCGCCCTCTTACTATGATTACTCTTTTCGTTTTGTCATGGGGAGTCATTTCGTGACTCGCTACAAGATTATTTGTTTATATGAACTGCTTACCAACCATCAAAGATACCACTTCCAGTTTATTTCTCATAAACTTCTTTTAAAAAATATCAAGCCACCTTTTACCAACAGTCGTTCAAATGGTTACCAGTCTAAAATGCATTTATGGTTATTTTTCTCACTCGTACTTATATAATTGATTTTTAGAAATTTATTAGAATTATATTATTATAATAATCATAATTATTATGAAAATCAAAGTAAATCTTTAGGAATATCTGCCTGCATAAAACTAAAAAAAATGTCTTAAATGGGGTTTGTTGCTTTGCTACATAATATTAAATCACTTATTAAAAACTTTGACGTTAATCACATTGATCATATTATTGATCTGTTATTTTTTATACATAATCCATAGTCACAGAACTATTACGCCTAATTAGCCTGGATTATTTATCTAAATAACTTTCCTCTGGGAAAGCCAAAATCAGTATTTTTCATTGGGATTACGACCAATACATTTGTACCTACGGCTAACCTGATGTCTCATGGAAGCTACTGTTTTAGTTTAATTTTTTTTTTTTTTTTTTATAAGTCAGTAATTGTATAAAGTAATATTGCCACAGCTGCGAAGCTCCAATAAATAAATACATTTCATCAAAGCTACTTCAGTAATGGGTTGGATTTCTATGTGGTCAAAAAAAAAAAATTAGTAACGGGATCACTAAGTGAAATTCCAAAGTGGCTTGAAGAGGCTTATCTGGCAGATAGATAATCTGATATAAATACTCTTAGATGAGTAAAATGGGCGTGAATTGTAAATATACAACAATAAATCATTGCCACCATAAAAAGGAATTATATAAATTAAATTATTTATTAAAGTTCACTTTTTGCAACTAAGGCTAATTGGGACGAGTTATCTACAGGTTAACACCCTTTCCTAACCAGGGTGGACTAAGGATTTTATTTAATTAATTCCTTCACTAACTAAATTCCTTTTTCCAGGAGGTAGTAATCATACTCGCCACTTTACCATGTAAGATTAAGGTCCACGCTTTAACTCACATGGCTAACCTAAGCCCCTGGAAGTATATAAAATTTAGTAGTAATACATGAGAAGCTCTCATTAGCATGGAGTTAAACAAAATAAATATTGCACTGTTGAGATATAAATTCGGTCCAACCAGTATCCTTGCTTTTTTAAGGGTTCTTGGGTTGTGGTATTTATAATAAATCACCTGATGGTTGAAAGCTGAGACCTGGTATATTGCCCCACACACCTGACGAGTCGGGTTAAAGTTGATTCGTTGGCAAATGTCACGTTCCAGTGTGTCTCAATTTCCGCCATCAGTCGGTCGCATCGACCAGTTTCTTGAATCCTGGACTTTTTGGTAAATTCATAAAATTTTTAAAAATAAATAAGTAAATCATAAAATAATATGGAGTAAACAATGTATACCTTGTAGTTCCTTTATCGGCTTTATCACGCCGATTGGTTTGTTGAACCATGATTGGAGGGCAGTTGTAATCTATCTAATTAGGCTAAACCCAAACCTAGTAGGGAAAGATCTCCATCACTTCTCGCCTCGAGAGGAGTTCCCTCGTCCGTCGTGATGAAGCCATATTGGAAAGCCACTTGCAGAGGGCAAATGGAAACCACTAGACGTTCTTGCTGAACTCCTGATTTCTTATTTCATCTTTAAAAATCAGGAATTCCTATTCATGGGAACAAAAACCAGATGTAGCCAGTACATAAGGGAAAAACAGTTTGATTATTTGTTTGATAAAAAAAATAATAAAGAGTTGTCATAAAAGCTATATTATTTATTTACTTATAGTAGTAGGAAATGGGCTACTCAATAGAGTGCAGTAATATTAATTTACATTAGGAGATAGAGAATGCTGAATGGCGAAGGATGAGCAGATAATTCTCCCAAAGAAAAGTAAAATGTGAATTTCCCAAGAGATTTTTCTAAACGTATCGGCCAACAAAGCAAACTTCTGTACAGATGTTCGGCGCCAGACAATTTCTATTAAAATACATCTATATCCTCGTCGTCGACCAGTTTTCTTATCTTTATTTCTTTTATAGTTAAATCTGTAAAATCATTATGTAAAAAGTAAACATTACAAAAAATATAAATGTGAAAGACGGTGCCATCCTGATACTGAATCACTCTATTTATAAAGGTTAGAAGTTGGATGAAGTTCCTTTGTATTTTTTGCACTAAATGATCAAATTTGGATAAAAATGTACACAATTGAATGTAAAATTCTATCATAGCCTTAAGGTCAATGATGAGTGGGACAAAACCTTATTTAAAAAAAAAACAAACAAACAGTGATATTAAAGAAGAAAGTTTAGTATCTTTCTTGAGTAGCATCTGAGGATATAAAACCCACGGGCCGATAGACTGATAAAAATTGAAGTAAAAACTTATTGGATTAACTTGGAATCTCTATTCCAAAACGCTTCCAATTATGGATGTTTGATTTATTAACTTTTTTTTAAAGGAATTCGATTGAGTTTTTAGATATCCCCGACTTGGATTGCGTCACAAATACCCACAGAATATAGAGAAACCCTTGCTTTTTTGTTGTTTGTTTTATCATTTTCGACAGATCAGATAACAGGATGAGTTCATTTCAATGACGCGTCTGTTACGTTTTAGCGTATTTCTTCATTTTCGTATGAGGAATGAAACAGGTTTTGTTAGTGGTCTTAAAAGAGTTACAGCAGTCCTCAAGGACGTGGGCTTCAGTTATACTTGTAACATTTATTTTGGTCGGCATTATTCAAACAGCACTGATGGTTACGGGATTTACGTAAATTAGCACTGATTTCTGGGTTAGTTTGTTCTCCAACTGGAGTTTAGTAGAACTATTTTTGTGGGGGCTAGTGTGCTATTCTATTCTTTAAACAACAAAAAGAAAAATCGTTAGCCAAACAACCCACGAAGGGCCAAGGTCAGCCACATTCCCTGACATATTGTGGTGGCATGCCACAAGAACATTAGCTGCTCCTTTATTCGAGTAACTATTCAATTGCCTCACGATGATGAGAATCCTCCCAGAGTGCTGATAAAAATCGAGCCTCTAAGCTTAGATAAAAAGAGATTCTTGAATCTCTATGATTAAACGGCACAAGTGGAAGACGGTATTCATGCTACTACGGCGAAACTATCAGAGAAGCCAAATTATCTATTGTCTTTCCGAATTATTTTCGTTAGTTGTTTCCGTCGATTTCGATAGGTCAAAGCTAAAGCACCTTGTTGTGTGCTATCCCTTACTGTGTGCTGCGTTTGTTTACCAACCATAAATAAATTAGGTATTTCAGAATTTAATTGGATATTTCAGAATTCAATTATTGCCGTGGGAATTTGCATTTCTGACGAAAGTTTGTAAAATTTGTCTCTTAAGGTTTTCCAAACGGTGTTTGATGGATTGCGAATCACAGTTTCGTACCTAAATAATAATAGTAAATTAGTGCTTATTTCTCATTAGTAAATTAAAATTAATAAGCGAATTTAAGTACATTCCTTAGTGGGTTGCTACGCGTTGCCTCACGATGCTGAACATGCTTTGAGGAAAGGATAGACAAATGTAATTCCAAATGTCCTGTTAATCTCAATGCTATAGGAAATGTACTGTACCATTTCCGGGCCTCTCTTGTTTAATTTGTAAATTTTAAAGTAAGTTTACTGGAGATAGTAGATTCAGTTTTAATATATTATTGGGTTTCTGTCTTTTAAAATAATAATAATACTGAATCATTATTTTATACCTGTTAGAAGTCTCTTTCTATTGTAAGTTAAATATATTTAATTTCAATGTAAATTATTTTCTGTGAGTATTCGTATTTGTATTTCTGCCCAGATTTCCTTCTTTCTTTCATGGGAACTAACCTATGTAAAAGCAGCAAGAAATGTTCTTGAAAGAATTTTTATTAGTCGTCTGTCTCCTTGAGTTCTGTTTTAGGTTTTAATAGACCAAACTATGTTTAAATAGTAAGACTACACTCATGCAGAAACAGTTTTGCCTAAGTACCTCAGGCCTAACAAAAAAAAATAGCATTTACTTTTCCTTGTTATTATAAAAATCACTAAATGAAATGTTTTCATTCTAAGCCTTATTATCGGAATTAACTTAGATTTTTTTATTTATTTTTGATGTACTTCAGCTTACGTTTTTTTAATGAATATTGTGAGAACCGGTCTCATTGAAAATGGGAGAAGTGGAGCGGGGGGGGGGGGCGAGCATGTTTAAAACCGCCGAAAATATAAAGGGGGTGCGGGAGAACCAGATTTGCAAGGTGAGGGTTCTTTAGATTTGCTAACGGGGGAGATATGGAAAGATATATAGCAACCTATTATGAAGTGAGAGCAACAAAGTATACAAGTTATTAAAAAAAAAATTCAATAAGAAGTACTCCACGTAAAATTATGGAACCATAACCACGTGTTTGACAAGTTCTACAAATCAAAATTACAAATACACACTTTTATTATTTATATGTATGTTATTCAAATTTGTGAAGTAAATGAATTCATCATTGATCTACAACTAATGTTTTCCGTTATTATCGGAATGAGGCTCTAGCGGTCTATGTAAATATAAAGATCAAGTTTGTTAATGGCTAAAATCGGACCAGTTGGAAGGGTATTTAAAAGGGTAGTTTCGAAAATATCTCCTTTATTGTCCATCGGATCTAAAAATTGTATAGAATCAATTTTATTGCAAATGTGATTTTCTATAACTGCCGGTATGTACGATTTTTACTTATCTTGATTATTCACTGAGATATTTGCATTTTTTAGTTTTCAGCCTTAAATAAACCCCTATTTCTACTCATGTCATATTAACAATAAGCTGTTATATTATGAAGTACATTATTTGAAGCCTAAATACTTATTATTTTTCTCATTGAACTTTTATGTTTTGAGATAGGTGCAAATACGAGACGCGCGTAGGAAATCTGGTTAGTTAGCGCAGTCTCTGCGTGATGGGTTTTTGATTATAGACGAAATAGATAATACGACATGGAAGTGACTGATAAGCGTGGAATCGCTGTAGATAGAGTATATACTGTTTTTAGGCAGCATCTGCAAGGTGGACCATTGCTTATTGATAGGTGAAAGAGAGTTTATTAAAAACGCTAAAAGAGCTGAGGTTTAATCGCTTCGAAAGTTGCTGATTCTCTTGCCTCGTCTAACGATTGACCCTTAGGAATAGAAGTGCTTTCATCCTGACTGATGATTCCGTTTAAGCCCCACAGTGGGTGTCGGACAGCTGAGCGAGCTACTCACGACGCATCTCCTAGCTGCAGCCATTAACTCCCGCCGAACGTGATCCACTTGAGGGTAAATACTCTCCGCCTATGAACTCCTTGCAGTCATCATCAATCATAATTAGTAGGGCCCGGTGAGTCTGCACAACCGTGATGAATTTCAAAATAAGCACTCGAGCTGCCCATACAGGAATAGTGGGGGATTTAAACGACCCTCATTACTCATAAAATAAATGTAAACGAGCATGGCGTAGGAGTATGGGAACATCTGCTCTTCAATTCTCTCTGAGCATTAATTTCAACTTTCAGATCCTTCAAGGATGATATTCCTAATTTTTTACTGGCTACCTTTGGGCCCGAGGGAAAGGCGCCAAGGAGGTCGAAGGCCATACTATATTATAAATCAATCTCACGCCTATTTACAACTTCGTGCTCAATTACCTCTCTGCTCATTCTTCGTCGAGACCTTTTTTTCCAGAGGTTGGCACTTGTGGCAACTGGTTTTCACACTTTTTACATTAAGAGCCTTGCTCAACTCAGCTGTGATGTGTCTTGGAAGGTTAATGTATAAGTCAGCTCATCAGGCTACCATGATTTCTTCAAATATCAAGCAAGATCTGTTTTACGTGTGAGGACATGTAGTCGAATCGATTATGTCCATCGATCCTACCGTGTGTGTTGTTGTGTCTATTACCGTTCTAGCGGTCGCAATTTTTGTCTTATCGTTATCAAACTTGATATATAAGCGTTTTACGTAAAAAGAAAGATCAAGTTCATTAATGGCCTAAATCCGACGAGTAGGACGGGGGTTTAGAGGGGAAGAATTTCGAAAATTCTTAATATCTCCGTTATTATGCGTCCGATTCAAAAATTATATAGAACCAATCTTATAACAAATGTAATTTTCTATAAATAATGTTATGTATATTTTTTCACTAACCAAGATACTTGCATTTTATCGGCATTCAGTAACCCCCCCCCCTCCTACTCATTGATATTACCAATAAGGTGTGATATTATGAAGCACGATATTTGAAGCGTGAATACCAAATATTGTTCTTATTGAGCTTTTACTTTTTGAGATAATTTCAAATACGTGGCACACGTGGGAAATCTGCTTAGTTCACGCAGTCCTGACGGGGTTTTTATTTTAGACGAAATAGATAATAGACTTTAAAACATTCTCTGTGAAACTAATCTTCAGGTTGTTTAATTTAAATTGTATCAGAAGAAGTGGGGGTTTAGACAAGAGGTAAAGTGTAGTTTCAAAAATATCTTCGTTATTCATTAACGAATATTGTATAAGAATTTTTTTATTAAAAAAGGGGGATAAAAGTTTACGATATTCTATCACTCAATATCATATATCTTCCTTTTATTTCAATTATTGGTTACATACACTGAGGGGGTAGTAGTGTACACAGTTCGGATAGTGTGTAATTTTTTACGGATTTCATTCTTTATCTTGTCATATCTTACTGTTATTTATTACTGTTTTTGTTTCTATGCCAAGAGAACGAGTGCCATTCTACTGTTTTCTAGAATAAACCTCAGAAGCAAAAATGTAATTCTTAAGAAAATACAAATTATTCATCCATATTTAAGATATTAAATATGCAGGAATCATTAATCAATTGTGTTTCATATTTGGATTATTATAATCAATATACTAGAATTGCAAACTAGAAATCAGGTCAACGAGGATTAATGTTTAATTATAGAAATAAATCACAAATGTTACTTTTGGGATGTTAATAATTCTTAAAATAAAAAAAGGTCTATTTATCCCTAGTTTATCTATTTAGTGGCTAGAAAATAGAAAGATTTATAAAAGATTTATATCCAATTCATCAAGATATCACTAAAAATGTAAAATTAAATAATAAAATAATTTATTAAGAGAGATTAAACCGTAATTAATCATAATATTATTCTTAACAGACTGATCGTTTTATATAAAATGAGTTATTTATTTAGTCTCGAATAGTTAATTTAATAGAATTACAAAAAAATCATGTGGTGTATACATCAGATTTTAGGTTTTATGTTGTTTCTCTTGGTTTTTATGTAGTCTAATAGGGGCCTCGTCTGGCGAGTTATTAACACAAGCAGGTAGTTTCACGGTAGTTTAGTTGGAAGTGAAGAATATTGTGTACTTGCGGGGAAGAAATCATCCTATCCTTTACGAGGTTTTTATTTCAGCGCTAAGCGCTTTCAATATCTATTCTCTCCATCTTCAGAGCTCCACATAAAACCAAAAATATCAATAAGATATATAAACAGCAAAAACCAAAACACTAAAACATGGTAGCGTCCATGAATAAAAACACATATAAATACCTAAATATAGTATAAATATATAAATAATCATAAGTCAAATATAAAAAACACTGAAATCAAGCAGGTACTCCCAATTTCCACGGAATTGAAGTGGAAGAAATGCTTTCATCATATTACCACGTTTTTTAGCCTCTCCTTACTGGGTAGTTCCATCGGCCCACCCGTACACACACGGAGTATATACAGACACAAACATATGCGATTTCTTCTCAACAATAAAGGCAAGGCTTGGCAGAGCATGGCTGAACTCTGGGTTCCTCCTCATACAATTTCTCTCGTGGCACGGGGATTTAAACCATTACCTCCATAGGTTCAAGAGGAGAGAATCTTAACATTGCGTCTGGGGCAACTCGAGCGAAACTGCGGAACATGTCCTGTTGGAGTGCATCTCATATGACGGAGCCGAAAGTCGGATGTTCAAGGACTCATACAACTACAACCCAACATAGAAGAGCTCGTTAAACATGAAGCCAGTCTCCGGACACTCAATGGATTTATTAAAAAATGGGAAAAGGAGGAAAATAAGTAAATAATCAAATAAGCAACCCAAGCACCCTATCCTATCCCATCCCATATATGGCAATATTAAAGTTTACAACACCATTAGAAAAAAAAGTCCGTCACGCAGGGGCTGCGTAAACTAAGCAGATTTCCCACGTGAAGTTTTACAATAGAGAAATCTCCATACGAGAGCCGAACAGTTACGACCCATCTAGCTTTAGGCGGGAAACTTACTTGTACGTTATCGGCCCACATTTAATAAAAATGCAAATATCTCGGTTAATATTCAAGATAGAAAATAAATGTATAGAACAGTATTTATAGTAAATGTAATTTGCAATAAGATTGGTTCTATACACTTTTTTGATCCGATTTATAGTAACGGAGATATTTCGAATTTTCGAAAATCCTCCCTTCTAAAACCCCTCCCCTCCCACTGGTCCGATTTCAGCCATTAACGAACTAGATCTGTCCTTTTGCATAAAACGTTTAAATATCGACTTTGGTAACGAGCAAAGAAAAATTGTGACCGCTAGAGCGTTAACAGATAAATATATATATAATTTTGAAGGGACCTCATTTTCGTCATCCTCTTAAGGGAAATCTGATAAAATTACAGATCTTAGAACCACTTTTCCCGCTTAACATAATCCTAAGGTAAAGATTGTCAATGACAAAAATCGTTGAGCTATGAGAAGGTGGAAAAATCCTTCAAAAAGTTTTTAAAAATCACTAATAAATAAATGCTAAGAGGTGCCATAGCTATTAAAATCAATCATAATCTTGCCATATTAGTGTTTCCTTCTTTTATTCAAACCGAAACCGATGTTGAATATCTATCAACTTTATAATTAGTATCTAGAATTTAGAGAAAATTGCTTGGTCTACCAGTTCTTTTATTGTGGAGTACTGGCATTTTTGTTTATATGCCGGAATTCAATTCGAATATTTGTTAGACAGCTTTCAAATGAATATATTAATTATTAGTAATTACTCCCTCTGTTCACGAAGGAGAATAATTTATTCAGTGTGAATGTATTCGGACTAATAGCCATTGGTTTTGACGGCTCTCGAAATAGCCGAGCTCCGTCGGAACGGAAGCTGCGATGACAATGTTATCTAGAGAAATTAATTAGCCGAAACATTGTTAGCCGGTGAGAATTAATAAACGACTCCCGGAGTCCATTTTGAATTGCGAAAGAAGAGAGGAGGCATGGTGGGGGAGTCCCGCCCTCCTCTTTAATAGTGGATAGATTGCCCTGCTCCTGGCTACAGCCCAAATACAAACTACTCCAGATGTCATTTAGCCAGCTCCGTCTGGTTGTCTTGTCAGCATGCTCCAGTTACCACTTACAGCCCCCGACCAAGGCAACTACCTACTTTGGCAGACTTCACATTCCCTGGGGTGGGGTAGAAAAAAAATGAAGTGGAAAAATTTCCTCTTGTGGCAAACGGATTAAAGGGCTCTACAGGCTGGATGAAGTCTCGAATTAGTGCGGTACTCACCCAGGTCGGAAGCGAGGGTCCGCAGAACGAAAAGTTTAGTTCGTATATTGTGGAGTTGATGATTTCAGACCTCCTGAGCCGCTTGTATTGAAAAATTACCTACCTTAGAACCACTTCCCTCTTTTAGCAGATTGCCCTTAAGAGAAATCAGCTATTGAGGTCGTACTCATGATGGAATTTTCGAAATTGTTCTTCAAATGTCCATCGATCCTACCTAGTAGATGACGAAAATGAGGTCCGTTCAAAACTTTATATATATATATATATATATATATATATATATATATATATATATATAACTGCTATTTAAAATTCCTACTCCTACTCAAACGCCTTTTCCAGATTTTCCTTAACGATTTCTTTTGAAGGTCGGGCAAAGGACCTAGGTTTTCCAAAAAAGTTCTTCAAATTTGACCTTTGCAATTGCAATTTGTAAAAATTTTTACAAAAAAAAATAAATATTTTTAATAATTAAAAACAAATTTCCATAATATTAATAATATAGGTGAATTAGTAAAATAACATAAACTCAGTGTATAGTATTTATTTTTTGATAAATGACTTAATAAAATAACAGATCTATACGAAATTTAAATAAGTTAAGGACATACAATGTCTGAATATTATTAGTATATTAATAAATCTAATGGCAATTTTATGTTGTTATTTATTAACGTCCACTTTATGCTGCTATGGGTAATTGAGATAACTTATCTACAGATTACCACCTTTTCCTAACCTGAGGAGACTAAGGTTTTTATTTAGTTAGTTCGTCCCTAAATAATTCCTTATGCTCACGTAGGGATTTAACTCAAGGCTTACTAAGAGTTTAAATTACATAACCTCGTTAGACGAAGTAGCATAAAGTGGGCGTTAATAAATAATATTTTAACAAAATTAAAATATTTCTAGCCTTTAGCAGTTCGGGATTTAGGGTGGATTAGCTAAAGTAAATAACTTAAGCTAGAGTAAAATAATTGTCACGTATTAATGTTGATTCAAAACTACTATACCAATAATAAAATAAATACTTCAGGTTTAAAAAAAATTAGCTTTTATTTGATTTTAAAATACAATTTAAGTTAATATAAAATTTAACAATAAATGCTCAAGTGTCTTAGCTTTCATGACCAGGATGAAAAGTATACTACTGTTTTTTTTTTTTAAAGAAACCCAATGACCTAATATGTTGACGATGAAACTCAAACTTATTTTTTTTAACCAAATATGTTATTCAACTGTTTTGAACCTTTTTGCAACGTATTGGCACGGTAATGGACAAAATATTTGTACATTGTACGATAGGTAATTCTGCATATAAAACCAATTTCCTTCCCCAATGTTCCAACGATAAAATGTCTTAAAAGATTTTTTGTGTTCCTTCTTTGATTCTAGTGGTAAATTTTAACTAAACACATTCAATCAATCTAATGATTTTTTTAAAAGTTTTACACTACTTAGAAACAATTAATAAAGTTAAGGGCATTTAAAAGTTAACTGATATTTCGTTTCTGAGACTTACGTAGTCCATGACAAGACAGGCATCTAGACAAATCTCTGATGAAACTCAACCTGAAAAACGAGTGAGTCAGAGGAGTTGCTTCAAGAGATGCATGCCCTTGCTGTAGATAAAAGCTATTGCTATCAGTACGTTGGGAATTGAATCTTTTCGTGAGTTAACCTTCCAGATAGTAGCGTGACTCCAGAAATTCCAGGTTATCTATGCCCTCCGGGTTATCAACGAGTCAAGTCGAGCCTGTCAGGGCTATTTGTGATAAGTTCCAGGAAGGTTGAACTTAATCATCCATTGCAGAAAACCCTTTGTTTACGAATAAATCTCGGTATCCATAAAAGCCTGTTACTAAAAATAAATGAGTGCATTTTTCTTTTTTTTTTTTTTTTAATATTTCGTCAATTATTGAGTTAAATTACAGCTATGGAATTGGCAATTTTGAAAAATGTGAGATAAATTATTTTTTAATCTCACCCACTATCATTTCCTCAGGGATTATACCTCTCAAATAATACAGGCTGTACCTATTCATAAATCCATAATTGTTGCACAGCTGGCTAAAAAATGCTTTGGGTCCCAGGCGTTTATGAATTATGGTTAATGAGTTAATAATGCTTTGAAAGATCAACCTTACAATTCAAGGCACTGACGAAATCTCATTAACTATGCAAAAATTAATTTTCTTAGTGATGAAATTCCGACAAAATTTGTTTTTCGTTTGTTGACCAACTTATTTATATACCTAAATTTTATGAACTTTTTTTTATGCTCAAATGCATGCTACCTGTTATGTTGACAATATAAAATAATGAAACTATTTTCAGCGACAAATAATAACCGTGTCTTTCGATGGTAGACTAGCTAATTCCATATCAGCTCAGTAATAATGTAACAGTCCCAAGATCTATACTAAACTTTCCATCCATCTGATATTTTTATTTTTAAGAGGGGGCTCAGGTTAGCCATGTGAGTTGAATCGTTGGCCTTAATCTCTCATGGTACTTAGAGCTGCAAGTTTGATTCCCGCCTTGGCCAATAAATAATAGAAATTTATTTAGTGGCGAACTCATTAAATAAAATCCTTAGTCCCACCAAGTTTAGAGAAAAGTGTGGTAATCTGTAGATAACCCGCCCCAATTAGCCCTTATATTAAAAGTGGTCATGAATAAATAATATTTTCGAATGTTGTAGATTGAGTGGACTAAAACTCCGTTCCGGGAGTGAGGTTTAAAACAACTTCCAAAAATGTATTATTATTTCAAAAAATTATCATAAAACTAGATAGATAGATAGATTTCATTGGCTAATGTATACATATTTTAGCCTGAGTCTAGCCCATTTAGTGTTATTAATAATATACAATATACATGAATATATATATATAAGAACTAGTGACATAAAATTAACCCACTATATACAATAAAATAATAATTAAAAAAAAATAAATAGTAGTAATTAACATCGAAAATTCGTTATACCTTAATCTGATTAGTACCATTTAACATCATTATAATAAAACCATAAAATTAGTAAAAACAATAAATATTATGGTACTTTTGGATATTGTCGGATTCTGGAATTTGTAATTCTGAAAGTCCCATCTCACGTTCATTATCGTGTGAACTAGGAATTTCAGTTTAAGGGAACGGTATACAATAGTCGTAGGGATTCTACAAGAATGTATTCAACAACTTGTGGTTTCCTTAATTTTTTATTTCATAAATTATTATCATTATTATTATTTATTAACGTCCACATTTTGCAACTAAAGCTAATTTGGACGGGTTATCTACAGGTTACCCTTTCCTAGCCAGGGTGGGATTTAGGATGTTATTTAGAAGTTATTAGACAGCCTGAAACGCAGAATTATACTAAAATTAATTCATATTCTCAGCATATTTGCACCTAGCTAATTGAGTCGAGTGCTGAGTCTAGAAGTACACTGCCTGACCTTGCCCAGGGCACCTGTTGCAGAGAGGTGCTATCTAGGAGATTTCAACCTCACACTCTGACCTCTAAGCCTCGTCAAATTCCCTCAACTCCCACACGTTTACTATTAAGGATTCTCCACTAATAAGGAACAACACATCTTCTTACAAGGATTTCTGACCTGATCAAAATTTTCCAAGATGCCTTGAATTCGTGAGGGCCTTCTTTCCTTTATGATACTCCGGCTTGGGGAACTAAGGCGGCAAAAAAAAAAACCGGGAATATAATTTTGTGAGTTTGGCGTAAGAGATATTAATAAATCCACCGTTTAAAAAAAATCAATTTAGTCTTTTATTTTAAACCTCTATAGCGAATTTGAAGAGCCAATAAAAAGGACCTGGAAACATTCTTTTTGTTTATTTCTACCACTCCTTCCTTTAAATTTGGATTCTCGCATAAAGCATAAACCGTACATTATAGTTCAGAGAAAAAAACATGGAGTAACACAATGAATAATATGTGAATTCTAAACTTAGATTTGTTTGCATTTTTATATCAATATCAATTTGAAAATTTAATGATCTGAACCCGTCACACTCATTCAAATTGCGCGCTGAGATTGGGTTTCTTTTAATTTTTCGACGTTGTCTCCAAATATAATAATCTTCTCTGGCTGGATGGAGACAATGCTGACCTGTTTTAACAGACATTTTTAGTCCAAATTATTATATTTTATTACATAAACCAAGGTATTATATTTTGTTACATAGGATCAATTTTAAAAAGTTGATTACGTTTCTTGTTTTATGAGCGAAGAAACCATATATTACTTACATTTATTGGCCTCTATATTTGTTTTATAATGTATATTGAAATAGGGTTCGCAATTACATTTTTTTTATCTCTAGAATATGCTGGATGGTCGAGGGACCAATTGATCAGGATCAATAAGAAAGCCTTGTCCTCTTCTGGTGTTTTTTTTAGTTAATAGTAGAAGACAAGGCCTTTTTATTGATTTTGATACATCTTTCTTCTCTTTCATTTTTTTTATTACTAAATTAAAGTAAAAGAAAACTATATATGTTCTTCTTGTTTAAGAGATCCTGGTTGTTGTAGTCTTACATTTATTTGAATGAAATTCGGTATTTAAATTGTTTTTGAGGGAGTACAAAAATGAAATAAATTTGGCCAATGATGTAGAGCCATTCTAAGAGGTTTTTTTTTTTTTTTTTTTTTCTTTTTTAATGTGAGATCAAGAATTAAAGTTTTAGTCTTGTAGATAATGTCACTAATGGAACTGCTACTCATATTTTCTGTATCTCTTTTAATAGTGGCAGAGACATTGGAAATTTTTTGTACTACTGTCAAATGATTTGTGATTTCTCCTAGTTTATTAAAAGTGAATAAATACAATTACACGGACTGTGGTGCTTCTTCTGGTTAATATGAAATAATTACGTGGCCGTGCCAATGGTCACTTCAACATTGCATGATAATATTCCCAGCTGACCTTGAAACCAGAACGTCACGTTGCATAATTGGAAGAGCTGCAACAATTCGCAATATTTTAAATCATTTGTGCAGTCATACATTCAGTATGTAATAAATCATTCACTTCCTTATTAGAAATCAATGTCAGCTCATAACTTGCTCAGCGTCTTTGATGAATGCGAATATCAAAGAAATTTATTTGTCAAAGCACGTTGATATAAATCTTTATACATCGATACTACTTCCTACGTTATGACGGAGATATTGCACATTTATCAATCACTTGAAAATCAATCCGTCAGATGCAAAAACACAACAAGGATAGTCTTATGACACTGTGACTATGATATGAAGTTTTCACAATTCAGTAGTACAAACTGTTTTTTATGGATGGTTGGATCAGGAACATCTAGCAATGGATGGGAACTCCATCAAAATCTAAGAGGAATAGAGAATGGCTTATCAATGGTATGAAAATATAAAAAGTCCGTCACGCAGGGGCTGCGTTAACTGAGCAGATTTCACACTTGCGTCACGTATTTGCATATCATGACGTAAAAGTTCAATGAGAACAATGTTTGTTATTTATGCTTCAAATAAAATATTTCATAATATAACAGATTATAGTTAATATGGCATTAGTAGGAGTGGGGGTTTACTGAAGGTCGAAAACTAAAAAATGTAAATATTTCGGTTAAAAATTAAGATAGTGAAAATAATAGTACATAAGAAAATTTATAAAACATTACATTTTCAATAACATTGGTTCCATACAATTTTTCAATCCGACGCATAATAACGGAGATATTAAGAATTTTCGAAATTCCTCACCTCTAAACCCCCCACCTTCCCCCAGTCCAACTTCAGCCGTTAAAGAATGTGATCTTTCTTTTTACATAAAACGCTTATTAATCCAGTTTCGTAACGATTAAAC
This sequence comes from Riptortus pedestris, assembly GCA_019009955.1. NCBI lineage: Eukaryota > Metazoa > Arthropoda > Insecta > Hemiptera > Alydidae > Riptortus > Riptortus pedestris. The sequence goes on along the minus strand of CM032232.1, from coordinate 43,231,711 downwards.
AAAAATTGCGACCGCTAGAGCGGTAACAGACAAATATATTGATAGATAGATAGATGGATATACAATTTTGAACGGACCTCATTTTCGTCATCTATTAGGTAGGATCGATGGATATTTAAAGAGATGTTTCGAAAATCGCGTCATGAGTACAACCTCAATAGCCTCCTAAGGGAAATCTGCAGGAACCACCTACCCGGATAAGAGTTGCAAAGTTTCGGAAATAATGGAAGAGTTTGGGATTTATTATTAAGGGATGTTTTAATAATTTGCAGAAACGTATTGATTGCAGAAAAGTATCATGAATGACTCTCAAATTAAATCATCTCTCAATCTATTTTTCTCTTTGCCTTCTTAAAAAATCTTTAGTAAACGAGATATGAAATGTAAGCTGCCCTTGGCCCATGAAGTAAATCAGTAACTTAAAATTGAGTCCAAAAATATATAAACTCAATTAATGTTCGGGATAGGAAAAAAGTATAAAATAACAATTGAATTTACATTCTATTATTAATTTATATAATGAATGACATTAGAAACATAGATAGAAGAAAATATATTCAGATAAATAACTTCCGAAACTAGAAGATACATATTGAAGATAAGTAAAATAAAATTAATAAATTTTATTAACGGGACTAATGAAAAAAATAAAACACTTCTTTGAAGCACTTAAAATGCACTATTGTGAAAGAAGTTAGTATGCATGTTTTCTTTAATATCCAGTTTAAAGTTTCTACCTATCTACTTGTTAATTGCAGAAGGAGTAATATTCTTCCATTTATCATTTTAAAAGTTCCAATTTACATACTCACCTGACAGCTTATTCCGGCTTGTAAGAGATATCTTCTAATTACTTCGGTATTGAGTGGAGCTCCTTCTATTTTAAAAGATGCATTTATACAGTCGCATGCTGAAGACAATTGGAAACTATTGAAAGTCCAGACGGCTCGCTTTTCATATTAGATTGTGTGAAATCGGGACTCCATGATCGTAGGGAATACTTAACATGCATTCCAATAAATATAAGAGTATGCTTTTTATTAATCTTATAGTTTATGCAGGACAGTTTTTCTGTAATTCAGAGAACTAGTAATTGACAAAGTATTAGGAGTGTGTGAGTCACGTAATTAAAATATCCATATAACCAAAGAAAGAATCTAAACTAATGCCTGTCAACCAACACACTATAAATTCCTTTAAAATAAAAATAAAATATACTATAATAAATTAAATTAAATTTATTATCATAGAGTTTCTGGATTAGTTGTTAAAGATTATAAGACCTTGATGCAAATTTAGTAAATATTAATACCTATAACAATTACGTAAATTACAATTAACTCGTTATAAATAATCATAAAACATAACTTTAAGTACAACACTATACATCTACAGAATCAGATCGGCAACATTGGATAACATTGTTATTCCTTCATATACAGTGGTAGAATATATAATTTTAATGGTTCTTTAAATTAATTTAACTGCTAAGTATATCCAGGCGATGTCTTTAATAAACTACAAAACTATGTTTCGTGAGTTGATTCCCGTATGAGTAAATGGAATTTCTGCAGATGGAGAAACTTGATAAAAACCATAGCCTCTCCTTGGATAGAAAATGACGATTGATAGAGCCGTAGTTGGATTTATTTATAAAACAATTATGTAATAATGTTCAATAATATTATCGAAGATATATATTAATGAAATGACTCTATGTTAAGGAATAAAGTGGTTTGAAAAGGAATCAAACTAAGTATGAATGCATTTTAGTTGAAGCTGCTGTCCAGTGTTTTTAGCAGTTGTGTTGGATTCCAAAAGGAGGTGGGTAATTTCTTTGGGATATTGAGAATTGTGTATAAAATAGTATGACACAGTGGTTTCCTTAATTCCGGAAGTGTCATAAAAAATTAATTGCAAAATGGTTAGACTAATGGGAGGAGCGGATGCTCACTACAACAAGTAGTTCCTTTGATATTTATATAAGTTCCTAAATAAAAATTATTTTGAACAATATATAGTCATGGTGTTGTATCAGCTGTGAAGTTTTCAATAATGTATATCCAATACAAAAGGAAATATAAATGGGTCAATTAATTGTCCAGAATATTGGAAATGAATATTAATAGTTGAAAACTTGTACATTGAGAGGTATTCACCGAGAACTTCCCTATATGAATTTCATTATCAGGGTCACTTAGAAGAAATCCTAACATTAAGTTTAAAGAACTGGTTACAGACAGTGATCAAACAGAACTAACTTCACATACATCCCTAATTTCGTGAGTTCAGTCGATATACATCATGGTCCATCCCCCTCATATTCTGGAAGCGTTGAAAAAACTTTAAACCAACGAAGGACATTTAAGAATCTAATGAGGAAACGTTTTAAAGATGTGGCTAAAAGATTTATGGTGCTTGTTAGATAAATATTTTAAATTTCCAAGAGAATTTGTCCCAGATCTAAGTCCTACTTCCTTCCGCCCATTCGCAAATCATAACTAAACCCCAGCAAAACAGATTTTCTCATTTTGGATCTACACAGTAGTCCTGTTTTCCTCTGCAATGCGTTTTATTTAGGCAAAATGCACATTCAGAGCAATAGCTCCGTCTTCAGTGTCTGTTGACAAATACAAAACCAAATGAAAAACGCGCAATAAAAATTCTTTAAAATATTAAACAAATACAAAAACCTTAGCCTAATCAGCAAATAAAACCTAATTAAAATACAAGTCACTGGTACAATAAATAAAATTAGAAATATAAACAAGTATCACGGAACCAGTCATGACTTAAAAACATACTACTATTAGTTAACAGATAAGAACATACTATTTAAGACAATTTTTTATTTTTTTATTTATTTATTTGATGAGCTCAGCAATTAGGCGATGTCGCTCAGTATCACTTATATTCAATTCCTTAAATTGAAATGTTAAAATAAAGTAATAAAGAATAATGATTCCAAAATTTTTAAAACATAGTATAAAATATAGCTATATATAAAACTAAGGAATAAAATAAAACGTAGGAAGTGTTAAAATAAATCTATAATTCTGCAATAAATTCTGGCTGAGGGATGATGGAAGTCTAAGGTACAAGTTTAAAAATGTATTATACAGTCTTGTGGGCTACCTTCTGTTAATAGATTTTGTATATTTTAAATAATTTTGATTGCGTGTTTTTCATTTGGTTTTGTGTATGTCAACAAGCACACTGTTACTCTGAAAGTGTACTTTACTAACTGAATTGCATTGTAGGGGAAAACAGGCCTACTTTGTACATTCAAATAGATTAGTTTTTCCACCAACCGGCTTCCCTGGAAGGAGAATTTCCCATGTCCCTTTTATTCGCCAAACGGTTGCCTTACCCCGGCCTGCTTAGTTTCTCCTACCTGCCTGCTCAGCTGACAAGTGGGATGAGCTATTGCAGAGTATAAGACGAGTGTAAGTATTGCCTTACAGGTGGCGGCTGTGAGGTCAATCACCCCGTCGAGTGTGTAAACAGCGCACAGTACTGTGTAAGCTCTCTCAGCTGTTGGCAGCCTCTTACACGCCGCCTTATACTGCTTTATTATTTAATGGCCTGCAATCTAGTGGCACGCGACCTCACTCACGCCTCAGGCTCTGCATCGATCACACTACACCCCCACGGCTTCTCTATTGATACGATCGAATGACAGATACCCGGATGTGGCTTTACAAAGGGGCTTCCTCTTTGGACATTTGTCCGTCCGACTTATAAGTACTAAGCTTTCATGACGATCAGAGGCATATACATTTGATACATATGACATTTGTTTGGTGGAACTAAAGTTTGTTGGATTCCTTGTACCTCGGCTCTGACTTCAGTAGATCTATAGGCTTGTTGTCAATCCAGATTGAATCCATTATTGAATAGACGAATATTCCTCTTACATTTAAGTAGATAATCCATTAATTAGAGCAGAGAAGAAACATAGATGTAGTGAAGTCAAGAATTATCCCGTCTTTATAAGTACAGTTATTCAACAGTGTATTGGAAAAGATATTATCGGATTTAAGAATAGATTAGTCCCAAGTGATTCCAGGTTTAAAATGAATACCCATTTTCCGGTCTAAAGGGACTAGTCTGTTGCTGATATACGATGTTTGTATTTTATTCTATCCAGTTCAATCTAGATTGTACATATATCTAATCTTTCTTTGACACAGCTATTCTTGGATCAAAATAGAGATTAATCCGTTGTTGCTATGGATTGCATGAATTCTTCGTGTTTTGGAATAGCCATTCTTGGTTTGAAATAGACATTAATCCGTTTTTGATATATATTGCGTGGATTCTTCGCGTTTTCGAATAGCCATTCCAGATTGAAATAGACATTAGTCCGTTTTTGATACGGATTGCATGTATTCTTCATGTATGCATTCATGGATTTTAATGGAGTTTAATCCGTTGTTGATATGGATTGCATATATTTTTCATGTTTTGGAGAAGCTATTTATGGATTTCAATGGAGTTTAATCCGTTGTTGATATGGATTGCATATATTCTTCATGTTTTGGAGAAGCCATTCATGGATTTCAATGGAGTTTAATCCGTTGTTGATATGGATTGCATATATTCTTCATGTTTTGGAGAAGCCATTCATGGATTTCAATGGAGTTTAATCCGTTGTTGATATGGATTGCATATGTTCTTCATATTTTGGAGTAGCCAATCATAGATTTCAATGGAGTTTAATCCGTTGTTGATATGGATTGAATATGTTCTTCATATTTTGGAGTAGCCAATCATAGATTAACTACTCCTCTTCTATACTTCTTGTTTTGGTGTCGCTACTCATGGATCTTATTACAGAATTATTTATAAGTTTATTCATACAGATTACGGTATTAATATATTCTTCATGTTTTGGAATTGCCATCCATGGACCGAAATACAGACCAATCCGTTGTTGGAATAAACTGCGTGAATTCCTAGTCATATTTGTAAAACCATTTATGGATATAAATAGAGATTAATCCGTTGTAAAATGTAAAATGTATTCCGCTTGTATTCCTAGTGTTTTGTAGTCTAATCCTCACACCCAGATATATATATATATATATATATATATATATATATATATATATATATATATATATATTGTATGGATTGTATATTGCTAAACTTTTCACTTGATAAAAAAAGCATTATAGAGAATTAATTTCTTATCTGTGTGATGATATAACATATTGGATGGCCAGCTGGAAGAGTTGCGGAGCTGTTCCCTTTTATCTTACTGCTGATTGAATTGAAACACCGTGTTTCACACTATAATTTAATAAGGCACCCAAGATAAGTCGGCGATATTATTGTTAACAGCTCCATTTTTATCATAGCTGAGGCCATCTATCATGACTTTGGAGGGAAAGCCCCTAGCTACCGTTCGAGCAGATAACACGACCTCCCGCCCCGGTGATTATCCATAAACGTAACCTCCCTCGGGTTATTTAGATGAGCCCACTAAACACAGATGAAACGATAAGGACCGTTTAAGGTCACATTAAAATATTTCTGTGGTGCCCTTAAGCGCCTATTAGAGCAGACAAAATGGACCAATAAACTAGTGATATTATATTATATTGTGGCTCCCAACAATTATACTTTTTATTATTTTGGCCTCTCTACAAACTGGTGTCAGCCCTTTTTAATCCTGCCAACCGACTCTGTTTAAGTAGTTAAATTAAATAAATGACAGACCATGTCGGTGAATGCGTTAAAAAAACACTTTATCTCGCCTATTAGCACTGATACTATAAAATTAGTGGCTCTTTTAGATTTAGTGACCCTCCGGAGCATTTAGGTTTTGTTTTAGTTGTTTTTAATTGCAGCCATCTCTAATATTTGATTGATTCAGCTTTCTTATTTGTACATCTGTTCTGAGGCAGGCTACCTTTTGATCAAGAGATTTAGTCTCAGATAAATTGCCTTTAATACCTTCTGCTTTATGATTAGTCCTGTCTAATATTCTATAACCCTTCTTATTTATAGGTCTGTCTGATGCTTCGAAATTCGGTGAAGCATCCTCTATTTCTCTTTGATCCCCTTTTTAGGACTCATTGTACCTTGTTTATGTCTCTAATAAATTTGGAGCGATCACTTAAATAATTAACTGACTATTAACAACATCTGATTTATTTACTAATCACGTATTTCAACTAATTAAAATTGATAACTGGGCAAATTGAATCTTCATTTTATATTCATTTTCACCAGTAGGAGCTGAGTAATCATGATTGTCATAACCTATGTTACAATTATTTTTTTTATTTATTTATACAGGAGCACTCCCATCTTGGCGATTTAGCTCAAAGTTTCACAATGTAAAATGAAAACAAAATTATAAAAAAATAACAAAAACTGAAACAACAAGTAAAAAATTAAATACAACAAATAGTCATTAAATACTAGTAATAAAGACAATTAATAACCATAAGAAATAAACAAACATAAATAAACATTAGATAAATAAACATTAGATAAATAAACATTAGATAAATAAACATTAGATAAATAAACATTAGATAAATAAACATTAGACTAGTAATAAAGACAACAATTTAAAATGTTTTTAATAAAAAGTTATGTTATATATACTAGTACATTTATATTATTTTTATTTTATTTATTTAGTTTTGTACCCCATAGCGATGGTGATTTGCATTATTAGGATGATATATTTACTCCTTCATGTGCTTACCTTTTTTTGTACTTTTATATTATGGAAAGTATTTCTTTAATATCTGATTCTTTCTCATATCCGTGCTTTGAACTAAAATAAAAGTTGACCCTTTTAAATCTTTTTAGGCATGCTGTAGACCTATTCTATTTTGTATTGTATGTTTTGTAAATGTTGATGTGTTTTAGTTATGTTAGTATTTGTGGAATATATTGGCTGCTGTACAATGAGAAGGAGTACATTTCGAATTTACAGTCAAGCAGCAGTCTTTAATATTGTCTTATTTTCTAACTCTTCATTGTAAACTATTAGTCTTGTTGTAAAATATTTAGTATACAAGTGTTTTGATATGTTCCTATTTTTTTTTTTAAAAAAAAAAAGATTATATTTGGAGTACTAAATTTTTTTTTAAACTCCATTTTTCCAAAACAAGGTAATCAAATTGGAATCATGCAAACTTTATTTAAACTTTGTACCTTTTTTATTTCATTATCAGGCTTTCTATAGTCTTGACAAATAATGATAGTCACATAAATTTATTGAACATTTCCATTGAAATATAAATGGAATGTAGGTACTTCAATTGAATTTTTAAGAAAAGTCAAAAATACTTTTGTTTTAGTTTAGAAAAAAAATTATAAAACTATCAAATCAATTACAGTTAATTTAAAAATTTTAATCGCCTAAATACTTAAAATAACACGTGCAAAAATACATTGGATGTAAAATATTTCAAAACATAAACATCACATTTTCTAACATTATACTGACTGTTAATTAGTTATTAAATATATTCCGTTAATCTTTATAATACTGTGAATTTATAACATTGTTATTCTTATGAGATTAATCTTAAATTACACTACGAATGACGTACTTATAACGTGATGAGAAAATTTTCTGAAGGGTGATGTATTCGATTATAAATTATATTTTGACCTGTCACTGTACCAAAAATGTCTTAGTTGTAATTTATACATAAACATTTTTTATATCAATTATCTTTAATATAACAGAATCTTACAGAAATAAAGTTCATCAATTGATTTTCAAACTTGAAATTTTTTTATGTAAATGTATAACATTCGGATGTTGCATTAATTTTTTTCACATCTGGAAATCATAAGATTTTTCCATAATATTTATGTTTGTGTTTAGGAGTTTGAACCATATCCTTACATCCTATTTTATGAATTTATACTATATCATTTATTTAAAATTAAGCTAATGTTTAATACAAAGGGGTTTTGTTTTTGTGTCATCTTCCTGGATATAATTTAGAAATGACTAATGTTCTTAGCTTACTAAACAAAAAATGTAATAAATAAAAGTATTCTTGTACAAGGATAATAGTCCTTGAGAGTACAGTTTCGTCTGGTGTGACGCAAATCGAAAGAATATATACGACCAAAGGCTCGTAAAATTCCAACTTACATAATTTTCGCGTAAGACAGAAGCGAGAGAATACATTTGCGCACAACAAAAAAGTTTACATTCAATGTAAAAAGAAGAGTTGCACCAAGGGATTATCACTCACCATCTAAATGGCCCTTGATAGCCAAATGCGGGAATAATAAATACTTTTAACCCTTTTCTATCCCAATGCGTTTTCCAAAGGGATTTCAACGAAATTAATGATGTTGCAGAAATTATTACACTGACAAATCCCTAAAAGTAATTTATCTTTATTACCAAATATATTTTCAATAATCAGTTGGTTAAACGTCGTAATCACCAAAGAAGGGAAGCAACAATAAGCAAATAAATAAATTTTGGATGTGTAGTAAAGACATCAACAAATATAATTATTTATACAAAAGAATTTCGGAAAGGCCACTGAATAGCATATGATATATATATGGTTGTGGCCTTATTTTGTATCAGATGACCATATTTCAATTTTTTTTTAAGCATGAAGGTTTAGAAAAGTATGAAATAATATACATCTTAAATGCAACTGGCATTACATTCCGTTCCAAAGAATATACAATAAGTCGTATTGAAAGAGTTATTTCTTACTTCTTTTTTTTTCGAATTTTGGTGGCCCAACTTCATCTTGCTCATAATAAAGGTATACTTCCACAAATATTTTTTTTTTGTGCTAAGTGCAGAGTGTTTTGAGATTAAAAACTCATCCTCAATGCTCCTGTTGGGTGGAAGGACCACAGATAGGGTACTGAGGATTACAATCTGCCACTTAGCTCTTTATTTGAATTATATTTTGGAGGGAACCTTTTTTTTTTCACATCCTATAATGGGTTACTACTAGTGTTTAAAGAGAAATTCTGAGTTAGTACAAGGCCAATGTAAGACAAAGAGATATGGTTATTTTTTTTTAAAAAAACAATGATTACCAATGTTATTAGAAATGAAATTTCTTCAAATTTTTCCCTAGCCGATGTTTAGCAACTTACATATTGACGGGTCTATTTGCACTTTTTAATTTAAATCTCATTAAACTCTTACTATATCGGTCAAGTCTTATGCTCAGATAAAGTACATGATGTCGTTACTACTGGGGGAACGGAATTGACGGTAAGAGATGACAGCCTTTTGTATCCCAATCTAGTAAAGGATCTGCATTTCAACTTAGGGACCTTGGAAATATATTAATCACATTTGATCTTGAGAAATCTGCTTAGTGTTAGAAGTACCTGGGAGACTGACCTTATAAGTTAATATTATTTATTAACGTTCACGTTTTTGATACTATGGCTAATTGGGGCGGGTTATCTACAGGTGGTAACCCTTTTCTAGCCTGTGTGGGACTAGGTATTTTATTTAATGAGCTCTTCACTAAATAAATTCCTATTAGCCCAGGAGGAAATCGAACTCGCCACTCTAGGTTACCATGAGAGATTGAGGCCAACGCTTTAACTCACATGGCTTACTTTAGGCCCAAATAATAACCAAGTTACATATCGTGTTGTGCAATTAGGGTATTATACTGATCAAAATATTAGTCTGTTGATCCCGATAATCAGTTTAACGGGGCTGTCTTGGGAAATGATTTCTAAACAGCCCATAAGGGCTGGATGTTTTCTGAAGGGCCCAGGAATCCTATTAAAAGCCCTGGCATAAAATGTCCCTTAAACACCCAGAACGACCGCTCCCCAACCCCCACAATAAATAATAAATCTGGGTTCCTCCTATGAAAGAGTCGCCCCCACTCCCTCGCCCGGATATTGTGCGGGCTATCGCAGCCAACCCTCCAAGCTCCTTGATAAAAATCACCCCTTTTTCCCTTCCGGAGAATAATCTCGAGGACGAAGAACGGTCATTCCGTCTGCTCAAAACACCCCCTTCATCCTCTCTTCTTTCTCATTAAGATTTATGTCGCTATAATTGTATTTCTCATTTTAAAAACCTTCAACTCCTCAAATCCCCCCTTAAATCCGAGTAAACAAATATGGCAAGCGCTTTTTTATTATTATTATTTTCTCATTTAAGTTTATATTGCTTTCAGGCTCAAATATCATTGTAATTTAATTTTAACTATTCAGAATGGTCCTGTAATGATACTGAAATTAAATATTTATTCTTAACAATTTATACCATTATGCAAAGATATTCTATAATAAACGTGGGTATATAACAACAGAGGTATTAAGAAATCAATACATCAAATTATCAGTTTAACATTTTTTTAATATCATGACTTAAAAAAGAAATCACCGGAAAGATAAGGCTATTGCATTTTCATTTTGTATTTTGACCATTGTTATTATTATTAACTAACGTCCACTTTTTGCTTCAATGGCTAATCGGGACGGGCTGTCTACAGGTTACCACCCTTTTCTAGGCAGGGTGTAACTAAGGATTTTATTTAATGATCTCGTCAGTAAATATATTCCTATTGCCCAGGACGGTATTGTACTCCCCAGTCTAGGTTTTAGCATGTGAGATAAAAGTCTTTTTTTAACTCTCATGGCGAACCCGAGCCCCGCATTCTGACCAGAATAGATTAGAAAAATTAACGAAAAATATCTATTTATTTTTTTAAAATTTTTCTTGAGGTTATATACAAAAATCTGATGTGATTAGCATAACGTGTCCTTGTACCCCCATGGAATCAAATAAACAAATCGTTTGGGTAGATTTCATTTAAAATAACTCCATTCGAACGTGATATAAGATATCTCAATACCAATGAAGAAAGAAACAAAAAAAAAGTTCTTTTAAAAATTGTATGTAGTGCTCTTTGCTAAACTCCACCCCCTTAGCTGATTTTGATCTTAAATAGGCCCACAGTTGGAAGTTACAACAATCCCAAATATGAAATTTCCACATTCTCAAGTTAGCCATTTTTGAGTTGTATGAAATACGTAGAAAATGTTAATTTTTTTCATTTTTAATTAGCTTCCTAACGTATTTAATTAATAATATTTCTAATTTATTTTAACCTATTATATTATTTATTTTTAAATCATTTTTATACTGTTTTGTTTCAATTTTTTTCGTATTTTGTTTAGTTTTATTGTAGTGTTACCTTTTTAAAGTATCTTAGTTCTTTAATAATTTGGCATTTTTTTATTCTTTCTTGATTTCTAATTTTGTGTTTTGTTGTACACGATTGTTAACTACTACTTCTTTTTTTATGAATTTGTTCATTGTTGTTTTATATTTTTTGTTGAATTTCTGTTCTAATGGTTATTTTCTACTTTTATCTTATGTTTGTGATATTTTGTTTAGAGCAATATCGCCCTAGTTGCGATGCTTCGAAATATATAAAGAAATAAAAGTGTGTCCATCAAGCGTAAACTTTTAAAAATTTGTTCTATACGGTAAAAACCGATAATTCCGTTGAAACCTGCAAACCGAAATCTTTCGTTATTACACTTCTTTCTTTACTTAGTACAAGAAAGTAAAAATTCTTGCAAGTATACAGTCGTATTCATCTTTATCTTCTTTGTCTACACTCGGTCTGTGCTTAGTAAAGCATGGCCAAGGGTGCTATCAGCTGACTTCTGTTAACATAAATCTGTTTTAATGATAAAGACCATTGAGCGCACATTGTACAAATTATATTAGGGGAACTACCCGAGCCTTGTACGGAGTGATTTAAACAGCTGTAGCGAGAGGATATATAAAAGTAACTTATAAAGACATTCCTTTGATGTCTCCATTGTCGACTAATGTGTCACGAAGCATCTTCAGTGCTATTCTCCGAAACACGCTCCGTTATTGCAGGTCACATCGTGTTTCTAGCTCCGCTACGCTTATCTTCTACGACGCTCTACTTTATAGCACCCATTCCCTCTCTTAGCGTCACCATATTCGCGTCGCATTCTCGAACTGACTGGGGTATTGCAACCATGACAAATGTTACGTTGCTTTGCATAAGAATTGGTTCATTGAATTAACATTTTTTTCACTTTACTGTCCTGCGTCACCCTATTGCTTCACATATTTTTCTAATACATGATATAGTTCATTGATCTTTATTATTAATTCATACTATACAGCTAATTGTAATTTATTCTCGACACGGATTATACGAGCAGTTTGCTATTGAAATGCTATTAGCTCCTTTTATAATAGGTTTAAAGCAATAACTAGTAATTTTACAATTTTATTAAATGATCTGATTGGAATATTGTTAGGGAGTGTAAAGAAGGATTGTTGTGTTTATATCTCTTTGGAATATTTATATCTCTCTTTATAGGTTAGGTGTCTACATATGTTCTGTAGATTTAGAAGACAGGCTTTTGTTCTTGGGCAGTCATGACTTGAATAATAAAGAGATACATACTGATTAATAATTCTAAACCTTTTTATGTGCTTAAGAACAAATATAAACTATGAAAAGTGAAAGGTTTAATATTTAGGGCACAATAAATAAATAAAGTTATCATTGGTTGCTATATCTGCAGCCTGCACCTTAATAGGATGGTTGTCGAAAATGCAATGTATCAATCAGCCTGCACTCGTCGTAATGTGGCATATCTGAATTCTATAAGATATCGATATAAATAAAACTCTATGGTTCGCCTGATTTTATATTTATATTTGAATTATGAATTTCGACTTCCGATCACTTCGTAGAATTTGTTAGTGTTCCATGACAGTGCCTTACTAGAATTGAGAAATGTTTTAGCAAATATGTCGGGGATAATAATGATATAACAACGTGAGCAATTTTATACGTTACTGCCTCCAGCAAAAGGTTTACTTTCATGTCAAAACGTAGGTTCGTCAATATCTTGTTAAATAACTTTCTACTTTCGGTAACCACCTCAAGACTGCCAGCTGTTACAAGAGATTCCCAGAACCAAATTTAGTCAAACATTTACTAAATTTGTACTAGTGCTTAGCTAATGGATTCGTTAATTATTAAACATTAACTACATTTCCATGGAAAACCACTTTTATTTCAAGTTACAACGACGAGTAACACAATTACCAAATTATTTTCAACTTCACACACAATCTCAATATCACAACTAAATCCAGAACTGGATTTTAACGCATTTTTCCTTTGATTGCTAGGATGATGCAGATGATACATGCTTTATAATTTTACAGGAAACTAGATCTAGTTGATACATGAACGTAATAAATTTATCGTCATTCGTCCAATACCCTTATTCCCTGATTGACACTATAATATGGCGATATAGTTTGATGTATTGTACGTATTTAATGAAGTATACTTATTATTATTTCAATCTTTTTAGGGCTATTATAAATATAAATACATCGAATTATTACATCTCGGATATTACAGCTGAATGATTGCCCATTCATTGAACATGCCACAGAATATTTCTGTTGTGATGAATACGACAGAGTTATTTCGTCAATTGGTCAATCCAATCTTTATCTTTATATTTCCACACGGAAACTATTTAATTTCAACCCGTTAACGACGCGTAACAGCTAGTTTGTTCATAATTGTATTACTTCCATGGCCCCACGAAGTTTAGCTGCCGCCTGAAGAATGTGTAATGGCCTAAGTAGAAACACTCATATAATGTTATTTTGTTTGCCGGTTTTTGGCCCTACTTCCTTCATCAGGTGTTAGCTGTTCCTAACAGGTCAATGTTCGGCTATAATCCTCTTTATCTGCGCCGATGTTATCGCCACGGCTTCCCGAACTCGAGCCCGGCAAGAGAACACAACATGTTATGTAGTTTTTTTAAAAATTTATTTCTATTTTGTCTAATTCCTTAAATCGTATATTTTGCGCTGCCAGGCCAAAGTCTGCTGCAGATTTACCCCCTCACTGCAGCTATGTCAGCATTTGTCGTGAACGTCCTAGGTTTGACTTTTTTTGTTTGCATCTATTCTTCAAGGGCGAAGTTGAACACAAAATTACTTTCCTGAGTCAATTGGATATTTCGTACATTATCAAAAAACTTCATTCTTGCAAATAAAATACAACCCTGAAACTACTGCTAACCTGCTCTGAATTGCAAGAAAAGCACATAGCAACGAAACATGTTTCATAAGAAGAAAAGTCTGTCACGCAGGTTCTGCCTAAACTAAGCAAATTTCCCAAGTGAAGTTTTACAATAGAGAAATTTCACGAGAGTCGAACAGTTACTGAAACGGCCGAACTAGCCTGTGACGGAAACTCACGACTAGACCCGAAGATAGCCGATCTCATCGTCCGTTACAATTAATAAAAATTCAAATATCTCGGCTAATATTTAAGATAGAGAATAAGAGCAATATTTATAATAAATATAATTTGCAATAAGATTAGTTCTATACAATTTTTTGATCCGCCTTATGAAAACGGAGATATTTCGAATTTTCGAAAATCCCCCTCTAAGCCCCCTCCCTTGTCACATTTCAGCCATTAACGAACTTGATCTGTCTTTCTGCATAAAACGTTTAAATATCGAGTTTGGTAACGATCAAACAAAAATTGCGACCGCTAGAGCGTTAACAGACAAATATATATATAATTTTGAACGGATCTCATTTTCGTCATCTCCTGGGTAGGATCGATGGACATTTGAAGAAATTTTTCAAAAATCGCGTCATGAGTACGACCTCAATAGCTGATTTCCCTTGAGGGAAATCTGCTAAAAAATCAATAATAAATCTTGTAATGTTTAATCATTCTCGTTTGTGTGTGTGTGTGTTTTTGGAGTCGGTCCCTGTGTACAGGAGTGAGCACTGAAGAGACAAATCACTTTGAAGAGGCTATTACTTATCAAGACAACCTTGAAATTTTCTCTTCGGCTATATTCATTCATACACGTGCCGTACTCTTCTCCGACTTCCTAGTTCCATCCTTTTAAATTATTGCATTAGTAACCTGATCAAAAATTTCAGTAGAAAATTTGAAATATCTAGACTCATTTAAAGGGAGTACTGGAACGAAAAGAGACTTTGAGCCGACAGGTGTTAGTTTATACTATCGGTAAATTTCTTCAAGATATCGAAATCGATGCCCCCCCCCAATGTTTGTGTCTCTTATCAGTGTAAACAATTGATAAAGAGGTTAGGGCATTTTTATAATCAGCTCGTAGGTAGATAGAAATGCAACTTGATCTATCGTATTTTTTTTTTCATGAAATAATGAAAGCGAATGTAATAAGAAAATATTTCCCTTTTGCTGTCCACTCCATTAAGAAAACAATAAATAAATAAAAGAATATTTATCGATGCGTTATCTCATGTATTAAGTGACGTTTCCGGCAGTCTTGATTATTTCATTCTCAAGAGCCTTTGAGAACATTTGGCCGGAATGTAATCACTCAGAGGCGATGAAAATTATTAGGTGATAGTTTAAAAAGGTTGAAAACCCAAGTACAACAACGCTATTGGACTATTCAATCAATATTGTTTACTGAAAATATATTAACGTATTATGCTTAATGATAAAATATTGACTACTCGTGGGTTCCAACATTCATTTTTCTGTTTACGTAAATAAAAAGCCGAAACGCAAGTAGAGCATTCTATGGCAACTTGAGAGGTCCATTATTATTTATTCTTATTATTAGGGAATACTGTTTATGGAAGATAAAAAGAGACTCAAAATGTTAAAATAATTAAATATCATATTGAGGTAGCTATGTTACTTAAAAATGTTTTAAAATATCGTTTGAAATAAATCGTTTATGACTCCCAGGAACAAGATCTTCTCCGGTTTTGGTGAACTACAAAATTCATTTTAAAAGAATGTGTATTTACCTTTGTACATATTAACAAACACAATTTATTATAAATGTAATTATTAAAGGCGAAAAAGTAGGTTCTATTGCTACATTATTGTCCAACTTTGTTTTAATATTTTCATTAAATATGCTCCGTGCTTTTCTTTTTGTGGTAGAAGTTATAATTTTGTCAATATTCTGCTATATTATTGAATTTAAATTTGATTAAAGCTCTTATAGTTTTATTTGAGGACAATCGTACCACGTTCGCTGTATGCCTTCCTGCATTGTCGAAAGTACTCATATATGCATAGAGTAAATATTTATTTTAACTGAAGTGTTCTTTAGATTAAATATAAATAAATCATAATCCTGTTTCTTTAAATATATCATATTTTTATTTTGTAAGCATGCGGTATTAAATATCTTTCACTTAGACATGATTTGAAACTCCAGAAATTTGCTAATTACCCCTGGTACACAGAATTTATATTTTTAGGGCAACGAATGCTCTGGGAGATGAATTTAAACCACATTATTACATACCACCTGACAGTAGCTAAATAGTGAACATGGACTGTCTATGACATCATTATTGAACTATGGAATTTAATATTGAATGAATGGAATAATGTAAATTTAATTTTCGTTTCAATATTTAACAATTCTTACAATATAAAGTAATTTACAGGAGCTTGGGCTAGCCCATCAGCTTGAAAGAAAAGTTTTTCTTCTTTGATAATAAATTTAAATTTATTCTTTTGGATTTTAAATTAAATAATAAATACTTAAAGTAACAATTTGCAATAAGATTGTTACTATAAAAGTTTTCGATCAAACGTATAGTAACGGAGATATTTCGACTTTTCGAAATCCACTCTCACTTGTCCAATTTCAGCCGTTAACGAACTTGATCTTCCTTTTTACATAAAATGATAAAATATGCAGTTTAGTGACAATTAAACAAAACTTGTCGCTAGAGTTATATATATATACTCTTCGCTCGGGAATTCATTTGAGGCTGAATGGTGATGGTATATTTTTGGCAAGGCTTTACTTTGCACAATATTTACCCGTTCCAGTGTTTTGTTGGCAATTGTTAATAATAAAATTAATATTTCCCGTCTCCTGTGCATTATGCATAGATTTGAATTATTAAGGAGAAAATATTGACATACATTTGAATTCATTTTTTCAGGTGAGGTACCTGGTAGTTCATATAGAAAAGAAGTGCAAATTTCTCTAAATAACAAAATAAACAACTTTTGTTATGTGCATATTTGCCGAAACCCCAATAGGAAATCATTATTATTAATTTCAGGCCTCCCTTATAACCCCCACTTTTGCCCGTCCGAAGGAAGGCGTTAGTGCTAATACACATACCGAGTTTGGTTTAATTCGGTTTAGTCTTTAGTGCCAAATAAAATTGTTGTCTCCCGCTATAATTTTTAGCGTATAACGCCTTTATACTTCGGTATACGATGATAGTGTATATAATTTTGTTATGTGCATATTTGCCGAAAATGCAATAGGAAACGAAATATCACTATTATTAATTTCAGGCCTTCCTTATAACCCCCACTCCTGGCCGTCCCTAAAAATGATAGTATGGCTTATTATAAGGAAATCGTTAGTATTAATTCACATAGCGAGTTTGGTTTAGTTCGGTTGAGTTTTTTGTGCCAAATAAAATTGAGAACTCCCGCTATAGTTATCGTGAAATTTCGCGAAAAAAATCAATGTACAGACAGAGGTTACAATTTTATATATATATATATATATATATATAGTTTTGAACGGACCTCAGTGTCGTCATCTCCTGGGTAGGATTGATGGACGTTTGACGAAATTTTTCGAAAATCACTTCGTGAGTACAGCCTCAATAGCTGATTTGCATTAAGGGAAATCTGCTAAAATGTAGATTGGAAAAGTATTATAATATATAGTTTTATGAATAATCAAATATGTACATTAATGCTCCATTTACATAATTCTGAAGTAATAAATAACCCTCTCCATTTAATATTTTTTTTGACATGGTTTAGCTGTCGGTGTGTTCTTTATTGGACTATGGATATCAAGAGAAAATACTCTTCCTTCATTGTTAGGTGTTTTTTCATTGTTACGATAATAAAACTCATGACTTAAGAATGGATGCACACGCATCACGAACGGTTCATAACAGGTTCGTTTACGCCGGCGCTTGAACTCAGGCATTTATCAGAATTAACCTTGTCTTTATCAAATGCCAATATTATTTCTAATGTGTTACTTGGGTATTGTCACTGGGGATGACGTTGGGAATTCGTGAGGTCATCCAGTAATTACGAGTCTATAGTTGACATGACCTATCCGATTTGGCCATAGCTGAACGGACCTTTGAACATTACTGCCACCTGAATGGAATTGTAGAGGTCGAGCTAGTTAATAGATAGTGTGAGCCACTAGCGTGCCTCCGAGTCCTAAAATCTGAGGGAATCCCGGACACCCGTCGATAGTCGATAAGGCACTATCGATTGTAAGCGAGGGAAAAGTTGCCACTCCAGCCTATTGTTCTATGCCACTGACTGGGTCACCGGGACATCCCGCCCAGACAGATCGACGCTCCCGTACACCTTCATGTTCCCCTGCCCCTTTTATTATTGACCCACTTTTCGTAGCAGGCTATACTCACAGATGAAAGATAGTTTTATCAATAATAGCAATTGTATTATTGACATGAATACTGTTCAGAAGGATATAAATATACAATCTGTTCAGGTATCATTAGGTGTAAACCTTCGGCCGTTTCATTTCATCTCTTGAACTCCATATCGCACATTCTATCAGCTTTTTCTGAGTAATCCAGAAGAGTAAGGAGATTTATAATAAACAAGAAGTCTGTGCCTACAAATTGCGGTTTACCTTTAATTAACCTTGTAATACTAATGGAGGACTTATGCAAGCCCACGATTAAGCCTAGTAACAACGGCTCCTTTGGAAGAACTGCTGATGTCTAGAAATAAAGGTTATGCAAAAACCTTTCATTGAACTTTATTTTTGGGTTTGCAAAAATTAAGAGAATCCTTTGGAAGGTGTTACTCGAGCATTAACTGCAGATGACTATAAATTTGACCTATCAATGAGATTGTTAATGTTTATAAAATTAAGGGAAATCAGCTATTGGGGTCGTACTCATGACGCGATTTTCGAAATTTTTCCTCAAATGTCCATGGATCGTCGGACCCAGGAGATGACGAAAATGAGGTCTGCTCAAAACTGTATATATATATATATATATTTGTCTGTTATCGTTTGTTTGATCGTTGCCAAACATGATATTTAGTCGTCTTATGTAAAAAGAAAGATCAAGTTCGTTAACAGCTGAAATCGGGCAAAGGGGTGGGGGGGGGGTTTAGAGGGGAAGAATTTTGAAAATTCGAAATATTTCCGTTACTAGAAGTCGGATCGAAAAAGTGTACAGAACGAATCTTATTTCAAATTATATGTACTATTAATGTTGTTATATACATTTATTCTCTATTTGGAATATGAACCGAGATATTTGCATTTTTCAGTTTTCAGCCTGCAGTAAACCCCCACTTCTACTAGTGTTAGATAAACAATACTCTGTTTTATAATAAACCACATTATTCGAAGCCTAAATACGAAATATTGTTTTCATTGAACTTTTACTTTCTGAGATATATGGAAATACGTTTTGTTGATCGCCCCCCCCTTCTTCCGTTTTTGGATGATTACTAAAATTTGAGCGATTGAGATTAAACTGATACTGATTCATTACAAATTACAGCACTAGCTTTAGTAAATAGTTTTCAATAAAATTAATACGTTATATTCAGATATGTTTCAATAATTGTTTGTCCTTCCGGTCTACCTATGAAGCGCTTCGAGACTGGCTGGCCTGTTTGTTTACAATTCAGCGCTTTCCGTTGTAGAGATTATTAAATTGTATATTGTAAATTTACTGAGCATGTGTTACCTGTATGTATATTTATCTATTGTAAACCTTCGCGTGGGAAATCTGCTTAGTTTACGCAGCCCCTGCGCGACGGACTTTTCTTTTATAAATTTGCTTAGGTAAATTAAATATTAAACTATTTTTATGCATCTTCATTGTATGATATTAGCCCGGAATTAGGCTTTGACTGTATATTGTAAAGTGTAAGGTTATCAGTGGCAGTTTGTTATAGAGCTGTAGGGGCTCGTGTCTTATCAGGCGGGCTCCTAGCGATCAGCTGCCTCTACCTATAGTAACTAGTCTCTTAGCCTCGCTTTTTACTCACACTTACTATTCAAATTAAATGTGTTACAGTTTTAACAGCCAAGGTCATTTATGCCCTACATTATTCATTTTCTAGAGCTAAGTATCGTTCATTGCGGTACAAAAATGGTTTAGATAGCGCCAGCACCTCAACTTTAAGAACTATTAAAGAAGAGTATATTCCTTAAATGTTTGGGAGATTTAATTTCATTTGGTTTGTTAGCTCTGAGAAATGAAAACTACTTTAGCTGCTTTTGTTTTTAATCCAATTTCATATTATCATGATACTATACCCACCAAAATCCATAAAAAGTCCGCAAAGCAAGGGCTGCGTAAACTAAGCAGATTTCCCACGTGAAGTTTTAGAGAATAGAGAAATTTCACGAGAGCCAAGCAATCAAGGAAACAACCGAACTAGCTTTTGGCGGGAAAGTCACTCAAGTCCGTAAGCCGCCCAGATTTAATAAAAATGCAAATATCTCAGTTAATATTCAAGATAGAGAATAAATGTATAGAACAATATTTATAGTAAATTTAAAGTGCAGATTGATTCTGTACAATTTTTCGATTCGACGTACAGTAATGGAGATATTTCGATTTTTCGAAAATCCTCCCCTCTAAACCTCCCCCCCCAGTGGTCCGATTTTAGCCGTTAACGAACTTGATATTTCTTTTTCCATAAAACGACTAAATATCGCGTTTGGTAACGATCTAACAACAATTGCGACCGCTAGAGCGGTTACAGACAAATATATAGATAGATATATATCTATATATATATATATATATATATATATATATATATATATATATATATATATATACACAGATTTAAACGGACCTCATTTTCGTCACCTCCTAGTTAGGATCGATGGACATTTGAAGAAAAAAATCGAAAATTCCGTCATTAGTACAACCTCAATAGCTGATTTCCCTTAAGAGAAATCTGCTAAAAGTTTGATGTCTTCAAAATTGGATTTTCTAGGCCTTCCTCTTCCCCTATGCCCAAGAATCTTACCTTCAAATATATTTGTAATGAAGTCGTGCCTTATAATATGCCCAAGAAGTTTCACACTTCTTTTTTCCATGGCCTTGATAAGAATTTAGCTCTCATTCACCTCATTTAGAACTTCCTTGTTCGATTTTACAATTTTATATATCCATTGATGAAAGACTAAATAAAGTTTACTGAAGTGATGACGTTCGTTTAAATAAATAAAAGTCAGGGTCTTTGTCAACTTCCCACATTTCCAACGTGTTGGAATGACATAATGTTGATCTCATCTCACCATATATTCTCGATGTTTCCAAAAGTAAAAAGCTCATGCGAACAGGAATTGCAATGTAAACCGTTCATGAGATCATTGACTCAGTAATTCAATAACAAAATTTGATGAGTAAAAGGGGGGGGGTTTGCTGAAGACTGAAAACAAGAAAATACAAATAACTCGTTTCATATTCCAGTTAAGTAAACATTTATAGAACAACAATTGTAAATGATCATTACCATGATCGATTCTATATTTTTTAATTCGACTCAAAAAAATAAATAATATATTTCAAATTCACTCGATTCCTTGTCCGATTTCAACCATTAACGAATATGATCATTTTCAGTGTTAGAAGAAACTTCTAAATATTGAGTATGTTGGATCCAAATCTTAATTGATGATGTACAGATGACCTATTTTCATGAATCTCACATACTAGAACTATATTTGTTAGGATTACGACGTTTCTCGATTTCAGGTGAGGAGTAGTTTGGTTTGTCGAAAGTCTGAAAACTATAAAACAGAAATATGCCCCTTATTTTTCGACTTAGAAAAAACCTATATAAAAAAATATTGATAGAAAATCCAATTTATAACAAGATTGGACCTGTTAACATTTTCGACGTGACTACTATTAACGGAGACATTTTGAATGTTAGGTCCGATTTCAGCCATTATACTAACTTTATCTTTTAGCAGATTTCCCTTAAGGGAAATCAGCTATTGAGGTTGTACTCATGACGGAATTTTCGACATTTTTCTTCAAATGTCCATCGACCCTACCTAGTAGATGACGAAAATGAAGTCCGTTCAAAACTGTATATATATATATATCTATATATATATATATCTATATATATATATATATATATATATATATATATATATATATATATATTTGTCTGTTACCGCTCTAGCGGTCGCAATTTTTGTTTGATCGTTACCAAACTCGGAATTTAATCGTTTTATGTAAAAAGGAAGATCAAGTTCGTTAATGGCTGAAATCGGACCAGTGGGAGGGGGGGTTTAGAGGGGGGATTTTCAAAAATTCGAAATATCTCCGTTACCATACGTCGGATCATAAAATTGTATAGAACCAATCTTATTGCAAATTAAATTTACTATAAATATTGTTCTATACATTTATTCTGTATCTTTAATATTAACCGAGATATTTGCATTTGTATTGTGACTGTGGTCGGCTATGTTCGGGAGTTTCCGCCGAGCGCTAGTGTGGCCGTTTCACTAACTATTCGTCCTCGTGAGAATAGGTTACTACTACTGTTATTATTAGGCAGATTTCTCTATTGTAATACTTCACAGGGGAAATCTGCTTAGTTTACGTAGCCCCTGCGTGACGGACTTTTGTTTTTCATGAAAAGCTTAAATGTAGAGTTTGGTAACGATGAAACATAAATTGCGTCCGCTAGAGCTGTAAGAGATAAGTATATGCTTATGTTATTTTGAACGGATCTCATTATCGTCCTCTCTTAGCAAGTATCGATGAACATTATAAAACAGTTTTCGAAATTCCCGTCATGAGTACAACCTCTATAGCTGACTGAGAGAGACTTGCTAAAAGGGGGTTTTAAAAATATATAATTTTTTCAACAGATATAATCTTCTCCGTTATACGACATTTTTCAGAACTTGAAGAAATACGTACAAATCTAATTAAGAAATTTTATTGGAATTTAATTAAGAAGTTCAATTACCGAATCAATTGAATGGAATGAGTGTGTGAAATATTGTTTTAATTGTGTTCCGTCAGCACGGGCTCGAACAACGATTGCGAATAAATCTGGAATTTCAATTTCCCTCTCGAGTTATGCACGGTCAAAATTCGTTTATTTAGCCATTTCCGTCAACTACCTCCATCCTCGTCGATTACGTTCCACTAATATCCCTGTTCTGAATCGGTGACCTACTTCTCTAAGGTCCGAACATTACAAATATTGTGAAAAGCTGAATCTATTTGACCTAACTTGAGAATAACGGCACAACAAACGTCTATGTTTATTTTAACTCAGGACTGTTTAGAAAGCGGAAACTATTTTTTGATGTGGTTGTGTCAGTTTGTTGCTGTTAAAAAAAAAATAGCTGGACTTTGAGGTTCCGGAATTGTTTGTAGTCTTAGTTGTGACCTGACAGCATTAAATATTATTGTCATTTCTCAAGAAAACTAACTCTTAAACTTTATATAAATACTATAATGAATAGAAAGGGTGGATTTCATTTCAGTCCAACTCATGTCAGTATACGGTACATCAAATTACTAGTATTTCGGTTTGAGGTTAATAATTATTCGACGATAATTTATTCAACTTTAATATTTATGTTCCATGGTTACTCTGGTGAATCCTTAACTCAGTAATGAGAATCGGATTTTCATTTAGTTTCAGCGTATTAAGGGAAAAAAAAGTGGGTTTCACGATATTTTATGGAGCAAGTGGAATGAAGGATTAAGTGTTAAGCGACAGCCAAGGAAATCTGTGAGCTTTAAGTAAATGCCTGACTTAAGCTTCCCCTCCCCCTCCCCCGTGGAAAATCAAATTTACGATCAGTGGCACAATTTGCTGCTAATTTGTTACTCGAGAGAGAAACGGTATTGAAAATGAGGCTAAACGATCAGCTCGCAACCCCGTAAAACACAGTAAATAATAATTCCTATAAATTTATTTATTGGTCTCAGTAAGTGCATTCTTCATATTGAAATACTTGTAGAGGAAAAAAGGCATTTTGTTGAACCTGATTAACCATTTTTTTTTCTAATTATCTGCTGAGGTTTAAGAGAAACATAAGTTGAAATATTAAATTAAAAAGGAGTAAACTTAAACTTTAGTTCTATAGAGTATCAAGTTTTAGCGTATATTCCTTAATGGAAATCAGCTGTTTGCACAATATTTAGGTTGAGTTTATTCCTAATCCAAATGCCCCAGCAAAATCCCATATTGTATACTTATTGATCAATATAAAATATTTATTAACGTCCACTTTTTGCAACTAAGGCAAATTAGGACGTGTTATCTACAGGTTACCACCCTTTTCTAACAAGGGTCGGACTAAGAACTTTATTTAATGAATTCCGTCACTAAATAAATTCCTTTGCCCAGGCGGGAATCGAACTCACCTCTAGGTTTACAATGTGAGATTATGGTCTGAAAATTATCTCACATGGCTAACCTGAGCCCCATGAATAATTTATTAGGGAACTATTTTAGCCTTTAAGTAGCAACAAAATTGCTTAATAGGTTTTACTCATGAAGAAGTTGACGGTAAATTGAATTTTTTGTTTACCCAAGGTTGTATGGAGTGTGCAAAGGTGGAAGTGGTAACTTATGAGTTATGTAATTATATCACTTTCAATACCGGTAAATGCTAAAATAGAAAAATTCAGGCATGAAAACAAATTAATAGCAGATAATACATTATTTGTGTTTGATTATTCACGACAGGGTACAAGCTGGCAAGGTGAAGGTGTTGTGCTTGAAAAGACTAGAATTTTGGTCCAAGGAGTTTAAAGCTAATATTACCCATGTGCAAATCAGTCAAGATCAGATGGGTCTTGAATTAACAATCGGTCCCATCCTTACACCCGGATATCCACAAAGAGTCAACATCTGAACGACTTTGCTCCAAAACCCAAACGATGATAGAATTTAGAATGGAATACTCCAAATCGAAAGTATCTTGTGAAGCATGACATTGCTCAAATAATTAATTTATCTTGGGCAATTCAGAGTAATGCTAAGGCTCTCAGTTCTGTGGATGTATGGAAATGTATTGGCTTACGAATTGGCCAAATAACGGGTTTATTGCCGCAACTTTTGAAAATTGATTTTGGAAATGCAATATATCCCGCTATAGCCAATAGTACATAAATATTTCGAGAATAAAATCATCATTGTATCATTTTCAGGAATAAATCGTTTTAACGCACTACCCGCGCACATTAAAACTGATATAAAATATTCAACGATCAAGAATAAATTAAGGAATTACATGTCTGGAGGATTTCTAATTACGAGAAATGAATACTATCAAAATTGTTTGAAATTATTTAATTAAAATTCCAAAAACGTTTGTGACCAGGAACGTTGTCTCTTTAATGCAGGGACAAGTTCCTCTATTATCTGGCATGCCATCCTTTAATAAATTTAAGATTAATAACAAAGCAAGGCACATTAAAAATGCCTGTTTAGGACGTTGTTGCATTTATTTAGGATGTTATTAAGATATTTTACGAAGTTAATTTATTATATATAATTATTAAATTGATACATCATATTAATATTACATTATGGAACTAGTGCTAATTTCATGACGATTGTAATATATAGGTATAAATGATTTTTCCATTTTTGAGGTGCTGGATGGTGAAGGAATTATTATCTCAGGTAAGAAAAAACGCCTCATCCTTCACTGTTGTTTATTCCTTGTGACAGAGCGCTTTCAGAGCATACGATCCATCATCAGTGCCCTGCTGGCAAACAAATACCATAAAAACGTTGTACAATATGTCATTTAATTGAGAAATTTAGAAATATATGTACATGTTGATGGTCAAGAGTTAAAACATACAACTTTAAATTAATTTAATTTTAATCTGTGAAAATAGTTTTTCTTATTTCTGTAAACATTCACTGGGACACTAATTTTTAGGTTGTAATTTAAAGTTGTATGTTTTAACTCTTGGCCATCGACATGTACATATATTTCTAAATTTCTCAATTAAATGACATATTGTTTTTTTTTTTATTCATATAATAATCGCATTTCGCAACAGGGGCGATTTAGCGACGAATCAGTTATTTAATATACAGCATAATAATTAATATATAACATATTTAACATATAACCTATAACATATTTAACATGTAACCTATTTAACATATAACCTATAACATATTTAACATATAACCTATTTAACATATAACCTATAACATATAACCTATAACATATAACATAATCAACATATAACCTATAACATATTTAACAAATAACCTGCAACATATTTAACACATAACATATATAATATATAACATATTCAACACATATAACATATTAAACCTATAACATATAATTATTATATTTACGTAAGTATCCTCATTTCTGCAAATATTTTCAGTATTGCCCTACATTATAATTTTTTGAAAATGTTGTTTTGTTTCAAGTATTGTAATACGCGGTCTATGTACGGGCTACAGTCATGTAGTATGACATATTGTACAACGTTTTTATGGTATTTGTTTGCCAGCAGGGCACTGATGATGGAGCGTATGCTCTGAAAGCGCTCTGTCACAACGAATAAAGAATAGTGAAGGAACGAGGCGTTTTTTCTTACCTGAAATGATTTTTAGTAATATGTAAAGAAATTGACTTAATATTATTAAATTAATTTTAGAAAAAAAAAATATTTGGCCTATACTTTATGTTAAGTTAACATGGAAATAAATACATTTCATAGTAACTGACGTCCCTAGGTAAGAACACTAGGACCGATGTCATCAGATAACATGGGGGCTCAGGTTAGCCATGTGAGCTAAAGCGTTGACCTTTATCTCACATGGTAAACCTAGAGTGGCGCGTTCGATTCTTGCCTGGGCAAAGGAAATTATTTAGTGACGAAATTCATTAAATAACGTCCTAAAATCCCACCCTTGCCAGAAAAGGGTGGTAACCTGTAGATAACCCGTCCCGATTAGCCTAAGTTGCAAAAAGTGGACGTTAATAAATAATAATAATAATAATAATAATAATGAGATACATGGCTAGCCTTTATCATATTAGCTAATAAGATTAATACTTCGTTCCATCGAAGAAATGCTCAAGCAAATAGATTGTTCACCACAAGGTAAAAATGTATTTCGAGAATTGGTAGCCGTCTTAACTCAAACTGGTAACAGCCCAAACCTAGCGTCATCTGACTACGATATTTAATGAACCATAGCCTACTTTTAGGCAAAATCATAGACAGTATGGAGTTAAATTAGATTGACAAGAATTTTCGCTTCATAATAAAACCGGACGCGCAGTGACCAAATTCTAATCTTGGTTATAAGAATGGCCAGAGTTGTTTGAAATCAGTAAATTATATTTCTTAAAAGAAATAAATATTCGTTTACAGCTTTCAATAAAATTACTTTTAGACAAAAATACTTTTTTTTACAACCTACTATTTAAAAGTTACATAATGAACAGAAAAGACAAGCCTACTTGTACTCATTGCAACACTGGACTAACTATAAAACACCTACTATCAGAATGCAGATTACGAACTTACTTTAACATTCCACATAACTTGAACGAACTACTGACTGAGGGTAGCCCACATATTGCCACTTTCTGACATATTTAAAACAATTGGGCAGTTTGAGAATATTTAATTACATATTTAAATTTTTTTTAATGTGTGTGAGTGTGTATGTGTATTCGTGTGTGTGTGCGTGTGTGACGTGTTTAAATTTGAATGCTGCCTGTTTTTATGAATAGTTTTGTTTCAAAGTCACCAAGTTTTCTTCTCACTTATTTATTTACCACCTGTTTTTAGTTCTATGTTGTGTTCGTGTTTCTTGTTCCTTTTGTGTTATTTTGTTTACATGTTTCTTGTTGTTTTTGTTTTGTTTCCCCCCCATGTTTAAGAAGAGCCAAGTCGCCACAGTTGTGCAGCTCCACATAATAAATAAATAAATTAAAAACTTCAATACTTGACAATTTTTGCGAATTGTGGATAATTATAGGTAGTGATGATATCACGTCTCCTATTCTGGCGTGGAATGGATGGTTTTAGCGAGATCTTCTACAAAGGAAACATAAATCACAATTATTAATTTTCGTTCACAATTACACATTGTGCATTGCATTAGACTCTCATGAAAGGTAAATAAAGAAGCATTTGGACATTGATTTCAATAATATTGAGCAATTCTTTAAATGCAATGTGCCTTGGAGGAATTTCTGACATCGCCGGCGAGTTCACAACAAATAACTAGCCCTTTCCGAGAGGCAAATTGAATTTTCTTCCTTATCGAGTCTCTCCTTTCCAATAAAAATATTGAAATGAGATGTCTTTGATGAATGAACTAATCGAAATTTTAAATAATCATAAATTGCCAGGATGAATCGCCCCCCTGAACGGATATTCATGACATGGGTAATTAAATCTCTGATGGAGGTTCCGGAGGTAGCCATTTTAAATATTTATGACCTAAAAATCCGAGAGAGTACCTCAGCCTCTAGTCTGTTACCTCAGTTGCTGATTTGTCTATGTTGATATAATAAAATGGACCTTCTGAAGGATTTATTTGACTTCAGATCTCCAGATTGAAACTCGTTACTCAATTAAGATAGATGCTCAGCTCGGAAATTGATATTTGATAAATTGTAAAAGTAAGGTCGTTTAATACTTATCGGTATATCTATTTGGGTCAAGAACTTGGTATTAGATGCAGTTGATGGCTATTTTTTTAGAAATTAATTACACCTTCTCTAAGCTTCCATTACTATTTCAGATCTATCTTTGCGGTCTGCGTTTTGAGTCCATTAATTACAAACACCTTTGCACCATTGACCACTATTGATTGTCTATCAAAACATACTCGGCAATCATTGCCCATAATCAAGAGCTTCATAAATTCTTTCGTTAAATTAAAATGACAGGACTGTACATTTTTACAACGCATATCTTTCGGGAAAAAACACATATATGATCCTCTTATTCACTAATTACAAAAGAAATTTATATTAAGTACTCGTGGGGCTCAGGTTAGCCATGCGAGTTAAAGCGATGACCTTTCTCTCACATGGTAAACCTAGAGTGGCGAGTTCGATTCTCGCCACTGTAGGATAGGGAAATTATTTAGTGACGAAATTCATTAAATAACATCCTAAAATCCCACCCTGGCTAGAAAAGGGTGGTGACCTGTAGATAACCCGTCCCAATTAGCCTGAGTTGCAAAAAGTGGGCGTTAATAAATTATATTTATATTAAGTACTCGAAAGTCATAGTTTTCCAATTCCTCGCAAGTGGTTGTATGCCACTACTGAAGGTCCACTTCCCTGCATTTCTTAAGAGATTCAACCTGGTTGTTGGTGTGTTGACATACTTCATGCCATTGGATATTCCATTCCTTGGGACAATAAGAACAATTGTGAACAAACGCTATATTCCAAAATGTTTAGTAGGTATGTATTCCCTCAATAACCCCCTTCCAGCCGCCTTCATAAATCACTAGCATGTTGTAGCGGTACGTGGGAAATCTGCTTAGTTTACGCAGCCCCCGGTTGACGGACTTTTTAGCAGATTTCCCCTAAGTGAAATCAGCTATTGAGGTTGTACTCATGACGGAATTTTCAAAATTTTTCTTCAAATGTCCATCGATCCTACCTAGTAGATGACGAAAATGAGGTCCGTTCAAAACTGAATATATATATATATATATATTTGTCTGTTACCGCTCTAGCAGTCGCAATTTTTGTTTGATCGTTACCAAACTCGATATTTAGTCGTTTTATGTAAAAGGAAAGATTAAGTTCGTTAACGGCTGAAATCGGACCAGTGGGAGGGGGGCCTTAGAGGGGAGGATTTTTGAAAATTCAAAATATCTCCATTACTGTACGTCGGATCGGAAAAGTGTACAGAATCAATCTTATTGCAAATTACATTTACTATAAATATTCTTATATACATGTATTCTCGATCTTGAATATTAACCGAGATATTTGTATTTTTATTAAATCTTGGCGACAAACGGACGAGTGACTTTCCCGCCGAAAGCTAGTTCGGCCGTTTCCTTAACTGCTTGGCTCTCGTGCAATTTCTCTATTGTAAAACATCACGTGGGAAATCTGCTTAGTTTACGCAGCTCCTGCGTGACGTACTTTCGTACATACTGCACTCTGTAATCTGCCATTCCCTTTTCAAGTGTCCTGTACGCCGATAATCACTTCAATGCTCTAAACTATCCTAACTAAACAAGGCTAGGTTCAGTGTAACAATAGAGTTAAGTGATCTTGAAACTGTCTTTCAATATCAATTATAGTTGGAAATATGCCTGTTATTATTATTATTATTTATTAACGTACACTTTTTGCAACTTAGGCAATTCGGGACGGGTTATCTACAGGTTACCACCCTTTTCTGGCCAGGGTGGGAATTTAGGACGTTATTTAATGAATTTCGTTACTAAATAATTTCCTTTGCCAAGGCAAGAATTGAACTCGCCACTCTAGGTTTACCATGTGAGATAAAGGTCAACGCTTTAACTCGTATGGCTAACCTGAGCCCCATATGCCTGTTAGATTCAATTGTAAGTATAGGTTAGGTTAGAAATATATCACTGACCTAACCACCCCTTCTAGTCCTACCTATCCTTGCCTACGCCTACCTCATTTAAGGTATGAGATCCTAATCTATTTGCTCGTCGTGCAACAATATCGGTATGTAATGCAATTGTTATTTTATTGTACTCTTTTATTATTATTAGTACATATTAACGTCCACTTTTTGCAACTCAGGCTAATTGGGACGGGTTGTTTACAGATTACTACCCTTTTCTAGCCAGGGTGGAACAAAGGATGTTATTTAATGAATTCCGTCACTAAATAATTTCCTTTGCCCAGGTGGCAATAGAACTCGCCACTCTACGTTTGCTAAGTGAGATTAAGGTTAACGCTTTAACTCACACGGCTGTCCTAAGCCCCCTGTGCTCTTTTACTCTCTTTCTTGTGTTGTATTTTGTTTTCATTTTACTTTTCAATATTTTGTTTCTCCTAACATTTTCTAACTGTTTTCTTGGCTCCTCACCGAAATGCTTATAAAACTGTAATTGTAATACTATTTCACAACTTTCGTTCATTGTAGCTCAGAAGCAGAACAGGTGTCAGAGACTGTCATAACAAAAATATATTCATCTGATTGATTCAGCACTTTTGCAGGCGAGACCTAGCGGAATTTAGGCCCAGGGGCTACCTAACTTCCTGTAGATTAGCAACTGAATGAATAAGACTGAGGTATTTATGTTCCCGTGATCGGAACTGGATATTAACTTTTTCCTCGAAATGAAACGTTAGATAGGTAATTTGAAAATAATACTGCAATAAAATTCATTAGTTCTTTGAATCTCAAGTTGCAACACCTCCGTAGGTGTGTATATTGGAAATGGTGACATCAGGATATTTATGTAAATCAACGCTTCCTAGGACACGGATTTATGGTGTTTGCACGAGAAGTGTGTGTGCGTCAGCTGAGAGGTTTCTGCGCCGATCTCAACAGCCTTTCCAAGAATGAAAGTAAACGCGAGATCGTCGGCTATCCCTTGGAGTTGGGGGAGTCCGTAGGTGTCCTCATCTCCATACTGCCCGGTGGCGCCACAGCTGTGGAATTTGTTAACATCTTATTCCAAGCTGTTTTCAAAGCCAGTCAGAGGATTAGGGTCAGTCAAGAGGAGACGGGACGTCCGGAGTTTATTGCTGGTATTTTGCATAATCTCTCATACTCCCCCCTCCTGGGGCATTAAACACCCTTCAATCCTTTACGGCTCATCATCAGAGCTCATAAGTTATTCACATCTCCTTGTTTTAGTAGCATTGGAGCTAGAGTTCTTGTTAATTTTAATTTAACAACAACGGAAGACAAGTAAGTTGCAATTAACTACAATCCATTAATTTCCAACCAATTTATAATTATTATTTATTTGAGATGCCGCTACAATGGCGACTTTTATTTTAACATATTAGAATGTAATTTTACAAAATTAAATAAATATTAAAATTTTTACACAGCTAAGTTTTACAAATGTACCAAATAAATAGAATGGACAAGACTAAATATAAATTGTTAGTATATTTACAACATGAGGGAAAAATACAAAATAAAAATAAAACAACAAATAAAAATAAAAGAAAAACTATAAATAGTTAAACTGGAAGGAGGCAAAACTTATATTCCACTTAACTTCCATAATTGTAGATAATAGGTTTTATATTTCATCAAATAATCCATTATTTCTTAAATGCTTAAAAAACTTCATCTATAAATTGGCTACTGTCGGCCAGTAGCCAATTTACAGATGATGTTTATAAGGGTATAAGCAACCAATTTGGAAACACTCGTAAAGGAATCGGAAAGATTTCTTGGACTTCTGAAAGCAGAATTAAAAAGTCCGTCACGCAGGGACTGCGTTAACTAACCAGTTTTTCCCACATGCGTCATGTATTTACATTTATCTCAAAACGTAATAGTTCAATGAGAATAATATTTAGGCTTCAAATATAGTGCTTGATAATGTAACAGTTTCCTGTTAACATGACATAAGTATGAGTGGGGGTTTGCCAGAAGGCCGAAAACTAAAAAATGCAAATATCTCGGTTAATACTCAAGATAGTGAAAATACCTACATAACAACATTTATAGAACATTACATATGCAATAAGATTAATCCTATACAATCTTTCGATCTGACGCATAATAACGGTGATATTAAGAATTTTTGAAATTCTCCATCTAAAACCCACGCCCCCTTTTACAGGTCAGATTTCAACCATTAAAGAACTTGATCTTTAGTTTTACATAAAATGTTTAAATATAGAGTTTGGTGATGGTAGAAAAAAATGACGACCACTAGAGCGTTAACATACGACTATATAAATATGCTGTTGTTGTTTCTTGGAGTTTTGATCAATGTTGGCAGTACTCGTAATGTAACCAGAAGTGCAACAGTTAGTACAATAGTTTTTAAGTATCTTTTGTCTTGCCCTGAAGAAGAGAAAATAAAGATTCTCGAAATATTGGCATAAACTAAGATTTTTTGACCAACATTGACCAAAACTCCAAGAAACAACAACACCATATATAAAAATAACTTTGTCGAAAACATCAACACAATTAAATAATATATAAAGTTTCGAATGGACCTCATTTTCGTCATCTCTTGGCTAGGTAGGATCGATGGACTTTTGAGGAAATTTTTCGAATTTCGCGTCATGAGTACGACCTCAATAGCAAATTTCACGAAAGGGAAATCAGCTAAAATCCTGTCTTATTGATGTGTATCACAAGTGTTTACCAAATAAGAACGATTTATAAATGATTGTAATTATCTAAATGGAGAGAAATGATATTTAGCAACTGATATATAAAAAAATTATCGCATTCTTAATAGTGAATAGAATATACATGAATTTGATGTTACAAGAAATATATACGATAACATAAATATAAAGCTGCTGGAATATGGTGGAATGTATTCTAAATATTCTCATTGTAGAGGATTGTGATAGGGGTGTGAAAGTGTTAATAAGCCAAGCGGATTGGATTGAGAGATGGCAGCTATATATCTGACTGACAGGATGAGCTGTGCATACTGATTGTCTAGGGGGCGCCTTAATCTACCCACAGGTGCACCAACCAAATGCTCCTATACACAGCCTCTTGTATCTAGTGCCTCTCATTTATCATAAAGATCCATACTGTGTCTAACATACTCTCTCTGCCAAGTACAGTTTTGATAAATAAATGAAAATAATTATTAATTAATTGCGATAATAAGGGACTAACGGAGTTTTTTAGAAGAAAATCGGCTATTGAAGTTGTAGTAAACACTGGATTTTTAAAGCGTCCGTCACGCAGTAACTATGTAAAGTAAGCAGTTTTACTGGTATGTCAAATTAGTAATATCTCACCACTTTGACTGAAAACCACAAAGTACGAATTACTGCCTTAATATTTGAGATACGAAAAAGTACGTCACGCAGGGGCTGCGTAAACTAAGCAGATTTCCCACGTGTAATTTTACAATAGAGAAATTTCACGAGAGCCGAAGAGTTAAGAAAACGGCCGACCTAGCTTTTGGCGGGAAACTCACTCTCATCCGTTATCCGCCCCAATTTTATAAAATTGCTAATATCTCGGTTAATATGCAAGATAGAGAATAAATGTATATAACAATATTTATAGTAAATTTAATTTGCAATATGATTGATTCTATACAATTTTTCGATCTGACGTATAGTAACGGAAATATTTCAAATTTAAGAACATCTTCCCCTGTAAACCTCCCCTCCCACTTGTCCGATTTCAGCCATTAACGAACTTGATCTTTCTTTTTACATAAAACGACTAAATATCGAGTTTGGTAGCGATCAAACAAAAATAGCGACCACTAGAGCGGTAACAGACAAATATAATATATATATATATATATATATATATATATATATACAGTTTTGAACGGACCTCATTTTCGTCATCTACTAGGTAGGTTCGATGGACTTTTGAAGAAAAATGTCGAAAATTCCGACATGAGTACAAGCTCAATAGCTGATTTCCCTTAAGGGAAATCTGCTAAAAATAGCTACCTAGGTCTTGGACTTGCCTGCCGGCTGCCTTCTTCCACTTTCTAGTTCTGTAATGTTTCGAGTTTTCTCCCGTGTCTTTATTTCAAGAACGATTTTCCTTTATTTCATTTATCTGTTGGAAATCAAGATTGATAGTGTTCGTGTGTGAGTTGTATTTATACAATATTTTAGTTTATTCCAAATTCTACCTTTTCCCTTCTTAGTTACTTCACTATCTGCATTCAGGCATGACAGTGTTGTGAAAACCCCTAGTGTAGTTGCTTTTCAAGAAACACACTAACACCAGCAGGGCACTGATGATGATCGTATGCTCTGAAAGCGCTCTGTCGCAGAGAATAAACAACAGTGAAGGAACGAGGCGTTTTTTCATACCTGAGACGAAAAAATATATTCAGCAGAAGAGGCTCCATATTTTAACAAGATTGATTCTATGACGTTTTTCGATTCGACTGTTGACTGAAACAGTTAAATGCCGTGTATGGTGCTTATCCGCAGGTTAGCACCCTTTCTATCCGGGGTAGGACTGAGGATTTTATTTATTGAGTCCTTCACTAAATAAATTCCTGTTACTCAGACGGGAATCGATAGTTCATTCGTTATTTTATTTTATTTGTGTATTTGATTTTTTTTTTGTTCCCGCTATTTTTTATATTTTTATTATAATTAATTACAGTAATTAATATTGTAAAACTCAATGTACATAAATCTAACTTCCATGTATTACATGAGGAAATGGAAGATATGTTGAAATAATTGACTTCTCATAGGATTAATATGAGAAGAAAAAAAGCTATTAAAACTAAAAACACTGTCAAGGCTTTGAATCTTTTTTAACCAGACGTATATGAGGTCGTTCACTCCTAACACTACAAAAATTAATACATCATCTTATTTGTTAACCTGTCAAGAAATATATTGTCTTAATAAAGGTATTTGATCTATAAACCTTTCATATTTCTATATACAGAAAATATGGTCGTCCAGAATATTATAGTGGCTTATTAACATCAAATACAAAGTATACCACATTACACTGAAAACCTTAAACGGATCTGCATGTTGTCATAGAATAGGTTGTAACCAAGGACTCATAAGTCACTTCAATTTAATTTTCATGATGATATCTGTCAGTACCTCTTTTCTAGGCTTTTTACAATCGCATTCCTTTACGACTTTCTGGGCTCCCGGGAAGGTGGACTTGTGATTTGTTCATTAATTTGTAGTAATTATTTAATATTAATAGAAATACGTATCCTTGGCTATAAAAGGTTGGAGTCCAGTAGAAAACCTGTCCCAATTAAGGCACAGTAGCCAAAAGCATTAGCTTTCGTACCATGAAGTGGACTTAATAAATAACATTTAACATTTGTGTTGGTTATCAAGGAGAGAACAGTTGGTGATAATTAAATTCTCGGGTTCTTACATGTAGACTATGAGTGCTTAGAAATTTTGGAGGCTCAAAAATGTTATTTATTAACGTCCACTATGTGTTACCTGGCTAATTGTGTCGCGTTATCTACAGGTTACCACCCTTTCTAGCCAGGGTGAGACTAAGGGTTTCATTTAAAGAGTTCGTCTTTAAATAAATTCTCACAAGTCTAACCTGAGCCACATAGTTTGATTCAAGTCTCCATATTTTGAGCCTCGAAAAGTACTAACAACCAGTAAGAGATAGACTTTTTTAATTATTACCTTCTGTTGTAACTAAGGGTTATTATTATTATTTGTTAACCTGTACTTTTTGCTACTATGGCTAATTATGTCGTGTTATTTAGAGGTTACCAATCATTTCTAACCAGGCTGGGAATATTTTATTTAATGTATTCGTCACTAAATAAATTCATATATGCCCTGGCGGGAATCAAACTCACCTCTCTAGGTTTAGCATTTGAGATTAAGGCCACGGCATTATCTCACCCGGCTAACCTAAGCCCGTACTAAGGATTATATTTAGTACTTCGGAATGAAACTCATAAATCTAATTCCCAAATTTGTCTATTTTCCAAGAAAAAAATTTGTCTTTATTTTAAAATTTTAGTGTAGAGAATTGAAATTAAATGAAACTGAGCGACAGAGCCTAGTTCCGGAGTTCATAAAAAAAAAAAAAAATAAAAAAAAATTCTCAAATATTTAAATAATTCTGTTTATTTTTGGGTAACCTGATGCCAAAATTGAGTCCATAAATGTGCTTAACGGCTCCTAGATTCTTGTCTAGGTTTTTCTGAAATAAAAAGAAAGCCAGAAAAAAAAGGCTTTAATATATCACTTTGACAACGCTTTTTTTGGGAAGCACATTCTTATACTCCACTGTCGTTCGGTGGAAAGCCCGGGCAAGCATCTCCCAGCCGAGCAAAAGTGAAACCGACTAGTACGTGAGTCTACTAGTAAATATTTCACAGACAGTTAGTAAGTAAATATTATCATTCCAAGACTATTAGCTCCCCATTTCAAACTATCCTAATACACAAAGCATTTTCTTAACAACTACCAAGAACCGACATTGGAATTCCTTATCGGCGCCTTTGAAGTCATTTAAACCAATGAAAGTCATTCCCACCTGATAAAGAACTGCTTATAGGACATATTTTTAGTTGAATGATCTTAATACTCCCTGTAATTGTATCTCTTAATTAATTAGCTTTACTATTAATCAGCTGCTATTTTTAAGATTTTAGACCGATTTCGTGTCGGTTCTAAATCTCAAACTGATAGTTACTCATTATAAAAATACTCCTGAGCTCAGGGTATAACTGAATTTTCCAACTCCATGAAATGACGGAGAAAGGTTAGATAATTTCATCTGGACTCCTTTCTATTTCGAGGTTGGATGGAGTTTCTTAACTGAATTTATTCCCTATGTTCCATTTAGATACCTTCTCAAATGGATTATAGCAAATACTCTGTTCTACTTATTCTTTCACATTTTTCGTTGTTAGCTTCCAATATTTTACGTTATTTTTTTAATAATTATTTTTTCTTTTAGTACCTTTCTCTTCTTATGCTAACTGGTGGGTTTATTGTTTCATTTGTAATAGTTGTGTGCGCCGAATCCAATATCATTAGAAGTTTCATAAAGGACAGGTTGAATTGAACAGGGATAGAACTGAACTCAACAACCTCCCACACAAGATAAACCAGGTTCCGGCATCGATGGCTGGATGATGATTTGGGAAGGTCGGGCACCTGTAATTGGGGAACCTAGATGAGGACTTGCAAAGGTTGGACGTCCGTAAATGGGGATCCTGGATTCGGATTTGCGTAGGCATATCATCCGTAATGGGGACCCTGGATGATGACTGGTGAAGGTAAGGCGTTCGTATTATGGGGCAAGGATGACGATTTGGTAAGGTTGGACGTTTTTAATTGGGAATCCTGGATGATGATTTGGGTAGGTTGGGCACCTATTGTTGGGGAACCTAGATGAGGACTTGCGTAAGCATGTCATTGGTTATTGGGGACCCCGGATGATGAAAAGGGAAGGTTGGCCATGCGTAAATGGGGGCCCTGATTCGGACTTGCGAAAGTATATCATCCGTAATTGGGGAAGGGTCCTCCAGGGGATGATGACTGGTGAAGGTAAGGCGTCCGTAATTATGGGGCAAGGATGACGATTTGGGAAGGTTGGTCATTTTTAATTGGGGATCCCGGATGATGATTTGGGAAGGTTGGGGACCTATAATTGGGGAACCTAGAAGAGGACTTGCGTAAGCATGTCATTGGTTATTGGGGACCCCGGATGATGAAAAGGGAAGGTTGGGCATGAGTAAATGGGGGCCCTGATTCGGACTTGCGAAGGTATATCATCCGTAATTGGGGAAGGGTCCTCCAGGGGATGATGACTGGTGAAGGTAAGGCGTCCGTAATTATGGGGCAAGGATGACGATTTGGGAAGGTTGGTCATTTTTAATTGGGGATCCTGGATGATGATTTGGGAAGGTTGGGGACCTATAATTGGGGAACCTAGAAGAGGATTTGCGTAAGCATATCATCGGTTATTGGGGACCCCGGATGATGAAAAGGGAAGGTTGGACATGCGTAAATGGGGGCCCTGGATTCGGACTTGCGAAGGTATATCATCCGTAATTGGGGAAGGGCCCTCCAGGGGATGATGGCTGGTGAAGGTAAGGCGTCCGTAATTATGGGGCAAGGATGACGATTTGGGAAGGTTGGTCATTTTTTATTGGGGATCCTGGAAGATGATTTGGGAATGACAGGCACCCGTAATTGGGGAACCTAGATTAGGACTTGCACAGGTTGGACATCCGTAAATGGGGGCCCTGGATTCGGACTTGCGAAGGTATATCATCCGTAATTGGGGACCCTGGATGATGACTGGTGAAGGTAGGGCATCTGTAATTAGGTGGCCAGGATGATGATTTGGGAAGGTAGGTAATTCGTAATTGGGGATCCTGGATGATGATTTGGGAAGGATGTGCATCCGTAATTGGGGAACCTAGATGAGGGTTTGCAAAGGTTGGACATCCGTTATTGAGTAGCCTAGAAGAGGACTCGCAAAGGTTGGGGACCCTGAATGGGTGGCACAAGGAATGGTCAACACTTCTGGCACAGAGGCCCAAGCCTTTCATGTACTGATGCTCCTTGTAAATTGCAAGTATCTTTGCATATTTTAGTCTCATACAGAAGTATATAATGTGGGTTGCTATTTGTATGCTTCATGGGTTAGCCTTGAGTTTGTGTAGATATAGAGGAGATTGTGTGAAAGGCATAGTTTCTGTGAAATATAAGAAAATTATTGTTAATATCATCTGGTAACTCAGAGATCTGCCCGAATGGCTTTAGACTAATTTTCTTGAACTGTTTTTTCCCCCGTGAATATAGAGGATTCCCTCAAGACCCAAACAGCAATTTCATTTCCAGCTACAAAAAATCTTTACTTACTAGCAAGATAAGCTTAGAGAGAGAAAAACTAAGATTGTGAGAGTGAATTTGTGAGGATGGTAAGTGATCGATCGCCCGGTTGCCCACATCCTTGTAGGACAGGAATAATTACCATAAAAGTCTCTTAAAGTCTCGTCAACAGTTCTAGCCTAACGCCCTGAGTCACCGCTGCTCATCTCTATTTATAAAGGTATAATATAAATTATAAGGCATTAGTTGTGGCAGGTTCGGATGCGTTAGCAAATTGGGCCATAAATTTGTGTGCGCCCTGTGGTTTTCTGCCGCATCAAGGGGTGTAGAGCTGTGAAACTTCCGGCTGGAACTGTTCACCATTTTTTAAGACTATCCTCTTGTTATCAAAAAGTCCGTCACGCAGGGGCTGCGTAAACTAAGCAGATTTCCTGTGTGTAGTTTAGCATTAGAGAAATCTGCTGGTGGTAACACAACACCACCATAAGTAAATACAAACGGTAAAGAGAAATCGTTCAGTTAACATTAATAAACTCCCAACTGAAAGGGCTCCTGAATTGTAAGAATAATTTATATTTTAATTACTCAAATTTTAGTAGTCCAAGAACTAAAGAAGGGGGGGCGGATGAACAGAACGTATTTGCATAAATCTCACAAAGTAAAGAAGGTTAGGTAAGGTTAGAAACTACAGGTTAGGTTAGAAGCTTCCGCCAGAGCCGACTTACGAAAACGGCCGAACTAACCCGAACAACACCCCACCACAGACTTCATAAAAATGCAAATATCTCGGTTAATATACAAGGTAGAGAATAAGTGTACATAACAATATTTATAGTAAATTTAATTTGCAATAAGATTGGTTTTATACAATTTTTCGATCCGATGCATAATAACAGAAATATTTCGAATTTTCGAAATTCCCCCCTTTAAACCCCCCTCCCTCTGGTACGATTTCAGCCATTAACGAACTTGATCTGTCTTTTTACATAAAACGGTTAAATATCGAGGTTCATAACGATAAAACAAAAATTGCGACCGCTAGAGCGTTAAGAGACAAATATATATATATATATATATATATATATATATATATATATATATATATATATATATATAATTTTGAACGGACCTCATTTTCGTTATCTCCTGGGTAGGATCGATGGACATTTGAAGAACTTTTTCGAAACTCGCGTCATGAGTACGACCTCAATAGCTGATTTCCCTTAAGGGAAACCTGCTAAAATAGAAATACATCAAATCATTGAGTATTTATATTAATTCCATTGCCCATTGAAAGTAAAATGAATTCTGTTTATTCTTTTTTTTTTTTTAGTGTTTTTAAGAATGATTGGCCGGAGTTTAGCACTAGATCAAAAACATTGACATTTCCTTTAAAAGAAAGGCCGTATTTCGTCATCCGATGCAAATCATATTCGGATCAATGATTCTTGAATTTACTTCACATAAAGTAATTCACAGAGGTAATATGGAGAAACTCACATGTCGACGAATGAATAAGTAGAAAGAAAAAATATTACATAGGCCGTTGCAAACTTTTTATTTATTTCAGGAAACTGGTCCATCTGTAGGTCAGAAAAGAAAAGCTGCAATCAAGATGGTCTTTTGAAAGACCGAAAGTAATCACCTGAAATAAAGGTAATATTTGCTGTGGGCTAGACAATATTATTATTCATCCTATTGAAAATGATGTCAACCACCATACTTTTTTTAAGAATAGAATATATATTTATTTGTTAAAGATTTATATCTTGTACAAATTCAATAAACAAATAACAATTCTGTTTTTTTTAAATAAATAATTAAATCGAAGTTCTTAAAATCAACAATAATATAATAATAAATAAAAACAAAAAAAAAGCAGTTTACACTATACTAAATAATATAATATACTACTATAGTAAAATATAGTACATAAAAGATAACTAAAAGCATTCTACTAACCCTTTTCCATCTTATAACATTTAACTGGAGTGCGGTCCAGTAGCACTTATATAATCTTGCGTAGTTACTTTTTAGCAGATTTCCCTTAAGGGAGGTCAGCTATTGAGGTTGTACTCATGACGGAATTTTCGAATTTTTTCTTCAAATGTCCATCGATCCTACCTAGGAGATGACGGAAATGAGGTCCGTTCAAAACTGTATATATATATCTATATATATATATATATATATATATATATATATATATATATCAATCTATCTATATATTTGTCTGTTACCGCTCTAGTGGTCGCAATTTTTGTGTAATCGTTACCAAATTCGATATTTAGTCGTTTTATGTAAAAAGAAAGATCAAGTTCGTTAACGGCTGAAATCGGACCAGGGGGAGGGGGGGGGGTTTAGAGGGGGAGAATTTCGAAAATTTGAAATATCTCCGTTACTATAAGTCGGATCGAAAAAGTGTATATAATCAATCTTATTGAAAATTAAATACAATATAAATGATGTTTTGTACATTTATTCTCTATCATGAATATCAACCGAGATATTTGCATTTTTCAGTTTTCAGCCTTCAGTAAACCCCCAATTCTACTAGTGTTACATAAATAATGTTCTGTTATATAATAAAAAAATATTAATTGAAGCCTAAATACCAAATATTGTTTTCATTGAACTTTTACTTTGTGAGATATATGCAAATACGTTCTGTTGACCCCCCCCCTTCTTTTGTTTTTGGATTACTAAAATTTGAGTGATTGAGATAAAAATGATTCTCAATCATTACAAATTTCACCACTAGCTTTAGTAAATTGTTTTCAATAAAATTAATATGTCTTATTCAAATATATTTCATTAATTGTTTGTCTTTCCTGTCTATCTACGGATTTGCGGCGCTACGAGGTTGACTTGCCTGTTTGTTTACAATTCAGCCTTGTATTGTATATTTACTGAGCATTCACGGTAGTGTTACCTGTATGTATATTTATCTATTGGAAACCTTCAGTGGGAAATCTGCTTAGTTTACACAGCCCCTGCGTGACGGACTTTTTTGCTACTAGCCGCCACTGGTAGAAATGTAAACTGACTGAGAATTTGTTGTGAATTCCTCTGAACAGCGTGATGCCTTTTCGACTTCGTTTTTGTCCCAGAACTTTCTGTTAGGAATTCTATTGCGTTCAATTGTGCCAAAGCACTGAATTCCTTTATTGAACAATTAAATCACTAAATCCAGAGATAATGATAATATCTGTCAAAATATAACTTGTGATTCTGGTCTCTTGGTACTTCTCTTGACAGCCGAATAAAATTTCCACTAGCTTCGACATTGTCCTTATTTTGTATAGTTTGTCACCTTCAGACCTGGGGGGGTCTGGCCGTCATTCATTGAATTTTAGTTCAAATTTCTGGAAAATGGAGAATTTCCTAGAACATTTCCCTTAGCTGTATTAGATATATTTGAAATTGGTTCTGTTTGGATATCAGTTCCAGGAGCACTATCGCTACCTGGAGATTCAAGGTCTTGGACATTTATTGTTGGGTCTTCCTCAGAATCATCGATTTCCAGCCAATCTTCATTATCTAAAGGGCAAACTATTGCCATCAATTCATCTGATGTCAAAACCCTACTGCTTCCATTATCCCACCACACAAAGGAATCCATCACACTAATGTTTATTCAACAAGTATGTAAGAAACTGAAATAAAAACAAGTAGTTCGAATTTCTCTAATGTATGAGTTCAATACAACCATATCACACACTTTTGCAGATGTGCAAACCGAATAAAATTACTCACTTGTTAATTAGCAGAAATATGCAAAATCACCAAGACATTCACCACTGTTATTGAATCAGGAATATATTTATTATTTTCTTTCTTTCTGTTGGCACGATATATACTGCATCTTACAAGATGGTGCTTCATGACAAACTGAAGTTTTCGAGAGCGTGACAGATGTAGGTGGCAAAAGTCTACAGTGGGCTTCAATGTTAATCTAGCAAAGACACATGAGAAAATTTCATTTGATTTCGCTTTGTAGATATGCGAAGCCACGCAGTGAAGGGTTAAGAGTTTGATTTCTCGGACATCACTTACACAATTTTGTTTTCCAATTTGCTCAAATTATAAATAAAAGTTATAAGTATGTACTTCCATTTTTATCCTTAAATTGTTATACTATTTTCCTTTTTTTCACTTTGTCTTTCTGTTTAATTTACTTGCTGCACTTACAAGAAGAATGTAATTTCATTCTGTAGTTATTTATTAGTGGGCTCCTTGTTATGGAGTGTGGGAATACTTAAATTTTAATTTCATCAATTTTGTAAACTTTTCTTTTGAATATATATATATATATATATATATATATATATATATATATATATATATATATATATATGATTGGCCTTTACTGAATCTGCGCACAAAGATTGATTATCCAACAGTATCCCTAAAGATTATATGAACATTATTCAACAACGAAAATGTGAATATTAATTCTTCTCAAGTGGGAAAATATATTTTTGGATTAAGTAAATGTATTTCTTAGCTCTTAGGTTATTACTCTAACAAGTACTTTTTAATCATAAATTTGAGACTGGTTATTAATGCACCGTTTATTTTGTGTGAGATAATTTCAACATGGTCCATTCCTGCCAAACTTTTTTATCACGGAACTCCTTCTCATTAAGAAAGAAAAATGATTCGTGCCAATAAGCCCAAACAGGTGATAGAGGAAACCAAATCATATCTATCGTTAAATGGGAAGCACTCAATTTCATTCGCAGCTCAGGACAACAAATACAAGACCATTAATATTGGAGGAAGAAGTAAAAAGTCCAATAAAAAAAAAAATATAACAGATTATAAAGACCTCTGCCAGCTTTGATATCACGCCGATCCTTTTAGACGGAGGTGGTGGAACACGAAGGCCGATTACACGGGAACGTGTTGTGGAAATATTGCTACATCGTTAACATATCGTAGTAACTGTCATGACAAACCGTTTCAGCTTGTTCTCATTAACTCTTTCTTTATATATAACCTTTTATTGATGATATATTCGCCTCACTAAATACACCTTTTAGTTAATTGATACGTAACATTGGCCGGAGTTAAGATGAACTGAGTAGTCTCCGAGTAGTCTTAACTCCCCTCAGACTACTTTCTGAGTTGGCTGGCCGTTGGATTTTTAAGATGAATTTGTTATGTCCACGTGTGAGTATTTGTATACTTTTTTTTCCCATCTCTGCCCCTGCTGTACCTTTGGGTTTCCCCATACCAGCGGTCTCCATTTAATAAGAGATATAAAATTTTGAATACATAAATTGGCCAAGTAACTTAGGCCTAACTCACCGAGCACGGCTAAGCATTA
Organism: Riptortus pedestris; assembly: GCA_019009955.1. Classification (NCBI taxonomy): domain Eukaryota; kingdom Metazoa; phylum Arthropoda; class Insecta; order Hemiptera; family Alydidae; genus Riptortus; species Riptortus pedestris. Next base: position 43,186,803 of record CM032232.1, on the reverse strand, counting down.
AAATGCAACATTTGGGAGATTTGGTTTAAGTCCGAAAAGTCCTAGGGGAACCCGCAGCTGCGACTCATTTGCCTCTGTTCAAAGAAGTGGCAGCAAGAGCCTAACTAACTAGCCTACACACCTATAGCCTAAATACTAGCTTAAACTCACGTAAAACTATACATATAATTTACAAATAAATTCAATTTTACTTGTCTTTCAACACCTCTTGGGCAAATGTCCTGAAGGCTGAAAATCTATCAGCGTCGTTTACAAACATGTCGTAGCTCTCAGGAGGCCAGTTCACATATGAAAAAGCACTCATTAGCCGAATACGCTTGGCGTTGAAACGCGGACATTGGAGGATCAGGTGGTCAGCCTTATCCAACTCGCCACAGGAGCACAATGGGGATTCCTTTCGTTTGAAGAAATGTAGTTTGTTATTAAAGTCCCCGCGACCACTGATAAGTTGGCTGGAGAAGAAATCTGGGACGTACCATGTCATCTTAGTTCTGGTCCTGACATCTGGGAAAAATTTGTAGGTCATCCTACCTTTGCTGGAGTTGGTCCAGCGACTCTGCCAACTGTCCCAGATGGTTTTCTCAATATGGTGGAGTGATTTTTTTAGGTCCTGCGTATTTGTATACGTCGTATAAACTGTGAATATTTTTTTGGGGGACTTTCTTTGATTAGAAATTCCGTAATTATGACCTACGATGAAAGTACACCCGCTTTGATGTAGGTAAATACAAACTCTAATTTCTTCCTTTTCCAAGTGGAGAGAATTTGTTGCCAAAATTCCAGAGTTCGAATGTTTAGTCTATTGCCTTTTTTATAATTATTGAGAAGATATTTATTTGAGTACATATCCCATTGCCACATAGCATATTACGTGTATGATTATATTTAAATAGCTTTCTACAATTTATACTCTATAATGTGTCATTACCATATAATCAAATATAATGAAAAATAAATAAAATAAAATAATAAAAATAATTCTATTGACTTATGTATACTTATAATAAAATATAAAAGAAACGGACTCTATTTTGGGGTAAGTTCACCATGTTTCTTATGGAACAAAAATTGGAGAGGAGACAAGTATTTTTAAAGGACAATAAAGTTTAATTTTATATTCTAACTCCGAACTCATGAAATAAATATTATCACTTCATGCAATTTCAAAAGTATTGATTTTCTCAGTGTAAGTTAACGGTATTAGAGAGGCTGATTTTCCTTCTCTTATTTGTGGAATCGCAGGATGTGATCTCTAGAACAGAGGCTTACTGTGAATAGGCGACTGTGAATCCTGTTTTTAGCAGATTTCCCCAAGGGAAACTCGTTAATCGTTGCGAAACTCGATATATATGTGTTTTAATGTAAAAAGAAAGGTCAAGTTCGTTAACGGCTGGAATCGGACTTGGGGTGGAATAGATCGGAAGGGAGGAATTTCGAAAAATTCTTAATATCTCCGTTATTATGCGTCGGATGGAATAATTGTTTAAAACCAATCTTACCAACATTGAGAATTGATTGAGAAGTTGCTTGAGTATTTTTCTATGATACTCTTACAATAATTGTGCTACGATGCATTGAAAATGAAACATACTACTAGAGATAGTAGCTAGTAAGTTCTTAGGCCCACTATAAAATAATTATGTTTATTTTTTGGTTTATTCATGCTCCGCATCGTGAGATATTTGCTAGCTAGGCCTTTTCAATTATAACACTTAATTACTGGAAACAATTGTAAAAACACCATCATTTATGCCAAAAATGACTAAAAACTAAAATGAGCAGTATGACAAAATCATTGTTCACTGCTCTTCAACATTTAAATACATCACAGATCTACCATTTTTATTAAATTTCATTACAGTACTTATATTTTTTAGTTATAAGAATATCTGTGTTCCATTGTAGCTGCTATCTATTAAATGTCCCACTACGTCATCCGAAATTTGCATGTTAAGTTGCTATTGGCAGTCAGTGCATGTGGGTTAGCCTTTTATTTATTTTTTTTTTTTTTTGTAGTCTTGTATTAATTTGATGAAGCCTATGCTGAGTCCAGAGTGTTTCGATTTCTACTTTTATATCATTTCTAACTCTTGGCTGTTACAAAAAAGTTGTACATTTCACAGCAGAGGCAAACTACTTACTAACATCTGTTGCAAAATATAAAAAAAATATATGAATTATAAATACGGAGTAATATATACATGCATGCACCAGTTCTTGGGACTGCATTGAATACACTTAATAAAATAGTCGTCACATTAAAACGTGTTTAATTTACATGTAGGATTCTTCTTTCAGTAGGTTATGTGTGTCAAGACTATAAAAATGATTCAGAGACGACCATTATAAAGTCATTGAGAGAATCTAATAAGCAAATGCAAATCCAATTTATAATTAGATTAACGATCCAATGAGAGGCATAAATATATAGGACGCATTAGGGATGGTTAAAATATGGCTGTGTGTAAATAAGGGCTTAGAGGCAATAATTTCTTAGACTTTAATGAGCTTTCATATCCTTTTGAGATTCCCAATGCCTTTTGATGTCACCCGAAAGACCCGAGATGTATGTTGTATGAGTGAATTTAGTGGTTCGGAAGTTGTTCGAGTGGGGCGGGAGAGTGTCAAGGTTGGGGTGGATGTTAATTAAAATATTTAAAAATGGAATAAAAACCGATTGAAATACAACAACATGGACTCGTACAACCGAACCCCGGCCGAGTTTTAGCTCTTGGACGTGACTTGAGGCTTAAGAGTCGATCTTGGTAGTAATTAGAGATCGAATATGGATCCCACGCTAATCGACTTTTTCACCCACTTGTAGAGAACAGATCCTCGAATTAGAATCGACTAATTGATGGTCTTGTCGTACATCGATTTTGTGTTGCATGTGCATGGAATAAGAAGGAGGCTGCTCCTGAAATCATACTAACGCATTCACTCATATATACAGCTGAAAAGACCGTCACGCGGGGGCTGCGTAAACTTAGCAGATTTCCCACTATATCATATACTGATGATCTCAACTCACCATCTGTTCACCTCTTTGTCCCGCACTAAGAAGCCTAAGCTCACAGAAATACATGGTGGATATGAGGTGTTAAGTGGCTCAATTACACAAAGTGGAATTCGGATGAGTAGTGGCTGAGGTTTTAGTGTATACTGTACAATAAAATAACCAAATATCTTTGTTAATATAAGCATCGATATATGGAACACTATTTATAGCAAATTAAATTTACAAACAGTTTGGTTAAACAATTTTTTGACTTGTCTCATAATAATAGACATATTTCGGTTTATTTTTATTTTCAGATATGTTTTCCCCTTCACTCGTGTTAGGCTCCTCATAAGAGATGTGGGGGAGAGGGGCTTACGGAAGGTTGAAAATAAGAAAATACCAATACAACAATTGTAGACAGTTTAACAAGATTGATCCTATAAAATGTTTTGATCCGACTCTTGATAATTGAGATATTTTGAATTTTCGAATTCCCCTCCCTCTAAATCCCCCCTTCCAGGTCTGATTTCTGTCATTAACGAATATATCCTTTAGAGTTGTATGAGTTTAGAGAATATCGAATGTGATATTGCTTAAAAAAACATTTTCTAGTTTTGGAAGTAAAACCTTAAAATTAATGATTTCTCTCATACCATATCATGCATGTATCTGATTTAATTAAGATGTGTTGAAAGCAATATTCTTTATTTCAGTTAGGGATAAGACGTTTCATGGCTTTATGGTATAGCTGGGGGGGGGGTCACTAGAAAAAACTAAAAAATTGAAATATCTCTCTTAATATTCCGCTAGAGCGGTAACAGATAAATATATATATATATATATATATATATATATATATATATATATATATAATTTTGATATAACCCCATTTTAGTCATCAAGGTAGGATCGGTTGGATTTGAAGATATTTTCGAAAAATCACTTACACACGCTGACTTCTCTAAGAAAAAACGCCAAAGCCTACCACAAATATATTCCCTGCTAACCCAAGGTACCTAAAAGTCATTTGTTGAGATTATTTGTTATTCCTTCATTTCGCGTTGTATCTTAATCGACTATTGGATATTCGGTCAACTGTACTAATGGAATTTCGCTGAAGAGAATCTTCGCCGAAATGTTTAGTTCCGTTTAAACAGTCATTTCAATGCTTTAACGTGATGCTGTGGAATGAGTAGGAATTATAAACGGCCTCTAGAACTTTCTGTAGACCGAGGCGCCCTTAACGTGTTAATAAACGAGAATGGTTGAAAAGCATGGCTTCTAGGCTCGAGGCCGTCAAACAAACATTAGTCTATTCCGGCTGAGGACTTCAAAGTAGCAGCACTTTCATTCATGTGCCGAAAAGTTTGAGGCAGATTACATCATTCTACACTGAATTATTTAATTTTAGAATAAAATGTGTTTCTTGAGAAACAAAAAAACACTCAATATAATGCTAAATAGAATTCTGTGCTCATGACACTAATGTTAATGCCCACTAATTACATTTGTATACCTTTCCCGCTTTTGTCTACTAAAAATAATAACTAACTCTCGATTTGCCAGAACTTCATGTCAAAGAACAACAACCAAACCAAACGAAATAAATTGTTCTGTTTATTAATGTTTTATTTGTTGGGTTTAATTTTTTGTTATTTTTCTATTATTTTGTTCTCATTTTACACTATTAATCATTGAGCCAAATCACATAGTTGTGGGTGCTCCTGCATTAATAATTAAAAAAAAACCATTATATCAAATATAGGATTGGTTGGTTCTGTAGTTGATGTGTGGTCGTTTTAAATTAATTTATTTGTTTTATGTATTTTTAAATAAATATAACACATTACACATAGACGTTGTTGAATGTAATAATGTTACACGTAATCTAATTTAAGTTTGATAGTACTTGAATAGCCTTACATGACGGATTTTGTAAAATATAAAATAGTATGGGTCATCCAAGGCATTTCCATTATAAGTACATAAAAAAAAAAAAATAAAAAAAAATTGAATTCTATTCAGCTCTGGTAGTTCCGCTTAAGTAGTATTGTTGGACTTCAAAATACTCTTACTAAAAAGTATATTCTAAACATAATAGGTTTTCTTTTTAAATCGATAGTATTGATGGCATTAACGAATATATGGTTTGACTTGTTAGTAAATCCCACTTCTAATTTGTAAGTCAGGTACCTTTATTCTCTATATTGTACCTGATTATAGGTCTCTGACAAATAAGAAATAGAAAAGTTTTTAGCCTGGACAATAACAACTGATCTGATCATTCAGAAAAACCCACAAATAAAGACTACTGCAAAGCGTGGACGAATTACTACATATACACGACCGAATAATCATTTATCCAAAATAATTTCACTTCTTAAAGACTTAAAAATACTCGAGGATAAATGAAATCAATAAATAAATGGTACTAAAATACAATTGCAGTAAGGATATAAAGGCACGTGGCTATGACGTAAATCTCCTGAGATTCGTGGCCTAGATGTCTGGAGAGGCTGTTCGATGAACCGTGTGCCAACCGTTCCACCTCTCTAAGCTCCGACCCTCCTAAATCTACACTGCTTAGCAACCCCTACAATAACTACAAATCAGACTTATCTACAAGTTAACATTAGAATAAATCTTACGTGTGTATAAACCAATATCCAGTCATGAATAAATGAGGCGTGGCATTGATTACTTTACTTATGGAAGTCAAGGACAAAAAAAATAAAAATAAACACCAGATGAAGATATTTTTATGAGAGACCGGTCACTATGAGAATGATAGGAGTCGAGATGGCCAACCCAATAATGGTATTTACTAACACTGATAATAAAATGAAAACTATGTCCAGTGGGCAACATTCTACTACAGGTGCCATATTCAAAATACTCGCTCTTACAATAAAGTTTATTTAGGATTGATATTTTTTAATTTTGTTGTTATTGGATGATTCATTCATTTTTCTGTAATCGTTGAATAATGGTAACATTACTAAACTGAAATGAGTGAAGAAAGTGAAACATTTTGCAATAGAGTGAAGAAAGTGAATTGCCTTCTTAATTAGTAATAAGTATAAATTAAAAAATAATTTGAAGTCTGGAATTAAATGCTTTTAAATGTTTCTTAACATTGTAAGAATTTATTTTAACAAAATAAATTGAAATGTGAATGAATTATTGGTGGAAATAATCAATATATTTTAAAATTTAAATATAATAATAATTACCTTCCTTGTTTATAACCTGCACTTGTTTATAACTGCACTACTTCACAATCATCACTAGTTGTTTTATAACTATGCTTATAAACTTTCACAACCATGCTTATAACCTACCAACAACATACCATAATCTTCACAACATCCTAATTTTGTTCATATTCTGGTTAGATCTGATCATGTATTACACGACTACAGAAAAAATTTAATATTACACTCGTGACGAAGGTAGAATTTACAACTCTCGTGAAATTACCACACTCGCTTCGCACGTGTGGGCAAACGTTTCACTCGAGTTGTAAAATGATCTACTTTCGTCACTTGTATAATAAATAACTATTATAAGTTGTTTGTAATATAATTGAACGTCTTGGCGAATCACCTTGGTAATATGGATCTCTGTTGGTGGGAAAGGCATGAATGAATAAGCGGTTCTTAAATATTCCTTAATTTTGTGATATATGAATGATATATCGTCATGGGGTCGACCACCGTTGAGATCGTTCATGTTTTGGACATTGATTGTGTTGTACCATTGAAAGGCTAGTCTGAAAGAGATAAAAATTAGCATTTGAATACTTGAACATTCAATATACTCAGGAAGTTAAACATGTTTTAACGTGACGAGATCATCCGATCTCCGATGGGCATCCAACAAGACCAAAGGATTCTGAACATCAGCTATACCAAGGCTAGAGGATTCTGAGCAACAAACCAAGACTACACGATCCCGATGATCAATGATTCCAAAACTCCAGGACACTGGACTTATACGGCGCCAAGGTCTCAGGCGTCTAACGATCGGAGAAACCAGGACTTGGGTATGCCGAAGGTACATGGTTACAGGATATCCTGCAAATCAGAAACCAGAATGCGGTTTTGGAAATAAGTGAATCAGTTCCTTAAGCCTGAAATTTAAAAAGTGTCCACTGATGAACTCCTTTATAATCCGTTGGTTTGAATAGATTGTTTGCTATGGTTCTTTGGTTTACTACTTACAAATTCTGTTGAATCAAGTGACTAAAAAAATTAGATACTCTTGAGTACTTCGCTGTATAAATTATTGATTTTGTTATTCAGCTGGATTTTAATAAAACGCAATATACAATTTCCTCCATGCTACTTTTTTTTTATTGATTGCATTGAAGAGATTTTTAACTAAAGCATTCAAAGTAATTCATGATCGCCTTATCTTCTCCATGGACTAGTCAATTCGAAAATGTCATATAAAGATATTATACAGGAAGAGCAAAGTACCGCAAACATCTGAAAATGAGTGAGCCAATAAGATAATATAAGCATATTTGTAAAACGAGAAGAGCATTGAATTTTATCTCTCCAAAATTACTTTTCAGTAATAATATTGTAGAAAATCATCTGACTGTTCACGCTACAATTCAGTACCTCTTTAGTTCCCAGTCCTGGTCGAAATTATTATTTTCAATACGGTTATAATGTAAAAAGATTGCATGTACCAAGGGCAACCTTTCACAGAATGGGGCATACGAAACACAGAATGCCCATTCAAGTTTGAAATTGAAAACATTGTTCAACTTTATAGTAATTGCTTCCGGCGCAATTACAACAGTGAGTTATTGGACCAACTCCTTGAATATCCTAAGAGGGTACAATAATGGAAAATATAGTAATCCTGACGTATTCGCAATGTTTACATAATCAGGTTTATATCCCCGGGGATACCGAACCCCTCGCTCCCCACCAGTTCTATCCTGGATTATCTCTTTACTCCCACTTCACCGCCTTGATGCCTTTCCCAGTTGCGGCTTATTTAACACGACGTATAATATCAGCTGTGTTTGCACCCGGGTGGATTTAGCGCATTGTTGCCTAAAGGGGGGCCCTTGTCTCGCTACTCAAATAAAACTAATTTCAACCGCCCTTCCCCCCTCGTATTATAATCACATGAGCTTTTCTGAACTGTACAAATTGTATTTATATACTGCGTTACAGGCCCCTTATTTTGGTCTGCTATGTTTTAGCAGTTGATCACTCAGGGAAATCAGCTATTGAGGTCATACTCATGATGCGATTTTCACAAAAGTTCCTCAAATGTCCATTGCACCTACCCAGGAGGTGACGAAAATGAGGTCCGTTCAAAAATGTGTGTGTGTATATATATATATATATATATATATATATATATGTGTGTGTGTGTATGTGTGTGTGTGTGTGTGTGTGTATGTGTGTGTGTGTCTGTTAAGGCTCTAGAAGTCGTAATGTTTATCTGATCATTATCGAACTCGATATTTAAACGTTTTTTTGTAAAAATGAAGATCAAGTTCGCTAGCGGCTAAAATCGGACCAGGGGTTTGGACAATTCGAAATATCTCCGTTGTTATGCGCCAGATCGAAAAATGTTATAGAATCGGTCTTATTGCAAATGTGATTTTCAATAAATTTTGTTACATACAGGTTTTCTCTAAATTAAATATTAACCGAAATATTTCCATATTTTAGTTTTCGGGGGTCAGTAAACCCCCACTCTTACTCATGTCATATTAACAAAAAGCTGTTACTGTTGTCATACTTGTCGGTTGAGACCATTGTCACTGGCTGATGATCGAGTACAGCTGGCATTGTGCTATCGATGCGATGGCACCATCTTTAATCCCGTCAAAAGTTGTACTGAGTTAGTTATCCCTTAGTCAGTAGGTTTTATGCATCTTTTCGCCGTATTAGGTAAAGCCGTTGTATTATGACGCACTTTATTTTAAGCCTAAATAACAAATATCGTTCCCATTGTACTTTTTCGTTTTGAGATAAATTCAAATACGTGACGCAAGTGGGAAATCTGCTTAGTTACTTTAAGATTTGTGGCTTCGCCAAACTCAGACATTCGTAAGACCCAACAATATTAAAAAAAACATTTCCAATAAAATTTAGTCTTTTGTTTGTATTCAGTTGTATTTTCTTTATATGACGATTCGAAAGAACAAATGTAATACCGACCAACATATATTGTGATTGTGGAAATAATTCAAATTATCATTGAATAAAATAAACTACACTATAACTTCTTAGGCAAACTAAGAAGTCAAAAAAAATCACATATAAAACTTGAAAGAGTTAATTTTGATATTAATGCTTATTTAAATTTAAAATCACAATTTTTTATTTTAGATTTTTATTTAATAAATGAACTTTAATATCTATTTAAACTTAAGTATGACTTGTGCATTAGTATGGAGTTATCAGTCTTTGTAATGTATGTATTATGGGGCTCAAGTTAGCTGTGTCTGTTGAATCGTTGGTCTTAATCTCACTTAATAAAGCTAGAATGGTGAGTTCGATTCTTACCAGGATAATAGTAATTTACTTAGTGTAGAGCTCATTACATAAATTCCTTAGACCCGCACTAGCTAGAAAAGGCTGGTCGAAATTTCACTCAAGTTAACATTTCTCTGATCAACAGGTCCCCGCTCCTTCTGAAATCGTAATACTCTTCTTGTAATATTTAAAGCTTATCGTGCCTCCTCCGCTCGATAAAATGATTAAGTGATAAAAATGATCATCAATATCAAACGATTAAAGAACAAGGTCACGACTCCATTCATCATGAATGTGGCTCACTTTCCCTGAAAGAGCCCAAACGAAATTCAAAATGGCCTAAGTTCTACAAACCAATAACTGAGAAAATTGGCTGATTAATTTCATAGTTTTTTTCGCTAGCATATTACAGTTTGTATGAATAATTAATTTGTATATTATGTTTTATAATTTTTTATTCATTTTTCCATAAAAAAACAGTAAGCAATGCATCAAAAGTGGAAAAATAATATTCTGCCCCGTAATTTAAAAATCAAATTTAATCTATAGCTAATGGCCAAAATCGATGGATGAGGAAGCGTTTTCCAATCTTTCAGGAAATTAACCAGGCAGCTTAGGGGTTTAGAGAAGCTTAATGTGAAACCCAAATATCTCCGTTATTATTAATTAGCTGAAAAAGTTTCCTATTCTTTTCCATTATTATACTTAGATGATAATTTAATGAAGGAGAATAGCTGTTCTATAGACTTTTCCATAGCTTGAATGGTAGCGGAGTTTTTTTTCTTCTTCATTTTTCGCGCATTCATTCATTACCCCGCCCTTACCATTAATTAAATTGCTTACAATCTCAATTATTGGAATATTTAAATTTTGGAAGGTGTGGGTATTTAATCGTCATTGTATGATCTGCACATTAGTCTAAAGAGAATTCACTTAATTAATGACATTCCTAATTTTCTGAATGTCTTCTAGGAAATCAAGTTGTAGTATATTAATAACTCAAAATCAAAATCAAAATATTAATTGAATCTCTCATTTATTTGTTTTGTTTTTTCAGGTATGTATTGGTTTTCAAGATAACAAGATCTTTCCGGAGTAAGTGCCTATTTATTTAAAACATTGGTGAAAATAATTATTCTTTTCAATAAATTTATTTTTTTATTACATATGAAGTATTTTGAAATTATTGATAAAATGGTTTTTATGGAATGTTACTGTAAACATGATAAATGCATAAAAAATGTCATAAAAATAGTGATTCATACGCAGCATGTCATGTTTCCTGATACCTCAAGATTAGGGCTCAAATATACAAAAAGTCCGTCAAGCAGGGGATGCGTTAACTAAGCAGATTTCCCACGTGCATCATGTATTTGCATTTATCTCAAAATATAAAAACTCAATGAGATCAATATTTCGTATTTAGGCTTCAAATTAATGTATCAGCTTATTGTTAATATGACATGAGTAGGAGTGGGGGTATATTGAAAGACGAAAACTAACAAATGCAAATATCTTGGTTAATAATCAAAATAGTGGATAAACATACATAACAATAATTTTAGAACATTGCATTTGCAATAAGATTCGTTCAACATCTTTTCGATCCGACACATAATAACGGATATATTAGAAATTTTTGAAAATCACCCCTTCTAAATCTCTACTGGGCAGATTTCAGTCATTAACGAACTAGATCTTTAGTTTCACATTAAACGTTTTAATTCGAGTTTGGACAGACAAATAATATATATATGCTAGTTTTGAATGGACCTCATTTTCGTTTTCACCTGAGTAGGATCGACGGACATTTCAGGAAATGTTTCAAAAATCTCGTCATGAGCACCACTTCAATAGCTTATTTCCCTTAAGGGAAATCTACACGTGCTATATCACCAGACAAGTCATTTCCCACAGTTCTCTTGTCATTCATACGGTCTTTGCTATGTTTTAACGTTGCTAGGTTGTTTTAACGTCTCCAATCGTGTGCCTGACATTCGTAAATAAAATATGCCATCATTATTCGTGTAGCTCGTAGATTGCACGGACAACCTGAGCAATGAATGAATTGGTTTTAATAGCATATCTATAGAAACTTGTTGTTATTGGAATTCGACCTGGTAATAATATTCCTGCACCTTCGTCGGTAATATACTCCCGACAATTTCTGGTTTCCCTGTTTTTCCAAAAAAAAAAAAACATTATTTTCCAAAGCGTTTCTTTGTATAGAACTAAATAACATTTCTATTACTATTTAGCTGTCGTTTAATACTTTCATGATTTATATCACTATTATTAACTTTAAATTTTATAGGCTGAGTGCATTTGTAAAGTGCTGAGTAAACGCATTCATTAGACTCATGTCGTTTGAACTCTTTGTCTATATATTCCCATTTAATCATCCACTAGTCCACTAAAAATTATTGGGTTATTTACACCTTGTACACTAATAAATCATTATTGCATATCTTCTTTTAGAAGATATATTATGATAATTACTATCAATGAGCCCTAATGCGTACTATTTTTGAGGAATGGTTAATTTATTGAACAAAACTTTACTGAGACCAATTTACGCATTTGAGGCAAAAACAGAAAAGGTCACAAACTAAGCAATCTGGAAATATACAAATATCTCGGTTAATATTCAAGATAGAGAATACATGTATATGACAGTATTTATAGAACATTTAATTTGCAATAAGACTGGATCAATAAAAGTTTCGATGCTACGTGTAACAACGGAGATATTTCGAATTTTCGAAAATCCCCCCTCTCCGATTTCAGCCATTAACAAACTTGATCTTTCTTTTTACATAAAATGATTAAATTTCGAGTTTGGTAACGATAAAACCAAAATTACGACCACTAGAGCGTTAACAGACAAATATATATATATATATATATAACTTTGAACGGACCTCATTTTCATCATCTCCCGGGTTGGATCGATGGACATTTGAAGAAATATTTTGAAAGTCGAGTCATGAGTACGACCTCAGTAGCTGAGTTCCCTTAAGGGAAATCTGCTAAAACGGGGATTTCCGGGTAGACCATTACCAAAATATTCAAAAACCTAGATTGGTCCAGTTAAGAATGTGCCTCATGTGCTTTAAATCATTGAGCATATTATTATTTTTATCTGTAAAATATATTTATAATGTATTATTCTGTATTTTTAATTTATTACCTTGACATCTGTCCATCAGGTTTTACGTTGTTCTCCCGAAAATGCCAATAAAGGTTGAAAAAAAGAGTTAAAGAATTTTTTTTATCTCTAGTTTATTTTGAAACTAGCTTGATTTTGTTTAGCACGGATAACTTAAAACATTAGGATATTCTCATCTGGTTTATACACCTCCCTGGCCCCCTACTTGAGGGCAATAATACAGCTTCATTGGAGAATATAGACTATAGGTTCTTCATTTATTTCATAATAAACTTAATAAAAATGTATTGTTCACTTCATTGCTCTTCAGTGATATGAATAACTTAATTTAAATTTCATGGACAATTTAAAATGGAAATATATCCAAGCAGAAGAAATATTGTATTTCTCGATGACGTATCCAATATGAAATGGGTTGAATTCCAAAAGTTATTGATTAGTTTTGAATATTTTATATTTGGACTGCACCTGTTAGATAGACCTGCCACAGCTGATTAGGACACTTGATAACTCGACTATTTTAATATGTAAATAGCAGTAATTCGTGGAAGGTAAATCTAATATTAACATAGAGACTTAACAAAAGAGAAGTCAATAAATAAAAGTAGCAGATTGTTTATTTTAACTAAATTATTACTAGCTATAAATCAGTTTCGACATATCTATGTCGCAGATTGGAGACTTCTTCAAAACAAAACTAGAAATATCACCCGATAGGGAGAAGAATTTATATATTATTTAAATTTCTTACGGTTGGTAGCATTAGTCTTAAATCACCCAGAGCAGGGCCGCCACCTTAAACACAGAGGTTATAAATTAAATAGAAGAGGTAGCGGGGCAGTTAAAGTCGAATTTATAGTGTTCGTATCTGAGCTGATCGTATTAATCCGATTGTGAAACGGTTTTATTAAATTAGAAGGCCGGGGGAAGCAGTGTTTGAGCATGGGCGGGGCGTGATTTGGGCGCAATCATCGTGTCCGGAGACCGAGTGTCGACTCACATTTGGTGGCCGGCGGCTTTTGATGTTAATTGGCCTGGGAGGCTATGAGAGTGCGGGCTTTATCACCCGGCTTCATCACAGCTGACAGGGCTCCTAGGTAATGAAAACAAATCCCCCCATGGGATTTGAGAAATTTGTACAGGAATCTCAAAGAATACTCACGCCCACGTCTCCTGTCTCCTGCTCTATTTATAGCCAGACCATTTCAAATTAGGAACAGCCAATGAATATATTGACATAAAATAAGGACTAGAGAAATCTCTAGCCTCGAGGTACAAAACACTAGCATTCCTTTTACAAACTTTTTTTTTGTTGTAATTTCCACGTGATTAGCAACTCTAAAGTTACTCAGAAGGTTCAACGCTTGGGATTCAGAATAAGAATTATTAAGAAATTAGGAAACCTATTTCAGTGTCTTTGGGGAACTAGAACAAACTAAATCTATTTGGGCACATGCAGGAGGTTCTCAAGCTTGTTATTATTATTATTTCTGCATATGAGCTATAAGCAAAGGCAGTGAAACATCTGAAGGAATTATATTCTTCATCAATCCATCATAATTTGGGCCTGCCTGTTTCCTTTCATCACAAAACCTCTCATACTGCAGCGCCACTTACTTGGATCTTTCCGGCAGGTTCAGCTGCTGGAAATATTATTATACAGCTGATTAGTGCTAATTTCTCCAATGATCCAACTATTAATTTATGCAACTACGCCTTTGGACACCCGCATTTCCCTGTACTGATTCATTCTTAAGAGTTTTCTGAAACTAGAAAGTTTTTCTGGGAATGTATAAAGTTAGTACATAATCCACGTTGATCTGCCACAGAAATAAATATTACATAATCTATTAATATATTGTTTTACATTTCACTACTGCAGTATCCTTTAAAAAGTCTTGGGTCCGACAGCAATTTTGAAGTCACAGATGATCCTTACTTCAACTTAACTGTCAATAACCATTTCACCATAAATACTCGAAAACTACAGAAAACAAAACAGAGATTTCATTAAGGGAAATCAGCCATTTAGGTTCCATCACGTGACTGTTTGGAAAATTTCCAATGTCCCATTATTCTTCCTAGGAGATGACTGAAAAATGAAAAAAAAAAAAAAAAATAGATGTGCTCACGTTTATGTATATACCTATATCCGTTTTTTACAGCTTCAGTGGTTTCAAAATTTTACTCATTGATTGAGTTTTTAGCGTTTCAAAATCGTGACTGGTTGAAACTGGATCAGGAAGAGTAGGAGTTTAGGGAGGGGATCAAACAAAAAAATCAATAAATCTCCGTTATTGCAAGTAGGAAAGAAAGAGTATAAACAAGCAATCGTATTAAACATTTAATGCTTTAGTGGATTTGGGAAGGAGTAAATAATGATTTATGTGTCCCTTATTATGTATTGAATAAAATAATAGTTAAATTAACTATAAAATGTTGTTTACTTAAATTCTACACATTTTCCACTTATGTTGTACGTTCTGTTGTATTTTTTTTAAAATAAAACATTCAGTAAAACCCACTCTTATTCATGCAATTTTCATGTAAAACTAATGGGCAAATTAAATGTCGATTGTCGAAATATCAACATGTTATTTCGAGAGAAATATAATTTGAGATGGTATCAACATTTTAAAGATATTTACCTAAAACCGTTAATATAATGATAGGAAGCATAACTATTCGTGAATTTTCGGAAATGAGCTAGCTTCTGAGTAAAAAATATTAATACTACTCCCGATTATTTATAGATGATTAGTTCTGAACTTTTTAGTTAGCGAGGGTTCTTTTCACAAAATCGAACATTATATTTATACGTAATACCTATTGAGCGGGAGAAACAATATATCTGTAAAAGGTTCTTTTTCTCAGCGTGTACCCTATAAAGTTAAACAACCACACACATATGCAAGGATAAAGTTTCCTTATTTAGAAGATTGTGGATAGTTGGAAAATGTCCTCCAGACTAGGTGGTCTGACTGGTAGGCACTAAGAAAGAAGATTCTACACCCACGCTCTTATTTATGGCTGTACCATATACAACCAGGAAGAACAGCCTCCACCGTCTGTCAACGCGAGGACGTCACCCTTGATGAATTTTGAAGTTCAAGTGTGAATTGATGAAAAATCGTAAGTCTGAGGATGATATAAATTTGACTCGGATAGAAACCATCGTCCCTGGCCTACTGTAGTAAGAAGAGATGTTGGCAGGTAATAGTATTAGTTAGTGATGATCACGCTTTCACTTCATCAATTCGTCGATGATTGATGAAGCTAGTACATGACATAAGCATTCCGATCTCCATGAAGTACGGAGGGAGCAGCCGACTACCGGACGCTGTGGAAGTGGGGGGCGACAGGTGGTCTGTGTAGGAGACAAATAGGCTGGGAATGACTGATAAACCAACATCTGATAGAGTGGATGCCCCTAACATCGGCTCGAGTGTTTGCTTTCGTGACGAGCCTCGGCTACACGTGCCGGCTCCTACATAACTCAGCTGTGATTTTATAACACGTCTCTAGTCGTCTTCATTCCGTCTCTGGGGGAGAGAAGAATGTTGTTAGGAGATTGGAATCCGCTGGATCTACATGGATGACATTCCAAGAGCCACTAATGTGGAAATTTCCACGAGTCGAATTAGAACTCGCCCATGGATATGTTTCCAATAGATATCTTTGATCGGATTGGATATCCAAAGAAAACGTTCTGTTGTGAAATTCTATTAACCCTTTCCTCGCGGCATCTCTATTTAGACTATTAAAAGGATGGCGAGCTAGTCCCACTCACATCTATTGTTATTGATACATTCGACTTCAGCTCTTTCATTAGTTAGCCATCATTAGATTTAATGGAGAATCAAATAAAGGGTTAAACCTCCTGTATAAATTATACTGTTGTCATACTATTTGGTGAAGAACATCGTCACTGGCTAATGATCGAGTACAGCTGGTATTGTGCTTTCGATGCGATGGCACAATGCCAGCTGTACTCGACCATCAGCCAGTGACGACGGTCTGCACCGACAGGTATGACAATAGTTTCATGGAGATATACGAAATAAGGTCTTCACATCTTCACAGTAGAAACCCTTATAATAACAGCAGTGTAATTTCAAGGCAAACAAAACTGCACCTTTAAAGAAGACTAGCAGAGAGGTCTGGCAGGGTTATGGCTCACATAAATGTTATATTAAAAGGAATTCTACTCTACGGTGTTTTGGGGGATTCGCTCCTAAGACAATGGATATCCATCTGCCAAACCTGAGTGTTCTGAAATATTATCACCCATGAAAGTGGGAAATCAAGTCTGTTCTACGGTATATACGGGTGTTTCAAAAAGAATATACGTATTACAAAGTATTATTTTGTACAAACTATTGATCACTGCGCCTCGGCTTGGCTATTGGAAAAACGAATACATAATCTAGTTTATATTATATCCACTAGATGTGAGTTATCTTCTGTTTTGCTTGGTCAGAACTCATTTTGTTCTCGAGTTTGTGAATTGCAATTCCGTGATTATAGTGCAAAGACGTTTCAGGTTGATGTACCAAATTCATCTTCCGACCGAGTGGTACGATGGTATTGACAGTTGTAGATACAGGATGTGTATGCAAAGGAAAGAGTCCTGGACGCCCTCGTGTTGCTCGAGAAAATGTTGCACGAATTAATGCTGCTTTCCAACGCAGTCATTCAAAATCAACTCGACAATAAACTAGACTGTGTCTATTCGTTCCTCCAATAGCACAGCAATCGATAGATTGGACAAAATAATACTTTATAATGATCGGGTTAATTAAGACAACATATTTATACGTAGAAAAAATCAAAATCTTATAATTTTTTATCGGCTCAGGATAGCCTTGCGAGTTAGAGCGTTAGCCTTAATCTCACATGGTAAACCTAGAGTGGCGAGTTCGACTCCCGTATGGACAATAGTAATTTATTTAGCGACGGACTCATTAAATAAAACCCTTAGTCCCACCCTGACTAGCTGAAAGTTGTAACCTGCAGATAACCCTTCGCAATTAGGCATAGTAGCCAAAAGTTGACGTTAATAAATAATAATAACTATATGTTTCAGGAGAATATGAAACCATTTCATTGGAGAATCACAGCCGTTCTTTATTTCATTTTTTTTTTGCGTAGTAGATTAGTTACTTTTTGTCGGTTTATGTTTCAATGGCTGAAGTGAGTGGTGTTAAAATGCTAGGTGAATATTGCTGATTATATATGGTTAAAAGTATGAATGTGGTCATACTGTGCTATGTAGGCTTCCATAGCTCAGTATGGCCAAATTTATTCTTTTAACCATCTATAATCGACATATCAGCAATAACATATTATGGTCAATATATCAGTTCAATAAAATTTATGAGTTTAGAGCATATTTCTGAATATCAGAAAGTTATTTATTCCTCCTCATACTAATGAAAGAGCGTGCCTGAACGGAGTTTAATCATATTATTTAGTCCTCATGCTGAGCTAATGCAGTCACTATACTTCAAAGGAAAAATAATGATATTTATTTCAGGCCAGCAGCAAACAAGAGGAGTATTTAATACATAAATTGGTCCATATTCTCCCAATCACTCGTTTTATGTTTCACTTTAATTACAGGAGAGTGACTAAAGAGAAATAGCATTTCGGGCTTCTGATGGAAAAACTACATAAACGGAAAATTAAAGCTACTATTTATTTATAGCGTTGGGATACCTTATATATTCCAGCTTGTCAACAGTGGGTTACGGACACATGCTCATGTAAAACTAACTTAATTCAACAAGCAAATTCACTATACCACACGAAAATGAGAGTAATGGAACATTTTGCTGCCCTATTTAAAAGAAAAGAGAACTACGATGTTCCTTGGCTTTCAGTACACTGCTCCGGCGATAGTACAAGCATATTTCTAGATCAAATTTAGTCCTGACCTTGTCACGTTGACATTTATTTCATCTATTACTTATACTTCAATAACGGTTTGGCTTCGTTCTGTGTCCATTTAATGGTCTAGAAATTAAAACAACATTGGTTTTATATTCTTTTCTTTCACTTTTCTTGTTTTTCTAACTCTGGGGTTTTTAGTACATTTTATTCTATATTTATATTTCCATTATCTAATATTATTTTAATTTACCAGATGTTTTCATACATTAGTTTTCATAAATGGTTCCAGGAATCACTTTCTTTTTCATTTTTTTTATGGTTTGAGGCGCTTTATTTCTTGTCGCTTTGTGTTTCTGTTTTTTCTATTCTTTTTCTTTTTCAAGAAGAACTAATTGATGAGTGAATGGCCTCCGTTGCGGAACTCATTTAAATAAATAAATACGGTTGTGAAACTTTTAAATGGAAGTTTGAAACCCTTTCTTAGTTTTTTATTACATGATAGGATCCTTGCATTGACGGTAGTTATAGCATTGACATTAGCTAATATGTTTATGAACTACCAATTAGTATGCTGCTAAGCATTCGTATGAATTTTTAAGAACTTTCTATCGGTGGCTCCACAAGCTGAAAAACGATAGGCATTCTCAATAATGTACAGAACCTATTTATCGGTGTGCTCCACAAGCTGAAATACGATAGGCATTCCCAATAATGTATGGACATTTTTTATCAGTAGACTGCACTAGCAGAGAAACTATTGGCATTCTCAATACTATATGGAAACTTTTTATCAGTAGTCAACAAAAGCTGAGAAACGATAGGCATTCTTAATAATGTATGGAAACTTTTTATCAGTTGGCTGCACTAGCTGAGAAACTATAGACATTAACAATGCTGTACGATAATTATTTATCAGTAGGCTACACTAGCTGAAAAACGAAGGCATTCTCAGTAATGTATGGAAACATTTTCTCAGTTGTCTACACTAGCTGAGAAATGATAGGCATTGTAAATAATGTATGGAAACTTCTTATCAGTTGGCTGCACTAGCTGAGAAACTATAGACATTCTCAATAATGTACGGAAATTATTTATCAGTTGGCTGCACTAGCTGAAAAATTATAGACATTAACAATAATGTAGGAGAATTATTTATCAGTAGGCTGCACTACCTGAGAAACGATAGGCATTCTCAATAATGTACGATAATTATTTATCAGTAGGCTACACTATCTGAGAAACTATAGGTATTCTCAGTAATGTAGGATAATTATTTATCAGTAGGCTACACTAGCTGAAAAACGATAGGCATTCTCAGTAATGTATGGAAACTTTATATCAGTAGGCTGCACTAGCTGAGAAACTATAGGCATTCTCAATAATGTACAGAAATTATTTATCTGTAGGCTACACTATCTGAGAAACTATAGGCATTCTCAATAATGTACGGAAATTATTTATCAGTAGGCTGCACTAGCTGAGAAACGATAGGCATTCTCAATAATGTACGGAAATTATTTATCAGTAGGCTAGACTATCTAAGAAATTATAGGCATTGTAATAATATTATTTATCAGTAGGCTGCACTAGCTGAGAAACGATAGGCATTCTCAATAATGTTATGAACTTATTTATCTGTAGCTTCAGAGGTTTGTTGTATTACTATATTTTGGTATAATATTAAATTATTTATCAGTAGGCTGCACTACCTGAGAAACGATAGGCATTCTCAATAATGTATGGAAACGTTTTCTCAGTTGTCTGCACTAGCTGAGAAACTATAGGCATTCTCAATAATGTTTGGAAACTTTATATCAGTTGGCTGCAGTAGCTAAGAAACTATAGGCAATCAGAATAATGTATATAATCATTCTATCAGTATGCTATACAAGCTGAGAAACGGTATGTATTCCCAATGATGTATGGCAATTTTTTATCAGTATGTCTCACAAGCTGAGAAGCGATAGGCATTTGTAATAACGTATAAAATCTTTCTATCAGTATGCTAAACAAGCTGAGAAACGACTGACGTTTGTAATAATATTTATAGACCTCTCAGAAGGCTGCACAAGCTAACAAACGATAAGCTTTTGCAAGAAAGTTTATGAACTTTCTATCTGTGATCTGTAGCTTCAGAGGTTTGTTGTTATTACGAATATTTTGGGTTTAATATAAATTATTTTCGCGCATGTATAAGTCAGAATGCCTATATTCTCAGCAATGTATGGAACCTTTTCTCAGTTGTCTGCACTAGCTGAGAAACGATAGGCATTCTCAATAATGCAAGGACTCTTTATATTAGTATGCTACACTAGCTGAGAAACTATAGGCATTCACAAGAATGTATAAAATCATTCCGTAGGCTAAACAAGCTAAGAAACGGTATTCCCAATGATGTATGGCAATTTTTTATCAGTATGCCTCACAAGCTGAGAAACGAGCTATTACGAATATTTTGGGTTTAATATAAATTATTTTGGCGCATGTACAGGGTCCGGCAGAAAGGACGGACGGTTTTTAAAAAGTTATAAAAGAGTTAATTTTTACTCAAAAACAAATTCCTTCGTCCAGAGTTCGGGGCTTGTGTCCGTATACTCTAGCTATCCTGCTGGAACCATACACGTCGGGTTGGGACACAAGCCCCGAACTCTGGACGAATTGAAGGACGAAATTCGTGTGGAAATCGCCCAAGTTGAGGGAGCAGTGTCGGAGAGAGTCTATGCGAACTTCCAAGAACGCCTCCAGCACTTCATCAACGATTTCGGCGACCACATGTCTGAGGTTATTTTCCACACTTGACTGTCTCAAATGCTATTTTCTTGTGAACCTTATTGCATCAATAAATTTGTTTTTGAGTAAAAATTAACTGTTTTATAACTTTTTAAAAACCGTCCGTCCTTTCTGCCGGACCCTGTATAAGTCAGAAATTGAATAAATATTTCAAAAAAAAATAATTCAGTATTTCAAGATATTGGCTTTTCTCCCCCAGCCTAATATTGCGAGGAATTGAAAGCTGTATAAATTGTGTATCTCTTTATCTGTATAAAAACATAAAGATGCTTCAAGAGTTAATGACTGCATTATGGAGTGTAAGACCTGACCCGCTGGCCTTCACCGACTGACCTCTGCCATTGACTTTATGCTAATCACGCGTCGATATCATACCGTGCACAAGTTCACTTCGTGTCTCTATCGTGAAATAAGCTGTAATAAGACGTATACATTTATTGAAGAGCTTTCTCATTACGAAGAAATTATTAACGTAGTGCTTTTTAAAAATGTATAGATTATTCCTCATTAAATGTTTTATGTTTCATTTTTACAAGAAGCTATTCTCGTGCTTGTAAGTGAATCTTCTCTCGGAGAAGAACGCTATTATGGTAGGTATACTCTCAGGGCTGGGACTAATATAATTTTTAATGTGACTTGGAAAATACATTTTTTTTTTTTTAAATTTGTACATCATGATTGTTGTGCTAATTTTGTTGGGGGAAAGGTGGGATTGGTATGGTAGGGGTGGACACTAAACAGCTATTTAATTCGTCCCTGATGTATTCAGACATTTTTTACGTAACACATAAATATCTGCATATTTTATCCCACTCGGTTTACTTACAATCGGATATATTTATATTTTGTGAGCTCAATTACAACCTGTTCCAAGTCATTCCTACATGGTTGGCAAAATGTATTTTACAACTACTTCAACTATACATATTAAATATTATTTATTGTCGTCCACTTTATGATACTGCTGCTAATCGGGATGAATTATCTTGAAGGTACCATTGTTTTATAACCAGGATTTTATTCAGTTGGTCACTAAATAAACTATTATTTCCCACGCGTAAATCGAACTCATGACTAAAAATTTACAAAGTGTATCTGCCCAAAACATGGCTAACCAGAGCTTGGAAGTTGGTATGTAGTTGCAGCCATCTTGTACAATAGTTATCCCCGAATTGCCTTAAAACTATTGAAGAATTGAATGTGCACAGTGCAATAATATTGGGAGTAGGCAGGTTTACTGGTAAAGAGGACACTTCTATGTTACAATTGTTATCCTTTTAACTGGTGAACTAAATTCAAAAAGTATTAACTAGAACTTTACGTTGAACATTATCTTCATAGGTACATATATATTCTACCAATTCGATTTCCATAATTTCGTATGAATTATGCAGCAATTTTACGTGCATCATCAATCATCTCTGTAAGGAAGAGTTCCTTACATCCGACTAACCTCCCAACTGTCAATATTATATTATTATATGTTAATGAATATGTATTTGATCATTAAAAAAAAAAAAAAAAAAAAAAAAAAAAAAAAAGTAATAACTGAATTTCCACTAATGGCAGTGTTCAATGTGGATCAACAATTCCAGCAGCTCACTTTTTTTTTAATGTAATTTAAAATAACTCAACTTGCAGAATTATTCTAATTAAATCCATACATTATGTATTTATTAATATAAACTAAAGGTTAGGCAACCCCGCAATATGATGTGCAGTGCCTCATTATTGTGGGTGATAGACTAAACCGCAAGACATGTTTGGTCAATTCAACTTTTGGATATACTGTTCAGTAAAGAAATTCCTTGTTCTGTCTTGAGGAAGTCCGAAGAGTCTAAATAAAATAATAAATAAAGACAAGAAGTTAAGATCATTTATACTTCTGTTATTATATATACTTATATTATATGTAAGTTATTTAAATTCATGGCGACGATTCAACTATTCCCATATTTCACATAAAATAATTATGTCTCTTCTCGCCTTTGCTAAGAGAGCTAATTCTTCTATAACAAAGGCTTTATGAGCTGTTTAGTATGTTGACAATATCTCTTGAAATTAAGTGGTTTTAACGCCTCTAGATAGCCGTTTATCTCTACTCTAATATTTTTAGTCCTGTTAAACAGTACGGAATTAGTTCCAATGAATTTATTTTATTATTTATTAACGTCCACATTTTGTAACTAAGGCTAATTGGGACGGGTTATCTACAGGTTACCACCCTTTTCTAGCCAGGGTGGGTTTTCAGGATGTTATTTAATGAATTCCATCACTAAATCATTTCTTTTGCCCAGGCAAGAATCGAACTCGCCACTCTAGGTTTACCCATGAGTGGCGAGTTAAATTCTTGCCAACAAGGCTATTCTATTAAATACTATATATTTATTTATTTTATTTATTATTTTTTTTTTTTTTTTTTTTTTGGAGTTCTGGTATTATAAAAAATAAAGTTCTCCACTAAATAAATAAAAAAACACGAAAATATCTGGCGTGTCCAATTCGTTTTAATAAATATTAAACATAGTTATTAAAATAAACGGGACACAGTTTTCTTATTTCGATAAACCTGTTAATATATAGGTGATGTAAGTACTATGCCATTTTTTTTTTATTTAAATGGCTATTTAATAATTAGTTTTATGCTATTTTTTTTAATTTGTAAAGGAATAATTATACATGCAAAATTGTTATATATATATATATATATATATATATATATATTTAACCAGGTAGGAAAGGCAGAGCATTGGAAAAGTAATGGTTTTATAAATGAAATCGTGCAATTGTTTACTGTGTTATATTCAACATTTTTGTAACTCTCATTCGAGTTCGTATTTAATCAAAGACGAATTACCTGACAATTCGGGCAAAAATAATTTAAATAATGTCTATTCTTGTTCCAGACGTTAGCCGAAGAGCTCCCCAAAATTCTTAATAATTTTAAAATGATTAAAATATTGATTATAATATGACAATTTTATATATTATTTATTACCGTCACTTTGTGCTAATATGGTTATAGTTATTTTCATCACAAGTACGGAAACTGAATGTTTCGATATGAGATCTATTTTTACGAGCGAGGCGAAGCCGAGCTTGGAAAACAGACCGAGTACCGAAAAGACAGTTTCCGTAAGAATAAAGAAAATTACTTTTCATTACACTGTACAACAACCTCAAGAAATTACTGAAATTAATTAAGCCAAACAGGTTTATTTTTATGGTAGTTATGAAACATATGTCAGAACAACAAGGTTACAAATTACATCTTTATATTGATATTAATTGTGCAATTATTATTGCCGCTAATTTTAAACCCTTTAGGGGGTATGTACGGCTTGTTGATTGCCAAATTATTGGTTGATGTCGATTCAACAGCATTGATTTCTTCATTAAGATAGTCATCTATTGTGAAGAACATCTCTTCATTCTTTAAGTCACTTATTAAACTTTTTCCAGAAACTTGCCTTGATGGCCCAGGAGTGTTTTCTTGATAACTGAATAGCTTACTGGAACAATCCAACTTCCTTCTTTTGGACTCGTCAAGGTAACCCTCGGCTACGGTAGATGATTGCCATCCACCGTGACTTTTTAGGCCCAGAAGATCACCTCCTCCTTCAACAAACATCGTTGCGGATGATCTTCTTAGAGAGTGTCCGGTGTACTCCTCCGGGTTTTTAGTAACACAGGTTACGAAGAGTTAAATGAAAAAATTAGGAATATTACGAATACATGTGTTTGATTCCCGCCAAATTTTACCGTCCTAGTACGGAAACTCTTAGTTTCCGTACGCAGATCATGCATAGAAAACACATGTTTTCTAGTCAGTGTAATGAAAATTGGGGTTATCTAGATGTAACCCCTTTTTCTCGCACAGAGGAACTAAGGATTTTATTGAATGAGTTCTTCACTAAATAGATTTCCATTGCTCAGGAGGAACATGTGGTGTGGTTTAGTGGACACGAACTCACCACTTCTAGGTGTACCATGGGGGATTAAGACGAATACATTAATTCACATCGCTAACCTGAGCTCAGTGGCAATTTTAGGGAAGAAGATTAAAGAATCACGAGAATCTAATGGCCAGTTTTCCATTACCTTGCGTTTTTAAAAGGTAATTAGGTTAGTCTAACACTTCTAACAACTTAATGTATTTATAGTCTATTTTCAATGAAACCTTTGTTATGGAAAATCTTTGTGGTTTTACTATGAAATCGTTTTGCCTATACCTTTCGTTCCAGACCATAAAACGTAGCTTTGACTGAGTAGTTTGTATGGGCCTGCAGGTAGAGGATGCCAGGACACAAAGGATTGTGGAAGCGTCCATCGGTAGGTTTAGGGAAAACAGCCATCGGGAGGCAGTGTCAACAAGACCTTGTCAACCACCATTCCTCCGCATATTGACGACCCACTCCTCGGGCCGAGTCAATAGAAAGCCACGGCCATTATAATTTCATATTGCCCCAAGGACCCTCCAACCTGTGTGAAGGACTCGTGCGTTTCCTAGAGTTTCGTACGGCTCCTCGCATGCTCTGTTTACCCTAGACGATGGTCAGCACGCTCCTTCCACCGATATGAATATGTCATGCGATGACAGTCCTCGTTCGCCATTAATCACTTCTTAGCTTAATCTTTAGTTCATGTACTCCCATTATACGAAAAGTAAATGGCTTAATAGGTAATTTAGGCAGTAAATTGCACCGAAACGTCGACAAGCTGAAGGAGTTTTATTTCAACCTTAGTGACAGACAACCAAATGCCATAAGGATAATTCCAACAGTGGTCAGCACTAAGAATATTAATATCCTTCATATTTATTAATGGGGTGGATGGAATATAACTGCCACTAAAGTTAAACGTTATACATAAGAAGGAAAATTGCTTGACTTGAAAATCTTTGTCTACTGTGTTTCTGGCCAGGTCCCTTCATACCAAGCTTAAGATTCGTATTTCGCCTTATTCAATGACATTTCTCTAAAAGCAACTTCCCAAAATCATTTTGGATCCTCGTAAGAAATGAGAAAATATTTTTGTGTTGATAATCCGAATATACTTTAGGTATTTAGGACTGTAGAAATGAAGACTATTATAGACATAATCATTCGGTTACTAATTTTGGGGGCTCAGGTTAGCCATGCGAGTTAAAGCGTTGACCTTTTCTCACATGCTAAACCTAGAGTGGCGAGTTCGATTCTTGCCTGGGCAAAGGAAATTATTTAGTGACGAAATTCATTAAATAACGTCCTAAAATCCCACCCTGGCTAGAAAAGGGTGGTAACCTGTAGATAACCCGTCCCGTCAATAAATAAATAAATAATTTTGTCGTTCAATAATAGGCCAAAACAGCCAACATTTTCAAAATTACTTCCTTGTGCAAAGTAAAGAGAGTATTGTATTCTTTAGGTAAATGAATGACACTGAAGGGGTTACTAGCCAATGCCATGCTATGTAGTTCAGTACGCCTCATAAATAAGTTAGCGGTGTCTTACAGTCCCCAATCTCTTTACGAGAACATCAGAGCAATGAGACAAGGAGTCTCATAGCCTTCAACAGGAGAATTATGTAAGTCCGTGATAGGAGAACCTTAAGAACAATTATTGGAGTCTTCAAGAAGCAGCGAGGATCTTTAGCAAAGCTGGACAACGAAGTCATCGCCACTTCACCGGTTATGTGGAAAAAATAGAAACAAGCTTCCTATGATTGTTATGTGGCACAATGTGAAACAATATGGAATGTAAGGCTCAAATGTGTATTGCGTTAGCTGGGGGAATCTGGCGCAAATGTGTTTACCAATTACAGGTCTAGGTTCTTCAAAACTATGGCACTTCCTCATTTACTGTTTAATCAATTGTAAGCTTTTTATGTACGTTATTGTTGGTAGTTATATTTTTATTATATCCTTCTAGTGTGATATTTTCTGATTTCCCGGCTAATTATATAATTCTTTATAACTTCCAGTGTTCTAGATTTGATCTGTTTGGGGTTCGAGGCAATATAGCTGACCAATGCTAATCCTTTCTATTGAGCAGTTTGTATTACTATACATAGTATCAAAGAAATCTGGAGAATATGGAAATTTGTTCTTTTGATAAAATGACAACTTATGGATTCTAATTAAAAATGTTTTCAGTGTTTAAATTTGAAATAATTAGAGGTTATCAAAGTGAAGCACCGTTCGGGCAAGAGTCATTATTATTAGTTTTATATAAGTAAAACAAATAATAATGTATTCGTCATTCCTCAGGACAAAATTCATGTTTTCTCTTCTTTCCTTCAAAGTTTGGGCTTAGGTTGAGTTTTTACATTGAGTTTCAATTACGTATATACATCTTATTACATAGTTCACCTATATTGCTTGCCTTTTTACAGATCCATTCGTTCAGAGCAATAAGAAGTACAAACTATGAAGAATAAAAAAAATCATATGAACAAAACATTTAACTGATATATACTTAATTTCAACCTAAATATGAACTCATAGCTATCTGCCACACAAGGAAAAATGCACCAAGTCCATTAGCGCAGTACTAAATTCTAATTACTTTTAATGTTTAAATATTGCATAATCATTTATGTAACTGTCGCTAGCATTTGCCCAAATTATGTTATAATTAGAAGTAATATTCATATCGAACACACCCACAGGAAACGGAGGTGTGGTATAATATCTATCAAGGACCACTAAAAACAAAAATTTAGCACTTAAACTTTCTACAGCAGAAATATTCCAACAATTTCTAATGAAAAAATAATTATGTACTAATGATAATTGGTATTTTATCCTTGTAGACGTCAATAAGAAGGGCGACTGAGATTGAACATATGAGGGGAATATCTTGACATGTCCCAATTGATCATGCCCACTTTACTTATTTGATTTTTATTAAATTATCACTAGATATTTTTTGAGATATCGTTCAAAGGACTAAAAAAGGGATTGATTGGATTAAGGAAATCTAATTTTTTTTAAATAATGTTCCAAATTAATTTAATTTATTTCAATGTGAAAATTACATTCTATTACTTTTAAAGATAAAAAGAAAAAAAATAAATTTCAATATTTTCGTTTGCGATTTTTCTAATGATGGGATCAAGTGTAAATTGTTTATACATGTCCGTTTGAACAGTTATTTGATACCGTGTAAAAGGTAAAAGCATTAGCAGATTTTCCTTAATACCGTAGAGAGTACTAGAGATGTGTTTCAAAAGTCTATAACTTAATACAACATTAACAATTTTGTTAAATTGAGCCTAATATTTAACTACAAAAATTAATGAACATGTTACGTTGTACTTTTCAAAGCTACTAAGTAGAATATGAAATAATTAAAAGGGAATAAAATATTAGAAAAATGAAAAAAAAAAAACGTACGGGGAGAATAAAAAAAAAATAATCTAGTAGATCTTAGAGCAATGCAACAAGGAGTTTAATGAAATATAAATTTTACCTGAATGCAGATATTGATAGATATAATTTGATAAATAGATAAAATAGGAAAAGGTAACAGACATTTTAGAAATATTGTGTACATTCCTAAATAATTTCAAAAGCAAGAAATACAATTTTCAATAGATGTGAGGGGAAACTCATGGAGTACTTTCCTACATAGGATACATGTAAAATGTATCTGAGGTGTTGATTCATCAATATGATGATCTGAGACTCAGAAGGGGACCACCATCTGTGCTGAATGGAAACTGTGTCTTGGAGAATAGCAACCTGTCCAGGCTTGCGACAGAACAGAACCACATCTGGGTTTAGCATTTCCGGAAATACAAGTTCATTTCATAATATTCTAATATGTGTGAGTTTACGAATTATTTTACATCGCAACGATAACTTTTATAAATACACCTAATATAGTTGACTTAGTTAACTACTCATTTTGGTTAATACAAGCTGCTATCCATGAAATATTAACAGAGTTAAAGAATCAAATTACCTATGGGTTTGGGTTAATAAAACGTATCAACTATTTTTCCCTTTATGTTAAATGTATTTAAAATTAAAATTGATATGAGGAGAAGGGTTTGAAATAAAATTGGTGGTGGAGTTTTGGTGGCAAGGACTGGGGAAGAAATAGTTTCATGAAAACTGTAAGTTCAATAGTTCTCATATTTTCACAAAGCAACCATTTCAAAATTCGGTTCTGATTATTTGAAATGTAAACACATCCACGTTAGATCAACTTATGCTTTGATTTTCCATAAATACAACAATAACCCCCAATTGCTTTGATTTTCTCTACTAAATAAAATCATTTAAGCAGATGTAGTTGATGGAGGAAATGAAAAGTTGGCAATACTGATTATCTAAATTTTAAGTTAAACTATTATTTTATAATCTTTATTATATTTTTTTTTTGTTTAATGAAAAATTTCTTTCTAATGTATGGCTTGCTTAACTTTGCTTAATTAATTCGTTAAGTACGAAATTATAGTTTGCATGTGCTTTAAATTTTAATTTATTCATTTTAATCCAAGTAAACTCGTCATTCAGACTCGATGTTCTACACACAACTCAGAGTTTTTACTGTCACCTTGAAGATGTCAATCACCTGCGAAACTATTAGTAAATAAATAAATCCTGCTTGGAATACTACATTTTTATACAAGGACTCTTATTTAAAACGTAGATTGTAGGCCTAGTACCAAGAAATCATTTAACTCGTGGGCAACAATGTGACTTTTCGAAACGCGTTTTATTCACTGACTTACACTCCATGTCAAAATCAATTATTCTTAGAACTCTCATGAACAAAATTCCAAACAAAAATTAATTTCGTAATTCATTTACACAATGGTCTCCTTCGTTACATTAGTTTAACACTTCCAAACTAATCCATTTCATATCACGAGCCTTATTATTTTGAAATATTCTTGGAAAAAAAAAATTTATTAACACGTTTATTCCACATGAGTGGGGTCCATAGTCAAAATTAATTACTCAATCAATAATTTAATTTACTTAATCAATAATTTATCTATATGCTGTCTATCATTTTTGTTTTTAAATTGAAATAATATTGATCCCAGTATTTTCTATAAACACTCATCTCCTTCAGAATTAAATGTTGTTTTATAATTCATGTACAAATAATTTGTTCTTGACAAAAACTAAATTCTATTGAAAATTAAAAATTGTAATCTTTGTTATATGAATAGTCATCAGCATGGACTATGTAACATGTAAACAAATAACTCTTTAGAGGCACTGAGAAACTGGTTGTCCTGTCGGGTTGAAGTGATTAAGTGCCTGAGAGATTACTCCTCACAGTAGAGAGTACGGAATTCGATAGATAAGAAGTACACATATATATAAGTGAATCGTGCCTAATGAGTTCGACCTAGACTGCTTATATATATCTAGATTTTCCGGACTCATAAGGTTTTACAATGAGCCACAGCCTACGGCCTGTAGGGTTTATCAACGTGAAATTGTCTCTGGATCTACAAAGCCTAACATCCTGTCAGAACCCCCGGACCCACAAGGTTTCAAAATGTGTCACAGAACCACAAACTAGAAGGTTCAACATAGAGAAATTGTCTCTGGAACTACAAGGTCTAACGTCCTGCCAGAGTCCACGGACCTATAAGGTTTAATCAAATGTCACAGTCTCCCGACATATATTGTTTAACATAGTGAAATTCTCTCTGACCCTACAAGATCTAACATCCTGTCATAGTCCCCAGGCCCACACGGTCTAACAATGTGCCACAGTCTCCCGACCTTTAAGGTTTAACATATTGAAATAGTTTCTGCACCTACAAGGTGTGACATCCTGTCTGAGCTCATGGACCCACAAGGTTTAACAATGTGTCACAGTTCCACGACCTATAAAGTTTACCAGTGTGAAAGTGTCTCTGGACCTACAAGGTGTAACGTTGCGTTAGAACCCCCGGACCCACAAGGTTTAAAAATGAGTCACAGAACCATAACCTATAAGGTTTAACATAGAGAAATTCTCTCTGACCATACGAGGTCTAACATCCTGTTAGAACCTCCGGACCCCCGAGGTTTAAAAATGTGCCACAGTCCCCCAATCTATAATGTTTCACATAGTGAAATTGTCTCTGGACCTACAAAGTCTAACATCCTCCCATAGTCCCTACAAGGTCTAACTAAAATAGCGTCAAAAATAGTGAACAGTGTGTCTAAGACATTGTCACTGTACTTTGTACATTATAGTGCCATGTAATTAGTTCGTATATTGGCTGTGACTGTGATCAAACGAGAAGGGAAGGTTTTGTTGAAATGATTTTTTTTTTGTACTGCTATTAAGTGGAAATGTAAATGTCCTATTGCACTTCTTTTAAAATAATTTAATTTGTTTGTATATTCCCGTTTCAATGTGCAAGATGATAAAGTGTAAAGAAATATAATTATAGATCTTTTTATGATAATGAAAAATTGTTCTATACAAACATTCTGTGTCTCTAATAGAAACCTTGATTTTTCTTTCCTCCATTTTTTTTTATTCCTAGAGCCTCTGGAACTTTAATTGTACAATCATGCCAATTATAATAGGAGGTCTACAACTACAGCAGCAACCTTAAATATGATACTTAAACGTTCTAAGGCTAGTTGTTTTTGAGATTTGTACCTACGTAGACATGAAAATACATCACACCAATTCGTGTCAAAATTGATTCAAGGAAGGACAGAACAGTTAATTCCATCGAAATGAGAAAACCGGAACCTTTAGGATTACAATATTTCCTTTACTTGGCACAAGAGAATTACAAAGGCAGCCATTCGTCACAAATACTATCAGTAAGATAAGAGAAAGAAATCACGTTAGACATAAGTTGCCAACCGGACATCAAGGTCCGAATATTCAACAACCAGAGCTCTCAGCATTGATAAGAAACTCTCTAAGCAATCAGATTAATATTGATGTTGGAACAATGACATAACATGACTTATAGCTTACAACTGATCCTAACGTTCTTGATAACTGTCTGAGGCACTGGGCTGACTCTTCTAGCCAGCTTACGGTAAACATGATGTATCCAGTAGACACACGACAGAACATCACCCATTCATTTCGTAATGAACTAAAAACTAAAAGAGCTTACCGGAATGAACTTACGGAGTACTATAACGATCGTGAAAATGAATTCACAGAATACACTACGCAATGATTTGGCCATCAATAACCTACTAAACTCGCGGAGAAAGTAACTAAACACAATATGTCTTTTTAGAACATGTAATTTTTGTACACAATATATTGTCTCGAAGATATAACCAAACTTTTATTTATAACACCTTTATTTTCTCTAAATATTGCTACATTATTTAAGAGGTTTGGAATGCACTTGCACCTTGCCGTTTACTTAAATGAAATCCTTAGCCCCACCCTCTGGCTTGAATGGAATGGTACATAACTTGTAGCCAAACCAACCAGCCCTAGAACCATGTTTCCCTGAATGTTAATTTTATACAATAACAAAAAAAAAAATTAAGCATTGTTTTAGTTCCCAAGAACTTATTTATTTTCGTTCCACGAGAGTATATATTATATTTTATTTGACTTAATATTTATTTTTCTTTGTCTGTTTTCTGTGTAAAATAAATGATTTGTTTATTGAGTTCTTATAATTTTTCAAGTTTTTATTCGATTGTTGTTTTAATTCTGTTATTTTTCTCTTTCGATCTTATTTTTAGTTCATGCGACTTAATTTCAACTAATATTTTTATTTTATTTTCTAACATCTTTTTTTCATATTAATTTGAGGTGAAACTCTACAAGAATACACACACACACACACACACACACACACACACACACACACACACACACATATATACTTTTCTGGAAGAACAATAAAATTTAACTTCATGATATACTTAAACGGGAAGAAATTTAAATTCAAAATAATGACATTATTATCTTTAATAGTATTTAAAATTAATTAATGACACAAGTGCTTCAAGAATTAGTTATAATTGACTTCAATTAAATAGTATAATTTATAAATGTTATAGAAAATAAAAAGAAACTTTGGTGTTACAAAACTTTAAAATAACCGACATTCATAAACAGCAACACCATTTCCTAAACCAAAGAAACATTCGAGACTAGGAATAACTTTTGAGTAACTAATCAATCGATTATCAGGATATATGAATCATGAATACTAAAGACCACGATATACAAGATATTTCGACACTGAGTTGCAATTTAGCCTTTCGGACGAACCTCGATATTTGCTTGGTCCTAACCTTATCTCCCAATAAATATTCCAGTTGGTAATTCCTGAAAGAAAGAAGTTCCTGAAGAGATGGCCACCAGGACGACGAAGTTTTTGTTTGCCTTTCATCAAATTGGATTGGAAGACGGTGGGGGGTGGGGAAAGGGAAAATTTGATTTTCTGCATTTCCTGGTAAACAACCATTTAAAAGAGCTTTGCATAATCGAATTCTTCATCAGTTGGGGGGAGCAGAAATGAGATAGAATGAAGAAGCCACTTCATTTCAATTTCTCTTTTTATCGTGTACTTTTAATTTGTTTAACTCAGGAAACCTCCTCATTTCTGGGCTTATACAAGATTTCAAATGGTAGAAGTTAATTAAAACCTAAAAAGAAATTTTAATTTTCAGAGATTATTATTGCCTTCCCGTTCTTTTCCATTAATTTAACTATTTTTTATTTATTTTACTCCATTTGCAATCAGCTAATAATACTCACAATTGATTATGTATTGATGTCAATTTTCTAATGTGTGATTTCATTTAGTATTGTCCTAATTTCGTATTTAAATTTTGGAAATGTTAATTAACATTTATCTTTTATTTTACCTTCGAAAGAAAATTACATTATTAGTCCCTGTTAGGCTTTATTTACATTATACTAGTAGTGGTATTGTCCTAGGGATTGATTTCCATTGCTGTGTGCTTCAGCATCTCAATGAAATTGAGTCCCACAAACTGTATATAACTTTGTGCATTAAATTGACTCTATCTCTGGTCATTCTTTTATTATAATTTTCTGTGAGCTATTTTGATTCCTACTGTTATTATATAAAACCTCACTGAATATTACACCAATTATTTCCAAGTGTGGAAAAAAAACATACTTATTAAAGTTGGGATTTCATAATTTTTAATTTGTTGGTCGTTTTGCGCCGTGTACATATCAAGGTCGTACGAGAAAAACCATCAGTGTTTTAGTTACGCGGTCTGCCAGTGTATTTTTATTCGATTTCTTTCAATGAAATATATGTAATATCTAATATATTAATTTACAGTTATTTCTTACTGTTCGAAACTTGGATTGTTTCTCGAAGGGTAGGACATATTTGACGAGACTGGTAATGACGTAACCTAATATTTAATGAAATATACATATAAGCAAAATGTAATTGATCTAGAAGATTGAAATAGCCATTCTATTTGGTGAACATAGTTTTAACTGTAGTAATAAAATGTTAAATAAATAACTGGAATTTGTAGACCTGGCTAAATTCATTTTTTGAAGGTAATTATATTTTGAAATGAAACATACATTTTATTAATCTATTTCTTGTATAAATTAATCCTTAGGTGTGTGCCATTTCCATACCAATTCCATAAGTATTCAATATATTCTTAAGAAATATACAATTTTAAATATATATTGAAGACAATTAAAACCAAACCATTATTTTACTTATAAGAAAATATGAAGACCTTAATTATATTAGGGATATTAATTATATTTTTGTAATCACTTAAATATATTAAAAAACAGAGACATTCTTTCACAAGGATCTGAAGTTAATCCATTAAACTCAAGTATATTCATAATACACAATTTGAACATAAATAATATGTGATCGGTAGTAATAAAATCAATTTAAATTAAGGCTTCATTATGTATTTGAGATATGTTCCGCATTTCCAGAATATAAGAATTATGTTCACTAACTGACTGTAATTTCTATAAGATCCTTTTTCCATATTTTTGTAAAATTGATTTTGTTTTGGATTCTTTATCCTTATTATTAGGGACTTGTTTCCTGTTAAAATTACCTTCCCTTGATCTACTTGCATGTTCACAGATGCACCTAAATTAAATGAGTCATATCTAACGGGGTGCAATTTCCGTGAAAAGGAACCTATTCTAGCAATAACATATAATGCCGTGATTCCATCTTGTGGCACAAATCTAACCTAATTGATTTTTATCAACGTTTAATTACTGTTAATTGTGTATATAATATTACAAAGCTTATATTATATGTTCTTGAGTAAATTCCGGGATTGAAATACCAAATAATCTTTGTGTTTTTGTGAAAAAGGACTTTTGTGAAACCAAATAAATCTAAAAAGAGAACCTCTAATGCTTGAGGGGTGCACCCAAATCCTATTCAAGAATGAAGAGAAAATGGATGCGTTATTTTACTTTTAGTCAATTTCATGAAGAGAATTGAAATTAGTGCCAAATGAAAGCATTCCTACACATCTAGGTAATAACAAAAATATTGCACTATATGAAAAATCTGAGCTTAGAAAAAAAAAAATTTTGTTCTCAAAACGGACGTTTTAGTACAAAAAGACTTTAAGAAAATGCTGATTCATTTATATTATTCACCATAGATTATCTGTTGTAGATGTAATGATAGGGATATCCCGTTTCAACCATTTCTAATTGTTTGCTTAGCTTAAGTACTTTACAATGCAAACTTGTTTGTAGAATAAATGCATCTCATGCAATTTCATTTATATTCTTAATTTTCCGCATATTTTTTTTTCTATTGCTTCGCGCGTTAGAAGTATATTTATACAACAGGGACGGGCTTCATGATTTGTGGAAACAGATGTTATATTTGGTCCCTCCACCTCTGGCAGTCTCGTCTTGACGTATTCATTGCTAAGCAATTATTTGACATTCCAATACTAAACCTGCAAATCAATGCAACAATTAAATTCTTTTACTATTTACTTTGCATAATTTCAGAGGAATTTCATCGCTTGTCAAGCGAATAGCAAAGAGTTATTCCTTATCATGATTCTATATCGACATTTCTTTTTTTTTTTTTTTTTTTTTTTGTATCTAGAAAATTATACTATCATATTAGCCATTTTAACAATACAAGTAATTATTTGTTTACCAGTATTTCTTTTTTAAATTACAGGATCATTTTACTGAAGATAAGAATAATAATTAGTATAGAATTTATTTATTATAATTTTATTTTTTAAGACAGCTACTTTAAGTATTACGATTTAAATACTTACAAAACAATTTCTGAATAACACTTGAAGTGTCACAAGTGAAGAAAGTAGATCATTTTACAACTCGAGTGAAACGTTTACTCACATTAGCGAAGCGAGTGTGGTAATTTCACGATAGTTATAAATTCTACTTTCGTCACGAGTGTAATATTAAATTTTTTCTGTAATCGTGTAATACTTGATCAGATCTAACCAGAATATGAACAAAATTAGGATGTTTTGAAGATTATGGTATGTTGTTGGTAGGTTATAAGCATGGTTGTGAAAGGTTATAGGCATAGTTATAAAACAACTAGTGATGATTGTGAAATAGTGCAGTTATAAACAAGTGCAGGTTATAAACAAGGAAGGTAATAATTATTATATTTAAATTTTAAAATATCTTGATTATTTCCAACAATGATTCATTTCCACTTTTTGCATTAGATCGGGACGGGTTATCTACAGGTTCACATTTCAATTTTTAGGACGTTATTTGAATTTCGTCAAAATAAATTCTTACAATGTTAAGAAGCATTTAAAAGCATTTAATTTCTAACTTCCAATTATTTTTTAATTTATACTTATTACTAATTAAGAAGGCAATTTACTTTCTTCACTCTATTGCAAAATGTTTCAATTTATTCACTCATTTCAGTTTAGTAATGTTACCATTATTCAACGATTACAGAAAAATACATTTTAATCCCATTATCAGAAATAAAAAAGCTATATATTTACTACGATAGGCACTGGTATCAAATAAATGTCATTTCCTAGGTAAGTACTCTTAGTAGTAGGTTTCCATATTTTA
Organism: Riptortus pedestris; assembly: GCA_019009955.1. NCBI lineage: Eukaryota > Metazoa > Arthropoda > Insecta > Hemiptera > Alydidae > Riptortus > Riptortus pedestris. The sequence goes on along the minus strand of CM032232.1, from coordinate 43,149,420 downwards.
CAATAAATACTGTGCCACTGCAATTTTTTTTTGAAATTTTTTTCAATATAATATTTAAAATTTCAGTCCCTGGAGCGTTGAAATTCATATATATATATATATATATATATATATATATATATATATATATATATATATATATTTAAATTTAAACGGTCCTCATTTTTGCATTTGCTTGGATGTCAATAGTTGATTTCTGTCAAGAGGAATCTACCTGTAGGCTCCAAAAAAAAATCATGAGATTTATTGAATGTGGTTTAAATTTTTTTTTTTTTATTACAACAAAAATCAAAGCAAAATATTACAGATTATCCTGTTACCAATTTACTTATTTATATAATAGACAAAATAACGGTAATATTTAAGATCGTTATATAATTAATTATGATCAGCTAGCCTGAAATTTTGTTTAAAAAGATAGCAATAAATAATTACATGAAGCATCGCTGAGTATTAAAGTTAATCCTTATTATCTGAAGTATTAAAATTAATCCTTACTTACCTGAAGTATAAAAGCTAATACTTACTTTCCTTATGTATTAAAGTTAAAACTCATTTACCTTATGTTTTAAAATTAATAATAAGCCTTCAATCCAATACTTATAACAATTTTAAAATTTGACGCTAAAATAATGATTGTATTTAATAGATTTAATGCTTGCGATCAGGACATAACCTGAAATCTCCGTGTTTAAAAATGTTTCTATTCCTAGTTTTGTGAATTAATCTGTCCGTAATGTTCTCATTGAATTTTACAGAAGTTGATTGGAATTTATTTCATTATGGATAATCGATATTTTTATTTGGGCTTGTATCGATCTAAATCAGCTGACTTGACCCGCCATACTTAGGAAGTGACTCTGATTGGCAGGGCTAGCGGAAGGTCCTATGTAACAATGCAGCCGTTTATTTAGTTACCTCTTGATACTATATTTTCTCCTGATGAGGCGACATGTGGACGCGAAACGAGCATTGTTAAGGTTGTTGTAGAGAATTAAAAATGGTAATCATTTGAGTTTTTATTTTTGCTGACCCTCCCCATCAATTGGTTAAGTATTTTTTTAGCTTTCATTTATACATTTCTACAGTGGCATTTCGTTCTGTATAGCAACTGATGATAACCGTGTGAACAATTAATATAAGAGTATTCAGTCCTGCCATTACTAAGTTACATTTTGTAGGTCATCTCAATATATCCTAACGTTTTTCAATCAATCAGTTTCTGTTGATGCAAAGAAAGTTGTTTAAAAAGTTTGAAGAATTTTTAAAAAAAGAGATATTACTCACGGAGTAAAAAGAGATTTAAGATTTTTTAAAATAGGTTGATTCAAGGAAATGAACAGCAATTTCTGATGAAAGTTAGTGCGCTGAAGTATTTACACTAGTTTATCTCCACTCGAACACTAACACGTGGTTTAGATAGTATGTTAAATGTAACACTTTTTATTTGTCGAGTATAAAAAACACTATGCCTAATGCTTTTCTTCCTTTAATTGATTAGTCAGTCTTACAATAGGCAGTAAAAGGAATTTTCCTGTTTGTCAGCAAGTAATACGAGAACGATAGCAGTGGTCATTGAATCAAGATGGATATGTTATTCATTAACTTCCACTTTATGCTGCTAAGGGCTTTTTATAAAGTGATATTTGCATTTTAAAATTCGTAACCCTCAGTAAGCCTTCAACTTCAGCACGTGACAATTAGTGTATAGTGTATTAACACATATTATTATTTATTAATTAACGCCCAATTTTTTCTACTATGGCTAATTAGGGCGGAGTACAGGTTACCACCCTTTTCTTTTCAAGATGGATCTAAGGATTTTATTTAACGAGTTACTCACTAAATAAATTAATATTGCCCAGTTGAGAATCGAACTCATAACTCTAGGGTTTGCCAAGAGCGATATCATTTATTGGGAATCATTTTTTGTTATTCGATACCGTTCATTAAACGGTACTCATTAGTTTCATGCTTTACAATTTTTAGTTAAGTGCCAAAAAACCGGATATTAGCAGTAGCTAATAATAGTTAATTAATTCCAGAGAAATATTAAAATGTAAACAAGGTGGAGTCCAATTAGCCAAAACGGAAACACATAATAAATGATAATTAAAATATTATTTTATAATTCAAATGGATGAAATATTTCGCCCGTAAATATTACTATTGTTTTATGATGGAAAAAGTTATTCTAGATGCACAAGACGGCTGAGGCACGGTGCATTGAATTCGGCTAACAGAGATGAGCATATTTGGATTAAACTTCACTTGAACAGCTGTCGCATAGCTGAAATTGCATTCACCTGGGTAGCAAAGAAACTTGCATTTTAGTCCCGGTGACCCTATAACTCAAATATTTATTAGTTATATTTTCTAAAATTGTCTCCCCTATGCTTTGATTATCTAGTTTAAATCCTTTTCATTAAACCGTTTGAGATATTGTCTATTCATTATTGACTATTTTTTGGATGTATCTCACATGACAACATATGAAAATTATGTATTTCAATAAACCATCAAATCCTAGATTTGTCATATAAATTTTACTTTCAACACTAAATATTTTCTTGTTTCATAATGTGTAACTGCATGTGAAAGATCTTAAAAAACAAACCCAAAAAAAAACTAGTAACTAACATTAAGCAACCTTTCTTACTCTAAGAATCCCTCCTAAGTGTTATTTTGTATGTATATATAATATATATGTATATAAAAATGAATCCCTATTTCCCTCGGCCACAGTATCACGCGTGAACGGCTTTTCTTTTTTTGTGTATTTGTTCTTGTCGGGACAAGGTTCTTATGAAATAAAAAAAATTAAAACGTTGCTCTGAATATTAGAAAATTACACGGTCATATTAACTTTTCCTCAACTAGCCATTGCAGCAAAACGTGGACATAATTAAATACATTTTTCTACTGCCTGAAATAATATTGGGAAATTTCGTTTCCTATTGGTTTTCGGCAAACATATACAGAATATAAGCTGTTTATTATATGCACGTTTGTTGTATAAACGAGAAATATCCTAAAAACTAAACCGAGAGTTTACAATTTTATTAGACACAAAAGACTGAACTGAACTAAGCAAACTAACTTAATATGTGAATTAGCATTTACGTTTCCATGATTATAAGCTATATTAACATTTCTAGGGAAAAGCAGGAGCAGGGGTTCTAAGGCTTGAAATGAAAAGTCGCCATAAATTTTGGGGACTAAAACTCTTCAATTCTGGCACATTTTATATTATTTCCTCCTTCTATGTTGACGTTATTGAAATAACTATGTACTATTTACTATCTATCACTATTAAATATAACTTGGTAATGTCAGTACGACAATAGACAATATGCGTTTAAAATAAATTGTTTAAAGTTTTATTCAGGAAGCCTTGCAATAAAAATGACATCATTATTCAGTCAACAATCATCCGGGCAACACCGGGTACCTTAGCTAGTATATACCGGGTGTACAGAAAGTTCTAAGCCTGATTTCAACTTACATATTTTTATTTTTCAATATAGTACCCCTCAACAGCAACGCACTTATTCCACCGCTTTTTCCAACATCTGTAACCCGGTCAAAAAAAAAATTGTTGTCAAAACCTTCCAAAACAACCTTGACAGCTGAGGTATCATAAGTACACCAGGCTTAGAACTTTCTGTACACCCCGTAAGTGAAATTTGCTTAAAAATAAAAATAAATTTTAATCTACATGAAGTCAAATTACTTGTCCAATATATGAAAAAATGCATTAAATTCGTTTTCTGTTATTAATATAAAATTATTGAATAGTATAATGCTATAAGTGAAAGTAGTCCAAAGAGCAGAATAAGTGAGTGAATAGTTTGTAGTGATATGATCGGTAAGTGGTGGTGTTGAGTTGTATATCATAGGTTTGGAGAGCAATAAAGTATGTCTGTTATCTCTTGGGGCTAGCAATACCCCGCCATAAATAAAATGGAGTAGGGACTGCTGAACTGTCTCAGCTAATAGCTCTCTCTGTAGGGAATGCCTCAATTATAGATATAATCAGCGATCACTATCTAATTCCTATTAGACTGATTAAGTATATATATTAATGTTTATACCTTGATGAAGGCGTGCCACCCTTGTGCAAACATGCCGACAGCACCGCCATCCGCTCCGCTAGTGTAAATAGCATTTATCTTCTTTTCAGAGCTCAACAGATTTGAATGATATTATGTCCGTTTGTTTTTAATTATTGCAATACACCAAAACGCAAGCAATTTAAGATTCTGATAGTATGTACTTACCGTTAAGCCTGAAAAGTATAAAATAGTAAAAGGTGGTCAACACCATATGATAAATAAAATAATTTGCTACCATCATACGAACTATTATTAAAAAAAAGTCCGTCACCCTGGGGCTGCGTAAACTAAGCAGATTTCCCAAGCAAAGGTTTACAATAGATAAATCTACATACTGGTAACACCACCGCAAATATTAAGTGGATATATACAAACGGTAATGAGAAATCATTCAGTTACAAGTTAATATCTCTAGAACGGAAAGTGTCTGAATTGTAAACAAACAGGCCAGCCAACCTGAATTTTAGACCGGAAAGAAAAACCATTAATGAAATATGTCTGAATATAACACATTCATTTTATTGGAAACTATTTACTAAAGCTAATGCTCTATTTTTTAATGAATCAGAATAATTTTAATCTCAAATACTTAAATTTTAATAATCCAAGAACAAAAGAAGTGTGGGATGAACGTACGTATATCTCAAAAATTAAAAGTTCTATGAAAACAATATTCCATATTTAAGCTTTTAATGAAGTTGTTCATGATAATACATGAAATAATGTTGTGCAAGACGTTATCAACTAAGATTTTATTTCTTGAATAGAAAATTTTTATTTGATCCACACCATATTCGATATTTAACCATTTCTTTCAAAACTAAAGATCATAATCATTAATCGCTGAAATTGAACCAGGAATATGTGGTAGCGGGGTTAGGTGGAGGGTAATTAGAAAATCCAAAATACCTCTGTTCTCATGAATCGATACGAAAAATATTATAGAGCCACTCCTGTTAAATAAAATATGGGTGATACAAATATGTGTTGGTTGGTGCATTTTCTCGTAATTCAAATATTACGGGAGTTATTCATACTTTCTTGTTTTTAGTCTTCAATTAACTTCCTCTTCTACTAACCGGATTTTTATTTAGAAATTAATTATTATTATGACTCTAGTATTATTAATATGACACTAGTAGGAGTGGGCGTTTACTGAAAGCGCAAAACTATAATATCCAAATATCTCGGATAATACTCATTATACGGAATATATGTATAGGACAATATTTATAGTAAATTAAATTTTTAACAAGTTTCTTTCTCTACTAGTTTTCGATCCGACGAATAGTAACGGAGATATTTTGAATTTTCGAAAATACTCCCTTATAAACCCCCCCTCCCACTTGTCCGATTTCAGCCATTAACGAACTTTATCTTTCTTTTTACATAACGCGACTAAATATCGAGTTAAGTCGATAAATACCGAGTCTTAATGGAAATCTGCTAAAACATCGTTTTAAACACACTTCTTGGTTTTTTAATAAGGCATCTCCCTACCATAATTCATATCATTACAGTTGAAATGAGTTGCTTTCTCAGAGGAAATTAAACAATACTGTAGGGATTGAATGATATGCAATAATTTTGTCGAATTTGTTCGTTAAATATCGAGCTGAAATTAGTGATACTTATCTTATGCGAAGTGCTGGTGGACCTCCTATAAATACTCAGGTGAACAGCTGATATATTTGATTAGATAGAGAAGCATTCATTGATTCTTGGAAATCAATTAGTACTCCAATATTTTATGTTTATTTATGCAATGACAATTCCACGCTACTACAATTTAGCCATTATTTCGTTAAATTTTATTTTATTTGTTCTTTATTTATTAACGTTTACTTTTTTTGCTACTTTGGCATATTGGGACGGGTATCTACAGGTTACCATCCATTTCTAGCCAGGGGGGGGACTAAGGATTTTATTATTTAAGAGTTCGTCACTAAATAACTTTCTGTTTCCCAAGTGAGAATCTCATCTAGGTTTACCAATTGAGATTTGAACCAACGCCTTAACACATATGTCTACCCCGTCCAAGAGACCCATGCCATAAAAAATCTTCTAAGTAGGAAATGGTTGTAAATAATTAAAAAAACTTGATGTAATTCATTAACTATTTTAATATACTAAGTTCTGTTCTCATAAGGAAAAAGTCCGTCACGCAGGGGCTGCGTAAACTAAGCAGATTTCCCACGTGAAGTTTTACAATAGAGAAATCTGCCTAATAACAGCTGTAGTAGTAAGTAACCCCTAAACCTATTCACGAGAGGGACGAATAATTACAAAAACGGCCGCCAGAGCTCACGGCGGAAAGTCCGAACATAGCCACTGCTGCCGAGCACATGCAGAATACAAATGCAAATATCTCAGTTAATATTCAAGATAGAGAATAAATGTATATAACAATATTTATAGTAAATTTAATTTGCAATAAGATTGATTCTATAATATTTTTCGATCCGACGTATAGTAACGGAGATATTTTGAATTTTCAAAAATCCCCCCCTCCTAAAACCCCCCCTCCCACTGGTCCGATTTCAGCCATTAACGAACTTGATCTCTCTTTTTACGTAAAACGCTAAATAAGAACTTTGGTAACGATTAAAAAAAAATTGCGACCGCGAGAGCGTTAACAGACAAATATATATATATATATATATATATATATATATATATATATATATATATATATATATATATATAATTTTGAACGGACCTCATTTTCGTCATCTCCTGGGTAGGATCGATGGACATTTGAGGAAATTTTTTAAAACTCGCGTCATGAGTACGACCTCAATAGCTGATTTCCCTTAAGGGAAATCTGCTAAAATTAAAAATAAACAAAAGATATGAAATTTATATAAATGTTTTATTTTGCAAATAGTATACTCAAACATTTAATTAATTAATTATCTTTATTACAATCAGGGCAAATCATAACTGTATGTTTAGGCATATATATACATAACATTTGGAACAATAATATCTGCTTTTGATGTCATTACAATAAGCACATCGCCCACGATTGTTTGGTTCAGGAGGCTGCAATTTCGGCGCTGTAGAGCCGCTATACTTTTGAGCAAGGGCCCTGGTACTTTTAATACCTATAATTTAAAAATTACAATTTAACAATTTTATTACTGTAACAATCACTTTTGTTTGGTGGCTAACTGAGGATTATAAATGCAAATAAATATAATACGTACATGATACTCTTCTTCAATCTCCGAATCGTGAACAGAAACTTCACAATAATTAGGATCAGTATCCTCATCATCACTTGATAATAAATAAATCATTCAATGCCATTTCTTCTTCTCCTAACATTTTATGAAGTTTATTAACACCTCCTTCTTTGTTTAGATCGAAAATCATTGTTTTGATGATGAAGCCATTTTAAAAATAAGTCACCTTAGTGGTAACGTCGGTTCTGTGAGACCCTAGACATACTTCAATGGACGATTGCTGATAACTGGTTGGGAGTGAACAATAAATGAAATCATGTCAGGTTTTGACTGGAGTTCTAAAGAGGCTATATGAGAGATTATAACAATAAGACAATTTTTAAGGTTGTAATTATGACGAAAAAGGGAATTATGGGTCTGTGGGACCCAACGTTACCACTGGAAGGTTAAAAAGGGACAGTAGTCTAAATGGGTTTATTATCGGACGGTGATTAAAGTTTATGTGATTTGCAATCTTTCGGTTGTTCCGAATCAAAGACAAACACATTTTATTTTAATGCTGTTCCTTTTTTGGGTAATTTTTAGTACGGATTATTCTTAAATCTGATTACTTTTCTCTATTAAATAATGAGATAAATATTTTGTCTCCAGGGCAGTCCAGTATGACAAGGTGGAGTACTAAATACTTTACACTCTGATCATTGGCACTTCAGAAGATTTCTGTGAAAATTAAAATAGAAAGATTCTGACTTTGTCGTTACTTTAGTTGTCTAATAAAGTCGTCATTTCGATATATACGCGTGCACTTGATTAATATAAATTTATTGTACATATACATGAGTCAAATAGAACGAGATGCAGTCTTAAATAATTTTTTTTTTTTTAATCTGTTAGGGAGCTGAAGTATTTTAGAATAGAAATAGGACGTGGAGATGACTGTCACGTGAAAATGGACAATCATTACTTACAAGAATCAAAACACAAAGGCCTCGCAATTATTTTTTTTTTATTATTATTCTGAATATAGAAACTTGCCGAGCAGCATGTGCCGAGTAACATTGGTACAACATACGCTGTGAGATTGTTGATGCAGTTAATAGTTGTATGAACAATAATTATTAAGAAGTGTGTTGACTCTTATCTATGATGATCTTTCATCATAATCTAGCACCTCAAAAAAGTGACATTCTTTAATTAAAGTTAAACTTCCTGAAATAATTAGTTCATCGTGAATGCAACTCTTACATATTCCGTAAAGTATCTTAGATTTAGAATCAGGTTATGTAGATTCTAATTATTATTATTTATGAACGTCCTCTTTTTGGAACTTATGCTAATTGGGACGGATTATCTACAGGTTACCACCCTTTTCTAGCCAGGGTGGGATTTTAGGACGTTATTTAATGAATTTCGTCACTAAATAATTTCCTTTGCCCAGGCGAGAATCGAACTCGCCACTCTAGGTTCTAATTGATGGAGTATTAAAATTAAAAAAAAAATAAAATTGGCATAATCAGTACAATTTAGAATAGTTGTTGTATTTTAGTCATGGTGAGTTTCATTTGACCTATCTTCAACTTAATTCAACGTAACTATGGCTCGGGTCAAGAGGTACAATCCAGACTTCAGATTTCTTGAGAGAAGTAAGGTTTGACGATTGGCTTACGAAATCTATCGTCTTGCATTCATCAGGAATTATAAATCATCTACTTGTATACGAAGGTCTAACCTTTTTTCTTTTCTTTTTTTTTTTTTTTTGCTTTGTCCTCTCAGTTACATTCTTCTGAGATAAGCTTTGTTTAAACATTTTTTCTTTTTATTTTATCTTTCCTTATGTTTTATAATGCATTATCATAAATACATTTATCCCATAATATTGATGACTTGGCTGTGCGACTGAACAATCAAATCAGACTTAATATAATGAAGTTTTTTTTTTCTTCTATACGCTGTGGTTTTGAGGTGTTAAATTTGTTGTTTAAATATATATATATATATATATATATATATATATATATATATATATATATATATATACACATAAGTTTTTATTGCAGGGATTATAATACTCAATACTTTTCTATCTCCAACTTGAATTTCTGACAGTATTTTTGTGGTTATGTCTCCTTGAAATGAATTAATTAGCAATATTCTCTCAATTATTTTTTTAATTTCGCTGTCCATATTCTAATTAAGTAGATAATCAAAAGGATCATTATAGAATTCTCAAGTTTCGTTTTCTGTAGAAACAGGTGAAGTGGCCTTCTTGAAATCACGTGTAAAACATACATTTTGAAGTAATAATCTATTATTTAAATAAATACAACCGTATTTGTTACAAGGAGCCATCAAGAAAATGGACGTTTTAAAAAGTAACATCGTAATGAAAAACATTTTTTTATTTTATTTATATCAGTATCAAAGAATGTTTATTTACTCGCCGCCTAGTAGAAGTTAACTTGAAGATATAATCAAAAGTTATGTAAGTAGCAGATGGTACCATTTCTCGCCTCATATAACCGAAGCGATACAGATATTGCCTATATTTTACAGATATTATGTACAATGGATAAAAATTAATCTATATTTTTCATAAATGCATTATGATCCCACTTTAAAATAACTTTTTAATTAAGCTTCAATTTGATTTAAAGCTTGTATATTTCATTTATTCTTTATTTCTCTTGAGTCCAATTTTTGGTTAATGTTTTTTTTTTTCTACAACTCAATAACGAAAAAAAATGCCAGAGAATAGAGTTTAATGTATGGGTTTTTAATAACGTACAATAACAAAACTCAAATGAAATAAGTCCACTATAATTTATACAAAAAAAAAACAACAAAAGTTTACACTGCCAAAGAATAATGAATGAACAACATGAAATAATAAGTCTTTGGATAATTAATAAATAACGAATTGACGCAGAGTTCGCACAAAAAGAACGGAGCACTAATAGATGCAACTGCAAGAGTAAGCGGTTAATTTTACACACTAACTGACAGGTTATTATGAGGTTGCTCAACCTTGCTTGAGGTTGCTTTTGTACTTAAAAATTAAATTAATTGTTTTAGGCTAAATAGTTTTTGGCAACACTGTTACTGAGACCACGTGGCAGTTAGTAGGGGTTAGGTTAAGAGTTGTTATAGAACAGGCCAAGCTGCTACAAGAGTATGCTCAGTTTCCTTAATCAAAAGAAAACTTCCAGGCAAACTCATAAAAATAATACCTCATGTATATCCATTTTTGAGGTGCTGGATGGTGAAGGAATTACTATCAAAATATTTATGAAAATAAAATATCTATGAAAATAAAGGCTTCATTCCTTTATTCAGTAGTTTATTCTATGTGACAGAGCGATTTCAGAGCATACGCTCCATCACCAGTGCCCTGCATTTGCATTCTTAAAGTTTTATGTTTTAACTCTAATTCTTGGCCATCAATATGTACATATATTTCTTATTTTTTATTAATTGACATGTTACAACAGGTTTTATGGTAAATGTTTGCCAGCAGGGCACTGATAATGGAGCGTATGCTCTGAAAGCGCTCTGTCTCAACGAATAAACAACTGTGAAGAAACTACTCTTACATGAGACCTAAAGTATAGATTTTACGTACCGACGTGAGGTGTGGGTGAGGTATTGGAAGGTTATTTATTTAATTAATTGAATGAAAAAGATGAGACAGCTCCCTCAGATTTGTGAGGTGATAAAGTTACTGGAGTAAAACAATTTCAAGAAATTTCATTTATAAATGTTAATTATCTTCAGCTTTCTGAATGTGAAACTCATTGAGAGAACATGGGTTGGGTGTAATATTAGTATTACATGAATGAGATTCTGAAAGTAGTGTCTAGGGGGGCATAATTTCGGCTAAGAAGTTCATTTGAAATAATAAACCCTCTCCTTCCATAGTCTAAGGCATATTCCTGTTGTTTAACCAATCTTAATTTAGATATAATAGTTTATTTTTAGTTAATCACACAGAAATTAGTCCTTCAGTTATACACTAATTACGAGGTATTTATTCAGCTGTACCATCGCCTTTAAAATGCGCTATTTCAATAAAGAAACATTTATCACGTGTGAACCGAAAATAGCATTGCTTCAGACAAGCACCACCACATTCCTAAGCTCATTTTTGCAGTTCATTTTCGAACGAAAATGTAATCGAACTGCACAATAAATGTAAAAAATGACCAGGAAGCATTATGCTACATTGGAAAGTATCAGGGAATAATTTTATTATAAACATAATGTTATTTGTGGTTCAAAACTGATTTAATCCATTTAGAGGGGATAGCCCAGAAGCGCCATCTTCGGGCAAGCTTCACAATAACATATGTAGAGAAGTGTATATATTTCAAATGTAAAAAAAATAAATAAATAATAATGAAATATTTTAAAACTAAACTATGTGGGATAACAACTTGAGTGGCCACAACCAACATACACGTTCTTTTATGTTATTTGTTCAAGGAGCTCCGAAATTGCTTTTCCAACATTAAGTAGAAAAATGTAAAGTTATCTTATCGAAACCCTCTTAACATACTGCTACATATTATTATGTTTTCACACGAAAATTATCTGTAATATAATTTTTAGAATTCTTGTCATAAACCAAAAAAGATTTTATAACATATTTTCTGTAATAGTTTAGGTCTTTTTGTTTTCCTCAGGTGGTTGGCCGATTATCGAACTTTGATCTCCAAAATTCGAAAAAGTTTAAATTTCAAGGTGTAAGAGTTTTCAAGATTCTATTCAAACGATATACAGTCAACGGTCATCTACCTCCCCCCCCCCCCCCACACACACAAATACGTGTGTGTGAAAATTTTAACAAATAGTTTTTCGCATGGAACGGCATCATAGTAAAAACTGATTACTCCCAACAAGTAACTCCCTAAAACTGTAGGAAGAAGCACAGAAACTCTTCAATCTTCTTTTTAGTTTTCTTCACATCTCTTTCAATCCTGTCCCTCAATAGTCTGAAATCTCCATGGGCTTAAAACACCTTAAGCATGCTGGCGAGAATAATATTTTAAGTGACATAATCAAAAGGAAAACTTGCCTTCAATTCAGAAGGAAGTCACTATGATTTCAATAAAAAAAAAAAAAAAATTAACAAAAATCTAAATAGAAATGGAAATTTTAGAAACAATTATCATAAGTTAAGTCCCCGATTCCTTTCTGGTGTTTCCTGAAGTTATGTTGAATACTTTCAATAAAGATGTAAATCTTCTTTATTGCCTGACCTCATTGTGTATTCTAACTTTTGCCCAGTCCTTCATTGTAATATAATATTGCTGAGATAAAATAACACCCGATATTTTTTTAAGATTTAAATAGATACCGGACTTCGCAGCAATCGAATGCGTTTAACAACATAACAGGAAATATTTGTCTAGGAATGAGCTCAAGGCCGGTCTGTAATTAAGTAGCAAACATTACACTGTTTATTTCATTCAGGTTATTTATTTGTACTTCAGGGGAGGTTTAGTAACGACGCGTTCTACGCCGACTTTTTTAAAACGTGCAAGCAGAATGGGCTACAGCTGTGGTGAATCCCAGCTGTTAGCGTCAAATTCATTCAAGAGAATTTGGTGTGAAAAGTTAGAGCGCCAAAAGATTTCTGTTTTGCATATTTTCGCCCTTCTGCTAGCACACTTAAAACTCTTTATTCTTCTTTTTTTTTATTGGAGCCGAGTTTATCAAAACTCATTCATCAATGGATCACTATACTCATATTGAGTTGTCAGATTTGTTTCTATCATGAATCGGCTAAAGTGTTAACTACAGTATCCACTATTACGAAAAGCAAGCTATTTATTATCGGAATAAGATCAGTATATTGAGTTACCAAATTAAAGTGTTTATATTTATTACAATACTCTAGTCGAGAGAAAAATGATTCCTGAAGTCCGAAAGAGGCAAGTTAACAGGTATTTTTTACTATGACATGATTATCTTTAGGGGACTAATATGAATACTAACCAGGAAGAATAGATTCAGTAGGTCGTTTTATGACATAGAAGGAAACCAAACAAAATTCAACTGGCATAATTATATAGAGTTATCGAATAATATAACCGTTTATTCTGGTCTCATAACAAAACATGAAATGAGGCCACTGCCAATTCAAAACATGAATTCTCTGTCAAAAGATTAACATTGTCATCATTAGTCCCTTGCATACTTCGATCAGCTCTTTTTGGATATAAAGTATGTAGCTTGTATAGATATTACATATTTAATAAAATTACAACTTTGACATTTCAAGGGTTTTTTTTCCTCATGTCTCTGTCATTTCTTGGTGGATAAATGTTAGTCCAACGAAGAAAGTTAAAGCATCAATAAATCAACTGAATTGTTTTTGTTCTTTGTTAAACCTGCACTCACTGCTCACAAACATATTCCAATAAGCGGCGAATATAGATTTTTATGTTCGTACATTTTAAAATTAAACGTGTATGGAAATGTTGAGTATACGAGTCTTTAGATGCAAAACTTCGTCGCGCAGGGGCTGCTGAAACTAAGCATATTTCCCAAGTCCTGTATGACATAATGTTGATCTCTTCTTAACATAAAATCGAAATAATAATTTCTAACTAAAAATCCGATGAGTAGAAGGCTGAAATCAAGTACTTTCTTGTTTTAGCCTTCGTAAACATCCACTACTACTTCTCGTATTCCCACTTGGGAATAGGGAATACATGGTGAGATGACATAACTATGACAATCAAATGATTGTTAGATTGGTAAACGTAACTGTGATTCGATCCCGTAAATAGGTTTTTAGCAGATTTCCCTTAAGGGAAATCAGCTATTGAGGTCGTACTCCTGATACGAGTTTCGAAAAATTTCTTCAAATGTCCATCGATCCTACCCAGGAGATGACCAAAATGAGGTCCGTTCTAAACTATACATATATATATATATATATATATATATATATATATATATATATATATATATATATTTGTCTGTTAACGCTCTAGCGGTCGCAATTTTTGTTTGATCGTTACCAAACTAGGAATTTAATCGTTTTATGTAAAAAGGAAGATTAAGTTCGTTAATGGCTGAAATCGGACCAGTGGGAGGGGGGTTTAGAGGGGGGATTTTTTAAAATTCAAAATATCTCCGTTATTATGCATCGGATCGAAAAATTGTATTGAATAAATCTTATTGCAAATTACATTTACTATAAATATTGTTCTATACATGTATTCTGTATCTTGAATATTAACCGAGATATTTGCATTTGTATTCTGCGTGTGGTCACCAGTAGGCTATGTTCGGACTTTTCGCCGAGAGCTCTGGCGGGCGTTTCCTTAACTATTCGTCCCTCGTGAATAGGTTTAGAGGTTAGGTTAACTGTTTTTTGGGGCTAGAAACTACTGGGTTATTACGCCCTAAATAATGTTTTAGGTTTAGAGGTTTCTTACTACTACAGTTGTTATTAGGCAGATTTCTCTATTGTAAATCTTCACGTGGGAAATCTGCTTAGTTTACGCAACCCCTGCGTGACGGACTTTTCATTGATTAACATAAGTGTAATTCAACTCAATTAGTAGATTTTACATTGGTAAATTAATTTGAACTAACGGAATATTTCTATACATCATTTATATAACTATTGCATTCGTGAACATTAACATGATCTGATGTAATAGTGCGTCTATACTACATTCCGTTACTGTTATATTAAAACACTAGCTCATTTTAAATTTTTTGAAGTTTGAAGCTACTTTAATGTTATCCAATATAACTTTAATACTTTCATTAGGTTGTGGAATAGAAAGTGCAATTAAATCTTTCCGGCTTGTAAACTGTGAGTAATAGCATCATTTACTTATCACGTGCACCAATGTTTCTATTTGCACCGTTGACGACAAAAGATAGGTTCTGTTTGAATTTTATTCAGAGTGGAATTTTTCGTTTCATAATTATCTCTGTGTTCTTCGTGGCATTCCCGTAGCTGAAGTATTGTTAAAATGTTGTACCTGTGACTAAAATATCAGTGATCGGTAGCAGCTGAATGGCTGGCCATCTAATCACCTCCCATCCCACCTCGCCTCACTTTCATAACCACACTCCGGGACGCATTTCCATATTAATTAAATATTTGAGGCAGGGGGACTTACGCCGCCCAGATCTTATCTTTTGTCTCTCCCCAGCCATTACCTTAGTCCGACACTCATTATTATAAGGAGACGTTCAAAGAATAATAAAAAGACCACAAAAAATACATATATATGATAGAAAGAAGAAAAAAAGAAGACGACGGGAGAAAGAGGAAAAAGAAAAATGGAGTAAAACATTTATAAAGCTATGGTATTGATTGGATTTTAATGGAAATGAGGGTAGGCCAGATTAGGAACATTATTCAAAAATAAACAAGGATGAAAGGCAGATCGCCATATCGAATTATATTGTCAAAATTAATCATAATTTCATTTTTATATCAGCTGATTTAAGTCAACTTTAAAAGCTTATTGCTTTTGAAGTGGAGTAGGCACCTCGTTACTCCTGCTTTGATGAGCTGGCATGTCGTTAACTGTCAGCCCCTTCTCCCTGACGACTTACCTGCTTTATGGGCTTCTACTTTGATAATTCATTGCAGCACTACTACAAAATTACATATATCTTCCAGTCAAAATATTGAACAGGTATATAATATCACTGTGACACTGGACTGCCCAATCAAATAGTAAATTCGTCATAACTAATCTAATAAAGCTTGAAGTACTGGCACTGAACTTCTATAAGAACAAAAATAAATCCGATATAGGCACCACATGATTTCCTTCCACTCTTATTAAATTAAATAAACAAAATGTTTAATTGCATTTCTTTTAAAATTATTTTAAATGAATACGATATCAAATATCTCTTCCATGATGATTTCAAATCCTTTTCTGACAAACGAAAAAATAATGACATTTTTTACGGAGAAATTTCTATTTTTTTTATTCTCGCCCTCCCTTTATTCTCTGAACCTCCTCTACCAACCACTTTGGTTGATGTCGATAGAAACAGGAGGGGAGAATAGACTTTTAAACAATTTCTATTATGAAATTTCAACATACTAAGACCAGCCGTTCAATTATGCAAGATAGTTACCTACATACTGACGGCATAATGGGTTCAGGGAGTGCTAGAACGGATAATTCCTTTAAAATCTGAAAACCGTCAATTTTTGCAATTACAAAACTTCCTTAGCTTCTTTTTTTAAGTAAAAAAAATGCGATAAGTTTAATGTTGATTTATTTATTGCTAAAAATTCCCTTCTGTTTGCATTCACAATTACGATTTGACATTCGCTTTAATTCAGCGAATAATTCACGAATCGAGAGGCGGTCTTTAACAGCTATTTTTAATGCGAGGTGTAAAATGCAGTCTCGAACAACCATTTATGTAGTTCAACCCAAGACACTTCTTTGTACGACCGTGGTTATAGAGTGAGAGTAAACACTTGAAAGGCGAAAATAATCATTTAAAAATTTACGTCAATGAAATTCACTTTTATTATCAGTATTTATAATTTTCCTAATAGACTGACTTTTCATTATTACATTCAATCTTAATTATGAATATGTTTTCAATTAACAATTTTATTGGCTGCCTGTTTGGCACATTGGTATCCAGTTTGCAATAATCAAAAAAAGTTTTATCTAAATCTTAAACATCACGTACGGTATTCATTGGAAATAACCATATGAGATTGCTAGGGAACGAGAAGACAATTCGCGGCTCAACATTGAGAACTGTAGAGACCTCAATTTGTATTAAAACGCTTCCAAATTCGAAATTTCAACTTTTCATGATAACTAGAGATCTTATAATTGCGGGAATTTTCAGATTTCAAAGAAATAATTCTTTCTGTCCTTCCCTGGACTTATTTTGACTAGTTTTAGCGGGATGTCTGTATGTATTTTGCTCAAATCAAAAACGACTTGCCTTAGAATGTTGAGGTTTCATATTTAGGACTGTTCTACCTTCAAGTTATGCACCTCTCTTTTAGATCAAAGCCGAATAAGCCCCAATTCAAAACATTATTATAGAACCACTTTTGTTTATCATGGAAAGATCTATAAATCAACGCACTTTTAATTACACCAAAATATTTTTATCAAACAATAGAAATCACCAGCCATTGAGGATCCTGCCTAGTAGATGACGAAAATGAGTTACGTTCAAAATTATATATATATATCCTGTTACCACTATAGCGGTGGCTATTTTTATCTTATCGTTACCAAACTCAACATATAAGCGTTTCATGTAAATAAATGTCAAGTTCGTTAATAGCTGAAATCGGAAATGTGAGAGGGCGGGAAGATAGACGGGTAAATTCGAAATATCTTCGTTATTATACGTCGAATCGAAAACTTGTACAGAACCAATTTTATTTCAAATTAAATTTACTATAAACATTGTTATATGCATTTATTCTCTAAATTTCATTATTAAATGAAATATTTGTACTTTTTAGTTTTCAGCCTTCAGTAAACCCCCCCCCCTCTCCTACTCATGACTCATAAACAATACTCTGTTACACAATGGAGCACCTTATTTGATGCTTAATTGCCAAATATGTTTTATACAGAATACGAGGAGAGATGTCATTAGTATCATATCAGCAAATGGGAAATCTGCTTAATTTAATGCATATTTTGATTGTGCATTTATCGCGTATCCTAATTATACGTTCTTGTATTCATACCAGAAGGCTTCAAAGCAAAATGAAGATACTAGCGTCACTGGATGCATTATGGTTGCCAAACAAGCATTGTGCCAAGAAAAATAAACATTTAACTTCATCAACTTCCTTTATAATTTACAGCCACGTGCGCTGGAATTCTAAGAAGCCTTTAATTATTATTTAAGGGAAATATCTAAAAATATCCCTAATTTAAAAGTTTTATAAGAATATAAAATTTAAAAAAGGTATTGTTTCTGTTTATAAATATTACATTTATTTTGGTGGCTATTTAAAATTCATGGTTGAAACGAGTAGAAAGAAAAATCTTATCCAATAACATATGATTGTTAATTTTATAAATGACCGACCCTCAAAGCTGTGTAAATTATGCAGATTTCCTAAGTATGACAAACTATTGATCACATCTCATCATATATTTTATATTTCTAAAAAACACCCGATGTGGGCATTTACTGAAAACGGGAAACAAGAAAGGCTATATATATTTGAATTACACAAACGTGTTTAAAATAATAATTGTAGGACATCAATAGTTTCAAAAGATTGGCTCTAAACATTTTTCAAAACGACTCATAATAAAGCAGATATTTTGAATTTTCGAATCCTCTCCCCTAAACATCCCTTACTTCAAGTCCGACTTCAGCCATTGTCTCTTATATATATATATATATATATATATATATATATATATATATATATATATATAAATCAAGTACTCTATAGAATAATAAATAAACATTCTAGAGTTAAGAAAGTAAAATCTTTATTGATAACGTCATCACAGAACGTATTTGCATGTATCTCACAGAGTAAAAGTTCAATGAAAACAATATTTAGTACTTAAGATTTGAAAGAAGTAGTTCATGACATGAGAAGGAGAGGGGGTTTACTGGAGGCCGAAAACTATATAATGCATATATCTCGCTTAATATAAAAGATATTGAAAAAAAGTCCGTCACGCAGGGGCTGCGTAAACTAAGCAGATTTCCCAAGTGAAGTTTTACAATAGAGAAATTTCAGAATAGAGAGTCAAAAAGTTACGGGAACGGCCCGAACTAGCTCTTGACGGGCACTCACGACTAGACCCGAAGTTAGCCGATCTCATCTCAGAAGCTGAAAACAGAAAAATGCAAATATCTCGGTTAATATTCAAGATACAGAATAAATGTACATAACATTATTTATAGTAAATTTAATTTGCAATAAGATTGATTCTATATAATTTTCGACGTATAGTAACGGAGATATTTCGAAAATCCTCCCTTCTAAACCCCCCTCCCACTAGTCCGATTTCAGCCATTAACGAACTTGATCTTTCTTTTTGCATAAAACGTTTAAATATCGAGTTTGGTAACGATCAAACGAAAATTGCGACCACTAGAGCGTTAACAGACAAATATATATATAATTTTGAACGGACCTCATTTTCGTCATCTCCTGGGTAGGATCGATGGGCATTTGAAGAAATTTTTCGAAACTCGCGTCATGAGTACGACCTCAATAGCTGATTTCCCTTAGGGGAAATCTGCTAAAAATTAACGTCATAAGCTGTCACTGAATTGTGGCTTAGATGGTAGAGTACTCGCCAGGAAGTCCTGGTTGGAAAATTCAAAGTACTCTTTTCTAGTATAAAAATTTAATAAAATTAAATTTTTAGGTTATACTTCTTCCATTCCATTAAAAAAATAATGTTCTGTATTTCAATAGTTTTACTGTATCTATTTCATATCTTTAATTATTAATTTTAGAATATTCTGCTAATATATGCTTTTGTTTACAACATAATTAACAATGACAGGCCTTGTAAATATTTAAACAGTACTCATAAATAAATAATGTATACTCATTATAAAAATTTGGTTTCCTAATTTATCAATTAAAATACAAATGAAAACGAATTAATATAGTAATTTCTTGTTTTATTTATCAAAAAATAATGAAGAAAATGTCTGATTAGAGTTTCAAAAAAGAAATGTACTCCTCGAAACATGAGGAAAAAAATGGTTTATTCAGACGGGGTTATCGCTTTAATCAAATTAAGATGATAGAAAGAGAGAAACTTATTATTGAAAATATCACTGATTTAACACATTAGAATTTATTGAAAATTAAAAGAAGTTAAACAATTCTCGAAGGATTTATCATTAAACATTTGGTTTATTGTTCTTTATTTTAAATAATGAAATTCATTACTTTTATAAAAGATGCATTTAGTTATTGTATATTGGAGGCCACTGGCTAGAGCGTTGTGATTCCGACTACATTGATTGCATTGTTTAACTAATGCATACTGTTGTCATACCAATAGGTGGAGACCGTCGCAAACGCTTTCGATGCAATGGCATCATCTTCAAGCCTGTCTAAAGTCGTACTGAGTGTCCGTTTGTTTGTCAGTTGTATATATATATATATATATATATATATATATATATATATATATATATATATATATATATATATATATATGTCCTGTTATCCGTCGTAGTTTGTTTACATTATCAAGGGTTGTTTAACTTTTTGTCCGGACAACAACAGTATCATATATACTGGCGGAACTAACCCCTTAGTTGATATACCTAATGCAATATTATTTATTGGTCTACAAAGCAACTGCTCCATACCTAAATAACATCATCAATACAATTTGTTAAATGGGCGATCAATGAGTTCATTGTCAGGGTGCCCTTCTGAGAATATTTTCTTGCAAAATAATAAGTTTATTTTCTTCAGCTCTTTTATACTACAATAATTATCTTTATCGGACCTTTGCCTCCTTCAAGAGGATATCGTTACCTTCTAACGATCATCGACTGATTTTCAAGATAGACTGAAGTGATCCCAATCTCATGCATAATCGCAGAAGAGATCGCTACTGCCATTCTTCATTCATGGATATCCCGTTTCGGCGTACTTCTAGTCCGTTAAGGATCTGATATTGTATTGGGAGACATGTCTTAATAACTGGAAGTCTTCCCACCAATTTCTTTATTGAAGCACAACGCCTTTCGCCACTAACTTGCCTTCATCAGGTGTTAACAACAAAACAAAAAAGAATCAGAAGAAATCTGATTTTAACTATACTTTTGATCAATTAAATTATAATATACTCGGAGCTCAGGTTATTCATGTGAGTTAACGCGTTGACCTTAACGCCTTAATTCTCGCATGGGCAAAGGGAATTATTTAGTGACGGAATTCATTAAATAACATCCTAATTCCCACCCTGGCTAGAAAAGAGTGGTAACCAGTAGATAAGCCATCCCAATTAGCCTGAGTTGCAAAAAGTGGACGTTAATAAATAATATTAATAATAATATAATATATTAGCCTCATTTCATTCTGAGATCTCCACTCCCACACCCAGCAAAATAAGAATTATGATATTGTATTGGTTTAAAGTGGATGGAGAGCCTCAAATTAAGTCGATCAATTTACTCGATCCTGAAAGAATATATTATTTATATATTTGGAAAACAATTAATGTTGCACCTTTGTTCATCTCTAATTATTCACAAAAAAATATTTTTTTATTGTTATTTTATGTTTTGTGTTAAATAATTATATTTTTTAGACGTGATAAGATGTAATATAATGGCGGCCGTCAGTTAGTCGTTGAAGCAGGTCGTGGGATATGCCAAGGTCTTTTCGTTGATTGAAGTCTGTTAATATGTTTTTTTTAAATTTAATTATGTGTTACAGTATACCCAGATAGGGACGTCTGTTCTTGTTATAAAGTGTTTAACACAAGTTTAAAAAATTGAAATAAAGTTAAAGGGAAATTCATCTGGACATGTTTAACAGAATAAACGTTATGGCTACCTTGTGAAAGAAACTCATTTTGTCTACATATGTTTTATCCTAAGCCTATATTTAGATTATATATTTTCTTATCATTAGTAATAACGTCATTAATGTGAACCAAATTAATTATTACTATCCTGTCCTTGGTTTTGTTTTATGGTTTTTGGCACTAGTAACTAGGAACAGTATTCTCATAAAATTGGCATAAAATAAAAATGTTATCTTTCAAAATCGGAAACTAATGTACTTATGTACCAAAACAATTATCGCAACCAGCTTAAAGTCTCTCTCTCTCTCTCTCCCTCTCTCTCTCTCTCTCTCTCTCTCTCTCTCTCTCTCTCTCTCTCTCTCTCTCTCTCTCTCTCTCTCTCTCTCTCTCTCTCTCTCTCTCTCTCTCTCTCTCTCTCTCTCTCTCTCGCTCGCACCGACACACACACATTCGTCCATGCATACACGTGTTACATATTTGCAGAAGGGCCTTTAATTTCGACGAACGCGTTGGGCTAAACACACAGATCCCTGGTTTGACCAGTGAACCATGGCCTGAGTCTTGATTGGTCGGTGGACTGCTCTGCTCAATCAGGTTCTCTACCTCAGTGCCATTTCAATCAGCAGCATCAATCAAATTTGTCAATATGGGTGACCAATTAGTTATGCTCTTGGAACATCATTAGCTCCACCTTTCCGGTTGTGTTTATTTTCATCTCCGACTTATGCATTAAATAATTATCTGTCTCTTAACATTTTAATTTACAACAGGATTCAATAAAAATGTTAGAGGGCATATTTTTGAGCAACCATTATTAACAGGGGAATGATCATAGCAAGCAAAACATTGTTCACTAAATGGATAGGTTATATAGCCATTTATGTTTCTAGAACAATTTTTAATGCCTAAATTAGCGTAATCAATTTACAGTGTACCATATTTTTCAGTCACACAGCTATTCCCTTCCTGGACTTTTTAGTTGAAAAGGAGAAATGACACCTCCTATATTTATAGAAACTGATCCACTCACAAGTTGGTCGACTGAAAACCAGTCGTTTGGTTCGAAACCATCATAAGAGCATTATGATTATTTGTTAAGAGTTTGTTGTGTTGATTGATGCCATATCTAGAATTTTGGCTATCATATGACACTGAGCTCCAAATGTGGATAGTAGGAATGGCATTGATAAGACGTGATCAGCTGTTCAGGCCTGATAAAATGGTTGTTCTATATGGCGGTTGCTGTTCTAACAGCTGTTGTTGATAAAGCAGGAGTTACAAAACTCTCTAGATTCACTTAGAGAGCTCACAAACTATAATATTTAGTATTGTGTATATATATATATATATATATATATATATATATATATATATATAATAAAAATACGTACGCGAACCCACAAACACATTTATTGAAAGTCATCCTCACATAATCTGAATAGGCTTACACCATTAATAGGCTATTTGATAATGAGTTTGCTATTTCATTCCTGAATAGACGCTGTCACGGTCCTCCACTTGACAATATTACTCAAATATTTTCGAAAGTATCAAAAAGTGATGTCTACGTAAATATTTATCTATATATTAAGTGCAGCTAATTCTTCTGGTCACTCTGTTTGGAGATATGCGTTCAAACGAATTTATATAAAATACTCAGGTAAATTTTAAGTTAACAAAACACACATTTAACATTAAGACCAAACATAAGAAAGAAAAAGTTGTCTAATAGTATTAAAATAGGATCTTTTCAGAAGGGCGGGAGTTTAAGCTGCAAGGAAACCACAAAAATCAAATGGCCTCTCTTAGTACTCCTCTAATACGAAAAATGTATATTTATTACATTATCCAGTAAAAAATAAGTTTATTATTTATGCCATGTATTATTAATGATTATGTCATTCATAGGGAATTCAGTTATGAGGATGTCTTCATTCCCATGTCTATTTTAATTGAAGCCTCATACGGCTAATGAAAACTTTTAATGGAAAATTGCTTATAAATTCAGAAATAAAATAAATCATTATTATTATTATTTATTACGTCTACGTTTTTGTAACTAAGGTTAAGTGGGACGGGTTATCTACAGGTTACCATCCTTTTCTAGCCAAGGTGGCACTCAGGATCGTATTTAATGAATTTCGAAAAGAAATTAGGCGTTCAATAAAAAATACCAATTGGTTCTTATGGAAGAGTGGAAAGAGGTAAAACTAAAGTTTAAAATATCCATTAAAAGTTAAAAGCACAATTCCTGATTTTCACCTCACTACACTTATCTTCTTGATAGACCCAAAATGCACTCACAAGCACTGCTCCCCCATTCTTAAAAATATAGTGTTTGGAGTGAGAATGACAAATTCATTGGTTTGAAAAATTCATTTTACCGGGTCTTCTATATTGAAGGCTTTGCATACTGAGTTTTAAACATACATGAGTTCTTAGTCAACAAGCCATCTTAAAATACTAAGAGGGATAAAGGGCTAAATTTTTATTTTATTTGTTATAATTACCTCAGTTAACTGTGAGCCAACAAAAAAAATGCAATATAGCAGAATGAGATAAATTATACACTTATACTTATTTTTAAAATGTTAATGATGTAAAAATATACACTATTAAATCGCCCTCCATTTAAAATTAATAATCGTGTTCTATATCTGGAAGATTCGTCAAATAACTTCTGGATATTAGACTTCAAGTATTATCTTACTGGGCAGAATGGAGGACTTAATGAATAAAGCTATGTCGACCAAGATGAATAAAGGCCTAATAGTAAAGTTTATTATTATTTAATAACTTCCACTTTTTCCTACTATGGCTATTTGGGACGGGCTATCTACAGGTTACCACCCTTTTCTAGGCAGGGTGGGACTAACCATTTTATTTAATGAGTTCTTCACGAAATAAATCGTCCCTAGGTTTGCCATGTGAGATTGAAACTCTCATGACAAACCTTAACCTCTAGTACAGTATGTTAATTCTAAAAAAATTGTCCGAGAGTCCATGGACTTCAGTGGGCGATTTATTTACACGTAACATACTTTGGAGTACTGATGTACTTGACGCGTACCACATAGGTATTTGATGCTAGTTGAAGCGTGATGGAGCGACCCCTGCCGGTGTAACCTTGCACCTATATGAACATCAGCCCCCGACACACGGGTAGATAATCACTTCCTCATCGGAGGCTATTAGCTGCTACTCTTCCCAGCAATCAACCTTTGGTCATACTACCGCTCTCAATGCACTACACTCTACACACTTTTAGTCACACTACCATACATATTACCTCTACCAGCGTATACACTAGAACCTTAGGTGGAAGACAAATTTTGGATCCGTGGCACCTCACAATCTTACCTTGGTCGACATAAACTAACTTCCCAGGATACCACTTATTATTTTACATTTGTAACTCAAAAATGACCCCCTAAAACAATAATCCTGGCTTGGTTATGTGTCGGCTGAGGGGTATTTATAGAAATATCAGTATTGACTAAGCCGGTCTAGAGAAAGGACGTGGGGTTCTCTGGGGCATGGGCTGACTTTGGTTTAAGGCTCAAATTTTACTCTCTTGACGAGGCTTTGAAGTAAAGAACGCAATTTTTTAATAGAGTGATTTATGGAGTATGAGCAATGAGGCCCCAATTGCAGGCGCTC
Source organism: Riptortus pedestris (assembly GCA_019009955.1). Classification (NCBI taxonomy): domain Eukaryota; kingdom Metazoa; phylum Arthropoda; class Insecta; order Hemiptera; family Alydidae; genus Riptortus; species Riptortus pedestris. Next base: position 43,123,941 of record CM032232.1, on the reverse strand, counting down.
ATTCGAAACTTTCCGCCCGCAATGTAAATATGTAGCAAATGGCTGCGATGAGATCTAAGGTGCCTATAAGGACTCACTATGTGGGTTTTAGTGGGTCACTGACTACCTGGTAGATCGAATTAAAAATTTAAAGATTACAAATTCATTGAACTGCTGGTATGGACAGCCCTAAGGTACAGTGGGGGAAGAGAAGGATAAAAAAATGGATAATTGTATCTCTATAACTTCTGACACTTTGTTTACTAGTTGTAATAGATTTCTCATGTAAGAAAACTGTAATTGCATAATTGAGACTCTACCTTTAATCATTTCTGAGATTTTACCTTTAATAATTTAATTTTATAAAACTAATCTAGTTAAACAATTGGTATTACACAATTGTTGCTCTATACATTATCTCGTAACTCAATTATTAAGCGAGTTACTGGTTCTTTCTTGTTTTTAGCCTTCAGTAAACACCCACTTCTACTCTTCGGATTTTTACTTAAAAATAACAACAAGTTTATATAAAGAATTAGAGATGTAGTAGAGAACAACATCATGTGTGAAATCTGCTTAATTTACGAAGATCCTGCGTCACGGGCTTTTTAAAATTGTCCTCGACGCAGTGTTAATGGGGTTCTATGGGCACGATTTGGGCTCAGTACCACAATATCTCTTGTGGGAATTCTTCTTTCGCACCATATTAGTCCTGCTAGCGGTATATACATTTATATCTATACCATTTAATGTTTTTAGTAAAATATTGTAAATACTTTAATACGGGATGCCACCGCTAGGTCTTTCGAGTTCGTACGTATCCGCGGATATGTACAGTGCTACTTAGCCTATAGATACGACGTCAAAAGTCCTTTGTAGGTCGTAAGCACACAAGAAATGAGTACGTCATAAAACGTCGGTTTAACAGTACGCCCAGTAGATGTAGGAAGAAGCGTAACATCCAGTATATTGTAGGACATCCGTCCAGTGGCTGGAGACCCTGGAACCACCGTCTCCATGTCCAGTTATCTACTGGATACGATCGCCGACAGGTAAAGCCCATTACCAACGCATTACCTAGGGCCGTTCTCTTTTAATCCGGGCTTTTTTGTCTGCCGGCCGAGGAGTATCGCTAGCTCGAGCAGGGGTGCCAACCCGAAGAAAAAATTAATAAAACCTCAGAGCTGACGGACAAGTGTTCCTGGGGCTTCGCTCTCACGTGAAAAAAACCTCTGGCGTGTGACCCGACACCGATAAGGGGGCATTATCCTATAAATCCAAGGAGGTTCCTTGTCCTTCGATTCTTTCCTCTCTCGTTTAACTTCTTTGGAATAGCAGTTACTAGGAATCTTTGGACAACAATACTCGAATCAGAATCGCAACAACAACAAACAATTAACAATTCTTGTGCATTGGATTCTGACTATTAAAGAAGTTCGCTACTGGTAAGTTGATTTATCTTTACCAAATATTGTGATTGAAACAAACGACTGGGTTTAACGTCTATTTCCTCCAACTGTATTCCAAAGAAAGTTCATCTCGCAGAGGCTTCGTAAACTAAGCAGACTTCCCACGTGATGTTTTACAATAAACACCTAACACCATCCTGAGTATTAAGTGAATAAATCCAAACGGTAATGAGTAATCTTTTAGTCAACTTTAATAAACCTCCCAACAGATAGTGTCTGAATTGTAAACAAACAGGTCTGCCAACCGCTCATAGCTCTGGACAGCTAGATAGAAATATTCTTCACCGGAAAGAATAACCATTACTGAAAGATATCTAGATCTAACATATTAAATTTATTGAAAACTATTTACTATATCATATGCCGAAATTTATAATGAATCAAAATGTTTATCTCTATCACTCAAATTCTCAACGGGGTGGAGGGGGGATCAACAGAACGTATTTGTATGTATCTCACAAAATAAAAGTCCAATAAAAACCATATTAGGTATTTAACCTTGGAATGAAATGGTTCATGTTACAACATCTTATATACAAAGAACACTGGTTTTAAACCTTCTTCCTAATGTAACCACGAGTGAAATACCTAATTTTCAGTTGTATTTAAGTAATTCAAGTCTTGGTAAGTAGAAATTACATAAACAGCACTCTGTTACACTGTAGCTGTAGTACCTCTTTTTACAGCCCTGAAGAAAATAAAATAAATATTAGCACAAACAAAAATTTTTTCACCAACATTGACCAAAACCTCAACAAACAACAATGCCACCATATATAAATATAACCTGGTCGAAAACATCTACACAATTATATATATATATATATATATATATATATATATATATGCCACTTCTCGATGTACTTTTTATTTTTTAAACAGCAAAATAAACTACTATTGATCGAAACTGGAATGTTTTCTTGATAAACATGTATTTTCCTTGGCCACCATAGCGGAAGAACCGTTCGTATAGACAATAAAATTGAACTCCCTCCATGTAGTCATTTGCCAAATACTGAATTACATGTCATCATCTTATTTTAATTGTTAATTTTGTTCTCTCTCCCATTGAAGCTGTCACATTTTTTGTTAATGTACATACCTTTCTCCATTTGTGCAAACAGTTGGATTTTTCAAATATATAAATTCATTCAAGAAACCGTTGATTCAAGTGTCGATATATTAATGAGGGAGTGTGCAAAATCTATCGAAAAGAATGCATGTAGATTTTTGAACAAAGAAACGGACAAATTGTTTGTTTCAATGGATAGTAATGGTTGGAATGCAGTCCACGTATCATCATTCAGTTCTAGGATAATGTTGGATGGAAGGGATTGTAGTTTCATCTCGTCTAAATGACATTTGGCTTAACTGGAGTTTGGCATATGTTGTGAATTTTCATATGATCTATTTAACACCTTCAGGTCACCTTTCTAAGGTCCAACACTTCACACGTAACTGTCTTTGTTTGCTCTAGCTAACACATTTTCATTTCATAGCAATTGAGTTTATACTCATTTCAAGAATTTTTAGAAATGCATTTAAATTACCCTCAATCAGTTCTAATGAGTACCTGACATCACGAGCCCCGTTCAAAATATATTCAACCAAAATCTGAGGTCACGCGTTGTAGTTCAACCATTCAGATCTGATCTTTTCATATAATTTAAACTACAAAAAGCCCTGTATTACTTGATAAAGTAATACACTCCATACAACTTAGAAAATATTCTAAGCACCATTTTTGGACCCTCTTAATAATAAATGTGTGTATTTGTGTGTGTGTAAGCACTCTAGCAGCCATGGCTTTCCACGGCCGATCGCTAAACCCTACATGTAAACCAAATGTAAAATAATTTTAAGCCTAAATCGGAGTTGAGGGGGAGGGGAAGGAGGGTAAAAAAGAATGACTTGATGAACGGTTAGTATCTTTTAGCATATTTCTTTAAGGGAACTCAGCTAGTCAGGTCGTACTCATGACGCGATTTTCGAAATTTTCTTCAAACGTCCATCGATCCTGCACAGGAGATAACCAAAATGAGGTCCGTTCAAAATCATATATATATTTGTCTGTTACTGCTCTAACGGTAACAAATTATTGTTTGATCGTTACCAAACTCAATATTTAGTAGTTTTGTGTAAAAAGAAAGACCAAGATCGTTAATGGCTGAAATCGGACCAAGGGGGGGGGGGTTCGTGGGAAGAATATTGAAAATTCAAAATTTCTCCGTTACTATAGTTCGGATCTAAAAAGTGTATAAAAACAATCATATTGCAAATTAAATTTAGTATAAACATTGTTATAAATATTTATTATCTTTATTGAATATTAACGCATTTGCATTTGCATTTTTCAACTTAAAGCCTTCAGAAAACCGCCACTTCTACTCATGTTACCTAAACAATACTCTGTTTTATACTAACCCACTTTATTCCAAGTTTAAATATCAACAAATATTGTTTTCAAGTGACCTTTAATATACAAGATACATGCAAATGTGTTCTGGTGACCCCCCCCCCCCCTGTCTTGGACTACTAAAATTTGATTGATTGAGGTAAAAAGTATTCTGATTCATTATAAATTACAGTACCAGATGTAGTAAATAGTTTTCAATAAAATTAGTATGTTATATACTGATTTATTTAGGTAATAGTTTTTCTTTCCGGTGAGCAAACCTGTTTGATTACATTTCAGACGCTTCTCGTCGGGAAATAATAAAAATTTCTTATTACCGTTTGTATTTATTCAATTAATATTCACGGTGGTGTTGTGTTACCAGTATGCACATTTATCTATTGTTAAACTTCAGCATGGAAATCTGCTTAGCTCCATGACGGACTTTATTTTATTTGGTGTCGATATAGTTATTTATTATACAAGTGACGAAAGTAGATCATTTTACAACTCCAGCAAAACGTTTACCCACACGAGCGAAGCGAGTGTGGTAATTTCACGAGAGTTGTAAATTCTACTTTCGTCACGAGTGTAATACTTTTTTCTGTAATCGTGTAATACATGATCAGATCTAACCAGAATATGAACAAAATTAGGATGTTGTGAAGATTATGGTATGTTGTTGGTAGGTTATAAGCATGGTTGTGAAAGGTTATAAGCATAGTTATAAAACAACTATTGATGATTGTGAAGTAGTGCAGTTATAAACAAGTGCAGGTTATAAACAAGGAAGGTAATTATTATTATATTTAAATTTTAAAATATATTGATTATTTCCACCAATAATTCATTCACATTTCAATTTATTTTGTTAAAATAAATTCTTACAATGTTAAGAAACATTTAAAATCATTTAATTTACCTTCAAATTATTTTTTAATTTATACTTATTACTAATTAAGAAGGCAATTCATTTTCTTCACTCTATTGCAAAATGTTTCACTTTCTTCACTCATTTCAGTTTAGTAATGTTACCATTATTCAACGATTACAGAAAAAAAATATATGACTAATCAACAAGACTAAGTTATCACTTTCCGGTTTCATCCCTTATATTTTGCTCAATTGAAATGTCATCGGTATTATCTGTACGTTTTTCATTGGTTTAATATCAAGTTCGTCATGATCTCGCGTCAAACAACAGGAAAAGTCATTTCCGAGTGATCGATTAGTACGCGCTTACTAGTATCTCAACCAAGTTGAGCAGTGACAAATTATGTTTATTAATAATGTGTAATAAATATCTTATGAGTGACTCATAGGTGGCCAACTAACTTCCTGATAGTGGCTAAATGAAAAAAGAACTTTTTAGTAAGGACCATTTGGATGCGCCATCGTTTTTCCTTCCCGTAACCTATCATGTACCTAAACATGCTACAAGTAGCAAAGACATGCCACAAACAATCTCAGAATTTCTGGTATGAAGGATAATTCATGCTGAAGTGAAAAACTAAGCATGGATAAACAGTTTTACGTTCACGATATCTAAGTAGACCAAAAACAAGAACATTTATTTGCACCTCGATTATGTACATCTACTCTCATTTAGTTAGGCGAAATTCAGTAAATACGAGTTAATCCTTACAAAACGCTTGTAACAGAATACAAAATATCAACAATAAGAAAGATGAAAATGGGTATAACAGAAATGATCAGTGTAAGATTTTCATTTGTATCACACGTAATGATAACTAATTGTATTCATTATTTAAAGCCACTCTGTTTTTAACATATATTTCATTATAGATTATGATATATTCTCTAAATTTTACAGTCATAGTATTTTTTTTTCTCCTAAGCCTCTGCTAATCTTTTGTCATAAGCCAGATTTTAAAAATGCAGGCTACGTGATGAAATTCTCATTCATCAAAGGTTACAGTGAAATTTTTGTCTAGATATTTGCAAAATAAAAAAGAAAGTGTCGTAATTGTAATGCGTATTCAGCTTAGAAATAATTTATAATGTGAGGAAAACAAGGCGTTGGGATTTAAAGCTAATGAAAATATCACAGAAGCTTATCATCTAAGCTTATTGAGTATCCTGTTTGAATAATTCTTCAGGAATTAATTTTTATAAGTACGATCAATTATTCTCTTTGAAAAAATGTGGGTGTGTCCAATATTCAGAGAGTATGCCATGTTGTTTTTAGCAGATTTCCCTTCGGGGAAATCAGCTATTGAGGTCGTACTCATGACGCGATTTTCGAAAACTTTCTTCAAATGTCCATCGATCCTACCCAGGAGATGACGAAAATGAGGTCCGTTCAAAATTATATATATTTATATTTGTCTGTTAACGCTCTGGCGTTCACAGTTTTTGTTTGATTGTTACCAAACTCGATATTTAAACGTTTTATGTAAAAAGACAGATCAAGTTTGTTAATGGCTGAAATCGGACTACTGGGAGGAGGGGTTTAGAAGGGGGATTTTCAAAAACTCGAAATATCTCCGTTACTATACGTCGGATTGAATAATTGTATAGAATCGATATTATTGCAAATTAAATTTACTATAAATATTGTTATATACGTTTATTATCTATCTTCAATATTAACAGAGATATTTGCATTTTTATTTAATGTGGACGGATAACGGAAGAGAGTGTTTTCGGAACTGTTCGGCTCTCGTGAAATTTCTCTATTGTAAAACTTCACTTGGGAAATCTGCTTAAGTTTACGCAACCCCTATGTGACGGACTTTTGTATTATCAAACACGAAGGATAGGTAAAATTAACAGGTCACCTACATTTTGAAAAGGTGTCCAGATGACCTAAATTCATAGTCAAAACTCCATTTCCATTTATTAAAGAAGAAATGAAGGGCACAAGGAAAGAAAGATCAAAGTCACTAAAATCTGATTTCAACTTTTGGCTTATTTATATAACACGAGTAAGGATCTAAAAGATAAACAGATTGACTCAAACGAAAAATCAATCGTACTCCAAGGGAAATGAAGCTAAATAAATGATGTACACGGAAAGAACGATCAAAGTCCGCTGGCAATATGAAAAAACGGTCATAATCTGTATGTTTGGGCAGTCATCCTACAGTGTCCTGCAGTAATTATGATAAAATGGAGCTCATATTATTAGAATTGAGATAGAAATATCTAAAGAAGAAAATATTGATTAATTTAATTCTTTAGCAAATAAAAGAAACATTTTAGGAATGCACGAAGTCTCTAAATTTAAGGGCAGTTAGGAACAAATTTAAAAAGTCTTCAAAAACTGCATTGCCATAAACATTCAAAAAAATGTTTGCTATTATTAGCACAAATGATGCACATTAAAGGCGATAGTTTTTTTTTTTTTTTATATTCAGCAATTTAGGACGAGTAAGTTTGTTTTTATACTTATGATGAATTCGTAACTTAAAAAGGTTCAGAAAGTGTAATTTAATAGTATTTAAATATGATTTAACAATTAATATTTAACAATAATAATTAATAGTAATATTTACAATTTGTAAATTTTTCTTATGGTCAGAATAAAAACTATAATTTTAGACTTTTAAATATAATTATACATGAACACCATATTCTTGATAATGTATCTGCATTGTTTCCCATTAGTGGTTATGGGCTAGCACGAATGTGACAAAAATATGGCAAATAAAAAGCACCTGGGAAAATTCTTGATTATTATTATTTATTTGAGATGCCGCTACAATGGTGATTCATCTTTTAACACGTTTGAATATAATTTTACAAAATTAAATAAATATTAAAATTTTTACCAAGCAATGTGTTACAAATGTACAAAATAAATAGAACCATGCCGCTACAATGGCGATTCATCTTTTCAAATGTTAGAATATAATTTTACAAAATTAAATAAATATTAAAATTTTTCCTAAACTAAATATAAATTTTTAGTAGATTTACGACGTAAGGGGAAAAAAAATCTTGATGACCGGAGAGAAGAAGTTATAGCATCTCACTCAAAACCAAATCTATTCAATGTTGTTCTTTTGGAACAAAATAATAAAAAAAAATATTTTACTAAAAAGTGCCCATTTCCTACTCGGCCAGTAAAAGAAGTTAATATATGTAAAGATAAAGAGGGTAAGAGGATTCCTTTTGTAGAGAATTCAACACAAGACCTTTTGAAAGATTGCCTATTTTAAATAAAGGTTCGGCAAATCTGTTTAGTTTTTTTTTTTTTTGACCAAGAACCTACGTTATTAAATTACATGCTATTCTAAAAATGTTGGTTAGATTTTCAGAAAATAATAAAAACGGAATCGATAAAATTATATTTGGGAAAGGCATGGGATATAATGGGAAAGTCAAATATAGTAGAAAATGGAAGTGTTATTAGTTATTTTGTTTAACAGGAGCCATAAAAAGTTATTAGTGTTGATTAACGAAAATATTTTGACTATATAGCACACGCATGATGATCATTTCCAAGGCTTACAAAAAAAAAAAAAATGTTTTGACGTTTGTCATAAATCAGGATTTCTTTCACTATTTTTTTTTTGTCTTTTTCTAAGATTGAAAAGAGCGGCTTTCGTTTAGAGGGTTGAATAAAAAAAGAGGAATTGGATAATTGAGGTTGTCAAGATCTAATTAATTAATATTGTTTGTCGGTTGGACCACCCTCCGTAGCCGGGGCATTACTGTCACGGGTTGAATCATGACCCTGGCTATTTGCACCGCCCTGGCTCAATTTTGGACCCTCTTCGTGGTCCATCATTGTATAGTTTGAACCTTTCAAGAACAGAATTATCCCTTTATGTACAGTTGGTCCTATAATCAGTGGCGTTTTTTAGAGTTTTTTTTCCCCCTCGGTCCCGATTTTACGCTCTAATCTGACGATATACATAACAGCTTCATAGACGTTCTAATATGCTCCTCTCGGATTGTTGAACTCATAATGTTTGCATACAAATGCATGCATAATAATAAAATTAAATATCTTTCTTCAATGGAGTTTTAATGGAAAAATAAACTATAATTTTTATTTCTATATTCTTTATTTAATATATGCATAATTCGCCTACATATTCATTCACAGGTCCTCTCATATTGTAGGTCGACGAAATACAATCTAGACAAGTGGCCTCAGGTTGACCATGCGAGTTAAGGCATAGGTCTTAATTTCGCATGGTAGTCCTGGAGTGGCGGGTTCGATTCCCGCTCTAGACAGTAGAAATTTATATAGTGACGCACTCATCAAATATACTCTTTAAGCCCACCCTAGCTAGATAAGGGCGGTAACATGTAGATAACCCGTATCGGTTAGCCATTGTAGCATAAAGTGGACGTAAATAATAATAAACAAGCAAACTATCTAATCAACCCCTTCGCTTGCCAATCAGTTATGATGTGTAAGTGACGATGTTTTATTAACTATAATAAATAATTAATTAATAATGTTTTATTTAATTTATAATTGAAGAGAGAAAATTTTATGTATATATAAGATAAATCTATGTGCATCTTTACAATCTTTCGGTGCATAAGATAAATGTGTAAATATTGTCATGGCAATGTAAACAGTATGAAGAGCATATACGTATGCTAATTTCATTTGGAATCTTCGTTTACTTTTCAATATAAAAAAAGAAAATAATTTTGTTTGTTTATTATTATTTACGTCTACTTTATGCTATTACGGTTAACCAGGACGGGTTATCTACAGGTTACCACCCTTTTCTAGCCAGGGTGGACCTAAGGAGATTATTTAATGAGTCCGTCACTAAATAAATTTCTACTGCCTAGGGCGGAGGTTTCTTGTTATCGTTTGTATTTATTCACTAATATTCACGGTGGTGTTTTCTTACCAGTATGCAGATTTATCTATTGTTAAACTTCACGAGGAAAATCTCTTCTTAGTTTACGGACTTTTTTCTTTTGCTTTAATTTAGTTTAAATAGTTAAGTTAGGAGCTTAACTCCATAACGTTAATTTTATACGACTTGTTTTACTTAGTTGTAGAAGTTCAATATAAATCTGTTGTACCAGTGAATAAGTGGTTAAGTCCACTTACTCACTGGTGGACTTAACCACTTATTCACTGGGGTTACAGAAATGTACAAACGGCTAATAAAAGTCTTTAAAATAATTTCCGATCAGCGTATTTGATAGTATATAACTTATTATTTTTTTTTAAGTGCGTGTGTCATTTGAGTGTGCATCTTTGTGTCAGTAATTTTTGTGTAATTGCTGTGGTCCCTAGTTTTTTTTATTAATATTTATATGGTAAACACGTAATTATTTTCTGTTAAAATTGTTTTACTGCGACTGTAGTACAACTAAATGTTGGAAGTCTGCCCTGTCCTGTCTAACTATTCTGAGTGATACTTGTGCTCTATTTGATATCCTGAAAGGACAATTTCTTCTCTCCTCTTTAGCTAAATTTTGAATAATCTCTTCTAGGATTTATATTTCTAACTAAATAGTTCTCAACCTCATTGTCTTTGTAGTCTATCTTAGATAAACATTCTGGCATGAAGTCTTGAACTTAGCGTTATTTCATAATCCGATGTTACTTTACTGTTGCATAATGGACTAAGTCATTAAGTTTAACAATTTATTTATGCGTTGGCATTTTACTTAAGTTCTTTTTATCTGATAACATGACAACATAGTAATTTTGTTCATTGCAAAAGGAAGATTTAATACTGAAAACCAGTCACGCCTTGTTAATTTTATACATATTAGATAAATATATTGACGATGTGACGTTAGATGTTCCAATGTATGAATTATTTAGTAGTTGTCCCTTATCGTACTCAGCTAAATGTCAAAGTTCTTCTGGCCCCAATCCAGGTTAGATTCCTGAAGGGCACGATATTACCTTCCGTCTTATATAGGTAGGATAATTAAATCACGGATAACCAAAAAAATCATTAAATGTAGTAGGAATATCTCTATCATCATACATTTGATGATATAATTGTCTTCTTAATAATATTATTATTACCGATGGTGACAAAAAATCTTAGGATTTATTTATATCAACGTCCACTTTTTGCAACTAAGGTTAGTTGGGACGGGTTATCTACAGGTTACCACTCTTTTCTAGCCAGGGTGGGACTAACGATTTTATTTAATGAATTCCGTCACGAAATAAATTCCTATTGCCCAGGCCGAGAATCGAACTCACCACCCAAAGTTACCATGTGAGATTAAAGCCAATGCTTTAACTCACATGGCTAACCTGAGCGCCAAAAAATCTTATGAGTCATACATTATATTACGACAGGATGTGAGATGCTGGCTTTTTCGGAGACTTACAGAGGCACATTAATTTTGCTAAGATATGTCATCAAAGAATTTTAACAGTACTCGGAATTATAGTAAAGCCCCATATTATATCTATAATCCTTAATACTGTTTTGAAAAGGTTAATATTAAAATTTATTGAGATGAAGCAATATTAAACCATTCCACCATACTGTCCACCATAAGATACCGGACACTCTCATCATAAATAAGGAAAATAATTCAGCCTATATCATTGATATTTCGGTACCAATGCTAACTATATACACAAAGCAATAGGCGAAAAGTTGAGAAAATATCTAGTCGTAGCTGTAGAATTGAAAGATCTCTACAAATTGGAATCAGTCAGTATTAATGCCCATGTTACTTCAACAATCCGACTTGGGCCTAAAAATACTGTATTAAGTACTAAACATTTAATTTTACCGGAAGATATAATATGACAATAAAAAAAAAATACTATATTATTAGATACCAAGAGAGTGAGTAAATTCCTGAATACAACCCCTTTTTCAATGAAGTAACCCTTTTTTCAATTGTATTAACATCCCTCCTGTAAAAATATTTCCAGGAAACTGAGAATAAACACCCCATAATATTAATATAGAGAGAATCACTTTATTGTACAAAGTTATATACAGTTTGTTGTTGGGCTGCTCAATTACATCGAGATGCTGCAGCACACAGCAACTGAAATTAATCCCTAGGACAATGTCACTACTAAGTAAAACAATACATATTGTATCTACTCAGATAAATAATTAAAATATTGTAACACAGACACAATTCTATAAGGTGTATGTCATTAGATATAAATTAAAAACTCTATTATTAGCATAACATGATCCATCGATCGATATTAAGATCCACTGGTCAATGATGATAAAATTAAAATATATGGTGCGAAATTATCCCTAAAGTATCAATAATGATACCCTCGACCAGGGTTTGAAGAACCTTCATGTCTATTCCCACCTCATCAAAAAATTTCTGGGTACGCTTAGGGACCGTTCCTCGGGCACCGAACCACAAACCTATCACTAGAAAATCCCGCTCATCAAATGTTTCCCTGAATTTCTCAGAGTAAAGTTTCGTACAATCTTAAACATTTACTTGAAAAATTAAATTCCTATGGAATATACCTAATAATATCCCTTTTATATGTATTTTGGTATCCTAAATTAACAAATACTCAAAAAGTTATTCAAAGTTCCTCACAGAATTCAAATAATATTTCTAGGACGGTTGGAGGGAGCGTAGAGGTGTATTTAGCGTGTGCGGATGGCTGGAGTTGTGCAAGGTTCTCACTGACCTGGCCTATGTACCGGCACGTACTTCCTCGGAAATATGTAACAACATTCTATGCATTTCAAAGGCGGCCGCGACTCACGCTCTCAGAAGCCTACGGTCTTATTCACGCACTAATAACGCTTCAAGGGCATCACAGAGGGATTTGCAAGAGGTTGGACGTAGAAGCATAAATATGACACCTTATATCACAAGTGATTGGGAAACGTAATATAATCGAGTGAAACATCCCAAGTAAAGAGGACTAGACATAGCAAACTGAAATTATATGCGTATGAGACAATTTAAACGTTTAGCATGTTAACTAACGCTACATATAACTTGGAATAAAACCAAAATGTGTATTAATTTAAAAAAGAAAATTGCATTGTTATTTTCCAGGTTCTTATGTTCTTCAACTATTGAAAATTCACTATACAAATTCACATTGCTGAGTTTTAAAAATATAGAGTGACAAAACTTTATTTACGTTTGGCCTGCCCAAATACATGGGTTGCTCCAGACACAGCTAGATCATCAACGTAGCCAATATATATTTAAAACAAAATAATTGTAATAGTTTTTTAGATTAATAATGGTATAAATTTAGCAAATAATATGTTAAAATAATGAGCAATTTTATGAATATACTAAACTAATATAAGATAAACAAATAATAATAATAACAAACCGGATATACTCATTATTGACAAGATCAATAAGATTGCTGATATTATTGATATTGCAGTACCCAATGATGAGAATATTCGAAAATCCCATGCCGAAAAATTAAGAAAATATCAATAATTGGCTATCGAGCTCAAAGAGGTATTCAAACTGAAATCTGCCATAGTTACGCCTATTATTGTATGTTCAAATGGACTAGTGCCAAAAACAACGATATCATGCACCAAGAATTTAAATCTGCCAACAACAATTATAAATGAAGCACAGCAAGGGGCACTTATTGATACTGCCAGAATTGTTCGAAATTTTTTCTAATTCCCCATAACATGTCACAATCACAAACTCCATATCGGTTGGATTTCCCCCCGATATGGATTTTACTCTAGTTTTTACAGAGTATAATCCTCGCCCATAATAATAAAAGTAAAAAAGGATACTAAACTACATATCATCACTCAAGGACATAACACCACGGTTAACAGAAGTACAAAAAGACATGCGAAATGCCAACATAACCGACACATCAGACAGAAACTCCTTCCGCAACAAAGCGAACAAATGGGAAGTCAAACCAGAGCAAAGCCCTACAGACCTAAATGGTCTGATGAAAGAAAATTGGCATTTTCCAACAGAATCAAGGAACACTGGCTAAATAAGAAAAACAACAATAATGAAAAAAACTAATAATAATAATAATAATTAAAAAAGAGATTAAGTTAATAATGCAAATGAACAATAACTATCTGCAATAAATAGCTATTTATGATTCTAGGTGAGTTTATTATAATAGACTCAGCGTGGAGTGGCAAACAGCTGATGTCCAAGTCCAGTAAAGAAATTCAAAGAGTAAATATTATTATAAAAACGTATTTTGATCCACGTCAGTTGAATAATTTCGAAAAACCAAACCTTAAAGCCGAAATGTGATTACTCATAACTATAACTTTCAGGATTAATAAGCCACTGTGTGTGCCAGTAGGACTTTTATTTTAGCCTTTTATTATGAGGCTGCAGAATTTTGGGCAGCCTCGCTGGCGTTGCTACATTCTTAATATTGATGTGATGGAGACTAAATACTGTCCCCAACCCAACAAAATTAAGAATTGGTCTTGGTCACATCAATATCTATGGTTAATTGTACCTTGTTATGTTCTAGAGGGAAGCAAGCTAGGGTTGACCTGGGTTGATAACGGGATGATACCAGTTAGTGGTAAACTGAATCTTCATTAGCTGAACTATGTTTATGCAACATCTTCAGTTCTCTCTCAGTTTTTCCTGGGTCAGCATTCAGTGGCAATTGCAGACCAACTAACGTGAAGGAATTGCAAACCTTGTTTGTGACTTGTCAGAGAAGAGCAGTGCTACCCACATCTTTTCCACATGGAGTGTTGTGTGTGTTATAGGAGTTAATCGATTTTCCGGAAGAGCAGTGTTGGTTGTCGTTTTAAAAAATGTATCTCTAAGGTATTGGGGTGGTGTGGAAATTTAGAAAGTGTACTTGCAATCAGCGCACGTTAAACGATCACTAACGGATAAGAAAGTTCCTGAGGCGTCTAAAATGAAGGACTTGTGAAATGGAGACGGCGCTCAGGTTGCACGAGTGACGTGAGACCATTAATACCCTAATCCACTGAGCAAGAGATATTATCGGGATCCCGAGACTATCTCGTGGGACAAGGTGAAGCTAGTGCGCCGTGTGTGGTTCCTGACCTTGGACAGCTGCGGATGACGGGAGCGGGCGCCAGAAAAGGCGCCATCCTTGAGTGAGGGAGTATCGGCCCGGAGTATCGGGTATCTGGGAAGCCATATCCTAGGGTAATACCCGCCTCTTCTCCCAATCGGATACTCTTTCATTTTCCGGGACCTTACTGCTTTTGCTGAGCAAGTATCTTGACGCTCCCCGGGGTCGTGCGCTTTTAACCTCTTTAAAGGCCGAGAAGGGCTTCCTCCTTAGACACATGTAAATACTGTATTGAACAGTGTATGTTTTACTTATCCCAGATACTTATAAAACCTCTACGCATGTCAATATTTACCCCTTTTATAAATAATACAAATCTCATTATTTTGCCAATAAAGAGGGGCTTAGGTTATCCATATGAATTAAGGTGTTGGTCCTCCCAGATGCAATCCCATGGTAATATGCAGGCAACTAGGATTATATGTAGTGATGAACTAACTTAACTTCCTTATTACTTAACTTCCTGATTCCCACCCTGGAATTAGAAGGCAACTTTTCCTGTTTAACCATAGCAGCATCCTTCTACATTTTTCCACGTGTATTAATACGAACGAAACGAGGATGCTAGGACGTTTCATTGGCGTTACTTCCAAACCAATGGATCCGATAAATAATATGTGATTTGATGAATAAACAAACCGATAGTTCGATAGTTTCCGTCGGCAAGTTTCGAATTTTTTTTTTTAAGATCAGAACTCATTCTTTTTTGGCAAAACATTTCTTCTGACCAATATATGAAAGTTCAGCAGGACGCAAAAAGTAGCTGAGTTAAATGTAGAAAAGATGTGCTACTATTAAAGTGTGTTTTTCCAGAAAATGAAAAATTAAACCGTTGAACTATTTCAGTTCATTGATGCGCCACACCAAACGTTTAGGTAATTGCATATTTCATTTAATAGTTTCCATTATCCTGGAGTATGAGCATGAGTTATCTAGGTCACTGATTTCAGTCTATATATCCCTTCTGCAGTAATATTATTCTACCCTGTGGCTAAAGTTGCTAAAATGCGAACATTTCAGTGCACACAATAGAAGTACGCTAATTTTGATTTTGGATTATTATGTTAGTTTACTATTGAAGTGTCTTTTTTTCAAGACATTTCAATAGAGGCTAATAAGGTTTTACTCATTCACTTACTGAATACACGTCTTGCAATAATCCTGTCATTTCACATAAATGACTCATAATGGTTCCTGTATGGCAATGACATTTAAGCTAGACTATAATTGGATGAGGTTTCATCGATCTATCTTGTTAATAAATAAAACTTATTTTCGTTAGAATCGTCCCCTTCCGCCATTGGGTGTTGGTAATTACCGTTTTTATAAAAAGCGTGGGACCTAACTACGTCAGCAGGACTCTTCAAGTTATAGATAATTCACCAGTATTCAATAGCTGATTAATAGACAGTTATAATTTATTTATTGAAACAATATTTCTGTCTACATGACATATCTAACTGATTATATTTATTAACATAAAAGTATGAAGTTGGTCTATTAATAGACAACAACCGGCAACCTAAAATTAATTCATAGTTGACGTGTACCATCCTATACTTGTAAATATTAAAGTACTTAAGCATTATCAAAAAATGGCTTGAAGCTAAATTTTATAATGGTACCTATTTAGTAATGAGAAACTTTTCGAACCTTGAGATTTTCAGAAAATAAAGTTCCTTACTTAGTTCAGTCTAAGTATCTAAGTGTCTAAAAAATTCCCTTTTGTCCCTACTGATTTTTTTTAAGTTTAGCGACTTATGTGGATATTAAAAGCGCAGACAAACATCAATTTAAAGCACTTTCATAAAAGCGGGACAAATAAGTATATTTTTAATTACATTTTTACTCAAGGACACAGTCATTGTTAGAGGATCACCTTTACTCTTTATAGATGCTTCACTTATCCTTATGACTATGTTTTATTTCTTATTTCTTCATAGAATAAGAAAATTAAATTATTTCTTTAGTAAAGAGCTTAGGTTGCATTATTTTGTACCTTTGAAAACGATTTCAACTTGTACACCTATTGCTATCGACACTAATTATTGTCAAAATAAAAGTGAAATTCAAGAACCATTGTTCAATTCAAGGGCCTAAACTTGATTGCTAATATTAAATAGTGCTCCTTGATGGCCAAACCTCTTGGCCTTAGTAAAGAATGGAGGTTAGCTAGCTCGCCACTAGACTAGAGAGATAGATTATAAGTATGAATCTCAGACCAATGATCTCTGTTTAATTCGGAGATAATGCAAGTCAAATAAATTTAAAAAGTGTCACACACAACAATCAGCACCCGCTATGAAGCTCTCTAGCGGACGGCTTTGACAAACATTTTCTTCAAAGGCAAACATATATTTAAGTTGCTTGAACTAGAATATGACGTAGAGTGTGGCGGTGAGGACTTCACTCATTTTAAATGGAGACTTGGCCTTAAGGAGAAAGGTATCCTGACATTTTATGTGTGAGTAAAGTCGAGTGAGTCATGAAGTTCTATTTTCATTAGTTATGGATTATTAGGTCCTTGCATTTTATTTACCTAAAACTACATTATATTTTAAGACGAATGCGACCAAATCAGAAGATATAACTATTATTCTGTTTGAATTGCTGCAGTAGCTGTGACTTTGCCAAATGATTTCTAAAGTAAACTGTAGACATTCATTGCTCCCATATTAAAGGTATTTTAAACCATGGATTACCGAAGAGTTTAATTTCAATTATTTGGTTTGAAAGGCCCTTTAATTATTTATTTATTCTTATAGTAATCACATTTTCGCGACTGGGGCGATTGAGTGACGTATCAGTTAAATTTTTATCATTAGTTTATCATATTTGCGCAAGTATGTTAATTTCTGCAAATAGTTTCAGTATTGTCCTACATTCTATTTTTTTGAAAATTTTATTACGTTTCTAGTAGTGTAATATGTGGTCTATATACTGGATACGGTCATGTAGTAATTCAGTCAAAGTGTACGGTAGGTCTATGTGAGTCCTTAAATAGCAGTCAGTAAGTATATGTTTTATAGTAGGTCTACAATTACAGTATTGGTAGTAGGGTTCGTCTTCTCCAATAAGTAGGTAAGAGTGAGTCAGTCGTGAATGGCCAATTCTTAATCGCGTTAAAACTACTTCTTCTCTAAAGGACCTTTTTGAGGAAGGCCATTCACGAAATATATGTTTCAGTTTTCGAAGTTTGTTGTCAGTTGTGGCAAACCAAGACTTCTGCCAAGACCTTTCAAGACAACATATTGCTTTTGGTGTAGCCTTTCAGAGAAACCTAATATTTATGTTTTAACAATTTTAGTTGAAATTATTTCTGATCGTAGTAGACAAAGGTTAGCCAGGATATGAGACTGGGAGTAATGAGTTCATTGAGGTTGGAGTGGTGATAGGGCGCGAACTGTGGGAAGCCACTCACTGATAGCAGTGATTGCTTTTGACCTAGTGCCTTAGAGGGGCCTGTTTGTTGGTACTGGCCACAAAGGTAAGGTGCTACAACAACAAATAGGCTACCTGCAAGAAGAATCTGGACGAGCAGCCCGCATGCCGGCTTAAACAGTAAGTGGGTTCCGTTGAAGGGGGCGGTAGGTAAGGAATTCCCATGACAGCTGACCTCCTGATCCAATTGAAACAGAGTCGGACAGACTCAAGTGGCAGACGGACTGACGAGCTGTGGGAATCGGACGACTGCAGCCAGTTAGACTTCCAGAGCAAGTCACCCTCCCACGGCAGCTCCTTCTACAGATGTCGGCTAGTTAGCTACACCGCTCCTAAAGGCGAGGTTCATCATGTCTAAGTACTAAGATGTCTTCAAGAAGCTTCCTCCTCAGATTAATGGTAAAAGTAAATAAAAAAGAACGGAACTGCTATTATAAATGAAATACAGATGCTTTGGGAATGGAGTCGTTCATCGCAGTAAACCGCGATGAGAGTTGCACAATGGCTGTATTAATTCATGACTTCCATGGGGGTCTCAACAGGAAAAAGGGATACCTTTCCCCAGCAACGAACGCAATGGGGATTTTATGGTGTTATCTCCTTACATTAGAAGCTAAAAGATCTTACGGAATATAACTAACTGCTCATTCACCATTGGAAACGTTTATACGAATTCCCTATTTCATTTCTGAAGCCATCAGCTTCTTAAGCTTCCGATAGGAAGGCTCAACACGGTATAGTAATACATAGAATAAATGTATTAAACCAGTATTCTTCAGATTCTAGCGACGGCATCTGTAATCGGTAACAGTAACAGTTAGACCTTGAGATTTAGACCCATCTTCTTGTAGGGATGTAAATTAAGGTCAGTGTGTAAAATTCGCCTTACCGTTCTGGACTTCAAGGGCAGCAGCATGTTTCCGCTGGAATATCAGAAGATATGCTGAGAAGAGTTTTCGGAAACTTTTTTGAACGACTCAACATGTGCATCGCTCGCCAAGGTCGTCACCTAGATGAACTAATTTTCAAAACCAAATGAGAATAAAATGGCGTTGAATGTAGTTTTGGGAAATAAAGACGTTTTGAGATTATTTTTATTTGTTCTTTCACAATTCATCCTTCAAATCAGGGAGTGCGCTCTGCTGTGAGTGTTTGAAACTAGGGAGTCCATTCTGCCCCACCCTGCATTTCGAAGGCACATTTATACAACACTAGCTAACGATTAGGCTGCTTTAGTTTGAACCTACACTTTTTAAAACAAATTTTTACTAATAAGCAATAAATGCTACTATTTAGAACTCAGTCCTTTTCAATGTAGAGTCAATTGACTTGCCTTCTTGATAGCATACATCAGATGAGCAACCGAATACCTAAGCTCTAGCAATGACAGCTGTTAACAAGTTTTATTCTGAATGCTTCATTCATCGGATTTTATCTCACCTCTCTCCATCGCTGTGCAGATTCGATACAGGGAGATTCGATGCAATACCTAGAGATCCAGTGCACTATTGAATTCATTTTACTACCAAATTTTTACTTGTAAAAATATACTCAATCTGCTTAAATTGGTATTTTCAGATCAAGATAAAACTGAGTGAATCTTTCCCAAATTGCTGTATAGTTTTCAAGAAAAAGTAGTTTTGCGTATTTTTAATTTTAAAAAAATGCTTAAAAATAAAACGAATACGTCCAACCGCATGTTGATACGAAATTACTCAATTAAAGAGCCGTAGACATGAAGACAGTCTTCGGAAGCGGTGAAGCTGTCTATACCGCCTCGAGTGCATTCCTCCAAGACAGCTCGAATTACCAGGACAACATCTTCATCCATCTATTAGAACATATTCTAGTTTTTATTCCTTAATTGCTACCTTCGGACAGAATTGAAACACCTCATTTTTCATTAATGTCTCTATGGAGACTAATAATGCGGGATGTTCTGGTATGAATATTTGGAGCATTATTTTTTTTTATATCATTGCTATAAGTTTTGTTGACGAGGAAGACGAGAAAATGAGAAAATGGTTTTAAATGAAATAGCATTGATGTGGGGCAGGCTCTTTGCTGAATGTCAAATTCTTAAATGAAGGAAAGAGGATGAGATTCAAAACAGCTGTCAAGGGACTATGAGAAGTAAACGAGTAGTATTCACCCTACTTAGATCATTGGCTATAGTCCCGGAGAACTACTGAAGAAGGGCGGTAAAAGGGACCCTGGACATCGGGGGAAACAGTAGGATATCAGGATTTTTTTTCTTATAATTCTACATTCAAATACGTATAATTTCCTTACAAATACTATTTTCATATACAGGGAGAGAGCGGAGGAATACATATGTTAATTTATTTTTGGCAGATATCCACGATATTACTAAATGAAGAACGGATTATAATATTGCCACACATCACCATTTACTCCATAACAATATTCATTAATATCAACGTTTGTTTTATGAAACAGTTATGTATGTTTTTAGTATTGGTTCGTGTAATAAAGCTACCACTAGCACCCAGAAGACAAATAACAATGAAGAATTTTGCTGTGTATTGTATTTCAATTTTCATGAATAGCATTATTTTATTCCAATTATTCTTCTTTAGAGATTAGAGTAGTTGAATAAGTGACTCAAAGGTGGAAATGCTTTTCTCAACAAAGTAATTAGATAATTGCCTTTCCCAGATGTCATTGATGAGTTTGTACATTCTATAACTGGCTTTAAAGGCATTTTCGGAAATATATTACGTAGACCAAGCAACCCTGAAATATAGAAATCAGTCCAGATACCGGATCTATAAGTAATAATCTCCAAATACACAAAAGGCTAAAATATCCAATGTAATAGTTCTAAATTTTACTCAATTAAGAAGAGAATGTACTCGACATAGATTTATTTGTATGTGTGACTCAAGATTTAAGAGGTTGTTGACTCAGATTTCAAATTTATTTGGATGTATCAGCAGAGCTATTAATAAATATAATGTAAGAAAATTTGAAGAAAAGTAGTATAAAAATAATAAAATCAGTCCTTTAAGTCTTCGACCCAAATAAATAAACTTCCAACCAGATCTCGCTGAACCTACTTGTGTTCTAATATGACATGTAATATAATAAGCCGCATTTTGTTGTTGTTCGTGTGACTGGATCATCATTTTTTTTTTTTTAACGTCTAATGTCATATCTATCACGAAGAATGTTTTAAATATAGAGGAACTTTGGGAATTCTATGACAACCTTTGTATGAACAAACTTCACATTAAAAATTTTCCGTAAGTCCAATTTATGTAACTTATGGGTAAATTTAACTGGGATACAAAACAACTATGACTTTATTGTAAGGACACTCTTAAATATAATATTTGTTTTGACAGATTTTACTGCTCCGATGCAGGCCAAATTTGTATTTGTTTAAGCCAATGGAAAACATCAAACTTAAATAGAAATAAGATTTTTCAGCCATCTCCAGATCTGCATGAAGAATTCCGCGAACTAAATGCAATATACAGACTTTCGATTTTCAACTTCGTTTGTGCCCCACTAAATGATAAATTGATTATTGCAAATGGATCAAAATGCTCAGAGCTGAAAGGAGCATTGCGAAATCGGCGAGAGGCGGGCAAGTGGGACGCCATTTTAAACCTGACATACTGACAACCTCCCTCCTTCGAAAGCGAAAAAGGAAAGAGTAATTAGCAAGGAGAGCTGCCTACGTAATCGCCATTCCGAGTGATTCATTCAAAATGGCCGGTCAGTATCTGTTGCAATTGCACTTATATGTAAATCTGATTTTTTGACTTCAAAATGTACCGTAAGGAAAAAAAAAGGCATTTTGACAAATAGGAATTTTAGATTTCCAATTGATATTTGATTAATTGTAATATTAATGAAAATTATGAGCACCTGGCTAAATAACAAAGTCCATAAACCTGGGATTCAATGGGGAAGGAAGTACCCATCACAAATGAAATACGAAGTATAAATGATTCTCCAGGGACATGAACACAGTGCCTTCAGAGGAATTCGAAGAGAAGAGGTAGCGACTACCAGGAAGCGTATAGGCCACACAAATTTGACGCACATACACATAGTAATTAAAATCCTCAACAACAATGAGAAACATGCCATGTTCCATTCGCAAAACTCCATCTTATAGAGAAATGTCAATCTGTTCAATCAATGTTAGAAGAATTTGACATTCATAGAAACATAAAATTGTCTTTCAAGACACTTCACAAGCATTTAGTAGAATCATTTCGTTAGCAAAGAAGCTATCACTATACAATAAAATTTGGTATTCTATAATAGGATATAAGAATATTTATTTATTAATGTATGTCGCACAACACTAAATTTTACACGTCGTAAAGTGCATTATAACCACAATGTTGATTGAAAAGGGCATTTCGGAAATTTTACGCTGAAATTGAGCAACATTGAGCACTTCAGCGTGCATGCAATTGAAGTTTAAATCCTCGCCATTTATACCCCTGGGATATGCCGAAGCTTCCCTCCACGATTTTTTTTCACAATTCGAATCCCTTATATGCTAAAAGTGTTAAACTTATTTTCGTTCCTTATAATTTCTCTTTACGTTCTTTCTGTCAGATCTTATTATATATCTCAGACCTATTAATAATTCCTTAACCTTTAATTTCATAACATTATAATCATCATTATTCGCTTGAGTCTGTCAATAATGGTTTGCTATGTTTATTCACAACCCCAGGTGGACCAGCCCCTCAGAAATTAAAACAAAACTCGCAATTTATTCGAAGCTGAAGAGGAGTCAGTACTTCTTAGGGAATCGAACTAGCCACTCTATTAACTTTATTATTATCCATCATTAGAAATATATTCATAAGTTATTAACAGAACTAATAGAAATATATTAGAGTACATATGTGTTTGTGTGAGACGTGCGAGTGCGCTAATGTTCAAATCGCCAGAATGTTTATTTTTTACTTCCATCAAATTCGATATTTAACCTTTTTCTGTGCGAGGTCAAGATATGTAATGACCGATATTTTAGCAGGATCTACCGGAAGTTACACTGAAGAGGTTTAATGTAACACTCTAAGTATAATATATTTCCGTATTATGGATCTAATTGGGAAGTGTTTTACACACACAACACATCTATCATCGTAAATAATGTCCCCTTGTCTGCTAATACCAGTCGTCAAATCAAAATTTATTTGTGCTATTCTCTCTGAAGATCCACGTATAACAATTATCAAAACCTTCCTTGAAAATTTATTCTAAACTCGACAAGAGTTGCAGCCGATACTGCATGATAAGCAACAGAAGCTGCTTCAAGCAAGATCCGTCGTCAGAGCAAGAGTTATCTTCTTGAACCGGTTGTAGTAAAGCAGAACCACCCGGAAACTCCGGCTCTCTGCCTCCTCCTGAAGCTGCAGCTTGTGTGCCATGATTTAAAAACTCCATCAGGTGGGGCTTTCACAAACTGAACAGATTGAAAAATTGTATATAACCAATCTTATTGAAAACGCAATGCCCTATAAATGTTGTTCTATATATATTTTCTTTATCTTGAATATTAAATGATATATTTTTTTCGGCATCAGTAAACCCCCACTCCTAGTCATGTCATATTAACTATAAGCTGTTATATCATGAGGCACTCAATTACATGGTTAAATGCCAAATATGATTTTCATTGAACATTTACTTTGTGACTATACATGCAATATGTTGTGATGACGTCAACACTGAAGATCGCATTTGTTATTGGCTGAAATCGGACCAGTGTTAGAGGTAGGGGAATTCGAAAAGTCGAATTATTTCCACGATTATAAATCGGATCGTAAAATGTCAAAGAACCAATTTTGTAAAACTATTGATGCTGTATAATTTTGGTTCTATGAACTGGAGTATTAACCAAGTGATACGTACTTCCTATTTTTCTGATCTCAGTAACCCTTCCCCCACCCATTCAACTCATCATTTTGGTGTGCTATACAAGATCGTGGGAAATCTACTGAGTTAACGCAGCCCCTGCGTGACGGACTTTATTTCAGTAAGTCGTTCTGATATTTATTAATATGCATTTTTTTGGCCAATCTCAAGCTTCTATATCCTTTCCAACCAAGGTAGAATGAAGGATCTTATTTCACCTGCTAGAATCACATTCTTGGCCCTAGAACGGATTCTTAACTCAATTTTAAATAGAATGAGGGTAACACATTTATAAATTGTCGTCATTCCGAGACACATGGTAGGATAAATGTCTGTCTTGACATTGAAAAAATAAAATCCATTAATGCTGCTACAGTAGTATCTTTGAAATAATATGAATGAGTTTATCAAATCATCTACTTCCTCTTGAACACAAATATGCGTACTAAATTAAACCCGGGATAACTATTCTCAAATCCGTCAAATCTCGGATTCTTTGTGGATGAAGTAATGCTTCTATCCTCGAGGATGACGTCTCTCGTTGCCTATTTTTTATTCGATATTTATCTTATTTCCCTCACGTGTAATGGACATTAAGTCATCACAACTTACAGTCTATTTTGGTTTGACAATTAGAATAATTAATTTCCTACCTACACGGCATATTTTCT
Organism: Riptortus pedestris; assembly: GCA_019009955.1. Lineage (NCBI taxonomy): Eukaryota > Metazoa > Arthropoda > Insecta > Hemiptera > Alydidae > Riptortus > Riptortus pedestris. The sequence continues at coordinate 43,099,068 of CM032232.1, read as the reverse complement.
TTTCCCTACTCCCATTTGAACAGGGAGTACTTAGTTGCAAGTTTCACAGCGTAACGACTAACAAGCAAAAATAAAAAAAATGTCCGTTACGCAGAGGCTGCGTAAACTAAGCAGATTTCCCACGTTCTGGTATAGCACGCTTTTGATCTCATATCATAACATATTCCCTAAAAAACAGATGAGTAGAAGGGAGACTACTGAAGGAACAAAACAGAATAACTCGCTGAATACTTGAGTAAACAATTGTAGAGCATCAAAAGTTTAACAAGATTGGTCCTACAACATTTTTACAACATAATAACGACAGTATTTTAAATTTGCGAGTTCCTCCTACTAAACCCACACTATTCTAGGTCGGACTTCAGTTAATGACAAATATGACTTTTACAAATGACTGAAACAGTCATGTCGAAATGTGAAATGTCGAGTATGGTATAGATTAAGTAAACATCTTCGAAACAAGAACGTAAAAACTTGATTTATGACGTGATAGCAGCCTAACCTCAAAACTTGTTAAATAATAAAAAAAGTCCGTCACGCAGGGGTTGCGTAAACTAAGCAGATTTCCCACGTGAAGTTATACAATAGCGAAATCTCCATACGAGTGCCCATCAGTTACGGAAACGGCCGAACTAGCTTTTGGCGGGAACCATAGCTGGTCTGTTACATTTAATAAAAATGCAAATATCTCGGTTAATATTCAAGATAGAGAATAAATGTATATAACAATATTTATAGTACACTTAATTTTCAATAAGATTTGTTTTATACAATTTTTCGATCCGACGTATAGTAACGAGATATTTCGAATTTTCGAAATCCCACCTCTAAACCCCCCCCCCTCCCACTAGTCCGATTTCAGCCGTTAACGAACTTGATTTTCCTTTTTACATCAAACGATTAAATACCGAGTTTGGTGACGATTAAACAAAAATTGCGACCGCTAGAGTGTTAACAGACATATATATATATATATATATATATATATATATATATATATATATATATATATATATAGTTTTGAACTGACCTCATTTTCGTCATGTCTTGGGTAGGATCGATGGACATTTGAAGAAATTTTAAAAAATCGTGTCATGAGTACGACCTCAATAGCTGATTTCCCCGAAGGGAAATCTGCTAAAATGCATTAGGCATTTCAGTTCTCATCAGGCATTGAAGATATAAGATCATATGCTGAGGTATTAGACCATTTATTGAGTTATCGAATCAGTTACTTATTTCAAAAGTGTGTAATAATTATAGGGTAATCCAACTATATCCTTTAATTGTTTATGTGGTATTTCTATGTGCTGATTAATTCTAGAATACCTATATAATACTGTTGCGTTATGCTCCAAAATACATCTTTTATCGGATGACATAAATTATCTACTCACTCCATTGGTACTCGACTGTAATTTTTTAAAGATCAATTTCGCTAATAATATTATTATTTATTTTAATTAATTTTACTCTTTGCATTTCACTTGAGATACTTACCTTTTTATTTTTGCCAATTTTTAAGTAAGAGTTATAAACTTCTATTAATAAATAATTAATGAGCTGGCGTCTACGTCAACACTTCTCTCAGTTCCAGTTAGGATAATATAATTCCAATAGAAGTACTAATTCAGAAATAGATTATAGAGAGAGAGTTGTAAGTTGTAGCTTGGTGATGAGGGATTAAAGAGAAGCTGACAGAGGTGTTTAGTCCGTGACATGAGACTAGTTAACCTCTCACGGGGGGGTTGGTGGCGGCCCCTTCAAAGAAACCCTCTATTAATATGCTTTATTTTATATCACAAAGACTCCAGAACAGAAATAAATTAATTTTCCCACCTGCATTTTTTCACCCACTTCACGCCTTCCCGAGGATTTTTTTTCCCCCGTGTGGAAAAAAGGGTTGTTTTTTCCGCTCCGCGGGATATTCAATCGCTGCATCTCATATTAATGGTTTATGGAATTAATGCGTCGAGCGCGCGTCTCTAGAAATTCCATACTCGATGAGTCAGCTGTTAGTGGTTTATTGATGCCATTGTGATGTCTATGATATATTTAATTAGAATCCATTGAAGTTATAAGATGAAAATGTTATGAGTATTTCTTTTTTGTTACGATTACTCAGCATCTACGATTTCCGTGATACTTCGTTGTTTGATTAACTACAGTTTTGTTCTGAAGGTAAAATCGTTTCATTTTATATACATATTAGTTTGTGTTACGTTATGTAGGACATTATAAACTTTAAGAATAATATCAGTCGTCTTAAACTTGAAAGCAAAACTGCTGTTCCACCTGATTGTATTTTTATTATTTATTCGTCACACACAGTTATTGTTTGTTTCGGTAATGCTCTCATATTTTATTTCATTTTTTTTAGTTTGGTTTTATATTTCTCATTATATATTAAAGAAATTATTGTTCATGCATTTAAATAAAATATTATAATATACAAATTACCCAACATCACTAATCATCTGATGTCACTTATATGGGGCGTGTCAGAATTTATTGAAACACTATTTCTCCTTTGTTCACTTTATTATAACTCCTAGGCAATGGGCTGATTCCGTTTTTAGTAATAAGAATATTGCACTCTCGATGAGGCGTTGAATTAAAGAACGTGATACATGTTGAGTTATTACAAACTGAATGAATTAGAAATTGTCTTTTTATTAATTCTGGCCATTTGCCCCTACAAGTGATATCAGTAAAACATTATGCGATATGCACCTACCTTTGTTGAAAATGTTAAAAAAAAAAAAAAATAAATAAAATAAAATAAAAATCCTCCAATTTAAGGAAACTAGTCTGAATATGAAAAGTTATAATGTCTGCTAAATGGCTAAAGAAATACTTAAATATTAAAGCCAGATTATATGACCGAGAAACAAATACAAACAGGGATTACAATTTATTTACATTGATAGCGACTTATTTACATATAACAATGTGACACCATTATTTGCATTCCAGTTTTCTGATAACCCTGTTAGCAGATTTCCCTTGAGGGAAATCAGCTATTGAGGTTGTACTTATGACGGAATTTTCGAATTTTTTCTTCAAATGCCCATCATTCCTCCCTAGGAGATGACGAAAATGAGGTCCGTTCAAAACTGTGTATATATATATATATATATTTGTCTGTTACCACTCTAGCGGTCGCAATTTCTTTTTGGTCGTTACCAAACTCGATATTTAGTCGTTTTATGTAAAAAGAAAGATCAAGTTCGTTAACGGCTGAAATCGGACCAGTGGGAGGGGGGTTTAAAAGGGAGGATTTTCGAAAATTCTAAATATTTCCGTTACTATACGTCGGATTGAAAAATTGTATAGAACCAATCGTATTGCAAATTAAATTTACTATAAATATTGTTCTATATATTTATTCTCTATCTTGAATATTAACCGAGATATTTGCATTTTTATTAAGTGTAATGGACGCGCTATGGTTCCCGCCGAAATCTAGTTCGGCCCTTTGCCGTAACTGATCGTCATTCGTATGGAGATTTCTTTATTGTAAAACTTCACGAGGGAAATCTGCTTAGTTTACGCAGCTCCTGCGTGACGGACTTTTTTAAATTACAGGCCAATGAAATTCAAATCATGATTTTATTTGTTCGCATCTTTACTAAACAATCAATGATTGTATGACGACCATAAAAAGTTCAAAACAGGACTGAGGTCAATTCGTTTATAATAAAAACCGGAGGAAGTGTTTAAAAAAAAAAAAAATGTGATATGTAACGAAATTATACAAATTTTGATGGATACATAATTTCCTTAGTTCACTGCTGAGTGACAGAGAGTATTTTTGCTGTAATTTTTAGCCATGGCTACAGAAATTCAGCCTGAAAATAAAAAAAGGTATGGCAGTATTGAGTAAATGCTTTACTGAATGACCACCCCATTACATGAATGAGCACTCCATTAAACGAATGACCACTCTATTTCAAGAATGACCAACCCCATTACATCTAACCCCATAATTGGATGAATGGATTGCCGTATAAATGTACATTATTGTGTGGTTTAAAGCCTCAACATTGTCCGAGTTCCATAATCTCTGACTCATTTGCATCCTAATTACAAAATAAATCCTAAATCCGAATGCCATATGAAACTTTTTCATCCGAGCATTACAGGTTCGCCCAAAGACAAGGCAATATGGTCGACAAATTGCCACATTTTACTATTCTTTTTAAAAGTTCAATAACCTATTTACATTAAAATATGCCTAAACGATTAGTCAGCTCGTTTCTCTAAGCGAATTTCCTTCTAAATATTGAGTATTGAACATTATTACTGCTGCAGGCATTTTCAGGACGTGCAGATTTGATTGGAAGAGTCATTTTTATTTTGACATAAACTTGTGCCTCGTTGAATATCAGTTTTATTTCCTGTACCATTTTTCAATAATTCATTCGAGAAATTCATTACCAGATTTCCTTCAGCTATTTAAGTCGTACTCATGACGCGATTCTCAAAACATTGAATGTCCATCGGATCCCACCCAGGAGATGGCGATAATGAGGTGCATTAAAAGTTATGTATGTATAATTATTGTCTTATTAATGTCTACTTTTTGCGACTAAGACTAGTTATCACCCGTTTCTAGCCAGAGTGGGGCTAAAGATTTTATTTAATGAGTTCGTCACTAAATAAATTCCTATTGCCCAGGCGGGGAATCGAACTCGCCACTCAAGATTTGCCGTGTGAGATTAAAGGCAACGCTTTAACTCACATGGCTCACTTGATCCCCTATATATATTTTTGTTAACGCTCTAGCATTTGCAATTTTTGTGCGATCGTTACTGAAATCGATATATTATTGTTAGTTTTATGTAAAAAGAAAGATCAAGTTCGTTAATGGAAGAAATCGGAACAGTGTAATGGGGGAGGGGTGGCACTATATATATATAACAAATAGTTTTCAATAAAATTAATATATTATATTCATATATATTTCAGTTATTGTTTTTCTTACCAGTCATGAATATTTCTAACTTTCAGCTCTGAGAGGTTGGCTGACCTTTTTGTTGACAATTCATACGCTTACAGTGTTGTAGGGTTTATTAAAATGTAAATTGACTGAAAACTGTCTCATTATCATTTGTATTTTTTTACTTAATATTCACTGTGGTGTTAAGGGTAAAAGTGAGTAGATTTATCTATTGAAAATCTGCTTAGATTACGCAGTCCCTGCGTGACGGACTTATTTACTTCCAATATACCAAACGTCTTCCTCTAGGGCTGTAATGAATTATTTCCTGGAAGCTGAGTAATCTGATGAATGAATTTGTTATCTGTATAGATTGGTGAATGAATTAGTTATCTGCAATCAGTGTAGATGGAACGGAATGAATGAGCTGAGGTTAGTAAAATATGCAAATATTTGTCAATCTCTGGAGGTCAGCCGTCGAGTATCTCTAGGAATTTCTGCTACCTATGACGAAAGCCATAATATTTGCCCACCTGCTCCACGACTCTGCATACCTCTCGCTCTCTCTCCCCTCCAGGCCCGTCTACACTTCAAAACTTTTTTAAATGGTTTCCTGGAAAAACTGAACAGACTACAAGTCTGTCAGGAATGTCAAGGGCTTCTCAGAGAATGCTTTTATTCCATAGTATCCGTAACCCTTTGAAAAGATACCTTTTTAGAGAAATATGCATTCAACAAGGTACTTTATTGTCTGGGAATTCTATTCCATTGTGCAAAGTTTTATAAATATCTGAGGAAATATTTAACATCTGCTAATCACCAGAGGAACATAGATTCAGTTCAGATATTGACAGCATTGCCAAACTCAACAAAACATATTACTTACTTAAGTGATATCAATATGTTTAAATTGTGAGTATCATAGATAAACATATTTACATTTCCTCCATTTTTTATATTATTAAGTTATACGATATCCTCGGATACTTTTTGGTAGGCTTTTTAGCAAATGATTGATATTATTATTTTTTTTTTAAATTGTTATTATATTTTATTTTATTAAGAATATTACAGTCTGGATATAATTGCATTTGGTAATATGAATGAACCGTTATTACGTTTTAGTAATCACAATTAGTAATAATTTAGACACCTTTAAACCATTATACGTAGCGAAATTTAGCTTGATAATCATATGTTTCATTTGGTTTAAAAACCGAACCATATTATTAGCTTTACAACCACATGTTTCATTAGGTTTAGGGGCTCAGGTTAGCCATGCGAGTTAAAGCGTAGAACTTTATCTCACATAGTACATCTAGAGTTCGATTCTCGCCTGGGCAAATTCATTAAATAACATCCTAAAATTCCACCCTTGCTAGAAAAGAGTGGTAGCCTGTAGATAACCCGTCCCAATTAGCCTAAGTTGCAAAAAATGGACGTTAATAAATAATAATAATAATAATCATTAGGTTTAACTAAATCGTGTGTTACTAATAGGAAATTTCCCACAATTTGGCACATGAACACTATTTAATTATTTTTGAGTAAGAAACAATTAATACAGATCTGAAAACGAACAACGAAATCCACAGCCCGTGGTATGAATATCTTTCTGATATAATTAAGCAATTAAAGAGAAATTTGATATTTTCTCTTATTGTTCTCCCATTATTCCATTCTGCAAAGTTTATTAAGAAAATAATTTAAAAAAATATTTAAATTCTGCTAATGACTTTAGAAACACAGAGGAAGTTTTTTAAATTGATTTGTTATTATATATATATATATATATATATATATATATATATATATATATATATATATATATATATAACAATATGTTTGACTTGTAAATATTTTTGATAAAACTATTTACTTTAATTTTTTATTTTTGAATAAATTCCATATTTTGTGAGATATACTTTTGTTTGTAATAATGATATACAGTAAGGAAAATCTTCTGAAAATGAACCCAAGAAAATGAATCGCGAAAGCGTGCAAAACAAATGAAAAAATATAGAAATAAATGGTAATATTCATTTTGTGCTCTGTTTATTAGAGTATTGGAATATACTAGAAATTTGACAGTTTATTTTATTTATACTAGAACATCGTAATCGTTTAATCCGCCAAAAACTGGGAGATCACATTAACATAAATAAAATACGTTTTTTATAGAGATATTACATAGATTAGCAAAGGGTTCATATTAATGAATTCCATTGTGCTAATATTTTATATATATATATATATATATATATATATATATATATATATATATATATAAGTATTACTTTTACAAGGCATCCTCATTTTTTATCTTAGTATGAATCACAAAATCGTGATGGTCCTTGATGTAGGTATCCATTTTATGCCTTTTATCTATTCACTTTTATTTCCTTGGTGTCGTCTGCAAAAGACTCCAGACACCAAACTTGACCTTTAATTCTGAAGGTGTTTCACGGTATTTCAAGGTGATAAAACACTCTTCATGGTCTCCAGTCTCTTATTTGTTAATTGTACATCGCTTAATTACTGCAAGATTTCCAATTAGTTATTTTGGTCTGTCTTAGTTAGTTAAGGTTGCTTTTAATATAACAATAGCACGTAGTTTTGTGATCCGTCCTTGATAGTTGTATAGCTCCTATGTTCATTATGAAAACTCTAACAAGTGGAAGGAATGCATCTCAAGTCCTCGGCATTAGTTGTCCTCTCTTTGTACGATTCAATTAAATTCGAAATAATTTATAAAATATTGCTTAAATAATATACACAACAAATTTGTCAGCACAAACAACTATTATTCTTCTACCATCCAGCATATTCCAGAGATATTATATAGTTATTGATGCAAAATGGTTTATTATAAGTTGACTAATTACTGTAGAGCTTAAACCTCTGTGAGTTACTTAATTTGTTTCTAACCATATCTAACCATCTGTCGGAGTAGAATCTTTGGCGAATGATTTATTAGTCGGTTCTCTATAGTTTAATAGGAGTCAATTTCTTGGCGTTCCATAATTTATAGCTTGAATGTACTCAATAGTCTAATGAGGTCTCAGATTTATTTACTAGATACCGCAATTTCATTAGGTCCAAACCAGATATTTAGAAGTTTCGTGTAAAACTAAACATCGTTTAGCTAAGGGATCCAACTAAGGTAGAAATAAAGGATAGGATATAATGACGTGTCATTCTGGCACGTGGAATATCAGATGAAAAGTGGTAAAATTATTATTACACAGTAGTGTTGATGGAAGTGAAGAATATTGTGTATTTGGAGAGAATAAAACGTCCAATTCTTTACAAGTTTTTTTATTTCAACGCTAAGCTCTTTCAAAGGCTACTGTCTCCATTTTCAGAGCTACACATAAAAACAATAACATCTATAAAATCTAGATACACTATAACAAGACTATAAAACATGCTAGTATCAATAAATAAAACACAAATATAAATATATAAATAATGCAAATATTTATAAACAAACGTTAAATATTAAAATAAATTACCAAGATTGAGTGTCTTATTGGGGCATGGCTAGAGAATATATATACATACCTACTTGCATGAATTCATTGAAAAAGACAGCAAGTAACTGGTACGCGTGAGATTAGATCGAGGTCCAGTAACCCCACTTTTAGCAATCGGTCTTCTTATTCAATGAGCGATCACCAATAAGTTTCTTGTTCAACGCAATCCCCAGACCTTCTAAAGAACTTAGTTATCTACCATTCTTGGCCTCGTGTAATATCCACAAATCACGAGCAGCTTCGCTATTGGCTTTCTTGTTCTTAGTAGTAGAAAAATTCCGAATCCGAGCTATATCTATATTCTCTACAACGAATTTTTATCTTCCTCCCTGTTTGACCGATATAATACCCTTGGCATGCACCACAAACTATTTTACACATATTATTACTAAGTAGACATTTTGGCCCAATCGTAGAGCATGCTTGAAAGACGACATATGTGCAGTCCATGCAATTGGTTAAATCACTTAGAAAAGGAGTTAAAGAATAAATTTGTAGTTAGAAGAGGGAAATTTCCAGAGTCATAGAGTTGGTAAATATAATTCCACCTTCCGTTTCTGTGAGCCTGGATTCAGTCAATAATCAATCGAACCAAATCCAACTTTGCTACGTAACCATCTTGAAGTCCGTCATTCTACAGAACCATTAAATCTGCCTACAATAGACAAAGCTCTCAAATCATATCTTAGACAGCATAATTTATAAGTACAATTTACGCCAATTTTCAAATTTTTAGCTTTCAAGGTTGTAATAATTATCTAATGCCTTTCAACTCTATGTAAAGCGAGATTCGCTGAATTTGCACAGTAACTGAATATCATTTTATGAGTTCACTAATGTCATATATTTTCTTTTTATATTATTGAATGATATCAGTCTTATATCCGACCTGTCATTACACAAAAATAAACGCGAATGCTTTTATTTAGACTATTTATTCAATACTTGGCGCCCCTTTTAAAAGCTAAGTTAGTGTTTCCGTAACGACTACCTATCTTAAGAGCATTAAGAGATAATGAATTACAACAATGTAAATAGAGTATGTGAACCAATAGGATAATGCTTTAACATTAATTAAAATTTCGTTATGAGCATTTCTGTCATTTCTAGAAATAACTGAGGTCGAATGTAAATGCAATATTTCAGAGTAAAAATATTTGACATCTATTGTGGGAAATCTTTAATATGACAGTTTGTGACACCGTTCCAAGTTTATTTTGGTGAATGTCATAAAACCGTTAGTTACATTTTAACTATCATATACTCGATTTTCCCAATTTTCTTCTTTAGAGGCGCTATTTTCTTTGCTGCTAGTAAACAATTTTTTTTATAATAAATCAGCAATTGAGGTTGTACTGGAGACGCAATATGCAAAAAGTATCTACAAATGTCCTTGAATTCCATCCTGGAGATGATGAAATCCGTTCAAAACTATGCAAGTTAACGCTCTAGCGGTCGCAATTTTTGTTTGATTCTTCCCGAACTCGATAGTTTTGTGTAAAACTAAAGATCATGTCATTTCAATTGCTAAAATTGATGGAATATAGAAAATTGGAAATATTTCCTTTATTATGAGACAGATCGAAAATAGTTCATGACCACTCTTCTTGCAAATTTAATTTTCTATAAATGTTGCTCTATCCATTTTTACTCTATCGCAAATATTAACGTTGATATTTACATTTTTTTAGTGTTCATTCTTCTCTTAAACCCCCGCTACTACGCAGAGCATGTCCACAATACTCTGATATATTACAAAACGTTCTTTTGCTAAGCTTCAATATCAAGTATTGTTCATATTGCGCAGTTACTGTGTGAGATATACTCAAATATGGTCGCTATTACATCATCAATTGAGATTTTTCATTGAGCCTACGGAGCCCTTCGCTTTGGGTTTTAAATTCTTTTCTTGATAATCACGACCACCTATTAATGAAAATTAAGAAATTCGATAAATTTGTAGAGGCGGAAATAATATCAGCAGAGAATGAGTTTTAAGCATCATATATCTCAATTTGAACATTATCCTTAGCAGATAGTCAATTCTACTACCCGCTAATTTCTCTACTGAGGCATACATTATCTAGTTTTCAAAAATCGGGAAGAAGTTTGATCATGGCTGAATTTGGATAATGATGAGGCAATGATAAATATAATATTATATTTTTTTTATCTTTAAGTATTTTGCTGTAATTCGATTATTAAACAAATATGCGATTTTTACGTAACCACTAAAATATCTCATGGTCAACTTTAATTTGTTGGATTGGGCCGTTACTGTCGTAAAAACACAGATAATAAATTTGATAGCTAGCGGGCATTATGTCTGTATTCGAAATTATGTCTTTATTTGGCCTTTGTTACTATGTGTTTGTTATCCAGGATGTTTACACCAGGAAATTACATCTGGGAAATTTTCTCAATGTTCAAAAGTCCTGCGAGAGGAGCTTTTTAAAAATGCAATTAATGGTTTTTTGCTACTTTTTTTTTCCTATTGCAATCTCATGATATTTAGTTCTTAATCGACTTCTTCTTCCACTATTATGTATTTTTTCTTGCAGTCGAGTGGCCTATATAAAATTTTGGCTTATGTATTCCAGAATACTTTTTGATCAAAACTTTCAAATAATTCATAGTTTCTTAGTAAGAATAACATTTTTTTTTTAAATTAAGACACAATATAAAGATAGTAGCAAATAGTTATAATGATATCGAATTCAGCGCACTTTCTAAGATTTTATATCAATTCATTTGGATTTAATAAACAGAGCAATGGTATTATAAACTTTTATCTGAGTCGCATTCCATCCATCATATACTGTACTCTTTTTTCTTATTTGTCACAAATGAAAAGATGATAAACAACAATTTGAAGGCGAGGGAGCCCTGGACAGAGAAAAACAAAGCAAAATACATTAATATCTAAAATCCTAAAACCCAAATAGCTGTGTGAAAAAACTCACTGACGTACTCGAATCAAATATTATTGTAGGGGATATTCATATAGCCGTCACCTTATCAATGATATAATCTGATTCACACATTCCGATGGATAATAAAAATAAAACAGATGGAATACAGCTTTGTATTGGCAATATTGAGAGGTGTTCTGTAAGGTTTGTACTGACTAGTAGTGAGCTGTCGGTACTCATGTGTCGTATCCAAAGAGCACTGATGATGGAATCTTGCGTTCTGCAACTGATGAGTGCGTTCTAGCTCTGCCGTCTCACGGTTTATAGCTAATTTTCTTTTCGTTTAAATTCATCGTTCGTTCCTCAGATTAGTTCACTTCAACGTCGGAATTAATGTACATAAGGTACGTATTAAATTAAATCATCATAGAAAACAATATTTGTAGAAAGTTATATTATTATTTATTAACTTTTTGCTACTAAGACGTATTGGGACGGGTTGTCTACAGATTACCGCCCTTTTCTAGCCTGGGAATAATGAATTTAATTATTGAGTTCGTCACTAAATAAATTCCTATTTGCCTAGGCGGAAATTTAACTCGCCACTCTAAGAAAACGCATTAACTCACATTGCTAACCTGAACCTCCAAAATGATACTCTAGTTCAAATAAAAAATTCTCCATCCACTAAGTTTGTCTCGAACGCGTTCGGTGTAAAGTTGCTCCATCTCACAATTATTTCTTTGTATTTATTCGTTTCTATATTTGCTGCAATATAAACAGCTGTCTCCCAGCAATGATATTACTACTATGAAGCTATTATACTAACCTATCAAGTAAGATTCTTCTAGAATACACAATTATTGACGATTCTGATTTTTTTTGCATAATTTTTTGAAGTAGAAATTATATATTTCATTATTGCAAATATTTATATTTGATAAACTCAATTATTTAGACATAATAACACAGACACTCAAAAAGAAACACATATACAAACAAACACACTAATACCGCCGAAATGAGTATTATTATATTTGAAGATATTTATTCAATATTACTTTTTACAATAGTTACATTCATAGCCCTTCATCTGTTTAAAGTATAAAAATAGTATGCCAATGTTCTATAAAATGTTATTCTTATCAAAACTACTATTAAGGAGTGGCCATCGAGCCATAAGAGTACTAGACGGTAGGAAGTTGTTCTTGCCAGACTCAGGATCGGCCACACATACCTGACACATAGACACTTAATGACAAGGACTGATAACCCTATATGCAAATACTGCAACATGGACCTAACGATAAAACACATACTGACAGACTGCAGCCAACAAAAAAACTTTCGCATACCCCACGATAGAACTATTAACTGACAGCAGCCAATATATACCACAAATATTAACATATCTAAAACACAAAAACATATAGTATACAATAAAGTGGGTCTACAGCATACTTAAAAAGAGTTAACTTTTATTATATTCATTTAGACAAAGCACGGATATGAGAAACAATCAGATATTTAAGAAATATTTTCCATAATATATAAATAAAGTACAACAAAGGTAAAGGAGTAAATATATTATTCTAATTATGCCAATCACCATCGCTAGGGGGCACAAACCAAATAAAAAAAATGTTTAACACTTTGTAAAAATATTTATGTTTATATATTTTACGTATAGCCTTTTGATTTACAATTAAACTATATATATATATATATATATATATATATATATATATATATATGTGCACGTGAGTGTATATATGCTACGACTGGAGGAACGAAGATATCGTTTAACACATTCAAGTTAAATAATATTAAACAATCTGGAGCAAAATATTTAGTATAAGTTAATAAATAAGTAAATATTTAGTGAATTAATTACTGGCGAGTTGAATTTCCGTATGAGCAATAGTTATTTATTTATTGATGAACTCATTCAATAAACTCCTTAGATCCTGATGACTAAAAAAGAGTGTTAACCTGTAGATAACCCGTCACAATAAGCCATAAAAGCAAAAAGTTGACGTCAATAAAAAAAAAAATCATAACTTAATACTACTACAATATAAAGTCTTTTAAAAATGTGTTGCTCACTTTTTTTTATCGTCTTCATTAAGAACTTCTAAATAAATAAGTGATTGTATTAATAATCTTCTGAAACTCTTTATATATACGTTCTATCTAAATCGAGGTCTGAGTAAATATTTTTTTTTTTACAAATGCGAGTAAATTATATACTTCCGTCACATAGGAACATCTTGAATTTACCATATTTCCCTTGTACTGAAATGAACACTGATGATCTGACTAAACCCTACATTCTTTATTTCTTTATTCCTAGTTAAACATTAACTAAAATTTGTATAGGTCATGAGAAGTTCAATGGCTTAGCTGATCTAAGTGAAAATCACATGAGAAAGAATGGGAATTTACTGAAGGCTGAACACAAAAAAATAATTAACTCGGTTAATATTGGAATTTGAGATTAACTTATGGAATGAAAAATAAATTATATACCTTCCTAAATACGTTTGGTACTGTAACGTACTTCGAACTGACTGATAAAGACGATTTTATATGCATAATTTTGTATTTTAATCCATCTAAAATCAATCATCCACATATTGTCACATTCTAACCATTAGTAACTACAATTTATCTTTGTTTTAAACGAATCGATTAAATATCGAGTATGTTATCAGTGCAAAATATTAAGGCCACTAAGGGAATGAATGTTAGTTTGTGACGGCACATAGAACAATTATGTACAGAGTAAAAGCCCGACTAAAAATGAGAAGGTAATGAATGCTCGAGGAATATATCCTTGAATAGATATATTTTACAAAATACCGGTTAAAATATTAGTATTTTCATACGGTTCTTCACGTTTAGTGTCTTCAGATTGCTAGCCAATATATTTTAATGCTGAAATTTCAACCAACATATATAAATTACCATGAGTTATACTGAACTAATAATGGTCTTAGTCTATTTTCTCCTTATGACATTTGTCCTGTAACAACTATAACATTTATTTACTGAAGTACATATATCAAAATTCACGGGTAAGAATCAAAAAGGCCCCGTTCTTTCTCAAAAATTTGTGATTTTGTGTATTTTCCTATATTTATTGATGTGGCCTCAACAAAGCTGGCTTAATACTTCTGTTTTTGATATTAATTAATAACACATTTTTTTTTTCTTTTTCAGGTATGTATTGGTTTCAAAGATCTCTTCGGTGTAAGTGTTTATCAAATTACAATATCTCCCACAAGTATATCATCATGCTATGTTATGGTTTTTCGTTAAACTTCATGAGAACAAATGATTGTACACAGGGTTAAACAAACAAGGGGAAAAAAGGCCACAAGGGCATGTAGCGGTTTCCCGTACTTCGGCACCAAACCATCAAGCAATTCTATTCACAACACTCAAGGCATGCGTGAAGAAAATTTCACTTATGTCCAGGGATGTTAGATAGCCATCCCTCCGTAGCCTTTGGACAGCATAACCTGACTAATGATAGCCATTTGCCTGTAAAAATATTGTTACATTTATCACAAAAATAGTCAACGTTTATTATTAGGGTTCTTTTGGTTGAAAAATTAAAAGAGACACACTTATCACGCGTTTTTATCACTGCACAATTAATTTAACGATGCACTATACACATGGCAAATTACTCTTTAATACTACTCACGACATGCACTGATAACTTCACTACTTATTGCACAGTACAATAACTACGATCTTGCGAATCACTGAAGTTCACAAAATACAGTACTGCACTGATCTTCACAAGATACGGCTCTGCACTGATCTTGACAAAAATACGGACTACACGAAGAAATAATGTACTGTACTGCACTGAAACTAAAAGCAATGTTTACTAAAGCTGCACTGAACGCACTGTCAATCTTTAGTAAGGAAACTGACAACTAACTGTCGTGCGAGCTGGGCCGCCTTATATACGGGCGGCGAGATCAAATGAACAGGTCCAGACTGGTCTAGATCCCAGACTGGTGTTGCCTTGAACTTTCCTGGCCCCATCGATCCTGAAGGCTTGCCTTCATTTACTTCATACTTCTTCAATACGTGATTAACTATGTATTTTTTCAAGTACACAGTTTCCGCCACAATACGCACACTACAACATTAATGTACCCTCTAGCCTTGCCCCACTGAGGTGTAGAGAGAATGTAGGCAAGGAGGGGGTTGGGGCCATCTTTGCACTATAATTGGGTTAAAATATTCTTTTTACCAACTGCCAATTGTTATACGTGGCGACAACACCTTATAGGCTTCAACACAAAGCATGTGACCCATGATAACCCAGGAGGGCGTGTGATGAAACGTATTGCAGATCAAAGCAGATTTATATATATGCCAACTATTTACTCTTGGTGTAGTTTTTAAATGACGCTTATTTAATTTACTTTTGGTCTTGCTTGTTGATTTCTTTGTTATTGTTTCGTACGCACTTACTGTTTATTAAGTTTTTATACTTATAATTTATTTTTTATAGTTTTGGATAATGTTTTCTATATATTAAGTGTTATATT
Organism: Riptortus pedestris; assembly: GCA_019009955.1. Lineage (NCBI taxonomy): Eukaryota > Metazoa > Arthropoda > Insecta > Hemiptera > Alydidae > Riptortus > Riptortus pedestris. The sequence goes on along the minus strand of CM032232.1, from coordinate 43,083,104 downwards.
TTTATTGATTTTTTTATGTACCTGTATATTAATTGTTGTAATTTTGTTAATTTTTTTTTTAATTTACTGTTTTACTTGTTTATTTGGGTTTTAAATACAGATAAAAAGAAAACAAACACAAACAACAAACTAACAAAAACTCTAGCCTATAATATTACTAAAAATACCAATAATAAGAGGATTCCGAACCCCTTGAAAGTCCATAAAAGGTATTAAAAAAAAATAATAATAAAAGTGCTAGGCACCCAAAAACCAGTTTTTCCTTTAACCTAAAAATAAATAAATAAACACAATTGATTGAACAAAACAAATTAATAAATTATAAAAAAGTAAAATAAAAAAATCCGAAGAATAAATATAATGAAGTTTCAAATATCCATATATTAATTATTGTAATTTTGTTAATTTTTTTTTTCATTCGTTGCCATTATAGACCGTAGAGATATTTAATCGACCTCGAGGGAATGGTGATCAGAGCTTTACGTAGTGAGTGTACAACTCGACGCACAATCACCGTTAACCAAGGAGAAACTAGAATACGTTTTCTCCAGTAAGCTGACGTTAACCATTGTACCGTTGGTGGGAGGTGGTCAGTTCACTACATGTGAACCATCTTGTGTACGGAATCTAAGAGAATTATTATCTTTAGTCAACCCGAGATTCTGTAAGACATATATCTTCACTAGACTAAGAGCTGAGCCACAATCGCGGCAGGACTAGCGGGCTCTGTAAAATAGTAAATTTAAGTTATGCCTTTGGGGGTGGGTATAGAACGAATCAGGACCCATTTTAGCAGATTTCCCTCGAGGGAAATCAGCTATTGAGGTTGTACTCCTGGCGCGATTTTCGAAATTTTTCTTCATATGTCCATCGTTCCTACCCAGGAGAAGACGAAAATGAGACCCATTCAAAACTGTATATGTATATATATATATATATATATATATATATATATATATATATATATATATATATATATATTCTGATACCACTCTAGCGGTCGCAATTTTTGTCTTATCGTTACAAAACTTGATATATAATCGTTTTATGTAAAAATAAAGATCAAGATCGTTAACGGCTGAAATCGGACCAGGGGAAAGGGGGGGGGTTTAGAGGGGGAGAATTTCTAAAATTCTTAATATCTCCGTTAATATGCGTCGGATTGAAAAGTTGTATAGAACCAATCTTATTGCAAATATAATGTTCTATAAATGTTGTTATATACATTCCTTCTCTATCTTGATTATTAACTGAGATATTTGCATTTTTAGTTTTCGGCCTGCAGTAAACCCCCACTCCTACTCATCTCATATTAACAATATTCTATTATGTTTTGAAGCACTTTATTTGAAGCTTAAATACCAAATATTTTTTGCATTGAACTTTTAAATTTTGAAATAAATGCATATACGTGGCGCATGTGGGAAATCTGCTTAGTTACCGCAGCCCCTGCGTGACGGACTTTTATTTACCTTCAGCTTATTGAGGGTAGTAGTGTGCTACGACTTCACACTCACGGCCACCGGTACCTCCTGGTTTTTTATTAGATTTTTGACCCTCAATGGTGTACATCGTTAAACTTTCTGAAGTTCTCGATAGGGTGGGGGAGAGGTGGTCTTTAGTACACATATCTTGAAAAATATGTTGGGATCATTTAGGTCGTCAAGGACCCATAAGAAAGCTTTTTGTGTATTTATAAAATGAACTATCTTTTTTTTTTTTTTGTTTTTCGTATTAGTAAATCTTGTATAGAACAAAGTTCATTTTCTCCTTTTAACAAGGTGTGTATATAGTGTGTGGAAGTTTACGTGAGGTTGCTACCCAATGGATTCAAATTTACGTGACACAGCTTGGTGATGAGTAAAAGTTTGAGGGAGTTTCTTTGTCGACACGTATGAAAGTTTTAAGCGATGTTGCTGACACACGAATACAAATTTGATTTATTTGTTTCTTTTTATTCATAACAGTTTTAAATCAACTAACTGACTAGCCAATGTAGTGCTATTTATTAATGCCCGCTTTGTGCTACTAAAGTTGATAGGCAGCCATTTTCTACCCATGATGGGCCTAAGGATTTTATTAGTAGACTTCTCTTTATATATATTCGTCTGTAAACGCTCTAGAGATAGTATTTTTCGTCGCATCGTTACCACACTCGATATATAATCGTTATTTCACGTAGAAACAGAGAAAATGTGTTGGAGATAATATCATAAGTGTGTTATACAAGCACATGCGAATTCTGCTTAGTTTACGCAGTCCCTGCGTGTCGGACTTTATTTAACGAGTTCGACACTAAATAAATTCCTATAGGCCAACTGAGAATCGACCTCACGTGACTAGCCAATGAATAACAGAGATTACTTCTCCAGCATATACAGTGCTATTTGGGAGTCGGTTATGACAAGTGATTCTTTAGTAGTACTGAAGAGTATTTTATCCTCAAGTAATTATAACTAGCCATTGCCTTACAGTTGGTGTAATCAGCTATATAAAACTTATATCCTAAAAAGTTTGCTTAAAAAACACAATAAAAATGAAGTTTAAACTTTCAGGGAGAGGCTTTAGGGCGCGTTAAATAGGTTCTATTACTAATCTTCTATTTTGAGTTTGCAATTTTGAAAATGAGATTTTAGGATGAAAGATTTGCCTCTTATAAGTCCGCGTACTATGCGAAAGGTCCTGATGAGAAATTATAGAGGAGTCAATACTTTTTCTGTTTCTAAAAATATTATGAATTTGTAATTATTACTGACGTACTATTCCAACCTTCAGAAATCACAAAATCAGAATTCCTTAAAAGACGCCAATGGCGGAAATAATATGGTAAATATTTGGAGCAAATAGAGCTACCATCTGTTACAATTTACAAAACAAGAAAGGCTGACCAATGACCTGATTGATTGATTTTAACTGATTGTTAATTCAACCCGGAAACTGTTTGGTTTTCACCATTAGTGACGTTAGCAGATGAGAAAAAGAAAATAGTTTGCGAATAGTTAAACCCTCCGTCGGGCGCGTGATCTCTCAGATACACAGTTTCTAGAAAAATATTTGCCACACCTCCTAGCATAGAGTGGTGTTGTAGTGCTTCGAGTTAGGTTTATTAGAGAACTCCCCCTCAAGGTATGTTGACTCACTGTGTTTAACGGAGTCGTGAGTTTCACCTGTCATTAAATTTTATCTCCTAGATACCACGCGCCCGATCTCGTAAGTTTTTTTGAAATCTGTATTTCATAAATATGTACATCAATTAAGTGTCTCTTTATTAAATGGAATCATATAAACCTATTATTCTATTGTTTTGCTCAAACATGAGCTTTCAAAAGAACTTGTACAAGGATATATTGCACGACGCAGTGACAATAGTAGACGTTTACCAACCGAACTAAGGACGAAACTTGAAGACTACAGAGACTCATAAGAGTACACTAGCTCATTGGACCATACATTGAACTCAAGTACAGAACAGCATAAAAAAAGTCCCTCCGCTACAACGAACAAAAGAAAATGATGTGAACCAAGCAAAACTGAAAATAAATGTAGGTGTACTAATTACTGTTGTGAGATTTGCAAAAACAAAATTTGTTAACAACATAGTTCCATGCTTTGTCCTAATTGTAATGCAGCTCTGCAAAAAAAATAACAATTAAACTGGTATTTTTAAATTTTTTTGATGATTTTCATTAAGTCTTATATAAAACTGATTTCGTGCTACTTATTTTTGATTGAAGTTATATTTAGATAATTTTTTTATATTGTTCACAAACTGAAATGAAATATGTATAATTAAGGCATGTGCATTTAAACAATTCCTTTTGATATTTGTGTTTTTTAATTATATTTTAAAAATTATCGTCCACCGTTTCTTTATATTATAATACTTATCAATTTTAAAAATTATTTACTTCTTTCAAACAAATACTTCCTCTTTTATGGTTTCTAATCACACGCTGAACATTTTAGTGCAAAATATATATTAAAAAACTGTATTTCCGTAAAAACGGTTGAGGATGATCTGTGAGATACACGCGCCCGATGGCGGAATATTCTTGACGCGCCCGACCGAGGGTTAAGAATGTGTATTTATTTTGGAACAAATGGCCTTTTAAATAAAAAAAAAGTAACGTAAAAGGTTTGAACAATCTTTAATTTTTCCCTCATAATTACAAATTCATAATATTTTTAGAAACAGGAAAATTGTTGACTCAGCTAAAATGTATCACCAGGACCATTCGCGTATTACACGGACTTAGTCTGAAATGCCAGGTCATATAAGAGGCAAACGTTTTATCACAAAACCACATTTTCAAAATGGCAAACTTAAAAAAGAAGAAGCCCTAATGCCTCTCCCTGAAAGTTTACATTTAATTTTTATTATTTTTTTTTTAAATAAAATCTTTCAGGTTTAAATATTAATAGTACTAATTACACCAAAGGTAAGACAATCTCACTAGTTATTAAGTTGAGGATAAAATACTTCAATACTAATACTAAAGAATTTCTAGTAATTTCCGATTCTCAAATCGCACTTTATATGCTGGAGAAGTATCTTTGTTATTCATTGGCTAGTCTCATGTGTTCCATTCTTAGTTTGCCAATAGGAATTTATTTAGTAACGAACTCATTAAATAAAGATTACTGATGGGAATAAAAACGGGGGAGAAAGGAGTCGGCTCAGCTGCAGTAACAGAAGGAAAGGTAATCACCCAGACACTAACCTTCTTCTTACAGCATTCTAGGAGCCCAACTCCAAGGTATTCTATTGGCCCTCAACAACACCCACACATCACAAAGCAAACACTCTATCATTTGCACGGATGTCATAGGCTTCCTACAAATACTAAATAATATTTGCACAAATTACACAATAGTCCAAAAAATAAAACATGATCTTACCATTCTAGATAAACACACTACATTTTACTCGTTGACAGGACACGAAAACTTAGGACTGAGTTAGACTACGTACTCAGAGGCCAGAAAAGCCGCTGAAATACATGAATGTGAACAAATAAACATATTACATGAGTACATTTCAAGTCAACAAAACACCTAATCTTAGATGCATGGCAAACCGACTGGACGAACACAAGTACTGACAACAAACTACGAACAATTAAGAACACAATTTTCATGTGGCCATCAAGTTTCAGAAACTCTAGGAGGGAAGAAGTAGTTCTGTCGAGACTTAGAATCGGCCACACGAAATTAACTCATTCATACTTTAAGACACAGACCAACTTGCTCAACTTGTAACAGTCCCTTGACGATATGACATATACTGCCAGAATGCCGAAAATGACAACACCAGAACTTAACCTACGACTTACAAGAACCTATCACGGAATGCAGCCCAGCCAATACATTAACTGCATATTCACCAACACAAAATTCAAATATACGACAAAATTTAACATACAAATTAAGTCTTTGGTGTACAACAATATTTCAAATTATATGCATTAATTGTATTATATGGGTTTCTACACATGTATATGTTTACCCTGAAGGAGGAAATTACGACATTCATTAGCAAAAGTGCCATTTTCAGCCATTCATTTCCTATTGATAATCCGCCAACTAAGCTCATCACCATCTTTTTTCTTTTTACGTTCACTTATAAAATTTTTATTTATTTTTCTTTTGAATGGGTATAAGAGTTTGATTGAGTTTTTGAGAGTGAGAGAGGGGGTATAAGAGAGAGTGAGAGAGGGGGTGAAGGAGTGTGTGTGAGAGGGAGAGTGTGTGTGTGTGTGTGTGTGTGTGTAAGAGAGAGAGAGAGTGAGAGAGAGAGAGAGAGAGAGAGAGAGAGAGAGAGAGAGAGAGAGAGAGAGAGAGAGTATGAGAGAATGAGAGAGAGAGAGAGTATGAGAGTATGAGAGAGAGAGAGAGAGAGAGAGAGAGAGAGAGAGTGAGAGAGTGAGAGAGAGAGAGAGAGAGAGAGAGTGTGTGAGAGAGAGAGAGAGAGAGAGAGAGAGAGAGAGAGAGAGAGAGAGAGAGAGAGAGAGTGAGAGTGAGAGAGAGAGAGAGAGTGAGAGAGAGAGTGTGTGAGAGAGAGAGAGAGAGAGAGAGAGAGAGAGAGAGAGAGAGAGAGAGAGAGAGCGAGCGGTGGTTGATAAGATACAGCATAGAGTAGGCTAGGGGAGTGTATATATGGGAGGGGGGAGAGGAGCGGTGCTTTAGTCTAGTGTTGCTATCGGAGAGAGAAGCATCTGCCAGGTACAGTGCCATCGAGGCCATGAACATCACCATATCGTGGATATATCGCCAGACAGGCTCTGTATTACGGGCACCTCCTCCTCTAACGACACGACAGTAACTGGGCCAAGCAGGCCCAGTATTTCTAAACTGTGAGTACCATTTTTATTTTTTTTTTTTATGTATATAGTATCGTGTTCTTAAAAAAAAAAGAAAAAAAGATCTTAAACTTTGGAGAAAACCATACAACATTGTAAATATCTTTGAAAATCAATACTAACCCAGTTGGCATTCAAAATCTAAATGAAATTGTCAAAATAGGCACAAGATAAACTATATAACAGAATATTTTATTTTGAGTTTTTTATTATATTGACTTTCACGTATTTTCATTTATATCTACGGTTGAACGGCTGATAAACATTTCATGGGCCAGTTAAATATTTAAAATTACAAAAAGAAACTGCCATAAAAATCATTTGTACATATTGTTTTACAGTATTCGATTTTTATAATTTGTTAAATTTCCGAATAATTTCCTTAAATTGAAGTCGTTTGAAACTGTGTCTATAATGTGTTCTGGTTTAAAAGTTAAATTATTTATTAACGGCCCCTTTTTGCAATTAAGGCTTATTGGGACGGGTTATGCACTGGTTACCACCCTTTTCTAGCCAGGGTGGGATTAAGGATTTTGTTTAATGAACTGGTTTATGTAACATAAAATGGTCTAATTAACTAGAAACCTAGCTTTAGCAGTTAGCGTCTTGGAAAAACTCGCCGATGTATACAATTACTTTATCACTGAAGTTTTTAATATTTTTTTTTATTAAGTTTTACAATTCTATAGGCCACAAGATACGGTTTAAACTAAATTAGTCTTTCAACCCTCGATATGATATTTTCATAATAAAACAGAACATAGAGAGATGACAATACTCATTTATACCAGAACGAAATTGTCTTACTTTCAATTAAAGCTAAACACAAACTTCAGGACGGCAGTTCCTTTGTTATGGTCATTGTATGTTATTCCATAAATTGTTTAAGCGCAGCTGAAATGATATGATAAATTACTATATTCACCTCAAGTCATATAGAATATACACGAATGAAGCGTAAAACGAAGTTTACAGCAAATGATTCACTTTTATTTATTTATGATTCTGAACAAAATATAACAACTACAAAAACAAAGTCCAACCAGCTCGAGTATTATTTATTTTCTTAGTTTTATAAACCAAACAGTAATGCATAGATAAAAGAAGAAATTTTCCTCACTTAATCTACCCACTTAAATACAATAGTACGTTCGTACTCCCATGGCCTTATTATGTGCTTTTCGTTAAATGGTTCATTTATTATTCAAGTTATAAAAAAGTATATATTAAATAAAAATAATTAATGTAAGCGGAAAAATTACTATTCGTGTACTATAATTATCCATAGTTTTACAGACTCAGTAAAAAATCTGAGATTACTTCCACTATAAAATTCAAGCTAGTACTATACATGAATGGAGAAATTCACTTTCATGGTCACCTCAATAAATTTCCCTTGAATATATTTAGTGACAGTATATAAATCAAAGTAGGCAAAAAGTAGTTAGCAAATATATAATTACGAAAGGAAAATTCTTTTTAAAGTTGTGCCATTTTTAACAATTTTGTATCAGAGACTGAATTAAAAATTGAATTCATTCATTTAATTTGTTTTCCAAGTTTGAACAAAATCTGCTAACTTTTATGCAGTTCTTGAAAGAGTGTAGTTTCATATTCTCTTTCTTAATCAAGCTTTATGGCGTGGTTTAAGGTGATAATTGTACAAGGTTTCTAAAGCCTTCAATATACATAATTTACGAATCTTTCAGTTATCAATTATTTAAATACTGAAATATTCAAATACTATTGTAATTTGAAAAGCTGCATTACTGATTGAAAGTAAATATTTCTTCCTTTCATTATTAAATAGTTTATTGCTTTCAACGAGGAAACCGTACCTTTTTTTTTTTTAAATCTTATTATGTATTGAATCTTACATTATTTATTAATTGAATAAAATTGACTCGTTTTACGACTTCATTACTAGCATTAATTTATAACTATTAAACGTATTAGCACACGAGTTCTTTTTAAACATTTTTATTTCACTTTACATTATGTGCATAATATTACTGTCAAGGTCTGTTATGAATTGTAACAATTTTATCTTGCCTCGTGTTTATTTTATTATTAACCATCCTATTATTTTTGAAGCTTTGTTATTCAGAAACTGATTCTATGTATTTACACGTCCTGCCTCAGTGCTCTAAAAAGTAAATAGTAATTACTAATATCTGAAATAAACAAATTATATTAAATTGATTAAATTAAGCTATTACGACATTTCTTCTGGTGTTTTTGATAATCTATGAATTTGTTTTTGAATATATTGATGGCTTACGTGAAAGACGATAATAAAATAATATTATTACTATAATTTGAAATCCTACTTTTATTACGTGTGTTGATGAATAAGAAATTCCAAATGAGTGAAGTGCCGAAGGGGCGAGCTATCAAATAACAGTTCGAACAAAAAGTGGTGAAAGTATGCAAGCAAATGACCTCTGCATAAAAAATAAGTAAAAAAAAATACTAATAAAAAATGTTTGTGGAATTCTCGACGTTAATATATTGGAATCCAAACCACCCGTATTGAACATATCAAACATTTGATGTTCCCGCATTCCTTTGGGGGATAAACAAATTCAACTCAGCCGAACTGGAGTTGTTCTGAGTTAAGAATAGAATTATCTTTATTGCAATCTAACTGTTGGTCTTTTTTTTTTGACAAAAAAAAATTAAAATGGAATAAATTAGTTAATTACACAGAAGCGGCGTCTTTATTCAATTTTGGTGGAAAGGAAGCGGCTAATCCATGTCTCTGTTCTTCCCACGAGCAATTTGGACGAATTATGCACGCTCCATATTCGGATTTAACTCTGTCACTTGGATTTTGCTAGTTTGACAAATCTGTATTTCTGATTATCAAATATAACAAATTTAATTACCCAGTTTAAATTTTAAAAATACCTTTGAAATGTATAATATAGTATAATAGTATAATTAGTTCCTTGTATGAAGTTAAGGAAGTAGTGTATTCGCAAAAATGTTTGGTTTCCAGATTTCAACTGAGTTAAGCGTTTCGGTGGTTTAAAATTATTTGTATTATTCAAATAGACCATTATAAGAGGAACAAAAATATTTTTCTAATTTGGTATTCTGCCATGCGGTGAATTCTATTGCAGCTAAAGGAAAAAATCCGTCACGCAGGGACTGCGTTAACTAAGCAGATTTCCCACGTGCGTCACGTATTGCATTTATATCAAAACTTAAAAGTTCAATGAGAACAATATCTGGTATTTAAGCTTTAAAAATGTGATTCATAACATAGTAGAATATTGTTAATATGAGATAAGTAGGAGTGGGGGATTACTAAAGACCGGAAACTAAAAAATGGAAATACGTATCTCTGTTAATAATCAACGTAGAAAAAAAAAATCTACATAAGAACATTTTTAGAACATTACATTTGCAATGAGATTGGTTCTATACACTTTTTTGATCCGACGCAAAATAACGGAGATATTAAGAATTTTCGAAATTCTCCCCCTCTAAACCCCCTGGTCCGATTTCAGCAGTTAACGAACTTGATCTTTCTTTTTCTATATCAAGTTTGGTAACGGTAAGACAAAAAATACGTATATAAATATATATATATATATATATATATATATATATATATATATATAGAGAGAGAGAGAGAGAGAGAGAGAGAGATAGATAGAGAGATAGATAGATAGACAGATATACAGTTTTGAACAGACCTCATTTTCTTCATCTCCTGGGTAGGATCGATGGACATTTGAAGAAAAATTCCGAAAATTGCGTCATGAGTACGACCTCAATAGCTGGTTTCCATTAAGGGAAATCTGCTAAAATGGCGGCACTTCCACAGTAACAATTTATTAAAGTGACAGAGTGCTTTCGTTGCTGTTCATCATAATCAGGAGTCTAGTCGGGGCTGTGAGGTCAACATCCAGGGCGTTCGGGCACTGATGATTATGTACCGTATCGAAAGCGCTCTGTCGCTTTAATAAATTGTTACTGTGGAAGTGTGGCCGTCCCCCCCCACCTACTTGTAAAAGATATATTTTTCTCATGATTTGCCATTATTTCTAAATCAAACATTCAAGGAATTTCGAATTTCCTCGTGAAATACGCATTGCTCCAGTGATATCGGGTTTTGCTCCACTATTTATTTCCGATGTTGCAATGTTGCTCAGGAGGGTTTTTCAGCTGTTCACGTGCCTAATACAACTATTCGGAGTTGTATTGCCACCTGAAGAAATGTAATATCGGAGCAATGTTATGAAGCAATCAGTTGGAGCAAGTCGATATTGATTGACAGCAAACAATTTACTGATTATAATGCAACATTTAAAAGTTAAGAAATTTTGAAAGTGATTAAGATAAAACGAAAGTTAAATGGGTGCATTATTTTTTTTTTTTAAATGTAGGTAATCATATAGATAATGATAATTGAAAATATTACGTTAAATTTATCGCTGCGGTTATTATCTTAGTTATGCAACGGACCATCGGAATGCATACTGAATGTAGGAAATGCATTCATCCTTGTTTACGCACAAATATTAGTCAAATGTATTAAATATCTCATATTTTTAAACATGACTTTGAGTAAGGTTTTCCTCAAAGGAAATAAGCAGCCATAGTATGAGGAAATTTCATATTTATGACTAGTTTTGCCCGTTTGACCAAAATCGGCGTGGGGGGACGAAGCCAGAATAAAAACATTGCAAGTTTCAAATAAATATCCTTTCATGAAAATATGTATAAACTATGTTCAAAAAAAGTCAAAAGAATATATTTCAAGTATTTCATAAATAATATTGAAGCAAGACACAAAATCGCTTATGTGAGCTGTAATAAAACATATTTAGATTAAACGAGACAACCTGAATCATTTAGCAAAGTCCCTTGAGGGAAATCAGCTATTGAGGTCGTACTCATGACGTGATTTCGAAAAATTTCTTCAAATGTCCCTCGATTAAACTTAGGAGATGACGAAAATGAGGTCCGTTCAAAATTATATATATATATGTCTTTTAACGCTCTGGCGATCGCAATTTTTGTTTGATCGTAACCAAACTCGATATTTAAACGTTTTGAGTAAAAAGACAGATCAAGTTCGTTAATGGCTGGAATTGGACCAATGGGGAAGGGGGGGGACCAAAGGAGGTGATTTTAGAAAAAACGAAATATCTCTGTTACTATACGTCGGATTGAAAATTGTATAGAATCAATCTTATTGCAAATTAAATTTAGTATAAATATTTTTATATACATTTACTCTCTATCTTGAATATTAACGGAGATATTTGCATTTTTATTAAGTGTTTAACGGCCGAGATGAGATCGGCTAATGTCGGTTCTGGTAGTGAGTTTCCGCCAAAAGCTAGTTCATCCGTTTGCGTCTCTCTCCCTCCCTCTCTCTCTCTCTCTCTCTCTCTCTCTCTCTCTCTCTCTCTCTCTCTCTCTCTCTCTCTCTCTCTCTCTCTCTCTCTCTCTCTCTCTCTCTCTCTCTCTCTCTCTCTCTCTCTCTCTCTCTCTCTCTCTCTCTCTCTCTCTCTCTCTCTCTCTCTCTCTCTCTCTCTCTCTCTCTCTCACACACACACACACACACACACACACACACACACACACTCTCACACACACACACTCTCTCTCTCTCTCTCTCACACACACACACACACACACACACATATATATACATATATATTTTGTGTAAACTATGCAAGGTGAATTTTTACTTGTCAGTTATTTATTACCGAATGAGCACGGGTCATCGGTATTGTCAAATAATGTAGTAAAAACAAATATAAAAAAATGATTTATTTCAAGGTCATGATTCGAAATTAAAAATGACATCTCGCTGTTTGGTGTGGAGGCGGGTATCGGGTGTTCCGTCATTAATCTACGAGTGTCTACAAATCATATAGCCCATCAAAGGCGGTTAATCTCTGTAAATCGGCCCGAGGCGCCGGCTATCCTTGTGTTCCTTCTGTGTCTTCCTGGGATAATGGGCTCCCGAGCAAGAATGGATGGGCCGCGTGTGCCCCTGTGAAGGGGGAATATGCCACTGTGATCGGCAGGTATATAGTTGCCGCTCACCTCCCAAGCTATGGGAAAGAGTTTTTGAACGCAGGTGTAACAAGGACTCTGGACAATGGTGGACTCTCCTTTACTCTCAACATCCGGTCTAAACTATGGAAAAGGCGTTTCAAACATTGCGGTCAATAGAAACCACTGAAGTTCGTTTTAGTTGACCACCCAAAGTGACGTTTTTTTGAGACAATATGCCAAAGAGAGTGTAGTATGGCAATGACAATTTTTTTTTTAGCGTCTGGTGTTACGCATGTTTATAGTGAGCTGGTTAACGCTCAAGGGGTCGTAATTTTTGTTCAATCACTACCAAACTTGATATTTATGCATAAAGAAAGATCAAGTTCATTAACGGCTGAAATCGGACAAGTGGGAGGGGGAGTTAAGAGGGAGGATTTTCGTAAATTCGAAATATCTCCGTCACTTTACTTCGGATCGTAAACTTGTATAGAACCAATCTTATCGCAAATTAAATTTACTATAAATATTCTTATATACATTTATTCTCTATCTTGAATATTAAACGATATATTTGCATTTTTATTAAGTGTTTAACGGACGAGATAAGATTGGCTACGTGGGAAATCTACTTAGTTCACGCAGCCCCTGCGTGACGGACTTTCATTAAAGTTGCAACTAACCATTGCCAATCCTATAATGTTTAGTATTAATTTCCGTACGTGCCTGTTGAAGCTATATTATAGTCAAGAGCTATCCACGTCGCTTTTCTAATTAGCACCATTAGAGTGTTCATATTCTGGAAATTTTTGCACCTTACATTTTTTTTTACCTTTAAACTAGGATTTTATTCTGATAAGAGCGCCCAAATATTATATAAAAGTGGAAATGTTAAGCTTCATAAAATTTGACAGTATCATTTATAATCCACGTTAATGTATTTAAATAAAATGTTAAGCCTTCTTATAGTCACTAAAGTAATTTTTGAATTAATGAACGTACTATTTTTTTTCACTTTTTTTTTACGATTTAAGGAGTATGATTTGAGAATACCTCTTGGACAGGATAAATAGCTAATATATCATAAAAGTGTTAATTACTTTCGAAATCTAAGGGGAAGCCTCTTTATTTTCCTTGTAAATTTTCCAATTCTAAGTAAATGACTTTTGCTATTAAGGCTTTTAATTACAATGACATATTTTTTATTTACCCAGGTAACTGAAAATTCTTAAGAGTTACACATAGTCATTCGTAAATTTATTTTATTGATTAACAACAATTATCTAAATCCTAACTTGATTGGAAGATGAGAACTGGAATCAAGTTACTAGTTTAAAACATTCATTTACAGTTCAGGGTTTACGACGGAGTGTAGTTGACAGATTTATACATTTTACAGGTCGTCAAATGCATTTAAAGGCTCCGTATTTGCATTTAAGTCAAGCTTTTATCGATACTCTTTGAGTACTTTTTAAATGCATTCCATGACAGGCGTCTAAGTGTTTATTTCCTATAAAAACTACTCGTGAGTCCAGACAGAATTATAGTGTTTCAAGTTATCCTAGTTGTAATATAATTATTCATTTACTATTCATAATTGTTCTAATAGAAAAAAATTATCCCAGAATCTTGAAAATTTAAGGCTTTTCTCATACCTCAATTTGTCAGGGAAGACAATAAAATAGGCCTGAGAATTGCGGCTAAAGACGTACATTGCAGTAATAAAAGAGACAGTTAAAATCGAATTCCAATGAACGAGACTAAAACGGTTTTTACGAGGTGAAGGACAGATGGGACTTAACAGATATTCCTGTTTTGCTAATATTCCTGTTATCAGAACTAATATTTTACGCTCTGTTTTTCCCTTCGTAAAAGCCCAGATCATGCAGCACTTGAAATATAATGTAGTAATAATAATAAGTGACAGAGCTGCGAAGTGTGACATTATTTTGCAAATAAAGTTTAGTTATATCATTATTATTATTTATAAACGTCCTCTCTCTCTCTCTCTCTCTCTCTCTCTCTCTCTCTCTCTCTCTCCCTCTATCTCTCTCTCTCCCTCTCTCTCTCTCTCTCTCTCTCTCTCTCTCACACTCTCTCTCTCTCTCTCACACTCTCTCTCTCTCTCACTCACACACACACACACACACACACACACACAAATATATATATATATATATATATATATATATATATATATATATCCACACAAGAGTAAATTATATAAATACCATTTATGTACATTATAAATATTCAAACATCATGAATACTCAAAACTCAAAAGATAATCCCCTCTCAAGGAAAGCTGAAAAAAAAATATTAAATCTGTAACGTTAAGCAGCATTTATCATTATTATCACGAATCCTTTACTGCTAAGTTGATTCTCTATGAACCGAATTTCTGAGAGTGACAAGGAAGTCCGGGAAAACTGAGCGTCGAAAGAAAACTTAGTTTTCTATAATGGATTTATGTTCAAATCACCCTATTTATATATTCAGGACGACACTACTGAGCTATTGCCGAATTCTAAAAATTCTTAAATCCCAATGTTCGTACTCCTATTGACTTTTTAAACATGTGACTAAACTATTGCGGTGGATATTATTTTCAATTGGTAAAATGATATTGTCAAGTCCACATTATGTTTGTGTGTTATCATGTTATTGATCTATGAAACGTTTCGTCCGAACTATCAAGTTTAGACTTTCTATTGTTACAGACCCACTTAGAATTTTGAGGCCTTCATGGTGAAGTTTTTGAACTCGTTGTAAGGAGGTACTGATATACCTTGAGCCGTCTGTTACTCAGTGAATGCGAGTGCTTGCGATAAGAACGACTCTGTAGTACATGACTGATGAGTTTGATGACCCTAGAGTTTTTTTAGCTGTAAACCAAACCGACAAAACTTGCAGTATGATTAAGAACACTCAACTTCCAGTTACTCATACTGCTCCTGTGAGTTCGTGATTTAGACCAATACTACGGTGGAAATGGAAGCATAGCTGGATAGATTGAAAGAAACTCAGAGTACTCGATTATTTCAGTGAAATGTTCGATATTGTTCTACACATTGTATCGAGAATGTTTCTTTCTCTTCAATACCTACTAAATTTCCTGAGCTAAAGTGGCTGGACTTTCAGTAAAAACGCGGTCTACTGGGTGATTTTCATAAACGGTGGCCAAAAGTACAAAGTAAACACAGTTGTCTAATATCAGATAGTTTTTCATTATTTTACCAGTTTAATGAAACGATGACTTTATAAAGCATTATTTAATCTATACATTGAAGAGATAACATATCAAGAAGAAGGAGTCACAACTCACGAACTTTGCCCTGATCTACTCAATGGTATGCACTTCACTGCTGGTATGCTCAATAAATATAAAAAACAATAAAGAGAATAAAACAAAACAAATAAAAATAAAAGGAACATAAGAATGAAAGTAGAATTCCTTTGACGCAGGCAGAGTATAAAAAGGATAAAAAAAGGAGGTCTGAGGACTCTAAAGATACATCCTTAATGAATGAGTCCTTTTTAGTCCATTTTCTCGATGGGAGCCGATCTGTGGTGGCAATGGGCCGAACATGATGGAGTCAGCCTCCGTATCTGGAGGGTTCGTATCAGGTCAGCACCGTTAACATTTACAGGATACTCTCCTACTACCATCCTTCAGGATATATTAACTATATCCTGGGGAGGAATTATTTTAATTAAGACATAAAAATTTAAGTGCACTACCCCTAAAAAAAAGAAAAACACATAAAACATTAATCATAAGTAGTTTAATAATGCACAATTTAAACTGAAAATGAAGCACTCACATTAATTTGCGTATACCATGAATGTAAGGCAATTTTTAAGGAGGCAAAATGCCACTAAACAATCATACATCAGAGGACTACCAAAATTTTACATCTTATTTTATATTGTTTTCTTGTTAATATCATTAAGTTGGTTAGTTAATATCATGGCCCAGGTTAGCCATGTGAGTTGAAGCGTTGCCTTTAATCTCACATGGTAGAGTGGTGAGTTCGATTCTTGCTTGGACAAAGGAAGTTATTTAGTGACGGAATTCATTAATTAAAATCCTGAGTGCCACCCTGACTGGAAAAGGATGGTAACCTGTAGATAACCCGTCCCAATTAGCCTTAGTTGCAAAAAGTGTACGTTAACAAATAATAATAATATCACTAAGTAAAGAACACTTGGTATTAAAGCTGGAAATAATGCAACAGGTGATTGTAAAAGTCGCATGAGTTGGGGAAGGATGCTACTCAAGGAAAACCAGCTATAAGTAACACCTACAGAATTTTAGCAATTATAAAATATAATATAATAAAATGTATACATTATTTCAACGGACAACATTTTTGACAGTTTAGTTTGAGCTATACAGACTACACTATGTCTATAAATTTCATTTAAGGTTAATAAGAAATTGTAAAACTATTTGAATATTGTTATCACATAAAATATGCGTTACCTATTGAGCATAGTTTATTCTGTGTATAACAAATAATAATAAACAATAGCAATGACCATTGGAAAACCTTAAGAGTCTCGGAAAACCCCTTACGAAAGTGTATTTCTGTTTCTACTAGGAAATGGAAAATCAATGTAGCATCGCTTCAGTTTTTGGCGGGAAAAAAGAAAGCCCGGGAAGTTTTGGAGGGACGGCTTGAAAGAAGGTATTTGAAGGGGTCTAACCACTTAATAGCTATATACAAGGCGTCCTCTTCGAAGGTAATAGAATAAAAAGAAAAGATAATGCAGCAAAAAGAAGGATGGGAAGGAAAAAAAAACCACTTCTACTCTTCGAGAGATGATTCTACACTTTATTTACTGGGCTTGAGCAAGCACGCAGACACCGAAAGCTTTATTTTATTATTTATTTTTTTTCTTTTGTAGACAGAGCCTCATTGAAGAGTCAACATAACTGTTTGCGTATCGGAATTATTGTTATAGGATAATTCGTAATTAATAACAATTCAATAATATTTACCAACTGACGGGCGTATAGGTCTCAGCCTATTACTCGGTCTATTTTTTTGTCGGGTACCTTTCGGTAGTTTTTTCACCGGCGGCACCCTGGTTGTTGAGGAATATGAGGTGTCAAAGGTCCACCCAGATCTCTCTGATTGATAATGATAAATTAATGCTTCTAAAGACAGCCGAAGGATCATCTCTTCTTCACCCCAAGCTCTCATCTCTCGAGTTATAACCTCAATCAACCGATGTACAGTCACAAATTACCACAAGAAATGTACAAACTACACTAGTGACCTAGAAAAGCTGCGCCACGTATTTGCATTTATCTCAAAAATTAAAAGTTCAATGAGAACAATATTTGGTATTTAAGCTTCAAATAAAGTGTTTCATAACATAATAAAATATTGTTAATATGAGATGAGTAGGAGTGGGGCTTTGCTGAAGACCGAATACTAAAAAATGCAAATATCTCAGTAAATAATCAAAATACTGGAAAAATATACACAACAACATTTATAGAACATTACATTTTCAATAAGATTGGTTCTACACAATTTTTCAATCCGACGCATAATAACGGAGATATTAAGAATTGTAGAAATTCTCTCCCTCTATACCCCCCTCCCACAGTTCCGATTTCAGCCGTTAACTAACTTGATTTTTCATTTGTATAAAACAATTATATATCAAGTTTGGTAACGATAAGACAAAAGTTGCGGCCGCTAGAGCGGTAAAAGACGAATATATATATATATATATATATATATATATATATATATATATATATATATATATATATACAGTTTTGAACGGACCTTATTTTCGTAATCTCCTGGGTAATATCGATGGACATTTGAAGAAAAATTTTCATAATCGCGTCATGAGTACGACCCCAATAGCTGATTTCCCTAATCTGCTAAAATCTTGGGCTACAAAACATTTAAAACAAAGTTTTAATAAATAGTTTTTTTCAACGACTGTTGAATTTTGTATCTTCTAAATTCCATGTAATTGGCAGGTTTAATATTTGATTTTATTACTCTTAATCAAAACATATATTCCAAATTAATTTTTTTATTTTAATTTTTTTTTTAATCTTTTAACATCAATATCTGAAGTTGAGTGTTTTGCTTCTAAATAAAATAAATTAAATCATATTTCTCTATTCTCTCATTTCTATTATTATTTTTTTGTTAGAGCATACTGCACTTTGTATCTATGTCGGTTGGCTCAAAGTTTTTAAATTTCTTCCACTTAAAATATAAATTAAATCAAGTTATAACATCTATGCAAACTTTTCTAAAGTTTGGAGTCCTGCCATTTGACTTTTAATTAATTCTATCTTTTGGCAGGAGAATATCTACAATTTTTCTTTTTAAGGACAAAGCAGTTTTTACTGAGAAAAAAAATTGTCCCGAAAGTAATTACTTTTCCAATTAATTCTTATATAGGAATCATTTCTTCAAGAACTTTGGAAAACTTTTTAATTTCACTAATTAAAATGTTTATCCGAATTTAAATGTTGGCTTTGTTTTAATCTGGTCTAAACAACAACAATTATGAAGATAAGAAATGTTTATAACAATAATAAAAAAATCTATAATGGTAACAAATAATTGCGTAATACAATGTAATACAAATTTGAAAAATATAAGAAATAAATAACGTAATAAATAATGAATTTTTATTTTAATGAAATTTGTGAGTTAAATGCTACTAGATTAACGTATTTTTAATGTTAAATTCTAGTCATGCCTCGAAGATTAAATAATCTCACTTTTTTTTTAAGAAGACTCAGGATGTCACATTAAGTTTTAATATTATTATAAGCTCTATTATAAATATATTAAGCTGGAACAAAACTGGAAACAAATTATTCTTCAGAAAGCAGAAAAAGTGTCAGAACCCTAAGTGAAGATGTTAATGAACTTTTAAGCATTTCAGTCATAGAGTCTTTAAAGCACCATTTATTTACATTTTCTGTGTATTTGTCTCAATCTAACACCTTTTTTTAGTTGGCACATAATTTCGATGGCTCATTACAACAAATGCGTGCTACTCCATCACGCAAACACACACAAAAAAAAAACATGAACACAATAATGAGTTTTAAACATTCCGTTTGGTTTGAAAGTTGAAGTTAAACAAATGGCCGCGAATGACTAGCATAAAAATTAGTTCCTCTTCAGTTAAATGCTTTCCACTAGGCGCCATGTCAAATCGCAACCTCATTTTTATTATTAATTCGTTTATTGTTTAATGATGATATTGTGATTAATAATTGTTGACCAAGCTTAGAATATAAGCTGAATATAGAAGTGAAAATGACTGTAACATGTGAAGGAATATGTAACCCCAATTTCAATGTTGGAATAATTACAAATAAAATACGTAAATGGAACATACCAACTTTTACTAGCACCTAAAATAAGTAGATTGTGCTGCATATTTTGGACCAGACGTGGTTTAAAAGATTTATAACCGTTAATCTATTTACAAAAAATAAAATAAGAATCATCAGAGGCTAAGATCTTTAAAATCGCTGACAGCTAAACAGAGTATTAAGTTGCCTATTTAGTAATGTGTGCAAATAAGCATCTGTCTATCAAATAATCAATAAACAATTCGCTGTTGTCTGTGTTATGATGTTTTCTGTTATCATGTATTCGAGTATGTGTACATTAATGGATTACATGTCGTTTGTTTTCCCGCCCATCATATTTGATTTGATCAGAAACATTTATGTCTAATGTGCGCAGATAGCCAGTTCAACCTATTAGATTAAAAAAGATCAAAAACATTTTTGTATTAGAGACAGAGGAGTTTCGAGACTAGATGCAACATCTTCAGAACTGAATACTATTCTCTTCTTAAAAAAATCGTTTTATTAGAGAGACAATCTTATTTATGGTCACATGCTCATATGCTTAGGCATTCTTCAAGTGATGGCCTAATACACATGGCCTTTGAAGAAAAAAATATAACAGGTAATATTACTAGTCTCCATACGTTTATTAAACAACAACAACAAAATGATTTAAATATTCTTATTAATAAAATAAGGATTAGTTTTCTTGCACTTGAACCCACCAACATCTCATGTCTCTTGTGTTCCGAAATACACGGCATATAATCAGTTCTTGCCATTACTTGAAGTTTCGAGATAAAGTAAAATATAGAGAGCTAATATAATACATATTCAGAATAGTAATACTTATTCGAAAATAGTCATTATGCAGGGGCTCATTAACTAAGCAGATTTCCTGTTAGACAGAAATCCAGACATTATATTATTATTTGTAATCTATTCTGCATTTCGCCCGTAACACAAAGCCTTTCAAAATAGTTTTTGAATTTTTAGATACCCTTTATTGGTAATAAGTTAACTTTAAGTAAGGATATCATGCGCTAGTAGGGGGTCAACTGAAGGCAAAAAATTATTTAAATTTTCGAGTTTAAGAAAAAAAAAAAAAAACCTTTAGAACCATATTTTCAGAATATTACATTTTCAGACATATTAGTGATATAAAATTTTCAAATATATTAGTAATATAACATTTTCCTTCATTCCATGAACCGTTTCGGCCAACTAAATTTGGTAACGACTAAACAGATATTATAACAGCTTTAAAACAAACATATGTGTGTATGTGTGAGTTAGTAATTCCTAGGTATGACCGATGAACATTTGAGGGCATTTTTAAAAAATCACTTCCTAATTACTACCTTAACAGCTGATTTTCCCTAAGATGCGGAAAACCTGCTAAATCGAAGTAAAAAATGTTAAATAGTCGTTTAGGTTTATTGCTTTTCATAAAAAGTAATGAAGCATGGCGAAAACACATATTGATTGCTTGTCTATCTCGGTTTGATGAAAGTTCTGACTCATCAACTCATACCTTTACTATTTTATGAGTTTATTTAAGTGAAAAACTGACGATAAAACTCATTGTCTGGTCTATATGACAACTTATTTTTTTTTTCGATTTTTAGTAAATATTCGAACGATATGATAACTAAACTAGTGAACACAGGACGGGCTGATACAACACAAATTTTAGTGTCCAAGGAAAGCCCTTACTTTCCTTGGACACTAATATTAGCTAATAAACTACTTTTACTAATTTTAGCTGATTGGAAATCAGATATTCAGGGAAATCAGGTATTGAGATTGAACTCATTTTCAAAAAATTTCTTCCAACGTCCATCGATCCCATCTAGTAGATGACAAAAATGAGGTCCGTTCCAAGTTACATATACATATATTTGTCTGTTACCGCTCTAGCGGTCGCAATTTTGTTTTAATCGTTATCAAACTCGATATTTAATCGTTTTCTGTAAAAAGAAAGATTAAGTTCGTTAATGGTTAAAATCTGACGAGTAAGTAGGAGGAGTGGTTTAGAGCAGAGGGATTTCGAAAAGTTTTAATATCTCCGTTATTATGCATCGTATCGAAAATTTGTATAGAACCAATCTTATTGCAAATGTAATGTTCTATAAATGTTTTATGTACGTATTTTCGCTATCTTGATTATTAACCGAGATATTTGCATTTTATAGTTTTCGGCCTTCAGTAACCCCTCTCCCCCCCCACTCCTTCTCATGCCATTAAAACAATAAGCTGTTATATTATGAAGCACATTATTTGAAGCCTAATACCAAATATTGTTCTCATTGAAATTGTTTTGAGATAAATGCAAATGCGTGGCACACGTGGGAAATTTGCTTAGTTTACGCAGCCCCTGCGTGACGAACTCTTTTTGGTTTGAGGATTGAAAGTGAGGAAGCTATCACCTTGAATGGGCGATAGAACGGTTCGTGCCAGTGTTGGTATGCATCCTATCATGCAGAGGAGAGGGTGTAACCTTTGTCTGATAATGCAGTGTGGAGATGCACTCTGCAAGGACGTGACCCTGCCCGCTCTGCGACAGAACTGTTTCAAATATTCCATTTGATGCACATTTTAGCATATTTTCCTTAAAGGGGGAACTCTGAAATACTTCTATTTACCGTATAACAAGAGGCTCCATTTTGGAAAACTAACCTTGCCAGATGTAAAACGTTCGTCACGCAGGCGCTGCGTTGACTAAGCAGATTTCCCATGCGTGCCACGTATTTGCATTTATCTCAAAAAGTAAAAGTTCAATGAAAACAATATTTGGAATTTATGTTTCAAATACTGTGCCTCATAGCATAACAGCTTATTGTTAGTATGATGTGAGTAGGGGGGGTACTCAAGGCCGAAAACTATAAAATGCAAATATCACGGTTAATAATCAAGATAGTGAAAATACATACATAACAATGTTTATAGAAAATAACATTTGCAATAAGATTGGTTCTATAACATATTTCGATTCGACGCTTAATAACGGAGATATTAAAACTTTCCGAAATCCATTCCCTCTAAACCCACCCTTTCACTGGTACCATTTTAGCCATTAACGAACATGATCTTTGTTTTTATATAAAATAATGTATATAATTTTGAACGGACCTCATTTTCTTCATCTACTAGTTAGTAGTCCTATGTCATCTACTAGTCGATGGGCATTTGAAGGACTTTTTCGAAAATCGTGTCACGAGTACAACCTCAATAGCTGGCTCCCCTTAAAGGAAATCTGCTAAAATTGTCAACTAAAACACAATCCTAATAATAGTAATAATATATTTATTTTTGAAATCCTGTTATACTTAATGCCAATACAGAAGTTTTAAATCTAACTCTTTTCTTTGTTCTTAGAAACTTTGCAGTTTGGCAGTAATACCTAACATTCAAGGAACTTCCGCATTCCATATTACTTGGATTTTTCGAAATACCTGATTCTCCGTACCTGAATTCTGTCGTAATATAACTGCTATAAAACGAGAATTTTATATTTAACTTATTAATTTTGTCACTCGAATGTTTGTAATAAATAACCAAGATTATTTATTTTCTATATTGCAGTTTAAATGTCGTGTTTTAAGTCTTTCAAAATGCCTGCGTATGGTGGATGTTGAAGTAGTAAATAATAATAAACTCGAAGTATCATAGACTTCTAAAAGAGAAATTTTCGCCCAGGTACTTTTTGCAGGCTTGACTATTAGGGAATTGTTTTTACAAATTTTCTGAAAACCAACATAATTTTATTTTAATTGGATTCTTAGACAGGAAAGCTGTACATATCATTGCTTCATTTATTAAGTATATATTACTTTTGTGAATTATAAAAATGACCGTCCTTAGGATTATTTTCATGAGAAAAATTAATCTACCTCCCACAAATGAGCATTGGGTTTTAAGGACTAGCAATGAGAGCTGAACTTTACAGGTAAAGTGAACATGAACTTTGTAGTGAAGGTGAACTTTACAACATGTTAATTGCTTGCTGGTAATTAGGAGTGACAGAGAGACATTATTACATAGCTGCATAATGAGCAACAGCTCCGGCCTGTAGTTTATGCATTCCAATGGGTTTATCTCTACATCTCAAATGACGTCACTGCTTAAAACATTATTAATTGTTTTGCCATGCCGCGGTGGCTTTGCTAATAGAATTGCTTCATATATCCAAATCCGTGGGGGGAGGGGCTTTCTAAACTAGGCACTTTATGAAGAAAGCGATTGAGAATTTGAGATTATTGGTTTGATTTGATTGGAAATTTATTTGTGAATTTCTATAGCATTGAGAAAAATCAAAACCAAAACCTTAAATTATCAATCGGCAACTAGTTTAGAAAGCCCCTTCCCCCAAGGATTTTCATATTTAAATATATAAAACAATTCTATTAGCAAAGCCACCTTTGCCAGCTTGGCAAAACAATTGTGTACATGATCTGCCACAATAAGCGTTTATAGCGCATATGAAATTTGAACTAACACACATTAAATGAAATATTTAAGTTGACTGGCAAATGGAATAATATATATAACTTTGAGAGGTACGATAATGTACCTGTTGTTATCACATAAAACAACCCTAAATATTTGGAAATTAAGATGTATTATCAACAGGTTGCAATCCTTTTCTAGCCATGTGACTTCTGAAGCTGTCACCAATTCAATTCTGTCGTCGAACTCAATCGTTCCTATTCAGTATTCTTTTGCACTCATCTACATATCTTAATAGTTGGTGTTTAATTAGTTCTTGTTACTTTTATATTTTATTTTTATACTTGTTTTTTTTCACAAGCAATATCTCCTAGCAGCAACATTAAATATAAAAATAAATTACATTCAACAACTTAGATTATTTTTACCATTTGGTTACTTGATCTGGGAAGAAGGCATTAAATCACTCCAATTGCGTGTCACCAAACAAACAAATATATAATAATAAACATTTTATTAACATTGAGCGATATAAGGATTTTATTTAATGAATCCAGACACTAAATAAATTCCTATTGCCCAGGTGGGA
The DNA here is from genome assembly GCA_019009955.1 of Riptortus pedestris. Lineage (NCBI taxonomy): Eukaryota > Metazoa > Arthropoda > Insecta > Hemiptera > Alydidae > Riptortus > Riptortus pedestris. The sequence goes on along the minus strand of CM032232.1, from coordinate 43,058,329 downwards.
ATCAAATTCGTTACTCTGGATTTACCATGTGACATTGAGGTCAACTCACATGGCTAACCTGAGCCCTTTTTTACAATATAGAAAGAAGAAGGCGTGAAGTGGTTAGTTAAATGTTACAGCTGGGGGTAGAAAAGGACCTTTTAAAAAATAACTATCGTTTAATTTGGTGTGTTTGATTCGAATATAAGTAAGAATAACCTCCTCTTGTCGGATTCTTTTTTACGCAAACTGAATGTTTAAAGGTCTTTCTTTCAAAGAAAACTAATATTTCCTCCTGTGTGTGTACCTTAAATAGAAATTTAATATGTTTGGAAACTGGCCCAATATTTTATTTTTTTATAATTATAATTGTATGTTGATGAACCATAATTTCATACATCTTTGGCTCGGAAACCCTCATACTCAGTAGATTTCCTACAGTAACTGCCACTTCGAATGATTCAACATTTAGAAGAAAATTGGCAAATCTGTATTTTCTGAAGGAAATGGATCAATTATGAGCCAGGATGGTAGGACCCCTATATATTTATTATAAAACATTAATTTTGTAAGTTTTCTAAATGCGGGAAGAAAAAGAAGTAGAAATGAAAACTAGTTAGAGTGAAATTTATTCGCTTTTCTTGTGGTAGCTTGATTTGAATTTCCTGATATAAAACACTGCCTATCGGATTATAAACTTTATAAGATGAACTTCTGATTTAGTTCAGCAAAGTTGAAGGGTTGGGAATGGCATAGAGGAGGACTTTTAATCAAGAATGCATTGGAATAGTTTAGGGTTGGGCTGGGGAGAGAGGGGGGAGGGGGCCTCAAACTATTTAGTATCACGCGATGTGGAAAATTCGCTTCTTCCAACCACTTCTCCGAGTTTTCGCTTGGCTCGTGAGATAAGATCTTCTCCGTCTCTGCCAATTTCAGTTTCATGATTGATGGGCAGGCTTTTCCGTCTCATACTCCTAGTTCTTGGCTAATCTCTCTCACTCGGCGGAGTGGAAGCCGGTGCACGAGACTGTACTGTACAAACTCATGAACGTCTGTAGTGAAACCCTTTAATTATTTTTTTGATATACGTAGATATAAATAAACAAATCACTTTAATAATTATATAAACCACCAAGTAAAAAAATAGCATTTGTTTGGATTGCTTCGCATCTTGACGAAGGTTGTGTAAAGTAATGAAATAGCGGATTTTGAAGCTGGTAGCGCTCGAAAAGATAAAACAGTTACGACAGAAACCGACGTAAAGTGGATTGGATATAGAAATATTTAAAAAAATCATATTTAAAAGATAGAAGTCTCACTGGCCCAGGAAACCCGGAAATAAACTGGGATAAGTAGAAGAGACCTGGGAAACGGCAACCAAAAAAATCCGACAAGAGGAGGTTATTCTTACTTATATTCGAATCAAACACACCAAATTAAAAAATAGCTATTTATCAAAATGCCTTTTCCTAAGCACTTTGACAGCTGTAACGTCTTCTTCTAAATTGTGAAAAAAGGGGCTCAGGTTAGTCATGTAAGTGAAATCGTTGACCATAATCTCACATGGACTGGAAATACAAATTAGCAAATTTTTTCGACCTATAAGAGATATAGAAAATTAGCGCAGACCCATTTTTTTTTTTTCAAAAACTATAAAAGTTAACATAACATTTTTGAACTCATCCATTAGAAGGACGATATTGCCCTCCTCTACAACTACATATATGATTGTCTTAAGTGGTCTATAAACTACATATATTATACTATTCCTCTAAAAAATAAAATTAAAAATTAATAATTTTGGGCTAAAGTTAGCCATGTGAGTTAAATTGACGGAATTTATTTAGTGACTGAATTCATTAAATAAAATCCTTAGTCCCACCCTGGCTAGAACCTGTAGATAACCCGTCCAAATTGGCCTTAGTAACAAAAAGTAGACGTAACTAAATGATAAAAGAAATAAAATGTAAAAAAATGCGATCGTCCAAGAAAAACGATGACCTCTAAATCAAGGTTAAAAGAACTTGGAAACGAAGAAGATGGCATGAAAATGTTCGAGGGAATTTAGATCCACCTACCGCTAATAACATTACAATAGATGCAATATAATGTAACAAATAACTAAAAAGACTTTGTTCCAAAATATTTATTTGTCAATTATTTAATCTTTGATAACAAAAATTTAATAAATTTCAGCCAACTCCTAATATTTGTAGTGAATAATAATACTTTTAAATTTTAAAATTAAAGGCAAACTGTTACCCCATTAACTTATCATTTGGTCAAATAGGACACGGTGAACTATAATCATTTTTTAAAATAAAAATTGCTCAGATAAAATAGTTCTCTTCTTAATAACTAATTCCTGAAATGTTCAATATAGCAACTAATTTGTGTTTCATAAAAACATATTTGGGGCACATGCCTCAATAATGTATTATAAATATGGGCTAAGTTCATCTCATAAATTATAGAAAAAATTATTTTTGTCAGGATAATTTCTTCAGAGGTTTAGGCTGAAATTTTTAAAGAAAGTTATTTATAAACTCCAAGTATACATTTAACCGGTTTCTTGGATTGAATTTTGTTATTTTCAATGGTAAGTTCTATAATATTATTTATTCCAAATATTTTTTCCCATAAAATACAATATTTGTCTCAAATTCAAATTATATTCTTTCTGAAATAGAATTATTATTTTTCTAACTGACATATAAGCGAGTGACAATTGAGTGTAAATTTTCTCCCAGACGTATATCCTTGAAGACATTTTACGACCAAAATTATTCACAGACCCATTATCTGCTCATAAATGATAACAAAAGGTCGAAACTATGTATGCAAATATACAATTTTCAACGTTCCGACCTTTAAAGCTTCTTTACCGGAAAGAATTACGGAATTTATTTTTTTTTTATGATGCATTCGTGAATTTATTTTAAAAAAAATATAAATCCTGACAATGTTCCGGAGAGACTAATCAATTTATTATTGATGTGAATAAAAAAAAATTGTTCTCCGCTTACGAACGAGAGTCATCTGCATTTTATTAAAACTCGTTCGTCGATTTAATGATTCATTGGTTCGGTTCAGTTGGCCGATTTACCCTGAACGGGTGTCGTTTTACGCCAGCTGTAAAAAATGAGTCAGGGCCAAACGGCGCAGTATTTATGGTAGTTTATTTGCTCGTGTCGCTCGCAAGCCGAGATAACACCAGCCTGTTTACTCTCTACAGCCTTTCAGTCAATTTGCCCTAACTGCAGCCCGCACTTTCTCCAAGTCAATGACGCCTCTTAAAGAGCTTTTATTGGCTGATTTATGCCGTATTTAGCATCGCCCATGCATAACTAAGGATCCCGGTGCAGTGGAAATTGAATTATGAAAACTGATTTGCGCAATAATTAAAGACCAGTTTAAGCAATTTGTTCTACGACAGGGCTGAATGGAACAATGCTTAACATAGTGGTTTTAATATTTTACGAAGAGGTGTGTATTTTTTAGCAGATTTCCCTTAAGGGAAATCAGCTATTGAGATACTTCTCATGAAGCGATTTTCGAAAAATTTCTTCAAATGTCCATCGATCCTACACAGGAGATGACGAAAATGAGGTCGCTTCAAAATTACATATATATGTCTGTTAACGCTCTAGCGGTCGCAATTTTTGTTTGATCGTTACCAAACTCGAAATTTAAACGTTTTATGCAAAAAGACAGATCAAGTTCGTTAATTGCTGAAATCGGACCAGTGGGAGGGGGGGGGGTTTAGAGGGGTGATTTTTGAAAATTCGAAATATCTCCGTTACCATACGTTAGATCAAAAAATTGTATAGAACCAATCTTATTGCAAATTAAATTTACTATAAGTATTGTTCTATACATTTATTCTCTATCTTGAATAATAACCGAGATATTTGCATTTTTATTAAGTGTAACGGACGAGTGAGTTTCCCGCCATAAGCTAGTTAGGCCGTAACTGTTGGGCTCTCGTATGGAGATTTCTCTATTGTATAACTTCACGTGGGAAATCTTGCCTCTCTTTACCGTAATACACTGCATAAACATATGTAACATGCATTTTTAATTGTTTTGGCATTATTCGTTGTTATTATTCAATTACTCTGTGGCATGCTTTATAGATGATTAAATAATGATGCATACACCTTAAAGAAGCAGCTCAACTTGTCATAAATTATGTTTTGACCTATTATTGTGATTAGAGTTTTATTGTTATGACCATAGTGCCAACCATAGTTTATAAATAATCATGAACTCTCCATAAAAATGGGAACATTTCGTTGAATGGCGAGAGGCATCCACCCCGGATAGCAAATAGCAGGGTTGCTGTCGGTGGTTCTGCTAATTAATGGTAGAGCCTCTCATCAGCCAGCACCGCATCCCTTAGCAAGATGCTATTAGCACCCCCGACATTTCTCCACACCGCCCTTCACAAAAAACAACTGTTGACGTAAGCCCCATGACTCAACTCCTACAAAGCCCATATATGCAACTTTTAAGGTTAACCTCATTATAAGGGGATTACATCCCCTTATCTGCAGGTTACCATCCTTTTCTAGCCAGGGTTGGATTAAGGGTTGTATTTAGTGAGTTCGTCACTAAATAAATTTCTATTTGCCCAGGCGGGAATCGACTTTAAGAAATTATTTGACTGAAAAGATTACATATTAATTTTCCGAATGAGGAACGAATATAATCACATTACTTTCATGAAAAACTCAGATTTTTCAGTATAAAATCAACCGATTTACAAACTATTGATCCTTTTACAAAAGGAGAACATTTCCTTTTATTGTAAATGTGTACCAAGCCAAGAAGTCGAATTAACTGTACAATTAGAAAATAAAATGTCCACTTTGTGCTACTGTGGATAATAGGTACAAAACATGAATGCAAATGGTAGATTGTTTGCCATTCTTCGTTCTAGAATCAGTACTGTAAAAACAGGGAAATAAGTTTGAATAACAAGTTAGAAGTCACATTAAATTGAATTTATTTTCATTTTTGTATCCATACACATTTTTTCCCATAATTTTCATCCACGTTTTAGATTAATTAGAGTTTGGTGTCCGTTAATGTTTGAATAATTTGTTGTTTATCAACGCCCACTTCAGTATACTACGGCTCATTGGGGTGGGTTATCTACAGTTTGCCACCATTTTCTAGGACTTAGGATGTTTTATGATTCCGTCACTTAAAGACATTCCTATTGCCAAGGTGAGTCGAACTCACGACTCAAGTTTTACAACGTAAGATTAAGACCACGCTTTAACTCATATGGTTAAGCTGTATAGTTGAAGGAAATTTTGTATACTTTACCATAGAGGGCCCTAAGAATAATTTTTAATCACTTTATGCCCTATTTAAATACGCATATTTGCATATAACATACTTTTTCCTAAAAATCTTAAAGTTTTATGCGCTCCCTTATTAAATTTTACCATTGAGATTAAGAATAATTGCTTTACTCCCATGGCTAACTTGTGCCCCCTCCCAAAAAAAAAAAAAATACGAAATGTTGGGTTCCTCCGCAACAGCATTCACCTATTTTCGTCGCATTTAAGATATATATATATATATATATATATATATATATATATATACATATACATATATATATATATATATATATATATATATATATATATATATATATATTTATATGAGCTTCAAAGCTGCTACCTCAATAAGGGTTTACACATCCTATTTGACACTACAGTCCTTATTTATTTACTATTGCTCGAAATACTAAAATCACAATAATTAACGAGAAAGGCTAAGGCAATAATACAATACAATTTAGAAGGTCCAAACTATATTTTCAAACGACATCCCAGAAAATAAAACAGTTAGTTTACTCTTTATAGACTCCCCTTATTCAATATCATTTCTCCAAAATTACACAATCCTCGGAGAATGAGCTAGGAGATGCTTTCTAGCTGTAAGATTGCCTTCAGACATATATTGAAGGGACTTTTGTTTTAATGTGTTATAAATTTCTATTGGAAAGATCAGAGACGAAAACAAAGCCATAAATAAAGCAGAACGCTATAAAGTCCTTCGATTCTTCAAGCTTTATGGTTATATCTTTCTTTTCAACTTTTATACCACTTGGGTTCATTCATACTACTTTCAATTTAGTAAAATATACCTCTTTTACAACTAGTAGTACCTCTTTTACTGTTACTACTCCTCTAATATTATTCACTTGCTGCCTCTATCTCTGTCTCTATTTTTCTCTCACTCGCGCTCTCTCTCTAACACTCACACACACACTCTCTCTCTTTTTCACTCTCTCATTTATCTCAGGTTTTCCTTACGGAAAATCAGCTATGAGGTTGTCTTCATGAAAATATTTGTCAAAGCCTTCTTCGAATATCCATCCTCCAGTGCCCTACCTGGTAGATGATAAGGCAAATCTGCTAAAATCATGTTTTTTGTGGTATATACATATAAGTGTGTGTGTGTGCCCAATAACTTTCTGGTGAAAAGTCAATTATTCTTTCTCGTGTTTTTCTTTCTCACACCAAATTTCTAAATTATTTGAAGAATAAGTGACCTGGTTTTAGAGAATTTTAACAGTTTGTTTTTATAACATACGCACCCCTTATTCGTCTAGATCAAGTTCGATAACCAACGAAATCGCTTTAGGTGATGGGATATAGACTGGATCTGAAATTTAAAAAAATGTGCAAATTTTGTCCAGATTAAGGGATACAAAAATGTGTGCAGACCCATTTTTTGTTTTGCAAAAAACCATACAAATTAACATAACATTTTCGAACTCATTCATGAGAATGAAGATTTGACTTCCTTTACAGATACATAAATAAGACAAGAGGTCTTAAAGAAAGAGGTCTTTAAACTGCTTATATTATACTATTACTCAAAAAAATAAATAAGATATATAAAAATAAAATAATTTCGGGCTCAGGTTAGCCATGCGAAATAAAGCGTTGACCTTTATCTCACATGGTAAACCTAGAGTAGAGAGTTTGACTCCTGGGCATAGGAATTAATTTAGTGAAGGAATTTATTAAATTAAATCCTTAGTCCCATCCTTGCTAGAAAAGCGTGGTAACCTGTAGATAACCGGTCCCAATTAGCCTGAGTTGCAAAAAGTAGACGTTAAAAAATAATTTATTTATTCCTCTTAAAAGCTAAAATTTTCTTCATTCAAAGAAATGAGAAGAGTTCAAAATAATTTGCTACTTCTGAGGTAAATATTTTTACAAATTCCATAATTTTATTATTGCTTGGGATTTTTTTACAGACGTATACGGAAATTGGGTCGGGTGGTGGTTGTATGCCGACAAAGGAGCCCAGACTCCAGACTAGATATATGGCTAAGGTGGTGGGATACGACCCAAGCTCCAGGGGGGGGGGTGACCATAAACCAATTAAAGGGCAAAGTTCCAACACACAACTCTAAGAAAATAGCATCTTCCGCTCTATCTCATCCGGTCTAGTCTATTCGCAGGAGTCCTATTCTACTTTTTCCTTAATCTAGCATGTGATATTCACAGGTTTACCTACCATAAGGTACATATATACAGAAATACATAAAGTACGTAAATATACAAAAAGTCCGCCACGCAGAGGCTTCGTAAAATAAGCATATTTCCCACGTACTGATATAACACACTTTTGATCTCATTAGAGCACATATTCTCTATTTATATGTAAATAACCGACAAGTAGAAAGGGGGGGAGGTAACTGAAGGCAGACTACAAACATATTATGAACAACTCGCTTAACCCTTCACAGACAAGGAATATGAAAATTACATTGCAGGCAAGCTGGGTCACGGGTGACCCAGTCATATTTATAGCACATTTTTTTTTCATTTTAACAAAAATATTCCAGTTGTTGTTTTTTTTATAAAAAAAAAGAAAGTATAGTTTGAAAAATTTATTTTATTTAGCAATATACATAATATGATAAAAATACAAAAACTTACATTAGTAGGAACTATACTTAAATTAGTAGGAACGTAGAGTTCCAGACCTTTGGTACCTTTGGTATCCGTATAGGATAAAAGATAAAAATTAAACGAGTAAACTCCTAGAAGGGAAAAAAATAATTAATGTCCAGCTATAAAAGACGAGAAAATTTAATAAAATCTTAGTGATTAAATAATTTTCAGTAAGTTATCAGTTTTCCATTTCATCCGGCAGTCCAGCAATAATTTTTCCTACTCTGAACAGTCAAAAACTTTCCAGATCAAAATAAATAGTTTAAACTCTTACAGAAAAAAAAAATTTTATATATATATATATATATATATATATATATATATATATATATATATAAAAATACTCTACGGAAAAAAGAAAAAGAAAATATGAGGGATAAAAAATCAAAAAAAGGGAATAAACTCTTAGTAATGAAAGTTCACTAATACTTCAAACTCAGAACAATCTAACAATCTTCTATTTCTTCATCTTCTTCAGGTGAGACTCTGGTAATGCATCGAGAACAAATACTTAGCCTATGCTCAGCACATAGGCTGCGATTACAATGAGCGCAGTTTGATGTACTCTTACGATCTCTTGATTTTTCACAAAAAGCACACCGACGTCTTGAAGTGCTGGGTCCAGGCTGATTCTCAATTTCTTTTTCATCAACTCTCGGAAGGAGGGGAGGGATACCGTGCACTCCCCCTCCCCTCCTTCCCTTACTTTACTCAGAATATTATTTTTACCAACCTCTGGATCACCCTTGCCAGCCTTGCCTGTCAAGGGTTAATACTTATTACGAATATTACTTAATACTTATTCGAGTTATGAATTAATTCAGAGAACATCAATAATTATTATTTTACGATCCGACACTTCGTAACGGACATACATGGTATTTTCTATCCCCCCTTCTAAACCTCCTCTATTCCAGGTCCGATTTCTGCGAATAACAATTTGGATAGTGTTGACTGAAACTGTTAAATATTGAGTATGGTATTGACCAAATAAACATTTTCGAATAAAGAACGAAAAATCGTTATAGATGACGCTAGCACATAACGTCTTTGCATGAATCTCACAAAATAAAAGTCCGTCACGCAGGGGCTGCGTAAACTAAGCAGATTTCCCACGTGAAGTTATACAATAGAGAAATCTCCATACGAGAGCCGAACTGTTACGGCAAAGGGCCGAACTAGCTTTTGGCGGGAAATTCAAAAATCCGTTATCGGCCCAAATTTAATAAAAATGCAAATATCTCGGTTAATATTCAAGATAGGGAATAAATGTATATAACAATATTTATAGTAAATTTAATTTGCAATAAGATTGATTCTGTACAATTTTTCGATGTGACGTATAGTAACGGAGATATTTTGAATTTTCGAAAATCCTCCCCTCTAAACCGGAACGGTCCTCATTTTCGTCATCTACTAGGTAGGATCGATGGAAGAAAAATTTCGAAAATTCCGTCATGAGTACAACCTCAATAGCTGATTTCCCTTAGGGGAAATCTGCTAAAAATCCAATAAATACCATATTGTGTGGTTAGGCTTGGAATGAAGTTCTTCATGTTATAACAGTTTATTGTTAACATGACATGAGTAAGGGTCGGGGTTTACTGATGGCCGAAAAATAAAATATGGAAATATCTCGGTTAATACTCAATATACAAAAAACATTTTCATTACAATATTTATAGAACATTACTTTTCCAATAAGAATGATTCTATACAATTTCTCGATTCGAAGCGTAATAGTGGAGTTATTTTGAATTATGGAAATTCTCCCTTGTACACCCCCTCTTCCCGGATCCGATTTCAGCCGTTAACGAGCTTGACCTTTATTTTTAGATAAAATATTTAAATGTCGAGTTTGGTAACGATTAAACAAAAATTACAACGGCTAGAGCGTTAACACACACACATATATAGTTTTGAACGGATCTCATTGTCGTCATCTCCTGGGTAGGATCGATGGACTTTTAAGAAAATTTTTCGAAAATCGCGTCATGAGTACAACCTCAATAGGTTATTTCCCTTAGAGGAAATCTGCTAAAACCACGACGAATATTCGACATTCTTGATACGCAAGGGGGTGGGAGAAAGTATTTCTAGCAAGCAACATTTTGCCATTAATTATGTCACATTTACCTTTTAAGGTTAATTAGTCGCCAACTCAAGAAATGTTGCTATTAAAAGCAATGTAGGAGATATTTAAAAAGCCCACCTGAACCCAAAGTGATGGCAATACAGCCCAGAGATGATGACAGGCAGTGTACAGGTGATGAGGACACGGATCCATTAAAACTTCAAGATTTCCTGATGAAGGCAGATGTCCTGATATCGTTGGACTAAAAATTTCAGTTTTTTTGCTTAATAACCGATTCAGAGAATATGTTCGTTTTAAAGAAGTAGTTACGTTAGTTAGAAGTTGGAAAATTGAAAAGTGTATGAGGAATATGGCTCTGAAATTTTTCGTTTATGACTTTGGGGTGTATTATTATGTGATTGAACGGCCTTTTCTGTCGTTTCCTCTCAGTCAGAGGTTAATAGATAACTTGTTGAGAACAGGTGGCGTTAGGAACAGAACGAGTTTACCTTCCGGTGGTCCAAGCTTGCCATTTAAAGCGATAAAGGTCCTTGGTCAGGTAACGAGGGGAGGGCTCACAATGAATTAAATAGCTGGAAGCTCTCTCATCGGCTCTGATAATAGGAAGCGCTCTAGAAGAAAGGCATTGCTACTGTAAATCTTGTAGATTTACGAGGCAGACTTGCAGAGGCCATTTAAAAAAAAAAAAAAAATTCTAGGAAATCTTCCTGTTCCAATCTAGCGGAGAGAATTGGAGACATTGGACCGGCATCCTAAGTGCGCCGCTATTGGGGGAGGAGAGCCAGTGACGGATGGCGCCAAGATCCTTTGAGTTAATTGTTCCATTGTCTTGGTGACAGGATAAAGTGTGAACAGGTGTAGCTCACCTGCCTCGTTCCACTGTCACAGCTTCTGGACCTCTCTCTCTCTCTCAAGCCCCTTTTTTTTAAGTATCACTTACACCATTCATTGATAGAGTTATTGGTCCTTTGTCGGAAGCGTGCAAGGTAGACATTTCGGTCTGGCGTAACTGACACAGCTAACTCTGAAAACAATCGTTATAATAATGATAATACTTCCACCGATTAACAACTACTCTTATCTTTCGCAATAATCATAAATTCTAACAATTCTTAATAGAGCATTTAGATTAAAATTAGATGAACAATCTGTATAATCACTCTAGAGCTAAGGAGAGTCAGCTGTGATTTTAATAAAACATCGATTATTGGTAAACAAATGCTAATACAATACTTTGCAACTGAGGCTCGGTCAAGTGAGTTAAGGCGTTGTTCTTAATACACTTAGAAAACGTAGGTCCGTGCCACATGGGCAGTAGGAATTTATTTACTGACGAACTCACTGTGTAAAAAGTTTAGTAAAGAGTGGTAACCTCCTGGTTAGAAAAGGGTGGTAAACTGTTAATATGCAGTCCCAATTAGCCATAGCAGCATAAACTGGACATTTATAAATAACATAACATAATCTGCGACAGATACTCCGGTAAAGTGTTAGAAAAATTAAAAATTTTAGAAGTGTTCAAAAAAAAGAGAAAAAGGATAATCAACAGGCTTATGAGGCGCCAAAAAAAATAGAACTCCTGTAGCAAAAAAAAATGGAATTGGAATAATGTATAGATTCGTTTTTTAGCTGTAATTATTGGCTATTTTTAACATTATTTATTCTCGTGCTTTTTATGCTACTATGAGTTATCTGGACGGGCTATTTACAGGTTACTGGCATTCTCTAGCCAGAATGGGAAGTTAGGTATTTTATGGAATGAGTTGGTCTCAAAATAAATACTTATTGTCCACGCAGGAATTGAACCCTTCTGCATAGGTAAAGTGAATTAAGACCAACGTTTTAATTAAAATGAATAACATGAGCCCCTTTCATCTACTTTAAATGTACTTCCCTACATAAATAGCTTAGTTTCTTCATTTCTCCGTACGTTGAGCTGCCGTGGGTGTTTATCAAGAGGATTTCAAGAAAACAACTACCAGTCAGTAAATAGAGTAATACTGTGCTTATAAATTAGTAGTAGTAAATATGTAGTTTCGATCCTGAAAATGCCCTTTCTGCTAAGTAAATTCTTATAGATTGATTTGTTTTGTTTTTTTAAACTTCAACGTTTCTCAATATGCGAACTGAAAAAAATCAATTCACAGGTACAGTTACTTTTTCCTTAGGCTGGTAACTCTTTTACAATATTTTTATTAAGAATCGCACTACTCAACTTGACAATTCAAGCCAATTTCCGTTTTCCCTTGTCCCTAGTAGTGAGCAAAATAAACACAAATGTGTGCACATTAACTTCAGTTGACTCTCAAATAATTAAAAGTAATACATTTCTTCACGAATATTCTACTCAAAATTACAGTAGTGTTAATTTTTAAAAGTTTTCATGGGCACTGTAAGGAGTGAATTTATTCGAAGTGTTTCAAGGGCACAGCTAATCTTCTGTATCAAATTAATCATTTTCCAAGAAGTCAACCAGAAATTCAGTTTGCTTATGATAAAATTTGCGGGGATAAAGTCGTAATTAAATCGAGGAAATCACAGAACAATATGCTTCGATTTATTTTTGCTTATTATTTATAATTATTATCAAGATAAAGCTATCTTGAAAGTACAAATGAATACAATCTTCAATTATAATAATAATACTCTTAAGGGATTCGATTGAGATAGACACCACTTAAACCAGTTTTTCCGTTCGCTGCTTCTCATTTGTGATAATGTTCCAAGTGTGCTTTAATCTTTTATTGGGTTCTTCTAGAGGCAGAAGTGTTCACAAAAAGTTGTAATGAGTTCGTAAAACAAAAAAAAAGTATTTTATTTTAAAAGAATTCGTTGTAAATGCCGAATTTAGTACTTGCCGACTCTTTAACGTTATCGAGCCGATCGATATGTTATCGCTCGACGACTTATGGCATACATTGGCACAAGTAATTACAACAATTCATCATCAACTAATAAAAGAAAGTTTGTAAGTTAAAAATAATCATATATATAATCTTTAGTATATATGTTGTAGGCAGCTGTAGTAAAATGCATGGGATTCCTTCCGATCTTGTTTGAAAAATCTCATTACTGATCTAATACATTTGTCAGACCATTACAAATGTTGGCTTCAGTAAGAATTTACAATTACATTATAATTCATGGTTTAATGTGTGTTCTATAATAGCTATTTTTACTGTTTATAGTGCTTTATTATTAATTATTACGGGTAGTAGTAGCATATATATCTATATCTATAAATCGTGGAATTTTAATGTACTATATTTCATCCTATTACGAAAACAATTATTTTTTTTATATATAAAATCTATTTTATTTTATTTACCTGTGGTCCATGACTTCAATTAAAGTAAAGCTCATGGTTAGGGATTAAATAAAAGATTCCAAGATATCATATAACTACCTATAGACATATTTGTTAGCAAAAAAAAATTAAAATGAGATGCTTATAAAATATAGAAATTTCAATAATTTTGCCCATATACTGTTTTCAAAAAATATGAATTATGCAAGCAGTAATATGATTAATTTAATTTTTTGTAATATAGACGGGACTTCAATGAAGATTATAGGATAACAACTTTTATCTCCTTTCAATTAGTTAAAGGACGAAAATGTAGTCCAGGAATTTATTATTCATTCACACTTTTACCGTATACGTTTAATATAACGTGAGAGTTTGGTTGATTGGTCATAAAACTTTTTTCTTAAGCATTACAGCTTTGATGGATTTCAATTGTGTGCGTGTTTTTTTTATTAATAAGTTTTTGCATATCTTATTCACAATCGGGTTAAGATGTGGTGCACTAAATACTTTTAATGTTCACTTTAGTATTTTATTTTTTTTTTTATGGATCTTTCGCCAAATGTTTGATTAGTCAAATCCAAAGATTGTAAAAATGCATACATTGTCATAAGAATTAAAATTTTAAGACTTGAAGTTATACGACTTACTAAATAACACTAAGTTATAGGAATGATAAATTACTTTATACATATTTAAGGGATTGGTATACTAAAAAAATCAAAGACTCCAATTAAGGACCAAACATGTCTCGAATTGGTGTAAACTAAAATTGGACAGGGAATGCCCATTATTTTCAATTGGTGCGCCAATACATACAGCTACGGCCTATATAAAGGCATGGCAATAAATTCAGCTGTGACAAGCAGTGGTCGATGGGTCGTTTGCCCCCTGCAAATTATCGAGCTATCTTAGGACCAATCGACATCTTTAGGATCGATATATTTTAAATTTTGAACAGCGATCGCGGCAATTATCTCCTTACATAACACTCGACTGTAAACCATTTCAAGGGCATCCTATACTATATGTGACAATGAACTCTAAATTCTCAAACAAGTAATAAATTATGACTTTTTCTGCTTGTCTTCCCTCGTTGCATCCGAAGGGGGGGGGGAGGGCTTAATCGTTCGGCACACATTGTATACTTTCGGTACGTATGTAATGTGTAACGGCACCTGTCAATTTTCCCTTACCTTTTTTTTCGCATTTTGAACGATATACTGTTAAGAATGATGACATTCATCTATAGAAGCAGATCATCCAAACCCTGTCAAAGAATGGCGAGGGGTTTGCAGATAATTAATATCCACTGCGATATTAATCGTAGTGGGATTAATAATCCCACCGTCTTGCAAATCCAAAATATTTTTTCCGTATTTCAGGACCTGTGTTTCCTCTAACGAACAAAACGTGTTTTTGGCTTGATAACAACAGAATCATAACAGACTACGAAAACTGTCCATTTTGCGAAATTTGTGTGTATTGTCCCGTTGAAATGTGTGTGTAACGTTTTTATTGATTTTATCATTATTGACTTTCAAGCACACATTTTAGCGAGTGGTGAACGTATAAAATAAATTCTGACCAATAAACCAAACAATCTTAGGATTTTCAGAAAAATGTTTGCCGAAAGGAGTGATGAAAGCACTTGATACGATGAACTATATATATAGAGAACCTCTTCCTGGTCATCTATTTTTACTTCCTTGTAACGAAGTAAATAAAGTATTGTAATCCCGAGAAATTTCATTTTTCAATTGGATTATCCGTTTCGACTCTGGTTGAATACATTTTGACTGACGTCTGTGCCAGTCTCGTATTATTCAACACCTTTAGGTAGTCTTAGTATGTTTACATTTTATATTTGGGACTGTTGTAACAGCACAACAACTAGTTCTACACCTCCCTAATCAGAATTAATTATGGGGGATTAGAGTCGGAAATAATTTTAAAAATGGCAAAATTAATTTGTTGCTTTAGAGATTTTTATTTATTATATTTCATGACATTTTTGATCAGGCACATTAATATGTCGTATATGATTTCTGAATTGAATAAATTTATATGAATTACCGCCATACAAGTTCTATATTTAATTTAATTGAAGTACAATCAAGTCACAACGTGTCCACATCAGTTTTTTTTTTCTAAAACGCTCCTTCAAAATGAGCAAAAATATGAATGTATATACATGTAATAGCCAGAATTATGTATGTAATTGTGTATATACAAACAAACTAATCTAACCCCACCCCGTGGTACCTTTGAAGGTCAGCCTCCTTATCAGTCAGTTCAAGGTAATTTTATCAGGTTTATATCTTATTATTTTATATTTCTGACCAAATTATTTTTTTTTGCTCACATGTTAGCATATAAGTAGTAATTCAATAATTCAGTTATTTCTGACTATATTCGGAATTAAAAATTAATACTTATGTCATTCTTTATTGCTTTTATTATTAAAGTACTTTTGACAAATACATTTACTATACTACTCATCGAGCCCTATTGTTTACAAAATATGAACCACGCGAGAAAAGGAACAATTCCATTCATTGTTTCCTGGTTACAAATATATTAACTTATCTTGGAGCATTGGGGTCGGACATGTCCAGGATGTGAATCAACTCTCAATCCTTGGTGTTTCTGAAAAAATTCCAGCTCATCAGGAAACTCATTCCTTGAGTCACATGATAGGCTCTTTGCTTTTATTTATGAACAATTACTTAGGGATACTATGTGTAATTGGGACGGGTTATCACCCTTTTCCAGCGATGGTGGAATTAAGGATTGTATTCAGTGAGTTAGTCAATTACTGTATGAAATGCATAATGCATGAAAAGTGTAATGATTAGATGTATTTATTTAGTTGGCTCTCATTTAAGAGACCTGCGACCTGTATTGCAGTCGTTTTTCTGATCACCATTTTTAAAGAATGGTCATCCATCGTTGAGTACGCTTAATGGAATTCCAGCAATTCAAGTTGTACTCATTTTAGTCGAAGACTTCTTCAAATGTCCATCGGCCGTCCCATATAGATGGCGAAAATGGGATCACACACCCACACGCTCTGTCTGTTAAAAGTTTGTTGCCAGTCTCCACAAGTTCGTTGCCTTAAGAAATCGGATCACACAATATTTAGAGGGGTAATCAAGATCTTTCCATTATTATGACTCTTTTCGTCAAATCATATAGTTCTATATAAGAGCGAGAAATATCTCGTTTCAAATGGACAATTGTTCAGTACTTAATTTCTCCATCTTTATATATTATTCAAAATAGTTGTATTTTTCAGTTTTCAGCATTCAGTAACTCCCCCTCCCTCCAATAAACCAATAAAAAACACAAACTATCTTTTCTTAGATACGATCTTGTATTGTGATTTTGTTTATGATATATACGGGGCTCACGATGGCTAGGGAAGTTTAATTCATTTCATAATTTTAAGAAGCAGAACAGTTAATTTCCTTCTTTATAGTACTTAAGAATAATACAAATATTACACATAATAATCACATATTTATTCATTTTTAAAACTAATGTTAAATAAAATAGTATTATGTTAATTGAGATTGGGTTTTTTTACGTCGTTTCTGGAGTTAGTAAAATCCCCTGCGTTTGATATGATTATTTTCTGGCGAATAAATTTTAGCATCGATCACAGATGAATGTAGCTGCTTAAATGAAGAGTGTTTTATTTGCTTCGTTTCTTTTCAGCTGAAAGTCTTGAAAGACAATAAGAAGCCTGCAAACCACAAGGAACTAAAAACTCGAGAGGCCTTATTTCTGGTATGACCTTTATTCGAGATGACCTTTTTGAACCAACTATGGAAGTTGCTCATCCTCTCATAGATAACTACGGCCGTGGCGTTGGAGTGGCAGAATTTCTCCTTTCCTCCGCCTCCGATCGGCATTCCTCTCGACAGGATTCCTATGGTCTTCCCGTCGCAGATGAGCGGAGACCCCGAGTCGCCGAGGCAAGGTCCGATCCCTTCGAAGATCAGGAAACAGAGGATCTCCTGCCCGTCGGTAGAGAACATCATGCAGCCTTCGTGGCACATCAGTCCTCCCTGAAATATAATGGAAATGCTCGAGACGTTATCTAAAAGAGATGATTTTAAGCAAGGGGCGTTTCACATCCCCAGGATTTACTAATGTTGAAAATGTTAGATGAGAGATAGAAAGATAAAACGGAAATAGTGGGGCAGTGTTAAACGAAAAACTTGGGGTTTCCCAGGAAAAACGAAAAACAGAATTTCCAAAAAAATGTGTCTAAGTCCCCCCCCCCCATTCCCACATTTAGACCTTCCCAAATTCAGGATATCAGGACTTTTGAACATGACTATTGGAAAAGACTATAAGCGTCCTTGACGAAAACTATGAAAATAAAATAAAGGGAAACAACATAGCATTACATTAGAGGAAAAAAATATTTGATGACTAAAATAAGCTTATTTAAATACAGAAAATGACATTGAACATTGAATACTTAGAGACTCCACATAACATGTAGGAACGTTTTACAACAGGAGCCCAAATATCGACAGTAAACTAAATAGCCTTAAAAAATTGAATTTGTTTTACAAAATTTAAATTCTCTCCATTTTGATTTTGACTTAGTGATAATATAAATGCACTTTTATAGAGCAATAACATAATTTAAAAAAAAAAAAATTAAATTGTCTTTAATACTAAAATAAAACAAAAAATAACCATCAGACTAGTATTATAGTCTAATGGTTATTTTTTGATTTTATTACTTGTATTTAATTTTTATTTAATGGTTATTATGATTAATTTTTTTTGTTATTTTTCTGCATTTTTGTTTTTACTTTACATTGTTAAACTTTGAGCCAAATCGCTTAGATTCTGGTGCTCCTGTATAAATAAATAAAAATACACAAACATTTAATATGATCCCTTCGGAAAACGTTTTCTTAGAGCAGAAGAAAATTAAAAAGATATAGAGAACTGAGTTTAGAAACTAAATCAGAGGACTATAATCTAGAATTCCTGAATGTATAATGATATAAAAAAGAATGCAAAAATGAAAATTTTGCCCAAAATAATAGAAAGTACATAGAAATTTGATCTTTGAGGCTGCTATACTATAAACTATACTCATAATGAGTTAGATGTCCCAAGGATACCTGAAAGTATGTTATATCATAATCAATATTTTATAATATAGAGCATTATCATTTCTTATAAACATTTCCTTTGGATATTTCATTCATTGAAGAAAATGAAAAATAATTCATATACGGAGCCGTTGAGACATGAAGTAGAACATTGGGCGAGGTTGAGGCATACGTAACTCAAAGACGATAGTACAGAGAAGAGAATGAGATAACTGTTTCCGTTAGAACAAGACATCACAACACAGGAAGATACAAAGGGGACACGCAAGACAAGGAGCTAAGTCCTAGTTAAGCAGAATTATTGCTTTTCCACCGACTTATATACGTTTTACACTTCAAGAGACATCTTTATTGAACAGTCGTATCCAATAGAGTCTCTACGACTGGTATTTTGAATTATTCTGTGATTCTCAAGAGTAATATTATACTGCGTTTTCAATATGGATCGAGTCATTCGGGATAAAGAAAATAAATAAAAATCTACAATTCAAACATATCACTATAAATAAATAAACCTGTTTTGTTGCTTAGAGATATTTTAAATATACCGGACACAGAAATAGTTCTCATCTAACAAAGTATGCTAAACATAAACTTTTTTCGTTATTTATTAACAATACCTTCTGCTTTGGTCGTGGTCGGGTAATTGGGACGGCTTATTTACAGGTTTCCACCCTTTTGGCCTGAGAGGGACTAAGGATTTTTATTAATGAGTTCCCTACTAAATGAACTCCTTTTGCCAAGGCGGAAATCAATCTCACCACTTGTAAATATAAAAAAGTACGTCACGCAGGGGCTGCGTAAACTAAGCAGATTTCCCATGTGGTTTTGCAATAGAGAAATCTGCCTAATAACAACTGTAGTAGTAAGAAACCTCTAAACCTAAAACATTATTTAGGGCGTAATAACCCAGTAGTTTCTAGCCCCAAAAAACATTTGACCTAACCTCTAAACCTATTCACGAGGGACGAATAGTTATGGAAACGGCCACCAGAGCTCTCGGCGGAAAGTGCGAACATAGCCTACTGGCGACCACACGCAGAATACAAAACAAATATCTTGGTTAATATTCAAGATACTGAAAAAATGTATAGAACAATATTTATAGTAAATTTAATTTGCAATAAGATTTATTCTATACAATTTTTCGATCCGACGCATAATAACAGAGATATTTTGAATTTTCAAAAATCCCCCCTCCCATTGGTCCGATTTCAGCCATTAACGAACTTGATCTTCCATTTTACATAAAACGATTAAATTCCGAGTTTGGTAACGATCAAACAAAAATTGCGACCACTAGAGCGTTAACAGACAAATATATATATATATATATATATATATAATTTTGAACGGACCTCATTTTTGTCATCTCCTGGGTAGGATCGATGGACATTTGAAGAAATTTTTCGAAACTCGCGTCATGAGTACGACCTCAATAGCTGATTTCCCTTAAGGGAAATCTGCTAATAAAATTAAACTATTTATCAACGCCCACTGTGCAACTACGGCTAATTGGATCGGGTTATCTGCAGGTTAGCACACTTTCCTAGTCAGAGCCCTCTCTGGAGGGCTTCATTTAATGAGTTTTCAACTAAATAAACTCCTATTGCAAAGGTGGGACTTGAACTCGCCACTTTAGGTTTACCATGTGTAAATATAAAATTAAGATAATTTAAAATTTACACAGTTACACCTGAGACCACGTAAATAAAAACAAAAGCGTTTGGCTTTAATCTCACATGGTAAACCTAGAGTGGCGAGCTAGATTCCCGGCTAGGTAAATAGGATTTAGTGACGAACTCATTAAATAAAATCCTTGGTCCCACCCTGACTAGAAAAGGGTGGTAACCTGTAGATAACCCGTCTCAATTAGCCTCAGTTGCATAATGTGGACGTTAATAAATAAATAATAAATTGAAAAAAAAACATTTTAGTTTTAAATAAATGCAAAATGACAAAACTGTGCTTCAAAGCCCCAAAAGCGCAAGGGACTAACTAACGATAAAAGCGTCAAAAAGAGTTCTACTAACGAGACCAATTTATAAGGTGACCATCTTTTAGTGTCCTGTATAAGCTGACTAATGACAGTGTTTAGTCAGTTCATCAGTAGAAGTAAGATCAGCATTAATGTAAAACCAGCCATGCAATACTGGCATGTCTTCAGTGAAAAATTAAATTAAAGATAAAGTCCGTCACGCAGGGGCTGCGTAAACTAAGCAGATTTCCCATGTGAAGCTTTACAATAGAGAAATCCGCCTAATAACAGCTGTAGTAGGAAGGGATCTCTAAACCTATTCACGAGGGACGAATAGTTCTGGAAACGGCCACCAGAGCTCTCGGCGGAGAGTCCGGAACATGGCGGGGTTCCGTCGACCACACACACAATACAAATGCAAATATCTCGGTTAATATTCAAGATACAGAATAAATGTATAGAACAATATTTATAGTACATTTAAGTTAAAATAAGATTGATTCTATGCAATTTTTCGATCCGACGCATAATAACGGAGATATTTTGAATTTTCAAAACCCCCCCTCTTAACCCCCCTTCCCACTGGTCCGATTTCAGCCATTAACGAACTTGATCTTTCTTTTTACGTAAAACGCTTAAATTTGAAGTTTGGTAACGATCAAACAAAAATTGCGACCGCTAGAGCGTTAACAGACAAATATATATATATATATATATATATATATATATATATATATATATATATATATAATTTTGAACGGACCTCATTTTCGTCATCTCCTGGGTAGGATCGATGGACATTTGAGGAAATTTTTCAAAACTCGCGTCATGAGTACGACCTCAATATCTGATTTCCCTTAAGGGAAATCTGCTAATAAAAAAAATAAACAGACAGATCTATAAAATCAGATTTAATTGATATATTGAGCCAAGTGCCCCAATACCAAAAATTAATTTGTAACATGTCTTATTTTAATTAACCGGAATACATTTGTGCCTCTACTTACTATTAAATAGTGCAGAACAGGAATTTGCATATACTTTGAGCCAATTGTAGCTTGGCCGAAGCCAGCTATGATGCACTGACTCTTAGGTTGGACCCAGGCGTCCATCTCCAGAGGACAGGGATCGACTGGGATACTCCTGGTCGTACGAAGCAGGCCCATGTCGTTTTTCACTGCTGTCCCATCCTGCAATCATTTCAGCTGTTATATTATGAAGTGGTTCATGAAATAACAGCTTATTGTTAATATGGCATGACTGACTGATATGAGGGAGGTTTACTGATGGCCGAAAACTATAAAATGCAAATATCTCGGTTAATAATCAAGATAGTAAAAATATATATATAGAAAATTACAGAGAAAAAATTGGTCCTATGCAATTTTTCGATCCGACGTATAATAACGGAGATATTAAGAATTTTCGAAATTCCCTCTACACTGTCATTAACGAACTTGATCTTTCTTTTTACATAAAACGATTAAATACCAAGTTTGGTAACGACTAAACCAAAATTGCAACAACATTGCGTTAACAGTCAAATATATATATATATTATTTTATTTTTTTTAACGGACCTTATTTTCGATATCTGCTAGGCAGGGTCGAGGA
Source organism: Riptortus pedestris (assembly GCA_019009955.1). Lineage (NCBI taxonomy): Eukaryota > Metazoa > Arthropoda > Insecta > Hemiptera > Alydidae > Riptortus > Riptortus pedestris. The sequence continues at coordinate 43,036,221 of CM032232.1, read as the reverse complement.
ACATTTGAAGAAATTTTTAAAATCTCGTCATGAGTACAACCTCAATAACTGATTTCTTCTAAAAGTTGCCACACTTTCTTGGGCCTTTAGATTTTTCTTTGTTATTTATTTATATAAAAACAAGATATTTCAAGAAGCTTTTAAGAAAGATACATAAATAGATATTTATATATTTTAGATATATTAAGATGGTGCTGGAAATTCCAAAAACTTAATTACACATAAGAGTAGAAACCCCAAGTCTAAATATTATAGTATACTTCACTTTCATTCTGCCCGGGTTGATGTTTACTGGCTGAACTCAACATCGACAGCAATTTCCCTAATTTATAGGAACATTTATTTAATTAATATAAGAATTAATCTGCTAACAATGTGATGTTTGATATTGCACTGTATAGGATTTATAACTTGTAATTTATACTTCCCTTACTAAGTAATTAATTTTATATTTATTCTATAACATAGAATATAGAAAAACTTAAAATATACCAAATATAGTATACTTAATATACTGTAGCTTCGGTAGGTGAGGTTTCATAGACTTTATTTTTGTGACTCACAATCTTTTTCATTTATTATAATTTGTTTTATATAAATTAGTTATTCCCTGTTTATACTGTCAAGCCCTCTTATTTATTTTTACGTTTACTGACCGAACTCAGTTATCGAGAGCAATGCTCCCTAATATATAAGTACTCACGTTGAAAAACTCACTTGCGTTACAAAATCCGGGTGCACATAGACACTATCGACCGTGTAATCAGTCAGGTTGTTCGCGGAGTAATAGACTTTGATAAGGAGCTTCTGGCTGTCTAATGGAGCACTCGAGTTCCAATCTGTGATGCAGTGAGCTGCAGTTGAAACCCATCTAGGCGCAATGAGAACTCCAGTGCACAGTTTGGCTGAGGAAATACAAAATAAATCAGTTTTGAAAAAAAAACGAAAAATAGTAGGAAAATATATCCGATAACTAGCTAAGGTATCCGACTTTGCCCAAGAAATCTTTTGAGGCTGAATGATAATGGTATTTTTTGGGGGCTTTACTATGTACAATATTTTTACATTTTCCCGTCTCAATGCTTAGGATTTACACCCGAGTCCGGCGTGCTGTGGATATGATAATAAAAAAGTATTTGTTATGCACTTAATTATACAAAATACACAATATTTTTATATTACCCGTTTCCTGTGCATGTGTCTTTGTTTATATATAACATAATCATAGATAATCATATTATTATAGTCAAAAATAAGGAGTTTCGTTGATTTCGATTTAGTCTTTCGCGTCCTATAACATCGTTGACCCCTTCTGTAGTTTTTCGTGTACACCTCATTCAAACTTCGCTATATGGCAAAAGTTCATATAACAAAAGTTACTTTAAATAACAAAGCAAACAACTTTTGTTGAGTGCAGGATTGCCGAAAAACCAATAGGAAACGAAATATCGCTATTATTAATTTCAGACCACCCCTATAACCCCCCCCCCCCCACTCCTGTTCGTACCTCGAAATTTTAATATAACTTATAACCAGGAAGGTGTTAATACCAAATCACAAACAGAGTTTCGTTTAATTCGGTTTAGTCTTTTGTGCTATATAAAATTGTTGTGTCCCTCTATTGTTTTTAGCGCATAGCTCATTTATTCTTCGGTATACGACAAAAGGATGTATTACAAAAGTTACTCTAAATAACAAAATAAACAACTTTTGTTGGGTGCATGATTGCCGAAAACCCAATAGGAAACGAAATATCGCTATTTTTAATTACAGGCCTCCCTTATATGTCGCCTTAGCGTTGACCTTCTCACATGGAAAAACCTAGAGTGGCGAGTTCGATTCTCGCCTGGGCAAAGGAAATTATTTAGTGACGAAATTCATTAAATAACATCCTAAAATCCCACCCTGGCTAGAAAAGGGTGGTAACCTGTAGATAACCCGTCCCAATTAGCCAGAGTTGCAAAAAGTGGACGTTAATAAATAATAATAATAATTATATGCCCCCTGTTCGTCTCAGAGAATATTAATATAGCCAGAAACCTAACCTGGGTTAGTAGTAATATACATACCAAGTTTCATAAAATTCGATTCTGCCATTTGCGAATCTATAAAGGACATACAATCAAACATTCAATTATATACATATATATATATATATATATATATATATATATATATATAATATAATATAATATAATAGGTCGAAGGGGTTTTGGCATATTTGATTGTCTTGTCCTGGGTTGTGAAGGCTGTAAGCATATAATCCATATTAGCCTGTTGCAGAAAAGTGAACGTAATTTGAAGTAAACCTTAAATAAGACCCATACGTAGAACGATTATTAGCTCACCATAAACCTTACAAATCACCGTGAATCAAAAAATTCATAAATACACAATTCTCGACTAACTCTAACCTGTAAATTTGTATGCCAGATGTTCAGTAACAATGAAGTATTACCTACCTTGCTGTGGATTAAAATACGACAGAATTATCAGGATCCATGGCAGGTCTGTGTTCTCAGATACAGCTTGTGCACCGTACATTCTTCTTCAAGTTGTTGTTTATTGATGTTTTATCGACAATATCAATATGCATAGGAAAAACATATGGAAGATTTGGATTTCTTTTCTATTATAGCACTTTATACGTTCTTTGTTATTAAAACATTACTATGTTTTCTTACATTTACTTTATGCCACTGTTATAAATTAAGAGAAATAAGAGAAGCTGACGGAGAAATAAATTAAACTGCAGTCCATATTTGAGCGTTTGCTCCATTGGTTTTTATACGCTTCCTATAAGCGGATCCGATTTCAAGCTGTATGTGTCGTATTTTTGCATAATTTGCAATTTTTTTCTAGCAAACACTGTAGGCCCTTGTTTTGAATTTCAGTTGATATTAATCTTCTTAATTTGCTATCGGCTTTCATGGCCAAAGATAAAAATATAATATATTCAAAATAAACGAATAACTGAAGTTTTTATATAAATGCAACAACAAAACAATTTCCCTTCATTTAGGTGCCTCCTTATCAGCCCAAATGAGTAATATTTAAAAACTCTTCTTTTTTTTAAATGAATGATTGCATTAACGCTTTTTTAAGTGAGGCAATGGGGAAATGAAGTGCTTTTATTTATATAAATGATAATTTATGATTCTGTATTTTTGATAACCACTGGATAAATATTGTAGACCTATTGTAGATATCCCCGATTCTTTCATAAGTTCGGCAGTTGCACTTATTATCACGACCTTAATTAACTCTCTATTTTTCAATAGAGTAATTTATCGTTGAAGTACCTTTAGAAACGTTCATAAGTCCTCTTCTCTTCTTTGTCTACTTCAATTGACTGATTGATTTCTTGAATCTTAATATGGGAACCATTCTCATAATAGTTCATTATTACATTTTAAATTACATGGTTTATAAGACATTTGTTTTGTTTTTTCAGGTTACCAAAGCTTGCAGTGTCTGCCAAGTTAATTATCTGCCTATTGATGGTAAGTAATGTCATTGTATTTTGTAGTATTATTTGTCTGGAAGAATAAATATTTCGTCACAATTTTATTCATAATAGTTTAATAATATTTTCCTTTTAATTGTGCACTACAGTTTTTATTAAAAAATGTTTTTATAAAGTTAATTAGGATACATCATTAGTTACTTATATTATGATTAACTAAATAAACTATATACATAATTCGTATTTTTTATGTTCAAAAGATCATGACGAACTTAACAATGTGGCTGCAGTCTCAATGGAACTGTAATCTAGATTTTCCACGTTTCCCTTTAAACTATTCCATAGTAAATAAAAGTTTCTTGGAAAACTGAAATAGATCTCATAAAAATTGGTCAATAAGTGCTAATAAAAAAACTAGAGTACAAATTGGCAAGGATTAAAATGAAAACATGTAAAACTTGAGTTCAGGATATGAAATCAACGAGCAAATTATATTATTCTGTATTCCTCAGAAAATCCTTTTAGATCTTCTGGTAGTTTTAGAAATTTCTACAAAACAAGAATTGAACGCCTAACTATTCTGGATTCAGTTCTATTATGATTCTGACTCCCCCAAATATTAGCTTTTTCAGAATGATTTCTCAAGATACTAAATAAAATTAAAAATCATTCTTACATTGCAAAGATAAAATAAATCAGACAACGTTTTTTTCGGTAAAAATGAAGTTGCTATGAATTCTCAAAATATAAGAAAATCATTAAACAATAAGAGAATAATATGCACACCCTTGTTTTATTAATATTTTAGGATTTATTAATTCTATGTCTTTTATAAATATTAGAATACAGAAAATTTGTATTTTTTTTTGTCTTTTATTAACACACACATATATATATATATATATATATATATATATATATATATATATAGTGTTTATTAACCTTGACTAAGAGATAGTGAGGCTAAATAGGACGTGTCATCTAGAGGTTACCACTCTTTTCTAGCCAGGTTGGGACTAAGATTTTATTCAATGAGTTTGCTACTATATAAATTCATATTGCCCAGTCCATGGTTTACCATGTGAGACCAAGACCCAAGGCCTCAACACACGCTAACCTGTGTCCCATGTATTTATTTTCTGTCATGCATATGTGAGATTTATGTATATACTCCAGGTATATTCTTGTATATGAAATATGTATTGTTTAGTCTGGTTTTACTGGTCGAATTCGGCGTGATTTAATAGTTCCTGTGATAGTCTCATCCTTTATAACTGCAGGTTATCTCACGTCCATTAAAGTCGTCAATACTATTGTGCATACATCATGAATATTGATTGATTCAATGCGGCAATATAGTTTGACATCCTGGTTCAGGCCTTTCAAGAGCAAACTCTTAGATGAGATAGACCACTTGGTTAGTTCGACCGTTCAAAACATGCATCTTGACCTACTTAACTTATCAATGAAATGCCATGCCTTTATTTAATATTGATTATTCGGTTGTTTTTCTTTATATTACATCGCATGTAAGTAAAGCATATTATCCCATGCCTAGATTTGTTTGTGTCAATTCTATTAATATTTATTTTTTTTAAACTCCATGTATACTTTTAAATTCCATTCTCAATCAATGACCCCAAATATTCTAGATTGTGATTGTTGCCCGTCATGTTTTTTTATTAATTAAGTGTTCTATCTAAAAAATAGGCAAGCAATTTCTGGAATGTACGTAACAAAACACTCGTGGTTTTCCTGTTTGAACAATTTGACATATTAACCTGACAATTTATTTATTCTATTCGCTGTTTTGAAGAATAAAAAAACTATGATTACTCAACAATCAATCTTATTGTGTTTAATTTTAGGGGTACATGGTCCACACTTGACGCATATATGGTATGGTATTCGAGTTCTTATATAAAAATGAAACTTCAAATGGGTAGAATGTTTCTTCAATGATAAAGTATTAATCCACACTTTCGTAATACAAGTGACAACGTTTAGAAAGAGTCAGTAGCTTACGTAAGTAAAAGAAGCAATAAGAAGCATATACAATCATATGTGAAGTTATTACAGAATAAATGTTGTTCTGTAATCAGTGATACAAACAGTTTGCAGTAACCACCAGTTACGTACATTAGAATTAACCTATATCGCTACCCCTGATTGCATCGTTTCTCACTCCTCAATAGAAGTGTCTCTCCTTCTAGAGCCTTTAAATGGGGTTGAAATAAAATTAATTCCCACAAAAATTGATCCGAAATTAATCGTAGAAAGCTTAAATATATCCCCATCTCCATCCATACAGGTTATTTTCTTTATTATGTAGAGTTCGCAACTGTGGCGACTTGGCTCTCCTTAAAGATGCGAAAAAAGAACAAAAACATTCAACGAAATAACAAAAAATGGAACTCACAAAATAATATAAATAACAATACTCTAAACTAGACACAAAACACTAAAATAAACAAGAAACACGAATACAACTTGGAATTTAATAAAAAAAGTATTAAATATATAATTGAAAAGAAAATTTGTTTACTTAGATGGCCATGCGAGTTAAAGCGTTGACCTTTATCTCACATGGTAAACCTAGAGTGGCGAGTTCGATTCTTGCCTGAGCAAAGGAAATTATTTAGTGACGAAATTCATTAAATAATGTCCTAAAATCCCACCCTGGCTAGAAAAGGGTGGTAACCTGTAGATAACCCGTCCCGATTAGCCTGAGTTGCAAAAAACTGGACGTTAATAAATAAATAAAAAAATACTTAGAAACAATAACATACAGGATATACCCAATTATTTATTAATTCCCCATCTGTCCTTTTTCCCCAGCTGTACTGAATATTTTACTCAGGATTTTCCTATGAATTGTTGACAGCTTCTTTTTATAAGAAACTACCTTAAGAAATTTTCTATGGCAAATATGTACTTGAATGTCCTATAAAGAGGCTTTTGTTAACCTAAAAAGGAGATTACTTCACATATTCATATACTTCGAAAATCCAAAATAGTTCTAACTACGTAATACAAAGCTCAGGTTAGTCAGTGTAAGTTAAGGTGTTGGTCTTAATTTTATTTGGTAGAGTGGCGATTTGATTCTCGCATGTGCAATAGGAATTTATTTAGAGATGAACTCATTAAATAAGAACCATAATCCTCCTACACTGATTGGAAAAGGGTGGTAACCTGTAGGAAACCCGTCCTATTATAGGTAGTAACAAAAAGGGGGCCTACTAAATATCATCGTCATTAATTTAACTTCACAAATGTATTTAAAATTGATTTATTTTCCTCTCTGTATTCATGCTCTCTGGCGTTTATATACTTACCAATGCGATTTTGTAATTTATTTTGTGATATATATATATATATATATATATATATATATATATATATATATATTCCTCACCGAGATTCTAAAGAGCGTGATAAAGCCAGATAAAATCTCTTCCATTAAAGTAGTAATGAGAAATCTTCCTGAGAACTTTGATAAAGCAATCTATAAGGAGCACTTCAAAACTAGATTTAAAAATGTGAAATTTTGGCACCATATTTAATGCAAATATTCTATTTTCTAAAATTACTTCTAGCTAACAATGTAATTGGGCCAATCATGGTCCGATTATAATTTGGAAAATTTTTCTTCAATGAAGAACAGGGTTTGCCTTCACGAAATTGTGCTGATATTTCACATTTCCTGAAAATATGTTTGCGCAGCATAATAGTTAACATTAATTTTTATGAAGTAAAACAAAGTTTCAGTTAGAAATTCGAACTAAAAAAATCATATAATCATGTTTTTATTGAAACTGCCCGACGTGTTTCGTGGCTTATATGTCACCTCTTCAGGAGCTATCAATTTCTGAATTGCTCGTTCCCCTGTTACATTCGTTGTGACTGCCCTCACTGAGAAGTAGTAGGTAGTAGATACAAGAGTTTCAGTTTCAATAAAGTTTTCACCGAAAAAAATGTTTTTTTTAGTTGGTGACCATTGCCATAAAATATAAAGAATATATAAAACATATTGGCCCCAGAATAAGATAAATAAATTTACATATATATTTAATATCAATTATTCTTAAATAAGGTTACGTTTTGTGGCAAGTTTATCTTTTATGATTAGACATACTTAATTTACTGTATTTAATTTAAGCCTATCCCAGCCTAAAACCATAATAAACATTAAAATCATATCTTTTCTAAATTATTTCTTTAATTTTTACAAAAGAAAGAAAGCGGAACACTTGTATTTCCAATATCAAGTGCGCGGTAATTGGCGAAATGTCAACACTTGAAAGAAGCTCTTCCCAGATGAGAAGAATTCCTGACGTCTGTTCGTAAAAAAGTGTTTAACTAACAAATAGCCTCAGCAAAGCACAATATTAATCTAATCAAGAAGGAATGCGACTTATCGTAATGACTAAGGACATTATGAATAAAAACAAACAAAAATTGGGCTTTGATTGACATTTTGGAATTTAATCTATTTGATGATATGTATCATTATATAATTGGTTTTATTAATCGGAAGCATCTACTTATTGGTCTTAATTAAATAATTTTCTTACGAATTCTTCCTGGTCTTCTTCAGACAAGAAAAACAATAGTAGCCCCCTTAGGAGCAATAATTCACAGCAATTTGATCCGACTTTTCACTACAATTCTACAAGTTTTCCATGCGTTAATGGGACTTAACTCAGAATTATTAGTCAATTGAGGAACTACTAGAGTAATTGCATTAGCTTTGCTGGATAATGACATAAACACGGTAGGAGAGGCCGATATGACTGCACATATTCTACCCAAATCCGTCTTGGTAAGCTCTGACCAAACATCAATTGCTCAATTCATATTTTTTTTTTTTTACTAATTTTATTCTTAATTCGAATTGTTTTGAAAATAAATGTTAATAAAATTATTTAGTCTTTTTCAATAGGCGATTAAACATCTTGGGGGTTAAATAATTAAAACATAGTCACTTTAATGATATTACAAGGTTTCAATCCAAATAAAGGAAAATGACCAAAATATCTTATACCATTATTGATTTATTGCATAAAGATTACGGTAACGCATTCAGTCACCATCTTAAGATCTTCAGGTAATTATCTAACTAAAATCTGGTGGCCATCCGTAAATAACTTGGATTCTCCTCAAGACAACTAGCTCAAATATTGCTTACAGGAAATTTTATTTTCATTAAAATAAGGCTTTTTGGGTAGTTATCTGATATATATTTATATACAGTCAATATTTTATTTTCTATGTACATACTCAATAATTTATTTAGTGACGAACTCATTAAATAAAATCCTTAGTCCCAGTCCCACCATGGCTAGAAAAAGGTGGAAACCTGTAGATAACCCGCCTTAATTACCCGCCCATAGCTGCAAAAAATGGACGTTAATAAATAATAATATACTTTACTATTAGTCCAATATTGGGCCTATATTCATCTTGGTCAACATTGCTTTATTCATTGAGGTCCACCATGTCCTTTAGAGTTCAAGTCCAATTTCTAGAAGTATTTAACAACCAGATATAGTAACAAGATTATTAATTTTTAATTAAGGGCAATTAAATAGACACATTATTTTTTTTAGATCATTAACCCTTTAAAAATAATAATGTGTATAATATAGCTCATTCTGCTACATTGCATTTTTTTGTTTTATTTGTGCAATTGCAAATGGACTAAAAATATATTTTATGCTATATTATTTCAGCATGACCATCCTTTGGTGACCAAACAATAATTTCTTAATTTTATAAAATATAGACTATTTTATTATACTAGCATGTTTATTTTTGTCATTAATTTAAGTTTTTTTTTTTTTTATGTTGTTATTTATATATTTTTTTCTTCCTTTCATCTCTTGTAAACTGATGTGATCATAAAAAATAAGCCCTTTATCGAAATTAGTATTTTAAGATGGCTTGATACATAAGAACTCATGCACGCCAAGCTTTCAATATTGAAGACCCGGTAAATGAATTTTTCAATTCACTGAATTGAGCATTCTCACTCCAAACACTACATTTTTAAGAATAGGACCAAACTGCAGGACTAGCAGTGCTTGCTAGTGCATTTTGGGGCCTTAGTAGCAAATATTGGACGTTAATAACTAATAATAATAAATACAATGAACAGGATTATAAGTATTAAAATTGTTAAAAGTACGCATTTAGAGGTAGCCACGCTCCAAAAATAATAATTGAACCATGCGTCATGAAGCGTCACTGTATTTTGTTAAGTACTATAGATGAAGTTTTGTAGGCTCCTCTTGCTTTGCACCATCAAGCTGACCTCTTAAGCGGTTCCCGAGAAAAGGGAGAAACATGCTACAGGTGCCAGACTCTTGGACTGTTATCTGTCTAGTCGAACTGATAGACTCCACTTGGCCAAACTTTGCTGGCAAACGGCTGAAGTCGAAAATCCGATAATGCTGATCGCCTTGGGAAGTAGGACGCGAGAAAAATGTAACTCAACCCCCTGCAAGTCTTCAAGTACAAACAGGACTATCAATCTACGGTTAGCGAGCAAGTTGTTTATTGTAAAAAGTGTCTGGAGGGTGTTGGCCCGAAGAGCTGGTTGATGGATCGCCATGTTTGGGGCCCAAGGGGTAAACAGATCGCGGCAAAACAGTTTTATTGCGAGTCATTTAAAGGAGACGAGCTCCCGCCCTCTTGATCCACTTTATCGCTCGGGGGGCAAAAGTTAAAACTGTCATATACGACGGCACAGCACTGATTACTCTGATAAATCCTTTATGCCGATATAAGATTTCTCAAGAACTGCCAGGACGATCTCCTGGCTTTCCAAGCATTATCTCTGGCTTTCCCTTGACGTACCAAGACCTCTTCCCTTTAACCGACTACTCTAATATATTTAACACTTCCATAAAATGAGCTACTACAACACGAAGGTTAGGAGACGGTTATCATTCTGAGTTCAAACTCCTCTAGAGGCTTCTTCAAGAATTTGAAACTTGTACGAAACTTTCTTCTATCATTGTCTGACCCCAACCCCGTCTCCCAGATGCTATTCAGCCTTTAATGTCACTATAATTTATAAAAAAAAAAAATGTACAACTGGTCGAAAAATAGAAGGATGGAGAACACAAAATACAATAAATAATAACAACTGCTCTTTGAATAAATAACAACAAACTGTTCCAAGCAGAGTTCGCACAAACACAACAGAACACTAATAAACACAACTGGGAGGGTACGCTATTAATTTTTACACTGAACTAAAAGGTAATTGTGTGGTTGCTCGCAGTGAACCCACTTCAAAATTAGAGTAATTATTTTGGTTAAAATTGTCTGTGGCAACACTGTCACTGAAACCAGGTGGCAGCTAGTAGGGGTAGGCTAGGAGTTGTTATAGAGCAGGCCGAGCTGCTACAAGCCTTTCGAGAAGATTTACGTGCTGCATTGAGAATGCCATTTGCAATAGCGACTGGTTGAGGTTATCTCTTCCAGATAAATAATGTGCGTTTAGCAGCTTGGTCCGGCTAAATAACAACCCTTAACCTTACCCCAACTAGCTGCCACCTGGTCTCACTGACAGTGTTGCCAAAAACTATTTATACTAAAACAATTACTCTAATTTTAAAGTGGGTACACTGCGAGCAACCTGACAATTACCTTTTAGTTAGTGGGAAAATTAATTAACCCTCGGATTTGTATCTATTAGTACTCCGTTCTTTTTGTGCGAACTCTGCTTCAATTCGTTAGTTATTATTGATCCAAAGGCTTATTATTTTGTGTTGTTCATTTTTTATTCTTCGACAGTGCAATTATTTTTGTATAAATTATAGTGGACTTATTACATTCAAGTATTGTTATTGTACGTTATAAAAACCCGTACATTTAATGCTATTATGTATTTGGGCGAAGAACATATTTCACGAGTTAGCTACCAGAGCACGCTATTGTAGTTTGCAGCCGGCGTCTTGGGAGTAAATCCAACTGATAACCCTTGGCTATCCTATATTCTGCCAAGCTGACCGCTGTCACTGATTCCTTCTGGTGATGTGGTCATTTGATCTCAGGGTAAAATAATATTCGCCTGTCTCTAATAGAGGCAACTCCATTATATGTCACAGGCGAAAACCCGCTCAGCTCATCATTTTAACACCTGATCCAATTCTTCGTTGGCGATGATGATAAGATCTTCAATGTCTATAATGCCAATAAGTATAAATATATTTGTATATATATATATATATATATATATATATATATATATATATATATAATTATACACGCACACATACACACATATGTATACATCATCAATGCACTTGCATACATACATACGTACCTACTAAACGTTTGAAGTATTTTATTATTGTAGCCTGCCCAACACGAAATCTTTACGTGATTTGAAAGGCAAATTGATTTTGCAAACAGGATTCACATTAATAACCCTTATTTGCTATAGATAAGATAGGAGGAAATATTCTTGTCCCTTCAAATAGCATAATGCCCAAACATAATTGTTATACAATTAAGAAACCAGTCTTTAATGTATTTTTAACTATTTCTTTAGCCTAGGACCTAACGAAATTGAAAAAAAATAAAACACTTTCACATTGCTTTGAAAAATAATATAACTTTTCTTAAAGTCTTCGGCGATCTAATTCATACAAAAGAAATCTACCACGTTCTACTATTACTACATTGAGAACTTATTATTCTCAAGTTTTTAATCCAAATAAATTCTATTCTTAGGGAGCGCTGCTCCATTATTTATAACCAAAGCAATTCTTAAAATAATAAAATACATTCTTGGCAGTTCCGTCAAACCTTTTAAAAATCACTGTACAAGTGTTACTTCTCGAAGCCAGCTCAAAAAATGATAGTTGGAAATGTAGTATAATTTTACAAAGTATAATTATTATTATTATTATTATCTACAAAAAAATCAATTGTGTCTTATATATATATCTAAAACATTCACAAATATAAATGAATTTGTTCATTTCCCTGAATTTATCAATATACAAAATACGAACAAACTAATTTTTTAAAGAGTATTTATGAAGTTATGTGTATTTATTTTAAGTTATTGCTATTCTCAATAGAATGTGAGTTGAAACAAAATAGTAAAATACCAAGACCTCACAGTTATGTTGAGAATTACAGGAGATAATTTTTAATAATTAGCATCTAATATTCATATTTTATCATAAAAGAACATTTACAGTCGTACAACAGCTGTAGTGTTTATTTTGTTCAAGTATAAGTTTGTGAGTTGTATAATGAATACCTCGTTACTTCAGCATGTAGGTATCTCTTGATATAGATAAAGTCTTTTACTGAAACAATGCCGTACGTTTTAAAAAAATCATTTCTACTTCATTGAATATATTAGGAATGATTTGAAATGACGAATATTATCTATGATTAGCCTACGGATACGGCAATAGAAAATACCCAGAATTAATATTTTTTTAATCACTTAAAAGGCTATTGATTACTCATTTTAACTTGCTTTCAATTGAATAATGAAAGTGCTTTTGATAAAAGGAGTGCAGAGATTACAGCTGAGAAAAGTAACGTTCAGATGATATCTCGTCTTCAAAATAAATAACGAAAACACTCAAATGAATGGGATTGCATCACAAACCTTTGAAGCTAAATGAAAACGTCTAACCTACATTTGCATAGCTCCAGTGCAGTTATAGCAATCAATGGAATCACCCAATTCATTCGAACAATTCATAACTGTGATATTGGTTTTGAAGAATTCTTTTTCAGAAAGCGTTTGAGGGCGAATTAATTTAGAATACTCTTGTAGTTTTTAAAGAATATACTGATGATTCAATCTCGAAATATATTTTGTTTTGACTTACCTCAGTTCAACAGATTTTGAAATTCAGAATAAACTGGAATAAAAATACTTTCACTATAGCTCGTTTCTTTATAGCTAGAAAGAAGGGAGCCTTATTGTTACTATTACTTTTTCCAACTTCAATATACTTTTTTCAGTGTAGCCAACGTTTATGGTTAAACAACTTAAAATTAAATAAATGTTTATATCACTATGAATGCCTAAACGTTTGAACAAATGTTAAAGATGCTTATTGTTGTACCTTGCAACATCAGGAAAGTAGATATGAATTTCTAAAAAAGAAAAATATTTTTTTTTAATGTAAAAGGGATTAAGGACCGCTGACCACACCCAATGGTCTATGATGACTTACTAAGACATTAGTGCAAAATAATTAATAAAAATGTGTAGTCAATCAGCGAGGGAGTTAAACATATTATAGTCAATAAAATAAAAAAAAAGTCAGAAATCTTAAATATTAGGTTCTCTAATTATTCTATCGGAATCAGGAAACCTAATTTTTGCATATTTTACAGTAGAATATTTATTATTGTAATTTGTTTTAAGAAAATGTAAAGTTAATAACAAATTATAAATAAAATTCAGATTTATCATTTAATTCATTATTTGAAGAGTAGTGTTGGTATGGAATCATTGAAGAACTGCATGTTCAATGAAAAAAGTCCGTCACGCAGGGGCTGCGTAAACTAAGCAGATTTCCCACGTGAAGTTTTACAATAGAGAAATCTACATACCGGTAACACAACACCATCTTGAATATGGGGGGGGGCATCAACAGAACGTATTTGCATATATCTCACAAAGTAAAAGGTTAGAAGGCAAGAATGGAGAAAGGTTAGGTTACACGAGTGCCGAACAGTTACGGAAACGGCCGAACTAATCCGGAAACTTCCGACAATAGCCGCACACACACTTAATAAAAATGCAAATATCTCGGTTAATATTCAAGATAGAGTCTAAATGTATATAATATTATTTACAGTACATTTAATTTTCAATAAGAAAGGTTCAATACAATGTTTCGATCCGACGTACGGTAACGGAGATATTTAGAATTTTCAAAGATCACCCCTCTAAACCCCCTCCCACTGGTCAGATTTTAGCCGTTAACGAACTTAATCTTTTTATATACATAAAATGATTAAATACCGAGTTTGGTGACGATTAAACAAAAATTGTGACCGCTAGAGTGTTAACAGACAAATATATATATATATATATATATATATATATATATATATATATAATTCTGAACGGACCTCGTTTTCGTTATCTCCTGGGTAGGATCGATGGACGTTTGAAGAAAATTTTCGAAAATCGCGTCCTGAGTACGACCTCAATAGCTGATTTCCCTAAAGAGAAATCTGGTAATAAATCACAATCTCATTTATAATAAACATTAAGTTACTAGGGATTTGTTTTGGATAGTATAACTGTATTGGACTATTGGCCTGTGACTATAGTCTCCATCTGTAGACTTGACAACTTGAATTATTATGTATTATCTTCATCAGGTTACACCGAAGGTGAAGTATTAAGACCACAACTATTATTAAAAACTTTCACAAACCGTCAGCCATTAACGCACGCCCAACCCGATCTTGGTGTAATTTCAATGCATTAGGAAACAATCAGCACAATCAACTATAAATTATTGATTTTTTTTAGGACGTCAATAATTAGTAAAGGCGTGACAATACAAATTATAATATTCCTGTCACCTCGGATTGATTTATTGTGCTCGGGCCTTACTGTTTCCAGGCAGTCTCCAGCCGCTGGATTTAGGCTTTGTTTAGAATAATTTCCTCTTGTTATTGATGTACCTTTCTTTTAGGTATATTGCTTCCTCTAATTATCACGACCAAATGGTCAACACTTCCGGTTGGACAATGCAGCTCTTTCTTCATAGACACACAAAAATTAGACATTTGTCTTAGCCTAAGTTTGTTTTTCATGTTCTCAGAACATTTGTTCTTTGAAGACTACTTTATACGTATGTATATTTTTTTCATCATTGTATAATATACAAATAAAATTATTTCATACAATTTGCTTTTATTTGGTCAGAATAATCTTGGAAAATACTGCAACTGTTCTTATAAACGTACGAGTCTAATACTATAACAGTATTTAATTTTAAATTTGTAATATGTTTATTGTAATTTTTTGTAGTAATAATTAAAGTTTCTGAATTATTTTCAACACACTTGAAAATAAATTGTTCAAAATAATACTATGGAGTTTTATTAAATGATATCTACTTAATCAAAAGTAACGTTTAATGAGCTTGGGATTTTTCACCATATTAAACAAAATTTCTGATTTCTCTAAAATTGGAGTTATTTCTGATGCACTTATTTTTTTTGATTATTTTTTTATTATTATTATTTTTCTTCCCAGTGTTTCAGCATGATTGCTCTTGAAGATGCTAAATGTAAGCAACGTAAATAAAAGTTAATAAAAAAAACTGATCTTCCTTTTTTCATTAATACAAATCAAACCTTCCAGATATAATTTTGTTTCCATAAATAAGTCTGTGTACGTGCGTGTGTGTGTTTGTTTGTGTGTGTGTGTGTGTGTGTGTGTGTGTGTGTGTGTGTGATTCAAAAGTTTTAGAAAATTTAGCGTGCATGTTTTCTTTTTAATATAAAAAATATGACTCATCATAGTTTTTAAATATTAGGTCTTTTTAACAAATATTTTTTTTGTTTTAGAATTTAAAGTTTCGTTTTTTTTTGTTTTTTTTTTGTCCTTTTCATGATTATTCGTTTTTTTATTGTTATTTCTGATTCACGTTCATATTTTTTACATTTTTTTTAACAGTTGGTGTTTAGTTTGTTCTTGTCACATTTTTAATATTTTTCTTTTGATTTCTGTTCATGAGCAATTATGCAATATCGAACGCTTTACAATAAATAGATAAATAAAATATAATTTTATATGTAATACGTAATTTCTATAATTTTATTTATAGCTAGTCCATTAGGACGTACCCAAAACTTTTTTTAAATTATTTATTAATGTCCACTTTCTGCAACTAAGGCAATTAGAGAGGGTTATCTACAGGTTCCAACCCTTTCTAGCCAGGGGGGGGACTAGGGAATTTATTTAATGTATAAAAAATGTATTTATAATATAATTTATTTTTATTTGACTCCAAAGTTTTTTCAACCAAAAACAAAGCACTTTACTAAAAAATATATGATAAATCTATTAAAAATGTGGTGTATTTGTTGCAGGTGGTGAGCAGTGAGTCGGTGCCCCTGGTGGCCCGGAATGTCCGTCTCTACAACCAGTGCTCCTGCTCCATGCTGAGAGTCAACAGGACTGGTGCTGTAGCAGCCGATAATTCAGAAGATGGATTTGGTGAGTCAAGCCATATCAAATCTAAAAGATTAGCCTTAATACATTAGTCTTTTAGTAGAGAAATGTTCGTTTTGTCCTCTTGCTCCATTAAAATTAACCTTTTTTATCCCAGCCATCCCAAAACACCTTTATAAACCTACAAAAAAAAATCTGTGGGGAAAACGAACAAAATTAAGACCTTTCTCGCATTCTTAAATGTCCTTTGTCATTTATCCGACGCTTAGACGCGTTGTCGAACTATGCGCAGCAGGTTTCCGATTGTGTTCATGGATATCAATTATATCTCTAAGTAATTTTATTTACATTCTTAAGAATGACATTCAATATCTTCACCAAATCACAGGCTTAAGTCAGATGTTGTCAGATCAGATGTCAGATCCAATATTATCACTAGTTCTTCCTTATTGGTCTTAAAGTTGTATTTTTTTTGGCAATTAAAGAAAATAGAAAAAGTCCGTCACGCAGGGGCTGCGTTAACTAACCTGATTTCCATCGTTCTGCGCGTATTTGCATTTATCTCAAAACGTAAAAGTTCAATGAGAACAATATTTAGTATTTAGGCTTCAAATAAAATGCTTCATAATATAACAGTTTTTTTTTATAAGTCATGAATACGAGTAGGGGTTTACTGAAGGCCGAAAACTAAAAAATGCAAATATCCTGGTTAATGATCATGATATTGAAAAAACGTATATTACAACATTTATAGAACATTACATTTGCAATGAGATTGATTCTATACAATTTTTCGATCCGACGCATAACAATGGAGATATTTCAAATTTTCGAATTTCTCCCCCTCTAAATCCCCTCTCCCACTGGTCCGATTTTAGCCGTTAACGACCTTGATCTTCCTTTTAGCAGATTTCTCTTAAGGGAAATCAGCTATTGAGGTTGTACTCATGGCGGAATTTTGGGAATTTTTCTTCAAATGTCCATCCATCCTACCTAGTAGATGACGAAAATAAGGTCCGTTCAAAACTATATATATATATATATATATATATATATATATATATATATATACACACATATATTTGTCTGTTACCACTCTAGCGGTCGCAATTTTTGTTTGATCGTTACAAAACTCGATATTTAGTCGTTCTATGTAAAAAGAAAGATCAAGTTTGTTAACGGCTGAAATCGGACCAGTGGGAGGGAGGTTTAGAGGGGAGTATATTCGAAAATTCAAAATATCTCCGTTACTTACGCCAGATTGAAAAATTATACCGAATCAATCTTATTGCAAATTAAATTTACTATAAATATTGTTATATACATTTATTCTCTATCTTGAATATTAACCGAGATATTTGCATTTTTATTAAATCTGGCCGGCTAACGGACGGTCTTTCCCGCCAAAAGCTAGTTCGGCCGTTTCATTAACTGCTCGGCTCTCGTGAAATTTCTCTATTGTAAAACTTCACGTAGGAAATCTGCTTAGCTTACGCAGCCACTGCCTGACAGACTTTTTTAAATATCGTGTTTCGTAACGAGCAGACAAAAATTGCGACTACTAGATCGTTAACAGACAAATATATATACAATTTAGCAACGACCAAATTTTCGTTATTTCCTTGGTAGGATCGGTGGACATTTGAAGACATTTTTCGAAAATCCCATCATGAATACAGCCTTAATAGCTGTTTTCCCCTAAAGGAAATCCGCTAAAAAGATTAATGATTCTATAATAAAAACCCTACAAAGTTTTTTTTTTTTTTTTTAAAAAAAAAACATGTCGAAGGTACTTAAATCATGTCTGAACAATTTATTTTATATACATTTCCATAACATGAAAAATATAAGAGGCAATTAAAGAATGTACTTATTTCAATCTATAATAGTAGCCACTATTGCAAAAACGATTGTACGTATTGCATACATTTCACTTTGTATTTTGATTAAGTATAGACTAGATAGAAATTCTCTACTAAAAAAAATAAAAGTGAATATACATTATATTATACATGATTAATTATGGAAAAAAATCGTCACTATCCTCCCGAATTGAACAAAAATAGAAAAAATATCCAAGAATGCACCTTATCTCTGAAATCTCTTCTAACGGTGTGCACTCTTAGCTAGCCAAGATGGATTCAGGCAACTGTAAAACATTTATAACATGAGTGGTAAGAGAAAAACCCAAACGCCGAGAATGCGTGGGCAAACGACATCATTTGAGGTGTCTTACAAGGCGTACTCTCTCCCCCATACTTCTTTCTATATATTTAACACATGTTAAGTTATTACAAGACAAAAAAAACTCCATATTCATGTGTTTTTTTGTCCTTTTGTTTAAAATAAACCGTTGTTCCTAATGATACTTTAATCCCTAAATGCTTGTGAGCTGTCTTCTAAAAAGAGAATTCCCTGGCCTATTAGTTGTAAAAAAAGTCTTGAATTAAATCAGAATTCACTGTTTTATTAAGTCGTCTTCTTGGGAAAAACATGATAGTCAATGACTCATTTGTTGAGGAACATCGCTACTATATTTCTTTATTCTTTCAGAATTTACATTATCTTACTGTCTGTGGGTCTTTGTACTCTACAAATAATTAATGCAAATTACACTTAATTATATATATAATAAACCAAAAATGTAAACAAGTTGTATTGCGCTCTAATAACTTAATGTTATTATAATAAATCAGTGATATTACAAAAAAAAAATGTAATCCATTCATGTAATTAGTTTCCCCTATTACATATTTATGTGTAATAACATGTAGCTTTACTCATTCCTTAATAAAACTGAAATAAAACAAATTTATGACTTACATGCTTACATTTTACAACGTAAAAGTCTAACTCATTTTTTCTCATCCCATAAAATAATCTTGATATTAGTGTACTTGTAAAAATCCTATCCTAAAATGTCTTTACTACTGATCTTTATTTGATTGCTTTTGAAATCTTCATCTATCTTTCAGTAAAAATTATTATTCATTATTTACAAATCCTCAATCACTATTTCTTTTGTTTACGTTCTATTTTATTTGAGATAAGTACTGATTTAATGGAAAAAGTCTTTATTTAACATTCACAACAGAATCTATAATTTCAGACCAAGTTTAAACCAATTTGAACAAAATAAGGACATTCCGGATTTACTAAGCCCTCTGAGCTTTGATTTAGCTCTTTCTGACTGAAATGTCAGGAATTTATTAAATTCATTTTCCAATATTTATTCTGGAATTTTCTATAGTAGGTATTTCGCTTTCTTTGAAAATATTATTCCTTTGAGATAGGAAGATCACGTAATTTATTTCTTCTACCGTTCTCAATAAATAAATCTGATGAAATTGTCGTCTGAATATTGAAGCAGTTCTATTATCATAATTAAATTCAGTGAAATTTCTATGATTTACGTGATATTCAAACGGTTCTGTGGCTTTATGGGTTTAATACATTGATTTTTTTTTTACCTTTAGTAAAAACTAAATTATATTCTTCAATATAAAAACCAATGGTGTGGAATAAATACACAAGTCGAAGAACCTTTAAAATCATAGTGGAATTATTATTTTTTAATTTATTATTATTATTACTCTAACATATATTTAGTGGTGATGTTAGTAGGGTTATGAGTAATTAATTTTAAAAATACTTTTGTACGCTGACTTGTGGATTGAAGACCTAGTTTCGAGTCCCAGGATCAGGGAACAAATATTCTTTACTGTGGTATTTATTCGCTTTGTGGACATTTGTTCGCTCCCACCTTGTCTATTCTGCATTTTGGTAGATGCTTGAATATTGAATTATTCAGCTTTGATCTCACATGCAACAAGTTACCAACAACATTACTTCTCATATTTATTTTTAGCTGGTGGTGAGGGTGATGAATGGTTAATCACAAAACTTTTTTATGGCTCCTCACAATTTTATTTCTTATAAACGCTGAGCGCTTTCGGGGACTAAATCCCCATCCTCAGAGCTACAAAACAATGTAACACCATAATTAGGAGTCTAAAAATCAGTTCTTAAAAATTTTTTACATAGTTGGTCATATAACAAACCATATTAATAAAATTGTGAAGAGCCATAAAAAAGTTTTGTGATTAAACATTACTTCTCTTTGGCAAGTCATTGGCCGTCATGGGATATTAAACCCAACATCGTAGTTTTATTTTTTTTTTGTATTAAAATGTTGTTTCTTTCACTTTTACGGTCACATTTTTGAAAATCATCTGGAAAATATTGTAACAATTTTCTGCACTTGGCCGGGTTTTATGATTGAGCTCTTGTAGCCGTTAGTATGTAGAGTTCATAGACCTGTTATACTGACTGTCTTTATACATTGAAATGCATTCCATCGAACAATTAATGCAACCGTGCGAATGCATAATATGCTGTGACTTTGACTGCACCATGAACAGAGAGTAAATCTCTTTTGCCATCTCCTATTGTGATAGTTTATATGGTGCAATATTACTTTCCTGGCGCCTTCCAATCCCGCTATTCAGATTATAGAAAAAATATATTTTATTATATTATATTGTGATGGTAACTATCTAAAAAGTCCCAGGAGTTGTGAATCTTTTTTAACCACTCAATACTGTCCCAATAATTCCGTATATTTTTATTATATTAAAAATAAAAATAGTTTATTAATTAAACGTGAGTTAAAGGTGGAGTGGTATTTGAAGATATATTGTTTGTGTTGGCCATCAGACATTTTTTTTTAAGCATCTATTGTGTTTAATCCATGGTAGCCACAGTGGAGACCTCAGGCCTTATCAATATCTTTCTACAATCATATGCTTATCAGTTTTACTCACTTGCGGTCATGTAACACTTACATGAAGTTATTTATACTTTTCTTTCATGAAACAGCAAGATACTGTAAAAATTTGCTTCCCTTCCGTAGAACCGGATGTAAAACTTTTAAAACATTCCTTCCACAAAAAAGTATACCAACAGTATACGCTTTCTTAAAAATAGTAACCCCTTTTTTCCTAAGAGCCAATGTAAAACTTGTTATCCACCAAGAGATTATTTTTACTCTATTCAGTTTGCTATATTTTCTTATGATACTAAGATTACCCATATTTTTTTAAATTCCAAAAGAAGCTTCTCTAACACAGTTCTACCCATCCGAACATCGTAACATTTTTATGTCGTTTCCATTGAAAAACCAAGTCGTATTGTTACTATTCTCCTCACATTCTTTTATCCACAAAAATTAAATATTTGCATTGACTGACAACATGCCACTAAATGTAATACGTTTATTTATTCTCCCAGAATATTGAGTTTTCAGGGACAGCAGTTCAATTATACGGAACTGTAAATTCCTCTCTTTTATTGAAAACCTTGCTCAGTAAATGATCGTTTTAAAATTCCTGATTAAAAGAATGAAATACATTCTAAGGAGAATGCACTAAGGAATTCTTTTAATGAGCGCTTCACAGCTAACTTTGATTTTGACAAGACCCAGGAGTAATTACTAAGGAAATTGAAATGCATGCTTGAATTTTATTTAGTCAAGAGCCCCCCCCCAGGTAGGCTATGATTATTCCACCCTAGTTAGCCATTTCAGTTTAAAGTGGACGTTAATAATTAAAATTGAAATTTACTTTACCAAGGCACATTGTTTTGGAGAGATTATAGCTACTAAAGCTCTCCACAAATCGTGTTGTTTATCTGGTTCCGTTCTTTATGTTGTGTCAGCCATTGAAGGCTTTATCTCTTTGCTTGAGTAATTACTTCCTATCATTTTCCTTTGGTTTTTAAAAAAAATAGGTATAATTTTGTGGCAAGAGAACATGCTGGATTTCGCAGGAATGCGTCCTGCAGAAATGTAAAATTCAGTTAACTATAAATCCTACTGAAGTATTATTCTTCCTGGCATTTTAACAAGAATTTGGGTACCTTGTAACTAAAAATACAGATTTTGAAAATGAGCACTTAGTATGCTAAGGGAGATATGAGTTACAATGATACCCTTCATATTAGGGTTGAAAATAATGTCAAGACTGCTTTAGAAAATGTATAGTTTTGACTATAGAAAAATTTTTACTGCTAAAGTAATTATTTTTGTTAAATAAAGAACAAGAAGAGAAATAATAATGTTGAAACAGTACAAAGTTCATGAGGTGTCAAGTAAAGTTAAATAGCTAAAGGCAGTTTCGGCCACTCATACATTTTCTCGGCATATGATTAAATAAGTACATTTGATGCCATGAAGGACAGTAAATGTCTGAATTAATTGAATTTCTAATAGCGTATTAAAAGCGTATCGCAACTATCTAATTTTAATTTGAGTACCGATTTCTCTAAATTATCACATGAAGTTATTGCAGTAGCTACTACAGAAGCTAGTAACCTTTGATAAAATGGTTTCGATAATGTTCTTTAACGTGTATATTTATTATATCTGAGGTTTTATATATATATATATATATATATATATATATATATATATATCTTTGGTTTCATAGAAAAGGTGTATGATACAAGATAAGCACAAACAATAAATAAATAACAACTAAAGCATCCAATTTCAATACAAGCTTACGGAATTTCTTTTTCATTTTGGGATACTGCCATATTTAAAATCTATTTCATATTACACTTTTTAGATTGTTTTATCTAGTTTTGCAAAAAACATTTTCTTTACGTTTTTTATTAGTTATAACATTAACTGGAATAAGGCTTGATTAAACAATTGGAATCTAATGCTAGCCACCGTAAAATAGGAAATATTTATGTTAAGAGGATTTTTAATATAATGTATATATAAAAAAAAGACACTGATCATCGCCTTAACTGTTATGTGAATTTGGTTGATGAAGATTTTTTTGTGTTTTTCATTGTGGTCCTTGAATACATACAAGAGTATTATCGTAAAACGCTAAAATAACTTTATTTTAAGCCTATTACAAAAAGAAATAATGAGCAGCCTTACAAAATGAATATCAAGATAATTATATATTAAAACAGAGTAATATAATTAATTAGCCGTATTAACCTTTGATAAAAGTATAAATTTAAAATAAAAGTTTCCTTAACAACTTATTTCTTGTTTTAAGATAATTCTTGGCTAAAGATGGAAGAAGCTTGTTTGATACTTGTAATAGGGAATGTAAAACTAAAAGAAACAGAGTTGTAAAGTAATTCCGAGGAGGAAAAAGTGAGGACCTCTTGAGAAGTGTGATTGCCTCGAGTCCCACCCAGCGAGTGACACGCCACCTTGGAGAAGGCCAGCTAGAAAAAGTCCCCTCAGCCCGGGGAATAATTTTCCCTCCAGCTTTTAGGTAGAGCCATAAGGATCGCGTTACATAACGGGCCTCTGCCTCGCCCGTCTTGGATGTCCGTAATTGTACGGACAACTCATAGCCTACCGGTCATCGTCTATCCAGGTGGCCTTCCAGACGTTCCTATCGGCTATTTAACCTCGTCGTTTGGCTGTCAATCCTTCTGTCAATGCCCTTATATCTCTGTTACTGTTATACGTCCGAAAATGCAAAACCTTCGCCAGCTTTAAAACCCTGTGGTTGATTCTTCTGAAGGTCAAACTGTATCCGGCGTCCATCCATCCAGATACAGTGTTGGTAAAGGAATTCAGAAACAATTTCGTGCCTCGGATTAACAGTATGAGTTAAGGACAATACGAATTTATTTATTGACGAACTCATTAAATAAAATCCTTTGTCGCGCCTTGGCTAGAAAAGGGTGGTAACTTGTAAATAACCCGATCAGATTAACGTAGTCGCATATAGTGGACGCAAATGAATAAGGATTACAATATACGTCAGTTCGCGAAATGGTGTATGATTTGGGTATTTTTATTGTTCATCGTTTTTAATATTAAATTATGCAAATTTCGTCTTTTTTTCAATTGGCCTAAATTTGGGAGGTGATTGGATATTTTTTTGCACTCATGAAGACACGAGAAATTATTTTTATTCTCATGGATGGGTTCGCTTTTTGATTGGATCTGGACGAAGTGGCCATCGGAGTCAAGTAGGACTCGGATTTTCAATAAAACAAAATTATGGAAATTTACACTTTCTTAAAACAATAAAAATAAACCAAAATACAACCTACATTACCTCCATAAATTTGAAGGGTATTATTATCTTCATATAATAATGAAAATAAAAATTTTCTGTGTAAAATTACTTGGTCCTTGCAATAGGTTTATCCATATCAATTTAAGGTATGGATTATAGTTTTGCCCGTTTATGTATCCATTGAATATAGAATGAATATATTTAATTTGCACTAAGAAATCTCAAATAAAAATAAGTAATGTCCCTTTCTCGAATGTTTGTACAACACCAACAGCTTTTGGAGATCGATTATTCTGTTGCGGGATTTCTGGTTTGATTCAGCAACACCTGCAGTCACCAAATCACATGGTGTGGGTAGTCATCCTCTCTTTTTCATATTGTTCCGAAGGTACCATTTAGAGATATATTATTTTGATCATATATCTACGTTGTCGCTCACTTGATGACCTGGCCCTGTCCATGTTCTCTTCTGGATAAGCCCTGCTTCTGGAAAATTCGCGGTTTGCCTTGTCCACTTCTAGGTATTCCTTTCCGTCTTGGCGACCTGCGTATGTAGAGATGATAGTTTAGTTTAGTGGCCAGGATTAAGTTACATTTAGCAGTTCTATGCTTTCCCCTAGTTTCTTTTTCAAATCAGGGGATGATTTCGATATAAAAAGCTGTTTGTCCTTCAGAAGAGATTCCGTCACAGCAAAACAACTCATGCTGGACGTATTCCTCTTCTAGTATAATCTGCTGCCCAAGGTACTTGAAAATGCACCTATAGCCTATTTTTATGTCATTGATTTTTATGTCTCAGCCAAAACTTAATACCGTACATTACATTGAATATAAAATTTATTTGGTTATTATGTTGTCACATTTTTTCAATACTTTTACGGATTCCTAAACCGTGACTAACTCCCAAATCAGTAAAACTTTAATTAATTTGAGAACAAGCAATGTTTGTACTCTTTATCTGGTCAAACAAGATGACACGTTGAAGAATATGTCAGTAAATATTGTTGGTGATAAGGTACACAGTTATTGGATTAGTCAACTCCATGGATTTCCTATTCCTGGTTTATTTTGGTATTGTCCTGATTCAAAGACTATTGATCAAACAATTGCTAGTACTTATCGCCCACTATTTGCATTCTTGAAAAATTAGTCACCCATTTAAAGGACTCACTTAGTCCAATGGGATTCGTCTTTATAGTTAATAGAACTATATTTGAAAATGGCTGCGGTCTCCAGGAAGACTCTTATCAATTATGGTTACTTGGCCCTTAATGTTCTCCAAATCATTTATATGTCATCCATATATTTTCTCAAATTATCGTTATGCTCCTCGTGGCGTATTATATAACATTACTGTTCCCAATTGTATAATCTGTCATTCAACTACCATTGATCAGTATCGTATCTTAGGAAGCTATGGCATATCTTTCCGATATAAATATAACTAGAAGGCAATAAGTACCCTGCCAAGAAGCATTGTAGGAAGCGCGTGACTTGTTACTGGCAAAATCAAGTCGCCAAAATCGTACAGGACACCCGTCTAGTCTGGAAATCCAGACCCCTTCACTTAGACAGATTGCTGTAAATCTAAATAATTCAATTGCGAAGACCACCTTAACGATGTTCTGAGCTGTCTAGCACAATTAGATGAGTGCTTAACTACAATTTCATTACATGGCGAATACTCTGATTTAAAAGATAAATGGGTTTTGTGCGGAATTGCGTAAAGTGACACATTCCACATTTATACATTATCAATCGTTAAGAGATGATTTTCACATTATTAGACAGCAATTGGCAAGATAGTGTATTTGCTAAATCAGGAGGACTCTTTGTTGGTTTCCACATTTCAGCAAACTTCACGTTAAGAAATATGCTCCTATTTGTCGAATATAAGTTGATTTGTAAATCATGTTCTTTAACCAGAAAAATTGGTGAGACCAAAACGATATTTACTGGAACGAAAATTACATATGTTAGAGATCTTGAGAATGTTTATAGTACCTTTCCTGCTTACGGCAAAAACAACTACAAATCACTTTCTATATAACATTTTCGATTTAGTGCAAAATAATTGAAATATCAACTACCATTTACAAGAAATCCATTTGATCCATTTGAAGCTTCCTTTGAGCTTGAAGCGTTTCATACTTAAAACCTTACTATTTAAGATTGCAGGTACTAAATAGTCCTAGCAAAGTTCCTTTAAAAATTACTTTTTGATGATGAGAATGTATAATATGCAGTTTTAGTATTCCCTGCTGTTAAGACTACACCGTATCATATTTTGGGGGCTCAGGTTGGCCGTTTGAGTTTAGGCGTTGGTCATAATCTCACGTGGTAAACTTAGAGTGGCGAGATCGATTACCACCCTGGGCAACGGGAATTTATTTAGTGACGGTCTCATTAAATGGATTCCTCAGTCCCACCCTGGCTAGAAAAGGATGGTAACCTGTAGATAGCCCGTCCCAATTAGCCATAGTAGTATAAAGGGGACGTAAATAAATAAAAAAAATATTTTTCAGCAAAAAGAAAATTGGGTTTATCATATAATTTTGATCCTTCTATTCTGCGTTATAGTGATTCCAGTAATAGCTGTCTGAGTTCGCTGAGTATTCTACTCCTCCCGGTCTTCCTTAAGTATTGAATACATTTTGTTATTCTTCTTAAGGACCTTGTAATTCAGCCTAACTAACCCTATTAACTCCTGACTAGACATAAAACACTTTTCGGACATTTATCAACGTATATTTACAAACAAAGGGTACAATAGCTGTGAAGGACGCCGATAAAAAGTAGCTTGAAGAAAAAGAAGTAAAAAAAACAAAAAAAAAAAAAACGAGATGAGAAATAAGTTTTATGTGTAGGGCGGGTGATATAGGACGAGGCAGAGGTTCACCTAGTTTGAGCACTTAATTCGTCGGTGGGTATAAAAAAGCGGTGACTAGTGAGAGAAGACGTGACTGGAGTACGAGAGGTAGTCCAGCCACTGACTGCCTCCAACCTCCAGCTCTCGCTTCCAGTCTTAGCCACCAGCATTCATTTAGGAACTGGAAGTCTGGAGTCGCGGGTACAAGAGAATTCCATCAGTCGTAAGGAGTACTTCAATCAATGATCTCTCACATTAGTTCTACTACTGCTGACCTCATTCTTTCATTTGAAATTTAATCAATTTAAAAAAATACTTCATATAGAAGAAGTCTGATACTAAGTTATTTGGAATCCCAAAAATCTGCTCAAACTCCTTTAAGAACCTTAATATAAACAAAATTCAATGATATACCTATCTAAGATTAAGTAAAATCGAAAATAAATTAATTTAAAAAATGAGATTATTTTTATTTATTTATTTTGGAGCATTCCCTACTAGGCGATATTGCTCAGATAACAAATGAGAAAAAAAAAACATAAACAAAATAAACCATAGAAAAAACGAACATTAACAATAACAGCAAAGGACAAAAATCATCAACAACAGTAATAAATATATTATGCATGAATGAAAATAAGAAAACATCTCAGAAACAGTCAAAAGAAAAATTAAAAAATAGCTTTATTGGAAAAGATTAGATCTAACAGCATAGAAGTATTAATGAGTAATTCAATACGAAACAAAAAAGTAGGAGTCGAAAAATAGAAACGAACAACAAATAAAAAATATTAAATTATAATTATAATTATTTATTAACGTCCACTTTTTGTAACTAAGGCTAGTTAGGACGGGTCATCTACAGGTTACCACCCTTGTCTAGCCAGGGTGAGACTAAGGATTTTATTTAATGAATTCCGTCATGAAATAAATTCCATTGCCCAGGGGGGAATTGAACTCGCCATTCCAGGATTACCATGTGAGACTAAATACAATGCTTTAACTCACATCGCTAGCCTGTTAATATAGACCTTAAATGTGTGGATAGTTGATTATTTTAATAAAGTAAAGAGTAAATTTGATAGAAAGGGAAGATCAATAATATAAAATACTTTGCGCATGCTGATTAAAGTAAGGAATTATTCAAGGATACCATCTAAAAGACTTTTCTTAAAAAACAGAATTTTTAAGTAAAAATGAAATAAAATAGCACAGGAGTAGATGCAAAATGAAAAAATACTATATTTTAGAGGAAGAGATTAGCAATGTAAAACAATGGGTTTTGCGCTAATACACGTGTCCTAATCGTTCAATTGTGTTCATTACCTGGTCATCTTCCTACAAGTCAAAGTATCTCGTGTTCGGCAAAAAAGAAATATTTTGGGAAGATGTATTTTATCCTTTGGAGGGAAAGCTGAGGAGTATCCCGCAAGAGATTACTATTTACGGCTTAGGGGTCGGCCACAAGTACCATGTTTTAATCATCGTGGAACAATTCAGTCGTTGTTTGAATAAAAAATCAGCAAACTTTGAAGAATAAGCTACAAGCATGGAAGACAAACTAATGTGAACACGTTTTCAATCATACGAGTAATAACAACACCTTTGGCAAAAACTTTCGGCTGTAAATTGATCTTAAAATCGATCCGTTGTGAACATTACTGATTAATATGTCTGCCATGAATCTCAAGTACGATGTGGACCCAACAATATGTAACCTAGTGAAATTTCTTCGACCCTGAAAATTAATTACTTCAACAGGTGTCTGTCACCTTGAAAATATATCTTATCAATATAAATCTACACTCACTTATTTAATTAAATGCTGTGGCTCTTTTTTAAAATGGCCTGCACGTAAAGTTTGAAGAGCCCTCCAAACAGTTCACAAAGTGGCATCACAAAGCTATTGTAACTCTGGCGCTCATGATTTAGCATTATATCGGTGGCTTAGTTTATGGCTTTCGCCAACTACAATATATTGTACTTTATTTCTGTTTTTTTTTAAAAAATAATTATCAGTTTTTTATGAAAACGTCTTTCAATCAGAAAGCCTTGTGTGCGTCTACAGCAGGCACCTCCATACGTATAAAAAAGGTAAAATTTCATCATTGGAGTGGCATTTAGATGCTATCTCATTAATATTTCAATTTCTTATTTCATTCATACTAAAAACCGTACGTGGTACTTAATCTTCTCACTTCTCGTTCCTAGGAACATTTGTGAATACTACGACGTTTTATGAATATCAGATAAGTAAAACGGTGAGTAGAAATGGGGCAGAAACCTAAAGAAGACCCGAGAAGCAGTTAATATTTTAGTAAGTAAAAGTGAAATTGAATACAATATTTTCATTACACCACGTCCTGTCTTTAATTAATGATTATTCTTGATCCATATAATACCTGATTTTTGCCTTTTTCAAGAGAAATATGACGTAACCCAAATACATGAGGACTAACTAGGATGATTAAAAAAAAGGCCGTCACTCAGGGGCTGCGTTAACTAAGCAGATTTCCGACGTGAGGTTTTACAATAGAGAAATTTCACGAGAGCCGAACATTTACGGAATCGGCCGAACTAGCTTTTGCCAGAAACTCACGACTAGGACCAATGTTAGCCAATCTCATCTCTCTTATTCGCAGAAACTTAATAAAAATGCAAATATCTCGGTTAATATTCAACATAGAGAATACATTTATATAACAATATTTATAGTAAATTTAATTTGCAATAAGATTGATTCTATAAAATTTTTCGATCCGACGTATAGTAACGGAGATATTGAATCCTCCCCTCTAAACCCCCCCCCACTCCCACTGGTCCGATTTCAACCATTAACGAGCTTGATCTTTATTTTTACATAAAACGTTTAAATATCGAGTTTGGTAACTATCAAGCAAAAATTGCGACCGCTAGATCGTTAACAGATATATATATATATATATATATATATATATATAATTTTGAACGGACCTCATTTTCGTCATTTCCTGGGTAGGATCGATTTGAACAAAATTTTTGAAAACTAAATGATGAGTACGACCTCAATAGCTCCTTAAAAAAAAGGCAAAGACTTGAAGTGTTTCCTCTAAATATATTCCCTTGATTTGGGGTGGTTATTGATTGTTGATGTAGGATGAATTCATCACTGGGTCCGTTCGGATCAACTGAGAAACTTAGGCATGATTCATCAATAGTTTCACGACGTTGTATTATTTAATTAAAATTCATATTTTTAATATACAATAAAAAGTCTTGTTAAACCAGTAATAAATTCATACTACCATGGATTAGGTTTTGAAATGAAGAAAATACAAGATAATAAAATAATTCTCTAATGTTTTAAAATATTAAAAATTAGAACTCTATTTCCTCTCGAGATTGGAATGAATACGTAATAACTTTATCTTCACGTAACGGCCTTAAATCAAGATGTAAGATAAATTTATGTAACTTGAGGTGCACATTCACGACAGCCGAAAAAATACTTGTAGGAACAGCTGCCTTCACTTATACTCTTTCTATCGAGCATCTGCTTTCAATTTCACTGATAGCGAATTATTCAGAACAAGATAATTTGATATTAATAAGCAGACGCCATGTAGTCGTCTAAATTAGGAATTCTGTCTTCAAAAATAGATTACCATTCAAATATAACTCCAAAAATACTCTAATAATAAAAAAATGTAGTTTGACAATTCGAAACTAACATTTCTAGTGCATAGATATCATTTTGCCGGATTATCCACTGTATACTTTAAGCTTACGGACAGTACATATATAGTATAAAACTAACTGTGGTGCCAATTATTGAGGAACAAGTATAACACCTTAGAACACAAGGAGCCATAAATGACAAGTTCACAATAAATAAATAAAATTTTTCGTAATGTATTTTTAAGAGGCATTCTTTTTTATTAAAAAAGTAATGCTCATTCATGTTTGAATTCCAATGAATTTGATACCAAGGGGTTTACTTGGGACAGGTGAGGAAATTCGTCTTATTTACATGAGAAAATTTCTTAAAATATTATGACGAAAATGAGGTCCTTTCAAAATTTTTTATATATATATATATATATATATATATATATATATATATATATATATATATATATGCCTGTTAACGCTCTAGCGGTCGTAATTTTTGTTTGATAGTTACCAAACTTAATATTTAATGTTCTATAAATGTTGTTATGTACGTGTTTTTACTATCTTTAATATTAACCGAGATATTTGCATTTTTTAGTATTCGGCCTTTAGTAAACCCCCACTCCTACTCATTCCATATTAACAATAAGCTGTTATATTATGAAGCTCCTTATTTAAAGCCTTAATACCAAATATTCCTCTCATTGGACTTTTACGTCTTGAGATAAATGCATTTATGTGGGGAATCTGCTTAGTTAAAGCAGCCCCTACGTGACGGATTTTTTTTTTTTTATATTTTGTCCTAAATAATTAATTAAAATTCAGGTAGTTAAGAGTAATTAAAGGGATTGTTAAAATTAAATAGTTACAGTTGTCTCCTTGGTTTTCAAAATTTTATTTTTCTATACTTCTAGTCTATAATTTGAAACATTTTGTCTGTAGAATCGTGTCAGAATTTTTAAATCTAACTAGAACATATTTCAAGGCTTTCATGAAAAATGATAAAAGTCTAATCAAACGTACCCAAAAAGTGAGTCCTGCCCTATCCTTTATCCTAAATTAAATTTCAACATCAATATGTCAAGAAATCATGGAGGCAGTGGCGGGGAGTCATCAGAAATGAAATGGTGACAGTCCATTAGGAATTGTGTTGCCAATCCATCTATCTCTTTGGCCGTCTGTCCTGCCAACCTATCGCCTTCAATTAGAACCTCTTCAATACATCACCGTCTCTTCCTTTCTTGTCTCTTCGTTAGCCCTGCCACCATTATTACAAACTCATTTACTCAGACTCATTTACACCTCTCATTAGCTCCTGCACAATATATTTTAATTTGTTTTTAATACTGAGTTAGTTCTATTATTAAAAATATTAATTAATAGTATCTACTATCTAAGACAAGGTCGAAGTAGCACATAATACATTTAAGAATATGTAATATATATAGTGAACAAAAATAAAATAATTCATGGTAAGGGAACCTTGGAATAATGCTACAATTAGATAAATGTAATGAATTAGAAATAATTAAAATTACTTAATAGCTTGGCTATTTGCGTCACGTCCTATAATTAACAGAAATGGTGATATTTGCTTTGGAGTGTGTCTCTGTTTTATATTTTAAAGATCAAATGGATATATTATAACTTAAAAATAAGTGATTTTTTTTATTCAAATAAATAGGACGTTTCTTTAGATAGAAGCCTTAAACTGAAATAAACGAGTTTCCCCTTGAAAAAAATTATAAATAAAAAATCTCTATTGATTTAAGGATATGCAGTTTAAGTAGCGGATTAGGCAAACCTCCATTTATTTAATATAAATTAAATTAGTAGTTTGAGAAATAGGTAAAAGTTAATTCTGGAAATAATAAGAAAGGAGGAACACTTGGGCTAAAGTATTGTGGGTTTGCATCAGCAGAATTGAAGGGAGTTTATCTCGAGCCAAGTAACTTGAATATTTGGAGAAGAAATATTTCACAGCTGTTAATACTCGGAGCCCTAAGCAGCTTCTTAAAAGTATCATTAAGCGAGTCAATACAAAAGATCCTGTAAAAATCTATATACTAACTAATATGTTTCAACCAAAAACGCATATGTGTCAGTAATCCCCCTTTACGACCATTTCTTTAAACAGTTATTTTCTGTTCGGGTATTAATACACATAAGGAAACATATTTTATAAATCCTACCTAGCTCTAAAACTTACAAACGGCCTAATTATAGTATCGTTGCATCGAAACCGCTTGTTAGGGATACGACGAAGTATATTATACGATCATCGATAAAGGTATTTTATCACAACTTATAAAATAGTACCATAAACTAAACTATTCAATCTGTCCGATGCTCATGTTTCTAAAAGTAAATATGTGACATAGTTGAACTCATGTTTGTAAAACTGCTACGATTTTTGTCAAATTCCACGTTGACATTATTGATGTAAGAAGTCATTGTATGCCCAGAGTTCCTCATCATTGTTCTCTTCCCTTAATCTAAGCCAGGATATTGCTAATAGTTGGAAAAAAATTAAAATTACGACTTAAAATAATAAATAAAATACACGATAATTATTTTTCTGACTTGCGCCGACATTCTGCTCCAGCGGTCTTCTCTTCCATAGGCGGGTTCATTTTAGTCGTTAGATTACAACCTAACGGTTTCGAGGTAGTTGCGATGATTAGACTGAAGAAGGCAACCGAAGAGTTACCAAAAATTAGCTTTTCTGTGAGAAGGTCCAAGTCAGTGGAGCAGTTTTCCCAGAATATAATAAACGAACTCTTCCTCCCTTTTATACTGGAAGACCACTTTCGTTCATTTTCTCTGATTGATCCCTTAGGCATTCAGTTTTATGATAATTATTTGACGTCGTCCGAAATCCCTTAAAATTTAAAAACGTAAATAATTATTAAATCAGATTATTGTACCTTAACTGTGGTGTATTACATCTCCGAGGAATTTACTATCTAGACGAGAGTAAGAACAATATTTATTTTGATTATGGATCCCTGATGGTCTAGTAAAAAAGTAATAAATGTCAATAATTGTTATCAGTTTCTATTGATATCGCTCTTGGATTAGTGTGAATGAACGGTAGTTATCAGCGATCCCTTTATAATTCTCTTACTAAGCCTTCTACCGGTAAATAGATAATGATTTCCCTTAGTTTCGTTTTTAGTTTGAATATTGTATAGTAAATATTGAATTGATGATAAATATGTTCCACCGGCTTTTGTCTCTTCTTATGAGTATACCGGCTAGAGTCCATAACAGATATAGTATACGTTTGTACAATTGTTGATTCAACAGAAATTCTTTCATTTCTAGAACATCAGAAAACTCCTTGAGAAGGATCATAATTTTGATAGTAATCGGCATCGACATACGAATTCCTGCGATATTATGTTCCACTTTATATATATATATATATATATATATATATATATATATATATATATATATATATATATATATATACGAAGTAGGACAGTAATAAATAGATGGGTTTAACTCTAGTTTAAAATATTGTGTTCGATTTCTAGGGAACTAGATACCTTTGCTCCCACCAACCTTTTATATTGTGCCCGGCTAGGATATGGAATTCATTGCAACCACACGGTTTTTATTTTGAAGTACATCTTCTTGATCAATAATCCTACAGAATGTTATTAGCTATCTTTTGATCTATAATGCTTTAATAAATAGTTATCCTAGAAACTCCGTTACTTTAATTAATATAGTAGTATTCTGATTGCTTAGTCGTTACTTTTTTGTGACTTCCTTTTCATCGGGGCATATTGTTGGCCGTAGTTATCCCCCTATGAATTCCTAGTTTTAATATCTATAAAGTCGATGTAAGTGTCATAAAAATGTCGTTTTGATCGATTAAAGGCCATCAGCGTTCATCATGTGGGCTTTTAAAGGCTCCCATTCTCTTTCTAGAAGCCTCTACTATTATTAACATCCAATGTTTAGGCGTTGTACATAAATCCTCATCCTGACCACCATTGTACATTGTGGAAAAGCGAAGGATAACAAAGGGCCTAGAGATGCGCCATAAATAAGCCGTGGGACTCCATCTTGTAATTGCAGGAGGCCCCCCGACAGAAGTGGGCCGTTCTTTCCCCCCGAATTCCGGGGATTCTCTTCTTCTTGGGGAGGAGGGAGGGATAACGGATTAGTAAATTACTTAGGTTTATTGATACCTTTTAATGAGAGGAGAGCCCGGGACGCCCACACCCGGTCCCGCGATACCATCAGACACCATATGGCCGGCCGGCGTCCGTCCACTTTCGTCTACCAAAGTCATGCTTTCTGTCTCGAGACAAGCTGAAAAATTTGCATGTCTTCATCCTTTTTTTTCGCTCTTATGTACCATTTTTTTTTCGTTGTCATTATTATTGCTGGCGTCTTCTCCCGAGGTCGTCTCACATTTTCCTGGCTGAGAACTGTGTTGTAAGCGCCACACGATCCTTATCAAAGCGTGTATATCATTTAACAGACGATCGAAGCCAAAAAGACAGACATTGAAATTTTCGGCGCTCGGTAACACATGCGATCTTTTTTCATCTTGTACATGGTTTATCGATTCAATTTGTATCCCATCATAATTCAAAAGTGAAATCCCTATAGTATAGCCATCTGTGCATAGGATTTGGTCCTTCCGCTAAAAGTGATTAACACAAAACAATAATTTGGAAACATATATGTTATGGATCACTGATTTTCAGTGGAGATGAAATGATTTTCACCATTGCGCGTTACTGTCATTCTAAAACAAAGTTCACCAATACTTTATTAAGCACCTCCTGAATTATCTCACTGCCGACGGGGTCGGTTTGGAGTTCAACCCAGAATCTCAGAGCTTAATGCACTTAAGTATTAAGTCTCTATTCTTAAACAGATAAGAGTCTCGTAATAGCCGGTCCAAGTCAACATCCTGGGGGTTAAGGCACTGACGATGATGCACTGCGTTGAAATTACTGTGTTGCTTTAACTCATCTTAATTGTGGACGTTTGGCACATTGTGATTCTGGTGGCTTGCAACATTCTTAAAACTTGCCACCTAAAATGCTTATATGTACCACATTATGAGCAACACCATTTGATTGAATAGTGCACCAATTCATAGTATTATTTAAGCTATATAGAATTTGTCTTAATATTATGTAAAAGAACTCTTTACTTTTCTTGCAACAGTTGCAGTACTAGAAAAATTACGCTCTTCTTTTTAGATTTTGTAGTGTTATCTGTCGGAGTCATAGTCTTATGTTCAACTTTAGCACCTGAATAAACTTTATTAATAAAGAAGAAAGAAAGAAATTTTCATCCCAAGGCCTTGTAAAATGTGACTTATTTACTTATTGCATTTACATGCCAGTTTATTATTTTTAACAGATTTCCCTTAAGAGAAATCAGCTTTTGAGGTGATTTAAAAAAAATGCCCACCAATCATACCAAGGAGATGACGAGGATATTTTAACCTTTTATGTAAAAATAAAGATCAAGTTTGTTAATGGCTGAAATCAGAGTCAGGTGAGAGGGAGTTAGAGGGTGGATTTCGAAATATCCCTGTTATTATAGGTCGGATCGAAAAAGTATATAAGACAAATCTTATAGCAAATTAAATTTCTATAAATATTGTTATATGTTTTTTTCACTATCTTTGTTATTAACCGAGATATTTGCCTTTTTTAGTTTTCCGTTGTAAACCCTCACTCCTACTCATGTCGTATTAATGATAAGCTGTTATATCATGAAGCACTTTATTTGAAGATTAAATACAAAATAGTGTTCTCATTGAACTTTTACTATTTGAAATAAATGTGAGTACGCGGTGCATGTAGGAAATCTGCTTATTTAGCCCAGCTCCTGCGTGACGGACTTTTTTTTGTTAAAGAATGTTCGTTGGTTGTGTGAATTCTTCTAAAAAAAAAAAAGGCGAAACAATGTTAAGAATGCACCCGGACGGAAGACTAAAAACGCGTTTATAAGCAAGTTAAAAGCGTGGGACAGTCGGTTGTTAGCCTTTCTGTGTGTCAGGAGTAACCCTAGCCTTGTTTGTCCTCGATTGTCTGAAGAGGGGCCTTAATGGACGGGAACATCCTGGTCTTTCCACACAACATCCCGATAAAGGGAAATCACTGGGAGTGTTTAAACACTTTCCTTCTCTTAGAGGCTCACGACTTCTCACAGCGACCGATTCTTTACAATTTATCGCCACAAATTTGGGCCCTCCCTCTTATGACTTGCTTTCACTTCCTGGATCAACGGCACCCGTTGTATATCACTTATCGCCAGGTCTTTTTGGATTTGTTGATATCTTCTTTTAACCAGGCTATGACTGGACTGATAATTACGTAATACATGTACACATTGAAACCTAAATGTCTCAATAGCCATTCCCCAAATGCGCTGCTAATCACAAATTTTACCCTTAAGAACTTATTATATTTACACCATTCTTTCTTTTTTCATTGCACAACTTTGAACATATTTATAGTAACTTAAGATTTTCAGAATCTCTAAAGTATGCCACAATCCTGAATATTGATATTAAATAAGGAGGAATGCTAGCGCCATGGAAAGAGTTTGTTAAGTCCAAGTTATATTGGTGGGCGTAGATAGAATACCAACAGTAGTTGCTATGTTGACCCAGCATGTTAGATAGTCCCTCACCTGTTGATTTTACTTATTAGCTATTGTCATGGCTTTCTATCCTATGACCGACGCACTCCATGTCGAAATATTTCCTTTCCACTTCGTTCCTAGGCGATTTAACTATCGGGCTCTACGCACGCCTAGTTTCCAAAAAAATATGGGAAATTTGCTTGCAAAGCTGAATAAAAATAATAATAAAATAAATCTCATAAGTCACGAACCTTCGCCTGAATTTTATTGATACAGTGTAATTCAATAGCTTCAAGAGGTAATCATTGTGCACTTTTTAATATAAAGTTATAAAACCGCTAAACATTCATTTAAAATAAATATCATTTGGATTCTAAGCCCGAGGATTGGACATATAGAATCCGAGTTATGAGAAGGCTAAACATGTTGATGAAGTATTTTGACCAGTGTCCCTCTATATGAACTTGCGGTTTGTAGGTATTTCAATGTGAGTTCCTTGATAGTAGGAGTTTGAAGAATAAACTCGTGGATTTTAGGTATTTGAACGCGAGTTTCATCATAATAGGAGTTTGAAGGGTGAACTCGTGGTTTGTGAGTTCCTCGATAGTAGGAGTTTGAAGGATGAACTCGTGGATAGTATATATTTAAACTTGAGTTTCTTGACATTAGGAGTTTGAAGGAAAAACACGTGGATTGTAGGCATTTGAATGTGAGTTCCTTCATAGGAGTTTGAAGGATAAACTCGTGGATTGTAGGCATTTGAATGTGAGTTCCTTCATAGGAGTTTGAAGGATAAACTCGTGGATTGTAGGCATTTGAATGTGAGTTCCTTGATAATAAGAGTTTGAAGGATTAACTCGTGGATTGTAGGTATTTGAATGTGAGTTCCTTGAAAGCTGGCGTTTGAAGGATAAACTCGTGGATTGTAGGCATTTGAGCTCGAGCTCCTTGATAGTAGGAGTTTGAAAGATAAACTCGTGGATCGTAGGTATTTGAATGTGAGTTCTTTGATAGTAGGAGTTTGAAGGATAAACTCGTGGATAGTATATATTTAAACGTGAGTTCCATCATAGTAGGAGTTTGAAGTATGAACTCGTGGATTGTAGGCATTTGAATGTGTGTTTCTTGATACTAGTAAAACTTCTAAGAGGTGGAAATAAATAAATTGTATAAGAAATATTAAATATCAATAGCAATCATCATTTCTCCCATAATCCAATATGTTAATATTTGAAACGTGTATAAAACACTACGGTACAAATATTATTGGCAATTATATGACTAATATTGAATATATCATTTGTAGGTATATGCAAATAGACATACATATAAAGCATTAGATGCTCAAATAATTTTGAACAAATTAAAAAAAAGGTTAATAAGCTTGAAAAATATCGCTTTGATTAATATTTAGTTATTAATATTTTTTTTTGTATTTCTTTCCCCAAATAAATAACCCTTTAAAGAGGGAGTTTATTTTATACATGTTCCGTACGATATAGTACACCACTTGTATTTGCAGTTTAATAATATGTTAATTTTTAATACGTATGTTTAATATCATATGTATAATTTTATTTCATATAATAATCAAGGAAAATTAGCATCTCAGTGTCTTTGTTTGCTGTCATTTGCATCATAAATACTTTATTGACCCTGATGCCTGGTCATATTTTTCTCTATAACATTCAGTGAATATACCTCATTTTGAAATAATTAAATTTACTTTTACTCTTGAAAACTAAACCCTTAATTATTGCATTTTAATTTATATATATTTTATTTTGTTACAGAAAATCTTTCTATACAGTCCCGTGATTATTCCGGGAAATTACTAATTTATGGAGTGAAGTCGAAGAGGTACCTTTGCTTCAATCATCGCTGGAAACTGATAGGATCTGTAAGTATGCTCACATCTATTTTTATATTAAACCAAAATTTTTCTGGTATGTGTGTGTGTGTTTGTGTATGTTTGTTCTGCCAGATCGAATAAGTAAAGGCGCTGTGTGCCTCTGTTATGTACATCAAGTTGAAAGTATTTATTATAGATAGATATACCCACCGCCTCGGATAATAAATACTTTTGATATTTGTTTGTAATTAGGATTATCTTCTCATTCAAGGCCCACGGATGAGACAAAGTGTGATGCAACAAGGAAATATTTCCCATTAATAAAAAAGGCACAAATTAAACCTATCAATCAAACTCAATGAAAACTGAATGACATTAGTTTACACAAATGTATTAAGGTATTTGTTATGGCGCAATGCTTTGCAACTGTTATTTTGTATATATGAGTTATCATACTATTATATTTAAAACTATCATTTATATCTCACTAATAATAGTGGTTAAAAATAACATTTAATATTAGTTCCATATTTTGCCATTTTATTTTTTTATGGAAATTCTTTCGGGATTTATAAACGATTTTTTCTCCCACACTTTTAATTTTTTCGGATTGGAAACAATGAAAATGCAGGAAATCTTTGAATAAAAAGCCATTTAAATGACAAAACATGTGCCAAGTAAATATCGAATGACAATTGTCTTCTCAAAATACTTTTGACAGGACATCCGTTCTTATCATGACGTTTTTAACCCTACTTGTAGCATTCATGTCCAAAGTACTGTAAATCCTTACTTTAGCTCTTCAGTTTCCTCATGATCCTGAGAAGGTTTCCTGATTGAGAACTTTCCTCTATATTGATGTCATTTCTTGTCTTGTTATTAGTCCAACGAGTTAAATCCTCCACCTTCCAATAACAATGATAATTGAGGATAACGATTTTATCATCCGTAAGACAAAAACAAAAGAATGCTAAGTAATTATTTCTTGGGGTTTTTTTTTTGTTTAACTATTATATATCAATTCCGAAAATAGTTCAATAGTTCCCTATAACCTCCAAGTGCCAGAAACTTCATTTTTTAGTATATTAATGAAATCAATAGTTTAATATCCTTTTATATTTAGGCATATTTACTTTTTTTATTACTTTATTGTTTCCATGTTCTTACGTTCTTGTTCACATATTTCCTTGATTGCATATGAGAGAGAGAGAGAGAGAGAAAGAGAGAGAGAGAGAGAGAGAGAGAGAGAGAGAGAGAGAGAGAGAGAGAGAGATTATTTTCCAGTTTTGACTATGTGCTTTCAACCCTAATTTGAAAATTAGATGGATATTTTACAGTGGTCATTATATATGTAGAGATATAGGCTGCACCCCCTAAATTTTTATTAATTATAAGTTATCTGTTTTTCAGCCAAATTAGTACTGTCCACTTAAACAGTATTTACCTCAAAGTACGTTTATCCTCAGAGGATATCGGAAACTAGTGAATTTATTAGAAATGGTGTTTACTATAGCAACCAGCACACTTAGGGTGTTGGCTACTACAGTGATCACAGTTCCTGGTATTATTATACGCTCATGAAGTATATTTTACATTTGCCATTATATAAATCAGGCTGGTAGAAGAAAAGCTTAACCTGGATTAATACACAGTAGGCCTGTTTTCCTTTACTATACGTTTTGACAGAGTGGACTTTAGATCAACAACTTCATTGCTTTTTAACAGATTTCCCTTAAGGGAAATCAGCTATTGAGGTCGTACTCATGACGAGATTTTCGAAATTT
This sequence comes from Riptortus pedestris, assembly GCA_019009955.1. NCBI lineage: Eukaryota > Metazoa > Arthropoda > Insecta > Hemiptera > Alydidae > Riptortus > Riptortus pedestris. The sequence continues at coordinate 42,994,720 of CM032232.1, read as the reverse complement.
TTCTTCAAATGTCCATCGATCCTACCCAGGAGATGACGAAAATGAGGTCTGTTCAAACCGCTCTAGCGGTCGCAATTTTTATCTTACCGTTACCAAACTTGATATATAATCGTTTTATACAAAAAGAAAGATCAAGTTCGTTAACGGCTGAAATCGGACCAGTGGGAGGGGGGTTTAGAGGGAGGAATTTCGAAAATACTTAATATCTCCGTTATTATGCGCCAGATTGAAACATTGTTTAGAACCAATCTTATTGCAAATGTAATGTTCTATAAATGTTGTTATGTAAATGTTTTCACTATCTGTATTATCAACTGAGATATTTGCATTTTTTAGTTTCCGGTCTTGTCCACTCCTACACATCTCATATTAACAATATTCTATTATGTTATGAAGCACATTATATAAAACTCAAATACCGTATATTGTTCTCATTGAACTTTTAAGTTTTGAGATAAATGCAAATACGTGAAGAACGTGGGAAATGTACTTAGTTATCGCAGCCCTACGTGACGGACGTTTTGAAGAGTGTTAGAGAGCTTGCACCATGGCTAGAGTCGCAAGGCAGCCGTGATGCAAGCTACTCTCTATCGAACGCTCTCTTAAAAGGCACTGATGATGGAGCTGTTGCTCTGAAAGTGCACTCTGTCAAAATAAACGTATTGTAGAGGAAAACAGGCCTACTGTGCATTAATTCACATTGATTAGATCATCAAACCCCAAGTTTCCCTGAAAGAAAAAGCTTAGCCCTTCACAATGATTTATTATGGGGGAGTCACAAGGGTGCTCTGATTCTGGGTGGTTCAGTCTATGAAAGTACTGAAGATGGAGCGTGTGCTCTGAAAGTGCTCTGCCAAAACAAATCATTGCGAAGGATTAAGCCCTTTTTCTACGATACTGTTCCGCATCCTACAGCACCTAGAGCAGGTGTGGGCAACCTTTGACATGTTGTGGGCCATACTTTAGTGTGCAAATACTTTCGCGGGCCGCTTTTAATTGTAGTGCATTTTAAAGTAGGGTTAACAATTTTTAACGATAGATTTCAGACATGAAATTATAACGACAATGTAATTATGTTACAATTTATTAAAATAACAAGATGAAATGAAAAAAAAATAGGTACAATATGGTACAATCATTCAGTTTGAATTTGGGAAACTAATCCATGGATGTTTGGATTAATTCCACTGATACAAAGACGAAAAGAATTTTCCAAATTATCATCAGTCAGCCTTGTACGGTGTTTTTATTTATTAACATTCATCAATAAAAAGAACTTTTCGCATTTATAAGTACTGGTTTTTCAAAATTTCTCGCGGGCCGGGGGTTGCCCATGTTCTAGAGTTTGATTAATTGTGTAAATGTAATTTGAAATTTTTCTAATTTGATCCTGTTCTAGTTATAATTTCCCTAAATCGTTCACGTCCTGGTTACTAATTAATTTCTTTCTTTCCCGCTTCCAGAAGAAAGTGCGAGGGCCACTGTGCTACTTCACTGAAGAAATGGTGTACGGCGGCTACTACAGGTTCCGCTCCTCGGTGGACAAGGGCAAGTACCTCGGGTTCACCAAGTCGGGGAGACAGCTGAGAGGTCGGGTCCCTCACAACCCTGTCTGCATCAACTGGGTCAAGATGGAGCACTTCTCCATCGCCGATCACAATGACGTTCTGGCTGCCGGCAAACCCAAAGTCAGCATGGAAGCTATAAACAGGCAAATGTCGGAAGGGGGCAGACGGCAGAGGCACCGCAAGAGCAGGATCCACCACGCCTGAGCTCTCTCTTATCAACAAATCTATCTCTCTTCTACTTTCTTTTTCTACTTTTTTTTTTCTTTCATTTTCATTTTCTTTTTTTCTTTTTGTAAGCTGAACACGGATGTATATTCGCGTCCACGAGCATCATTCATCCAAAGACTTGTAATTTTTTTCTCTTCTTCATTTGTACATATCTAACGAAGAGATGATTAATTCTAATCTTATTTTATTATATTCATAACAATCACAACAAACAAACCACAGTTCTAATGAGTGCACACTCAGGAAAATGCATTGTCTTTTTTAAAAAACATTAATTCCGTATTTCTTTTAAATAAGTCCTCAGAACACATTAACATAAACAATCAGCAAATAATTTTCCTAATGCATATATTTCATGACATTACACAAAATAATGAGCTTAGACAATTATGGTTTTTCCCAGTCATATAATTAGAGGTTAATTTATCGTTTTGCAGTGTTATTAACTGACCTAAACGGTTACTGTTCACGATACTGAGTTGAATAAAACTGCAATATATAAATAATCCAATTCATTAACTCTAAACACTACCCTCCCTGCGTCACGCCAATGTTTTCAATTTATCACACAACACGTTTCGCTAATTAAGTTGTATTTATTTCAAAAATTTAGATTAACTACACTTCATAGATAATATATTTTACCCTATATGGTTTCCGGGGGACTCATGATAATCTGCGGAATATAAAATAAATTTGAGAAGCTCCTCGTGAAATTAAATTTACATTTCAAAAAATTATATAAATATTAAGTTTCGACCTACATATAAAAATTTATAAACTTTTAATACTATTTTTAGAAGATATTCTTTTTACAAATGTGACTGTGGCAATTTTTCATTGAGCTCCTCTATGCATTTAATTTTCCTATTATTTTGATTTCTCAAGATTTCTTTAAAATGTCTTAAACAGTTTTTCTGTAATAATACAGTCACTAAAATAATTTAAGAGAGCTGATTGGAATTGTATTCCAAAATTATTCTTAGAATGTAATTACGATTAATTTCACTATGTGTTCATTTTCTTTTTTTAATAAATTTTATTTGAGTATATATTTGTGTATAAATTATGTTACATAAAAGATTAAATGTGACGAAATATGGCCGTCACTATATGAGTCGATATTTTTTAAGTGAACTCTCAGAGAATATAATTCAGGACAGCTATATAAAGATAAATATTCCATATTTTTATATTGAATATCGACCTTAAAGTAGTAAAAACAAATTCTGAACAATTAAGAACAATTAATACAAGTTAATTTTATGAAGTCATAAGGAATATTTTATGTTATGTAAAAATACTATAAAATGGGGTTACTTCGTGATTGGTTATATATTTATTTATTAAAGTAATACTGTCTGAATATAAATACTTAATCCAAAAATAAACTTTAAAAGAATCGACTCATATAGTTATTTTATTAGTGCATTAGATCTTTATAAAGGAGTTGAATCTTGTTCATTTAATATTGTTTTATATGAATTTCTGGTAATTAATTTTACATTTTGGGGGGTCTAGTATGCGTCCGTGTTTTTGTTTTACCATTTTTCGTTTTATTTATTACAATTTTATTTTTTACTATTGTTTAATAGTTTGTAATGTTTGATGAAAATAAATGTCAGCTAGTCCCTATGTGTTTTTGTACGATTAGTATTTGTGAAATCGGATCGGCAGGACTCAGAAATACTTCCAATACTAAATATGTAAAAAAAGAAAATTTTAAGAAAAAAAGGAGTTGACTTGATAAAAATTAATTATCATCTCAATTAAAACATTCCATTAGTGTTGGCTTCTGACTGCTGGCGATTTCGATGGTAGAATAGCTCTTGTTGTTGCTTCATGGACCTTTTCAGTGAGGGCTGTCATAGACAATAAAATATTGCAAATATTATAAATAAGCTCTGTGTTTCAACTTGGGCTAAATCACTAATTGAATGTATTAACTGCAAAAAAATAAATAATTATTGTCGGCTTAATCACGTGAAAACCCGCCTACCCATGCAGTTGTATATGTATATAATTTATGTGTATTTGCTTCCCCCCCCCTTTTTTTTCTTTAAACATTTCCATTTATTTATTTAATGCTATAAATGATAATTATAAATTATATTTAAAATATAAATGAATATAAATGTCGCCTTTGGATATTTTATGTACAATTTTTGTATTATAGGTATAGTTTTAGTAAATGTCGTATGGAGTTTATCCATTCCATGTCATCTGGTGTATTGTATTTATTGTAATACTTGTCTTTTGAAAGACCTGCCGCGCGTTCCTAGCCGCAGTATTCAATTATCGAAGCCAATCGCTTATTACCCGCTAATTCGTCTATGTAAATTTCACATATGGCACTATCAATGTAACAATAGTACGAAAGCAGAAAGTATACACATTAAAATAATAAACTATTATGCATTTTAAAAGAGAAAAAAAAATAACTTATTTCATAATAATCACTATAGATGCAACAGTTCATCGTTAAGTCGGGGAAAATATTAAATGTTTCTCTGTGCTTTTAGTGTGTAAATGCCATGCAAAAATCCTTTCTGCTTTTAAATATAAATAAAAAAGAGATACTGTGTAACTATCCTGCAACTAAACCCCAAATAACAGATGTTTACCAAAAAATAGACTGATCTGCCTTAAATGTTAAGTATATATGTATAGTTGCTAGCCGCTCTGTGACCCTATGTCTGTCTGTATGTTCGTTTGCAGTCTATAGAAGGTATAGATTGAATGTGCTAGCTATCAGTTTTTTTGTATAAAACTATTTATAGTAAATATAACAATACCCAGGCTATAAAGCCTATATATTAACAAATTTTATGTTTAAGTTTTATTATTATATATAATAATTTTTGTACAGTAATTGTATTACCTTTTTTTATGTTCTTTGTAAGCTACTCTGAATGAGTATTTATGTATTTTGTTCTGTATAATTCTAACAGTATTATAAAAATAAACTAATAATAATGTTTATCTAAAATGTGTTTTCCTATTCCCTTACCCTGTTTTTATTCTCTTTTTTTTTAAAAAAAAAAGTTTCAAATTCAATTAAGTTAATAAGAAACAAAATGAATGGAAGATGTTTAAAATATAAAAATTCAATACTTTAAAATGGAACCATGAAAGTAAAGGTTTAGAATTGATGGAAACTCACTTAGCAAGAGTCATTATAATCTATTACTAAATTTTGTTTAATAATTACTATCAAATTCCAAATTTGTATCTCCCTTAAATTTATATGCACACATAGGCAATTTAATTGAACCGAACAATTCCTTAGCCACTACTTACTTGAATTATGATATCTTCAATTTATTGTAAATTATATACTTTATTTTGAATTGCATAAAAAATTGTATCCACCATTCAAATTGTTTTACAAAATGCTTTGCAGTTTAATCTTGAGTCTTGGGCTATTAAAATACCAGCCGGAGAAAAGGCTTAAGAGACATCCTCGGAAATGTGTGTAGTTGGAGGTTAATGTGTGTTGCATAGAAATAATGCAGTGTTGAAATGCTGAGAACGCAACTGATCAACAAGATCAGCATTGATCAGGCTGACTCTCTTAAGTTGAATAAAAACGAATTTATAGGGTAATTTACTTAGTTCGCCACTTCATGATTATACTTTGAAATAGAACCTCCTTAATGTAGTAAAACATTTTCTCAAAATTTTAAAAATGCTAAAATGTTTTCTTAAATGAGCTTAGAATAATTGAAAGTTATTTATGTTTTAGAGTGTTAGCAGTTTTTAGTTCTTTGTGATAATGTACCTATTTTGAAAATTTGGCTTCTCTAGGAATGAACGCAACCGGAGACTGTAATATTACTGGTAGAAATCTATAAACGCGTAAGCCCATAATTTAAAGTGACTACACTAAAGAGGACCCTAGACGAAGAAGAAGAGTCACTGAAAAACTATGACTGCCAAAAAAAGGGGCGTAACGTAATTTTCCGAGTCACTTCCAGCAGATTGTGTTTGACAATTTTCGATCAAATAAAATTCAACTCCAGGCCTGGAGTCTTCACGCCTCAACGGCAGAGCAAATATGCCCCATTCTTTCTGAGGGAGTAGAAGGGGGGAAAAAATCTGGACATAAGGGGAGTAAAGGTGCGAGATTGGTGCCTTAGGTTGTAGCCTATTCCTACCTGAGTATCCTTTGATCTATTGCCGACCAGGTGACCTGGGAAGGTACCAGTTAACACCTTTGCCCAGGATCAAACGGCACCCACCGCCAAACTGCCCCATACCTAGATTTACACACAGGTCATTCTACTTTTCATTTCCTTCCAAGAAGACCTCATTGAAGTTCACCGTTAGGAGCACATAAAAGAGTAAAGTTTAATTCAGTAAACTTAAATATATGTTGTTAACTTCCTAAAAAAAAAATCAATAAATTAGAAATAAGTAATTTTTGTTCTTAACATATAAAAAATCAATTAGTAAAATGTTATGAAGACAACAAATGTAGAAGTTCATGATTTAGAGATGATTGAGAAACTACCCTTAATAACGTTTGAAAAAAGTAATCCACCTGTATTTAGCCATTTCTTATTTTAGCATATTTCCCTTAAGGGAAATCAGCTATTGAGGTTGTACTCATGACGGAATTTTCGAAATTTTTCTTCAAATGTCCATCGATCCTACCTAGCAGATGAAGAAAATGAGGTCCGTTCAAAACTGTATGTATATATATATATATATATATATATATATATTTGTCTGTTACCGCTCTAGCGGTCGCAATTTTTGTTTGATCGTTACAAAACTCAATATTTAGTCGTTTTATGTAAAAAAAAAGATCAAGTTCGTTAACGGCTGAAATCGGACCAGTGGGAGGGGAGGGTTTAGAGAGGAGGATTTTCGAAAATTCGAAATATCTCCGTTACTATTCGTTGGATCGAAAAAGTGTACAGAATCAATCTTATTGTAAATTAAATGTACTATAAATATTGTTAGATATATTTATTCTCTATCTTGAATATTAACCGAGATATTTGCATTTTTCTGTTTTCAGCTTCTGAGATGAGATCGGCTAACTTCGGGTCTAGTCGTGAGTTTCCGTCAAGAGCTAGTTCGGGCCGTTCCCGTAACTGTTTGACTCTTTATTCTTAAATTTCTCTATTGTAAAACTTCACGTGGGGAATCTGCTTAGTTTACGCAGCCCCTGCGTGACGGACTTATTTAATATCTACCATTATTATGGATTTGATCGTAAAATGACATAATCTGTCATCATTGTGAATTTGATTTTCTATATTTCGTGTTCTATCTATTTTTTTCTATGCCTCCTCAAACGTGTATATTAGCCGAGTTATTTGCATTTTGCATTTCTGTCTTTAATTACCCCACCACTTCTTGTGAATATTATTTAAAGCAGCAGTACCAATAAATCTCTATTGTCCTGCTTAAATTTATTACATAGGTTTCATATTTCGACAAAAATAGATTGTTTAATGTGGAATGGCCTTAAAAGTTTTTAAATCAATAAAAGTTCAACTCTCTTGATACTATTGGTTCTTAATTTCAACAGACGGCATGTCAAATAAAACCTTTTGATCCATTAACACCAATAACGAAACCAAATGTGGAAATGTTAAAGTTTATTAATTAACGTCCATTTTATTATGATCCTATACCTTTTATGGACGGGTTAACTACTGGTCACCACCCTCTTCTAGCCAGGGTAGAATTAAGGCCTTACTTAGTAATTCCGTACCTAATTAAATCCTATTGCTCAAGCGAGAATCGAACCCGTGACTCTAGGTTTACCAATTGTCTAGGTTAACCATATTAAGGATAGGATGTAAATTAAATAATAAGGCGAAGGACGAAGCAGCCAACATACCCCTTGTCCCAAATTCTGATTCGGACCTAAAATCTACAGTTACAGCAATGCTCAAGAAGACAACCGGGCAGTTTCTGAAAATTAGTTCTTTCAGATAAGTTTTATTTTTCATTCGAGACTAGAGCTGTTTGAAGAACAGTTACACACCTTTTATATCTTAACTAAAAACAGAGTGGCAATAGAGCCTAGAAGTTCTCTCCAGAGCTTGCAAGGTTCAGATTCTGGTTATTTGTCCTAGGCTAATAAAGAAGTATGGAAAGATACCAAGAGAATATTAGAGTAAATTTAAAAGTTCAGGATGATCGACTTCAGATCAACTCTTCTCATGTGATAAAACCCTTGATAAGGTATTTGAATATGTCTTCCACCTTTCATACTATATATAAGTGTACTCATTCGCTAGGAACCATAGTTTTAAAGGAAAGGATGCTTTTCGGAGTATGAGCCTCCGATATCTCAGTCATATGACAACGATTCGCACTATCGACGGTCCGTTCAACTTAACGTCGAAAGTATCATTCTGAAAAATATAGGCGAGCACTCGTGGTGAAATATGAATTACAGTATAACGCGTAAATTGGCCTTATGTGGAGGAAATACTGATGAGTTCGCAGTGCAAGATCTCAGAGGCAAAGGAAATATGGAAAAATAAGGTGGAAAGGCCACCCATTTTAAGACTATTATTAAACCATAATTATAAAAAAATTACTTAACTATTTAAAATAACACTTCTAAAAATTCTTTTGAATGACAAAATGGAATTATAAATTAGAATTAGCCCAAAACTGGACGTTGTCATGAAGTACGTAGTAAGCTCCATGAGTTTCCGGCCTGTCCTGCTTGCCCTCCTTCAAATGTGCCGGGACCTGCACGCCTATGCAGGTCCATGCTTACTCACTCCATACCCATCGCCCGCACTTCCTCAGTCTTGTCAGTCAGTGTCCAGCCTTAAAGGAAACTCCCCATTTTTACAATGTTTAATCTCGAGTACCGTGCGGTAATTAAATGCTTTTGTAAAGAGGGTCTTACTCCTGCGTAAATTAAAGAGCGCTTGGATTTTGTATACAAGCAGTCCTCCCCCTCGTATTCCACAGTGAAAGAATGGGCAAAATTATTTAAGTTAGGGAGAGAAAGTCTAGAAGATGACCCACGTCCCGATCGCCCACTGGAAGCTGTCACTTCTGAAACAATCCAACTTGTGGAATCTGAAATTGCTGTCTGACCGATGACTGAAAACCAAGGAAATAGCAGCGAGGTTGGGGGCTTTCAAAAACAAGTGTTTTGAGGATCATCAAAGAACATTTGCATATGAACAAGGTTAGTGCAAGATGGATTCCAAAAATTCTTTCAGCTCATCAAAAACAGGAACGAGTTCACTGCTGCAATGAATTTTTACGCGAGTATAATGCCGACCCAAAGAATTTTTTTTGGGAGAAGAAGAATACTACTGATAGATTTTAAAGAAAGGAATACCACAATAAATGGTGAGTATTATGCAGCCCTACTTCACCGGTTACGAGACGTCATTAAAGAGAAGAGGCGAGGGAAGTTAAGCAGAGGCCGCCACCTTCACGACAATTCCCCGGTCCACACAGCATTGATTTCCGAGGCCGCTGTGAAGGACTGTGGATTCCAAGAAATCTCTCACCCACCCTACAGCCCAGACTTGGCCCTAGTGATTTCTACCTTTTCTCAAAATTAAAATCTGACCTTCGTGGAAGGCGATTTAACACCGACGAAGAGCTCCAAGCAGCAGTGGAAGAACATTTTCATGGTACAGAAACGTTGCCAGAGCGTTGTAATAAGTGTATTGAACTTAGAGAAGAATATATTGAAAAACAGTAAAACCAATTTTTTTCTTTCACCTTTCCTTCTATCCCAGGCCGGACACTTTTGGACCTTACTACGTAGCTGCATATAGCAGTCGTCCCCTGCCGTCGCCACATCAACTCTGCAAGGTAGCTGTCCCTATGGTGCAATAATAATCGATCACCAAGTGGTGATAATAAACACCAAATGGTGTTAACTAACTCCAAGTCGCGTCCATAAACGATCATTTATTTTCTGATAACAGAATGACTAAGATAACCTAGTCAAGAATGAACTGCCTAAAGATATAGAAATAACACCGACTAGCAATACGTGGTTTTGAACCAGAAAATAAACATTTTATCCGTAAATAATGGGTGGTCTCCCCATTGGTTAACCATTTTGTTATTTATAAATTCTAGAAGTATTATTTTAAATAATAAAGTGATTTTCTTTAAATTATGATTTAATAATCGCCCATAAATGAGTGTCCTCCCGTTAATCAATAAGTAACAACAAGAATTGTAAGAGAACGACTGAACAAATCAAAGATGCTAATGGCCGACTTGGTGCAGTTCCAATGCCTAGTCATAGGACGTTCTTTTAAAATGTAAATTTATTTAACTATATTTTCTTGAAGAAATGGTGTTTAATCTTATTGTACTTAATAACATTGTATAAAATACTACTAAAAAATCTCAAGCAGTACCCATTACAATGAAAAAAAAGTTACTATACTTTTTAAACAAAATTTGATATGCAGTCCTTGGTATGGGTATTATAAATATATAAAAAGAGGAGAAAAATATCAGTGCAAAAGCAACGGAGAAAGCCTTTATAAATGGTTCCATTTTAAATACTTATAGCTTTACTTTCTTCTAATTGGATTATAGTGAGTAACAAGAATTAAGTTCAGCCCTTTTATATTTGAGAGAGAGGGCCGGACGAGCGTTAAGTCCTTCGACTAAGCCCCTAAGTCAGTCTGACTAAAGTAGCGGATGCTTAGCTATTTAAAAGCTCTGAAGTCCCCGATCCTCTCTAAGGCGCTTTAATTTTTAAAAAGTCCCTCCTGTCCAATATTGATCGCTTATTCACACTGTGACTTATTTCTGTAGGAATTCTCCCTCGTCTAGAAAAGTATGCCTTAATCCAGTGGCGTAGGCAAAACAAGTTATAACTAATACCTATTTTTTTTTTTGTAAACAGCATCAATATATTACAAAACAAAATCAGCTTCATAAATTATAGTTATGCAAATTAATTCACTTCATCTGCAGGAATAGGAATGTTATATATTAGCGTTCACTTTAAGCTGCAATAGCTAATTGGGATGGGTTATCTACAGGTTACCAATTTTTCCTAAACACGGTGGGATTAAAAATGTTATTTTGTTAGTTCGTCAAAAAATAAATTCCTGCTGTCCACATAGAATTCCAACACGTGGCTCTGGGTTCGCCAAGTTTATTAAGACCAACGCCCTAACTCACACGGCTAAACTGAGCCCCATCACTAGAATAACTTTATTAGAAATGACTTTAAGAGTTTGATCATTTATTTAATATTACACGTAATCATGAAACCAGATTTAATGATACGGTCCAAACCTCTATACGAAAATATAAATAAAGTATTAAGACTGGCGATTTGTGGTGTAAATTTCAGGGGTAATAAAGAACTGTGTGCCACAACTACTTTTATTTGGCTAAATAGTCTTCAACAACTTGATGTCATCACCAGGTTCTTGATAGCGGCTACTGGAGCACTGCTTCCTACAAATATTGGTCGTGGCCCATCGATAAAAAGAATCTGAAGATGTCAGAGAAGCTGCTGAAAATTACTTAACGAAGAGAATCACTTTATTGTACAAAGTTATGTAAAGTTTGTGGGGCTGCTCAAATATATTAAAATGCTGAAGCACACAGCAACTGAAGTCAATCCCTAGGACAATACCAGTGCTAAGAGAAACAATACATATTGCACCTATTCAGCTAAATAACTAAAATATTTTAACACAGTCAGCAACCTAAAATGTGTATGTCACTAGATATAATGTAAATTAAAAACTCTATTATTAAAATAACATGATCCGTCGATCTATAATACTGGTCAAAATTAAAATATATGGTGGGAAATTATCCCTAAAGTATCAATAACGATACCCTCGACCAAGGTTTGAAGAACCTTTTTGTCTATTCCCACCTCGTCAGAAGATGTCTGGGTACGCTTAGGGACCGTTCCTCGGGCACTGAACCACAAGCCTAACAAGAAAATCCCGCTCCCCAAATGTTTCCCTGAGTTTCTCAGAGTAAAATTTAATACATTTCCCATAAATATTTTTCTTTTCCTGACGGATCTTCTCCGCTTGATCTGGGTCATTACTCTCGTACCTTATCGTTGGGTCCAGGTTATAGGCAAATTTACAATTCTCCTTGAAGGCAATGATGTCCGCGCACCTCGTTGACTCTGCATCATCGAGAGTGTAAACCTCTTCAAAGCATGTGGAATTCTTTGCTTTCAAGAGCTCCATGATAGTATGCTTTACCCGGTGATGTTGCCTCGTGATCAGCAACATGTTATGTGGACAATTCCCGACCACATGGGCCGGTGTTTAGAAAGTGGTTGCTGCATAAACAGTTCTATATTACACCTCAAACAACATATTTTGTCAAATGTAAATCTCTACCGTAAAGAAATATTCTAAATTAAAAAATCATTCCTGAAGTATGCTTTTATACAAAAGATTAATAATATTATTAAAATATTTTAGTGTAATATAAAAAAAAAAAACTCAAATATCTTTGCCAAGTATTGTTCAAATCATAATTTATGATCTGGTGTATTGTCTCTCTAAGGTGGCAACACGTTTCCCATCATTTATAAAACATGTCACTCTTAGTATAAGTGAAGATTAATAACCAAGCAGGTCAGCTAAATTAAAAATGCTTGTTTCAATTTACATTGTTCTACAGATTAACAAAATTAATGTAATAATTAATGAACTGACTGCAAGAAAACGAACTCCTTCCAATTTGAAATACTTGACATTCAATGGATTATTTAGTCTTTCAGCTCAGGAATATAAAAGAAAATCAATATTTTTTTTTCGTTATGCTGTAAACCCACGAAGGGCCAAAAGACCTTCCACACTCAAGCGAGTTCTCAGCTTGATGAAGAATTAAGATCGCTATTTCATATTCAAGTAGCTACACAGTTCCCTTGAAAATTCTGAGCCTCGAACCCCAGTGACACAGCAGCTGAACAAATAATTCAGAGTGGAATTCCAGAATTCGAACTCAGCACCTCTAGTAAGTAGCATGGGTCACATATGTATTGCTGAAGTAAGCCCAAAATATTTGGTGTATCCTATTTATTTAGCAGATTTCCCTTAAGAGAAATCAGCTATAGAGGTCGTACTTATGACGCGATTTTTGAAAAATTTCTTCAAATGTCCATCGATCCTACCCAGGAGATGACGAAAATAAGGTCCGTCAAATATATATATATATATATATATATATATATATATATATATATATATATATATATATTTGTCTGTTAACGCTCTAGCGGTCGCAATTTTTTTTTATCGTTACTAAACTCGATATTTAAATGTTTTATGCAAAAAGAAAGAACAAGTTCGTTAATGTCTCCGTTAATCTCCGTTACCATACGTCGGGTCAAAAAATTGTATAAAACCAATCTTATTGCAAGTTAAATTTAATATAAATATTGTTCTATATATTTATGCTCCAACTTGTATATTTGCCGAGATATTTGCGTTTTTATTAAATGTGGGCGGACGAGTGAGTTTCCCGCCAAAAGCTAGTTTGGCCATTTCCGTAACTGTTCGGCTCTCGTATGGAGATTTCTCTATTGAAAAACTTCACGTGGGAAATCTGCTTAGTTTACGCAGCCCCTGCGTGACGGACTTTTTAATAACGTTTCATAGAAATTTAAACACACACACACACATACGCACATATATTATACATACTTGTTCAGGTGAACATTGACGAAATCCTGTTCGTGGGTAGGTAAATTGTATAGAAAGGGGGAGGGGGAATAAATGCATATTTCTTAAATTATAGTATACTAGTAAATCAAATAAAGAGTTGGAACCGCCAGTATATATGATATAGTCATATCTGTCGGTGAAGACCGTCGTCACAGGCTGATGGTTGAGTACAGCTGGCATTGTGCTTTCGATGCAAAATCTTCAAGCCGTCTAGAGTTGTGTATAGTATAATACTTCATCAATAAGATTAGTATATTTAATTTTTTGATGCGAAATTAATTTATCTACATTTACTCAATGTTATGCTTGTAATTGGTTTTCATGTGACTTTAAAATTTTGAAAAATTGTGCGACTAGACCATTTAAGTATATACCCGTATATGTGTATATCTCGTTATTTGTGAGATTTATAAATCACATATATTATATTTATATTACACACACACAAACACATTTCTAGGCGCTACAGTCCAGTTGGACGAAGCCCCTTGTCAACATCCATTACCAATCTGGACAACAGCTATAATCTACAAATTGTTGACCCTGGGCCCCAGAAGTTCTACTTCAGTTCATCTAGCCATCTCTGCCTGAGTCTTCTTCCACGTGATACGTTTTCCAGACTAATCTGTTGGGCTAAAGTCTCCCGAACCACACTTACCTGCGAAATATGAATTTCTAAATATCTTCAGTCGGTCAATCTAAAATATTAATTGAGGGATAGTTTGGTCTGTAAAATGATTAAAGGCAATTTCTAATCCTTATACGTTTGAAGATCTCAAGGACCTGACGGACTGGCAGAAAATGTGGAAACCATAGTCAATGCCACTTAGGAAAAAGTCCGTCACGCAGGGGCTGCGTAAACTAAGCATATTTCCCACGTGAAGTTTTATAATAGAGAAAGCTGCCTACTAATAACGGCAGTAGTAGCGAATCTCTAAAACAATTCACGAGGGACGAACAGTTACGAAAACGGCCGAACTAGCTTCGGCGGAAAGTCCCGAATATGGCCGACTTCTCCCTATCACTCACACAATACAAATGCAAATATCTCGGTTAATATGCAAGATACAGAATAAATGTATAGAACAGTATTTTTAGTAAATTTAATTTTCAATAAGATTGATTATATACAATTGTTCGATCCGACGCATAAGAACGGAGATATTTCAAATTTTCAAAAATCCTCCCCTCTAAACCCCCCTCCCGCTGGTCCTATTTCAGCCATTAACGTACTTGATCTTCCTTTTTACATAAAACGATTAAATTCTGAGTTTGGTAACGATCAAACAAATATTGCGACCGCTAGAGCGTTAACAGACAAATATATATATACATATATATATATATATATATATATATATATATATATATATATATATATATATAGAGAGAGAGAGAGAGAGAGAGAGAGAGAGAGAGAGATCTTTGAGCGGACCTCATTTTCGTCATCTCCTGGGTATGATCGATGGACATTTGAAGAAATGTTTCAAAACTCGCGTCATCAGTACGACCTCAATAGCTCATTTCCCTTAAGGGAAATCTGCTAAAACGCCGGTAATCTTCTCAGCACCACCCTCATCCTCCATAGTTAGCACGAATATTTCTTAACGTTCCCTGGATGCCACTTTCCTACTCTATATTATTCCATATTACATGGTTCTCAGCAAGCTCTTACGGTGCTCCGCAGTTCTGTCAGTTAATGTTTCGTTGGGATTTTACAATATTGTAAAAAAGTCCGTCTCGCAGGGGCTGCGTAAACTAAGCAGATTTCCCACGTGAAGTTTTAGAATAGAGAAATTTCATGAGAGCCAAACAGTTACTGAAATGGCCGAACTAGCTAGCCGGAAACTCACGACTACAACCGAAGTTGGCCGATCTCTTCATCTCTGTTACGCTCCATAAAATGCAAATATCTCGGTTAATAATAAATGTATATAACAATATTTATAGTAAATTTCATTAGCAATTAGCTTGGCTGTATACAATTTTTCGATACGACGTATAGTGACGGAGATATTTCGATATTTCGAAAATCCCCCCTCTAAACCCCCCGTCCCATTGGTCCGATTGATGACATTAAGGAATATGATCTTTATTTTTACATAAAACGTTTAAATGTCGAGTTTGGTAAAGATCAAGCAAAAATTCTGACCGCTAGAGCGTAAACAGACATATATATATATATATATATATATATATATATATATATATATATATATATATATATAATTTTGAACGGACCTTTAGGATCGATGGACATTTGAAAAAATTTTTTGAAAATCGCGTCATGAGTACGACCTCAATAGTTGATCTGCTAAAAACCTCATACAATTTTTTTCTTTATATAAGGAAATCTAATAGAAATGCACAAAATTAAATAATTATTGTAGGGCGTTTTTGTAGAAGAAAACTATATTGTTTTATCATTGTTGTAATTGATAACCTTCAATACTGTGCGAGGGTAAATTATATGCCAGAGTTAGAGCTAATAATGGACTTTGACATAGTAATTTTACATCACTTGGCTGAATTAAATTATCTCAAAGCAAAACATCCTAATCGAATAATAAATAAAAATATCAATGTACTAAATATATGAAAAAATTGTAAAATATTTCTATTAGTCAATTATCATTCTAATTTATGTGTCATAACTATAAGTACACTTAGTTATGTGTCAAGTTCCATGATAACATATATTAAAGTGCAGAGTAAGTTGGAGAATGTCTGGATTTCGTAGTAAATTATAGACACAATTCAGGCAGTCCATTTTACATTGATCTATGGACTTCAAGGAGCAAATCGACAACCGCGCTCAGTATTAAAGAAGAGGTATTTTTTTTCTTCTAATCTTTGCGGAGAGGGGAAAAAACGCGGAGGCCTCCCAAGTCTAATTGCGAGATGCCTGAGGGTAGTAAACCACCGGGGGAGAGAGAGCTGCCGTAATGAAGAAGATGGGACAGATCTAAATAGAATAAGATGTCTGGAGGTAGAGGAACGGACAGACAGACACTAAATGGATCGCAACCGAAAATTGGTTAATACCCCTAATAGAAGGGGGGAGGGGGGGTTAATTTGAAGGGCCGACTCCCGGTGAAATATATCGAGTTATAACGAGCGGCTGGAGATGGGGATAAATCACCGGGAGAGAGAGAGAGAGGCCCAGCTCCCGCCGACCGCCCACACCTTTGCTACCTTGAAGAGGGACTCCGTGGCTCGAAACATCTCCAAGTTATGTGATTCTCTCTGAAAGCAGTGAGGCAATCTAGGTGCCACGAGATGACAGTGAAAGATTAGTGTGAGGAAAAAGAAGAAAAAGAAAGGCCCATCAGAGGCCTCAGTTATATAGGAAGTGATACCCAATCTTCAAGTTGTAATCCTTTTGGTTTATTTCTTAAAAATGTTTCTTCAACTATAATTAGTCATATCGAAAATACAAAATATAAATGAAATGAAACTAAAATTGGAGGAATAAAACAAATAATAAAATAATGGGGATAAATAAAACAACAAATTAGTTATATAAAACTAGATATAGGAGGGCATTCTAATTTCTATTTCTCCCTTAATAACCGTATATAAACAAGACATGAAACAGTGAAAATTTACTAAGTAAAAAAAAAAAACTTACCGGTAAATTACTTTATCAACAAGACTGGTAATACAGCATCTATCGATAAAGCTTTTAAACGGGTCTATTTAAGGAGTTTTCACTTCTCTAATGCCCACTCCTTCTGGTAAGATTATCTTTCAACTCGATCTTCAGCTTTACACGAAATATCGAATTTAGCAGAAAACACCTAAACATTGCACCCGCAAGGGAGATAACTGGCAAACATCAGATTTTCTGCCTCTCCGGATGTGATATGAAGGGAATCTGGTCACCTATATCAGTAAAGGGGGATGCACTTAATGAAATTGGTAAAACCATGACCATTAAGTTAAATTCCTTTAAAGCTTAGGCAATAGGTATGTATTTAGTTAAGGGGTCTTTTGTAGAATAAGCATACACTTTTCAAGAACTAGTAACAGTTACTCATGTGTTACTTCAATAAACTCTAGGTTATGTTTACAAAACAAGATAAATGCTTGTTTATAAAAAAGAAAATAACTTTATTTAATACTGAACAAAATAAATCATGCTAAAGGTGACTAATATTCAAACATTGAATGCAATATTTTATGAAATAGGTCTTCCTTCTCATATCTTCTTCTCCACGCAAATTCACACAAATATGAATCCAATAATGCTCTACTTGTTCCGCATTCAATCTTGTTCCTTCGCTTCAAACTAGCCCAAATTTTTCCAGTCTGTAGTTGTGTAACTAGACATGTTTAATTCTTTTTTGCAAAATTTGGCTGTGGTATATCACATTGACCATGAGTATATGAACAGCAATGCTGTTTTGAGTGGTATTTTGCTGTTTTCAAACCACGTACCTTTATAAATGCTAATTTCCTTCTTACATCCTGTCCGATTACACTTCCAAATTGGCCCTCTTTTCCTTCTATAATAAATTTTCATTTTATTTAAGTCTGGAGCACTTTTTCTCAGAATGGATTAATCCCTTCTTCTGAAGAAACCGGACTGAAACTTTCACATTAGATATTAACTGGCTTAACTTAAGCAAATTCATTGTTAGTGTTTTTCATGTAAATCTGATAAATGAATGCGTTTAAATACAAAATAAGGTTAGAGGTGAATCACATGTTCCAAATAATAATAAAACGAGTAACTGTTACTAGTTCTTGAAAAGTGTATGCTTATTGTACAAAAGACCCTAGTTAAGAACCCACTAAATAAAATCACGCAGGGGCTGCGTAAACTAAGCAGATTTCCCACGTAAAGTTATACAATAGAGAAATCTCCATAGGAGTGCCAAATAGTTACGGAAACGGCCGAACTAGCTTTCGGCGGGAACGAAGCAGCGGCCATAGCTCGACCGTTACACTTAATAAAACGCAAATATCTCGGTTAATATTCAAGATAGAGAATAAATGTACAACAATATTTATAGTAAATTTAATTTGCAATAAGATTGGTTCTATACAAATTACGTGTAGTATCATAAAGTGATAAATAAATAGTCACGTAATAATATAGTAACGACATATTTTAGAAAACTAATATATAGTCATAGTTAGAAAACTTCAAATATAATATAGTGATGCAAGAGTTACATTGTTTGAATATGAAATGAGGGATATTGTTGACGGGACATAGGTGGAGCTTTGGAGAGAGTAGCAGGGAAATATTGAGAGAGCTTTTGAAAGTGGCATAAAAGGTGCTATAGTGAGAAGGATAGCGAGATCGCACATCCCTATATCATTCTAGGGATTGGAATGCAAGGAAGAATGATAGGGAGAAATGGGAAAGGTGAGACAGAGGGGAGAACAAGGGAAGGGCATCAGAGAAAGATTGAGGGAGAGGGATACAGGAAGAGTGATTGGGGGAGGGGGGAAGAAGTGGAGCAGGTTACTATGAAAGAGAGTGATAGGGAGGGGAGAGGGTTACTGGACGAGTGGTTTTGGGATATTGTGGGGGGAGGGGAGAAAAAAGGGAGAGGGTTACTACAAGATTGACAGGAGGAGTTAGGGAGTAGAAGAGAGGGAGAGGGATACATGAAGAATGTTTGGGAGAAATTGGGGGGGGGGAATGGAGAGGGTTATTGCAAGAGTGACAGGAAGAGTTAGAGGGTAGAAGAGAAGGAGAGGGTTTCAGGAAGAGTGGTTGGGAGACATTGGGGGGGGGGTTATTGCAAGAGTGACAGGAAGAGTTAGAGGGTAGAAGAGAAGGAGAGGGTTTCAGGAAGAGTGGTTGGAAGACATTGGGGGGGGGGGGGTTATTGCAAGAGTGACAGGAAGAGTTAGAGGGTAGAAGAGAAGGAGAGGGTTTCAGGAAGAGTGGTTGGGAGACATTGGGGGGGGGGAATGGAGAGGGTTATTGCAAGAGTGACAGGAAGAGTTAGGGGGTAGAAGAGAAGGAGAGGGACATAGGAAGTGTGTTAGGGAGAAATGGGGGAAAGGGGAGAAGAAGGGGGGATGGTTGCTATGGAAGAGAGTGATAGGGAGGAGAGTGGGTTACAGGAAGAGTGGTTGGGAGAAATTGGGGGGGAGGTGGGGAAAAGAGGGAAAGGGTTAATGAAAGAGTGGCAGGAAGAGTTAGGGGGTAGAAGAGAGGGAGAGGGATGGATACGGGAAAAGTGATAGGAAGAAATTGGGGGGCGGGGAATAAAGAGAGAAGAGAGAGGGTTACTGTGGAAGAGAGTGATAGGGTGGTAACAGGGTACCGGAAGAGTGATCGGGAGAAATTTGGAGGGGGGAGAAAAAAGGGACAGAGTTACTGCAAGAAGGACAGGGAGAGTTAGAGTGTAGTAGAGAGGAAAAGGGGTCCTGGAAGACTGATTAGCAGAAATGGGATGGGGGAAGTAGGGGAGAAGGTTAATTTGGGAGAGTGATAGGGAGAGATGAAAGAAGTGATAGGGGGAGTGAAAGGGGTGATAGGTGGTAACAGAGAGGGTGATAGGGGGGAGATGGGGGGGGACAGAAACAGTGATAAGAAGAGACTAAGGATAGGGAGGATAGAAGAAGGGATGAGACAGAGGGAGAGTGAGCGAGTGTGAGCGTGGTGTGTGTGTGTGTGTGTGTGTGTGTGTGTGTGTGTGTGTGTGTGAGAGAGAGAGAGAGAGAGAGAGAGAGAGAGAGAGAAGAGAGAGACGGTGAGGGTGAGGTTAGCGGCAGGTTTGTTAGAGAGATGCTATCCATCAGGCGAAGAGCAGACCGTTACAGAAAATCAGGGTGAAAGCCCAGCTGAGATTAATTATCACCAACACCGATACCCTACAGCCACTTTATCAGCTGTACATTTATTCTTATACTTGTCTATTTTCTTTTTTAATTGCCTCTCTCTCTTTCTCGGCGTGTAACATGTAGTAAATCGCTACTCCTCCCAATAGATTGTCTTGTTAATGATTTTTCATTTTGATCACTCACCGTTCGGCTCTTTGAGAAAAATTAATCCTAACGAGGATTCTTGGGGTTTTATCGTAATTAGTCACTGTTAGAATTCCCTGTTTTGTGTTTATAAAGGATTTAGTGTGCTTGTTTCACGGCTTTATGGCGTAAGGCCTCTTGTTAGTGTTTTAGGTGTTTGAATTAATAAACCTTCTGTTATTCAAACGATGTGTTCAAGCCAGAACGGAATCAATCACTTGCATTTAGGCTTTAAAGTTCTCGTTGGACTTGTGGTGTCACCGCCCACTGTCACTCTATTCTAGTCACACGCATTCCTACCACAACAATCAAATGGAACTTAAATAAGCAGGGTGCAAGAATACAATTTTAGTGATCCAATAAGCAATGAGGCTTGCTTCCTTAGAAAACATCTCTTGATAAATGTTAGTGTCTTTTGTACTAGAATTGTTTGAACTTTGAAGGAGTAGCCCCTTCCCACCCTCTCTTAAATTGTAACCTGAAGACTGGCTTGTTGCTTTAATATTCGGAATATATACTTAAATCTTGCTCTACCTTTTTGTTTTAACAGACTCAAAGGAGTATACTTTGCCAAAGGATGGTATTAAAGCTTCAAGGAAATATAGGCGGGTTTTAAACTAGCTTTGTTATGGTTTAAAAATACAATATAACCGATAATTTTTATACTTTTTCATGTCTAATGCAGGTCTTGCTAAAAATAGTATTTTAAATTTTTAAAGCATTTTTTTAACTTTTCCAAAAACTTGAATTTCGTTTATATATATATATATATATATATATATATATATATAATGAATAAATTTTATCAATTTATTCCAAAAATGTTTTATCCTTGGCGTAAAACCATTGATGAGATCAATTATTTACCTTTGTTTCACAGTTATGTGATTAAGTGAGCAATATGGGACTTGGACAAATAGCTTAAAATTTTTAACCAACCTAGATATAAATGAAATAAAGACAGCTATCTTCTAGTTTACACTGGATGCTGTAGAATAAATGCCCCAATATTTAAAATTTCAGTTGTGATTCAATTTCTCTTAAAAATATCGAACTTATAATTCATAATTGTATACATTATAGTAAAGTAAGATATCATTTTTTTGTAAGTTATAATAATAAATAAAATAAAACCAATAAAAGAATTTATTATAAAAATTTCCAAATTCTTTATTTTCATTTTATTTTGTAGAATTAAAATACAAAAATGACTATTTCCAAACATAAGTTTATAAATTATTCGAAATAAAAGTAATACATAATTTAATAGATCTTCTGTTAATATTAAACATAACTAATGTTGTATCCATTAGGCTATATTTGTTTTCATGTGCCTTTATTAGTATAATTTAGCATTTGCCTATGCCCAACTAAGACATTTTTTTTTTTTTTTTTTTTTTTTTGTGGCGTGTCAACCATTTTGGTCATTAACGCCAAACATTTCACTTATTTATGTAATAATAATTTTTTTAACATATTAAAATTGTTTACAGTTTCTTGTATCACTATTTTTGACGATTGATAATGGTATTAGTAAGTATTTGTCACTAATATTAATTTTTAGATATATAATAGGCATTCGTCAAAATGGATACGCCTATAAGGCAGTTATGCAGAATAATGTTAATAACCCGATACATTAAAATCTACGGACTCTTAACAACAGAAATATGTTTACAGCAACTTCATGAGGTTATGGAGAAAGGATTTAATTGATTTATCTATTACAAACTCAATTACCAAAAGTTATTCCATAATATGAGTAGTTCAGGTAGTATAATCACAAATGTTCTTAGTGCGTAAATTAATTACGAAATAATAAATCAAAATATGCCACTTTATTTTAAGAATGCTTTGTCGGCACGCTTACAGTCTTAATTTTTCCAACTCGGATGAAATATAACCAAAAGAGGGAAAGGAGGGGAAATTGAGAAGAAAAAAAAATTAATAGGTCTATTAACGCCTCTCATTATAGTCTAATTTGGGGGGAATTAACATATTTTTTACTGTTGACGGTATGGGCCGTCTCTATTAGCTGGTTGGATGGTTGAAATATGGCATATTATACCAAGCCAGAGGGCTCCCCCAGGATAGGCATTAGAGGGCTCCCGCGGGCAATTATCCTGCAAACAGGATATTTTAAGGATGCACTATATTTTAAGGATATTTTAATTTAATCCCCTCCTTTAGAAAAGGTGAGAACGAAAAGGGAAATGAACTGATTCTGTGATATTTCAATTCAACAGATCTCATTTTCCATGATGAGTAAGGTATATGCCATTCCATGTTCTTCTAAATACTTTTATGATTATTCTTCTCAGCAATATTCATGTTTGTTTATTGTCAGTGCCTATGAGATTTTTTTTAAATTTAATTTACTATAAATATGTATTTATTTTTCCAAAAATAAAGAAATATTATAGAAAAGCGAGCGAAAACCAAGACAAAAATACTTTAAAAACAGAACCAATCAAAACAGTATAGTAAATTCTAGATTAGAAGCAGCCGAGATTACTAGAAATTATTATTATTAAGCACATTTTAGCAGACTTCCCTTAAGGGAAATCAGCTATTGAGGTTGTACTCATGACGGAATTTCCGAAATGTCCATGGATCCTACCTAGTAGATGACGAAAATTAAGTTCGTTCAAAACTGTATATATATATATATATACTTAATTTTTTTTGTTATTATTTTTCATATTTGTTCATAGAATAGCATTTTTTGAGAAAATTCCAAATTATTTTGGTTTATCTCCAAAAAAATGCATAAGCACTCAAAAAGCCATTGTTTTTCTTTCATAGTCTTTTAGTTTGCACATTAACGCTTAATTTAAAAAAAAGTTTGCTTGCTTAAGTATTCTGTCTCATGTGCAAAAGCATATTTGAAAAATTGGGGTTTCTTAAAAAAAAAAATTAATAAGGATGCAGTTAGTGAAATTTTGGAGGGGCTTATATTGTAATATGATCATCAATTTATTTTTTTCCTGTATCTCCATGCTTTTGTGAACACTTTAGTGAAAATTTTATCTTGATATGTTGAAAATCACTAAAGTTATGATTTTTTTTCTAATACAATGAATCCAAATAAGCAACCTTAAAAATGTCAGTTACACAAACTTTCTCAATATTTCAGCATTTTTTTTTTCACAAAGAACTACTGGAGATATCAAAGTAACCGTGAGTGATTCATATAACGGTGTAATAAGAAAAAGGTGAAGCTATCCTGTATACCTGTAAGAAGTAGTTAAGAATAATTAAACCAAGTTGTGGTGACATTGTTAAATGATGTGCCAGTGAATCTGAAGCATGTGTTTGTTTAATTTTGCGATCCAAAAGAACTCTAATAAACCACGTTTATTATTTTTGTAATAAACGCAGCCATATGTATACTAGCTGTATATATATATTCTAATACAAAACGATTAATGTTTTGTTCACATAATTTTAAATACATCTACTTAGCGTTTCTATCAGATGTTTTCCCGCGGAATATTAAAGTATTGCAAGTAATAAATTCAACAATAAATTCGTGACAAGGATATTCACATAAAATCACAACATTCCCTTAGATGAGTTTGACAATCCCTATTTTTTCCCATTAAAACCCCAATAGAAATTCATATATACGGATTTATGGCTGTATAGAGAGTTCAACAGCCCCAAAAGTAATATAAACCATTTTGTAATGAGGTATTAATCCTTGTTTATATCTAATAATATTGAGTATTGGAAGAGGAAGGGTAAGAAATCAAGTGAGTCGAAGGGGGTTGAAGGAGGGTATAAATAGTATTATGGGTCTTTTCTTCACCCATTTCATACTCGGAGCCGGTTCGTTCACCTCCCATTTTCCTTGAGGCAATTTAATACTCTCCCCAATCAGTTTTCATTCATCGGAATGTTTGCCCATTCCAACTAGAGTCAACACAATATACACGTCATCTGGGAGTTATTGTTCCAGTAACGAGCTACAATATCTCCAGAGGTCCTTCTGTATTTTCCTTTGACAAATACTTGGAATAGTTTATACTATTGACTACGGGCGATTCATTGGATTAGCACAGATCTATAGCAGACTTAGGAGAAAATATATAAAAGCTTCGGATAATTTAAAATAGCCACTTAGCTCTAAAAGCTTCACCCTCGCCATTGGATCATTATTTTCTGTTGGAACGTATTTGTAAATATTGTCTCTACCCATAAAAGTCTTTGGCAAAACGTTGAATTATTGCATATTTAACTGTAATTAGAAGTTTCCTTCAGAAATCTTACACCTCAGTAAATACGTAGCTTCTTCTCAACGCACACTGTTTCCCCTAGTTTTTGTATTGGGTCAACCAAATTTGGACGGTTCACAAGTTCGTTAGTAGAAAATCTTAAGGAGATATGAATAAGAGCTGTGTGGCCTAGTCTCAACCTAGCCAGTACAACTTCTTCCCTTCTAGATTTACGGCAAGACATTATCCACATGAAATAGTGTTTGTTTTAGCAGAAATCAGGTATTGAGGTCGTACTCATGAGGCAACCTTCGAAATTTGTCTTCAAATGTCCATCGATCCTACCTAGGAGATGACGAAAATGAGGTCCGTTAAAACTGTATATATATATGTCTGTTACCGCTCTTGCGGTCGCAATTATTGTTTAATCGTTACCAAACTCGATATTTAGTCGTTTTGTGTAAAAAGAAAGAAGGGGCTCAGGTTAGCCATGCGAGTTAAAGCGTTGACCTTTATCTCACATGGTAAACCTAGAGTGGCGAGTTCGATTCTTGCCTGGGCAAAGGAAATTATTTAGTGACGAAATTCATTAAATAACGTCCTAAAATCCCACCCTGGCTAGAAAAGGGTGGTAACCTGTAGATAACCCGTCCCGATTAGCCTAAGTTGCAAAAAGTGGACGTTAATAAATAATAATAATAATAATAAAAAGAAAGATCAAGTTCGTTAACTTATATCTCCGTAATTATGCATCGGATCGAAAAATTGTATAGAACCAATCTTATTGCTAATTAAATTTACTATACATATTGTTATATACATTTATTCTTTATCTTGAATATTAACCGAGATATTTGCATTTTTATGAAGTCTGTGAGACATGTGGTCGGGTATAGTTCGGATTAGGTCGGCCGTTTTCGTAACTGATCGGCTCAGGTGGAAGCTTCTTCTAACCTTACCTGTCGTTTCTAACCTTACCTTACCTTCGTTACTTTGTGAGATTTATGCAAATACGTTCTGTTCACCCCCCCCCTCTTCTTTAGTTCTTGGACTACTAAAATTTGAGTTATTAAAATATAAATTATTCTTACAATTCAGAAGCCGATTCAGTTGGGAATTTATTTTAATTAACTGAAAGATTTCTCATTACCGTTTGTATTTAATTTCACGGTGTTGTTGTGTTACCAGTATACAGATTTCTTTATTGTAAAACTTCACATGGGAAATCTGCTTTGTTTACTCAGCCCTTGTGTGATGGACTTTTAGCAGATTTCCCTTAAGGGAAATCAGCTATTGAGGTCGTACTCATGACGCGAGTTTCGAAAAATTTCTTCAAATGTCCATCGATCCTACCCAGGAGATGACGAAAATGAGGTCCGTTCAAAATTACACACACACACATATATATATATATATATATATATATATATATATATATATATATATATCTAAATCTATATATATATATATATATATATATATATATATATATATATATATATATATATTTGTCTGTTAACGCTCTAGCGGTCGTAATTTTTGTTTGATCGTTACGAAACTCGGAATTTAATCGTTTTATGTAAAAAGGAAGATCAAGTTCGTGAATGGCTGAAATCGGACCAGTGGGAGGGGGGTCTAGAGGAGGGATTTTTGAAAATTCAAAATATCTCCGTTATTATGCATCGGATCGAAACATTGTATAGAATTAGTCTTATTGCAAATTCAATTTACTATAAATATTGTTCTATACATTTATTCTTTATCTTGAATATTAACCGAGATATTTGCATTTGTATTCTGCGTGTGGTCGCCAGTAGGTTATGTTCAGACTTTCCGCCGAGAGCTCTGGCGGCCGTTTCCATAACTATTCGTCCCTCGTGAATAGGTTTAGAGGTTAGGTTAACTGTTTTTGGGGCTAGAAACTACTGGGTTATTACGCCCTAAATAATGTTTTAGTTTTAGAGGTTTCTTACTACTATAGTTGTTATAAGGCAGATTTCTCTCTATTGTAAAACTTCACGTGTGAAATCTGCTTAGTTTACGCAGCCCCTGCGTGACGGACTTTTTTATTTTAAGATAAATGCAAATAATGGCGCAGGGGGGAAATCTGCTTAGTTAACGCAGCACTTGCATGTCGGACGTTTTTCTATCTGTGAACTAAAATAGCAAGGCTTATTTATTGTCCTTGTAATTGTCAAATGCCCATCGATCCTAGCTTAGAGATGACGAAAATGAGGTCCTTCAAAACTGTATATATATGTCTGTTACCGCTCTTGCGGTCGCAATTATTGTTTGGCTGAAATCAGACCAGGAGGAGGGGGGGGGGAGTTAGAGGAGGAGAAATTTGAAATTGCGAAATATCTCTATTACTATAAGTTGGATCGAAAAATTGTATAGAACCAATCTTATTAAAAATTAAAACTACTACTATAAATATTTCATACCTTATATACATGTATTCTCTATCTTGAATATTAACCGAGATATTTGCATTACTCAATTTTCAGCCTTCAGTAAACCCCCACTTCTATTAGTTTTACATAAACAATACTCTGTTATATAATAAACCTCATTGTTCGAAGCCTAAATACCAAATATTGTTTTCATTGAACTTTTACTTTGTGAGATATATGCAAATACGTTCTGTTAACCCCCCTTCATTTTTTTTGGATTACTAAAATTTGAGTGATTGCGATAAAACTGATTTTGATTCATTAAAAATTACAGCACAGGCTTTAGTAAATTGTTTTCAATAAAATTAATATGTTATATTCAGATATATTTTATTAAATTTTTGTCTTTCCGGGCTATCTATGAAGCACTAAGAGGCTAGCTGGCCTGTTTGATTACATTTCAGCTGCTTTTCTTTGTAGAGATTAATAACTGGTAAATTTACTGAGCATTCACGATAGTGTTACCCGTAAGTATATTTATCTATTGTAAACCTTCGCGTGAGAAATCTGCTTAGTTTACGCAGCCCCTGTGTGACGGACTTTTTTTTTAATATCGTTGAAAGTAGATTGGTTTTTCCTTTGAAGAACTTCACTTCTGTTGCCATTTGCTTCTGATACCTTCAATAAAGAATATATTTTGATGCCAAGGAACCCAGAGGAACATATGTTGAAGTTAGATAAAGCGGATAGAAAAACTACTTTTCGTACCTTAGGATACATGAGCTTCGCTCTCCTTTTTAATGTAGTTTTCATTGAAATTCTCCTATTTATTTAGTACTTTGAATGTCTAAACCCCTTTGATAAGCTCTGAAGCCACACAATAGCGGTGATTTCCAAGGGAATACCCTTATTTTACCACTCCGTGATCCTCTTCTTTCAGAGGATTGACTCCGACTGTTCAGGAAACAGTACTAAAATAAACAAACCTGACAATGACACTTTATCATGAAATTATACATATTTTACTTTTTTTAAGTCCGATGGGTTCTGATGATTCAGTGCTAAATTCAAATTTTCATTGCTTCTAAAAGATTTAAATTCTTATTTAGAAGGTGCTAAATTTCACTCACCCCAATGAATGAAGTCTGTACGATAACATAAGACCCGAACATCTGTTTCGTAGCGAAAGAAATATGCCTGCTGGTAAAATATATCTAATTCAGACCTCGCCACTACAGCAATGTCGCCTGCTCAGCTTTAAATGAAGTGATTTCCTGTTAATCTGTTTACCTATATTTTATTATTTCAATTTAGTTATTTCCTCCTCAATGAATATATAGTACTAATTGAATAACTAAAAGGTTTGTCTTGCACTTGCGTTAACTCGTGCTTCTCTTTCACAATGGTTTCCACGATTTAGATACACTGTGTTTTGTAGATATTCAAAATATTAAAATTCTATTCCTCTAGGGTCTATGAACTAATCATGTAGGCTTGTTCTTGTGTATATTCCAAATGTACAAAATTCTCTTTCTCAAGAGTGTATAAAGAATTATTGCAGCTAGATTTTATGACTATTCCAACTACTCTTTCACAAGGATTTATTAAAGATACATTTACTCAGATTTTGTATAAATTATAAACATTAAACAGGGGCTCAGGTTAGCCATGTGAGTAAAAGTGTCGACTTTAATCTCACATGGTAAACCTAGAGTGGCGAGTTCGATTCTCGCCTGGGCAAAGGAAATTATTTAGTGACGAAATTCCTTAAATAACATCCTAAGTTCCAACCTGGCTAGAAAAGGGTGGTAACCTGTAGATAACCGGTCCCAATTCGCCTCAGTTGCAAAGAGGGCACGTTAATAAATAATAATAATAATAATAATAATAATAACATTAAACAGTTACACAAAGTGTATAATATACATTCCTTCAATCATCAGCTACGAATTGAGTTATATATACATCGTTCCTTTCTTCGCGATTTATAAAATATGGGTTTTATCTACTATGGGGGAGTTCAAAAGGGTATAAGAAGCCAAAAGTGTTTATGTATGAGATATTAACAAAAAACAATTTATATAAATGTCTTTGAAGTGTATATATAAATAATATATACTGCACTTCTAAAGAGCAAGAAAAAATTGTTTAAGTATTTACAAGTTTAATGAAAAAATTTGTTTAAGAGTTTAATGAAATATATAAATATATTTTATAAAGTCAAAAAGGCCTTGGATAATACTGTTTGTTTAATGATTAATTTTCATTTTAGTATAAATTAATATCTTTAGCACCCAAACAGGAAAATTGCCTTCATTTTTGGCGATTTCGAAATGTAAACTGTGTTGAGTAGATTACGGGCGAGAATTTATGTTTACAGTGATAAATTCCCGCCCGTAATAAATTGTCATGAAATATTGGTCTACTCGAGGGATTTTGTTACTGGTTGAAAATTACATTTATTTAATCACTATTTAAGAAGTATCTATGAAAATGCATCCCTGCAAAAGATTGGAGTAGATTAAGCCAGGGTGGGAATCTAGAACCGTCTAGAAGACGACCACTGACTACCAGACAACCGGCCAATAAGCGGGCGAGGTAGCGCCTCGAATCTTGTAGAGCCGTTGCCGGACGTATAAAGTCAGGTCCCCCGCTTGGCTGGCAGTTTTCTTTTCAGTTCCCAGTTAAGCATCAGTGCAGTGCAGTGTTTAGTGAACAGCAGTAATTCAGTAAGTGATCGTGCGTTATTGTTATTACAATTCAGACGCTTTCCGTTGGGAGATTATTTAAATTAACTGAAAGATTTCTCATTACCGTTTGTATTTATTCACTTAATATTCACGGGGGTGTGTTTGTTACCAGTATGTAGATTTATCAATTGTAAAACTTCACATGGGAAATATGCTTAGTTTACGCAGCCCCTGCGTGACGGACTTTTTTATCAATTCGAGCCCCAGCTGGCATTTGGATTAAAAACAGCAGATTTTCGAGTTCTGCTTGTAATTCTTTATTCATAAGTTTCACTATTCATGTTATTCTCTTCTACTATTTTCTGAGCGACGAATGACAGAATTGCGACATATCCAAAATAAATGTTGACAATGAAGTGGCTACTACTTTATATGATATCGCTTTTCAGAGTGTACATTTTATAAGTTGTTGAATTAAAAAAAAAATAATATGTAAACTTGTAATTTCAATAAACTTTAAGTACTCTGCATTTGTCATTATTTTTAAAAATACTTATGGTAAGATGGCAATAATTTTGAAGCTTAAATTAGTAAATAAGGAGCTCAATCATTGCAATTTATTTGACTTTTTATCGTTACTCTTGTTCTCAATGCCAAAACTGAACAAGGAGGAAAATCAATAATTTATTATTTGTTTCACAATGTACAATGCGATTGGTCGTGTTGTCACATGAATAATAAGTTAATAATCTCATAACCTCATTGAGCATTTTTGGAAAGTACTGTTAAATGAAATTAACCCATGCATCATCATAAACACATTGAATGAATATGTAATACCGTTGTACTACACACTTGTCAACAAACACTCTTTTCCTATCTGTATAATAAAAAACGCTCGTCACTCAGCGGCTGAGTAAACTAAGCAGATTTCCCGCGTGAAGTTAAACAATAGATAAATCTACGTACCGGTAACACAACACCGCCGTGAATATTAAGTGAATAAATACAAACGATAATAAGAAACCTCACGACGGAAACGTAAACAATCAGTTCTACCAACTTCTTATCGGAAAGAAAAACAACTACTGTAATATATCTGAATATAACCTATTAATTTGAATGAAAACTATTTACTATGTTTAGTACTGTAATTTATAACATATCAGAATAATTTTGATCTCATCAATCAAATTTTAGTAGTCCAAAAACTTAAGAAGAGAGAGAGGGTCAACAGAACATTTTTGCAAGTATCTCGTAAAATAAATGTCGTTTGAAAACAATATTTGGTATTTAAGCTTAGAATAATGTGGTTTGTGACATAACCGTTTTACAGTTTTGAACGGACCTCATTTACGTCATCTCCTGGGTAGGATCGATGGACATTTGAAGAAAAATTTCGAAAATCGCGTCATGACTACGACCTCAATAGCTGATATCCCTTAAAGGGAAATCTGCTAATAGCAAGGTTAATTTATTTATGTCATTGTAATTGCTACTCTTTATTGAGGTAAATTATTATAGCGGATTTCCCTTAAAGGAAATCAGCTATTGAAGTCGTACTCATGACGCGAGTTTCGAAAAATTTCTCCAAATGTCCATCGATCCTACCCAGGAGATGACGAAATTGAGGTCCGTTCAAAATTATATATTTATATGTCTGTTAACGCTCTAGCGGTTGCAATTTTCGTTTGATCGTAACCAAACTCGGAATCTATGCGTTTTATGTAAAAAGGAAGGTCAAGTTCGTTAATGGGTGAAATCGGACCAGTGGGAGGGGAGATTTTTGAAAATTCACAATATCTCCGTTATTATGCGTTGGATCGTAAAGTTGTATAGAATCAATCTTATTGCAAATTACATTTACTATAAATATTGTTATAAACATTTATTCTGTAACCGAGATATTTGCATTTGTATTCTGTGTGTCGTCGGCAGGAGTCGGCTATGTTCTGGAATTTCCGCCGAGAGCTCTGACGGCCGTTTCCATAACTATTCGTCCCTCTTGAATACGTTTAGAGAAACCTTACTACTACAGGTGTTATTGGGCAGATTTATCTACTGGAAAACGTCACGTGGGAAATCTGCTTAATTTACGCAGCCCCTGCGTGACGGACTTTATAAAAGCACCGACCAGAGAATTGTACTCCTGCAAGCATTAATCATGATTATTTGGTTTACATATATTGAAAACCAATCTTTGAAAGTAATCAGAGTCCGTCACGCAGGGCTGCGTAAACTAAGAAGATTTCCCACCTGAAACTTTACAATCGATAAATCTACATACTGGAAACACTTAATGAATATTAAGTGAATAAATACAAATGATAATGAGAAATCATTCAATGAATTTTAACTTTAATAACTGTAAGAAGCGTCTGAATACTAAATATACAAGTAAGCCAACCTATCGGAACTGAAAAGATACATAGAAATACACTTCATTGGAAAGAAAACATAATGAAATATATCTGAATATAATAAATTAATTTTATTGAAAACTTCTTATTATATTCTAAGGTGTACGATTCCTGAAGGGAACTTCCAACTACAGTTAAATATACAATAATACAACGATTTGGCAATGACTTTATATGGGTAGAGACAATATTTACAAATAACCTCCTACAGAACATAATGCTTCTATGGCAAGGATGAAGCTTTTAGAGGTAAGTGGTTATTTTAAATTATAGGAAGCTTTTATATTTTCCTCCTAAGTCTGCTATAGATCTGTGCTAATCCAATGAATCGCCCGTAGTCAATAGTATAAACTATTCCAAGTATTTGTCAAAGGAAAATACAGAAAGACCTCTGGAGATATTGTAGCTCGTTACTGGAACAATAACTCCCAGATGACGTGTATATTGTGTTGACTCTAGTTGGAATGGGCAAACATTCCGATGAATGAAAACTGATTGGGGAGAGTATTAAATTGCCTGAAGGAAAATGGGAGGTGAACGAACCGGCTCCGAGTATGAAATGGGTGAAGAAAAGACCCATAATACTATTTATACCCTCCTTCAACCCCCTTCGACTCACTTGATTTCTTACCCTTCCTCTTCCAATACTCAATATTATTAGATATAAACAAGGATTAATACCTCATTACAAAATGGTTTATACTACTTTTGAGGCTGTTGAACTCTCTATACAGCCATAAATCCGTATATATGAATTTCTATTGGGGGTTTAATGGGAAAAAATAGGGATTGTCAAACTCATCTAAGGGAATGTTGTGATTTCATGTAAATATCCCTGTCACGAATTTATTGTTGAATTTATTACATGCAATACTTCAATATTCCGTGGGAAAACATCTGATATAAGTGCTAAGTATATATATTTAAAATTATGTGAATAAACCATTAATCGTTTTGTATTAGAATATATATTCAGCTAGTATACATATGGTTACGTTTATTACAAAAATAATAAACGTGGTTTATTAGAGTTTTTTTGGATTGCAAAATTAAACACACACTAGCTTCAGAGTTTTTATCACTGCACAAACTCCGAATATCAGCAAATGACTCAATAAGTCATTTTTCAGCAGATATTGTTGTAATATTTCTTCTGTAACTCAAGTATAATTAGAGATATATTTATTTATCAGTTTTAAGTTCTGACTAAACACCCACTCCAGTTCAACAATTATTCTCAATTACCGAACATATCGTCACGAAATACAAAAGCTAAAATTTGTTTAAGAGCTAAAATACCGCATGCTTTTCGGTTATTTTCACCCCCAACCTTCCGTCCAATTTAGTCGCAGATTATTTTCTTTCTGTTCCTCATTTGCCCATATTTATTTGTTGAGAGTAAGAGCGGTCTAATGCTAATACCAGTGGAGGCGCTAGGACAGAGGTGTCAGTGTTTGTTAACATATAAAATGAAGTGGAAATATTTGTTGAATATATTGACACTTCGTCACTCTCTCGTTTCATCTGGCTCTTCCACTCGGAGGAATAAATTTGACCAATTATCACGCTCCGGTATTTTGAAATAGAGGAATCTCTGGCTGTTATTATCGTCTGCGAGTTGAAGCACGTTAAAATCTCTTTCCATTTTTATAGGCCAGAAGAGTTTCAATAGGAAGTTTTCAATTGGAACTTGGAAATGGCAGTGTGTGATGTTCAATAGTAGGTTCAATGGACAAGGATTAGAAGAAATTAGTTTAAGATTAAACCCAATTAGGGAAAAACTCGATGATCATTTTCCACATAATAAATGTATTTTCTAAATGAACAACTATTGAATCCTAATCTGCTGTGTATAAGTCAATAGTTGACTTTTGTCTATTCTATTTTTCTATCTTTATTTTGACATATGAAACAGGGAAAAATCTTGGTCGAACAAAATAAAGAACTAAAACAAAGTCCGTCACGCAGGGCTTGCGTAAACTAAGCAGTTTCCCTCATGCGCTACGTATTTGCATTTATCTCAAAAAGTAAAAGTTCAATGAGAACAGTATTTAGTATTTAGACTTCACAAAAACTGCTTCATGACATCACAGCTTATTGCTAATATAGCATGAGTAGGAGTGGGGCTTTGCTGAAGGCCGAAAACTAAAAAAAAATGCAAATATCTCGGTTAATAAACAAGACAGGTAAAATCTTATGGGACAATATTTATAGAACTTTAATTTTCAATAAGAATTGTACTATACACGTTTTCTATCCCACGTAGAATAACCGAGACATTTGGAATTTTTGAAATTTCTCCCCACTAAACCCCTCCTACTAGCCGGATTTCAGCAGTTAACGATCTTGATCTTCATTTTTACATAAAACGTTTAAATATCGTGTTTGATAAGGAACAAAAAAAAGTTGTGACCGCTAGGGCGTTATCAGACAAATATATATGTATATATATATATATATATATATATATATATATATATATATATATATATACACACACACACAGATTTGAACGTATCCCATTATCGTCATCTCCTGGGTAGGTTTGATGAACATTTGAGGAAATGTTATGAAAATGGCGTCGTGAGTACGACCTCAATAGCTGATTTCCCTTAAGGGAAATCTACTGAAAAAGTGATTTATTAATAATCAATTTGCAATACTAATGCTAATTGAAAGGGGTTCTATTCTTTTCTAACCGGGCTAGTGTATTAAGGTTTTTATTTCGTGATTTTAGGAAATGCATTCCTATTGCCCACGAGGGAATCCAACCCATAACTCTAGATTTATCAAGGGTATTATGAACGACGCCCTAATTCTCATGACTAAGCTGAGCCGCTATAAAAAAAAAAAAAAAAAAAAATAGAACCTGACTCGACGCTGGGAGCTTCCATTTTTTTTTTTAACCGAACCATGGTTTCAGTTTTGCGAGTTGCCCCGTGATAAAGTTATGACACGAGAAGAATTTTACTATAGGCGCATAGTTGTATGCCTGTGCATAAAAAAAAAAAAGTCCGTCTGGCAGCATTGCGCAATTGTTAGCAGATTCCCCACGTGCTGGAATGGTATGGCGTTTATCTATTTTCTCCCTTTACTCTCTTGTTCTTCCGACGCAAAGTGCTCCTGTTTCATAAATGATGGTACAAAAAAAATAAAAATTCTTTTTTTGCGAAAATCTGGACCCATTTTCTTGTTTCTATATTACTTAAACACCTTACTAAGTTAGTTTATTTTTTGGAATACCCAATTAATAACGCTGACCGTTCAAATGTGATGGTTCCCAAATGCTTGGTGTTTTTCATAATTTTTATTTAAAGTAAATAAACACGTCAAGAATAATTGCTAAGAAAATTATTTGTGCAACTCTAAATGTGAAAGTGTAGAGCTAAACAAACAGCCCCCAAGAAGTCTATCATCATAAAACATAATTGTTCAGGATATTTTCAAATTGAAGCAATTTTTAAATTCAAAACTTTAAATTTAAGAAGGTGCCAAATAGTTCTGTACCTGTGGTCATGGAGTTTCTTATACCATTTGTAGGTTATATGTCTATATAACATAATATGCCTGGATTCGTCTGCGTTAAGTTGTAGTTTATGAAATGAGTGGGAATTGAAATCCAAAACCTGTGATGCCCACAGCTCGCTGACTCCCGGGTCACCTCTTCCAGACCCCATCAACTAACTACCTTGTAGGTTCAGATATGTGTCACGATTATTATTTATGCCAATAGTAGGTATGTTTGTCCCTCTGTTGTTTTCATCCAGGCCAAAGAGAAGGGATTTCCTAGGATAAACCATTGAGTTTGGGACGGCCTGAAAAAGTAAGCTCGAGTTGATGTATCCACCAAATGTTAAGGGAACTATTTGAAAATCAAATGGTGTAATGTTCGCATTCCGGAAATTTCGCCCTTAAGATCAAGAGGAGAGTTTCTAGACAATACCAAGCGTCATGAGATAACTGCTCGATGTAGATTTCTTTTTCTATCTTCTAGCCCCCCCCCTTTCCTTATATTTCGTTAATTTCAAAACGTTCTGTACTCTTTTACCAAGGTAGTGCAGCAGATATTTATCTTTAATTTTATAAATGACAATAGTTTTTTCATAAATATAAAATGTGAAAGTAAGTCAAAATAAATATTTTACCTATCTATTAGTTGTCACAGTGAACATTTTTATTTGATATATTTAATATTTTATGTTTTTATTTATGTGAATCCTAATATATATTTATGAAATTTAATTAAAGAAATTAACGAATAAGAAATGCTCTATTGATGACTTATGATATTGTTATAATTTATGAGTAAATCTGAATAGCACTGAATGATTTTTTATTTTATTCTTTTTTTATTAATAATTAAATATCGTTAAGACATTTTGATCATTAAACACTTTTTTAACAGAAAAATTACATTCATTTTGAGTTAATACATAAATTTTAATGCTTATAATTATAACAAAAACATAAATATGTATTAACAAATAAAAATAGAAATTGTATAGAATTATCCGTTTTTTGCAACATACAAATTTCGAAAGTACAGGAAATCTCAGAGAGCACCTACCCTCTCCCTCTATACACCACCCCAAAGATAAATATAATACAACCTATACAAATCACCTTTTCTATCCCACAATAAACGTCATACAAAGTCTGATCCGTCTACGAAAGTATTTTCTGCAACGTGATGGGGGGATCGGGAACCACTGTACGATGGTATGTGAAAGGTAAGCTGGTAGTTAGTGTCTCAGTTACTCAAAATACACACACTTAACATTACAATAAGAGAAAAACACGTATTGAACAATGTTTATGGAATTGATGTTGCTATAAAAACACTTTTCGGACGTTTTTCGAACCATTATACAAATTTTTATCACTCCTCTAAGTCAGTCTTCTTAATTCTTGATGAAAAAAACCGTCTTAATTAAATTTGAAATAAGACGCTAATGGCAAATGTGAATTCGTAAGACTGGGGTGAGGGTTACCAGAAGGGTAAGAACTAAAAAAATGTAATATCTTTGTTACTATTAGAGCTAGAGAAGTAATATATTCAATAGCATACATAGAAACCTGCATTGGTAATAAGATTGGTCCCATATGTTTCAATACGATTCTTAACAACGGAATTTTTCTTAAGATTCTTATTAACAACTGGGGCTCAGGTTAGCCATGCGAGTTAAAGCGTTGACCTTTATCTCACATGGTAAACCTAGAGTGGCGAGTTCGATTCTTGCCTGGGCAAAGGAAATTATTTAGTAACGAAATTCATTAAATAACGTCCTAAAATCCCACCCTGGCTAGAAAAGGGTGGTAACCTGTAGATAACCCGTCCCGATTAGCCTAAGTTGCAAAAAGTGGACGTTAATAAATAAATAAATTATTAACAACTGAAGCATTTCGATATTTTCCCCTGGTCTAAATGATTGATTTAGATTTCAACGTGTTATAGCAAATCAATATAATTGAGTCTGAATATTCGCATGAATTTTTACAAGGAAGTCATATTGTATCTAGTTGGCACCAGCCTGATAATTGGTATTAACAATCTTACGAAATATATATTTCTTTTTTAGTTCCTTTTCAGATAATAGTAAGATGGTCATACAAATAGGAGGATATTTGTCCGTTCTAGTGGGTTTATAGTTAAAAGATTAAATTGGGAGTTGTCTAAATATCTTGTAAACCTGTAAAAGCCATTATTTTTTTTGTTCCTCTTTTTTTGTGGATAAACTATACCCCATTGGCCTTATCAACGATATTTTTGGTGGCCAAATGTTGCACAATTGAGGATGTTTATTCCATTAAAAAATATTTCGTCAAATCAATTAGACTTGCGCATCCATCTTGAAAGTGTCAATCTAATCAATAATTGACGTATTTTTGCTCTAGATTATCCTTTTCCTGCGTTGAATCGTGAGAGGAAAACGCCCATCGATTTCAATGATGGGGTTGAAGGAGAAACAGAAGCCACGTGTGCCATTAGAATTATTGAACTTCAGAACTTTCCTCCTCCTTATAATAACGCCAAGGTTAGTTCATAGTATACAATTATAACTCTATCAAAAGTTAATCGTGTTCCTTAACTTTCATATTAATTGCTTAAATATTTTTAAGTGCGAATCGCTCAAATTGCGACACACCTAAATAAATAAAAAAATTAAATATGTTTAAAAAAAATGGAAAGCATTCGAGTCATCTATTTTTATTGCTATTGGCACTCAGCCAGCGCGCTTCAATTCATCAGTGCACTCGAGTTGCGAATTACTTCATACATCTATGAATATTACAGAAGTTCTCGACTTCTGTGCAGTGAAATAAAATGAAATGTGTTTATTTTCATTAAATGTTTTTATTTACTTATTACAATATACTGCATTTACTATTGTCATTAGCGGTAGTTCTTGGATCTATAGTTCTTGGAACAAAACGAGTTTCCGTTAAAAATGCAAAAAAGCCTTCTTCATCGTCTCTAAGGAGTTCTCTTAAGTTCGGTATAAGGTTCAAAGCTGTTCTTGGAAGATTGCATGTTTTATAATTATGGAGCAGATGTGAGACGGTAAGATGGACATTAAAACAATCGCAGGTTGGTAGGAATAAGACTTTCAAAAAATAAACTATGTGTTAATTTCGTGTGTCCGATTCGGATATGAGCAAGAATAACCTGCTCATTTCGCATTTTAGCAGATTTCCCTTAAGGCAAATAAGCTATTGAGGTTGTACTCATGACGCGATTTTCGAAAAATTTCTTCAAATGTTGATCCTACCCAGGAGATGTCGAAAATGAGGTCCGTTCAAAATTATATATCTTAATATATATAAATCTCCTGTCACGATGTTTGTCCGCGATGGACTCCTAAACTACTTAACCGATTTTAAATTAAATTGGCACACCGTGAGCAGTCTGGTCCAACTTGAGAGATAGGATATATTAATTTTCTCTGAGACGAACAGGAGTGGGGGTTATAAGGGAGGCCTGAAATTAAAAGTCGTGATATTTCGTTTTCTATTGGTTTTTTCGCAAATATGCACATAACAAAAGTTGTTTATTTTGTTATTTAGAGTAACTTTTGTCATTAACACTTTCATCGTATTCCGAAGTTTAAATGAGTTATACGCTTATGACTATAGCGGGAGTCAACAATATTATTTGGGACAAAAGACCCAACCGAAATAAATAAAACTCGGTATGTGTATTAGCACTAACGCTTTCATTATAAGAAGCCATACCAACATTTCTAGGGACGGGCAGGAGTGGGGGTTTTAAGAGAAGCCAGAAATTAAAAATAGCGATATTTCGTTTCCTATTGGTTTATCGGCAAATATGAACATAACAAAAGTTGTTTACTTTGCTATTTAGAGTAACTTTTGTTATATACAGTTTTTTTCGTATACTGAATTATAAACGAGATATACGCTAAAAATTATAGCGGAAGTGAAAAATTTTATTTGGCACAAAAGACTCAACCGAACTAAATAAAACACTCAGTATGTGTATTAGCACTAACGCCTTCCTTATAAAAAGCCATACTATTTCTAGGGACAGGCAGGAGTGGGGGTTATAAGGGAGGCCTGAAAATAATAATAGTGATATTTCGTTTCCTAGTGTAGTTTCGGCAAATATGCACATAACAAAAGTTGTTTATTTTGTTATTTAGAAAAATTTGCTCAAGAATTCTTTTCAATATGAACTACCAGGTACCTCACCTGGAAAAATTAATTCAAATGTATGTTAATATTTAGTCCTTAATAATTCAAATCTATGCATAGTGCACACGAAGCGGGAAATATGACAATGTGGAGGACAGTGAAGTCTTACATAAAAAGTTAATTTTATTATTAACAAATCCACAGAAACGACGGGTATTAACCCTAAACACTGGGACGGGTAAATGTCAAAATATTGTGCAAAATAAAGCCTTGCCAAAAAAATACCATCAACATTCAGCATCAAATGAATTCCCGAGCGAAGCCGGGTATCTGAGCTAGTATATATATATGTATATATTTGTCTGATAACGCTCTAGCGATCGTAATTTTTGTTTGATCGTTACCAAACTCAGAATTTAATCGTTTTATGTAAAAAGGAAGATCAAGTTCGTTGATGGCTGAAATCGGTCAAGTGGGAGGGGCGGTTTAGAGGGGGGATTTTTGATAATTCAAATTATCTCCGTTATTATGCGTCGGATAGAATCAATCTTATTGTAAATTAAATTTACTATAAATATTGTTCTATACATTTATTCTGTATCTTGAATATTAACCGATATATTTGCATTTGTATTGTGTGGTCGGCAGGACTCAAGCCGTTCCGGACTTTCCGCCGAGAGCTCTCAGGTGGCCGTTTCGGGAACTATACGTCCCTCGTGAATAGGTTAAGAGATCCCTTCCTACTACAGCTGTTATTGGGCAGATTTCTGTAAAACTTCACTTGGGAAATCTGCTTAGTTTACGCAGCCCCTGCGTGACGGACTTTTCTACATGCAGTATTCCATCGCACAGTAATTTCTTTGATTTGTCGCAGTTTGTTGCCATGTTTTGTCTGACTTTCACCCTTGAAATATGAGTTTTTGAACCTCTCGTTTCCAGTCATTCGGGGGAGGGGGGATGAAGATTACTTTTGTTCCATCTTCTCGAGCACTACGAGCTTCAAAATCCGCAATTTCATTACCTTGAAAACCAAAATGTGCGGAAACCAAAAAGATTGATATGTTTTTCTGAGGTGTGTATTTGACCTTTTACTAGGTCTATGAGGTGACTTTGGGTTGGCAGTCAAGATAAATGTTTTTTTTAGTAAGCATAAAAATACAAAAAACACTTTTCTAATATTATGCCAATTAAATTACAAATTATTGAATTACATTTATACTTATATAATACTTTCATCAAATTCTAAGTATACATAGTATAAAATTCATCAATTTAAATACTTATATGCAATATGATAGTGTCATTAACAATCTTAAAACAACTCTAATTATGTAGATTTTTTTACAACTCTAAAACATACATTCTTTCGTTTGTTGGCATACAAAGTTATTAAAAGATGAGAAGCTTTATAAATGTTAAGAAATGTGTCCCACCTTATAGAGACAATGTGCCTAATCACAAATAATTTTAGAAGCATATTTATCACGAAAATTTAGTAGTTTCATTTAATAATTGGAAAATTTTGTAAGTATTCATCTTGTGTATAAAAAAAAACTGTTATTCATGAAGTTCATTAATTTATTTTTTAACAAAGAGTATGTTTTAATAAATGTGATACATTCGGGCAGACCGTTAAAGAATTTTACTCCTGAAAATGATAAACATTTCTCGAAATATTTATGCAAGAACATATTCTTGTATCTTGTTTTATGATTTCATGTAATACTATTTCAGTAAAATAAGTTGATGTTTTGTTTCACAAACGATATTGTTTGGTACGTACAATATTGAGGGGAAATTCATTATTTTTTACTCCTTAAAAAGTGGGCGACAGGAGTCTCTTAATATTCTGTTGATTCAAATAAACTTTATTGCTTTCTTCTGCAATTTAAATAATAAGATATGATTTTGTGTGTGTGTGTGTGTGTGTGTGTGTGTGTGCATATATATATATATATATATATATATATATATATATAGAGAGAGAGAGAGAGAGAGAGAGAGAGAGAGAGAGAGAGAGCATAGCCGATCCATCAAATTAATTTGACAATAGTATTCTTTGAACACTTTATTTATATCAGGAGGTAATTGCTGGGTGCCATGATTATTCAGTAATTTATCATTTAATGCGTTTGAAGGTTCATTGACCTCAGAATACATCCAAGACTGTAAGCAATAATGTAAGCATGCTATGAAATACTTTTTCAGGATTTTTCTTCGAAAATCACGCATTACGGAGTTATTCTGTCATTTTTGGCCCGTCTCTCAGAGCGGTGGTTTCTTTTTAATAATCGATGATTTATAAATCGATGGAAAACTACTTCTTTTTTGCTAGATCGATCTTGGTGTTTTTGAATATTAATTTTTTTCGTTAACGTTGATAAATTGATGATTATTGACATATTGAGGATGGCATTCCAAATTGATATTGTTCAATTGAAAAATGTTCTTTTTACTCCCAACACTGAAGGCCAGGGTCGACAATAATGTAATTAACTCAGAATAAATTATAGATGTAGTAACGAGAAATCTTTATTTTTCTTCATTAAATTTTACGCAATTGCCTTAAGAATTCGGCCTAATAATCTCTAATTGTATTTATAGTTATATGGTGTTTCTTGTATGGTTTATTAATAGTAAGATTGTAAGTCCTTTCAGCATCAACAATTGTTTCGCTCTCTCCATGCTAAAGAATCTCCCTCTCGGGAAGTTGTATCCCGAAATTTATGTATAATTGGAAGATCTGGATGATAAAAAAAAAATTATGAAATATTTTCTCTATTTGTAGTTTTATAAATAATTCTAAAAGTGATATTGGTAATATTTTAATTACGTTTTTCTTATATATATTTAACGCTCTGGTGGCAATTTTTGCTTGATCGTTATTAAACTCGATATGTGTGCATTTCTTAAGAAACTACTGATCAATTTCGTTAACGATAGAAATTTTATCAGAAGGCAGGTTGTGGGGGGGGGGGAGGTTAGCGGAGGACAAAATCAAAAATTCAAAATATATCTATATTTCTGATCGAATCATAGATTGTTAGAACCAATGTTATTTCGAATGTTGTATTTTCTTTAAATGTTGTTATATACTATACTTATGTTCTCTATTTCCTATATTATTTAAGATATTTTCAGTTTTTAATTTTCAGCTGTCAGTAAACCCCTACTCCGTCATATTTATAATTAGTTGTTACACCACTAAATACTTTGTCAGAAGCTTAATTATCAAACATTACTTTCATTAGACTCTTAATGTGTGAATAATTTGTGTGAAGAACTTTTCAATTAATATTTTATTTTCGAATTGAAAATGTTCATTTGATCTATAAAATAAGGGATATTTTAGCATTCCACGCAACACTTAAATTCTTGGTCGTTAATGACTGAAATCTGACTAAGAAGGGAGGTTTAAAGGGTGGGAGGAATTAGAAAATTCAAAATATCTCCTTTATTAAGAGTCGTATCAATACAATATTATGGGGCGTCGGATAACATGCGGGATGATATATATATATATATATATATATATATATATATATATATATATATATACTAGGTTGTTACAAAAGTCCTTGTTCACAAATTTAATTTTATTCAAATGTGAGTACAAAATTTAAAAATCAAATTTATTCTTCAAAATACAAGCCATCATTTTCAACTACATTAACCCATCTTTCAGCCAAAAGTTGTATTTGATGTTGATACCCCTCTGCAGTTTTCGAGGCAAAGAACTCATCGCATCCAGATTTGGATCATCACATCATCGAAGTTTTCGAAGCGCCGACCTTTCAAAAAATGCGCCATTGACCTGAAAAGTCCATAGTCAGACGGTGCGACGTCTGGGCTGTAAGGAGGGTGGGGCAAGACGCTAATCCCGTTCATTTTTGAAATTTTTTCTTTAACTAATCGTGAGCGATGAGCAGGGGCGTTGTCTTGCTGAAATAACGCTTGGGCTTGCAGATAAGTCATGAGGTGCTGACCTTGAACGGACGTTTTGGACACCAAGCTTTTTGAAATGCCGGCTTATTGTAGCATTTGAAACTCCATTTTCTTCGGCTAATCTTCGAGTTGTGACATGTGGATTCCGACCAACAGACTCAAGTAGCACTGGATCATCGACGACTGAAGGACGACCTGATCTAGGTTCATCTTCAAGGCTTATATTCCCAGAATTAAACCGCCTGAACCAAAAAAATAACCTCAGGCATGTGGTGGCCGAAATCGTTGATGCAGTGCTGGAGGCGTTCTTGGAAGTTCGCATAGACTCTCTCCGACACTGCTCCCTCAACTTGGGCGACTTCCACGCGAATTTCGTCCTTC
The DNA here is from genome assembly GCA_019009955.1 of Riptortus pedestris. Classification (NCBI taxonomy): domain Eukaryota; kingdom Metazoa; phylum Arthropoda; class Insecta; order Hemiptera; family Alydidae; genus Riptortus; species Riptortus pedestris. The sequence goes on along the minus strand of CM032232.1, from coordinate 42,950,551 downwards.
AATTCGTCCAGAGTTCGGGGCTTGTGTCCCAACCCGACGTGTGTGGGTCCAGCCGGATAGCTAGAGTATACGGGCACAAGCCCCGAACTCTGGACGACTTGGAGGACGAAAATCGCGTGGAAGTCGCCCAAGTTGAGGGAGCAGTGCCGGAGAGAGTCTATGCGAACTTCCAAGAACGCCTCCAGCACTGCATCAACGATTTCGGCCACCACATGCCTGAGGTTATTTTCCACACTTGACTGTCTCAAATGCTATTTTCTTGTGAACCTTATTGCATCAATAAATTTGTTTTTGAGTAAAAATTAACTGTTTTATAACTTTTTCAAAACCGTCCGTCCTTTCTGCCGGACCCTGTACAAGAATACACCGTTTTGCCAATGACTCTTATGGGTAGAGAATAATATTTACATATAACTTCCTACAGAGCATAATGAAAGAAAATCTGCTATAAGATATGCAATTGATATTTTACCCTTTTTTTTTCTTTTTTTATTTCGGATAAACTAATAGTAATAAAACAATCTGCTTCATTGAGCTACTGCATTGAGGCCTCTTCTATAGACCCATTAAGCTACTCACCGCTGTTAGGGTTTACAGGAAACTCAGTCGCAACCAGCCATTACGTACTAAACGGTCGAATTGCCTGTAATACTCTGTGCATCGCTGAGCTGCCGACATTCCTCCGAGATCCATGTAATAAATAGGCAGGCGACTTTCCGGAATCCGGATCGGATTGCTATGAAGACTCCTCGCTCTGTCGTCGGCTGCATTAAGCTTGCAAAGCAAGAAGCGCAGGCCTGGATTGCTAATTGCCAGCTACTATCAGCTGGGGTGATGTGAGGTCTCATTAGGACTCCCTTAGCGGCATATCGGCTAAAGTAGCCGCCAGCTATCTACTGCTTTTACCTTTACTCCGTTTGTAAGCTCTCTGTCCGACATCAACATCCATGCTCTTAAATGGCAGTTGCTGTACATGCCCGGTCTACAAAACCAGCTACTACAAGAAATCAAATCATTTTCCCAGAGTTTCAACCTGGAACAGAGGTCATTTTCTTAAAGGGAGAGAAAATACTATAAATGTTCCACTCACTGATTTTTTGTTGGGGGGGGGCAGCATATACAAATAAAATTCAAACATAAGTTTATCTTCAAATTTTAATATATTTGGAAAACATTTCAGCCATACCTAACAATCATAGTTTTCAATGAGAAGTGGTGTTGTGAAGGATAACAACAGATAAATGTACATACTGGTAAGACTTAATACCACCGTGAATATTAAGTGAATAAATAGAAACAGTAACGAGAAATCTTTCAGTCAATTTACATTTAATAACCTCTACAACGAAAGCTCCTGAATTGTAAACAAACAGGTCAGCCAACCTCTCAGTGCTTGAATACCTATACAGAAATATTATAGACCGGAAAGTAAAACAATTACCGAAATATATCTGAATATAATATATTAATTTTATTGCAAACTGTATACTAATGCTGTAATTTATAATGAATCAGAATAATTTTTATTTGAACCACTCAAATTTTAATAAAGCAAGAACAGAAGACGTGGAGAGGGGGGGGGCTGCATTAACACAAAGTTTTTGTATATATCTCTCAAAGTAGAAGTTCAATGAAAACATTATTCGATAAGTAACCTTGGAATGAAGTGGTTCATGATATAACAGCTTATTATTAATATGACATTCAAGTAGCAAAATCCAAATATCTTGGTTAATAATTAACATAGTGAAAAAATGTACATAACAACATTCATAGAACATTACTTTTGCAATAATATTGGTTTTATACTATTTTTCGATCCGACCTATAGTAACGGAGATATTTTGAATATACGAAATTGTCCCTCTAAACCCCCACTGCCACTGGTCCGATTACAGCCGTTAACGAACATGGTCCTTTTTTTTACATTAAACATTTAAATATCAAGTTTGGTAACGATGAACGAAAAATTATATATATATATATACATATATATATATATCTATATATATATAATATATATATATAAAATTGTAACCTCTGTCTGTACATTGATTTTTTTCGCGAAATTTCACGATAACTTTTCGTTTCACATGTCATAGACACCATAACTGCATTTTGTTTCTTTGGTGTCTGTTTGTTTATTTGTTTGTTTATTTGTTTGTTTGTTTGTTTGTTACCTTTTCACGCATAAACGGCTGAACCAAATTTTATGAAACTTGGTATGTATATTACTACTAGCCGAACTTAGACTTTAGGCTATATTAATATTCTCTAAGACAAACAGGAGTGGGGGTTATAAGGGAGGCTGGAATTAAAAATAGCGATATTTCGTTTTCTATTGCTTTTTCAGCAAATATGCACATAACAAAAGTTGTTTATTTTGTAATTTAAATTAACTTTTATTATATGCACTTTTGCTATATACGGAAGTGTAAATGCATTATACGCTAAAAACTATAGCGGGAGTCCACAATTTTATTTGGCACAAAAGACTCAACCGAACTAAACCAAACTCGGTATGTTAATTAGTACTAACGCCTTCCTTATAATAAGCCATACTAACATTTCTAGGGACGGGCAGGAGTGGGGGTTATAAGGGAGGCCTGAAATTAAAAATAGCGATATTTCGTTTTCTATTGCTTTTTCAGCAAATATGCACATAACAAAAGTTGTTTATTTTGTTATTTAGAGTAACTTTTGTTACGTATACGGAAGTATAAAGGCGTTATACGCTAAAAATTATAGCGGGAGTCAACAATTTTATTTGGCACAAAAGACTCAACCGAACTAAATAAAACACTCAGTATGTGTATTAGCACTAACGCCTTCCTTATAATAAGCCATACTAACATTTCTAGGGACGGGCAGGAGTGGGGGTTATAAGGGAGGCCTGAAATTAATAATAGTGATTTCCTATTGGTGTTTCGGCAAATATGCACATAACAAAAGTTGTTTATTTTGTTATTTAGAGAAATTTGCTCAACACTTCTTTTCAATATGAACTACCAGGTACCTCACCTGAAAAAATTAATTCAAATGTATGTCAATATTTTCTCCTTAATAATTCAAATCTATGCATAATGCACACGAGCCGGTAACTATGACAATATGAAGGACAGTGAAGTCTTACATAAAAAATTAATTTGATTATTAACAAATCTCCAGAAACGACTGGTGTTACCCCTAAACACTGGGACGGGTAAAAGTCAAAATATTGTGCAAAATAAAGCCTTGCCAAAAATATACCATCAACATTCAGCCTCAAGTGAATATCCGAGCGAAGCCGGGTATTTGAACTAGAATATATATATATATATATATATATATATATACATATATATATACAATTTTGAACGGGCCTCATTTTCGTCATTTCTTGGGAAGGGTCGACGAGCATGTGAATAAAATGTTTCGAAAATCACGTCATGAGTCCGACGTTGTTCTCATGGAACATTGTGCGAAATATATGCACATATGTCAGTAGGACTGAATCATTTTAAAACTATATTGTGTGTGGTCATACTAATAGACTTTCATTCCATTTCTAAATACAATAGTTTTCGAATATCTTCTTATCGTCTTATCTCTCAAGTACTGCAATTATCTTTTCAAATTATCGAAATAATAAAAATCCACTTAAATGCCTTACTATTATTAAAAAAACTTAAGCATGACCAGCATTAAAGATCGTTGTAATCATTTTAGCAGATTTCCCTTAAGGGAAATCAGCTATTGAGGTCGTACGCATGACGCGAGTTTCGAAAAATTTCTTCAAATGTCCATCGATCCTACCCAGGAGATGACGAAAATGAGGTCCGTTCAAAATTATATATATATATATATATATATATATATATATATCGGTATATATATTTGTCTGTTAACGCTCTAGCGGTCGCAATTTTTGTTTGATCGTTACCAAACTCGGAATTTAATCGTTTTATGTAAAAAGGAAGATCAAGTTCGTTAATGGCTGAAATCGGACCAGTGGGAGGGGGGGGTTTAGAGGAGGGGATTTTTGAAAATTCAAAATATCTCTGTTATTATGCGTAGGATCGAAAAATTGTATAGAATAAAGCTTATTGAAAATTAAATTTACTATAAATATTGTTTTATACACTTATTCTGTATCTTGAATATTAACCGAGATATTTGCATTGGTATTCTGCGTGTGGTCGCCAATAGGCTGTTGGGACTTTCCGCCGAGAGCTCTGGTGGCCGTTTCCATAGCTATTCGTCCCTCGTGAATAGGTTTAGAGGTTAGGTTAACTGTTTTTTTGGGGCTAGAAACTACTGGGTTATTACGCCCTAAATAATGTGTTTAGGTTTAGAGGTTTCTTATTACTACAGTTGTTATTAGGCAGATTTCACTATTGCTTAACCACGTGGAAATTTCTCTATTATAAAATTTCACGTGGGACATCTGCTTAGTTTACGCAGCCCCTGCGTGACGGACTTTTTAACAATATCGTTATTAGTAATAAAACATTCTGCTGACTGAATATTAACTGCGAAAAAAATGCAGGAAAGGATTCGTTGCAAGAAATTCCTTGTAGTTATAAAAATAAAATTTGCCAGTTGTCATTAAATTTACTTTCATCTCTGAATTACCTATTTCTAAATCCCATGTTTATGCGTACCCTAACAGACGGTTAATATCGATCAAGTTTGTAAGTTTCTTAGAAGACATGTTTATGTATTAAACCCAATGCTATGGTATATGTGTATGTGTATGTGCGTGTGTGTGTGTGTGTGTGTGTGTGTGCATGTTGTTAGTATGTGTGTGTGTGCATGTTGTTAGTATGTGCGTGTGTGTGTGTGTGTGTGTGTGTGTGTGTGTGTGTGTGTGTGTGTGTGTGTGTGTTGTGATTGTATGTATTTATTAATATTATTTTAGGTTATGCAATGTTTTGTTTAGATAATTTACATATTTTTTCCTTATTTAATTTAGTAATTTAATTAGTTGCTATCAGCCAAGGTTAAAAATTAAAGAAGGAATGCATATCTTGTAAATAGTATAACCGTATTTAGTGCATGTTAATATTGAATATAAATGGAAAAAAGGTTAATAATTATTATTTAACTGGATCAACAAATTGTGAAAGTCGAAGATTAGGATAATAATTTATGCTAATAGTTAAAATTAATCCAAGAAAAATACATATGGGAAGGTGATTGTAAACCCATAATCTTTTACCAGTACTCTATTTAAACCTCTCCAAGCGAATCTGATATTTTCATTGTCGTTACTTTTCTTGAACTGAAAATGACCCGGGATTGTAGAACTAAATTTCAACACATGTAACATTTGAATTTTAATAGCTAAGATCTTGTAAAGTGTAAGCCTAGTTAAGGATGAGTAAAAATGATTTATTTAAAATTTAAATATATTGGGTTTTTTTTTAACGGTTTTATGTACTTTTAGTTTAGAACTCATTGAAAACGATATGAAGAGACAAAAACGCTTGGGGGAATGCTAAAATGAAATTTATTTATTTATTAATACAGGAGCACCCGCATCTTGACGATTTGGCTCAAAGTTTCACAATGTAAAATGAAAACAAAATTATAGAAAAATAACAAAAACTGAAATATCAAATCAAAAATTAAATGCAACAAATAATCATTAAATACAAGTAATAAAGACAATAAATAAACATAATACATAAAGAAACATAAATAAAAATTAGACAAGTAATAAAGACAATAATTTAAAATGGTTTTAGTAAAACAATTATTTTACTTCTATATACTAGTACATTTATATTATTATTATTATATTTATTTAGATTTGTGCTCCACAGCGATGGTGATTGGCATTATTAGGATGATATATTTACTCCTTCTTGGGCTTACCTTTTTTTGTACTTTTATATTATGAAAAATATTTCTTTAATATCTGATTCTTTCTCATATGCGTGCTTTGTCCAATGAATATAATAAAAGTTAACCCTTTTAAATCTTTTTAGGTATGATGTAGACCTTTTCTATTTTGTATTATATGTTTTTGTAAATGTTGATGTGTTTTAGATAAATAAATGAAATAAATAGCCCAAGTTGATATAACTGGTTGTTTGATGAGATTACCTGAAAGGCTTACCTTATGAAATATACAATTTAGGGAAAATAAAAATCATGCACACACATTGTTTGCCGGTGGAAAACAATTTAAAAAAATAACTGGCTATTCTGATTTCGTCCAGTCCCTAATAGTTCTTGACATATTTTGAACTTACTTAGCTATAAAATAAAGTTAATAACCTATCGTATGTCCTGATTTTCTAATTATTTGAACATAGGATGGAAGTTTAATTATGTGGTGAATTAAACTATTTGATGAACTATAAGAATTTCAACTATTTGACTTACAAAATCCGTAAGAGTAATAAAAAAACACAATAAAGATAAAGTATAAATACCTCACTGTTCTACATAGCAAAAATATAAACTATGAATAATGGGTAAAATTCATTGAACTGGATTAAAAGTTAATTTTGAATTATTTAATTCGAACAAACTCTGACCCTTGCTACGGTCAATACATTTTATATATTATTCATTTACTGATCTATATTTAAGAGTTATATTTTATTAAGTTATTGGGATATATTTAGAAGTTGTACTTTATTTACTTATTGCACTATATTTAAAATTTATGTTATATTTAGTCATTAGTCTATATTTAAAAAATAATATTATTTGTTATTATTAATATATATTATTTGTCTTCTTATGTGTGTGGCACACTTTACAATTATAGTTTCAGAAACTTAAATAAAAGTAGTTTGATCTTCCTTCCGTCTACACGAACGAGGGAAACAACTTTTTTTCCATGAATGAATTGTAATAAGAAATGAAATTATTTAAAAAGTCCGTCACGCAGGGGCTGCGTAATCTGAGCAGATTTCCCACGTGAAGTTATACAATAGAGAAATCTCCATACGAGAGCCGAACAGTTACGGAAACGGCCGAACTAGCTTTTGGCGAGAAACTCACTCGTCCGTTATCCGCCCACATTTAATAAAAATGCAAATATCTGGTTAATATTCAAGATAGAGAATACATTTATATAACAATATTTATAGTACATTTAATATTCAATAAGATTGATTCTTTACACTTTTTCGATCCGACTTATAGTAACGAAGATATTTCGAATTTTCACAATTCTCCCCGTCTAACACCCCCCCCCCCCCCTTGGTCCGATTACAACCGATAACGAACTTGATCTTTCTTTTTACAAAAAACGACTTAATATCGAGTTTGGTAACGATCAAACAAAAATAGCGACTGCTAGACCGGTAACAGACATATATATGCAGTTTTGAACGGACCTCATTTTCGTCATCTACTAGGTAGGATCGATGGACATTTGAAGAAAAATATCGAAAATTCCGTCATGAGTACGACCTCAATAGCTGACCATAATGGAAATCTCATGAAAATGATTAATGCCATAACTCAACCGCGAAATATGAGAACTGATTTTAAAGAATATAAAATCACGAGAGTTGACCAAAATTTAAAATAATTTTATTGACGAAACATTTGAAATTAAGTGTTCAGTAAGAAGGTAAATTTTCCTGCAATAATATAAAACAAGCGTAAAAACAACAAATGTAAGTAATGAATAAACTAAAGATGTGATATTAGTAATTCAGTTAATATGAAATGACATTGAAATTAAAGAGTTCACAATATTGCACTCTATGTATTAAGCAATAAATACTTAATTATGAACGCCAATTTTCCTTATTATGAGTAAATTTTGTAGAGAGCTGAATGTTTTATTTTTTTTTAACTTGACATTGGTTTTGACGAGTGGGAGTCGCAGGCTTGTTGTATTCCCTGCCGTATTGTGAAGGCATTTGAGATAAAATTTAGCAACTTGCTACGTAAAGTAGCTAATGAAAAAAGTCCGTCACGCAGGGGCTGCGTAAGCTAAGCAGATTTCCCACGTGAAGGTTTACAATACATAAATATACAGGTAACACAGCCGTGAATGCTCAGTAAATGTACAATACAAGGCTGAATTGTAAACAATAGGCATGCCAACCTCGTAGCGCTGCATAGATAGACCGGAAAGACAAACAATTAATGAAATATATAGTTGAATATAACTATTAATTTTATTGAAAACAATTTACTAAAGCTAGTGGTGTAATTTGTACTGAATCAGAATCAGTTTTATCTCAATCACTCAAATTTTAGTAATCCAAAAACAAAAGAAGGGAGGGTGGTCAACAGAACGTATTTGCATATATCTCACAAAGTAAAAGTTCAATGAAAACAATATTTGGTATTTAGACTTCAATTAATATCTTATATTATACAACAGAGCATTATTTATGTAACACTTGTAGAAGTGGGGGTTTACTTAAGGCTGAAAACTGAAAAATGCAAATATCTCGGTTAATATTCAAGATAGAGAATAAATGTATATAACATCATTTATAGTGTATTTAATTTTCAATAAGATTGATTTTATACTTTTTTTCGATCCGACTTATAGTAACTGAGATATTTCGAATTTTCAAAATTCTCCCCCTCTAACCCCCCCTCCCCCCGGTCCGATTTCAGCCGTTAACGAACTTGATCTTTCTTTTTACATAAAACGACTAAATATCGAGTTTGGTAACGATTACAAAAAAATTGCGACCACTAGAGCGGTAACAGACAAATATATATATATATATATTATATATATATATATATATATATATATATAGAGAGAGAGAGAGAGAGAGAGAGAGAGAGAGATACAGTTTTGAACGGTCCTCATTTTCGTCATCTCCTAGGTAGGATCGATGGACATTTGAAGAAAAAAGTCGAAAATTCCGTCATGAGTACAACCTCAATAGCTGATTTCCCTTAAGGGAAATCTGCTAAAACTCACGATACTGATGCATCTACCACCAAAGCTTCGTGGGTGGCTTCATGACATTCACATCCACTCATCTCGTACATATTACACAAAATCCAGACATTAAACAAAAAAATAACTATGTACTGGTTACCCGGACATACAAACATTCAACAAAGCGCACAAGTAGACGAACTTGCCAAGTCAGCTACTCAAAAAAAGAACTCACGACAACACGTACTGTACATACCAAGATATTCAAGCCCAAGCAAAACATATGATACTCAATTCATGGCAGAATTCTTGGTTTACCACAACTGATAGCAAATTTCGAGAACTGAAACATACACTTGGTGAATGGCCTTCCTCAAAAAGGCTAATTTGAAGAGAAGAAGTAGTTTTAATGAGGTTGAGAATTGGCCATTCACGACTGACTCACACTTACGTACTTACTGGAGAAGACGAACCCTACTGCCAACACTGTAACTGTAGACTTACTATAAAACATATACTAACTGACTGCTATCTAAGGACTCACATAGACCTACCATACACTTTGACTGAATTACTACATGACTGTAGCCCGTACATAGACCGCTTATTACACTACTTGAAACAAAACAACATTTTCAAAAAATTATGATGTAGGGCAATACTGAAAATATTTGCAGAAATAAGCATTCTTACGTAAATATAATAGTTATATGTTGAAGGTTAAATATGTTATATGTTATATGTTAAATATGTTATAGGTTATATGTTAAATAGGTTATATGTTAAATATGTTATAGGTTATATGTTAAATATGTTATAGGTTATATGTTAAATAGGTTATATGTTAAATATGTTATAGGTTATATGTTATAGGTTATATGTTAAATATGTTATAGGTTATATGTTAAATATGTTATAGGTTATATGTTAAATATGTTATAGGTTATATGTTAAATAGGTTATATGTTAAATATGTTATATGTTATAGGTTATATGTTAAATATGTTATAGGTTATATGTTAAATATGTTATAGGTTATATGTTAAATATGTTATAGGTTATATGTTAAATATGTTATAGGTTATATGTTAAATATGTTATAGGTTATATGTTAAATATGTTATATGTTAAATATGTTAATTATTATGCTGTATATTAAATAACTGATTCGTCGCTAAATCGCCCCTGTTGCGAAATGCGATTATTGTATGAATAATAATCGTGGGTGGCACAGAACCTTATTGGTAATTATTTTCAATATTTGACAATTAATTTAACTATACTATTTCTGTATTGTACATTTTCAATTTGCATTTTTTAAGTTTTCGATGCATTTGAGTTTTTGGCTTTGCAATAACTTTTCAAAGCGTGATTGTTCTTGAATTACTTGCCCGTGCCAGTATTTATCTTGACTACTTGACCCCATTAGTGAATAAATCTCCTTTGTACCAAATCAATAAACATCTCAAGAAGATAAGTATCTTTATTATTATTGTTTATACTCCCGCATAGGAAAGTCCTTAATAAGAATTAACGCAAAAAAAAAAAAATTAAGCAATTATCAACGAGGCTAAACTTTCCGTTGTTTTTTTTCATAATCTCTAATAGTGGTTAGAAAGAATGCTAACAACACAGTATTTGCCATATAATAGTGACTTTGAACCCTAACGAATACAATTGTGTTTTTGTTTTGTTTTTTTGGTTAACATACCCCAAATTTTGTGTATTAATTTACTTCTGGGAGTTGAGGACTTCAACAAATGGGTAAAAGCTACAAAATCTTTAAGTCCCTTCACAACTTTTATTTTTAGCTGATAATGGAAGGTCAAGTAGAAAAAGATGTAGCCGTTAGTTTAGTTGCCTTTTTGTATTAGATTTTTTCCTGATGAGGCGTCAATTAGCAAAGAAATAAAAATGATTTTTAAATGAATCATTTGAAGTAAGTACTGATTATTTGTTTGTCCTTCCGCCATAGTGAGGTTAGATGGAGTTCTATTTGTTAGTTCCTACATTTTACTGCATTCATAGACCATTAGTGGACTATTATACAGTTGAAAATATAAAGAGTCACTAACTATTTGACCACATTATCCATTTATTAATATTTGCATAATCTATGAAGCACCGTGACAAGATAAGCATGCTACATGCGTCCATGTGTGCACAGGACGTTCCTCCCTGCACAGTGAGTACCTCACTGCCCAGCATCCATCAGATCGCCTCGAGCACTGGTCGGCCATTACAAAGCCCTGCAAGATTTATTCCTTCGGCATTTAATAGGCAGATGAAGACGTGAAGTAGGCCTATTATTCAGGATCATCCCAGCTGTTCTCCAGCACTCTCCAGACCGATTTATGTCCCGGTCCGGGGAACACTGGCAGCTCAGCCTTCTGGAAATCAAAAGGAGACTTCAAAGACTACTTACATCCTTGGAAATTCTCCAGGCTTCTTTGCTTTGTAAAGTGCCAAAATTCAGGAATTTGAATGTTGTAATGAATCTGAGATTGCATTACTATTGACAATCATAAATGACTGCATATTTTATATTTTGAGTAATGCCTGCACAAAGCTGCGTTAGATTATTATTTATGAGTTTTGAACCTGTAATTTAGAGTTTTATCCAATTCGGAGCTAAGTCCCCCCTATGTACTCTGGCATTTTGGTAGATAACGTGAATAGATTTTAGCAGATTTCTCTTAAGGGAAATATGCTACTGAGGTCGTACTCATGACGCGAATATCGAAATTTTTCTTCAAATGTCCATCGATCCTACCCAGGAGATGACGACCATGAGGTCTGTTCAAAACTGTATAAATAAATAAATAAATAAATATATATATATATATATATATATATATATATATATATATATATATATATGTTACAGCTCTAGCGGTCGCAAGTTTCGTTTGATCATTACTAAACTCGATATTTAGTTGTTTTATGCAAAAAGACAGATCAAGTTCGTTAACGGCTGAAATCGAACCAGAGGAGGGGGGGGGGGGTGGTTAACCGAGACGTTTGCATTTTTATGAAGTCTGTGGTCGGGTATACTTCGGATTACGTCGGTCTTCTTCGTCATTTCTCGGCTCAGGCGAAGCTTCTTCTAACCTTACCGTACCTTCCTTACTTTGTGAGATATATGCAAATATGTTCTGCTCATCCACCCCCCCCTTCTTTAGTTCTTGGACTACTAAAATCTGAGTTATTAAAATATAAATTATTCTTACAATTCAGAAGCCGTTTCAGTTGGGAATTTATTTTAATTAACTGAAAGATTTCTCATTATCTAATCACGGTGGTATTGTGTTATCAGTATGCAGATTTCTCAATTGTAAAACTTCACAGGGGAAATCTGCTTAGTTAACGCAGCCCCTGAGTGTCGGACTTTTTATAATAACATTCACTGCTCTTAAAGTCGATACACTGAGCAATGTTCGAGATGTATTACGATAACTAAATCACGTTTAGTAGCCTTTTTGAGCATATTTGACCGGTGGGGGCAAATTTCGTCATGTGCTCAGGCTATAAAATGGCGTTCTCGCGAATGGATTAAAACAGTCAGGTCTCAGATATTCCTGAGAACACCTCGTTAATATTTTCATCCTGCATATTGTCAACCTGCACATCGTCACCCTCAAATAGCAGTGCCTGATGTAAGAGAGACTTCTAAAAATCAGCTAAGTTCTTTCCGTGTAATTTAATTTAATTAGGCATAATTTTCCCCATTATATCACTTCGAAGGTGCCGATCTCATTTTCAATTTATAGTTATAATTATTGAATTATGTTAACAAATAAATTTATATTTATTTAAATTATGAGTTAAAAATCGATTGTTGGTGAAACCCTTCCTAAATTCTTTGTTATTGATTTGGTTGTGAGATTATTTATACAGCTTCCACTGTTTATTGTTCCAGCCAGATCGGTACAATGTTAAGTTGAAAGTACGACTAAGATCATTTTAAATTATCTATTAACGTCCACTTTTTGCAATTAAGGCTAATTGGGACGGGTTATCTACAGGTTACCACCCTTTCCAAGCCTGCATGAGATTAAGGATTTGATTTAAGGAATTCCGTCACTAAATTAATTCCTATTGCCGAGGCGGGAATTGAACTCGCCGCTCTAGAAAATATCATTTAATGATTTCTGAATAAGAGGTTACACGTTTTTGTAGTGTTTTCGAAAGCTATTGAGTTACTTCTCTTAGCTTATATCTTTTAGCTTGGGCTCTGTAGGAAGATATGAAATTTTGGATTGGACAACCAAATATACAATTGGGATTCTTATCATGTATGTGTGTTGGGGGGGGGGGTTCGAGAGAATCCACTGCACAGAATCGAAGTGAAGATATAGACAATCGTAAGAATAACATTAAGGTTCCACAGTACCTCCACCATGAGATGTACCTTTGTTAGCAGATTTCCCTTAAGGGAAATCAGCTATTGAGGTCGTACTCATGACGCGAGTATCGAAAAATTTCTTAAAATGTCCATCGATCCTACCCAGGAGATGACGAAAATGAGGTCCGTTCAAAACTATATATATTTTCCTGTTAATGATCTAGCGGTCGCAATTTTCGTTTGATCGTTACCAAACTCGATTTAAACGTTTTATGCAAAAATCAAGATCAAGTTCGTTAATGGCTGAAATCGGACGAGTGGGAGGGGGGGTTTAGAGGGGAGGATTTTTGAAAATTCGAAATATCTCCGTTACTATAGGTCGGATCGAAACATTGTATAAAATCAATCTTATTGCAAATTAAATTTACTATAAATAATGTTATGTACATTTATTCTGTATCTTGAATATTAACCGAGATATTTGCATTTTTCTGTTTTCAGCTTCTGAGATGAGATCGGCTAACTTCGGGTCTAGTCGTGAGTTTCCGTCGAGAGCTAGTTCGGGCCGTTCCCGTAACTGATTGGCTCTCTATTCTGAAATTTCTCTATTGTATAACTTCACATGGGAAATCTGCTTAGTTTACGCAGCCCCTGCGTGACGGACTTTTGTTATTTATTAACGTTCACTTCGAGCTACTAGAGCACAATTGGACGGCTTATCTAGAAATGAAGACCTTTTTTGCCATGGTAGGACTAAGTAATTTATTTAATAAATTCGTCAGTAAATAAATTCCTATTACCCAGGTGTGAATCGAGCTCTACGTTTACCAAGTGCCATTAGGACCAATACAATTAACTCACATCGCTAACTCGAGCCCCAAATATACTTTTGTGGATTTATGCATTTAAAGTCGCATGATCAGTTGGTAAATACATAGGTTTCAAAGTTTTTTGGGGAAATTGGTGTTATTTGCCACCATCTGCTATTATTTTTTTTTGAAGTGAAAACTTCTTTAGGCACGTTGTGCACCCCGTAAGGAAGCATTTGCGGGAGAGGAAAAAAGTATGAAATCGGGACACCGCCACCGCCACCGCTAGTACTAAGGTTTAGAAATAAAATCATATGGTATTTTATAACCTAATCATTTGATAGTTTATTTACAATTGAAGTGAAAACTTCTTTAGGCACGTTGTGCACCCCATAAGGAAGCATTTGCGGGAGAGGAAAAAAGTATGAAATCGCGACACCGCCACCGCCACCGCTAGTACTCAACTCAAAGCTAAAGGAGCTTCTTTTCTTCATAACTCCTGAACCAAATTAGCTAGAGTTTTCGTTCGCATACCATTTTAAAGAGGACAAAACCAGCATCATTTCGTTCACAGATACTATATATCTACCATTTTTACTTTCATAGATATTTTAATCCGAAGTTTAAATAAATTCGAATATTTAAATAAATAAATTCGAATATTTAAATAAATTCCGATATTTAAATAAATTTGAATCAAAACTGTTTGTATCCTACTTTAGCTACCATATTGTATCAGTTTTAGAAATTGGTGATGATGCTGGCAGTGATGATGGTGCAAGAGTTGTTGAAATTATGGATAGAAATTGATTTTTCTGAGTGTACTTAACTTATTTTTGTAAAGCATTTGTAATAATTCTGAAATGTAATTTTTTTCTTTTATGTAAAATAACTGAAATAATTATGTATAGTATTTTATATTGATAAATAAAACAATTCGTGGTACATTATTTTTTTTTATCACTATTATTTTTGTCATTTCATTTTTTCATGTAAAATAGAACATAACTGTTACTTATTGATAAATAACTAAAAATATTTTTAAAATAAGACTTCGTAAAAAAATTTCTCAGCAATGCCAAAATTGAGCGATCAAAGCTAAAGGAGTTTTCACTTCTACCGGCAGTCCCCTGACTGCTTTTTAATTTTTTTTTTTTGATTTGTCTGTTTCTTTTCATCTACTTGCTGTTTGTTATTCTTGTATGTACTTACATAGACTTTATAAACAGGAATAGGTCTGTGTGTAATTCTCGACTGAAGTCAATGATCTGCTTGTAAGTTGACATTTTGACATATTCTACACCTGTCATGTTCAGTCTTAAGTTGTTAAATCCTGGCAGCCAAACAAATATAACGTCTTAGGCAACCCCACTGATTGTGTACATTGGCTATTGAGTTTTTTTTTTTTATGGTGCGATTTTTGAAAGCTTTCCTCAAATATCAACCAATCCTGCACACACACTTGTGCACACGTGCTCTTGTCGGTGTGTTTGTCAATTATGTAATGATAGCTCATCCCCATAAAATGGTGAATTTAAACTACCAACTCACTATTTGTCCCGTTTAAATTTCAAGCCGTTTTGTCTTATTAACAAATAAGTAATAATAAATAAATAAGACACAGGATGTGAAATCACGTTATGCGTAAGTCATTCCAGAAAGTATGAAATATAGTTTATTTACGCGTGAATATTTTTTTTCGTTTTTCGATCCACCTTTGTAAATCATTATTTTCCACCCGTAGTTGATTGTGAGTGCTGGTATATTCAATAATTAATTGAGGAGTAGTCTATCAAATGATAATGTGATCCAGTTTTCGATAATTTTAGAAATGATTTCTTGAAAGATTTTCAGTATTGATAAAGCTACAAGATATAGATGAGAAAGAAGAATGTTTACCGATTAAAAAATCAGTTTACATTACATTACTACCTTTAATTCGTACAAGGAAGTCAAAAATTCCGTCACGCAGGTGATGCGCTGACTAAGGAGATTTCCCAAGTGCGCCACGTATTTGCATTTATCTAAGTAAGTTTAAAAAGTAAAATTTCAATGAGAACAATATTTGGTATTTAAGTTTCGCATAAAGGGCTTCATTATATAACAGAGTATTGTTCATGTCACTTGAGTAGGAGTTGGGGTTTACTGACGGCCGATAACTAAAAAATGCAAATACCTCAGTTATTATTGAAGTTAGAGAATAAATGTATATAGCAACATTTATAGAGCATTAGGTTTTCAATGAGATAGATTATATACAATGTTTTGATCCGACGCATAATAGTGGCGATATTTCGAATTTTCGAAACTCTCCCACCCTCTGGTCCGATTTCAGCTATTAAAGAATATGATCTTTCATTTACATAAAATGATCGTATATCAATTTTTGTAGCGAAAACACAAAAATTTACGACCACTAGAGCGGTAACAGACACATATGTATGTGTATGTATATATATATATATATATATATATATATATATATATATAATTTTGAACGGAACTCATTTTCATCATCTACTAGGTAGGATAGATGGAAATTTGAAGAAATTCGCGTCATAAGTACAGCCTTATAATCTTAAGGAAAACTGCTAAAATTAATTATTATTATTTAGAAGTGGCATTAGAGAAAATGTTCTACTACTTTTAAATCGTTACTAAGAATAATATTTTCCTGAGTCATCAGGAATCAGAGTGGAGATATTCAGGTTTACTAATAATCAAGACATGTAATATACAAAAGTTAGCCATTGGCGTTAAGGGTTTGCTTTAAACTCACCGTTGGGATCAACTATGGCTATCGATGGAAACCACCTGGCTGATTCTTCATTCAACAATCTAGTAACTGATTCTAAAAGAGTGGCAGGGATTGATAAGCTGTTGGATTAATCTCATTACAACCTCATTTTGTATTTATTATGTTTTTCACCAGGGATTTCGCTTTGGATTCGCTAAGATCTAAGCATGTCCAAATGAAACCACTAAATACAAGTTTATCATGAATTAAAGGGAAATGGAAAAAGTCGGTTACGCAGGGGCTGCGTCAACTAAGCAGATTTTCCATGTGAAATTTTACTATAAAAAATTTAAGAGGAGTTCTAACATTTACGTAAACGGCCGAACTATGTATTGGCGGAAACTCACGACTAGAACTGAAATTACCCGATATCATCTTGTCCTTTATCAGCACACACTTAATAAAAATGCAAAATATCTTGGTTAAGATCAAGATAGAGATTAAATATATATAATAATATTTAAGGTAAATTTTAATTTGCAATAGGGTTGACTCTATAACTATACGTAGGTTCGATACTTTTCCTCCGACGTATAGTTAGCGGGAATTTTTCGAATTTTCAAAAATCTTCCCCTCTAAACCCCCTCCAACTGTTCCGATTTCAGCCATTAACGAACTTGATCTTTTTTTGACATAAAACGTTTAAATATCGAATTAAGTAACGATCAAACAAAAATTGCAACCGTTCGATCGTTAACAGATTATATTATTGAACGGACCTCATTTTCGTCATCTCCTTGGTAGGATCGATGGTCCTTTGAAGAACCTTTTAAAAGCGCGTCATGAGTAAACCTCAATAACAGATTTCCCTCAAAATCTTCTAAAACTGTATTAGAACTAATAGGGTTGTTAAGGTCCAAGTGAGCTAACCTTCCTCATAAACCAACAGCCTAACTCTTTCCTCCACAGCCATTCATGTCCAACGCTAATGCATTTTACACATACCCATATTAATATCTCATATATATCTTTTAGATTTTAATAAAATCTCGTTCTTATTATTTACAAGTGCAAATAATAAAGTGTTTGGCTCTACTTTCTTCCTTGTTGGTTTTAGGTATTTGTAGCTTTTAAGTGATTGTGTCATCTGTTTGCTTTCGAAAATAGCATATTCCAGTTCTTCTTTGATTTATTGCTAAACAAATAAACATACTCTGTTCTGACACTGAAACTAATTTTAACCGTTTTAATAAGCATTAATTTAATTATAATTAAATCGTGAAACTATCAAATTTATATATTCATAAAATTAAATACGGAATAAAAACCATATTCCTCTTTTCCTCGTAATATCAATCAACGGAGGAAACTATTTTTTTAATTTTTTCTTGTTTGACTAAAACTAAATACTTCTAAATAATTCTTCTTAATAGTAGATTTCTGGATTTGATGAATATTTGACACGTTTAATAACTTAAGATATAGTTAAGTTCTCAGAAGTAAATTATTGATTCTAACCATTCAAACATTGTGTTATTAATATTTTTTTTTAATGAAATTTTCATAACTCATTTGACTCATTCAAAAATGATACATAGAAAACACTTAATGATGGAAACGGATAAATCCTACTGTAGGATTTCTGCTGCAATACATTCGACTAACAATGAGACATGTGCTTATTAACTGCGAAAACCGGACATTGAGGACATTGAAAATACCAAATGACATATCTGTAATGCTTTTGGTTGACAGAACTCACATAAACTCCATACTTCGCTATCTTTGAATAACTGAAATATTTAATGAAATTTAAAAATAAGTCTTCAGTTTTCACCCCTCACTACATTTTTCTTAAATACTATGTACACACTAACTTTGGTTTGATTTCTTTAATTATTTTGATCTTATATATATATAAAACCCTATATTACATTCACAAATTATAAATAAAGGAAATTTAAAATTAAAAGGTTAATGAGTATTTAAAATGTTTCACTGCGAAAAAAATTGAATCGCTTAGAATAATAAATATACATCACCCCTAAATCATCTTTACCCTTTATTTACCAGATTTATTTTAATTTTGTTTTTAAACTTCGGCGTAATAGGTATTTAAATTCCTTGTCTCTGTTTTAAAATTAACTACATTCTCCAGGTCTTTGGAAATTCACATGGCTTCCAGAATTTTGCTGTTACAACACAGGTTCATTGTGTAATACATTTAAATTGTCAAATCCAAAATAGTATTCTACTACATTACAGTGTTCTACCAAACCATTTTCATTCTTATTTTTTATATTAATCTGGTGTTGATAAATTCTTTTCTCTAGGTACTGTTTCTCCAATGTTTTGGCGCAATCCAGACCACTGATTTCATAAACTACAATTGACCCCATTGCTAATTCAATTTTGCCTTTTAATGCTGTATATGTATTCTTCATTTTTACAAATGTTCCCTGTATGTTTGCTAAAATATTATCTTAGTATATCTTAGTATATAATATGATAAAATAGAATGGCTTTTGGAAAAAAAGATCCTTTTTTTCCTGAAATTATCAGTAAAGTTCATTAACAACTGAAATTGACGTGGTAAATCGGGGGTGAGAAGGTTTAGAGGGGGAGAAATTCGATAATTCAAAATAACACCTCTATATTTAGTAGAACTGAAATTTCATATTTATTATTATTATTATTTATTCATGTCCACTTTTTGCAACTCAGGCTAATTGGGACGGGTTATCTACTGGTTACCACCCTTCTCTATCCAGGGTGGGACTTAGGATTTTATTCGAAAATTCATATTTAACCAATACAGCTGAAAATTTAATTTTCTATAAATTAAATAAATGTTTTTCAATCCAACTTCTACTTTATCTTGAATATTAACCTACTTTTTTGCATATTTTAATTTCAGCTTTGGTTAAACTCCCACCAGCCATTAGTCATCGCACTTTAATAATAGGCGAATATATCATAAAAGGTCATAGTCCATTTTTGATTACCAAATATTGTTTTCAATAGATCATTTCTAGACGAGACGCTTACAAATACGTCTTGTGAACAGATCATCAATTAAGATCTTATTCATAACTGTTATTTAATCTATTCCATACTAAATACTGAACCGCATCATTCACTACCTAAGGAACATATTCGTTAATATATCCCGCTAAAGGAACGGGGGAGGACTTAGAGAAAGATGTTCAATTTCATGTTTGCCTCTCTTTTTTTTTACAGTCTTAACAAAAATATTTAGTTATGAAGTAAAGAAACAACTTATTTACTGAATATCTTTTGAAAATATGCTATCATTTTAATTCAATCAATTTTTCATATATTTCTTCAGTGACCTTAATTCAATAACAATATACTTCTTGAAAATACTCAACATCCTGAGAAATTAAATTGCAATATATGTCAGATATACGTTAAATTAAGAAGTGTAATATTAATTGTCTACTCTCTAAGAATTATGTGGTTCACATACTCGCACTAAAAAACTTACTTGATATCCCACAAGGAAAAATATGATTACATTTTTATTAGGGATTCAATTTCAGGAATAACTACACCAGAATATTATACAATTTTCCCTGGCCAAATTGATGATGTATATGATAATTTATACTGTCACTAGTCAACCAATGAATGTATTCAACAACTCTATGAATAATGAATGGATTATTTAATAATAACTGCATTTACTGACAGATTTTACAAGATTACATTCGTCGCCTAAACTTTTAACCTCTCTTCTACGGTAGAAATTATTTTACTCATTTTAAAAATAATCGAATGTGTTAAGAAAATGCAATCCTTAAAAAAAAAACTATTCATTAATATCACAACGTCTGAATGTTTAGAGTCAATAATATACTTCTGAGAAATTCTCCATATCTTACGTAATTAAACATGTCAGATATGCGTCAATTCCTGAAGCGTAAAATGAATTGTCAACCTTGTAAGAATTATGTAGTTCACATACTCTGACAAAAAAATTAAAATTATATCCCTCTGTTGATTGATATCACGAGGAAAAGTGGAACGTCATTGTTATTTCGATTTTAATTTTAGGAATAAATAAACCTGATTGTTTTATGGTTTTATTCCAGCTAAATTAACGTTTTTAATGTCGTTAAAATTAGTTTTTATGACTGTGAGTAGTATATGTATTTTTATTCGTAAGAACACAGGAAGTAAAATGAGTATTCTGCTATTTTTAGTTATAACCAATAAGCTTGAGGTTTAAATAAAATCCCAAAGTTATTATTAAATAATACTGTTTAGATCCCAATCCTAGACGCTACCAATAAATGCAGCCTAGGGCATCGATATCTGTTTTGGGAAGAAATATTTTAGGTTTTAGGTTGCAGAACCTTTAAAAGTGAACCAGTACAACAGTTTTGATTAGCTGCCACTTTGAATTTGTTTATTTATTTATTCTCTATTGTCACTTTTTTATTAGCAGATTTCCCTTAAGGGAAATCAGCTATTGAGGTCGTACTCATGACGCGAGTTTCAAAAAATTTCTTCAAATGTCCATCGATCCTACCCAGGAGATGACGAAAATGAGGTCCGTTCAAAATTATATATATATATATATATATATATATATATATATATATATATATATATATATATATATATAGATAGATATATATATTTGTCTGTTAACGCTCTAGCGGTCGCAATTTTTGTTTGATCGTTACCAAACTCGGAATTTCATCGTTTTATATAAAAAGGAAGATTAAGTTCGTTAATGGCTGAAATTGGACCAGTGGGAGGGGGGGTTTAGAGGGGGGATTTTTGAAAATTCAAAATATCTCCGTTATTATGCGTCGGATCGAAAAATCGTATAGAATAAATCTTATTGCAAATTTAATGTACTATAAATATTGTTCTATACATTTATTCTGTATCTTGAATATTAACCAAAATATTTGCATTTGTATTCTGCGTGTGGTCGCCAGTAGGCTATGTTCGGACTTTCCGCCGAGAGCTCTGGCGGCCGTTTCCATAACTATTCTTCCCTCCTGAATAGGTTTAGAGGTTAGGTTAACTGTTTTTTGGGGCTAGAAACTACTGGGTTATTACGCCCTAAATAATGTTTTAGGTTTATTAGGTTTAGAGGTTTCTTAGTACTACAGTTGTTATTAGGCAGATTTCTCTATTGTAAAACTTCACGTGGGGAAATCTCCTTAGTTTACGCAGCCCCTGCTTGACGGACTTTTATTAAAATATTTGGATCTTAGTATATAATAATATTGGTTAACTTAGAATTAAATCCTACCTAAAATTGTATGTAATACTGAATAATTATTTTGAATTCTGAATATTTTCACTCGTACAACTAATTTGATTGAATACAATATTTTCATTATCTATTAGGGCAATTATTCTTCATTTTTAGTTTCTGCTGGTGATGAATCAGGTTATTCAGAATACAGTATAATGGCTCCTCACATTTTTTTTTTTTTTTGAAAAACGCTTAGCGCTTTCAGGAATTTATATTCTCATCGTGAAAGCGCCCGAGTGTAGGACGTGCCTAGATGCTCTCAGTGAGCCAATGCACTTGAAGAGTGCATTGGCAGATTCAGGCTGTAGGCACGCACGTTCTACGCTCTGACGTTCCGATTATGGGAATCCTGAAAGTGCGGTTTTTTAAAATAAATTTTGAGGAGCCACAAAACTGTAAGCACACCCCTTTTACCTCACTAAATTAGAATTTTCTAAACTTTTAAATACTTGCAGTAGGTACTGAGAATAAGAAAAATACCAAATATTATTTTTTTTTCATCACAAACGGTTTCCGAAATACGGCTTCATAAAATTTTGAAAAAAGCGCCCTAAAACGCAGGACAGACTTTTTTACAACTGCTCTAGAAGGTGAGGATGATGTCATTTTACTCTGTAAGTCGTGGGCTTTCATATTACAAATAACACATGTTAAATTATGATTAAAATATTTTTTTTCAAAACTCAAAATTATAAATTTGATTATGTTGAAAAGTGCGTCTCGAAACATTTTCAAAAGATTCATACATGTAGCATATATCAGCAGATTTCCCGTTAAGGAAATCAGCTATTGAGGTCGTATTCATGACGCGATTTTCGAAAAATTTCTTCAGCTGTGCATCGAACCTACCCAGGAGAAGACGAAAATGAGACCCGTTCAAAATTATATATATATATATATATATATATATATATATATATATGTGTGTGTGTGTGTGTGTGTGTGTGTATATATATGCATATATATATATATATGCATATATATGTTAACGCTCTAGCGGTCGCAATTTTTGTTCGATCGTTACCAAACTCGATATTTAATCGTTTTATGTACATTGAAAGATAAGGTTTGTTAACGGCTGAAATCGGACCAGTATACAACCAATCTCATGGCAAATTAAATGTACTATAAATAATGTTATATATATTTATTCTCTATCTTGAATATTAACCGAGATATTTTCATTTTATTAAGTGTGTGCCTGATAACAGAGTATAGTTCGGCTGAAGCCGGTTCTATTCGGGACTTTGCTAGTTCTTCCGTTTCCGTAACTGTGATGGCTCTCGTGAAATTGGTTTAGAGACTCGTTAATACTACTGTTATTAGTAGGCAGATTTCTCTATTGTAAAATTTCAGGTGGGAATTCTGCGTGACGGACTTTTTAATATAAGTATGTCAAAGTTTGAAAATGGGCACATAATAGGTTCATAGGTAAAAAAGTATTTTAAATGTGGGTCGTACCAACTACGAGTATTCAAAATTTTAGGAAATGGTTTTAGTAGTTCTTAGTTATTGAAGCTTAGAAATCCATTCATCCCACATTGCTTTGCTTTGAGATATTTCACCATGAGATAGTTCTGATGTAGACGTAGGCCTGGTGATTTTTCCCGTGAACAGAATATCCTGATTTCCATGCGATTGAACCGTAAATTCCTCTTGACATTTGCTTGCATCAGACTATGCAACAATAAAAGCACCAGGAAGATTGGCGGATTGTAAGAAATGCCTTCATGATCTGTCTAATGAGAGCTGGAATTGTGTACGCATTAGCCACTATGAGAAATAGACATAGTTCTACTTGACTATATGGCACTACAGTCCTTGAAGGACCTAGACCTGGATAGCCTTTAATCGCAGATCCCTCCCTAAAAGGCTTCTCCAATTAGGTATGCCCAACCTCCGCAAGTCCTCGCCCGGGTCACGTTATTCCTATTGATTTTTAGGACATCGATATAGTAAAGGTTAGTAAATCGCGTTATATGCCTAAGCTATTGCGATTCAAACTTATCATTATGTACAACTAGAAGGAAATATGTTGCTGGTGCAAAACGCACCTCTCTACAAGTCCTTGTCATATTTGAGCGGTGAGTATCGCAGCTCATGCCAGATTGACAGCTGATCGATAACACAATTTTACTCTTTTCCTCGTGTACAGCGATGTATCAAACATCAAAATACCAGCCTCCCTCCTGTTCATTATTCGCAGATGAAGCTCAGATAGAACAATCTTTAGAAATAAAACCGTCGAATGATGTTATTCTTTCAATCAGCCGCCGTGTATCCGTCAATCAGAGTCTGAAAGTTTATCAGATGGAGATCTAATCGGGCAAGATGTCGGAACGACAGAACTTCCCATGTTGGCTGTAAATGCTAAGTAGCCCATGTATATTGCGAACAGAATCAGCAGGAAATATTTCACTCATTTCCTAAAATAAAAAATCCGTCACGCAGAGGCTGCGTAAACTAAGCGGATTTCCCTCATGCTCCACGTATTTGCATTTATCTCAAAACATGAAGTTCAATGAAAACAATATTTGGATTTTAGGTTACAAATAAAGTGCTTTATGAAACAACAGCTCGCTTTTATTATGGGATGAGTAGGAGTGGGGGTTTACTGATGGCCGAAAACTAAAATATGCAAGTATCTAGGTTAAAAATCAAGATAGAGAGACAGCGTATATAACAGTGTAGAACATTTAATTTGCAATTAGGGGTGTTCTATACACTTTTTCGATCCGATGTATAACAACGGAGATATTTCGAATTGTCGAAATCCCCCCCCCCCTTACTGGCCTGATTTCAGGCGTTAACGAACTTGATCATCATTTTTAAATAAAACGATTAAATATTGAGTTTAGTAACGATCAGACAAAAATCGCGACCACACACACACACACACACACACACACACACACACACACACACACACGCGCGCGCGCGCGCGCTCCACGTTCCGCTGCCTTCTTAGAGAGCATTACAGAACAAAGATCTTTTTAGCAGATTTTCCTTAAGGGATCTATCGGTCCTAACCAGATGACGAAAATGTGCTCCAAAACTAACTATATATATATATATATATAAAGATATATATATATATATATATATATACACATACACATACATATATGTGTGTGTGTGTGTGTGTGTGTGTGTCTGATAACACTCTAGCGGTCGCAATTTTTGTTTAATCGTTACCAAACTTGGTATTTAATGGTTTTATGTAGAAAGAAAGATCAAGTTCGTCAATGGCTGAAATCAGACCGGTGGGAGGGTGTGGGTTTAGAGGGGGGAATTTCAAAAATTCAAGATATCTACGTTAATACTGCGTTGGATCGAAAACGTTTATAAGACCAATCTTATTTCAAATTAAATTTACTATAAATATTGATATGTACATTTATTCTCTATCTTGAATATTAACCGAGATATTTGCATTTTTATTAAGTGTGAGTGGATAACGGACGAAATGAGATCGGCTAATGTCGGTTCTATTCGGGCCTTTCTGCCGAAAGCTAGTTCGGCCATTTCCGTAAGTGTTCGGCTCCTGTGAAATCGGACTAGAGACTCGTTACTATTTCTGTATGCAGATTTCTCTATTGTATAACTTCACGTGGGAAATCTTCTTAGTTTACGCAGCCCCTGCGGGACGGACTTCTAAAGCAGCTAATCTTATTGCCTCACTGTACTAAGTGCCCTCGAGAGAAGTGTTCAAACAAACTTTGAAGTCCTGAAGTTAGTGAATATCGGCTTACTTTCGAGTTAAACATCGCTACCCAATTTCTATTGGTTATGGGACTTTTTAAACTTTAAAATTCCCATTATGTATCATATTGTGATATTACTCTCGTACTTTTTTAGGTGTAAGGACAAGAATAAAGACGCAAACTACCAAACCGCAAGAATACCTCCTTGTTATTTCATCTACCGGAAATATTTTGAGGTAGAGCACGAAAATTAATTCAGGCGTTATTGATTTCAATGCTCTTTGAATATTTCAAACTATGGCTTCCTTTTATATTTTCTGTGGAGATCCCGCCGGTTAAGAACCTTGACCTAGATTAGATCTTGTTATTTTCTTTTCCTTTATAAAAAAAAATAAATAAATAAAAGCCCTTCTAAGACTTCAAAAGAACAGGATAATTAAGAACACCATCAGTTCTTTCAGACTACTTCATTTTTTAAAACGAGGAGAAATCCCACTAAAAAAACAGCTCTCTAAAAGGCTGGCTATAAGAAAAGCTGTTTGTTCGCAAGTTATTGGAATCCTCGCTGAGCAAACGTTGAAGAATTATCTCTTCTATTAATTAATACGAGCCGGTAGGTCCCGAAAAAGAACATTAAAGTGTGGGGTCACAAGAAAGCGGAAAAAGAAACTCACCTCAAAGCTCTTTGCGAAAAAAAAAATGAAAAAAATGTTAAGCTGGCGGAAGGTATATTTCTGAGAAGTGGCGATTCTGAGACTGTTTTCAATAAGCATAAATCTGCAGAGTTGTGTCTCACCCTTAGCTACCGTGAAATTAGCCAAGTTTACTGCCGCCGTGGAGGTCCTCTACTGGGACGCTCTCTACATGCAAATATAATCAGCTAGCTGAGTTGTACTTCTGTCCAGAACTCTACTTGAATTACTCTCATCACGTTACACTACAAATATGCCGTATCTTTCATATACAGCTCTTGCCGATAGTGGCTACCGTGAGAAAACCCTTAACTTACAGAATCGTTTCTTTATTTATTTAATTTTTGCAGCAATTTGTTTAGAGTATTATACTCTATGAACAACTGCTTCTACATTTTCTTAAAATCAATCCGGGTGGTGAATACTTTATTAATTTTTTTCTGCATGACTTATATATGTTCCAGGCTACGTCGTTCGAATTTCATTCTCAGATTTTTTTCCTTCCCAAATGATTGTGTGTGTGTTTGTGTGTGTGTGTGTGTGTGTGAGTGTGTGTGTGTGTGTGTGTGTATTTGTATGTGAGATAGAGAAAGTGGGAGCATATGATTTTGAATGCCCGCCCCAATTAGCCTAAGTTACAAAAAGTGGACTTTAATAAATAAATAAATGGATTGTGAATGCTTATGATATTAGAAAATTTAATCTGTTCATTTCATTTATGTACATACTAATTTTTATTTATATGTTATTGGTTTTAATTTTAACCACTGAAAGTATATAATTGTGTTTAGATTGTGATTTTGAAATTTTATTAGTCTTTATAGTTTTTAATTGCCTAGTTTCTTTATAAGATTTTTTTTTTGTTTTTGAGTTTAATGTTTTGTTTATTTTTTTATCTGTTGATTCGTGTTTTTTTGTCTCGTTGGTTGCGTTTTGTTATTTAGTTACGTTCGTAGTTTCCTCTGTTCTAATTGTATTGTTTGATTACTTCTGTTACTGATTTCATTTTTTATTTTGTTTATATTCATTTGTTTATATGTTTTTTGATGAGCAATATCGCCTCGCAGTGAACGCTCTCAAGAAATAAATAAAAATAATCCGGAAGTTGGACTAGTTATAAAATATAACCAGTTGGTATCCCATAACCTTTCTAGGTTAATCCACAGAGTAATTTAGCTTCCCAAATAAAAAGAACTAATATACAGTCGAGTACTTGAGCGGCCTCAAATAAAAATAATTATCGTTCCATAATTATTTATATATATATATATATATATATATATATATATATATATATATAGACTGTTAAATTTGCATACAATATTTAGTACATATACTTTCGCTGTCATTCCATGTCAGTTCAAAATACTTTGAATTGAAAGTTTAATGACCATTTTAGAATTTCCTAAAATGTTCTATACTGGTAGTAGGTACTGATATGAAGAAAAAATTCAAATTTATTCTTTTTATCTTAAACTGTTTCCAAAAGACGGCTTCGTAAAGTTTTGAAAAAAAGCGCCCAAGTTTCATTTAAATCTCTCTAGAAGCTATTTTAATTGAGCGAGAAAAGCGAGAGTTGTGTCATTTTATTCTGTAGGTCACGGCCTTTCATATGATATGTAACATACTATTGGTTATAATGTAATGATTTTTTCAAAATTAAAAATAAAAATTTTCGTAATTTTTAACTAACAGAGTAAAATGACACGACTCTTAACTTCCTAGCTTAACTAGAATAGCTTTTTGAGCAATTTCAAAAAAGCCAGCCCGGCGTTTTTGCGCGCTTTTTTCAAAACTTTACGCCGTATTGCGGAACCCGTTTGAGACAAAAAAGTGCGTCACGCAGGGGCTGCGTAAACTAAGCACATTTCCCACGTGAAGTTTTACAGTAGAGAAATCTGCCTAATAACAACTGTAGTAGTAAGGAATCTCTAGACCTATTCACGAGGGACGAATAGTTACAGAAACGGCCGCACTAGCTCTCCGCGGATAGTCACGAACATAGTCGACTCTTGCCGACCACACACACTGCAACTATCTCGGTTAATATTCAAGATACAGAATAAATGGATAGAACAACATTTATAGTAAATTTAATTTGCAATAAGATTGATTCTATACAATTTTTTGACCCGATGCATAATAACCAAGATATTTTGAATTTTCAAAAATCCCCCCTCTAAACCCCCCCCCTCCCACTGGTTCTATTTCAGCCATTAACAAATTGATCTTTCTTATTACATAAAACGATTAAATTTCGAGTTTGGTAACGCTCAAATTAATATTGCGACCACTAGAGCGCTAACAGACAAATATATATATATATATATATATATATATATATATAGAGAGAGAGAGAGAGAGAGAGAGAGAGAGAGAGAGAGAGAGAGAGAGAGAGAGAGAGAGAGAGAGAGAGAGAGAGAGAGAGAGAGAGAGAGAGAGAGAGAGAGAGAGAGAGAGAGAGAGAGAGAGAGAGAGAGAGAGAGAGAGAGAGAGAGAATTTTGAACGGACCACATTTTCGTCATCTCCTGGGTAGGATCGATGGACATTTGAAGAAATTTTTCGAAAATCGCGTCATGAGTACGGCCTCAATAGCTGATTTCCCTTAAGGGAAATCTGCTAAAATTAAATTTTGATATTTTTCTTATTCTCAATACGTACTACAAGTATACAAAATTCTACGAAGTTCTATAATAGTGAGGTAAAATGGGTGTTTTGAGCTGACGTGGATGGAATGACACTTATATAATAATTTTATGACTACATTAATATATATATATATATATATATATTTACTCATATACTAAAAGACCGTCTGATAACAATTTGGATTGCCTGAATGGTGTGGGTGGTTGTTTACAGTCTTGGTGGATTATATATCAACAGCTCCACTAAATTTAACACTTTATTACAGATGGTATTGGCTTCCCATAGCCAGTCTCATCTTCAGTGCATTCTGTAAATTGGCTATAAGCACTCATTCCTGGTGATATATGATATGATAAAAATATATGTGTTTTTGTGAAATGGAAACGATCAATCAATTAATTAGCACTCTCTATGCACCAATTTTCCAAAGTTCATAACAAACCATCATTATTTGTCAGCCCAACTGTGCCAGGTTTTACCACTTATGGGTTTATTGGAAACTGGAAATCCAGGTCGATCATTATGGCACTAAATGTATTATAGGAAATTACTTCACCTGCCTAATCAAAAACGAGGATTTACGGGTGATTTGCTCATAACTAGAATTGATTGCTGTCAGTCCGTCAGTGAAAGCAATCGCAAAAGCTCTCAAATCATTTATGCATTTTAAATTGAATGGGTCCTATTAATTAAGTCCTTCATGACAAATTTAAATAACACTTTTTCATCCTGACCTCGCCCTATTATTGTTTACTCATTTGAGTATTTGGAAATTACGAGTAATATGAGGTGCAGAAACAAAACTGTTATCTCTTAAAAAAACATACCTTTGGTATATTCTCTAATGCAAAAAGGATATTTGGACCAATATGGTTAGGTCAATAATATAATTTGTTTGAGTTCTTCTAATCCCTGGCCAAATATTGGTTACAATTAATTGTCTATGGGTACCGAAGTCTTGAATGATATGTGATTCAACCAACATCTGGATTGAGGTCTGTTTCTATTTCAAACCTTGCTCTGATCCTAGGTATCTGCAACCCATTTTCCTAGATATCCAACTACTTGTACCAGGACCTAACTCTTTTCCTTTCCCCAATGTGATTAGCAATTTATTTTCGGGCAGCCAGTCTGAACGTGAAATAAACCACTCTTACTAGCAATGATGTTACTTTGCTTGTCATTGACGTCTATTACTAATATATTTCAGTTGTGTTTCACCCTCTGTCAAAGACCCTCTTATTTCTTAACCAAGATGCAATGCTACATCTCTAAATTACTGTATCTAAGGTCTTAGCAGATTTCCTTTAGGGGTTGGATAGGAGGCTTTTCGAAAAATTTTTCTTCAAATGTCCATCGATCAACAAAACCATATATATATATATATATATATATATATATATATATATATATATATATATATAAACAAACATACATACATATCACAATTTTTGTTTAATCGTCACCAAATTCGATATTTAAACGTTTTATTTAAAAATGAAGATCGAGTTCGTTAACTGTTGAAATTGGACGAGGAGGAGGTGTTTAGAAGGGGGAATTTCGAAAATTCCAAATATGCCCATAATTACGCGTCGGATTGTAAAATGTAATAGATCCAATCTTGATAAACTTTTGATGTTCTACAATTGTTATTCTATGCATTATTTCGTAACTCAAGTATTAAGCGAGTTATTCGTACTTTATTGTATTCTGCATTCAGTAACCATCCCGCACCCCCCTTCTACTCATAGCTTATTTACATACAAATAGAGGATTAGTGCGCTGATGAGATCACAAGCTTGTTATACCAGCAAATTGAAAATCTGCTAACTTTACACACCTCCTGCGTAATGGAAGTTTTTAAATAATTACGAGTTTTTCATTTCCAGGCAATCGGAGAGCTCTCGGTAGAATATGTAAACATCTGTCTTCGATGGGCAATATGGCTCTTACGTACGTTGAAAGGAGACCTAGTATCATTTTATTGCTTTCCATCGCTTCCATTCAAGTACTTGAACATGATACTACTTCAAAACGTTACCTCATTAGTAGCGGCATGATCTATCCACTTCCTGATTTATTATTTTAGTAATGTGCCATCTAAGTAACTGCCACTGAAATATATATCAGCTGGACTAGAATTCAATTTATATTGAGGATTACTATTTATGAGATGTGTGCTGTATTGATTTAGTGACTATTCAATTGATTTGGTGGTTATTAATGCTGAATGGTAGTTCACATTTCATTTTTATCATATTTTAACTAATAAGCATATAAGTATGGACCCCAAAAAAAAAAAAAAAAAAAAAAGAATGGCTAAGTCTTTCGTATGATGTGTACAGCTTTACGGAAGGGAAAGTTGGACTCTCCACAAAAGAGAGTATAATAGGTTGGAAGCAATGGAAATGCGGATCTCTGGAACAAGTTGGACTCAGAAAAATCCAACATGGAAGTTGTCAATGAGGTAGAAGAGAGCAAAATTCTTATCAAGGCCATGGGGAAAATGAGAGTGAAACTTCTTGGGCATATCATAAGGGACAATGACTTCATTGCAAGAATATTTGAAGGTCCTAGAAAATCCTAATTTGAAGACATCTAGCATCTCATAGCAATCGGTGAGTAATATGAAAAGAACAGCTTATAGAAAACTACAGCCGATAGGACACAATGGTTGCAACTACAAGGCGTAGCTGATGAGGCGTGATGATGATAGTTTAGGCCAGAATTATTTTTAAAATGTTCATTAAGAACGAACCACCCAGATCAAAATTCTGTGTTCTTATAAGTATCGCCAAAGATTCTAGAAATAAATATCCCAAAGTGATATTTTTCATCCATGAAAAACTTGGAATTCGGTGAGTCTTACTTATTCGATGAGTCTTAAGGAATGTATATTGCCTTTAAAGAGCAGCAGAGGTCTGACATATAATCCAATTTGCGCCTTATTACAAGCAATCTGTGGGCATAGGATTTATCAATAATAAGACAAAAGTTGGAGAACCAGCCTGAGAAAAGATAACATGATCATGAGGAAAGATAACAGGATGTGTGAATCCACAGTTGGAGGAACTTGACGAAACTCGCAGTGAATAATCAATGATATCTACAATACGGTATGAACCTATAATACAATATGCACCTTTAATACTGCCTCTTAAATCTGGTTCTGAGAGAGCAATATTGGTATTTATAGTATTACAATTGTAAACTAGTTATTTACATAAACATACATTTAGATAAACATTTATGTTAATTAACTTTTAAACATAAATGCTTAAATGTTACAGTTTTGAATATTTTACAATATGTGAACCGACACATGTTCTGAAAACCGATTGCTTTAGAATCAAAGGAAGGATAGTAAGGTCAAACCATCACTACTCTTGATAATTCTTTATTGTTTGCAGAGTACTTTCGGAGCAAACCGCCCCATCTTGATTGTCCTAGAGTTGGTTCCTATTCAATTGTGATCTCCGTCAAAATTCTCCCGGAAGCCTTACCCGAGAACCCGTCTGAATTGGGGCGGTTTGCCCCGAAAGTACTCTGCAGTTAACAGAAAATAGTTAAGAGTGGAGGTCGTTTGACTTTCTTTCCCTTCCGTTGATGTGGAGTTCCATCATCAACGGAAGGAAAAGCCAGACCAAATCTCGAGTGATTTATAATCAGTTTCACTGAAGAAACTTGGCATTTGCTTGCCCGTGTGGGAATACTTCATGCATCTAATGCTACGATGGGTCGCCTTCATTAAATTTGCCATGTGGAAAGGAGTCATGCCAGAGAGACCGTCAGGCCAAATATGAATCTTGGCCATTGCATTTTTTTTTTTATATCTGAGGCCCACAGATCTTATATCTCTGTCGAGTTTGATGTGGACCGTTAAGCCACGCGATGTATGACAGATAGACCCCTTCCTACTGAACTATGAATTCTATTTAAGGGGGTATGGCGAGGTTTTGGGGTGGTGATATAGGAACTCGCATGGTAGGTGACCCGGCAACAGGTCACTGCGAAGATCATTTGACATTTTTGAATATTGTACTCGGTGAAAAATTAATTGAGCCGTCCATTTTGACAGGAGCAGTATACATCTCCCTGTAAGTATTTCATTACAATGGCCACAAAGGGCCCCACCGAGATCTATAATATGTTCATCGAAATCCCTCATCGATCGGCTATCTTATCTAAGGAGCTATGTCAAGAAGCTAATGATAATCTTCGATCTCTGCTTTTATTCCTTTTTGTAAGTGGTAGTGAGAGCACTCTCTGTCGTACAAATAGAGAACTAAAACATAATCCTTATTGAAGATCTAGGTGGCATTGTGTACAGTGGCTGCCTATTGTGGTTTCTTCAGATGGTGTCGCTGAGATTTATTACAGCCGTACTCAGTGTAATTGGGGCTTCACGGCAACACTGCGTGGGGTGCTTTATTCATTCTTGGTGTATCTCTGAGAGGCGGGGTTGTTAGACGGCCGGCAATGGGAAATAACGAGATGTACCTCGAAGAGCAAAATGTTCCATGACAATATTTTCAGAATTCCAGATAATAAGAATGTCCCTTGGGGGTAGTAATAGAAATATATAGTTCTTGCAAAATCTCACATGACTTCAACCAATGAACAAATTGTCAGTAACGAAATCCATCCAGCAGCATCAAACCGAGAATAGGCACGTT
This sequence comes from Riptortus pedestris, assembly GCA_019009955.1. Classification (NCBI taxonomy): domain Eukaryota; kingdom Metazoa; phylum Arthropoda; class Insecta; order Hemiptera; family Alydidae; genus Riptortus; species Riptortus pedestris. Next base: position 42,916,779 of record CM032232.1, on the reverse strand, counting down.
TAAACATCTTGTAACCATCCTTTAAACTGGATAGCTGGTAATAGTGACGGAGACCATGATAGTTACAAGAGCTTATTTAATTAAGCACTAATTTTCAGTATTTTTTTGTAAACCTCCACAAAGTAGGCGTTAGTAACTTCGCTGGCAGATAAAAAATAAAACATCTTCTAACCTCCTATTAAAGTAACTCCTTTTATGAGCAACTGTGCTTACTTTTTTAGCAGGCGCGAGTGCAAAGTTAAATTTACGTTTTTTTTTTTTTGTTTTTTTTTGGTACTTGTTATTATTAGTATTATTGCTAAGTTATGTGCTACTATTACTTGTTGCTAAGGTATATGTTATTATTACTTGTTGTTTAGGTATTTATTATTGTCCCTTGTTGTTAATGTATTTGTTATTATTACTTTTTGCTAAGGAATTTGTTATAATTACTTGTTGCTAAGATATTTATTATTCTTACTTGCTGTTAAGGTATTTTTTGTTATTATTTGTTGTTAAGGTATTTATTATTGTTACTTGCTGTTAAGGTATGTTTTTTGTTATTGTTACCTGTTATTACTTTTGAAAGGGCAAATCACCTTCGGTGTGGTGTCCATTAATAAATAAAATTGAAATTTACGTACATGTGGGGAAATTCTAGGGAATCCGTAACTCTTAGGAAATCCCTCGCCTTGTCTCTATTCTCCTTTAGAGCTTGTGAGTGAAGTAATGCATATGTTTACTAGCTGTCAGCTTGTGCAGGTACGGGCTACGCAGGGATGGCTATCTAACAACTCTGGCATCGAGTGGGATTTTCCCCACTCATGCTTTTATTGTTGGTCGGTATGGTGCAAAACGCAGCAGGAGTCCAATATCCTGGAACTCGTCTCTACCTTTGTCCTTTCCGTAGAAATCAGGATTTACCGTCCAGGGAAGGAATTAGCACCTGCAACTCTCAGTCGACACATCAAATGCCCGATTTTATACAAAAGCTATCAAACATTCTTCGCTGTAATGAATTGATTATATATGTTCCTTTTAATAGATTTTCTCTTAAGGGAAAAGAGCTATTGAGGTTGTACTCTTGGCGCGATTTTTGAAAAGTTTCCTCAAATGCCCATCGATCCGACCTAATAGAAAAGGTTTGTTATAAATTTTACTGTTACCGCTCTAGCAGTCGCAATTTTTGTTTAATCGTTATGAAACTAGATATATAAGCGTTTGATGTAGAACTAAAGATCAAGATAAAATTGGACGGGGGTTAGAGGGAAGGAATTTCGAAAATTCGAAATATCTTTGTTATTATACGTCAGATTCAAAAATTGTATAGAATCAATCTTATTGCAAAAGTAATTGCCTATGAATGTTGTAATATACAAAGTTTCTCCCTCATGGATATTAACCAGGATATATGGATTTTTTTTAGTTTTTCCTATTCAAGGCACACAAACAATAAGCTGTTAAATCATGGACCACCTACTTCTAAACTTAAATACCAAATATTGTTCCAAGAGACCTTTATTACGCGAGAAACATACAAATTCATTAATTAAGATATCACGTTCTTGTGTCAAAAATGTTAACATGACATACTCGATATTTTAAACAGTTTCAGTCAACACTAAAGATCATATTCGTTTTGGCTAAAGTCTACTCTGGCATAGTAGGGGTTTAGAAGGAGGGATTCGAAAATTCCAAATATTTTCGTTAATATGAGTTAGATCGTCGGACTGAGAATTTTATTTAATTAGTTTGTCACAAAATAAATTCCTATTGCCCAGCTGGGAAACATGCCAACGACTTTTGCAGGGACTGGTAACGTTTGATCGTTACCAAACTCGGAATTTAATCGTTTTATGTAAAAAGGAAGATCAAGTTCGTTAATAGCTGAAATCGGACCAGTGGGAGGGGGGGGGGGGTTTAGAGGGGGAAATTTCCGGAAAATTCAAAATATCTCCGTTATTATGCGTCGGATCTAAAACTTGTATAGAATCAATCTTATTGCAAATTACATTTACTATAATTATTGTTCTATACATTTATTCTGTATCTTGAATATTAACCGAGATATTTGCATTTTTATGAAATTTGGGCCGATACCGGATTTTTGATTTTCCCGCGTAAAGCTAGTTCGGCCCTTTGCCGTAACCGTTCGGCTCTCCTATGGAGATTTCTCTATTGTATAACTTCACGTGGGAAATCTGCTTAGTTTACGCAGCCCCTGCGTGACGGACTTTTAAATTCCTATTGCCCAGCTCGGAAACATGCCAACGACTTAACGTTTGCAGGGACTTCTTTTTTGTACTCACATTTGAATAGAGCGTTGACACACACAAAGTATAGCTGTTAAAACACATTAATGTAGTCTTGGTTTAAAGTAATTCTGCAGGTATAATAAAGATAATTTACAGACGCATTTACTCTTTACATTTTCTTTGAAATTAATTATAAGCTCCTATAAGCCTTTCCGGTTGTGAAGAGGGAATTCACACATGTAAATAACACAAGGAAACACAAGGCAGGCTTATTGCTAGGATTTTTAGTTTAGAGCAGATAAAATGAACTGCTAGATTAACGAGGAATTACAACGCTGTTAAGTAAACAGCTCAATCCTAATCTATGAGATCAATTATACCAAAGCTAAAGAAAATTCCTGGAATTTACTAGAAGGTGTGTACTAGAAATATGAATGGAGGGTTATGTGCTGATAATCAGATAGCAGGTGAGGCATCCAAACACCATTAGAAACGGCCATGAATGAACAGGAGAGGAGGACGCCTGATGTTTATGATAAGATCAGTACTGTTATCAATTACGTAGAACATTAGATTTATAGGCCACGAAATATAGGTATAAGGTTTAAGTTCATATTAACGAATATCCCATAGGAAAAACACTACTGAAGCTGCTCATATTAACGATGTTTCCCGACCTCGTTTTCGACAAAATCAAAACTTCTTTGAGTATAGAAATAAATGAATGTCATAAACAAGGTCCTTTTGGAATCAAAAAGTGTGTCACAAACATACACACACACGCACGCACACACATACATGCGTGAATGCTATAAGAAAGTAAACTGTCAGTGAGGCCTGACTTCAATGAGGAAATTGTGAAAATATATATATATATATATATATATATATATATATATATATATACACTAGCTATGGTACCCGACTTCGTTTGGGAAATCAAGTAATCAAGTGGATACGGAATGATGATATTATTTTTACTTGCATGGCTTTACGAAGCACAATATTTTTACATTTCCCAGTCTCAGTGTTTAGGTTTTATACCTGAATATCTAGTAGCTAAAGTGAACTTTTCAGTTTTGAAGAATAAATAGTAATGATATACTTATCAATCCAGCAGCACTGTTTAAAATATTAATATTAATCATAATCATGGATAGCATTCGTCATTAATGAGTACCAGTACGTACGAAGAATTATTGTGAAATCTTGAGAGAAAAATCAATGTACAGACAGACGTTACAATCTTATATATATAGGAAGAGAGAGCGAGAGGAGATCTTTTTTCTGAGAGCTTCATTTTTAAGATTTTCAGAAAAATGACAGATTGCCTTCGCTAATGATTAATTGGCGTCATACACAAAAAGCAGAAGAAAGTCGATTGGAAATTAATTTCCCTTGAAACAATTGTTTATTTTTCGATACGATACAGTTAAAGCAGAGTTTCAAAGACTTCTTCATTAACAGACCGATTGTATGTAACTTCCCATCTTAAGAATCACACCTCCTCTGTGGGAAATAACCATAAAGGAAATTTTTGAGATAACAAAGACATCAATTTCTGCTTAACCTTTTTTCAATCTAGAATACTACAATTTTTGATGTGATAGCAGTGATAGTACTATTTTTATGGTAATAAAGTACAGATCAATTACTTAATTAGAAATGACAACTTACAACAATTCAAAATTAAGTACTGACTTTTCTAAACACAAATGTAAGTTTAGAAATTCCCTAAGCTAATTCAAGTGAAAACGTGTTGCGATTGAAAGTACATTTAGTGAATGAATGGAAAGGTTGGCATTGTCGAGCTTAGCGATTTTTCATCTCTTTTGTAAAAAAGACCTCAATAGCTGATTTCCCTGGAGGGGGAAAATCTGCTAAAATGAGTTAAGCTCTCTATAAGAAAATACAGAAATGTTGTTTGTCTGTTTTATAATTAATGATACTGAGATTCATGCTTATGTGTAATTTTCCAGAAATGAGAGGTCTGAGGTGGTTTGTAAGTATCTATAATATAGATGTATTATTTGTATATACATGAGGAGTTGCTTGTTCCAAATATGTATAGGGCGTAACAAGTGGGCGTAGAGTATTTATGGTACTTTGTGAAGAACAGTTGTGGTTTGATCGTGGGGATCTTTTAATTCAGACCATAGTGATTTGAGTATATTTGTGGATTTTAGTCTAGGGTATAAATTAGGGACGGTTTCATTTATACGAGACAGATTAAAAAATAAGCAAAGTTTAATGTTTCATGTTAATAAATTCAACAATATATAAATTTAAAAACATATATATATAAATTTAATAATTCTGATTTCTCCTTAATATTTTAATAGGAAGTTTCATTTTAGCAGATTTCCCTTAAGGGAAATCAGCTATTGAGGTTGTACTCATGACGGAATTTTCGAAATTTTTCTTCAAATGTCCATCGATCCTACCTAGTAGATGACGAAAATGAGGTATATATATATATATATATATATATATATATATATATATATATCTCTCTATCTATCTCTCTCTCTATAAATTTGTCTGTTACCGCTCTAGCGGTCGCAATTTTTGTTTAATCGTTACCAAACTCGATATTTAGCCGTTTTATGTAAAAAGAAAGATCAAGTTCGTTAACGGCTGAAATCGGGCCAGGGAGAAGGGGTGGTTTAGAGGGGAGGATTTTCGAATATTCGAAATATCTCAGTTACCGTAGGTTGGATCGAACAATCGTATAGAACCAATCTTATTGCAAATTAAATGTACTATAAATATTGTTATATACATTTATTCACTGTCTTGAATATTAACCGAGATATTTGCATTTTTCAGTTTTCAGCCATCAGCAAACCTTCTACTCATGTTACATAAACAATACTCTGCTACATAATAAATCACATTATTCGAAGTTTAAATAACAAAAATTGTATTGAAGAGACCTTTATTATACGAGATACATGCAAATATGTTCTGGTGACTCCCCCCCCCCCCGTCTTAAGGTTTTGGACTACTAAAATTTGATTGATTGAGATAACAATTATTCTGACTCATTATTAATTACAGTACTAGATATAGTAAATAGTTCTCAATAAAATTAATATGTTATATTCTGATATATTTCAGTAATTGTTTTTCTTTCCAGTGTGAGGTGGGCAGACCAGTTTGTTTACATTTCTAACCCAACGCTTCCTGTCGGCAGGTTATTGAAATTGGATGGACCATTTCTTATTTCCGTTTGTATTTATTCAGGGTGGTGTTGTGTTACCAGTATGTAGATTTATCTATTACTAAACTTCACGAGGGAAATCTGCTTAGTTTACGCAGCCCCTGCGTGACGGACTTTTTATATTTGCGATTAGACTCTACCAATAGAGGAACAAGTTAGGTCCCAGCAAATTGTTGAGTTCTACATAATCTTGCTTCAGTTAGAGTACTTAACTTCATTTCTGTCATAGCAAAACAAATATATATCTTAGTGCAGTGTCTTTTTTTAGGATTGAGTTTCAAACATCATGTAGCCGATTTGACTAATACATGTTTCAAGTTGATGTTGTATGTGTGGTTGACTTAAAGCGTGGAAAGTAGGCGAAGCATTTAGCCATTCAGTGATATGACTTTGACAGGTTAATGATTCAGAAATCGATGGTGACGTTGTGGTTTGATTTGAAAAATCTCGTTTTTGAACTTTTCTATAAGATTTTTCGTTGTCTAGTGGTAATAAGAACGAAAAATCGCCATATTTGTAGAACTCTTTTCCGTTTAGATGTACCTTGAAAGGGTTTACGTGAAATTATTGTCTTCTCATATTCTTACCTATAAAATAAATAAGTAAGTCTAAATGAAATCATACTAGGAGTTACTTCATACTTTTTGCGTCCATTTCATCAGTTTTTTTTAAATAGACAGTGACACAAGCTGCCACTAAAAAATGCATTGCATGATGCAGCGCAAGGGGCATTTATTGATAAAGAAGTTCTATCACTAAATACCACACTAGCTAGATTATCTTAAGTGTCTCTGAAAATGTATATAACTCTTTAACTAAGTCTATAAAAAAAAATACCTTTTACATGATATTCTGTTTGCGTTTCCTAATCCCCGTCGTAATGGAATGCACATTTTTTGACGTTTCAAGACATTTTCTAGAAGTGATTTCTATTTCTTTGTTTAGATACCTCTAGAAAAATGCACTAAGGGGATTAGAGACATTTGAAACGTTATCAGGTTTGACAGTTAACCAATCGCATGGAAAATGCCCAATGTCAAGAAAAGCAGCAACGCTGCACCGTTTGTCTGATAAGAGAGTTGCATCACCCCACCACACCACACGGAAGAATGTTTACGATATACTTAGCGTATTTTTATCTTTTGAGACATTTTTTTGAAAAATAAGGACAAGGAATTCGTTGTGCTATTATTACTACGTAAGACAAAAGGATTTTATTATAAAACCATCTACTCTAGCGACTCAAGTGAACCTCTTGTGAACATACTTTAAGAGCAGCAACTATTTACAAACATTGACCCACAGATCCACGTGATTCAATTTCGCACGTGTAATGGAAAATCAGTTGTATTTATTTTTAATTTAGACTTTTCTTTTGATATATAATATTATATATGTATATATATATATATATATATATATATATATATATATATATATATATTATCGCAATGCAAAGCGAGCGTGTGCTAAAAGATTACTTGTGCAATACAGACAAAGATTACTTGTCAGACTTAAATTGCCTACTTTTGCACATCAGGGGAAATCATTATTGAGAAAAAAAAGTACGACACGCAGGGGCTGCGTAAACTCAGCAGATTTCCCACCTGAAGTTTTACAATAGAGAAATCTGCCAAGTAATAACAGTAGTAGTAACGAGTCTCTAAACCAATTTCAGGAGAGCCGAACAGTAAATAAAACGGCCAAACTAGCTTTCGGCGGAAAGTCCCCAACAGAACCGACTTCAGCCGATCTCAACTCTGTTAACAGGCACACATTTAATACAAATGCGAATATCTCGGTTAATACTCAATATCGAGAATAAATGTATATAACATTATTTATAGTAAATTAAATTTTCAATAAGATTGGTTTTATAAAATATTTCGATACGACGCTTAATAACGGAGATATTTAAAATTTTGCGAAAATCACCCCTCTACGTACCCCCTCCCACTGTCCGATTTCAGCCATTAACGAACTTGATCTTTCTTTTTACGTAAAAAAATTTAATACCGAGTTTAGTAACGATAAAAAAAATTGCGACCGCTAGAGCGTTAACCCACAAATGTGTGCGTGTGTGTGTGTGTGTTTGTGTGTATATATATATATATATATATATATATACATATATCAATTTTAACTGACCTCATTTTCGTCATCTACTCGGAAGGATCGATGGACATTTGAAGAAATGTTTGGGATTCCCGTCATGAGTACGACCTCCATAGCTGATTTCCTCTAAGGGAAATCTGCTAAAATCGTTCATGCTTTGAAGGACTCGTCAAAGACTCCAAATTATTAAGCATAGAGAGAATCGACCTAAATGGGAATTGACTGAATTTAATAAATAATTGTATAACCGAGCTTGGGCGACTCGCACTTGAGTAGAGAGGCTTGGATAATTGAAATGAAAATATTATATAATTGGAAAAAGAAGAAGATATGCAATAGTACTTGTAGAACTGTGGGTTTGCATTAGAAATGTGCATCATCATTTCACACCTTCGAATCTCAACAACTATGCCCTTAACGAATCGCTCCATTTCAAAACTTGACGGATATAAGTAGGCAACACGGAACAGAATCATCGACTTAAATACTGAAAGTATGTGATTACTCATAAATTTTCACATAGCTCTTTATTATTAAAAATATCATTACCACGTCGTCAAACAAATAAATAAAGTAATAGTAAATATAAATATGGACACAGAATTCTCTGCTCTTTAGGAGTCTATCGGATGAAATTTCCAAACTCAAGACGATGCTATTATAAAAAATTCATTGTGAGATAGAAATAAAGTACACTGAATTAAGCCGATCATTTTTCGTGTCGGTATGGTAATACAATATTTCTTCTCCTCATTTATACATGGTGGTTAATATGTGATTTAGGAAATTTCCCTTAAGGGAAATCAGCTATTGAGGTTGTACTCGTGTCGCAATTTTTGAACATTTCCCCCAAAAAAGCCACCGATCCTATTTAGGGGTTTAGAGGGGGGATTTAGAAAATACCAAATATCTCTGTTAATATTCGTCAGATCGAAAAAATGTATAACTAATCTTATTGCAAATTGATAGATCTATAAATGTTGCTCTATAAATATTTTCTGTATGATTAGTATTAATCATGATATTTGGACTTTATAGTATTCGACTAATGTCATATTAATAATAAGCTGCTATATCATGAACCACTTCATTCCAAGGTTAAATACCAAATATTGTTTTTATTGAACTTTGTGATATATATGCAAATACGTTCTGTTGATCCCCCCCCTTCTTTTGTTCTTGCATTCCTAAAATTTGAGTGATTGAGATAAAAATTATTCTGATTCATTATAAATTAAAGTTCTAGCTTTATCAAAAAAGTTTTCAATCCAATTCATATGTTAAATTCACATATATTTCATTAATTGTTTTACTTTCCGATCTAGAATATTTCTATCTATCTATTTAGCTCGGAGAGGTTGGCTGATCTGTTTGATCAAAATTCAGGCTCTTGCCGTTGTAGAGATTATTAAGTTGTAAATTGACTGCGAGACGGACTTTTTGTTTCAAGAGTCAGTTTATGAATATACATCCCGATCTCAAGGAAATATCACAGTAGCATTCAAACTCTATATAACTTTTTAGTTCACCTAGATACCAGAACTGAGTTCTCCAAAGCGAAGGCTATACGAATTATGACTTCATTTTCACCATCTACCATGTAGGATATTCGAAGTTTGTTTTCAACATTAATGTCATCCATCTTTCGGACACCTGTAAATTGCTTTAATGAACAACTTCTAACAAGCGTCTATCTGTAAGAGCTACTTCTTGGCTCGGCTTCCTTATTTTCATGTTTCCATACGTATAATATATATTTCAATGATCATAACACCTTACATTGGAAATCAAATTCATAGATTACTAAATATTTTTATTAAACAGTTTCAATATATATATGAGAACATTGGGTGGACAGCTTTCGATTATACTTCATTGATAACTGTGATAAGTCGTTGTTGCAGATGACATTTTGATAATGCTCGTAGCCAGTGACATAATGTCAAGAGCGGAGAGTCCTAGTTTCCTCCACGTCGGCCATAAACTTGGCCGTCAGGGATGCCATTTTTCCGTCAGGGTTGCCTTCCTCAATCCAGTTGTCAATCAATTCCATCAATACCAATTGATCAACATCAAGACTCATTGATACTTAGTTCATCATAGTCGATTTCTCAAACAAAAAAAGTCCGCCACGCAGGGGCTGCGTAAACTTAGCAGATTTCCCTCGAGAGTACCTTTTTTGCATTTATCTCAAAAACTAAAAGTTCAATGAGAACAATATTTGGTATTTAGACTTAAAATAAAGTGCTTCATAATATAACAGCTTATTGTTAATATGAGATGAGTAGGAGTGGGGGTTTACTGAAGGCCGAAAACTAAAAAATGCAAATATCTCAGTTAATAATCAAGATACTGAAACAATGTACATAGCAACATTTATAGAACATCCCATTTTCAATAAGAATGGTCCTATACAATGTTTCAATCCCACGTATAGTAACGGACATATTAAGAAATTTCGAAATTCTCTCCCTCTAAACCTGATTTGTTCTCCATCCTAGATCTGTCTTTTTGTATAAAACGATTATATATCAAGTTTGGTAAAGATAAAACAAAAATTGCGACCGCTAGAGCGGTAACATACAAATATATAGATAGATATATACAGTTTTGAACAGACCTCATTTTATTAGCAGATTTAAGGGAAATCAGCTATTGAGGTCGTACTCATGACGCGAGTTTCGAAAAATTTCTTCAAATGTCCATCGATCCTACCCAGGAGATGAAGAAAATGAGGTCCGTTCAAAATTATATATATATATATATATATATATATATATATATATATATATATATATATATATATATATATATATATATGTCTGTTAACGGTCTAGTGGTCGCAATTTTTGTTTGATCGTTACCAAACTAGGTATTCAATCGTTTCATGTAAAAAGGAGGATCAAGTTCGTTAATGGCTGAAATCGGACCAGTGGGAGAGGGGGGTTTAGAGGGGGGATTTTCGAAAATTCGAAATATCTCCGTTACCATACGTCGGATCAAAAACTTTTATAGAACCAATCTTATTGCAAATTAAATTTACTATAAATATTATTATTACTATATACATTTATTCTGTATCTTTAATATTAACAGAGATATTTGGATTTGGATTGTGAGTGTGGTCGGCTATGTTCGGGAGTTTCCGCCGAGCGCTAGTGTGGCCGTTTCACTAACTATTCGTCCTCGAGAGAATAGGTTATTACTAGGCAGATTTCTCTATTGTAAAACTTCACGTGGGAAATCTGCTTAGTTTACGCAGCCCCTGCGTGACGGACTTTTATTTTCGTTATCACCTGGATAGGATCGATGGACATTTGAACAAAAATTTTGAAAATCGCGTCATGAGTGCAACCTCATGGCTGATTTCCTTTTAGGGAAATCTGTTAATAAAGTTCGACGGCTTACTATTAGATACAAATAATTTTTCACTGTACAATTTGTTGTAATCGGTTATCGTCCACTTCGTGCTACGGAGGCAAACCGGAAAGGGTTACCTACAGTTCACTACTCTTTTCTAGCCAAGGCAGGACCAAGGATTTTACTTAGTGAGCTCGTTCCTTCATATCTCACACAACAATTTAACATTTGACACAAGGTTTACCAAGTTTATTAAGAGCAACGCCTTAAATCAGGTGGTTAAACTGAGTCTACCTCGAGCAAACAATAAAAGGCCGTCACGCAGGGGCTGCGTTAACTAAGCAGACTTCCCACGTGCGTCAAGTATTTCCATTTATCTCAAAACTTAAAAGTTCAACGAGAACAATATTTGGTATTTAGATTTCAAATAAAGTGCTTCATAAATAACAGCTTATTGTTAATATGACATGAGGAGTAGGGGTTTACTGAAGGCCAAAAACTAAAAAATGCAAATATCTCGGTTAATAATCAAGATAGTGAAATAACGTGTATAACAACATTTATAGAACATTACATTTTCAATAAGATTGAACCATACAATTTTTTGATCCGACCCATAATAATGGAGATATTAAGAATTTTCGAACTTCCTCCTCCCCCTTTAAACCTCCACTGGTCGGATTTCTACCATTAACGAGCATGATCTTCCTTTTTGCATAAAATAATTAAATTTGCGTTTGGTAACGATCAAACAAACATTGCGTCCGCTAGAGCGTAAAGCGACAAATGTGTGTGTGTGTGTGTGTATATATATATATATATATATATATATATATATATATAGAGAGAGAGAGAGAGAGAGAGAGAGAGAGAGAGAGAGAGAGAGAGAGGGAGAAAGAGAGAGAGAGAGAGAGAGAGAGAGAGAGATAGAGAGAGAGAAAGAGAGAGATAGAGAGAGAGAGAGAGAGAGAGTAAGAAGAGATAGAGAGAGAGAGAGAGAAGAGAGAGAGAGAGAGAGAGAGAGAGAGAGAGAGAGAGAGAGAGAGAGAGAGAGAGCTCTTCAAAGTTTCTTAACGTTAAAGAAAACATGCGATCGATAGAGCGGTAACCCACTAACAATTATATAATTTTGAACGGACGTCATTTTCGTCATCTCCTAGGTAGAGTTGGTAGACATTTGAGGAAATTTTTAAAAAATCTCTTCATGAGTACGACCTCAATACCTGATTGGTAAAATCAGAAATTGAAATATTTATTGATCCAATACTCTGATCATTCCTTTTACAAAAGTAAAGATGTAAACACTAAGCAGTATGAGTTCCTTCTTACTAAAGTACATATATTTACTGTTCTGGCATTGTGTGTTTGTCGAGGGATGGCCTACTTTGCATAATTTATGAAAAATTTAACACTCTTCCCTCAGCTATAGGATTTGTGAAGCAAGGATGTATCAAAATTTCATTTACGTAGGGGCTGCCACCAACCCCCTGTTAGCAGAGTTTCACACCACCAGCTGCAGCATCTGTCCATTATCAAAGAAATATGTGATAAATGGGTGCGGGAGATACACATCTCTGAGAGATTACTTCTTCAGGAAATTAGTAGGCCAGCTGCCCCATTTCATAGAGCAGAATTTTTTTTCACTTCGTGACCACTAATTATTTAAATGGTATTTCCTTTCATCTATACACCTGGATAAATTATATATGTTATATTATTCGGTATTATTTACTAAAAAGAAAGAAAAACTATCAGATTTCTCGCTAAAATTCCGTGTAGTTAATAATTGCAGAAACAGTCTGTAGATCTAAAAATTTCTAAAAATCATAAAGGGGCTCCAGAAAATAAGTAGATTAGTTTTCGAAACACCTGCGTTTCGGACTTCATTTGAGAAACTAGGAACCATTCCGTAATAAATTCGAATCAAGAGGAAACCTATGACAGAGCATTGTTTCGTTTGGGATGGCTTCGTTTCGATCCATCGTATCTCTTCAGCAAGGAATGTACTTCACGTGAGCTTTCACTCCAGTTGCCTAGGACAAAGTTTAGATGAAAAGTTGTTTGACAAAATTTCCTATGACAAAAGGATAAAATTCAAAAGTCTGAACAAACGTTAGCTAATATTATTATATCTGTAACATTTATTAATAAAAAATGGAATTTTTCTTTTGCTTATAAACGAATAATTGATTGGATGTAATCTCTACATTATCAACTTGATTTAAGACGAGGAAAATCTCTAGAAAATTACACTAATCACTTTAGATTACATTTTTCATATATGTTAAATGAATCTTTAGTTTATACAGAGATTGGATATGAAAAACTGTAAAGAGTTTGTTTCAAACTGAATACCGTGACTTAACTTTATTTAAAGTTAATCTTCATCAATACCAGATCAGTTCTTTATTAATCCACCGCTATCTTTGAAGTATGTACTTCCTCTGTCGCTAATCTAGAGGATAGAGGCCAATTAATCTACAATATCATCTTAAATAGTACATAAATAAATAAAATACTGTTAAATTAATTAATATCAATGCCACAAATTATTATTAATACATTTTCCAATATTTTAATTCTCTCTTTGGTTGGAGTTTTATAACGTTATGCAGCTTTCAAGTAGCAACATTCTTTCATTGAACAATATTAATGCAAAATGGTCTTACGTTTGGCCACAACTTTTCTTTATTCTTTATGGATTTAAAAACAAATTAAATTTTATGTTTAGTAAAGTAGAATTCGCTGTAGAGCTAGATACTTCTCATCTGGCTTAAAAAGTATTATATTGAATGAATAATTTTTATAGCTAATATAAATGGGGTTAATTCAAATATTCTATAAAGGAATCTTTCATTTCTCTAACACTAAGTAAATCTGCTTATCGTAATGACCGTACACAATAATTGCGCACGATAATCATAATATTTAATTATTAAACATTTGATCTAAAAGAAAAACTTGATAACTGTAGTAGACCAACCTAGCATATTGAGCCAGATTTCTAATGTTTCCAAATATGCTATTGTAATTATAAATTAACGATTCTTCTAATAATTGTACTGTCAAAGACTCGTATAGTGGGGTTACTACTAATGACAACAACTAAAGAAAACAGCAAGTAAATGCATATTATTTTAAATTCAGTTTTACGTTAACCGACCTAAAAACCGCGTCAACTCAATAGAGCTCAATCCAAAACAATTCATGGGGCACAGGTTAGCCATGTGAGTTAAAGCGTTGACCTTTATCTCACATGGTAAAGCTAGAGTGGAGAGATCGATTCCCACCTGGGCAATAGGAATTTATTTAGTGACGGAATTCATTGAATAAATTCCTTAGTTCCACCCTGGCTAGAAAAGGGTGGTAACCTGTAGATAACCCATTCCAATTAGCCTTAGTTGCAAAAAGTGGACGTTAATAAATAAAAAAAAACAATTCCTGCACAAAGTGGCTGTGTAAACTAAGCAGATTTCCAGTGCTGGTATTACACTCCATTAATGTCATCTCATCATTTTTTCTCTTTTTCCAAGTCAAAATTTGATGGTCAGAATAGGGGGGATACTGAAGGCTGAAAACAAGAAATTACGAATAACTCCATTAATATTTTTTTTTTTTTGGCTTAGAGAAAATGGAACGAGCACTTCAGGAATGGATAGCCCCTGAAGAGGTGGTAATTAAGCCACGAAAAATGTAGCGCAATATGAATAAAATTTGCTCGGAAAAAATGTGTTTTATTGGTGACTTTAAACTATGAAGAACATATAAATATATTGTGTGCAGGATAATAATAAGAAAATGTTTATGACAACAATTGTAGGACACCAATAGTTTAACAAGATTGGTTCTTTAACATTTTTCGATCTGGCTCATAATAACGGAGATATTCGCCATCGCCTAGGAGGGATCGATGGACATTTGAAGAAATATTTAGAACATCTTGCCATGAGGTGCTGTGTAAATCATGCTCAGAGTACTCAACCCCTGAAATATCACACTGTCCACTTAAATATTAAGGAATAGAAGAACAATTATAATGTTACCGTCCACTTTTTGATACTATGCCTAATTGGGACGGGTTATCTACAGGTTACCACCCATTTTTAGCCAGGGTGGGACTAAGAATTACATTTAATGAGTTCGTCTCTAAATAATTTCCTATTGTAAAAGAACCGAACTCGCCATTCTAGAACAATTATAGAAATTTAAATGTTCAGCAAGATATTATTGTAGTTATATTACATATTTTGATCCGAACATAATGGAGATAAATCCATTTCTTTTTTACTTTACCTCTTCCCTTCCATACCAGCCCCCCTCCCCGGTTTGATTTCGATCATTAACGAGCTGAGTCTTTACGTGAAAACTTAATTAGCGAATTTGGTAACGATCAAACAACAATTTAGGAGCTCTAGATAGGTAACAGACGCACGGACGAATACATTTAATGTGCAGTACAAAAGCATTGTTAGAAAAGTTAGTTTCATGATGACCACTGTTGTGGCAGTTGGACTAAGTGTTGAGACCTAGTGATGATAATGTGGACAAATGTTTATGTTTGACTGATAACATCTAATCACATTCAAGGAGGTGCTTTGCTAGATATATTATTTAATTTCCTATCAAGGACATGATAAGCGTTTTAATGGGGATATTCGACTCCTATAATCCAATAATGTAGGTGAAATTTCGACTTCCAATTACATAATCATTAATTTGATTAAGCGAGGATTTTTTTGCCGAAATAAATCTGAAGCAGAGAGAATGAAACCAACAATGACGGAGACTCTGCCATAACTAAGCAAAGAAAAGCGTGGTCGAAATTTTAGTCAACCAGCGGCCCAGATTTAATAAAAATGCAAATATCTCGGTTAATATTCAAGATAGAGAATAAATGTATATAAAAATATTTATAGTAAATTTAATTTGCAATAAGAGTGATTCTGTACAATTTTTCGATCCGACGTATAGTAACGGAGATATTTCGTATTTTCGAAAATCCTCCCCTCTAAACCCCCCCCTCCCGCTGGTCAGATTTCAGCCGTTAACGAACTTGATCTTTCTTTTTATATAAAACGACTAAATATCGAATTTGGTAACGATCAAACAAAAGTTGCGACCACTAGAGTGGTAACAGACAAATATATATATATATATATATATATATATATATATATATCTACTTTATAAAAATAAGTCGGGTTTTCCTTCCTGACGCTATAACTCCAGAACGCACGAACCGATTTCCACGGTTTTGCATTCGTTGGAAAGGTCTCGGGCTCCGTGAGGTTTATAGCAAAGAAAATTCAGGAAAAACTTCAACAGAAAAGCGGGAAAATCTTTTTTCACATACAGCGACATCTCTGATACATAGCATATACTACAAACCAATATTTTAAGTAGATGGCGCCGGTGCGTGATACATTGTTTGACAGCTACTCATTGTTCTCTGCTCAGTTAATTTCATGTGACAAACCGGTATTGTGTTCACTGTGAAATTGTGAAAAAAAAGTAAAAAAAAATAAGTTATTCGTTTCCTAACATTTCAATTGGAAACCATCAAATCAATCACGTGTATTGCGCAAATTTTTATTCAATTTCAACAGCAGGCATTTGTCTTTAAGGTGGTAAGTTGAACTGTATAAATTATGTGGATCGTGCATTTGAGGTTAAAGTGAATTTAAAGTGGTGAACACTCTATCCTTAGTCCAAAATGCCTAGAGGACGACGTGCGAACATCGGCTGCCGCACAAGACATGCAAGCCAGGAACAAGTGTATTCACAGAACTTATGCGAAGAAAGAGAAAATGCCCGATTGAGACAACGCGTGAGCACACGAAGATCATTGGCATCATACAATCGCTTGGCATTCCAATATGATCCCTCTGCGAACTACAGTGATGATGAAAATTTAGATATTGGACCAATGACGACTATATGCCGATATTGTAATGCGTTCAAGTTCAAAAGAGAAACGGCTGGATTGTGCTGCGCAAGTTGAAAAGTCAAACTGGATCCATTACTTACACCACCACAGCCACTGAAACCGTTGTTCGACGGAAGTGATCCCGAGTCCAGCCATTTTCTTCAACACATCCTTGAATACAATAACTGCTTTCGCATGACTTCCTTTGGAGCTAATATCATCTGAGAAGGCGGCTTCATACCGACTTGCATGTATGTATATATATATATATATATATATATATATATATATATATATATATATATATATATATATACATCCAGTTTTCACTATCATTCATTTCACTTCATTTTCGTCATCTCCAAGGTAGGATCGATGGACATTTGAAGAAGAAATTCGAAAATCGCGTCACGAGTACGACCTCAATAGCTGATTTCCCTTAAGAGAAATCTGCTAAAAAGGTGTGGTTTTACTGAAGGCTGGTAATTTAAAAAAAAAAAAAAATTTCGTTACGCAGGAGCTGCGTAGGCTATGCAGATTTCGCTCCTGCTGGTATAACATACTTGTGATATCATATCACCACCGCTATTTCTGTATAAAATAACTGAGATATACTGAATTTTCAAATTCCCCGTCTCTAACCCCCCCCCTATTCTGGGTCTGATTTCCCCCTTTAACTATTCTGATCTTTGATGTTGAATGAACCACTTAAATATCGAGTATGGCATAGACAAAATAAACATTTTTGACTTAGAACATAACATTTGAAAGTAAAATTTTTGAATGATGATGTCGCCTCTCAACTTATTTGCAAGTATCTTATCTAGTAAACATCTGTTGAAAACAATATTTGGTATTTAAGCTTCAAACAAAGAAGTTCATTATATAGCAGTTTATGTGACATGAATTGTAGTGGGTATTTACTGAAGGCAGATAACTAGAAAACCCAAATATCTCGGTTAATCTTGAAGACAGAGAATAAATTTATATTATTATTATTTATTAACGTCCACTTTTTGCAGCTCAGGCTAATTGGAAGGGGTTATCTACAGGTCACCACCCTTTTCTAGCCAGGGTGGGATTTTAGGACGTTATCTAATGAATTTCGTCACTAAATAATTTCCAGACAGAAATTATGATTTTCCACAGCAGCGTTCATTGGAATTGAAGAATATTTACTTGGAGAGAGAAAAAGACGTCCAATTCTTCACAAATTATGTTTTCATTTTTTGTGTAATCGAACTTTTAATTGTTGTCATACCTGTAGGTGGAGACCGTCGTCACTGGCTGATCTTGGAGTACTGCTGGCAAGCCTAAAACTCGTACTTGCCAAACAACGTACCTGTACTTTCACGTAAACAACCCTCTAAACTGTAAACAAGCTTACCCAGACCAAAAACGTAAACAAGATAAGACGGATAACAGGACATATATACAACTGATAAACAAACGGACACTCAGTACAACTTTAGACAGGCTTGAAGATGGTGCCCTCGCATCGAAAGCGCTTGCCAGCGGTACTCAACCATCAGCCAGTGACGACGCACACTGGAGCGAGTGATAGGGTAAGCCGGACATTCATATCTCCGTTTCTAATGGTACTTGAATATTGATTCTTGTGTCATTTTAAAGCACATCGAATACTCTATTGAACTACCTGATCAGCAATTTTTTAAGCAATTTTGCCAGATGCGATATAACGGTAGGATGAATTTTAAATGTGTACATACAGATTATGTATCGCTTACTAAGTAGAGAATTGTGATTTGTAGACACATAATATCAACATATAAAATATTTAGACAAGAAAAACATGTATTTAACTATTTCTTCGAACGTGAATGGCGGCTTCAATTGCATAGAGGAGGAGGCGTTTTACACCGTACGTAGTTGGGAAAGGTCCGCGGGAGGTATAATACGTTATCCGCACCGAAAGTGTAAACACTAAAAGTAAAATATTTGAAATGACGTTGTAAATAAGACAATATACTACTAAAAGCATGCCAAGTGGTATTTTTTCAAGCAAATACAAGCGATTTGCGAATTCAATTAAATAAAATTATTTTCAGCTCGATGTAAAAAAAAAAATTAGAGGAATTTTAAAAACCTTTTTTGCCAGTTTTTGATTTGTTATAATACCCTTAATGTTTACTGGAAGCAACAATAATTTATAAAATGAAATAAGAGTTCACGACGAATTTAATAAGCCAAGGCTTTTTTTAACATAGCAATTATAACCAGGCATTATGTTAAAACCATTGCAATAATATGGCTAAAAATCAATCTGCTCAATTGAAAAGGGTTTATGTGGTACTAACAATACAATCAAAATCCCAAGTTAAAACTTTTATTTTTTCCCCCAGTGTCCAACATTACTGAAGGATCGCTCCAGCGTGCGACGGTCTCCACCTACAGGTATGACAACAGTATCATATATACTGGCGGAACTAACCCCTTAGTTGATATACCGAACTTTTAATTACTTCAACCTGATAGGTGTTAAGTTCTCAATTAATGTAATTTTAGAGTATGTTTCGGGCGGTTAGGGCCTCATCATGTCCTTTTACCTGGATGATTTATGTTGACTGAGAGTGAGCTACCATTCGGGTCATATAACTCGTCGGAATGCCTGGACGAGACTCCCCACCAGGGTCTCCTTACTATTCCACTTCCGCGGACCTTCTAAATCAAGGCAAGCTACAGCTTTTCTGTCTTTATTATATCCAGCAGCAGCGGTCTCTTTATCTGCTCACGTTTTAGAAAGTTACTAGGGGACAGGATTTATATTTTATTTACCGTAGATTACTTCTCTCTTCCCAATCCTCCCTCTCTCTCTTTCTCTCTCTCATGGCGCATCGGTGTTTCAAACGGTACACAAATGCGCCCAATAACAAATTAATATCAATCGAAACTCCCGAGCAATCCCACTCGTTTTATAAGTACGCCTATTATATATCGTACTTTCATTTTTATTTGATATACGACAAGAATTTAATAGGAATAATGTATTCATAGTTATTGAATGAGATAAAATAAAAGGACAGTGAACATGGAATCCAGCCGTGATTGTCCTGATTGGGAATCATTATTAGTGGAAGTCGTGTTCAACAAATTTTGATCCAGGAATAAGAATTACATAAAGATTCCAACGGAATTATCATATCGTATCGAACAGCTATAACACAACATAAGTTTTTTTTTCTTCTTTTTTTACGATAACCAGTTTCACCTTTCTCTTGTTTCCAAAGTCGGATGTCCATTTCGGGTTGTTCCTTGTTTGGACGTGTTGTAAATATCGTATATTTAATTTGTGCTGACACGGGTCCTCCGGTGTCTTTGCTATAAATCAAGGCTAATTTCGAGAAAAGCCCAACAAATTTACTACTGCCAGTCTCCTATTTACTTAATTCCGCGGCTGAGATGATAAATACGTTAGGTTTGATATCCCCAGGACGATCTTCCGTGACACCTGCTCCTATTTCTAATCAACGAGGAACGGCTTCATCAATGCTCCACCTGCTGGGAGCTGCCTACTGCCTTCCCGGTCATTATACTCCAGTGTCATAATAAAAAATCAAGATGACGTCATGTAAACCTTTCCTCCCTCGTTATGCATTTCCTTATCGCTCTAAAGGGCTTATCACATCGGCCAGCAGAACCTCTGATAAAGATCTCAGGAGCCCATTTCAAAATCAACAAGTGGATAAAAGCTAGAATCCATCGAATCTTGAATCCCACAAAGTTCCAATAGAGAATCGTATCCCATGGCGTTATTTATCAATTTCGAATCCCCAATTATTACAGTCTTTTAATCTGGCTAACGTTTCAATTCTGTTGCATAGCTACCGACTATACACAAACATACGTTGGATTCTTGATTCAGAGCTATCCATTCAAACTATACCGCTTCGATATAAATACAGCTGTTTTTAAACTATAAGCCGAACAGCCGTAGCGAATTGAGGTTTTGTTAATAAGAATTATAACTTAGTGTATATTTTCTAGGTCCCTTATACATTCTGAATCAATTTCAAAATTCCGTCACTTAGGGGCTGCGTAAATTGATCAGATTTTCATCTTACAACACGTAGATGAATTTATCCTAAAGCGTAAAAGTTTCATGAGAACAATATTTGGTATTTAGGCTTCAAAATATAACACAGTATTGTTAATATGATATGACTAGGAATGGGGGTTTACTTATACTGAAAAACTAAAAAACAACAAATATCGCGGTTAGTAATCAAGATAGTGAAAAAATGTAGAACATTACATTTGCCATACGATTGGTCCTATACAATATTTCAATCCGACGCATAATAACGGAGATATTAATACTTTTCAAAATTCCCCCTCTTAACAAAAATTTAAAATAACATTCAAAAAAACTTAAAATTCAAGATATTCCCGGATTCTGATTTCTCAAATCGCCGTCTGGAATCATACTTTTTTTATATATTAAAGTACTATTATTTTGGAAAATCAAAAGGGCCAGTTAATTCCGTAAGCACGTTATAATATTGTAATACCGTGAAACCCATTATCCAGATGACGTCGTTACTTTGCTGATCGTGGGGTACATTTATAATGATCAATCAGTACAGACAGTACCTACCGACAGATTTGAAAATAGAACTATTTCAGAAAGTATTTTGGAAGAAATACGCTCCTTCAAATTTAAATCAAACGATACCACCTACGATAGACTGGACAAATATTGTAGCATGTTTATTTAATTATTTTTATGTGTTTTTAGCAGAGGGAAATCAGCTACTGAGGTCATGACGCGATTTTCCAAATTTTTCCTCAATTACCCATTGATCCTACGCAGGAGATAATGAAAATGAGGTCCATTTGTACAAATACAAATTGTGTGTGTATGTACATATATATTTGTCTGTTAACGCTCTAGCTGTCGCCATTTTCGTTTGAGCTTTACCAAACTCGATATTTAATCGTTTTGTGTAAAAAGAAAGATCAAGTTCGTTAATGGCTGAAATCGGACCAGCGGGAGGAGGGGATTTTTGAAACTTCTAAATATCTCCATTATTATGCTTCGGATCGAAAAATTGTATAGAATCAATCTTATTGCAAATTAAATTTACTATAATTATTGTTCTATACATTTATTCTATATCTTGAATATTAACCGAGATATTTGCATTTTTATGAAATTTGGGCCGATACCGGATTTTTGAATTTCCCGCGTAAAGCTAGTTCGGCCCTTTGCCGTAACCGTTCGGCTCTCCTATGGCGATTTCTCTATTGTATAACTTCACGTGGGAAATCTGCTTAGTTTACACAGCCCCTGCGTGACGGACTTTTTCGTACTCACATTTGAATAGAGCGTTGACACACACAAAGTGAGTTCCTTAAGGGAATCTATACATCTATATATATATATATATATATATATATATATATATATATATATATATATATATATATATATATATATATATATATATAGGTGCTCTAGCGGTCGCAATTTTCATTTGATCGTTACCAAACTCGATATTTAAACGTTTTATGCAAAAATAAAGATCATGTTGTTGAAATCGGACCAGTGGGAGGGGGGGTTTAGAGGGGAGGATTTTCGAAAATTCGAAATATCTCCATTATTATGCTTCGGATCGAAAAATTGTATAGAATCAATCTTATCGAAAATTAAATTTACTACAAATATTGTTCTATTCATTTATTCTTTATCTTGAATATTAACCGAGATAGTTGCATTTGTATTGTGTGTGGTCGGCAGAAGTCGGCTATATTCGGGACTTTCCGCTGAAAGCTAGTTCGGCCGTTTCCGTAACTGTTCGTCCCTGGGGAATAGGTTTAGAGATTCGTTACTACTACTGTTGTTATTGGGCAGATTTCTCTATCGTAAAACTTCACGTGGGAAATCTGCTTAGTTTACGCAGCCCCTGCGTGTCGGACTTTATCTATAAATCGTTTGGTAAAGCGACTTAAATTTTGAAGCTTTTTTTTTAGTACATAAAAAATCCCTAGAATGATCTAAATGTCAATTATCCATTGCAATCACTCAAGAGATCATGAAATCTTCTAATCAAATATCCTAAGCACTGCTCAAATTATATTTTTATTAATATGTGAAATGTAATTTAAAAATTGAAAATGATTAAACTTCTTGTCATTGGTTATAAAACTGTATGCTTTACGAGCTCAATCAATTTTTCATAATTAAACCAGAGGAATTATTGGGCTCCATCTGTCATAGTTAACAACTGTCATTGAGATCAGAGGTCGGAAATTTAACTGTCAAAATTGAGCTTCTTAAATCTCTGCGGGAGCCCGCCCACTTTCGTCGCCATCAAAAATTAAATTCCCTGGCAGACCCCCCCCCCCACCTCTTCGAAGTCCTAGGACTGCTCCGGTGAGATTATTAGAAGCCGGTGGTGATAAGATCCGAGATTTATATATATACTATATGCAGTAATGGATATCGTTATCGCTCCTATCAATCGACGCCGGTGATTGGCCCAACGGGAGCAGCCATTCCCGTTCGAGATTAACATTAATACAGAGGAAGAGGAAGTCTGCCAGGGAGAGAGAGCCCACCCGCACCTT
Source organism: Riptortus pedestris (assembly GCA_019009955.1). Classification (NCBI taxonomy): domain Eukaryota; kingdom Metazoa; phylum Arthropoda; class Insecta; order Hemiptera; family Alydidae; genus Riptortus; species Riptortus pedestris. The sequence goes on along the minus strand of CM032232.1, from coordinate 42,893,333 downwards.
GACTCATCTACAAATTGATAACCCCTCGTTACTGAGTGGGGGGGGGGGTTATAATTCCTCATTATAAGACCGTTTTAATATCAACAAGAGTCCGTCACGCAGGGGCTGCGCTAAATAAGCAGATTTCCCGCGTATTTGCTTTTATCTCAAAAAAAGGTAAAAGTACAATGATCACACAAAATTTGGTATTGAGGCTTCAAATAAAGTGATTCATAGTACAACAGCTTACTGTTAACATGGAAAGAGCAGGAGATGGAGTTTACTGAAGGCCGAAAACTAAAACATGCAAATACCTCGGTTAATAATCAGGATAATGAAAAAAAAAAAAAGTACAGTAACATTTTTCTGTAATCGTTGAATAATGGTAACATTACTAAACTGAAATGAGTGAAGAAAGTGAAACATTTTGCAATAGAGTGAAGAAAGTAATCACTTTCTTCACAAGTGAAGAAATTGAATTGCCTTCTTAATTAGTAATAAGTATAAATTAAAAAATAATTTGAAGTTAGAAATTAAATGCTTTTAAATGTTTCTTAACATTGTAAGAATTTATTTTAACAGAATAAATTGAAATGTGAATGAATTATTGGTGGAAATAATCAATATATTTTAAAATTTAAATATAATAATAATTACCTTCCTTGTTTATAACCTGCACTTGTTTATATCTGCACTACTTCACAATCATCACTAGTTGTTTTATAACTATGCTTATAACCTTTCACAACCATGCTTATAACCTACCAACAACATACCATAATCTTCACAACATGCTAATTATGTTCATATTCTTATTAGATCTGATCATGTATTACACGATTACAGAAAACATTTAATATTACACTCGTGACGAAAGTAGAATTTACAACTCTCGTGAAATTACCACACTCGCTTCGCTCGTGTGGGCAAACGTTTCACTCGAGTTGTAAAATGATCTACTTTCGTCACTTGAATAATAAATAAATATTATAGAACATTGCATTTGCAATATAATTGATTTTTTCGATCCGACGCATAATAACAGAGATGTTAAGAATTTTCGAAATTTCTCCTCCCTAAACCCCCTCTCACTGGTCGGATTTCAGTCATTAATGAACTTGATCTTTCTTTTTACATAAAACGATTAAATATCAAGTTTGGTGACGATTAAACAAATATTGCGACCACTAGAGCGATAACAGACAAATATATATCATTTTGAACGGACCTCATTTTCGACAACTACTAGGAAGGATCGATGGACAATTGAAGTAATTTTTCAAAAATCGCGTCATGAGTACAACCTCAATAGCTTATTTCCCTTAAGGGGATAGGAATTTAAGCAGTGATGAGCTCGTTAAATAAAATCTTTATTCTCAACCTGGCTAATGGCTTAATAAATAACTTAACATGCTGGAAGTTTTATAACTTTAATTAATTGTTATAGTTCATCTATAGCCCCCCCCCAACACATTACGCGATTCTTACATTATGGCCGTTAAAGAACCTCTTACTTTCTTTGATGGCTTGTTAGCAGATTTCCCTTAAGGGAAATCAGCTATTGCGGTTGTACTCATGACGGAATTTTCAAAATTTTTCTTCAAATGTTCATCGATCCTACCTAGTAGATGACGAAAATGAGGTCCGTTCAAAACTGTATATATATTTGTCTGTTACCGCTCTAGCGGTCGCAAGTTTTGTTTGATCGTTACCAAACTCGATATTTAGTCGTTTTATGTAAAAAGAAAGATCAAGTTCGTTAATGGCTGAAATCGGACCTGTGGGAGGGGGAGTTTAGAGCGGAGGATTTTCTAAAATTCGAAATTTTTCCGTTACTATACGTCGGATCGAAATATTGTATAGAACAATGTTATTGCAAATTAAATTTACTATATATATATTATTTATATATATTTATTCTCTATCTTGAATATTAACCGAGATATTTGCATTTTTATGAAATCGGGGCAAATAACGGATGAGAGTAAAACTTCACATGGGAAATCTGCTTAGTTTACGCAGCCCCTGCGTGACGGACTTTTTTCAATATCTGCAGTCTATCACATAGTGCTAAACAGAACATGTGTGTACATATAATATGAGGTTTAAATTCAAATTGATCTTGTTTTTGGCACTCATTTACTTGAAGGGATGTGCTGTGATTTTGTAATGTGGTCAGAACCAGCAGCTAATTTTGCTGAAGATTTGCCGCTAAAAATGTACAGAATAATTATTTAGATTTTAAATGGTTCTAAAAACTCTGAGTGATAGATATCGAAATGTACAGTATTCATATCAATATCAGAATTCGTCATAAATCTTTCTTTATTTAATAAATATTTTCACATTTATTCATAGTTTATATAAATATATATATTTATATATATATATATATATATATATATATGTGTGTGAGTGTGGGTGTGTGTGTGTGTCTGTGCGTGTGTGTGTGTGCGTGCGTGCATGTATGAAAATAATTAATATTTTAGTAAAATAGGACAGTATTTGTATCTATCCAAGATCAAAACGGTACATCTACACTTCAAATCTACACCACTTCACTTAGTTTAAACATTTTTATATATATTGATCTACATAGTCCTCATTCCCTAGTAGCATAAATGCAACTAAAATGAACAGTAGTTGCATTCCACAGGGAAAAACAAACCTCCACTTGGCACGGTAGCTATGTCTAACACGTCAACAGGCTCTCTCATATGGTGTAATATTGCTATCTATGAGCTCCTTATTCAATTGACTTCTTGCAGATAAGTTGAAAAACCTGAATGAGTCCCCAGGGAGTTTTTATAAGATAATGATGATTGACGTACAATAAGAGATGATAAGACATGTAAAAGTAGCTGTTAAAAAAGAAAGATTTACCAGCTAGTTAACAGTAATTTAAATGAGAAAAGCACATTTAATGAAATAAATTCCGACGCAGCTAACACCTTAATAAGTAAGATATTAAAACCAAAGTACAAAATTTAAAAACTAATTTATAAAAATATATGAAAACTTTTAATATAAACTACCCTAGCAAAATGTCTATTTTAATTTTAAGGCCTGGCACATTAGTACTGATCCTTAGCTTCCCTAGTATAAAGTTTGTCTCTTTATTGTCCATAAACTAAATGTGAATTTCGAGAGTAACTACACATGGAAACATTGTTATAATAGCTGAAGTTAATATGAACTATTCAAAAATCTTGGATATTTTATGTTCATTATGATGTTTAATGAAGAATATTATTTGTAGGAGTTATTTCAGGAGCTCAAACTGACTTTATTGAAAAACATGGAAACCTAAACTTAACGGTTTTCTTAAGTAAACTGTAAATCTACACCGAGTGCGTGGTAAAAACATTTAGTTGTAAAACTCTGGCTTCTAAAAAATGTTTTATTTATTTTGGAGTATTAACTGCCATGTGATATTGCTGAGATAAATAAAGAGAAAAAATATATAAATAAACATGAACATCAATAAACAAGAGCATTAACAATAATTACAAAAATCAAGAACAATAATAAATATATAATACATGAATGAAAATAACGAAACATCTCAACCACAGTAGCAAGAAAACAAATTGAATAATAACTAAACGGAAAAAATACTAATGTGTAATTGAATATGTCACAAAAAAGTAGGAACCAAAAAATATAAATGAACAACAAATAGAAAATATTAAGCTAATAAATAAGACCTTAAATGTATAAATAGCTGATTACTTTTAAAAAAAGTAAGGAATTCATTTGAGAAAAAGGCAAGATATGAAATACTTCGTGCATAATGAGTAGAGTAATTAATTATTCAAGAATTCCGTCTAAAAGCGTTAAAATATATTTAAAAAAAAAAAACTTTTTAGACTTAGTTTTTGCCAAAAATGTCAATAATGTTAGCGTACCTTGTGGAGACTTCGGAGTCACCACTGTAAACTTCCTCACAGCATGCAATACCTTCCTTTATCAGCATTTCGATGATAAAGTTATGAAAAATAGTTTTTGTTTAATAATAGTTGCTTACGAAGAACTCTATAATATTTATATTAACATACCTTGGGTAAATGCCACAAAGCTGACTTACCCCTTTTTAATATTTGTTAAAATCTAAAAGATATCACGTTCAGTTTTCAGAGAGTCACTTAAAGTGTTCTTTTATTTATTTATTTTAATTATGTTAATTAAATTACCGATTCATCATCATCATCAGTTGCCTGACATTCTCTCTGAGGCAAGGGCACCTCATCGGCTTCGCCAGTCGTTGTTGTCCAAAGACGCTGCCTTCCAGCAGATGCCAGAATCGAGCTAAGACAGTATAATTATAAGCACAAGAATTACTTTTTAAGCATGTCTTCTTTCTTCTGGCCATGTGGGACTGCTTGGTGGACCGTACTTCCAAAATGTCGATCCAGAGAGAGTATACAATAAATCATTCAAGGTTTATATGACGTTGCCACTTATTCTACTGAATGATTCCACCATAGACGAATTGGAGAGTATTTCATGTATCCCGCGTGCTTTTTCACTGCCTTAGTTGTGTTCGAGCTTTGGTCTTGCGTCAAATAAAGATGAAATTTTGTTAGGAATTTACTTAAGTGGTGGCAAAGAAGCCTTTAAAAACTTATAGTTATCAATCGAATCACTATCACTCAAGGGAGACATGTTCAGTGAAACCACTAGCTTTCTCGTCGAGTTTTTTGTGCTGTGACTCGTTCAGCCTTAGTTAAGCCTCCCATTCAAAAGTAAGATATACTTTTAACACAATCTGAACCAATATTCCTACTAGTGGCCAAATCATCAGCCAACCTAAGTCCTGCTTGCATGAACTGTATTATGTCATCCGAACTGACGACCAGGCATACAAGTGCCTTATATTTTAGCCCCTTCTAAATAAACCTGGCTCAGGCGCTCACTGCAGAACCGACAATTCATTTTTTAAATGTATTTAAATTTGTCAGACTTGCATTGTTCACCCAACAATCCGTCAGAACATAGTAAAATACTAATTGATGTTTTCAGGCATGCTATTGTTCAAGTCAATAAAACATCTTTAGACAGATTTTTTATTTTGTGCATTTACTTAAAACGAGGAGAATCTCCATTTTGGTACAGTCACGATCGGTAACCTTTATAAAATCATCTAGTCTCATGGTCAGACGAAGGAGAGACTTGGGCACAGTTTCCACAGAATGTATAATGCACAACTGGTTGTACAAGCAGAGCTCTTATTACGTGCACGAGTGCAAACAAACGAGAGCCATTCTTGTCGACTAATGAAGACGTTCTTGTTGGAAATGCTAAATGTGTAAGGAGGCAGGTTCAATTTGTCCAATCTCCGAGATGTATCTTGATAAAGTGTAGGATGGAGACCTCGGCTCTTGTAGCCCGGCGAGCACGTACTACCGCTCCTCGTGGGAACTTGTGAAACTCAGACCTCTACATTAAGCGCTTTGTTTTGTACCGCCTTTTACACACTCTCTTTATACACTGGAAATTTTTATGGAATTTATATTTGACGTAAAAGAGAACGAAGAGTATTGGAGTAAATGACACAGTGAATTCCGTAGGAGTCTTGGTTTCAATAATTATAAGTTGTCTTCCATTGAAATCTTTTATAATGCAGCAATCATTGAACCGTTTAGTACCTGATGAACTTATAGACCAGTGGGGACTTCATCCTGTAAATACATACCCCAGACCATTAAATCCTTGTGTTATAGTCTTTTATCCTCCCCATCAATGTTAAACATTTCAAGACCAGCCCGCATTAGTGTAGTTGAGCCATATTCAAAGTGTGCTCCGCGGAACCCTAGGGTTCCTCGAAACCCCTATGGAGGCTCGCCAAGAATTTAGAAAAAAATTCAAAATTCATTTCTCTCTCTGGTCGACTGTTCCACGATACTGTGCGCTCCGGCGACTCTTTGAAGCGACGTATCCAAGATGAATTCATGGGTTCAAAATCACTTTTTACACAATTACAGAAGTCCGAAAGTATGCCCAACGAGATATGTGAATCTTTTTTTCGAAATGGCGTCAGACAAAAGTATCGAGTTACTATTCAAAACGACGCCTCTCAAAGATTTTTGGCGAGGAATCCGTGAAGAATATCCAATGTTTGCCAAAATGGCCCTGAATTTTCTTCTTCCGTTCCCAACATCATACTTGTATGGGAGAAGAACATCAATACATACCAAGAGAAGCTTACATCAATACATACCAAGAGAAGCTTACATCAATACATACCAAGAGAAGCTTACATCAATACATACCAAGAGAAGCTTACATCAATACATACCATACATAACTCACAACTACAACACAATTAAGAGTCACCATCACAAATGCACACAATTTCTAACGGAACATGGACAGACAGGACATTATTTAACAAGATTTAAAATTCAAGACAATGACAAATGTACTTGCGACTCACAGACAACACAAACGTTTTTACATATACTCTATGACTGTTCATCATTTAATCAAAATTGATCAAACTTAATAACGAACATAATTTTAAAAGGAGTTAATTGGCCAGAACCACTTCATATTATATTTAATAATTATAATAAAGAACTTATAAAGTTCATCAAAAGTATAGATATGTAGCAAAAATACATTAGAACGTAAAATTGATTGCGAGGAATGAGAATTATAATTCAATATATTTTACCTTATATAGACTCGTAAATTAAACATCGATTGAATTTAACATTTATTAATTTTATTTGTAATTATCTTACTTATTTTCATATTTTATTTTATTTTATTATTGTTATTATTTTATATTATATTTGATTAGATGGTTGATTGACGTGTATATATTGTAAAATAAACATTTATTTAAACATAATCATACATGTAATATGCCATGTGGCATTGGAACATGTATTCAAATAAATAACTCCTCATAGGGTTACTATGAAGGAAAAAAAAAAAACATCATACTTGTGCGAAAGAGAGTTGTGATTCCCAACCTATGCAGCCACGAAAACAAAATACCTCAACGATATGAGACTTATACTCTCTTCTATCCAAACCTGATATCAATCAATTGAATAAAAATAGAAAACAGTTTCATCCCACCAATCATATATTTTTTTATCTCTTCTATTATTATATTTTTTATGTAATAAGTAACTGTTACATTGTACTAGTATTATGATTATTAATAAAGAATACACTTAAAGACATTTTTGTTTTATTTTAGGGTTCCGATATTAAAGAAGTTTGAGAACCGCTGGTCAAGTTAGTATGCGAAGGAACTTGGCAAGATCTAAAAGCTGGCTAAAGAATACTGGAGGTTAGCAAACAAGCTAGTCGTTTGCACAGAAACCTAGGAGATAGATCTGTGCGCAGACTCACGAAGTTAATGGGGTCCCTCTGTCTATTGGAAGCAGCTCAGTCTGGATCCTCTGTGCATTGTATGTAATTTAATACGTGAAACTCTGACATGGGGTCAAACATATATGAGCGTGTGCGGCTGCGGGCGTGCGTGTATGGAAGTGGGTGATGAAGTATAATGCAATATCATTGAAAGCCAGTGACGGGCGTCCACGATATTGCAAAATATTAACCAATTGATAACATAAATAAAAAGACTGGATTTGACGTAAATAATGAAATGTTAAAGAGACACTCCCATGCTACTGTTGATACTTAATACAAATAATCCCGACCCACTCGAGGGAAAAGAATATGTATAATGACTGACTATGCATAACGGCGCCATTCGCAGACATTTCGAGGATCTTCTTCCAACTCAAGTACTTCTCGTTACATTATTTCAGGATGACAGTTTGATCGGTCAAAGGTGGAAGTTCCGAATTTCAATGTTCTAGCACCCTTAGCAACAAACAGATTCAACTAATATTTTATACTAAGATGTCTATCTACTAAATTCATTCAAAATATGCCACAAATAAACTATAAATACAATTAAACGAATGTGGCATCTTTAAATAAAATAAAATCTTAGAATCATAGAAATGTTTTCTTTAAATGGAAAACTGAACCTAATGTACTGAAATACAAGACATCATGAAACTGATAAATCTCAAGGCTTCCGTTATTATTGATTGTCTTCCATTGAAATCTTTTATTAAAACAGGAACCATTGAGTAGAAAACTCTAGGTTGAAAAAATTACGTATATTTGGACGAAGTACTAATCAATCATCTGTCGCCAAATTCACATGAAGGTGATTGAATATATGGAAGGGACTTCATCATATAAAGCCATATGCAGAAGAAAAATTCTCATTTTACATCGTAAACTAAATTAACCAATTCACGAATAAATTCCGAATAGAAGTTCATAAGGAGTTTTAAATTTAGGAAGGTACCCCGAATTTCTTTAAGCTTCATAAACACAAAACATGCTTTGTTTATAAGAGGGAACGGGGAGGCAGTCAAACTGCTCTTCTGAACTCTGTAAGTTTATATATCTTTATCCAAGTTTAGTTAATGTACGATTCTGTGCAAAAATGTGAATTTTCTCTAGTAATGACTTTATTCGACTGTTGTCATTTTTTTTGTTAAGCTTAACTCTGTTGAGCCTAAAGATTGATTTTTTTTAAGAAAGAAAAAAAAGAAGAAATATTTACGAATTATACTCTTCTTGAATATACGTAATTTGCTTGGTTAATGGGTGCTGGAGTCGAGTTGTTTAGTCATTACTTTAGGAAGTCTTTGTTAATTGCAATGAGAAGATACCATAATTGCAAGTTGAAGAACCCCTATTTAAACGCCATTCCTCCATATAATTTTCTATGCAGCTGGAGTTCCACAATTATTCATATTAAAAATAAATACTGTAACCAAAAATAGATTTTGTTCTACATATTTTGTTTTCGTGGAACCAATAATAAGCAAGACATTTTCAATATTCTAATATGACTCCATTTCCTTTCTCTCCCCCTAAACCAGTTAGATAATTTTGGTCAATAAATAAATAATATGTTGTTAATATTTCGGCGTGTAGCTGATATAAAAACACAAAAAGTGGATTTTTTGTTGTATTATTAGTTAATCCATAAAATTGTCTTATTTAGTTATTAGCCCAGTTCATAATATCAGGCATGTTAGGTAAGCCTTTAATGTATTCTTGACACAAGATAGGTAGATTCTTAAAAAGTGGCATTGTATATTGTTATTATTATTATTATTATTTATTAACGTCCACTTTTTGCAACTCAGACTAATTGGGACGGGTTATCTACAGGTTACTACCCTTTTCTAGTCAGGGTGGGACTTAGGATGTTATTTAATGAATTTCGTCACTAAATAATTTCCTTTGCCCAGGCTAGAATCGAACTCGCCACTCTAGGTTTACCATGTGAGATTAAAGGCAGCGCTTTAACTCACATGGCTAACCTGAGCCCCATTGTTATTTACTATTATTTATACATACATTTTGCATAAAATATCGAAATTCAAAAATTTTGTGGCAATATGTATTGTTGTGTAATCCTTTCTTATTTTTAGAAGGATGATTTTGGTTTAGTTAATATTTTCAGTTGACTAACACTATAAACCTTTTGACAGTTTTATAAATTGAGCGAGCTCATTCCAAAATGTTTCAATCTCACAGCCGTCTTCTTCTGGTGCTAATTTGATCAGTCAAATAGTAGGTAGTGAGTAATTAATTAGCTTGAGTAGGTCCAATTTTTTTAGATGCTGAAATGTTAAAAATAAAATAAAACCTCATAAATGTCAACAAGGATCAGATCATCAACAGGTGAAACATTCGGGTCAAATTCCTGGGAAGAGCCATCCATTATCCCTGATTATTTTTGTAATAGGTAGAGCAAGGTTGTGAAGGAAATGCGTTGACGGAGCGACATGCAGTGTTTATATAATTAATATGAATATGCATAAGATATGACTGGCAGGTCGAAAATCTTCCTTTGATGTTCCGTCAGCTGTCGGCACCACATTATCTGATGTGACATGTAGATTACTTTGTAAAGCTTTAAATGTCCTAAGGGGAGAAGTTATACTTAAATCCCAGGCATTACACTCAGTTAAAGGCTAACAACTAACACGAGAGCCTTTATTTTTTTATTTTTTTTTTTATGAAGAGTATACAGTTTTGAATGTTACTCATTCCTGCTACTTTTATAAAGTGAATTACATAAACGGGTTTTGCTAATTTTTTTAGCAGATTTAACTTAAATGCTATTGAGTTCGTACTCATTGTATAACTGACTTACCTTAAGAGATGTCTGTTTAAAAAAATAGAAGTAAATGTAAATGTAAAACACATAAACAGTTATGTATAAAACTCGAGTCTTCCTCCTGCGCCTACTACGAAGAAAATGCCTGCCAAAAATTCAAACTCAACAAATTAACCAGCATCTATTCCGCCGAACTATTCGCAATTCAATTCGCTTTATATCACTGCATTTGCAAACACTCGACTCAAGAAAAATTCCTTTGATTTGCACTGACACGTTGAGTGTCCTATTGAGTATCAAAGGTGTATTCACAAACAACCCAATAGTAAAAAAGATACAAAATCAAATACAAATGCTCCGAGAGCTAAAAAGGGTCGTCTACTTCATGTGGATTCCAAGCCACGTGGGAATAGATGGAAACGAAAAATCAGATTTAGCAGCCAGAAAAGCCCACCAACTCGATTCCATCACTCCAACAACAATTACTTGTTGTATTAGGAACACTCCGAATAGGATACACAAGACTTACGCATGGCTATCTTATGGCAAAAGATTTGTGAGAAGTGTAACACAGAACTGACTATCTATCACATATTAATGGAATGCCATAAGTATACAGATATTAGAAACAAATGCAATATTTCCAATAGTATAGAAGTGGCCCTTGGAGATGACCCGAAAGAACTCGATAAATTGTTTAATTTTGTAAAAAAACGAATTTATTCAAAGAAATTTAAAGTACAATTGTTTGTATCCTCGTTTATATTGTTAAAATGGCGATATGGATGAGGATACCAAAATGTGAATTATAAATATTACAGGGCGATGATAACCTGGTAGTTTTTCGCCCTTAACACCTATACAACAACATCAACAAAACTCAAAGGACGACTTCTGAAATATTGGACATTGTATAGCAGGAAGATAGATGTAATCCTCGCCTATGGAATTGATGTAAGAGTTGTCATACCTGTCGTTGGAGACCGTCGTCACTGGCTGATGATCGAATAGAGTTGGCATTGTGCTATCGATGCGAAGGCACCATCTTCAAGCCCGTCAAAAGTTGTGCTGTGACGACGGTCTCCAACGTCAGGTATGCCAACATTATCATTTATACTGGCGGTTCTAACCCTTTATTTGATGTTAGATTGTTTTAAAAAACGAAGAGAGTAACTCGAGAGGGATGATCAGGAATTAAGTTATTTATACAGGAAAGCAATAAATTTTGATTATTTCCCAGAGTTCAAAATGCAGTACTTCTGTAAAAGGACATTCGGCCATTGGCAATAGGTTATAAAATAAGTTCGTCGCGTTTATCAATATTTCAATTTCCTTGTCCCCTGTGAGTTTATAAAGCCATGTTTACTTGGGCAATAATGTTTACATATTCTAAAAAAGGATTAGTTAAGGTGCTTTTAGGCAACAGTTGCAATCGAGATTCCTTATCTTTAAGTGGTATGCTTGCTCAAAATAAAAGAGAAAAAAATTCATTTTCGTCATTAAAAGATTTTTTTTTTTAATTTCCGAAAAGGAAAATCCGCTGGACAGACGGTTTGGCTGGGATCTGATCCCCCAGACCTACCATCAAAATATTTTTACTTATTTCTGTCCGTTCAAAACTCTCTTAACACGTTGACGGCTAAGCTAAGGTAAGATTATTCCCCATGGCTGAACAATTTTTTTGTTTAAATTTAACCCTAATGCAATGCTTAAAATGTATCATAACAAATTTCTTCGATTTTTAAATTTTTTACTCGGAAATAATGCCTATCGTAAGGTATTCGACGGCCACCAATAGGAAGGGGGGACATCCATTCATGCACTGGAAACGAAACTCGGATAATATTTAAAATATCAATTAATATTATTTTTCCTTACCTTTATTATGATTAGGCAGATTATATTTAATAAAAAATATGTTTAATAATTAAATTGCAAAAGTATTTTTTTACATTTCCAAAATCAACGGAAAAATGTAGGATTCTAAAAAAAGTAGTCGATTTCTCTAAAAAAGTCGGTTGTGGGTCGGAACCTTTTTGCATAACTAATTTCATATAATCTATTTAAAATATGATTATTTACTTTAGATTATTTAAAGCCATATAAATAGGCAGAGAATTAAGATTGTGAAACTTACCTTTAGAGATGAATCTCAAGAGAAAAAAAAAAAAAATTTCGGTGACGGGTGGCACAGGTATAAAGAAGGACTGTTTGAAATGGCAAGGAGAAAGTTTAGAGTAGTTTCCAGTTGGCTAGACCGAGACAGAATGAATTGAAATAGAACTAACTGGTGTCGTAGGGCCGTCAACGGCCGCCATTTGGAAAGGGGTGTCACTGACGAATACCCTTCGACAGCCGCCATCAATGTGTTAAGGAGAAACACTTTAATTCGCTCGAGGACAGCAAATCGCACATAAATTGCTCAAAAATCTGAGAAATTCTGGGGGGATGGTATTAAAAAAAATAACCTTGAAAGATGGCAACATATAATAGATCAAAATGTGCCATATATAATTGATTAAACATATTTGCAAAAATCTGAAGTTTTCATTAAAATCGCTAATAAAAAAACGCTATGAACTTATTTACTACCCAATATTAAGACTTACCTTTGATTTCTGCACATTAATATTAAAAACAAAACTCAAAGATTGGAATTTGAATTGCCTCCCAGTCCATTAGTATTAAGTTTGGTTTTGGATTAAGATATTCCGCCAGGTTCGGTCGGTCTAAAATTGCGCGGGAGCAAAAATTATCCTGACAATTAGAGAGATATCTCTGACACCGGGGCATTGAGTTTAGAAAGCCTGTGATTATAGCCAATAGATCGTTGATAACTGACAGCTGATTGGGACAGCGGTATTAAATCCCGATTAGAGACGGTAATTAACATGTGATATGTCATTGTGGAGGGTACGAAGGCGTTTAAAAGGGAACGCCGCTGCATGTGACACGCCTCTCTGCGTGTAATAGCACCGGCAGCCTCTGCAACCACCTTATGACTGACAGATGTTTTCCACATTATGGCCAGAGACTTGGGCCCTCTGACTCACGCTAACGAGTCTCAAAGAGATAAGGCTCAGATAAAGGATATTATATGTAAATTGTGTTAATGAGGGTGAATCACAGGGCCTTTTTTTTATACTCCCTTCATGAGTCTCTTTTTGTTTTATTTAAATTCAATTAAAACCCCCCTGTATCTCCCCCCTTCGAATCCTCCGCCCCATCCACTCATTTACAATACAAACCAGCGCCACTTTTCTTATTGGGTCCTTGTACTCCTCTGGGCGTGATGCCCACTTCTAAGAACAGTTTATGTGCGTCTAGGCGCCACAAGCAACAGCCGTAAGAAACCTCTACAGCGCTCACTTACAATTACTTTTAGGCCCTCCAGGGTCGTCTCATGGCCTACAGGCCAACAGGATCAGACTTTACCACGGCTCTTCAACCTCTCGCCTATCTTAAGCATATGGTCACTAGTTTTTTTCCTATCCAGTACCTGCTACTGACATAGCCAATGCGACATAGGTATTTACTACTTCAGCAGCCGGCTAGCAAAGTAGCCAAGTGTGAAACATGTCTATATGTGAAAGCATTGGCTCTTCACTTCATGGATCGTTAATCTCAATGGAATTTATATTGGTAAATACACAGCTGGTTGATATATGTCGCCACAAAGCTGTTCTCTAGCTAATTGCAAAGTCGACAGAACAAGGATTCGCACCTACCGTGGACTTACGGAAGCACGTAGAATAACGGTATCGTACCATCCTCTACAGCGGACAGCCATGACTGCGTCAACGCTGTTGCCCTCTAAAGTCTTCCACTGAGAACACGCAGAGTGAAAATTTAATTATTTAAATGAATTATGAATGCTGAATATTCAATTTATATATATTACAATTTTAAGTTGTTTTTTTTAAAAGGCTGAAAGACAACTCCATCAATCCTTCACAATTTTTAAATAACTTATAAAGGATTGCCGGAGTTTTCAGGATATTGCAGGATTCAGGATTCCTTGAGTTTATTGTAAAGTTTTCAGGATAATGCAGGATTCAGAATTCCTGAAGTTTATTGGGAAGTTTTCAGGATAATGCAGGATTCAGGATTCCTGGAGTTTATTGGGACGTTTTCAGGATAATGCAGGATTCAGGATTCCTGGAGTTTATTGGAAAGTTTTCAGGATAATGCAGGATTCCAGGAGTTTATTGGGAAGTTTTCAGGATAATGCAGGATTCCAGGAGTTTATTGGGAAGTTTTCAGGATTCCTGGAGTTTATTGGGAAGTTTTCAGGATAATGCAGGATTTAGGATTTCTAGAGTTTATTAGGAGGTTTTCAGGATAATTGAAATTATATAAAGCTGCCTACTTTTCAAAAAGTTCCTTTCCAAGACAAGCTACAAATCTGCCAGTTCGAAAGCGTAAGGACGTAAAGAAAACGTTGTACAGGATTTGAAATATATTTTTTACAGTAAATGATAACCCACAATGAAATTAGGGATATTGGTGTTAGAGGTAGATTTCAAGCGTTTTAGAACTAACTTTAAAATTGGTCGAAAAGAATCTGATAGTGATGGAACTTTTATTATCTAGAACAGGTAGGTTTAAACCAATATTACTATAGCCATGCAGAGATTTACTGGGGACAACAATGGGCTATTATAAAGTGTTTTGAAAGCAATTTGACAGTTCAATTTGTGTAACTCTAAGTGACCTATAAAACACAAGGATTTAAGGACAAACAAATTGAATAGATGTGTCGACTTTTTTGTCGAAGGTAGTGCCCACTAGAATGAACAAGCGACTAGAAATACGCGAAAACTTGGGTTTCCAGGGAGCACGGCTAAGAACGTTCGGTATATCTGGTTTCAGTAATGAACCTAGATTTGGATTATCGTTCACTGTTCTAGCATAGCCAGAAGAAGACGCGGGAGGATTTGGAGTAACAAATATGGAATCCTGGAGTATTGGACCCATGCTCTAAATTGTTATTGCTAATGGCAAAGTGTCTAATATACAATATCGTTGAATTTTAGAATCGAATCCTTCCAATTCGGATTAGTCATTACTGTGATACTAGGAGACTAAAGAGGTCATATTTGGATTGTCGGGAGACAAGCTATTTATAAGTAGCAGAATTGCTGTGAATCAATTGGAATGCCTATTGATTAACCGATTAAAAATGTTTTCCGTGAGCTCAATCACCATAAAAGTAAAATAAGATAAGAATTAATGACAGCAAAGCACTAAAGGGTAAACACAGAAGGTAAACTGAGGGGAATGTTATAACATGGCGTATTGACAAGTTAGCGGGAAAGTATACATTTAGCAAAACAGAGATACAAAGTAATATAACGTCAACAAGGCAGGCGAGGAAGAAGGTAATGTGAGCGGATTAGATTAGTCTAGGGCGTGGTCGGCGCCGCATTCGGTGAGATAATTCCGTAAACTAACATTCTGAATGTGGTATCTTTTGAAATTATTATATGAATGACGTAAATCCTTAGGGTCATGAGAATTATAAGGAAATAGTTATTCTGGCAGTAGCACGATTTTTAACACTCTTAATCATTAAATTAAATTCCAGGGAAAAGATTAGGCAGCTAATATGAAAATGTATGACTACTCATAGTTGATAGATTCAGCTCTGTATGAAGACAAATGTGTGTTAGAACTGGTAAGGTTTTTTGAAATTAGGAGATGTGGGTGAGCAGTGAACTCATTCTAAATTGTATATGCTGGTGATTGATAATAGACCAGGATAGGATAAATGAATAGCACTACTGTATTAGCTTGAAAACAGGATAGGATCTGCTAAGGTGAGTGTATGTAACACCTTGCCACGTCTTTAACTCCTTGGCCAACCGAATTCGCTCTCGTGTGAGCCAGTGGAAAACGACTGTATGGCACGAAGTTCTCTATAGAGACCACGAAGATCATTGGAAGTACTGGGAACTCGTGAATTCAAAAACTATGAAGAGGCAAAGTCACTCATAGACGAGCAAGATGAAAACCAAGCATCTTGGCTTGGATTTTATGAGCCTCGCATTGGTCAACGCAGCGGCTACTCCAATGGCAAACAATAAAGGCAAATTCATGTTAGTCTCCCCGTGTCAGCTGAAGGCCATACTAAGACCCACCAAGGGTAGTAAATCCCTGGGTTTGGACTGCAAATAGGATATATTTCTCCACCAGTTACCACCTAAGTTCTTAGCTTAATTTGCCCGCCACCTTAACTCCTGTTAAGCCTGAAGGGCAATCTCCAGACTGCTGCTAGAAACACGCAGTCGCTCTCCACTTAAAACCTGCCAAGCCCGGCCACCTGATGGGCACTACAGACAGATTAATCTCCTTGCACACACGTCCCAATTATTCGATAAGGTGATTCTCAAATATCTGCCGGATTACACTGAGGAAGAAAATGTATCCCTCCATACAGGAAGGTTTACGATCCGGCTTAGTACCGAGCACTTCCTAGTAAGACTCCAGTACTTAGGAACCTCTGATCGACTTATTGATCGACTGTTGAAGTGTCGAAAACATCTTTTTTTTTTTTTTTTTTTTTGTCAAGAGCAACTATATATCATTTTTTTCAGTCCTCAAAGTCAGCTCCTTCTCTGTTGAAGAAAGTCAGAAACAGTCTGAAGGACCAGGTCCTACACTACCGCGTGCAATGTCCAGTTTTAGCCCCAACACTATTTTGCATATACACGGAAGTCATTGTTGATCACACCTTTCCCAACGCCCAAATCTCTGCTCATGCGGACATCAGCATTTGTGCCACCTCTTTGAACACTTGAGCCACCTTAGATACGAAGAACAAGCCTGTCAGTGAAAATAATGGATAACGAATCAAA
The DNA here is from genome assembly GCA_019009955.1 of Riptortus pedestris. NCBI lineage: Eukaryota > Metazoa > Arthropoda > Insecta > Hemiptera > Alydidae > Riptortus > Riptortus pedestris. The sequence goes on along the minus strand of CM032232.1, from coordinate 42,876,317 downwards.
AGCCATTGTCCTGGGGTTCTCATCTCATAAGAAAGGACAACCAATACAGGAGACTTTACAAATAAATGGAACTCAAGACACTCTATCCAAGAAAGTACACATCTCAGAGTTCATTCACCACTTAATTTCAAGTAAAGTTGGAAACCATCAGGGGCTGTTTTAATTCTCGTCCTTACCACTCCTGATTTCTCTCTGAGGCTCAAACTGTTCATCTATAAAAGAATCTTATGTCTCTCATTCCTAGATAGCCCCCCCCCCCTCTTCTGCTTCCTCTATCACACCACTCTCCAACTCCTATAATACTTCCAGAACCAGCGTATATTCTGGAATACTAGCCTCAGGAAATGGAAACTCCCTGAACTCCACAGTAAATTAGGTCTCTGTAACCTCTCGGAATTGATAAAGAGATGTCATGCCGAATTCTTCAACAGTCTCAGACACCTTCACAATCTGCAATTATCTGCATTCCTGATCGACCACAGTACTGGCAAGGGTTTGAATCTAGTAAATAACTTAAGGACATTGTCAACATGATCAAGGCCCCTCATGGCCCTCCGGTGTCACTTCACACATCACATTAATTATAAATTTAGCTTTTAATTAGTTGTAAGGCCTAGACTTAAATTAGTATTAAATAGTAGATATTTTAGTTAAATTTTTGAACCTCTTCTCTAACTATAATTTTTTCCTCTTTCTCCTCTCTGTTCTATCATGTCCCAACAATCCATTTACGTAACAGTGTTCTGACAAGTAGGCCCTCCTGCAACAACATCTACAAATATTTCTCTTTACACACCTAATAATGTGTCCCTGACATAACACAATTTCTTTTATACTCCGATACAACCCTCTGGGACCACTAAGGCATAGAGGAATGTTTTATACATTATTATTTCTTTTTTGTTAGGAGCTCAGGTCAGCCATGTGAGTTAAAGTGTTGGCCTTCATCTCACATAGCAAATCAAGAGTGGAGAGTTCGATTCCTGCCTTGGGTAATAGGAATTTATTAAATGACAAAAAATAAAATCCTTAGTCCCACCTTGGTTAAATCTCAATATTGATTTAAAGTTAGTTTTTCTAATAAATGTTTCAAGTAGTTACAAATATCTAACTTTTACTCATTTAGACTATTCTGTTGTTTGTTAGTTGGTTTCGTTTATTCTATTCGTGCAAATCACAAGAACTGTGGGCTTGCTAAATAAATTTAAAGAGGTTCTAAAGTACCTATTTGGGTTTTAGGAAATAAATTAGCCTTACATAAATAAAAAAAAGAAGTACTAAAACCAAATTTATTCGTCTACAAAATTAAGTAAAATGCTTATACATAAATTAAATTTTCCTTTATATACAAAAATTTTAATAAAAAAAAAATCCAATTCACACAAAAGAATGAACTACACTTGTTCAAAAACAAAACCTAGCTTTAAGTCTTTATTCAAGTTTTCAATGCATATTCTCTTTGATACCCTCACATTATATCGAAACTAAAACTTCATCTTCAATCAAAAAGAACTTATCATCTTTGACATAATAATAATAATACTTAAATTAGAAAAATACAGAGATTCTTATGAAATATATCAATAAATGAGAATCTAAAACAATTATCACTGGAGGAGAAAAAACATGTCTACAAGTATTTGTACACCTTAGGAACTATTTCAGAAGAGTGTTTTTTTCTAAGAATTATGAACATAATTAAAATTCCTTCTAGGGTAGCTGGGAGATAGAGGAAAGAATCATGGCTCTGAATTATAGAGGAAAATAGGTCAACTGTACACATCCCAATAATTGAAATTAGTAAGTTTTCATTCATGAAACTATAACTAAGTATCCAGTTTGGCAAGACCTTGCTTTTATAGTTTTAACATTTACCATACTTTTCCTATAGCATTTTAAGAACAAAAGGAGGGGAAATAATGACTTGAAATTAGTAAAGGATTTGCAATAAAGATTTAGAAATATACTCCAATAATTATTACGACCAGAGAGATTATTTTTTGTACATAAAGTGAAAGGAATTCAGGGGTCTCTCCAACCAATGTTATGACACAAAACAAAACATTCAAATACCTTATTTATCAAGTCAAGAAAATTTCATCATTTAAGACCTAGCATTTCATTTTCTCAGTTGGTATTGTTTTTTTTTTTCTTCAAAACTGATTAAATTATACAAAAAAATAACTCCCAATTCATAATAAACATAATATAAGAAAATATTTACTTCTTCAACACAAGTGCATTATGATTATTATCCATCCTATAGTGAAAATGTTTGTTTTCTCACATTTCTGAAAATGACCACAGATGACAAATACTTTGGCTCCAAATATCCAGATAATTGTGCTTAAATCACATGCGCTTAGTCTCAGATACAAACTAATTTTATATTAATTCCATACTGGCAAGATGCGATCAAAATTGTTAAAAAATAAATAAGCAACTGCGTATTCCTTTAAATAAAAAATTGATCAAGCTATTAATAGTTACGTCATACTCTGAATATTTAATAACATAATTACCACTCGTATCTTTCCAATAGCACCTTTATTCTCTTTAGAAGAGATTTATTTTCATGTGTCTCTTGTCAGACACATAATTTAAATTCATAAATATAGAAAGTCTTAATCGGTATAATAAACGTAGAGTGAAATATGAATACATAACACACACATATAATAAATTCATGTGCTATCGGTTTGTAAATCTTCAAAATTTTAACAAGAACAAGAAACAATTGACATACATAGGAATATAATAAATTATGAACTAAATTCTCAAATATATATAATGATATCAAGGTAAAGTATCTAGACAATTTAACGATAATAATAGCCATCGTGTTTGGTAACAATGACACTTGACTAGTGAACAACTACGTATTTATATATTTTGTGCAAACTATGTAAAATCTAAAAAATAAAATTAGATTTTTTCATATAACATCTCAATCCAATTTAAGCATCTTTCCTTGCATTTTTTTTTTTTTTTTTCAAACTAAATTGAACTTCTGCGAAACTTAACCGACCTCTTTTCCATATGGAACTTATAATTTCTTCATATTCTAATTAAATTCAAATATTTTTTTTTTTTTTTTTAAGCCAAACCTAAGAATTCTCTTATTTGGCCATTAACCCTATTATTAAATTCCAGGCGTTTCTTGTGTCTTTTTTTTTCATCAAATTAAGCAATTTTACCAAAACAATTAATACCTTCTTACGATTCTAGAAATATACAATCTTCAACAAATAAAAGTATTTTGTTATTACTTTCCAGTATTGGTTCAGTGATACATTTACACAAATACATTCATTCGTGATTAACTTTTGTCACTGGATTCAATGAATATTTAATCAGGCATTGACACATTCATGCGAACATCCATTGTCCAGAGATTAACATTCATTTCTAGTTCTCCCTTCAGAGACTTAATATTGCTTTACTTATGTCGAATTTGAGTTGAAAATGATTTAATTTGCTACAAAAGAACATTTAACTTGGATGTATAATGTTATAACAACAATTAAATAGAATAATTCGAAAAAGTGCACTCACTTCATAAATTTAACTAAAGCAATTTTAACAATGTGACGGAGTAATAAATACTTAATAGTTATTGTCATATAATCTCTAGAACAGTACAACAAACAAGAAATTTGAAGTAGAAAATAAATATGCTTATAATATTTAAGATATTAAACAACCTACAACTAGAATCACATACAATGTTTCCAACTTGCTAAGTATAAGGACTGCTTTCAAATATAATTGTAAATTGTGCTTTGAGCAAAACATAGGTATGCAATTAAAATATTAAACAAAAAAATAAATAAGGAACATCTATAAATGACTATTTCTTAATTTATTTTGATAACATAAAAATCATAAATTAAGAATAAATTTGATTTGTGCATAAAAGTACAGATCATATGTATATACTACTCCTACAACACATAGAGAAAGCGTATATGAAACTAGATATTTAATATTTTCCAACTACATTTAAGAGGCTAGGAAGAGAACCTCAAAGGTACATCTTTAATATACCAGGAATAAATAATAGTTGAGTCCTTACTTTTAATGAGTCAATATTCTTATAAAAAACAAAAAAAGGACAGTCATAAAGCCTGTGTTAGGATATAAATATAGGTTATGGTGGCATAGAGGAAGGAACTAGTGTTAAAATTAAATATAAAAGCTATCGAAATTATAACTTAAAATCCTTCCACAAGTTTTCCAAACGATTACTGAGTCTTCTTTCTGGCTGATCTAGCTCTTGTTCTAGGAAGAGTAGAAAAGCTGGAGGTCACCTAGAATACACCAGACAACAAGATTATTTTCTTTATTTCTTAATGCAAAAGTATTTATAATTTCATATGTCTAGAACTGCGTTTTACAGTATCTGTTTTTTTAAGTTCAAGCCTTAGGCAAGCCATTCAAATGATACCCATGCAACCGTTTTACCAATAGATAGATATTGCAAATTGCCAATCTGCCTTCAATTGAAAATATACTCATTCAGAGAGACCTACTGATCTCATACATAAAATAGGTCCGTCACGCAGGGGCTGCATAAACTAAGCAGATTTCCCACGCGAAGGTATACAATAGATAAATATACATACGGGTAACACTACCTTAATAAATACAAACGGTAATGAGAAATCTTTCAGTTAGTTTAAACTACAAGTTAATAATCTCTACAACAGAAAACGGATGAATTGTAAACAAACAGGCCAGCAAACCTCTTAGCACTCTATTAATAGATAGACCAGAAAGACAAACAATTAAAGAAATATATCTGAATCTAAATAATCAATTTTATTGAAAACTATTTACTATAGTTAGTGGAGTAATTTGAAATAATTCAGTATCTCAATCACTCAGAGTTTTGTAATCCAAGAACAAAAGAAGGGGGGGGGTCCACAGAATGTATTTGCTTGTATCTCGTAAAATAAAGCTTTTTGAAAACAATATTTGGTATTTAACCTTGTAATGAAGTGATTCATGATATATCATCTTATTATTAATAAGACACAAGTAGGAGTGGGGGTCTACTGAGAGCAGAAAACTATAGAATCCAAATATACTCATTGTGTTGAAAATATGTATAGAATATTTATAGTAAATGTAATTTTCAATATGATTGTCTCTATACAATATTTCGATCCGACTATAATAACCGAGATATATCAAATTTTTGAAATTCCTTCCCACTAAACTCCACCTCCCCCTAGCCCGATTTCAGCCGTTAATGAACTTGATCTTTCTTTTTACATAAAACGCCTAAATATCCAGTTTGGTAACGATTAAACAATAATTGTGACTGCTAGTGCGGTAACAGACAAATATATATATATATACAGTTTTGAACAGACCTCATTTTCGTCATCTCCTAGGTGGATCGATGGACATTTGAACATGAACACATAAGAAACATTTTGAAAATCCTGTCATGAGTTAAAACTCAATAGCTGATTTCCCTCAAGGGAAATCTGCTAAAGAGACACTGGGTTCAGCTCTGAAAAATTCTTGACTTTTTTTTATAAAAACCTTCATTGCACTGTTCTTTCTGGCCTGGAGACAGTGGAAAAACTCATCTTTAGATCAAATACATGTTGGAAATTACACTTCAAAAATTGTAAAGTTGACTTTTAATGATTTAAAAAGATTTTAGTTCGATAGAGAAGAGGAGTTGATTTCAGGAGGGAGTTAAATGAGGTAGTTCCAAACATATCCAATGTTGGCATTTGTTTAAAGAAAACAAAATGTTACAGGTATTACGAAGCTGCTGGATAATTGGCTTACTAGTTACACTGATTATGCAAGGTCAGTAGAATATAAATACCAATAACTAAGTTACAAAATAATAAGAGAATAACAATTAAATAAAAAAAAAATACCAATATTAATGATAATGTTAATAAGGAAGATAAATAATTCAAGGCATCAATGCAGTTTCAATTAAAAGAAATAATTGAACAAAAAAAATAAATAAAACAAAAATAAACTTTGAAAGTATTATGGTACCCAATCCTAGCCACCTCTAGTTGAGTTGATCAAAAGATCAGTGTCATTCACCATTTTCCCATAGACTGCAGCTAAATGCAAACATGAAGTGAGACACATATTCTCTGTCTGAGGTGGGTCTTATTTTGGACAGAATAAGAGATGTCCAATATCTCATGGAGTGATATTAAATTGGTGAACGGAACAAGTTCTCCTTTGGAAAAAAAAAAAAAAAAAAAAAAAACAGTAGGAAAGGATGGTTTTCACTATCTTGGTAAAGGATTGAAAAATTCCATTATAATACCATTTGCTACGTATGAAAGACCTGAGTCATTGCAAAGGTTGATAGACTGTTCTTCAAGCTGATTTAAAATACTTGTTTGTTTGCTTAGATGAATCATCTTGGAAGCTTCCAATTTTGTCAGACATAAATATCCTTGGAGAGGTGTCAGAATATCGTCTGGACTTAATTTAGACATCAAATGGAATAAAAATAAATTTTGTAGTGTTGTACTGAGATGCCGTGGTTATGTGGTAAATGAATATGAACTAAGAGTAGTTGCTAATAAAGTACCAGACATTATAAAGACCCAACAACCGACACATTGAAAAAGGCAAGATGATTCATTGACCTAGTATCATCCCTTCATTCAAAATTTGTCAAAAACCTATTTTATTAATGCCAAGCCTCTTGATGAAGTCAAAATGGTTTTGGGGAGAGGTGTATCAAAGAACTTTGGGTAAGTGAAAGGAATGCTAATTTGGTGAAAATGCAGTTTACCCCACCCTTGATGTCGCCAAGCTGAAAATCCGCCGAAGTAACGTTTGTAAACATTGCGGACATCATGAAATCGCTGGATTACGCGTTATTGTTTAAAATTGAGTTAAAAAAGCAATGAGGCCTGAGTACTCAACAGAAGTCACAGGAGCATAGAGATCTATGGTATATGTTCAAGATCAATGTTAATTATTACAATGTAGGAGTTTATCTACATAGGTAAGTAAGTTTATCTTGTTATTCAATATTAACAGAGGTCTGACAATAGAAATTTTTCTTTTAATCCTTGAAAAAATTAAATGCTGAATTAAAGTATAAAGATAATTTTTTTTTTTATTTTTTTTTTTTATGTTCTCATTTTGTTTATAAAATCTATCTCCTCACAAAATATTGGCTGTTATAAATTGTTTTATCACGTACCTTATTTTTAATATTTATCAACATAAAGATTTTATCATAATAACATTTTATGACCTGTGGGCAATATCCAAGGGGCTTGGGGGCAAATCTGTCTATTCCTAAAGAGCATGCATAAGGGCTGGTTTCAAAACCTTAGCTTTTAATTGCTGTTCTTTATATTCCCTCCTAACTTAAATATTATCAGTTGTTTTGTTGGTATTTTCTGTTTTCAGACTTCAGTAAGCCCCCACTCCTAATACAATTTTCCCATTAATATATCTCTAAAAGAAGAAAGAAGAATTCATATGCAGGTTAAATTACCAGTTTTGTTGTCGTTTTTTTTTTTTTTTTTTTTTTTTTTTTTTGGATATAATGTCATTAATAAAGATTTCAGTTCTATAATGTCCTGTTGGTCACAATTATAAATGGCGTATTATGAAACTGTAAATTTGGAATTTCCATTTAAAACTAAAGCTGAAGGTCACTTAAGGCCGGGAGTTTAGAGAAGAAGGCATGTCTCAAACATCTCTGTTATCATTTGTTACATTAAAAAAAATGCTCTATAGACAATTATCGACTCAAATTATTTATAAAACAGAGGATATTTCAATCAAAATAACTATATTTTCGAAAAATAAAAGTTTAATATTTCTAATAAAATGACCACATAATATTATTTACTTCTTTATGATATTTATTTATTATTTTTGTAAAACAGTCATTTTTAATGAAAACATATTTTGTTTAACATTTTTTTCAGTGCTTTTGGGATTTTAGGCCTCTGATGAGGGGGGCACGAAATACGTAGGGTAACAAGATTTTCAAAAAAGAACTACTTCAAAACGAATTATTACTTGGTTACCATCTTGACTTGATAAGCATAATTATAAATGAATTTTTTAGTTTCATAGCTTTTTCCAATAGTTTCAGTCACTTCCATAAGGGTGGCATGTCAAAAAAGTATTTTCAGTAATAACTTAATAATTTCTAGGTTTAAAGAAACTTTTTCTGGGGAGGGGGAGCAAAGGATAACCTCCAAATGGCAAGAATCTGTCTTTTTCATTCTAACATGTGAAAATCATAACTAAAATAAGCTAGAGCTTCATGCTCCCAATCAATAAAGCTAAAAAGCTACACTATATAATCTTACAGTTAATATGAAGCTGCATGTTAAAGTTATTTTAAGAAGCTATGAATTTCTGCCTAGGCATGCTTTTATGGAAATCTACTCTAACAAAAAGACTATAAATGCTGATGTATTTTGATATTTACTTAATATAAAAAGTAAATAGATATACGGACTTGTGTAGCATATCCATTAAAGACCGCAGGAAGATGCCTCCAAAGGTCTCTTTAAATAATGGAAGTCCTAAGTTTATTATTATTATTTATTTATTAACGTCCACTTTTTGCAACTTAGGCTAATTGGGAAGGGTTATCTACAGGTTACCACCCTTTTCTAGCCAGGGTGGGATTTTAGGACGTTATTTAATGAATTTCGTCACTAAATAATTTCCTTTGCCCAGGCGAGAATTGAACTCGCCACTCTAGGTTTACAATGTGAGATAAAGGCCAACGCTTTAACTAATTTTATAACAAACAATATTACAAAACTACCCAAATCAATTGAGGTTTGAGCAAATTGTTCACATTACATTCAATTATTGTCGATAGTTCATTCCACATAAATATAATTTAAATTTTATCAGCATAATTTTTAAATAATTTTGTTATTTTATTCAATCAAGCTCCTTAATTTTAAAAAGTCTGTCATGCAGGGGCTGCGTAAACTAAGCAGATTTCCCTCATAACGTTTAATAATACATAAACCTACATACTCCTAACACACTACCGTGAATATTAAGTGCATAAATACAAACGGTAATAAGAAATCTTTTCCCTCCAGGCGGGAAGCGTCTGAAATTTTAGCAAGCAGGTCTGCCAACCTGACTCTCACGGGAAAGAAAATAATTACTGAAATATATCAGAATATAACATATTAATTTGATTGAAAACTATTTACTATATCCAATACTGTAATTTATAATGAATCAGAATGATGTTTATCTCAATCAATCAAATTCAATTAGTCCAAAAACTTATGACAGGAGAAAGGGAGTGGCACCAGAACGTATTTGCATGTATCTTGTATAATAAAGGTCTCTTGTAAACAATATTTAGTATTTAAGCTTTGAATAATCTGGTTTGTCACATAACCGAGTATTGTTTATGAACATGTGAAGAAGTGGGTGTTTGCTGAACGCTGAAAAATGCGAAAATCTCGGTTAATATTGAAGATAGAGAATAAATGTATATAACAATATTTATAGAACATTTAATTTTCAATAAGATTGATTCTATACACTTTACGATCTGACGTATAGTAACGGAGATATTTTGAATTTTCAAAATTCTCCCTTAAGGGAAATCTGCTAAAATCTGATGAGTAAATTTTGTCCAGTCTGCTTTTGAAACATTGGTGTGATTACAACTGACAAATTTTCAATTTCAAAATGTAAAAGACAAAAGTGTAAGTATCTTGGACTACAAAATGGGGTATTGTAATCACTATCAGGAGCAGGAGTTTATAATGAATTGAATATATAAATTTAGCTTTGTACCAGATGTTCTTGATTTTATTGGATAATAATAAAGAAATAACTAGGATTAACATCTCATTAAGGACTACGGTTTTGAGTATATTCACAACAGTATACTCCTTTATTCAAGCACCTCCCTAATGGCCTCATGACGCTGAGTAAATATATGAAGAATAGATAGAAGTTGTACCTCAATGGCCATTAATAGAAAAGCTAGAGAAAATTTAGTGTCCCAATAGAATAATAGCAACCTGGATCTTCTATTTACAACTTCAGCAAGCTATAACTGAGTTAAACTAGCCCCCAGTATTATCTATTGATAATATACTTTGTTTGTCTTGTTGTAGTACTAATTTCAAAATGTTGACTTCTTTTTTTTCATTCTTTCATAAGACACATACAACAAGCCTAATTTAGTCCTAAAGATTCTAAATTAAATTAAATTATATGTTTAGAAACAGAGTATATGTTCAAGAACAATGTTTTCCTTAATATTACAATGTATGGGCAATGTAGGGTTTATCTACATAAGTAAGTTAATCTTGTTATTCAATATTAACAGAGGCCTGATAATAGATAATTATTTTTTTAATCCTTGAAAAAATTAAATGCTGAATTAAAGTCTAAAGATAATTTTTTGTTTTGTTTATGTTTTCATTTTTTTTAATCAAATCTATCACCCCACAAAATATTAGCTGTTATAAATTGTTTTATCATGTATAATTATACTTTATTTTTAATATTTATCAGCATATGATTTATTCAGCAATTATATTATAGAATTATATGTTTACTTTGCATTCCATAATTACAGGATTGGCAGTAAAATCATAATTCAAAGCACAAATTTATCAGTGTATCTTTCATTATTGTTTTTTCTAGAAAAGAAAGTCAAATATTAACTATAAAATCATAGGTTTTGGTATTAAAAAATAAGTCTTGTAGTAATCCCTTTAAAGCCTTTTCATGTGACATCCGTTTAACGTGACATCCTTTCCTGTTTTACTCAAAAATGCCTAAATAGAAATCAATGATATTAGCTGTTTAGTTTAAGTACAGTATTTTGTCAAATAAATATCTAAATTTATTGAATAAGAACAAACATCTTGTTAGAAGAATACCTTCTGCCTTGTATTATTAAACACAAATCACTCTACATTGCAAGGAGCCTCATAAATATTAATTAGACAGAATTAAGTTGAAAAAAAGTATTAAATAATAATAACAGTCTTACCAACCCTATTGGCTAAGGTAATATAGAAAATAAATATTCATAACTGACAAAAATGAGTATTCGATAATATAATACAATCTAAAAATCCATGTTGAAAAAAAAAATCATTATGTACACTATCTCATTAACCGCATAATCGGTTTACTAAAATGAAATTTGTAATTGAGATATAAAATCTGAGTTCACAGAAAAAAAGAGTGCAGTCCTAAATAATGCAGTGGACAGGATAATACAAAATTTGTAGAATTTAAAGATAAGTGTAGAATATATGAGTATTAATTAGTGTAGCAATCTTGAACAATAAATTAAAAGAAATATACAATAACTTTTGAGTAAACAGTCTTAAAGCTATTCTCTATTAAATAACAAATCCTTAAATCCAAACTAAATTTCATATAAATATTGTTTTCTGTATAAATATTGTCACTTCATTTCTTTCTCTCAAGTTAAATCTAGAAGAACATAAACTAATACAGTTTTTAATCCTAGGGATACTTCTTGATAACCAAATTGTAAATTGGGAACAAATCTAGTTTAAATATTTATTCAAATTTATTTAAACCTATAATATTTATGTTCAACTATTTCTTAATAAAATAAAAAAAATGGTATTTAATCTTAGTAAAGTTGAAGAAGAAGAAAAAAACAACAAATAAATGAAAGCAAACTAAAACTGATTAGTAGCATTCCTAAATGAATTATTGTTAGTCAAAAAGGTGGCTCACTCGGAGAAGGCATTAAAATGTTAGTTTTATGCTTTTTGCAATAAATCAAATCATCAAATAAAACCATTGTAATTACGTATTTAAGATCCGCCTCCTTCCAAGCTCTAAGATGGCTTCAAATACATGTTCGTTTCTTTATAGAGTAATAATGGTTAAACAGAGGTAATAGAAAGGAAAAGGGTGAAAGAAGTACGTGGATAGTACAGATAAAAAGGTAAAACAGTCTGGATGTTATTGACGAACATGCGGAATAAATAAATGCTCTACCTATTCTCCGAATGAATTGCCGTTTCACCAACGTACATAGTATCCTTTCTGCAGAGAAATTAATTACGTGTAAATATTTCATTAAATCATACCTCATTTTTCAAAATGCAGATGAAGGATTTATAAAATATACTGAGAAATGCCACCACTCTTAGAGTCATACCGACCACGTTGACTTCATTCATGGGTGTCTTACATTGAACTAATGACAATCCCATACATAAAGTAGTATTAAAACTACTTATCTAATATAAATGATTTCAAAAATGGCATAGCCTTGAAATAAAATAAAAAAGTGTTCTAACTAAACTGATTTCCCTTTAATTTTAACCTTACTATCGGTTAATTCAGAACTTTTCTTAAAAACCTAGCATAGAGCAGAAAGCCTCATAAAAGTTACTTCCAAATTATATATACCAATTTCAATGTTCTTAAAAACAACACACATCAAATTAATATTAATCACATGTGGAAGTTGGTGAGCTTATCTACTAATTGTTTCAATTTTCATTTTCCTCAATAACTCAAAAATGAACATCCTCTGTTCCTATACTTAAAAATTAATTCAATTTCTTATGATCTAATCGAAGTGGAATTTAGAGTATGATTTCTGAAAAGTTTATTTTCTGAAATGTGGCAATTTAATTTTCAGAGGAAAGAGATTATGTAGATCTGAGGCTTCATTAAGAGTTGTTAAAATCGAGAATCCCATCCCTAAAACTATATCATACACACATTCAACAATATGCCAACAATCAATATGAAAAAGGTTTCTAAGTACAATTGGATTTCAAAATATGTGTTTGGGCTTTCCTGGCCAATTGTAGGTACTGTAATTATTAAGACATTATTCAAGCTACACTTAATTAATCTCTATGATCATATGTACTGAACTGTTAAATAAAACTTTTATATTATAAAATCATAAAATTAAAAAAAAAAAAACACATATTTCTTTATCTTGTATACTTTAAGCTTTTGTACTTAAAGGCTTAGGCATGTGCCTGACAAAACTCTTTTTGACCTTTCACATCTTCCTAGATATACTCCCTCGTTGAAAGCATTGTCTTTTGTACCGAATTAACACATCAGTTGTCATTTTTTTAATGGACCACTTTAAATATTATTTCCCATACAATCAAAGCATAAGCTATAAATACTAGAGACTAAATATTCTTCAAGTTTTGTTCAACAGGGATCTTTTGATTTTTGTAGCAAAAACACTTCTTGAATTCGCAGGGTAATTGAAATAATACCTTTATCTACTCCTCTCCCCTTTCAAAGAGGCCTTTGCAATATTATATACTCAAATAAACTGAATTAACTTTAGTTAAATATGGAGAAATAAAAAAAAAATATTGCATGTTGTTGCAGAAAAACTAGCAGCAGGCTGTATTTGAAATATTAACAATGGGATTATTAAACTAATAGCTATATTTTCAATTATAAAATAAACAGATTATCCATAAAGATGTCTTTTTACCAAATCTGTAAAGGAGTCATTTCATTTTTTTGTTTATACTTTTAGTAAAATACTAACAAATTGAAGGAGATTTTATTTGGTGAGTACATCACCATATAAATTCCCATGCCCATGAGGTACAATAATTGAACCCATGACTAAAAATTATCCCAAGTGTATTAAAGAATAAGGCTTTGACAAATGTGTTAGCCTCAGTTCCTAATTTAAATTTTAGTAAAATGCCGCAGCTGTCTTTTTCAATTTAGGAGTACTAAGGAAGAAAATTAATTGAAGTGTGAAAATGCATTTCCTATGACTCTTTCACATCTGTAAGGCTAAGAGCTACAGTATTCTATAAAAGAATCATATGAAAATTCCTAATATAAAGATCTCAAGCATCCAAGGTTTCTAATTTAAAACCTGGCTGAGAAAAAGACATTTTTTTAAGTAAAAGAAACTGACTAATTCATAGACATCAAAATATTTCAAATCTACAGAATCCTTGTCGTCCTTAAAATAAAATGCTATACAGTTGATAAAAATCTCTTACACAGGGGCTGTGTAAACAAAGCAAATTCTCCACAGGATACACTTCAGATCTGACACATCTATTATCAATGTTTTCTATAATAAGAACCGAATTCATTTAAAGACCTAGTTTGCCGACGATCAAACAAAAACTGAAGCTAGAGCATTAACAGACATTAAATATACTCATATGTATATAAATTTTGAAGATATTTCATTTTTGTCAATTTCTAGATAAGACTGATGGATATTTCAAGTCATATTCTGAAAATTGCATCATGAGTACAACTTCAATAGCTGATAGCTTAAGAAAAGACTCCTTACAAAAAATAATAATCTGTTTCTTGGACAATATAATTTGAATTTAAACTAGTAGTATACAAATTATTTCCACTGTAATTCCTGCATGATGGACCATTTATTTCTTTTACTCCCATTAAGCAAATAAACAAAATTTAGCAATACATTTAAAATTATTTAATTCGAAAGTGGTATACGATATCTCTGTTCTAATGCATCGGATCAAAAATTGCCACGGTATAGCTCTTTTCATGGTAAACAAAAAAGGTCCAATGCAAACTTTCTGTATCTCTAATAGGTGCAGATAAATTTGCAATTATTCATTTTTGTCTCCTCTAACCCCCCCCCCCTCTCCCCAATGTCACTTTAGATCAAAAGGGGAGGTGCACAATTATACGCTTCGCTAATGCACTGGCTCTCTGTGTCATGCTGAGGTGAATAAGATAACTAACTAGGGATTGCAATTTATAGCAGGAATCCCAGAATTTCTTGACTTTCTAAAATGACTAAACCTTAATAATTTCTTAAATATCACTTCTGATTAGATTGATTCCATTTGATGACCAATGACAACTGATTCAATAAATAAGCCAACCAAATGAAGACATCATTAAAGATCGAGCATCCTAGGGTATTTGCTGTTCATTCGGGAAATGATTATCCCTCCATCTTGGGGAACTTTCCTCTATCCAATTCCACCAAACATTCCTCTACAGCATATCAAAAAACAAATAACTTTGTTCCATTGATTCTTCTAACTGTTCCCGTATCACAGAATTCTAACACTCCAATAAATAAAGTTAAAATAAGTCCATTTTTATTTAATAAATGAAGCACTTTCCACAGAACATATAAAACTATATGTAACTTTCATTCACTTAGCCAATCTGAGTTCATACAATTCATGTTCTGCCATTCCACTGCCGAAATGTGCTTAAGCAATTAAAGGGACATGAATATATTTGCTCGACAGCCATTGAAGGGTCCATACAGCTTTGATGGGAGGTCAGCCTGATTTATTCCCAGCCGTATTATGGCAGTGGCATTATCAACCGAATATCACAACTTATTTATTAGTACGAGTAGCTACTCAATCGTCTCAGGATATTGAGTGGACTCTGTGCGAATGGCTAGATCCCAATCTTAAGCCATGTAAATAAAATTTATTGAGCAATCCCTGGGTCCAAACCTGGAACCCAATGCAGTTTAGAAGAGCCACTCACAAGATCAGTACCCCCCCCCCTTACGATTAACACTCACTTCTCTTAGTTATAGTCACCACCTTTTTGAAAGCCAACAAAAAATTTGGATTGAACTAAACCAAAAGTTGAGAAAAGCAAAATAAAGTATGCTAAATAAAAAAAAATAAGCAATATTATATAGGCAACGAGTAAAAAAAAAACAAAAACATATTGGCAAAGGCCAACAATTTTTAACTCATACCCTTTTATAAATATATATATAAAATTGTCCCTCCTCCTTCTTCATTTCCAAAAAAAAAAAAAAAAAAAAGAAAATGCTAGGTTTCAGTCAGATATAAGTTAATAAGGACAAACACTCGAGAATACAAAATAAAAATAAAACGAAAAGGCTCGTAAAAATAATATGCTTTTAAATTGATTTCAATATTTTAAGAATAAATGAAATCTATTAATACTAACTGTCTTCAGATAAAGAATGTTTAGTATATAAAATAAATTATTATTTTATAAAGAATAAATAAATTATGAAAATTCTTTATTGAACAGGTATTTTACAGTTAAGCAAGTAATTTCAAAGAGAATTTATCAAACAGTTGTTTCAAAAGATTTTTCACATTCTGTAACCGAATTTAAATTTTCTTCAACTTTTGGTGTAGTTTTCTGTTCTGGGTTTACAGTAGCATTAGATGTAGATGGGTGTGGGGCAAGTGACTGGAAAAACAAGCTTCGTTTGTCTGCATGTGCAACTGAAATATTACTGCCACCTGGCATATACGAAAGTGGCTCATCTTTAGGCAGGGGTTTCGGTGGAGGTGGTGCCGGGCGTTTTTTATACTTTCCCTTCCTCTCGGATTTATCGCTTGATGACGAAGCAAGAGAGGTTTGAGAACCATTCAAGCTTTTGTTAGGCAAAGGCACAGCAAGGTTCGATTCCTGTAAGTCGAGTACTGCACGGTTCATTCTTGAAACCTGCTCGTCGTCAATACATCCAGAAAATTTCCTTATAATAGAGGATACTTTGTAGGGTTCGTTAGTAGGATCAGGATGTTGGAGATTGAGGGGTTCATTAGACTCAGGATGTTGAAGATTGAAGGGTTTATTAAGTTCAGGATGTTGGAGGTTGAAGGATTCATTAGGTTCAGGATGTTGGAGGTTGAAGGATTTATTAGGTTCAGGATGTTGAAGATTGAAGGATTTATTAGGCTCAGGATCTTGGAGACTGAAAGGTTCATTAGGCTCAGGATGTTGAAGATTGAAGGATTTATTAGGCTCAGGATCTTGGAGACTGAAGGGTTCATTAGGTTCAGGATGTTGAAGATTGAAGGATTTATTAGGCTCAGGATGTTGGAGACTGAAGGGTTCATTAGGCTCAGGTTGTTGAAGATTGAAGGGTCCATTAGGCTCAGGATGTTGAAGATTGGAGGATTTATTAGGCTCAGGATCTTGAAGATTGAAGGATTTATTAGGCTCAGGATCTTGAAGACTGAAGGATTTATTAGGCTCAGGATCTTGGAGATTGCAGGGTTTATTAGGCTCAGGATGTTGGAGATTGAAGGACTCATTAGGCTCAGGATCTGGAGAAGTGAAGGGCACATTCGGTTCGGGTTTCGGAAGAGGTAGTGGCTCAGGAGGACTCGGCAAGGATTCACATAGTAGGTCACGTTCTTCTCCTTCTTCAGCTCCCTTTCAATGCAAAATATCAAATAAAAATATATTCTTTATAACAACTAAACTATGTTTTAAGCAAAGCTAAATTGATTCCAATAAATATGGAGATGGAATATAAGCAGCTACTCCTATATTCACTTTTCGTAAAGCTGCAAAAGAAAGAAACAAGGAGCTCCGAACTAATTTTTTGTAATTTGAATACTAATACTTTGCTTGAAACAAATACTTTCTTATTAGCAAAAAAACTCATTAAAATGCTTAGATTCTTTACCTACATTGCATTGTCTATTGGACTAAGCACAAGTATTGTACCAACAAAATTAATGGTTAGGCACAATAATCTGCCAGATGTTGTGTATCGGCTAAAGAAGCACACAATCAGTCAAAAGATGAGTGTTTTTTGTGCTTACAGTTTCGAACACTCTTGGTATCCTTCTTCAGAGGAACATTGCTACAGAGTGAGAGCAGGGAGATATTATCTCAAGGTATGGTGGTCACATTTTTAAAAAAACCGTCACACAGAGGCTGCGTTAAATAACCAGATTTCTCATGTACATCATGTATTTGCATTTATCTCAAAACATAAAAGTTCAATGAGAACCATATTTAGTATTAAGGCTTCAAGTAATGTGTTCCATAATATAACAGCTTGTTGTCAATATGACATGAGTAGGAGTGGGGGTTTACTGAAGACCAAAAACTA
Organism: Riptortus pedestris; assembly: GCA_019009955.1. Lineage (NCBI taxonomy): Eukaryota > Metazoa > Arthropoda > Insecta > Hemiptera > Alydidae > Riptortus > Riptortus pedestris. The sequence continues at coordinate 42,858,442 of CM032232.1, read as the reverse complement.
AAAAATGCAAATATCTCGATTAATAATCACGATTATGACAAATCTTACATAACAACATTTATAGGATTTTATATTTTTAATAAGATTGATTCTATACAAATTTTCAATCAATTTTCGAAATCCCCTCTAACCCCCCCCCCTCCCACTAGTCCAATATTAGCTGCTGACAAACTTGATCTTCATTTTACGTAAAACATTTAAATAACAAGTATGGCGTCGATCAGAAAAAAATTGTAACCACTAGAGCGTTAAGAGACATATATATATATATATATATATATATATATAATTTTAATCAGACCTCATTTTCATCATTTGCTAGGGAGGATTGATGGACATTTGATAAATTTTTTGAAAATCCCATCATGAGTACAACCTCAATAGCTGATTTCCCCTAAGGGAGTATGTCAAACACAATGGTGTCTGAAGCTTTTAGTAACAAAATTATACTCATCGTTTGACTGATTGAGCACTTTCTTAGTCGATACCCAATGATCCTCTTCGTCATTCGGACGTGATATGTCAGGGTTTGGATGGCAGACCTACCAATGTAACAGCTTCCTGATGACCATGAAGAGGCAAAAGAGGATCTTGTTCAATAAAAAAGTCTTTTAGCTAAAAAAAATTGGGAGGAAAAACAATATGTTGAAAGTCATAATCCTTCAGAGGTATTTGACCCATTGGGATCTAATTTTGCTCAATTAAATTACATGATTACAGTTGGAAGAAAAAATACCTACCAATCTCCATATTTCCTGGACTCTAATGTAATAAGCACTTATTTCTATCTTTCAATGATCCCATGAACAAAAACAATACGTTTTTGTACATTTCTAGGAGGCAGTATGTAAAAACTCTTAAGTACCTTTTCCACCATCTCACCTGATTAAATGATTTGCTCTACATGTATCACATTTTATATTCTCTTGTTCAAGGACTCTTTAGGATCACAAATAGTTTAGCACTACATAAAAAAAAAAAAAAAAAGAAGCTATTGCCAATAAAGACCATCTTCCCATAGGGTGGCTTCCTCGATACTCACAGGACACAAACTGGCACCAAATTACCATGGAATAACAATGTCTTCAAGAGTTATTACAAACTATGTAATATCTACAGATTAGGCATTTAAATAGCACTTTTAAATCTCCTACTTAAGGCATAAAGTTTCTTTATCTTAAATTTCTTTAAATTGTCTTAATTGATAAATTTTATAAATTATTAGTAAATATTAAAGTTCTTCTTTTTGGAGTATTTAATTTTTAAATGCGGGTAAAGGTAAGTTTCAAATAAGAATCAGTAATATCAGCTCATATTTGGGACCATACTGCCCAACTTTGTTTTTACTTACCAATATACAAAATAAATTTAAGTTAATTTATATTTTAAGGTCCACTTTTCACAATTATGGCTAATTGGGACGCGTTATCTACAGTTTACCACCCTTTTATAGCCAGGGCGAGACTAATAAATATAAGAAATATTAATCTGAGTTGTATTTAATGTGCATTAAATTTTATTCCTCCACACTATATTCTATTATTCATATATTTATTTCATTCAGAAACAAAATAATAAATTCTTATTAGCTTCACATTATAAAGCTTCATTTGATGCCTAATATTAAATAGACCAAAATAAAGTATTGTTAAGAAGTCCCATTTTTTTCACATTCTTTAGCATGAGCAATTTTAAAATAATTACTAAAGCCACATTGAGTACAATATTTTTAGTTATTCCTGGTTCAGTTTAGGATATTGGGGCTTATAATTATATAATGTTGTATTTTTTTATTTTTTTTCACTATAGGAAAAATAGTGAGCATTTCTTGGATCACAATTGATGACAAGTGATTGGTTTATGTCTGAATCATGAGCTTGACTAAAGTTACTGACAGGTTTGGATGTTGGCTCCCCAGACTTCTGATCTCACTAGAAGTTTTAGGGTTATTAAAAAGAATGTAAAACTAAATTAGAGCAGTTAATAATTAATTTTAAACAGTTGCTCATTAAGAAATCATAAATATGGCAGCTGAACTATGTCGAGCAGAATTAATTTAGCTGATTTCTCATTAAATTATTTATTTTTTCATTGCACTTAATTCAAATTTGTTTTTATTTAAATGAATTTAAGGGGAAAACACAAGTAAAAAACTTTTAATTAAAAGAAACAACCAGAATTTGGCAAAAAACGTACAATGAACCAACAGTAACTACAAAATAAGCTCCATACCCTGTAAACAACAACATAATCTGAGCAATTTTACTTGCTGAGATTCCACTTACCAAAATAATTTTAATAGTGAGCTGAACATGGCATTCCAATTTATTTTAAAAAGTTGGAAGTACTATCAAGAATTTTTTATTAGTCCACAAATCCAGAGTCTGTGAAGTTTGTATTTCCTGCCATTAAATTCTTGGGTGGACTGGGTGGTTAAATTAATAAAAGGGACTGAATATTATATAAATTTATTTATTTTATCATCAATTTTGGTCTTAAGTAAGTATGTGTTTGCGTGTATGCATCTATTCCATCAAATGCTTTTCAACTTAAAAATTGCAATTAGTCGATGGATATTATTTCCCCAACTTTTTTAAAGTCATTATTAAAAAATTCTAATTTTGACACTTATATTAAACCAGCTCAGAAATATAGACCTCTAATACAAAATATTTATTACAAGTTGTATAGTGCTTTCCTTATTGAAAAATATTGCAAAAACTTAGAAATTACATTAAAACTGTACAAGAAAAAAACATGAGTGCAGGTGTAGTAAGTGATAGTTGTGTCTTTAGTAACTAAATGTAACCAAACCTCACAATAGACAAGGGAGTAAAAACGATAACAGGATTTTAGTCAGTCGAAGGCAAACAATGTTTTTTTTCCTTTCTGAAGAGAATAAATTGAGGTGGAGATTACTTTTCTATAACTTTATAGTCTCAAAACAGGGTAAATCTCGAATAATATTAAAATAAAAGTGAAAATTGATCAAATTATCTTTTTATCTGATTTTTTTATTTTCAACAACTTAGTGTAGTTGATTAACTTAATTTTACCATTTGATACCCCGTCTCTAAAAATCTCAAAACATGGAATTTAAAAAAAAGAAAGTTAAATCATTAGTTTTGCTTTTAAATTCTAAACAATTTAATAACTATTATGCAAGAAAATGAAATAAATTTTCTTATTTAATATTAATTTGTTTTTAAAACATTAATAAGGTTAATCTCAAAAAAGAACTAATTTTATAGGTGCACATTTAAATGCTCACTTTAGTGCGATAATATACAGTGAATCTATTAGGAATTTAGCCTACAAAACAAAACAAAAATTTCGTACCTAAGAAAAATTTGTCAATCCTTCAGTTATCCCTACATTCATCATCTTAAATTGAGGAAGAAAACGTTCTATTCATCCTCTTTAAAAAAAAATAATAATAAATTATAATTAGCAATTTAGAAAAAATATAACTTTCATAAATATTTTAAGTATTGAAGAAGGAAGGAGGTCAAGATAACTAAGATTGAATGCACATTTTCAATGAACGAAGAACTGTAAACAATTCAGAAAGCATTAAACTCAATCAAGTGTTGAAGAATCGAGATGACTCGATGATTATTCCATTGTCATAACATTCAGAAACAGTCACTTAATTTTATGTACGATTATTAACATACTAAGGAATAAAAATATTTCAAATTAAAAATTAAGTACTACTGATTTCAAAGAAAAAAAAATTAATTTGTGAAAGCAATTTATCTCCGTTGCATAAAATGGAAACCCCAAAAGAGCCTCCATTGAACCCAAAAATATATAACAGAATGAACTGAAGAGAGCATTGAAATATAATCAAAGAGTTCATGTCATTTGATATTCAATAGTTGTTGGCATCTTTAAACTGGAACAGGAGTCCGTTGAAAGAATTTAAATTTAAAAGTAATCGTGTTTTCTGAGTTTTATTAATAACTTTTGAGATCCACAATAGAATATTATACAGTCTCAGAACGATCCAACTATTTCGAACAACAGTTAAAAAAAAATGCTATTAGTTATTTATTTATACCAAAATTTTAACAAAGAGGGAAATTTTACTTTTTAAATATGACATTACTTAAATGACGCCCGTTTGTTTGACGACACTCTTCAAACCTTGTGCGCATGTTATTGAAGACTTTTCCAAGAAGTTGAGTTTGAAAAAGTAAAGTCCAATTATGCACTTCGTGGACATTGTAACTTTGGGGCTATGCAAAGGGCATTGGTGTAGCAACGTTGGATTGTTCTCTGCTCAAAATCGGCTATTTTGGCGATTCGCATAACCGTTCACATGAAAATGGGCCTCGTCTCTAAAGAAAATGTTGTCAAAATCATTAAATCTCTCTTAACATTATCTTTAAATAATTTAACCTCAGAACATAATCATTTTCAAACTCAATTACCGCCAACTAAAAATGTAAGAACTGAGCTTGCTAGCGTTGTCCCTCCCCCACCTTCTCTCCACGTATTTAGTGTCTCATTCACTTGTAAAATAGTTGGATCGCTCTGAGACACCCAGTATTTTTATTTTTGTAAAAAAAATATTAAGTAAGATTTAATGTAATTATAGGAATCAGCAAAGGGGAAACAAAAAGCAAATGAACAAATTATAAAGAGTGTAAACGCACTAGATATTATTAGGAGAACAAATTATTTTCAGTGCACCAGACTTAAAAAATTATTACACAGTCGTATTCCTTGTTAAGCATGCCATAAATAACAAAATTGCTAAGTACAGTTCAAACCACTAGACTAGCTATTAATATGTAGCCTAACGAAGCAACATCCCTGTATGGTATTAATTATACTTCACATCTCCACCTTAAAACAACACGAGAATACCTAAATTATAAGCAATTGTTTTGCCATTTTTAATGCTGTTTAATTGTAAAAAGTTGAACACAAAGTTAACCCTACTGTCCTAAATACTACACATAACGTCAATTCAGTTTCTTCTATTATTCCATTTCTCTTGTAAAGGTTGTGCTTTATTAACTATAGTATAATTGTGAAGTACTTATCACCTAGGAAAAATTGAAAAAAAAGATTGATACCTCGGTGAGAGGAGTTCGCTTTGGTTGAGTGGCTCTAGTGGAGCGGCCCCTTCCTCGAGATGTGATAGATGCTGAGCGAGTGAGAGCATGTTCGGACTGTCCAGGAAACAGTTGGTCAGTACTAGAATATCCTGAGCTGATATCTTCCGTAGACTGAATATCTCTGTTCAAACATATACCACTTTTAAACATGTACAAAAGAGTAGAAATGACAACTTATTTTACTTAAAAATATAGTACATTTACAATAACAAAAAGTACGTCATGCAGGGGCTGCGTAAACTAAGCAATTTCCCTCTTGAAGTTTAATAATTGATAAATCTTTATACTGGTAACACAACACCACCTTGAAAATTAAGTAAATAAATACAAATGGTAAAAGAAATCTTTCCCCTCCAGGCGGGAAGCGTCTGAAATGTAAACAAACAGGTCTACCATCCCGACTCTCACTGGAAAGAAAAACAATTACTGAAATATATCAAATGTAACATATTAATTTGATTGAAATCTATTTACTATATCTAGTACTGTAATTTATAATGAATCAGAATAAATATTATCTCAATCAATCAAATTTAAGCAGTCCAAAAACTTAAGACAGGGTGGGGGTCACCAGAACATATTTGCATGTATGTCGTATAATAAAGATGTCTTGAAAACAATATTTGGTATTTAAGGTTCAAATAATGTGGTTTCTTACATAACTGAGTATTGTTAGTTTAAAATGTGCAGAGGTCAGGGTTTGCTGAAGGCAGAAAACTATAAAATCCAAATATCTCCGTTAATATTCATGATACAGAAAATACGTATAGAACATTTAATTTGCAATAAGATTGGTTCTATACAATTATTCGATCCGACTTATAGTAATGGAGATATTTCGAATTTTCAAAATCCTCCCTTTAAACCCCTTCTCTCTCGGGTCCGATTTTTGCCATTAACGAACTTAATCATCCTTATTACATAAAATGATTAAAGTAATGATGAGTTTTATATATATATATATATATATATATATATATATATATATATATAATTTTGAACGGACCTCATTTTCGTCATCTCCTGGGTAGAATTGATGGACATTACAGGAAATTTTTCAAAACTCGTGTCATAAGTATGACCTCAATAGCTGATTTCCCGTAAGGGAAATCTGCAAAACGTAATAACATTTTTAAAAAATAAGGCTAATATTAGAGGTATAAAACATTTAATTAAGAAATGTTTAAACTCAGTATGTTGCCACTACTCCTTTGAGAGTATTTCAAACAAATATAGTTTTGTGAACTTGATGAATTTTTAAGAATTGGCAAAAATATATGTTTAAAATGAAGAATGTATGGTTTTAAAACTATGAGTAAAACATTTAAAAGTCCATCCCGCAGGGGCTGCTTTAACGAAGTAGATTTCCCATATGCATCACATATTAGCATTTATATTGTAACGTAAAAGTTTGATGAGAACAATATTTGGTATTTAGGCTTTAAATAAAGTGTTTCATAATATAAAAGATTATTGTTAATATAACTTGAGTAGGAGTGGGGGTTTACTCAAGGTCGAAAACTGAAATATGCAAATATCTTGGTTAATTATCAAGATAGTGAAAAACATACATAACAACATTTATAGAACATTACATTTGCAATAAGATTGGTTCTATACAATTTTCCCATCCAACGCAAAACAACGGAGATATTTTGAATTTTCAAAATTATTCCCTTTAACCCCCCCCCCTCCCACTGTCTGATTTTAGCCGCTAACTAACTTGCTCTTCATTTTTACATAGGGCATTGGTCCTAATCTCGAGTGGCAGACCTAGAGTAGCGGGTTCGATTCCCGCCCTGGGCAGTAGAAATTTATTTAATGACGGACTCATTAAATAAACTCCTTGTGCCCACCCTGGCTAGAAAAGGATGGTAACCTGTAGATATCCCATCCCTATTAGCATAGTAGCATAAAGTGGATGTAAAATAAAAAAATATATATATATATATATATATATATATATATATATATATATATATATATATATACACACACACACACACAGTTTTGAATGGATTTTCATCATCTCCTGGGAAGGATCAATGGACATTTGAGGAAATTTTTAAAAAATCGGGTCATGAGTACGACCTCAATAGTTGATTTCCTCTAGGAATTTTCTCAAGGGAAATCTGATAAAAACAAATGGACCAAGGCAAAAACCTTGAAGCTCTCCAAAATAAACTTTTGATTTGATGTGCCATAAATGTTCAATATTCTTCCAGTCAAATATGATGTAATCCATCAGTAGTATGGTCTACAGCTTCATCTGGTTTAGTGCCATGTTTTGAGCATAAAGAAGCAATGAGGAACAGATTATTTTTGTTGGACAAATGTAAGGCATTTATCGATAAAGTAAATACCATTGGTGCTAATATCAGTTACAAGGCTCCTTAGTATATATAATAGGTAGGGATTAGATTGAAAATAAGTTCTGAACAGGAAAAGTTACTCTCCCCTTCCATATGTTACTCTGATATTACTGCAATTTCTTACGATTTTATGTTGGTTCTCTATTCAAGCAGTATTCACATTGATATATCAGTACTACAAGTATAAATAAAATCACCAAGGTACAACGACTTTGTTATTTTGTGAAACTGGAATTTAAATATATATCAATCAAATTGATATTTAAACAGTAGAGCATGATATTCCCAGTATTGTTCAACCCTATTCATCACAACAAAAAGACACAAAAATAATTCCTGAATTCTCTCTCGTTCCACTCACATACATTAATAAAGACTTGCGTACTGACACAATACATAAGTGGAACAGAAAATGGACGACATGTAACAAATCTTACAGTTTACATCAATACATACCAAATATAACTCACAACAACTACAACACAATTAAAAGTCACTATCACAAATGCACACAATGTCTGACAGAACATGGACAGACAGGACATTATTTAACAAGATTGAAAATTCAAGACAATGACAAATGTACTTGTGACTCACAGACAACACAAGCGTTTTTACATATACTCTATGACTGTTCAACATTTAATCAAAATAGATCAAATTTAATAATGAACATAATTTTAAAAGGAGGTAATTGGCCAGAACCACCTCATATCATATTAAACAAATATAATAAAGAACTTATAAAGCTTATCAAAAGTATAGATATGGATGTAGCAAAAATACATTCTAATGTAAAATTAATTGTGAGGAATGGGAATTATAATTCAATATATTTACCTTACATAGACTCGAAAATTAAACATCGGTTGAGTTTAACTTTAAGTGATTTATTTTTTGTTCTTATTTTATTTATTTATTTTATTTTCATTTCATTTATTAATTTTATTTGTAATTATCTTACTTATTTTAATATTTTATTTTTATTACTATTTTTTTTATATTATATTTGAGTAGATAGTTGATTAACGTGTATATATTGTAAAATAAAAATGTATTTAAACATAATTATACCTGAAATAAGCTATGTGGCAATGGAACATGTGTTCAAATAACTCCTCATAGGGTTACTATGAGGAGAAAAAGAAACAAAAAAAAAACCCCCCCGTTCATCAATCAAATTTATAGTAAGCCTTGCATTCCTGTGTGTGCCAATCTCCCTATCTAATCTTCTTTCTTACTGTTTCTTCCTCCCTCCATATTGATACTTATTTTATAAAGAGCAACTCATCTCAATGATCAAATTAAAATTTAACTTTTTATTGATAGATATAGCTATTAAATAAATAAGTAGCTCACCCCAAAGGTCCAGTTGAAGCATGGAACTGCCGCATACCCACATCAACTTCTTTGAATCTCATATCTACACCAGTCGAGCCTGTAGTTCGTCTATGCAGAGCTGGTCTTACTGTCAGTTCTTCTTCTTCTTCAACAGGGTGGAAATCTAGTCAAGAAGACACAGTTACATTTTTGTGATGAAGATGAACAAAAAATGTTTCACGAGAATGTCGGATTTTATTTATTAAGTACGCACCGGCTAAGAACCTAGAGTAACACTAGGGAGTATCACAAGGTATACTAAGTAAGCATATTACAAATATTCACTAAAGAATATTACAATATTAAGTTAAGGGATATTTTAAAAGTTTAAAGTAAAGGGTGAATCAAAAAGAATACCACAACTTTAGGAATTTAAAACTCTGCAAAGAAAAAAGGCAGAGCTAAGCACTATCTGTTGGCGAATTAAGAAAGATATAAAGTTTCATTTAGTTGCTCATTTGTTTGCTTGAGGTGCTGTTAACAAGGCACCAGCATCAGTTGATGCTAAGATGGCGACCACTTAACAGAAAGCTTTTTGTCTTATTGAGTACGGCACAAGTGAATCGACGACAGTTGTTCAGCGTGCATTTCGAACGAAGTAGGTAGTGTTCAACCTCCCGGTAGGTGCGTTACTGCGTCAGTTATCACGTAAGTCCTTGACTTACCTCACCCACCTCCTAAACACCTGCATCCGCCTCCGATATTTCCCCTCCCAATGGAAGCATGCGGTCGTAGATCCCTGCTTAAACCCACAAAAAATGGCACACTCCCCGAACACTACCGCCCCATCTCCCTTCTCTCACATATCTCTAAGGTTCTGGAGAAGGTGATTCTCACACACCTGAAAGATTTCTGTAAGTAGGACATCATCCCTCCTGAGCAAACCGGTTTCCGCCCCCACCTCAGCACCCTCCACCCCCAGGCCCGACTCCAGTCCCAAGCCACCAATGCCCTCCGTCGAAACCACGCCACCGCCCTCATTTCAATAGACTGTACCAAGGCCTTCGACTCAGTAGATCACGGCATCCTCCTCTCCAATCCGCCAGTACGACTGCCCTGAGCAGCTGTACACCATCCTCAAATCCTACCTTTCCTGCCGCTCCTTCCAAATCCGAGTAGGTGAAAACCTATCTCGATCCCACCCTCTTCCCTGCGGAGTCCCCCAGGGCTCCGTCCTCGCACCTTTCCTATTCTCTACATACACCGTCGAGATCGTGAGCCACAGGTATCATCTCCATACGGAAATCACCGCCTATGCAGATGACCTGGCCATACGCAGTACGTCTATTAACCCCACCCGTGCTCTCACCCTTGCATCCACTGCCTGTCAGGAAATATCAAATCGACTCCGTGACATAAACATCCAGGTAAACCCCTCCAAGACGGACGGTCTGATATTTTCCTTCTGCAAGCATGGACGCAAAGGTCGGAGACGACTCCCCAAGTCTTTTGTACTAGACGGCACAAACATCCCAGTAGCAAGCACCATCACATATTTGGGAGTTCACATAAACCATCATCTCCGCTTCTCCACCCATATAGCCAGAAAACTTAGAGCCACCCGTATGCGTTTCACCTCCCTCCGCCACCTGCTCCTCTCCCCTGCCCTCAGCCTACGGCTGAAACTCCTGATCTATAGAGGCGTCCTTCAACCCGCCCTCCTCTATGGAGCCCCTCTCCTTAAATTCCTCACCAAAACCTCCCTCCAGAACCTACAATCCTTCCAAAACGGAGTCGTTAGGAAAATTGTTAGACATACCACGTTAGCTAGAAAATCTCATCCAGACATACGTGAAGAGCTCCAGCTCGACACAATAGCCACGACCATAAAGAAAAGGCACATCAAATTTTTCGATGCACTGCAGTACCTGCCCAATCCCCTATTCTCCTCCCTCACCCCCCCCCCATCCTACCCTGAAAACTGGCAGGGCACCCGTGGCCGAGGTGTCCCACTAATAGACGTCACGTCAATGACCTAGGCCCTTTCAACCTTAAACACCTACAACCCATATCCCACCCAAATCCACAATAAATGAATAAAACAAAATATTAGTCAGTCACGGACTGACATCTGTTCCTTCGCTTTCCCATCTCCTCTTCTCCTATCACTTTCGTCTTTCTCTCTTCTTTCCCTATCTTTTCATTACCTCAACCCAGAGGGTATCCAGCTACCCTAAAATCTTCAACACCTAAAACTCACCATACCTACTCTATCACAACCTCCCCTTCAAATGATATTGCTGATATAGCACAAGGCTCATGGTGTAACCAGGTGTTACCTACACCAGCCTTTTATTTTTTTATTTTATTTTTTGTTATTTCAGAGGATTCGCTGGACTCAGGAAAAAAAATATAAAAAAAAAGTGTTTGTGGAAGGCTTTAGGATTAAATTACTGTAAATATTGTATATACTGAGGAATGGCAGCTGTATTTTTTTCTTTCCTCCTCCTCCTATCCTCCTTTCCTTTCCCACTATCCTACAACCCAGCTGCTGACCATACCCGCCAACAGCTAATTTCCAATCCCTACAATTCACAGTCCAAAGAGTCTGGCAAAACCCCCTTCAAATAAAAAATGGTTTTTGAAAAAGCGGCCTATCCTTGTGCTCAACAAGTAGTCATCTGGCTACAAGACTACAAAACAACAAAATCAGTTGGGTATCAGTTAAAAAAAAAAAAAAAGAAAAAAGAAAAAAAGAAAAGAAAAAAAAAGGTGTTTGTGGAAAGGGAAAAGTTCTGGACGGCCGAGTACGAGCGATGAAAATGTAGTGTCTGGAGGGGTTCATATTGAACATCTCTGAACTTGTTTTTGAGTGAAAAAAAAAAAAAAAAAAAAAAAAAAAAAAAAAAAAAAAAACTTTTTAAATACTCTTTGTAATGTTGCATAACAGAAGGTTCTATTATGTTTCTTTCATTAAATACAAATTTTTAAAGTTGTGGTATTCTTTTTGTATCACACTGTAATTTAAAAATACATAATGTATGGGAGAAAACATTTTTTTTTCTTTCAATTTATTCACCATAAAATACAAAACGTCAATCGTAAAACTCCAGAAGTAAGTTTACAGTGCATATATAGCAAATTAGGTTGCAAACATTAACAGCATAATATTACGCAAAACAGGTGCAGTTTAATGATGAGCAGTGAGCCTGGATATAAGGAACAATAATAAAGCACACAAACATTCAGACGGAGTGGGTAGGTAGCCAAATACAAAATACATAATGGTAGTTGACCAATGTTGCAGGATCTAGCGATCGGGAAAAAAATAGCTTTAATGCAAAATGTTTATTTCGTAACTTGTTTCACCCACCAAGAGCCATTCTTAGGATAGAAATACAAATAGAATGCACAAAACTAAAATATCTAAAAACTCACACAAACAATGAGATCATTATCAAAATCAACTACAAAATTACATTTAACAGATATATATTTATTAGGGGCTAATCATGACAATTAATAAACTATTCATATTTATCAACTGTATTTAATTAAGTGAATAACTTATATAATTAAGGCTTACTCTAATTAAGATAAAAACATTTAATGAGTGAAGAAAACACTCCCATATGCATCATGTAATTGCATTTATCTCATAATGTAAAAATTCAATGAGAACAATATTTGTTGTTTAGGTTTCAAATAATCTGGCTCATAACATAACAGCTTTCTGTTAATATGACATGAGTAGGAGTGGGGGTTTACTAAAGGCTGAAAACTAAAATACGGAAATATCACTGTTAATACCAAAGATACAGAATAAATGAATATAAAAACATTAATAGAATATCATAATTGCAATAAGATTGATTCTATACAATTTTTCCATCTAACGCATAATAGCGGAGATATTTTGAATTTTCAAAATTCTCCCCTCTGAACTCCCCCCTCCCACTGGTCTGATTTTAGCCATTAACGAACGTGCTCTTCATTTTTACATAAAACATTTGAATAACGAGTTTGACAACAATCAGACAATAATTGCGACCGCTAGACCGTTAACAGACATTTTATATATATATATATATATATATATATATATATATATATATATATATATTTGAGGATTTGAGGAAATCTTTCGAAAATCACAGCATGAGTAAGACTTCAATAGCTGATTTCCCTTAGAGGAAATTTGCTAATACAGTAACTGATCAAAGCACCACTTTTGGTAGGAATATGACTAATGTGGTTATTCTCAGCAAATGGAGTTATTATGACTCGTCTATTCTAGATCAACCACTACTCCAACTCTCACTACCATTGGTTCACACAAGGGAAAGAACACAACTGGCTGGCAAACTCTGAAGTAGTTAACATAAGTCTAGCCCACTTTGAGGTAATGAACATGACTGATGGGGCACCTCTGATGTTATGAACACACCCAACGTGAGTTACTTGGCTATTTGAGGTTATGAATACACCCAACTGGTCTACTATACGGTTGAGAGCAATACTGATGGGCTCAACTTGGGGTAGTGAACAGGACACACACAATGGCCCCCTCTCAGGACTTACCTCGCTTACCAAATAAGTCAATAGATATTTGCACAAACACATATTTTACAGTAGATTCATTTATACTCTATATTGACCTCAGTTCAGAGAAAATAGGTATGATCTTTAAAAGAGCAGTGTCAATGTGCACTATAAAGCCTAGCTTCACTTATTGTGAATAACAATATAAGATTTGTTAATATTTCAGTTCACTCTATCAGATTTAAAAATGGATATCTTGTCTATTCATCCACATGGTTGTAATGCAGTCAATTAAAACTACTTGCAAGTTATCAATGCACATGAGTGTCATGAAGGATTTCTATGAGATATTTGTGAAATATCTAATTCTTCACCACATGAGTCCATAAAAAAGTCTGTCATGCAGGAGCTGCGTAAACTAAGCAGATTCCCCTCGTAAAGTTTAACAATACATACCGTTAACACACTACCACCTTGAATATTAAGTGAATAAATACAAACAATAATAAGAAACATCCCGATAGAAAGCACCTGAAATGTAAACAAACAGTTCTGCCAACTTATTACCCGAAAGAAAAACAATTACTATAATACATCTGAATATAACGTATTAATTTGATTGAAAACTATTTACTATATCTAGTACTGTAATTTATAATGAATCAGAATAATTTTTATCTCAATCAATCAAATTTAAATAGCCCAAAATCTTAAGAAGGGGGGTGGGGTCACCAGAACATATTTGCACGTATCTTGTATAATAAACGTCTCTTGAAAACAATATTTGGTATTTAAGCTTCGAATGATGTGGTTTGTTACATAACCGAGTATTGTTTTTGTAACATGAGTAGAAGTGGGAGTTTGCTGAAGGCTGACAAATACAAATATCAAGGTTAATAGTCAAGATAGGACTATAGTACATTTAATTTCCTATAAGATTGATTCTATACATTTCTTCAATTCGACGTATATAAACAGAGATATTTTGAATTTTCCAAATTCTCCCCCTTGAAAGCCCCCCTCCCCCTGGTCCAATTTCAGCCGTTAAGGGAAATCTGCTAAAATAGTGGTTATAGTACTCACCCAGTGAGGAGACCCGGGTTGGGTTCAAGTCCCCATCGATTCACATAATCAAATAATTTGCCTCATATTAAAATATTGTAATATTTACTCCAACCTTTACATCATTAGCTGAATAGCACAAAGTGGATGTTAATAAATAACATCAACTTAAAAGTTATCTAACGGTCTTGTCTTATTATTAAAACAAAATAATAAATTCAGTCCAAAGCACAACTTGTGGGGAACAAAAATATTAACAGTGAAAGTCTAAAATTTGTTATTACTTTAGCTGGAAAAACAATTCGCCTATAAATATTAGGCAAGAAGATAATATCTTTATTAAGCTGAATAAAATATGCTGTGGAGTAAGGAACAACTCATAATGAGTAATACGAAATTAGGAATAGAGAGACAACATTTTACAATGGACTTCTGCAAAGGCAACATTGCATTAGAAAGGACAAGGCTGTGAGAGATAGCAAGAAAGCAAATCATTTTTGAAGTGAGGGTGCTACAACATGCAAAACATCTACGAAAACCACACTCCCACCTTCAGACGGACCTGCTGATAGCATCCTTCGCAGATAATGCATCCCTCCACCAAGACCATCACCTAGACCAGCACATAAGTCGAGTACAACCAAAAACTTCATATATTTTAAGTGGATAATTTGAAATTAAAATATTTATGTTCAACTTACTTTACTGAGAAGTATTACTGGAATAAAAGCCTTTATTGTTAATAACAAAAACATATAAATCATGTAATAAATTAAATGGATAAAACTTGAAATGTACAGGAACACTACAGATTTGTTACTCTTAATCAACCTGATGAAAATTAATGAATAGGAAGTTGATAGTTTAGGAATATTATGATTCTAGGGCCAATAAAACTTTTGTCGCTCTAGAGGGGAAACATTTTCCATTTTCAAAAATTCATTAAAGTTCATCATTCTAAAGTTAAAAGAGCAAAATAATTTTTTAGGCACTTGATTTAATTTCAGTTGGCCAAAAGAAATTATGTAAACAAGAGTTGTTTAAAATTATGTCTCACAAAATTTGTGACAAATTAAAATGATCCTCAAATTTTATGGCAATGGTCTCCAATAAAAAACTTTTTTCGGTGTATACTTTATTGAAAGTGCCCGACATGTTTCGTGGCTTTTTTGTGGCCTCTTCAGGGGCTATCCATTTCTGAAGTGCTCGTTTACCTTTTACATTATGTTGCGACTCTCCTCACAGAGGAGGTAGAAGATACTCCAGGAGTACTTTGAGGACAGTCTCAACGTAACGTAAAAGGTAAATGAGCACTTCAGAATTGGATAGCCCCTGAAAATGTGGCAAAATAAGCCATGAAACATGTAGGACAGTTTCAATAAAGTTTACACCAAAAAAATGTTTTTTATTGGAGACCATTGCCATAAAATTGGAATAATATATAAATAATATTGGGTCAAGAATAAGAAGAACAAATTAAAACAGTTTTAGGAGCAACCCAGAGAAGCAAAAGCAAGTAAAATTTATTTTCAGAATATACCTATATTGCTATACACACATCTATAGATATGCCTAATTCAAGGTTCAATAATAATTAGATCTATAATAATACATAAAATTGGTAATTAGTCAATAATTTCTAAACAGACATTTTGGCAGGAACAGGATCCTTGGAGGTAGGTAGGCTTATAACACAATACTAGATGTTTATAACCGGCTGAAGACTAACCTTTACAGGGCCAAAAATCCAACCTTATACAGGAAATTTGTTAGTATAAACTAGACCCAAAAGACTGTTTTTAGTTTAGAACCAAGATTTGACATGATAAAACAATATGAAAAGAGTTCATTATTTGGCGATAGTCAAGTTCAAATTTTACCTGCAAAACCACGAGTTTAGATCAAAAATTGAGAAGACAAATGGAAGTGCACCTGCTGATTTAGTTAAATATAAATCCTATTGTAAATAGTTTTAAGTAACATTATATTGTCCCTTTCCCACAATTATTAAATATTAGCTAAATTAAATTTTAGTTTATTATTTAAATATTCTCTGATATAAAAATGAAGATGAACTTTCAATATTATTTTGTTATGGTAAGAATTATCATTCTTTTTACTTTCTACTGCCATGACGGATATTATGTTTCAGCATTTTGGCTAATTAATCTGCTTCCACATTATTGGTCCCAGGTACCTGAATGTGCACTAACTTGGAAACTCTCCAAAAATAAAAAGCCACCATAAGCTTGAAGGTCTTACATATTGTTTCCAATAGGACCTTGATGGAGTTTTATTTTATTTATTTTTTCCCACTTCAAATCTTTGAAGATAGTTAGTTATGTGCTAGTCAAGTTGAGTTTCTCATCATATTACGTTATATTATGTAATGGAGGCAACATTTCGGATTAAAAGAACAAAGTATGAAATCTCAAAAATTCATTTATCAGGAACATATCCTATGTATGGTATTCTATGAACTAAATTGAATTTTCTTGAAAATTTTAAGTAAATGACTTTCACTAGTAATTGAAATGGGTTTAACATAAAACTACATAGGGGCTCAGGTTAGCCATGTGAGTTAAAGCGTTAACCTTTATCTCACATGACAAATCTAGAGTGGCAAGTTCGATTCTAGTCTGGGCAAAGGAGATTATTTAGTGACAAAATTCATTAAATAAAATCCTAAAATCCCACCCTAGCTAGAAAAGGGCGGTAACCTGTAGATAACCTGTCCCAATTAGTCTGAGTTGCAAAAAGGGGACGTTAATAAATAATAATAATAATAAAACTACATAATAGACCAAGTACTTGGCCACACGCACTTGGCTCAAATGAGTTTCAATTACAACTGTACCGTAGGAGACTCGAATTGAGGGTTCCCCCTACTATTGAACAGTTTTAGTAAATCCCCTAAATATATCTACATATGTATATATATATATATATATATATATATATATATATATATATATATATAGATATATATATATTGGGGAGGGCTTAAATTTTATTTTATTTTTAGAACTGCTTCAATCGTGGTTCTTCTCTGCCACGACAGATGAAGATGTGACAGTAATGTGATAGAAAATTAGCTTCCCAATAAATAAAACAAAATAAAAATAGTGGAATACAATAACCTCTTTTTGCATAACTTAATCAGAAAAACTAAGTTTTTTTGAAAGCATAATCTTCTTCCAATCAATCCAATGATAAGAATACTAACCTCCTTCTTTCACTATTTAACTTCCCAGCTCTCAGTAATGTTATAAATTAGAATCCAAATAACTACATGGAATTTACAACGATCAAAGTCTCAAGAGAAATATTAACTTAAATGGACAACAGGAAAGGGGTCAAATTTCAACTACTAAATTTGACTCAAATAAACAAATTAACAGGTGAAGCTAAATAAAACCATTTAAAAATCGTCAACATATCTGAGTAAAGTTAGTAGATAGGAAATGACAGGAGTTATCTACTCTATCCACTTCGTCCTCTATAAGTGCTTAAGATTCTCTAAATATGGTTTATTTTTCTAGAATTGAAGAGACTATCAAAACTCATTATAAAATGAAATAGGGAAAAACAATAGACACTTGAGCCTTTTTGCTCCTATATTTTGATAGATTGCATCAGAATACTTGATAAAGTATTCTTCTTGATAAAAATTGATAAAATTCAATGGTTTGCAAATGCAACCCCCTAGATATGTTCTGAAATTTTCTCTCAAAATCTGTCGTCCAAGAAATCTGAAGGGCAGAAAAATCCCTAAGGATAAAAAGTCCTAGAGTGTTAACACTAGTATTTATAGCTAGTAAACAGATAAATAAATACAATGAACAGATTGTTTAATACATTTAATTACCTTGAGTTAAGTCAGTTTCATCAGGACGAATGAAGCGATCACCTCTCCTAGGAGGACCAAGGTCTGTCAAGCTGTAGCTCTTCCTTATATGATCAACCAAACCTCCTCCTCCCTGGAATAATAATAGGAATATCATATAATATAAGCTATTGGCTTTCTTTTTTTTCTTTTCTATTTTTATGGAGTAAGACATGAAATTTATGTGTTATTCAAAATATTTCATTGCTGAAACAATTGATTTATTAAAATGTAAAAGTATAATGATTCATAAAACCAAAAAAAAAAAAAAAAATTAGTTACAAATAATTTTTTATTGTTGATAAACCAATAAAATCGGCTAAATTACTACTTTAGAAGACACTACTTTTAAACAAGTTGTCCAAATGATCATTGATTCTATATACGAGAAAGCAAAAATGTAGTCCATTCAAATATACATAAATATGCTCTAGCTTCTGCAGTATTTATTTGATCATTATCGAACTTGATATTTAAACATTTCATGTAAAACTAAAGATCAAGCTCATTAATGATTGAACTCAGATGAGGAGTACATTAAAAATATCTTGATAAATCTTTTTTAACCAATCTTGTCAAAAGGAAACACTCTGTAATTTTTGTACTATACATTTTTTCTAACTCGAATAATAATATTAATATTTCAAATACTTGAAGTTAATTGTACTTTTTTTCAATGTCTCGTTTAAACTACAGCTTACTCATCTCGCATTAAAAATAAGCTATATCATGAACGTTTTATTCCAAGTTTAAATGTGTTCTTTAATGGAACCTTACCTATATGAGATACATGGATAAGTGAGATGTGAATTTTTATTTGATCATTACCAGACTCTATATTTAAATTTTTTTTATAAAACTAGATCAAGTTAAATTTCTGAAATCGAACCAGAGTTAAGGAGGCTTAAAGGGAGGGAAATTCAAAAGATATCTGTTGTTATACTGATGTGAAACAATGAAGAAAAATGGCATAAATCCAATCTTGTAGCAAATTTAATAAATGATAGTGGAAGGACCTATGTAACGATGTAGTCATTTTTTTTAGTTACCTATTAGCGTTATATTTTCTCCGGGTGCGACATCACATGAGTACAAAACTAGTAGAGAAGTAAAATGGTTTTAATAATCATTAGAGGTTTTCCTTGTTTGTTGACTTTGTGCTATCGATAGGGTAAATTGTATTTTTAGCAGATTTCCCCTGAGGGAAATCAGCTATTGAGGTCGTACTCATGACAAGATTTTAAAAACGTTCCTCAAAGGTCTAGTGATCCTACCCAGGAGATGATGAAAGAGAACCATTCAAAGTATGTGTGCGTGCATGTGCACACACATGTGTGTGTATATATATATATATATCTGTTACCGCTCCAGTGGTAATAATTACTGTTTTATCGTTACCAAACTATATGTAAGCGTTTCATGCCAAACTAAAGATCAAGTTCGTTAACGGCTAAAATCAGACTGGGGGAGGAGGGTAGAAGGGATAATTTGGAAAATTCAAAATTTCTCTGTTATTATACGTCAGATCGAAAGTGTAAAGAATTAATGTTATTGTAAATTGAATTGTGTATAAATGTTGTTATTTCTCTAAGATTAATATTAATCGAGATATTTGGAATTTTCAGCGTTCAGTAAACAACCACTCCTACTAAATATTGTTTCCATGGGACCTTTATTATCCAAGATACATGCAAATTCATTGTGTGATGAAGTCATCAATTAACGTTTTACGTTCTTGTTTCAAAAATGTTCATTTTTATCTATACTATACTTGATATTTAACCTTTTTATTCAACACTAAAGATCATATCTGTGATTGGCAGAAAAACGGACAAGGAATAGTGGGGCTTTAGAGAGAGAGGAGAATTAGAAAATTAAAAATATCTCCTTATTATTTGTTCGATTGTAAAATGTTGTAGAATAAATCTTGTTAAACTATTGAAACTCTACAATTGTTGGTCTATAGATTTTTTTTTGTAACTCAAGTACTAAGGGATCTAATCATCGGTTTTATCATATTAATAGAAAATATGCAGTGAGGTGAGGTCACATCTGTTATACCAGCAAGTGGAAAATCTGCTTAGTTTATGCAGCTCTAACGAGATGGTCTTTTTAGTTTTCAGCCTTCAGTAACTCTCCCCCCACCCGCTTCTAATCATCGGTTTTATCATATAAATATAAACTGTGCAAATATATAAATAGAAACTGTGCAAACATTTTCAGTGTGGCATCAGCACATGATTTTTATTTGATCAGTACGACACTCAATATTTAACAGTTTAATGGAACAGTACTAAAGGTTATATTAGTTAATGGCTGAAATTGGCCTAGGGGGAGGGGGGTCTAGTGGGGAGGAAACCCAAAAATTCATAATATCTAAGTTACGAATCGGATCGAAAAATTGTATATAATCAATCTTATTGGAAATGAAATTTCCTTTAATTGTCATTCTAGACATTTGTTCTGGATCTTGAATTTTAACTGATATATTTTCATTTTTTAGTAATCAGTCACAATAATCCCCCACTCCTACTCATGTGAATTTTACTTAGGTTAACTGAATCACTAACATCTCATATCAAGCTAGTATTTTGATTCCTGTTTACATAGGGTCTTCATTATGGGAGAAATAGAGAATAGATGGTGGTATAGATCGGTATAGTTTATTCAGTTTGTAAGCACTTTTTGATGTTATCTTTGTTAGGTTGACTGTTTGCTCCAATACTGATAAAACACATGGCTCCATTCGATTTAGATATCATACACATCACAAAAGGGTTGAAAATAACCTCACATCAAACCTTATACCAGAGTAATGCAATTAAATTATTCTAAACACAAAAACATTTTTAGAACTAATATTTCATTGGTAAACATACTAAAATAGTAAAAACCATAGCTAATTTTTAAATATACTAAGAAGGGAAAATCAGTCGATGTGATCTATGGTTTGAGAAACGTAAATGCAGCACAGCTTTTTTTATTTAGAGGGGATTTATATCCCCAATGACTAATGAATATAGAAAGGGGCTCAGGTTAGCAATGCGAGTTAAAGCATTGGCCTTATTCTCACATGGTAAACCTAGAGCGGCGAGTTCGATTTCTCCCTGGGCAAAGGAATTTATTTAGTGACAGAATTCATTAAATAAAATCCTTAGTCCCACCCTGGCTAGAAAAAGATGGTAACCTGTAGATAACCCATCCCAATTAGCCTTAGTTGGAAAAATTGGATGTTAATAAATAATTTAATTTAATTTAAATATAGTATTTCCTGGAATACTATATTGATATATTTTGTGGTAACATTAAACAAGGAGTTCAACATCATTTTTGTTGATGTGACTCATAATAATAGTAATTTCAATTTTTTTTATTTTAGCCCTTCTCTAAACCCACTCCCCTTGTTGTTTGATTAAAACAGTATATAGTATTTAAACCTGGATTGTTAATCACAAAACTTTTTTATGGCTCCTCACAATTTTATTTCTTATAAACGCTGAGCGCTTTCGGGGACTAAATCCCCATCCTCAGAGCTACAAAACAATGCTATCATATTTGGGTCGGCTATCTGAAATCCTGGGAAGAAAACTAAACAGGCAGGGGATTAGAATAGCCTACAGAAAGAGGGTGTCACTTCAGAATTTTGTCTCTAAAATCAAGGATGCTACTCCTCTAGGAGACAGATCAGGGGTGTACATGATGAAGTGTGGGATGTGTGAAGCCAGCTACGTTCGGAGGACAGAGAGGAAGTTACGGATCAGGGCTAAGGAACACATGAGAGCAGGCTCCGAGTTTTATGCACACTGTAAGGTGCACAACCACCATGCTGGAGACCACCAGATAAAATTAGTTCATAGTGACGTTAGGGGTTATCTGTTGGACATGGTGGAGGCTATTGAAATAAAACTTGAAAAAGCCATAAATAAAAGCAATGTAAATGTGCAGACTGACACAAACGCATCTCTCATGTCCAGACTTGTCTCTGCCCCCTCCCTAGCGGCTTGGAACGATCCCCTTGGCCTCAGTGCATCGGCAGGGTTTAGCCTGGTAGCAAGTCTATAGGATTGCCCTACGCTCTGACGGTAATTTTGCTTATAATATTATTTTAATGTTTAAATAGTAATTATTAATTTGTTACATTTTAATTGTAATTGTATTTTTAATATAGGTGTTATTATTGTAAAGTTTTATAATGTTATAGACTGTTTTTTATATGACCAACTATGTAAAACATTTTTAAGAACTGCTTTTTAGACTCCTTAATTATGGTGTTACATTGTTTTGTAGCTCTGAGGATGTGGATTTTAAGCGCTCAGCGTTTATAAGAAATAAAATTGTGAGGAGCCATAAAAAAGTTTTGTGATTAACCATTCATCACCCTCACTACCAGCTAAAAATAAATATGGATAAACCTGGATTAATACATCATGATATCTTGACTTGTTGCTAATGTGAAATAAATAGGAGCTCACTGATGGTTGAAAACCAATAAATAAGATTGGTTAATAATATCAAGCAGAAGAAAAGTACAGTTTCTCTCACATTCTATTATCGATTGTCAGAAATGAAGAGAAATTACATTACAGTATTGTACAATTTTTGGAAGTTGTCCTAACAATTTTGTAAATCACAGAGTTACCTAGGAATAGTAATGAACCAGATGAGTAGGTACAAATTTTCATAGGGGTTTAGCATACCAGAACATTAAAATTTTTCAAATTCTTATTTTTTTACTTATTCCATTGGACATAAGGAACAGAAAATTGCATTCTGTCTCCCCTTGGAATGAGTCCTTCTAGGAGAATTTGAATATTGCTTTTGACTCTCACTATCATTCAAGGTGTTTACATATACTAACTATTTACATTTTAAAAAGATCAATGCAAGAGTCAGTTCAGCCTCTATAAATCTGTATGGAAGCGAGTACATTACTATTATTAAGTGGAGTAAAACTCATCAAAAGTTGTGTAAAATAAAAGTTGTGATTACCCTATGCTTCATCGGGCCTAAGTCCATAGTACCATCATTAACCACTATCCGTCTAATGTATTTTAAAAAATAGTTGATTATCTTATAATTTGTTTCTATTAAAAACAACTTTTGTGTACTTGTTTGTTGTTGTTTTGTCGCCTCCATGTAATCTGTAATTTGCAAGATGTAGTAATGATATGGATTATACACACCCATTAAGCGTTTACAAGGAGTAAGCATAAGTCAAAATACAATCATGTCCTGGAATTACGCATATAAATGATATCAGATGTCTTCTCTGAGGCAAGGTCTCTTCTCTTTCATAATCTCATTCTCCATGCTTCTCTTTTAGTAAAGGCCTATTAATTCAGTGTACTGACAAATAGCTAATTTAAATATTTTATGTTTATTGGGTTTTATTATTAAAACTAATAATAAATTTAACCCCCCCCCCATGAAGTACAGAGATGAAGAAATTTTTTTTATAAATTTAATCATGGTTGGCCTATCTCAATCATAGTATTCTATGAATCATGCATTACATAACATTTTTCACTTCTGTCATTGGGTTCAGATTAGATTTCAAATTAAACACTTCTAGTATAGTTTAATACTTCTAGTTTAATATAGTGTTTATTACCTTGAATTACGAGTTTATCCAAGTATATGGGGTGACACCATGTGTTGGGCTCCATCCTATTAACTTTAATTGTTTTACATAAGAAACACTGCAAACCACACACCACTTTAGGACTGATTATTTTGAAATGATTCTCAGTAATTAATGTGCTGTTTAAACAGCATTTGTACGATTGCAAGTTGTTGAGATCTGAAGTCTGGACAGCAGAAATCAAATCACTGCTCCTCAAGACTCCCAGTTCACTGGATACAACCAGTCATAGAGATACCTAGGCCCTCTTGATAGTCAAGTAAAGTAAATCTTTTTTTACTTAATAGTTGTAAGCACCCTCAACTTGACTCAATTTTAAAGGTTCTTCTAAATTCGATAAATAGTCTCTGACTAAACAGTTAAATACATTTTTATTTTCGTTAGAATATTCAATGTTGACTAACCTCTTATTTTCTTATTTCATGAGTTTTAGTTAAACTATTTAATCTTTTCAGTTTCCAATACGCCTTCCTAAACTGGATCATATCAAGCACAGTTAAAATCAGTATCTTGTAAAAATAAATCAAAATTTAGGATGAGTTAATAGAGCCAAACTTGTGCAATCTAAATTTACTCAATGCCAAATACATTTTTACTTCCTCGTACAAAGTAAAAGTATTATTATTACCACAAACAATTCGGATTTAAACAGAATTATCTGATTAGACCTCCCCTGAATCCATTTTGACTATTTTTGGTATGGCGTTTGAAAATATTCATGAATATTCTCACAGAACTCAAAAACATTGATATAATATCAACTCATCAATTATGGATAATACAACTATCTAACCACATCCGACTTCCGACCACCACTTCATTCTTCTATGGTATTGCAACAGAATTTTATGAAATGTTTGTCAACTGCCTAAGGTAAAATGACCATTTTAATGAGAAACTAGATTTATTTGATCCCATGAACGATAATGTTTCCTAATATTCACCCAATTGTCATTTTGTGGATCACATGTAAAACAATAATACTTTAGTTTGATGAAAATAAAACGATTGTTTAGTTCTTATGGTAGGGTAATCTTTATATTTTTATAGGATACCATGATAATATGAGTTCATTAAAGGATTACAGCTATTCTAATATCAATGTATCCAATTAACTGTTACTACACAGGAATTACAATGTAGATCTTAAGTGTATAATGTGATCAGTTTGCAGGGATTATCTTGTGCTTCCCACAGGAAACCATTTAAATTTCAACCTAACATCGATGGGTAACACAGCTAGTATTTGAATACATATCCAAAAAAAAACAATGTTGTGATATGTCTGCGAAATACAAATACTTGCACTGGAAAAAACCTTAAGTATCATCTTATATTGATAGTGGTAAGCAAGTAAAATAGAACATTGAATATTGGTATTAAAACAAATATCTATGAAGAACTTAGAATGGAAATAAATAATATTACCCACAATTATTTCTGTTTAATAACCCAGTGTGCCCACTGTTATTCTGTTGTGAAAAAAAACTACAGTAAAGAAGGGATAATCAAATCAGCAATTATGGTGTCTAGTCAACTTGAAGAACTTATACCAGGCTGAATGAAGACCACCCTCGTGGAAATTAAGTCCTAACCCGACTGAATTACAAATGAAGCATTTAATAATACTTGTTTTGGTCTGCAGGTTCAGAGAAATTTACTCTCTATAATTTGTAAAATATGGAATATGTATGTTGTGGGAAAGCATGTCATATTACATACAAGTGTGCAAAGGCATTTGGCAAAATACTATATATCGTCGGTTGACTTTGCAGACCTTGGAGATCCTTTGTCGCCATCCTCCACCTCTGTCTATTTTAGATGGCTTTACAGTCTACCCATCTCATCTTTTGTCTCCCTTGTGGCCGGATACTCACCAATATCTCATTCATTGTCTTGTCTTGTATAGAGAGTTGGTTGCGTAACTTCTTGCCATATATTCTGCTCACTATAGCCTCTTAGCTTTCATATCGTGTGAAATCTACAGTCTCGTTTCAGATAAAATATCTTCTTTAGACTTCCTTCTCCAGAGTCCTGTCACCATTCCACCATGGCTCTAAGGACCTTGCGCTCAAACCTTTCAACCTTTGTTTCCAGAGTACCTGTCAATGCCCTTGCCTAACGCCCACAGATCAGTACAGGTATCATAATGGGAGTTATAGCCCCTTTGCTTTAAAACTAGTGAGATTTTCTTTGATCTTAGGACTTTAGGAACCCAGAAGAAAGCGTGTTTAGTACAAGTTGTTCTGAGGTTGATTTCAGTAACTGGAGGTTGACAGAGTTTACTGTAGCTCTGAGATATTTGAAGCTTTCTTCTAATTGGTAAGGAAAAGTTGCCTATGCTCAAGCTGCTTTTGAGATGTAGGTTATGCTTCACTAACAAGTAATTCGTCTTTTCTTGGTTTACTTTCATGGCTACCTCTTTACCAATATCAATGGACCGGTGAGATACAGCATATCCTCTGCCTTGCTTCCTAGAGGCAGCTACATCATCTGCAAATGCAAGAAATTTGTGCATCTTACCTATATACCCATTTGCCTAGGATACACCACATACTACCTTATAGGAGACAAGCAATTACTTTCCTCAATTCTGACTGAGTCATCTCCCCTTAAACCAACACCATATAGGGGGAGTAATTGATATACACCCTTGTCAATTGGACATGTTTCCATTGATATTCCAGTTATGTCATTATTTTCCAATGGTAACTTCTACCAATTAAATCATAAATAGTACTAAAAACAATGAATAGGCATCGATGCATATAGGAAGAATAGATGCATCTTGTTCTACTTCCCACCGCTTCTAGTGTATCTCTCTGACAATAAATATCAGATCTCTTCTGATTCCTGCCTTATAATAATCTAGACCCCCTACTGTGATATGGGTTCATTTTATTAAGCATAATGAAGCTCAAGATTTTGTAAGCTACTGGTAGCAGTAGCGATTCCTCTGTAGTTTACACTCATTATGAGCATATGAGGCCTGAGTTCAATTTGTCTGTGGTGCGTTCCTCCCTCCAGAAATTTAGTATTAACTGATGCATTCGGATCATCAATAGCTCACCCCTATCTTCAAACAGTTCACAAAGACAAATGGTCAATCCCAGTGATTTTTCGTCCTTTTGATTATTTTTCGAAGGGCATCTCCATAACCACAAGATCTGGCACACCAACCTAATTTCCCCCGAGGACTTCAGCATGGTCCATGTCATCCATTTGAAGGTTTCTCCTATACAGTAACTCCTAAAAGTGCTACCTCTAACACTTCCTCTTTTGCTGGTGCCTGTTTTCAAGTATTGAAAGGGTACATATGTTTTAATTAAGAAAAGACTATATCTATTACATATCTTTTCAGGGCTACATGAATATCCAAAAAAGAAGAAATTTCAATATCAAAATTACCAGGTATTTTAATTCACCATTTGGAGTTATTTTGCAGGTTCAATGTATAATAAAATTCCCTCCGATGCAAGCCAATAAGATTTAGGACTGCGGTGACTGATCATGCTATAGAAACCGTTTTTCGCATGACAATGATGAAAATCTGATATGTATCTTTATATTGTAATCCCTGTATATTTTTTGTTTCGCTTTGAGAGGATCAGTTTAGTCGTGTGAGTTGAGGTGTTGGTCTTAATACACGGTAAGCCTGGAGTTGAACGTCTGGTACCAACATGGGTAAGAGGAATCTATTTAATCACTAAATAAAATCCCATATTGGCTAGATTGGTGATAACCCATAGATAACACACCCCAATTAGCTTTAGAAGGTAAAGTGGATCAAAATTTTACAAATAAATTAAACATGGTTTTCAAGGAACCTAAAAATTTGATGAAAGGATCTTAATTTTATCTTCCTTTCACTCTCAATGGTAGGGCTCAGTTAAGCTCAGCAATAAAATATATCCTGCAAGCCTCTTATATTATAATTTTTAACTAAGTAAAAATTAATTTTAGGTACAATTAAGGATTAAACATTTGCCTGACTTGACCACTACACCTGATAAAGGCTTTTCTCATGCTAAAATAATCATTAAAAATCAATGGAAAAAATCGTGGTAAGCAACAAAATCATCTCAGGTAGCTGAAGCATTCAAGCCTGTAAATGAGTCTTAAGCATAAATCAAAACAAAAGTCTTTCTCGCTGGATTGAGAAATCAGTTCACTATTGAGACTCTTACTACAAATGCAATTAGCTGAGCTGTGCTTTAAAACACTTTAAGAGACGACTCTAAATTAGCATCTACACGACGAGCTTACGTAGCAACCAGTACTTAAAACCTTTAGTCACACCTCTAAAGCACTGCAATATATCCGACTAACATGTATACTAAATAATGTCAAATCAAGCTGGCCCTCTTTCAAAGCGGTCTTAAAGGATTTTTTAAAACATATTTTTTTACATGAGCCTTAACTGTTAAGCTAAATACAATTGTCAACAATCAGCAATAGCTCATTTACTTTAAGAGAAAGCTGTCGAACATTAAAATATTTCTGGAAAATTTTTAAAACCATTATGTTCTATATGTCTGTCTATTTATACGTTAACCCAGGGATGAGTAACCTTTTTAATCAACGAGCGAATTTATATTTTAAAATTTTTTGGCGGGCCACACATAAAGTAACATTTATTAATAATTTACAATACTTTATTTATAATAAACATTAGAATAGAATAATATAAAAATTTTAAAAAAGGAAAAATTTCATATACAATTTTTATGAAAAAAAAACAAACAATAAAATGACAAAAAAAAACAATTTATTTGAAATTTTTGATCAGACATTTGGCACTGTTTTTTCAGTACAAGCTAATAAATATCTGCCGGAATTGATGAAGTAGCTACACGTATGCAGCTTTCTAATCGTGCATCAATCAGTCTTAATAGGTGGTCATTTTTGATTAATTTCATGGTCGAAAATAATTGTTCGTAAACACACGTACTTCCAAACAGAGGCATCAGTTGCTTTGCTTTTTTCGTCAAAATCGGAAATATCTCAGGGCTCACATACGATTTATAAAAATTGTTGATGTTTACTGAGAAAAATACATTTTTCAAATCGGTATTATTCTGCATGTCACACTCATTTGTCTTCGGGAACTGTATCCACATCGATACTACTCATAAGCCAACATACTTCGGTATTGAAAACATGTTGCCATATTCAGTTTCTAAATCTTTCTGGAATTCTTTAAATTCACAGTGATTTAACACACGTGACTATAAAAACTGATTAGCTCAAATATTGGTACTGTGACATTTGACAAACTCTAATCTTTTCGCACACAAATTTTCCTGGCGAATTCTGCAGTGGTTTTAAAGAATGCCCCCTTCTTGTGTCCTTAATGTCTTGAAAGAGCCTTCCCGA
The DNA here is from genome assembly GCA_019009955.1 of Riptortus pedestris. NCBI lineage: Eukaryota > Metazoa > Arthropoda > Insecta > Hemiptera > Alydidae > Riptortus > Riptortus pedestris. The sequence goes on along the minus strand of CM032232.1, from coordinate 42,829,114 downwards.
TCCTTCTATCACTAGTTAACAGCTTACTAGTCTGATTGTGAGACAGAAGCAAACACAAACAAGCACAGACGCATTGGTATTGAATGTTTGAACAAGTCGCCGAAAAGTGTGTAACTCTTCACAAAAATTTGTTTCGGTTTAGTATGTACCACCATTAAATTATAATTAATTTCTTACAATATATTGATGGGAGAAAGTTAATAAAATAAATTCAATTTTAGAAATGCTTGGCGGTGGAAACATGTTGAAAGAGCCGTGTGTTGCTCATCCTTGCCTTAACTCTTTGTCAGGCGCACTACAGCATTTGGACTCTAATATCAACGTCTGTCAATATATTAAGAATAAAAATGGAGGGTTCCCGATGAATTGTTTTCTGAGCACTCATCACAAATAAAAAGGGAAGTATTTGGGTTTTTACATTTTTAATACTGTTTGAATGATTTTTTTTATTTTAGATTAAGAACAAAATTAGTTCTTAAATAATCTTTTAAAAAAGCATTTATAAGAACAAAATAATTATCAAGGTATCCTAATAATAGAAGAAAATTGGAAAATAAAATCACAGATGCTAACTATCCCAAAAGGTATAGTATATTCTTGGCAAAATACGGCTTAATTTTGCTGAGAGCTAAGAAAATTTGCTATTTTTAAAGGACAAATCAAAATAAGAGAACAAGTGTTGTATATGTGCTAAAGGAATGTTTGTTGATATCCCAGTAACCATCAAATAACGTACAACTATCATAAGGGAAATGTGAGGAGGAAGTTGAATTTTATTCTGTGATACAACAAATAAAATACTTTTTCGAATTCCTATGTGATGAAGTATATATTTTTTTCCATCCAAAGATTGAACTAAATATTTTTTGTGCAGTTGATCATTTTTCATTAAAAACTTTATTTACCTTGTTATACTACTTTGGAATTGTTCTTATTTCCCATTTTATTTGTGTCTGCTTTATTGAGTATTCAAACTTCATGAAAATAATTTAAAACTATACTTGAATTTTAGTCAGTTGAATAATACTTTAAAATAAAAAGTTAATGTTCCTAACTCCTATGTTGAATATTTTTCAATTTATTCAATTTGTTGAATAAAAGCTATTTGTTATGAAATGTCTCTATACAATTACTATCTATCGAAAGTATTTTTTTTCTTTGTATTTCGTATTACTACAACTATTTTGAAATTTCTGAGCCAACTTTTTCGTAGCAATACAAAAGCTTATAATTTTCATGCATTAGGATTACTGTAAAACTAAAGCAGAAATAACTACACAATACAAACAAGTTATTGCCTATGTTTTAATCAAAAATATTTAAAAAAAACAAAGATGTGACCCTAACACTGGAGCAGAGCTGCGAATGTAACTTAAGTCAGCTTGACCACTAAAAGGGTTAAATGCTAATAATAAAAGAGAAAGCAGAAATTTCTTAATATGAGAATCATTAGTTTTAAGCATTATTAATTTTACCCAATATAAGCATTGCATTAGTGCTTTTTAGTGCAGAATACTGTAGTTAATAAGGAGTGCTTAGTGTAGGTGGTTATAAAAACAAAATGTAAAATAGACAACATAAAATATAAAAGATTATTTATTTTCAAATTATAAAGTAAAAATTAGTTACATTAATAAGACTGAAAAAAAAAAACAACAGATCATAAAAAATTGGTCAAAAATAATTACTGGTAAAATTGAAGATCTATCATTAAGATTCATTATAAAAATATCACATATTTTTGTTTCGTTAGCACAAACCAAATTCCTAAATCATGACTTATCACAATCTCAGTCTTAGAAGCTACATTTTAAGGCCTCGTACTTAACAACTAGAAGCTCAAACTATCAAAAACTAATAGGTTAACCAACATTCATAAAAATCAAAACAAAAAATATCTTACACTATAACAATCACTAGAATTTGAGCATTTAGAATATTAACAGCTTCAAACTCTTTGCTTCACAAACAAAAACTCTCATGCATATTGGTAATAAAATTGTAATAATGAGACAATACATAAGATCAATCAATATTTCGTCAACTATAAAATAGTTGAGAGATTTCTTTTTCCTAATATTAAAAATTTAGATCAAATTCTTCTAAGCTTTAAACAATTATAAATTATGTTTTAGCCTTGCGTGGCCTTCCACGTTTCTTTGTGGGTTCTTCGATAGTAGTTTCGCTCGTATTCACCTCTTCTCTGTGTTCACCTTCAGTACTTCCAAGCTCGGCCAACCCAATTCCAGCCCCATTCATATTCTAGTAGCAACCATTAAAATATTTGAAAACAAAATAAAACTGAATCATAAAAGAAAAATTTAAACTAAAAGAAATTAAATATAAAAGTAAAAAAATAAAAATACTGAAAGAATAAGAGATTAATTTCATTTAAGATCTTAGGGGCACAATATAAAACAAATAAAGAGTTAATTATAAAATATACTACGTATTTTAATACTTCGAAGTAATATATAACTCAGGATTCAACATGTTCAGTTTGAATATAAAATGAAAGTTCAGAGTACACATTTTTAAAAATTCTAAACCTATTGTATCTATTTCTGATACGACCCATTTTACATCTTATGTTACAAAGTTCCAAACATTCACAAGCAAAATTATTTTGTGATAATTTTGTTGAATAAAATTAATTTTTATTTTTGTTCACTCTTTTGTAAGCAATAAAGCTCATGGAAGGTCACTTTTCTGCCTACTACCTCCTATTTGATGGTATATTTATTAGACTTAATTAATTAGGCTTTTAAAAAATAGGAAATGCATGTTAACTAATCAAAGGCAAAACTAAGAAGAATGAGAAGAAAAATCCAGTTGGCTGTAAGCCAAGATCAGTAAACAAGTTTTACAAAAACTTGCCTAGCTTCTACAATGAATATTCATTTTAGGAATGAGCGCAGACATAACTACGAAATATTTGTGAATCTTCTAATAGCATTTGATAGTGTACCATATAATCTACTCTGAGAAAAGATGAATAAAATGGGTAACTCTTCAGAAATTATTTAAGTAGTAAATCTCCATTCAAAAGCCAAAATATAATTTGGTACTAATCAGGCAAAAGAAATGCAATTAACAGAGCTCGCGTAATATTTGATTTAATAAAAAGTTCACCGGTGCAGGGGCTGCGTAAACTAAGCAGATTTCCCTCCTGAAGTTTACAGTAGATAAATCTACATAATGGTAACACCACCAAGAAGAACATTAAGTGAATAAATGCAAACAGTAATAAGAAATCTTTCAGTAAATTTTAATAATTTCCTCCCGGGAAGCATCTGAAATGTAAACAAACAGGTCTGCCAACCTCTCACACGAAAGAAAAACAATTACTGAAATATATCAGAATATAATATATTAGGTCTCGCCGGAGATGTCAGCTCAATAGGGACCAACTCTAGAGCACTGATGATGGGACGGTTCGCCCCGAAAGTACTTTGCCTGTAATAAAGAAGTATTAAGAGTGGAGGTGTTTGACCTTTTTGATCCTTACGTTGACGATGGACCTCCACCAGCCAGCACAAATCCAGAGCCAGAATAATATATTAATTTCATTGAAAACTAGTATCTAGTACTGAACAAGAATAATTTTTACCTCAATCAATCAAATTTTAGCAGTCCAAGAAATGACAGGGGGGGGGGGTCACCAGAACATATTTACATGTACCTCGTATAATAAAAGTCTCTTGAAAAGAACTTGGTATTTACACTTCGAATAAAGTAGTTTATTATATAACGGAGTATTGTTTATGTAACATAAGTAGAAGTGGGGGTTTGCTGAAGGCTGAAAACTGAAAAATGCAAATATCTCAGTTAATATTCAAGATAGTCAATAATCTTACTATAACAATATTTATAGTAAATTTAATTTGCATTCAATTTACAATAAGAATGATTCTATACAATTTTTCTATCAGACGTATAGTAACGGAGACATTTCGAATTTTCGAAAATCACCCCCCCTCCCATTGGTCCGATTTCAGCCAATAATGAACTTGATCTTTAGTTTTACATAAAATATTATATTTAAATATTGCACTTAAGGGAAATTTGCTAAAAATGTATAGCAAAATAATTAAAGAGCACCAATAGTTTAACAATATTGGTTCTATAACATTTTTTGATATGACTCATTATGACAGACATATTCTTAATTTTAGAATTCCCCCTCTTTAAACCCCCCCCCTACCCATTCCAGGCCTGATTTCAGCCATTAATGAAAGCCACAGTTAAACATCGAGTATGGTGTAGAATAAATGAACGTTGCCGAATTAAGAATGTAGAATCTTAAATGGTGACATCATCACACGAAGTATTTGCATGTGCCTCACACAGTAAAAGGTCAAGTCAAAAAAAAAAAAAATCCAAATATTGTTGTTAATATTCATGATAGAGAAAATATATGTATAACAACATTAACAGGAAATGAAATTTGCAATAAGATATGTTCTATACAATTTTTCGATCCGACATATAACAGAGAAATTTCCCCCCTCTAAACCCCCCCTTTTCCCGGTCAAATTTCAGCCGTTAACAAATTTGATCTTTCTCTTTACATTGAATGCTTACGTATCGAGTTTGGTAATGATAAAACAAAAAATGATGAAATTTTTTTTTTAAAATTGTGTCATCAGTACAACCTCAATAGCTGATTTCTAGGAGAAATAACTATGGTTTCATATTCTAGTTTCTAATAGCTTGTATACTATATCACGGTACTAAATATGTTTATTTATATCACTAGCACTATTCATACAGACAAAATTGCAATTTTTATATCAGTCCACGGTGTGTAATTCAAACTATTTCCTTGATGCAGCATAGTGAAGACAACTATCTGGAAATATATTCACAAATATGGTGAAATTCCATAGAAAACATTATGTCTAAACAGTAAAGAAATTCATTATGTAATTTTCATGAACTTCTTTAGGAATAAAAATGTTGAAATCCGCCAAATTTTGTCAAACAACAGATTTATGAGTCAAAATAATTTAAAGTGCTATGATGACGTTATTAGGACTCTTATCAACAAAAGATAAGTCAGACCCTTTGGTGACTAATACTCAACTGTTTATTCCAATATAGTCAACCTACAATTGGAATGGACATATTGGACACAAAACTTAATTACTTAATGTCTCATTATAACTTACAAGTTAAACACAGACTGAATACTTAGAACTGAAACTGAAAAAGTGAAAATCTTTTACCGGAATAAATGGAACAGAATTGCTCCCACATTTGTGACACCGAAGGTTGAAGGAACAACTAACAAGCACAATGAAAAAATTAGAGTGATAATGAATATTCTATTGCTAGTCAGAAATTTCAATTTATGAAAACATAATATATTTCATCTTCATTCCTCAACCTAACTAAACTGTAGAAATTAAGCTCCAAATAATATATTCAGTTTTCTATCTCTTGCCCAATCAGATCTCAATTTTTTATTCAACACATATATAAAATTAAGAAGCTTTCTTCTAAATGATGATTAAGAGGATTTTATTTAATCCCATTCAAAGTCTATGGACCTCTTTAAATATTTCTTTGGTTTATATTGGTTAAATGAGTAAGTATATAAAATATGTACACATATAATACCTTCTTATGTATAAAGTAAACAAACGTTCCTTTAAAATAAATTTAGTAAAGGGATTTAGTTGAAAAAAAAAAACTTAACGGTTTCCTTTAATTATTAAGACTAAAACTAAGTATTCAATCACTTTTATTATTGTTTTTTAACCTAGAGTGGTGAGTTCGATTCCCGCCTGGGAAAGGGAATTTATTTAGTGACGGAATTCATTAAATAAAGTCCTCATTCCCACCTAGAAAAGGGTGGTAACCTGTAGATAACCCGTCCCAATTAGCCTTAGTTGCAAAAAGTGGACGTTAATAAGTAATTTAATTTATTATCATTTTTTTAATTCTGCCTTAGAAAAGATTTTACTTTATACCATTTTGTATTTGGTAAGAACAAAAGATTTTATTTTGTATTCTTCAATTTAAAAGATATTGGCGTGTTTGTTTTTTTTATTTTACTAAATTTTATTGTATACTATTTATTATTACTATTAAAATTGGTGTACAATTGTTAAGCCAAAGAAGGATGTACAACTTGTAATAGTGCTATTATTACAATGCAATTTGAAATAAATTCAACTATTTTCAGTTTCATGTTTAATATACTCCACATTTGTATTCATCTCCAAGCTTTCTGAAATGTGGGAAAAATTCGTAAGTTAAGGTTAATATTTCAGTTTAATAGAAAAACAAACTCTTATGAATACTGCACTAGTAATATTAAAGAAAAAGAGAGAAATCATGCAAGCCATGAATATATTGTAACAAAATTGAAGTGGGATATCTACACAAAAAACTAATTTTTATTCATGCAAAAGTGATTCATGCATTGGAGAAGGACGCCAAGATCGGGTATGACTCACTTTCATTGCAGTCTGGAGTATAACGTTGGTTGCATAAGTAACTCCTCTGCTGCCTAGACTCACCACTGTACTGTATCCTCTCTCCTTCGCTTTAGCAAGCATTTCGTCTATTTCCTGTGAATACATATTTGCAAATAGTAAATAAAAATTAAATTAATCCAAAAAACAAAACAAAAGTCCATCACGCAGAGGCTGCGTAAACTAAGCATATTTTCCACGTGAAGTTTTACAATAGAGAAATTTCAGAATAGAGTCGAACAGTTACGGAAAGGGCCAAACTAGCTCAACTCACGACTAGACCCGAAGTTAGCCAGTCTCAACTCTGAAGCTGAAAACTGAAAAATGCAAATATCTCGGTTAATATTCAAGATAGAGAATACATGTATATAGCAATATTTATAGTAAATTTAATTTGCAATAAGATTGATTCTATACAATTTTTCAATCCGACTTAAAGTAACAGAGATATTTCGAATTTTCAAAAACCCTCCCCTCTAAACCCCAAACTCCCTCTCCCTCCCACTGGTCCGATTTCAGCCATTAACGAACTTGATCTTTATTTTTACATAAAACGTTTAAATATCGAGTTTAGTAACGATCAATCGAAAATTGCGACCGCTAGAGCGTTAACAGACAAATATATATATATATATATATATATATATATATATATATATATATATATAATCAAAATCATAAGGGAAACAGAAGAAAATGAAGAACTGGATGATGACAAACAGTTCTATGTCATACTATTAAAACTACTAGTAATCTCTGGTAGACCACACCACCCTAAGGGTGAATGAAAATTTGATGGTCACACAGTAAGCTTTCAACCATCTACTACAGTACCCCTATCTGACCCATGGCCAAGGAAAGAACTCAGTTTAAACCGGGTTTTCTCATTAATTATCAAATGAAAGAGTAGGAAAAAAGGACCACCTCTACCTTTTCTGCTACCAAATTACCTTACCCCCATCCAAATATTGAATGTTTCCTGAAAAGTAATTTTGCATTCATGGATAATTTTGAAGAATATTTGCTAGACATGGAGAATTATTATTATTTGAACAGGCCTACAATCTCATTTCTATTAGGGACAACTAAGGGTGGAGAGTTCAGGAAAGTTGAAGCCCTCCTAATTTTTTCTCTCTTAAATAAAAAAATGATTTTCTTCCTGACAGAATTCAGACTATGATTTGAGCCTCAAAATGTGTAATAATTAATATGAGAACAGTGATTTAAACATTAAAGTGTAAGTAATATCAATACGGGTTTTGAAAACATGTTACCCAGCCTTAAAGTCTGGTCTGATTGAAAATGCTGACCCCTAAAGGGGGGGGGGGGAGAAAAAAGAAGAATTAACAACAGCACCTTTGGTAATTAAGGCCAGTTTTTTTTCTTTGTTTTTCCAGTTGGCTTTACAGACCTTATATATCCCAACCTCCCACTACCAGAAAAGTCATTGAGTAGAAGCATGATGAGTAGAGAAGAAGAATTGGAAAATCACCTATTATCTAATTAAATGTTTCCTGTAGAATGACATGCATCATCACAATTGGGGAAGGGAATGGCCAACAGTCACTCCAGTAGGCTCCTTTAACTTCCCAATGGAATTAGTGCAGAGAACTCAAAGGATAGTCAATCTGTCAGGGCTTGACAGAAAGACTCACCTCTCATCTACATCATCAAGCGAGAACACTACCTCATAATGGTATAGATTTGGTGAATTAAAATCCTCCCTTGGCGAGGATTGAAACTACACCTATTTATTCTCAAGTTAAATGAGAGTTATGGTAGGAAATCCGCATAACGCAACTGCACTCCCAAAGCAGGCTATCAGGATCAGGATATTTATAGATGTCTATAATAATCAAATTGAGGGTAGTCTGGAAACTTCAAACATCACAATAAACATAGTCATTTTTTTTTTTAATTTAAACCCAGGAATAGGACTTTGATACTATATCCACTACACAATATGATAATAATTAACAGAAATAAGAATATTGCAAAGTACTTACACTTTCTCTTCGCAAGAATGCTGGATGGACGAAATGCCTGTAAAGGAAGGAGGATCCCTTGGTAGCTGGTGAAAGTAACCAAAGAACTATTGCAACTTTGATTTCATAATAAAATGGAAACCTACAAACAAGATAATAAGCAGTGTAAATATTATAATTATTGATTTCTTTATCATTACTTTTTATAAATAAAATATGCCAACTTATTTTATTTGATTAATCTTTACATCAGGACACATATCTGTACTACTTTTAGTATCATCTTGCGGTTGGTGTTTCCCATTTAATAATAGCAATTTTATATTAGTAATTTTTTTTTTCTTGGCTACTGATCTCGCACTGAGATCTCCACTAATAGATGATGAAATACTAAAAAATAAATAAAATTGTCAAATAATGTTCTAAAACTAAATGTTCTGAAACCTTCAAGACAGTTTACTCAATGTCCAAAATGTAAGGTTACAAAACTGTTATGTGCCTTCTAGGCTTCTGTAAATATATTCATTAAATTAAGTAGTGAATTAACCATCACTTGCTCTCTCTCAATAAAATGCTTTCTTTAGAGAATTAGGGAGTTTATCACTCGCCTTCCATCTCTATTTAACAGTGCTAGAATTATGAGAATAAAATTATCGAGGTAAATGCAGGTATTCTGAGACACATGATGACAACTGTGCTCCAAAATGTCAGGGAAACTGTCCACAACAGGTGAGCTGGGAACATCATACTCACCTGAATGATATTCATATATTCAAGAGCCATAGTTGCCTCTTTAAAGTAATACATTACAATTTAAACTCAATATGGTGAAAACCTTTTCGATGTGAATACATAATGTTAAGGTCGTTCTCTATCAACAAACCTTGTCCTGATAGTGCTTTCAAGCATTGTACAACTTTCTACTCCTTGAAATAAGAGAGGTAAGAATACAAGTGGAAATCATCTAAAAATCTTTTAAACATAGTAACAAATATTTTGAATATTTATGGCATAAATACAATCATAGTTTCTAATATGATAAATAAAAACAGAAAAACGAAATTAGAAAAAAAAAACTATTAAAAAGCAATAAAATGAATTAAAGTAATTAAGTAGTAATACATATACTAACCAAAAACTAAAAAGGACATCGGTAAATGTTTCTGCGCAGGTAAATAGTGCAAATACAATCCAATACATCATCCATTTAACCTGAAAAATAATATATGTAAATTACATTTAAAATATAACATGGACCACAGTGATTTTCCAAAGATAAACATCAATTAAAAATAATTAATGAAATAAAAAATTTGAAAAAAACTTTAAAAAATTGCAACTTAATTTTTTATTTTGGTTTTAAAAATAAAAATCAGGTTCTAATATTCCAATTTGATTTGAATCATAGTAGAATATATAAATAATAATAATAACAGTTTATACAAACAAACAAAGAATGAACAGCTCTAGGCCAGTATTTCCTCACATATCTCCAGTTTATTCTAATGTATGGTTGATTCAATAGTTATTAATTTAGAACATTATTTAGTTTATAAGTTTAACCTTGGATGTTTAATATATACATTTGTTTTTTTAACTTTTTAATACAATGACATTACTTATTAATTGACTTATAATATTTATTTATATTACATGTCATTACATAAAAGTATTTGTTATGTCACAAAGCACTGAAGATGGGGTGGGGTGGTTTGCCCCGAAAGTACTCCACTTTTAATAACGAGAGTGGAGGTGGTTTGGCCTTCCTTATCCTTCCGTTGAAACAAAGAATAATAGTCTTTAACAATAAAAAATGAAGAAATGGTAAAATTCTTCCACTACAACAAATGTTTTTTGATAACATTATAGATGTGAAATGCAATGACAGGCATTTCTGGAAGTAACATCTCTGTTATTTTGCAAAAGATCAAGACAAGTTATGAAACACCACTACACATACGTAAGGGTTAGCAAACAATTATTTCGGTTGGCATTAATAAAACTACTTTTTATATTAACAATATAAAAATATATAATATATACATTTTTATGAAGTTTTATTTTTAATTCAGTTGTGTGTGAGTGTGTTTAGTGTGCAAACACTTCAAAATATTAATAAAAGTCTGTTACGCAGGGGCAGCGTAAACTAAGCAGATTTCCCACGTGAAGTTTTACAAAAGAGAAATTTCACGAGAGCCGAGCATTTAAGGAAATGGCCAAACTAGCTTTTGGTGGGAAAGTAACTCTCGTCTGTTAGGAGCCCCGATTTAATACAAATGCAAATATCTCGGTTAATATTCAAGATAGAAAAAAAATGTATATGCCAATATTTATAGTAAATTTAATTTGCAATAAGAATGGTTCTGTACAATTTTTCGATCCGACGTACAGTAACGGAGATATTTCGAATTTTCGAAAATCCTCCCCTCTAAACCCCCCCTCCCATAGGTCCAATTTCAGCCGTTAACGAACTTGATCTTTCTTTGTACATAAAAAGACTAAATATTGAGTTTGGTAATGATTAAAAAAAATTGCGACCGCTAGAGCGATAACAGACAAATATATGTGTGTATATATATACACAGTTTTGAACGGACCTCATTTTTGTCATCTGCTAGGTAGGATCGATGGACATTTGAAGAAAAATTTCGATAATTCCGTCATGAGTACAACCTCAAAAGCTGATTTCCCTTAAGGGAAATCTGCTAAAATGCCAATAATTTATTACAGTCTTTGAAGTACAAATTTTCTGAAAATAATTAAACTCAAGAGAATAATTAATTAAATTAATTAACAATGAAACTAGACAGATTGAACATTATGTCTATGCAAAGTCAAATACAGTACTGCTTTTATTAAGTTTTTTTTCGTTAATATTCTTCTGATTTTCTTCTTTAAGTCTTTTTCATGAACAACCATAGTAAGAAATGGTACAAACTATTCTGCAATTAGTCCTAAACTTTTATCGCAAGAGTAAGAATAGCTGTTATTGATTTAAATCCTCTGCATTACAGTTATTATTTTATCAAAAGAATCACAAGTTTTATATCAGAAAAGTGATCATTAACTAATCATTTTCTAACATACACATCAAACACGTTAGAAGATAAAACTAGCATTATAGAACCATGTAAACATATTCCATATAAATAGGAATTATGAAGATTTACAAATAAATAAAAAAATGTTTATACAAAATAACAAAGAACAATATGTTTCAATATAGGAAATATTGGGTTAAAAAACAAAAGGAATGGCTTATAAAGGCTGACTCTGCTTCTATGAAAAATGAACCATCCACTCATGAAAATAAGAAGAGCTCATCATTTTTATCTAACATTTACAAATCCTAAATAAATCCAACAGAAATTGTTAGAGTTTACTCTATTATTATTATTTACGTCCACTTTATGCTACTAGGCTAATCGGGACGGGTTATCTACAGGTTACCACCCTTTTCTAGCCAGGGTGGGCTCAAGGAGTTTATTTAGTGAGTCCATCACTAAATAAATTTCTACTGTTGTTAGAGAGTTGTTTAGTCAAAACCATTGACATTTTAGCAGATTTCCCTTATGGGAAATCAGCTATTGAGGTCGTACTCAACGTGATTTTCAAAATTTTTCTTCAAATGTCCATCAATCCTACCTAGATGATGAAAATGAGGTCCGTTCAAAACTGTGTGTGTGTATATATTTGTCTGTTGTTTAATCGTTACCAAACTCAATATTTAGTCGTTTTATGTAAAAAGAAAGATCAAATTCGTTAACGGATGAAATCTGACCAGAGGGGGGGGTTAAAGGGGGGATTTTCGAAAATTCAAGATATCTCCGTTATTATGCATTGGATTGAAAAATTGTATAGAACCAATCATATTTCAAATTAAATTTACTATGAATATTGTTATATACATTTATTTTCTATAATGAATATTAACCGAGATATTTGTATTTTTCAGCTCTGAGTGGTTGGCAGACCTATGTGTTTACAACTCAGAAGCCGTTTCCATTGGGAGTTTATTAAAATTAACTGAAAGATTTCTCATTACCGTTTGTATTTACTGACGGTGGTGTTGTGTTACCAGTTTGCAGATTTCTCTAATGTAAAACTTCACGTGGGAAATCTGCTTAGTTTACACAGCCCCTGCGTGATGGACTTTTTAAAATAAACTATGTTCGGAGCAAACTGTTATTAAATTTGGTTGGCTGAAGATGTACAAAAGGGAGAGGGGGATAATTTATAGTTAATACATAGCTTTATTCTAATTTGTACTACAATTAACTAAATTACAACAAATGGTTTGTTTCATTGAGGGAGTATCTACAGGCTCACTTACATCTATTTATATGTATGTAAATGTGAATAATCCTGAGGACAGTTCTGATTATGGAAACGGACAAGGGAAGAAAGAGGGTCAGAGCTACAAAATGCTCTGCAAATGACAATGAGAAATTGGAGAGAATGACACTTGAGCCCAGAATTGTTAAAGAGCATCTGCATAAGCGACTAGTAATAAGGATTAGTCATATGAGTGTGCAGCCTGCCACTTTAAAGTTCCTCCACTCTTGTTTCCTTTCTTTTATTACAACCAACAATATATATTTATCATGACAATCAAAAAGATTTTATATTATAAAGTAACGAGCAAAATCAAATCACTATTAATAACAGATTTTAATACCAAGAATTATTTTAATTAGTATGACTAATATTTTTAGGTTCTCACTCAGCAATATGAGGAACCAAAGATAAAGAACAAAAAGTCCATCACGCAAGGGCAGTGTAAACTAAGAAGATTTACAATAGATAAATCTACATACTGGTAACACTTAACACCACCGAGAATATTAATTTATTTCTAATATAGAGCTCGGCAACTAAGGCGACTTGGCTCTTTTTAAAGCATGAATATTTAGTGAATAAATGCAAACTAATCAGAAATCTTTCAGTCAATTTTAATAAGCTCCCAGTGAAAACCGTCTGAATTAAAAAAAAATGGTCTGCTGACCTCTCAAACCTCAACAGATAGATAGAAATATTCTTCACCGGAAAGATAAACAATTACTGAAATGTATCTAAATACAACGTATTAATTTTATTGAAAACTATTTACTATATCTAGTAAAGTAATTTATAATGAATCACAGTAATTTTCATCTCAATCACTCAAATTTTAGTAGTCCAAGAACTTCGGGGAGGGGGGAGGGGAAGGATAACAAAACATGTATCTTATATAACATAGGTCTCTTGAAAACAATATTTGGTATTTAAGCTTCGAATAGTGGTTTATTGTATAACAAAGTATTGTTTTTGTGACATAAGTAGATGTGGGGGTTTGTTGAAGGGTGAAAACTCAAAAATACAAATATCTCGGTCAATACTCACGATAGGGAATAAATGTATATAACAATATTTATAGTACATTTAATTTTCAATGAGATTGGTTCTATAAAATTTTTTGAAGAGACATATAGTAATAGAGATATTTAAAATTTTTGAAAATCCCCCCTCTAAAACCCTCCTCCCACTGGTCCGATTTCATCCATTAATGAACTTCATATTTATTTTTACATAAAACGATTAAATATCGAGTTTGGTAATGATCAAACAAAAACTGCGACAGCTAGAGCGTTAACAGACAAATTATATATGTATATATATTATATAAAATTTTAGACTGACCTCATTTTTTGATTTCCCATAAGGGAAATCTGCTAAAATCGTTAGTTATGGTTATGTCAACACCGATAAGTTGGAGCATGAGCATAACTCTTAAATTACATTTTTATTTGATAATTACTTATAAATTTAATTTCCAATTGTATATTTTTTGTCTAAAAAAAAACAGTGCCCATCACATGCACTTTATGCATCACTAATTCCTGACAGTCAATATATATAAAAAAAACAATAAAAAAAATCAAACACTCTTAAGACAGAATGATTTCTACTTTTAATTCTTCATTGCAGATCAGTTCAATGGAAGGTTCATTTATTTTTCAACAAGGCTGGTAGTTGTATTGAGCTTCTCTTCTTTAAATAATTTACGATAACTTCTTTATTCATGCCGCATATACTGTGTCTTTATATTTATACTTCAAGACAGAGTAATTTTCTTCATACTTCATTCAATCAGATTAATCCACTTAATAATTTATGTTAAACGTTTCTGTGTTGTTTAAGACATTAAAGATATCTTTTTTCAATTTCCGCATATATTTGATTTATCTGTTTGTTATAAGTGGACATTTCTTCACCTCCCCATTAAATATGATTATTGACCAACTGAAAATAGATATGACCAATGACCAATTTCCCAACTTATCCCAAGCAAGAGGGTAAGTGCCTTATTGAAAGAATCAAAATTTCTCTTGACTCTTAGTCAACACATATCAGCTCACTGCCTGCCTTTCAGTATCACTTATGAGAAATTAGTTTGGAGTGAAGAAAAGAGAGAAAAAAGATAAATTAAAAAAAAAATTATAATGATATACGTTTATTTTGTTTATTATTATTTACGTCCACTTTATGCTACTAGGCTAATCGGTACGGGTTATCTACAGGTTACCACCCTTTTCTAGCCATGGTGGGCTCAAGAAGTTTATTTAGTGAGTCCGACATTAAATAAATTTCTACTGCCCAGGGCGGGAATCGAACCCGCCACTCTAGGTCTACCACGCAAGATTAGGACTAATGCCCTAACTCTTACGGCCAACCTGAGCCCTTAATGATATACTTTATTAAGATCTCATATTAAAATCATTTATTATGCCTAGTGTACTAGTAGAAAGATTACATAATCTGATAATCACTTATTTTTTTTAATAAATCAAAAGTCTCTGTGATGCTTAGAAAATAGGTTTATGCACCTCTCCCCCCTCATTTCCTCAAATTATTAACAAAAATTAGTTTATTCTGAGATTTAGACTTAAGGTAGAGTTGAAGTGGAAACCAATATATTCTTCTTCCATCTTTATTTGCTAATGCAAAAAGAAATGAATTAATACTTCTGAATAAAAACCTACCAGGATGAAGAACAATTAACTTTATACTTTTGAAGCATCTAATTTTAGTTCCAATAAATCCAATCTTATTCCCAATGACACTGAGTTATTTTCTAAGCTAGAAAGACAAGTACAGCATTTATTAACTCGTGTACTTTTTAATAAATTTAACTAAAGGCAGTCACTTTTTGCTCACTAGATGAGTATCTCCATTATTACGGAAGGGACATTGAGGTAGCTGCTATTGCACTGATGGCTCGATTTTTTAAAACTATCTCCAAATATTTATCAATCTTATTGAGAAAAATCTACTAAAAATGAGATCAAGTCTAATGAGTTGTCAGAACATGAACGACTTTAGGGGTGAAGGGGGGTGGGTCATTTAATAATTTTCACAGGTAGAGACTACAATCTAAGCATGACAGGAGTAGAGACATAGCTTTAACCTTTTATGTATAGAAGAGGTGGATTCTTTTAATAAATGAGTACTTTTGTTTTTGTTAGTCTTCATTAAAAGATTGTCTTCAAAATGACGTCCAGATTTGATGTCATAAGTACAAAGTATATATAATGCCACATATATTATTTAATAATGCAGTAAATTTGTATACTGAATACTGAAATATTGAACCTAAGAAAGATTGATCGATTTTTGAAAATATTGCAAAATGGACGAGGCATTTTAAAATCCCATGTAATATACCCTAAACATCATTTTTTGATAGAAGATTTAGGGGTATAATTTGAAGATTGTATATTACCAATTATCGATCTGATCAAAACATTGATCGCAGTTATATATGACAGTGGAAAATGAACTATCACCAAGAAAAGCAGGAAGCCCAGCCGTGAGATGTTATAAGCTGTGCAAATGGACAATGGCAAACATAATGCCACCTCAGCTATTAACATTAAGAATTTACTTTTCTTTTTTAGACTTGCTAGACAAAAATTATTGTATTTTATATTTACAAATTTGATTTTCTTATAAGGAAAAAAAAACGGCCAATATTAACTTCAAGGAGACAATCATACTTTTTGTTTGTAATCTCTATCTTTTAGGGAAGAGCAATAGAGATGAACAAACCACTTATTCAACTGGAAATCAAAGAATGATAAATTAGCTTAAACAAAGGGACTATTACTGTTGACCTTGCATTGCATTCTGGACATCAATTGTTCTGTGACGAGCAATAAGCATTTATTTTGCATCCCGAATATTTACAAGGGAACGGCAGAAATTTAACAAGTTAAAGCATCAGTTCCTACTCCTACTACTGACATACACATTCCTAAATTATTTAGGCTGTGGTAATAAAAACCATATCAATAAGGTGATTGAAAATCTTATTCGTTTAACAAACATTTTTATTTTAACTGTTTTTATTTTTCTACAGTTATTGCTATAAATCAATATAAAATGCATTAAAAATTTCTTTTCTTGGGGGGGTGGGCAGTTTCAACATTTTCCAGGTTCTAAGATGGTCATCAACTCTAGATAGTAGACACCATTATTAGAACTAGTCAGGCAGTAATTCAGTAGCACTGATGAATAAAGTCTAATATTTTCTAGGGACATTGAGAGTTTTCGTCAGGCAATTTCATTTATGGTTTGATTGTTGAAAGTTGAAAATTACGATTTCTTTAGATAAAAGAAGAAAAATTGATCAGCCAGGAGCACAATGAATTAGGGAGCCACCCCATTAGACTAGGCCACAAAAATATATAAATCTTTCTGTCAATGTCATTAGAACAGATGCACTTGTAGAAGTAGAACATCAGGTCCCTTAATAAAAATATTATAGAAAGACCATGCTTCAGAGAGAATTTCCATGTAAAAAAAACTCACATTTTTAATTTATAAAATATATCATTCCTATCTAATTATGGCTTATTTTTATAATTTAATTTAAAAAATATTAACCAATTTGCATAAAAAATAATATATGTGCTATATATGGAAATTCAACAAAAGAAAGTCTTCTATGTTATTAACCATCAGATTTTCTAAATTATGTTGTTAATTAAAACACTGCCCAACTGTTCATTCTATAAGCTAGTTGGTGTTGTAAAAGACCTCAGTTTACTATAAAATTTTAATTGCTAAAGGCTAGAAATTTCTCAGCTCAACAAAGATGTGAGCCAAGGGCTTTAAAGCTGGAGTTTTATGGGCTCTTTTTCCTATCCAATTACCCAGGCGTTTTTCAATCAATCACCTTAAAATAGTGTATACATTCAAAAGCAATGCCTAAACACATAAAATACATTTATTTCTTCAAAACAAAGTAAATTATTCTGATCACTAACAATTCAATTTAAAAAATAAGAAGTTTTTAATTTTAAGCATATTGGTAAACAAACTAATTTATATTTGCAGATAATTGGGTTCCTGAATTTTTAAAGGGTTTGTAAAATTCAATCACTGGTTAGACAAAGAGTTGAACTCTTCAAATAAAGTTAATTTTTATGGTTCACATTGCAATTCTGCATGCATCCTTTAATTTAACTCTAGCTTAGTATGCAATAGTACAGAGTAAAGTGTGTATACTGTCTCTAACTGTATTTGGTTCTACTGTTTTAGAATAACATCTGTGAAATCATTTTTTATTTTCACCAAAAAACCCATGCTGCTACAAAATAATGCATGCTCTCTGAACAAAAAATTATCGTTTTTGAAAGATCTATGCTCTCTCGGAAGCGTAACTAATTATAAAAAGTACTTGAAAGATTTCCTCCACTACCAAAACCCACTGTTTTAAAAAATATTGTTCTTCATATTCGTCAACATGATTCAGAATATCTTCTAAAACTGAAACTACATAACAAATACGGGGGAATTACAACACCTATAAAAATAGCAGTCCCCGTGTACTCAAATAATTCCAGCAACAATTCAAGTTCTTCCCTAATATCTCTGAACTTTAACACTTCATTGGCAACACAGTTTATAACTTAGTTCATTCACTAAAAGAATAGTTGAATTGCAAAATTCTTTAAAAAGTTGAAATGTTTTTTTCTGAAAATGTCTCAATTTAAATGTTTTCATTACACCAGACTGAGGTTGAGAGCAAAAGATCTTATTGTGCAATACATTATTATTAATCAAGAAATAGCCATTTGTCCAAGAGCCTGAGAACTTCAATATTACCTACTTCATTCTATGACTATAGTGGCTTTGCGAAAGGAAAGGGTTAAAAGCATTCTAATTACCATTCAGAGCTCTTGAATAGTGTTTTTAACTGGAGTTACTATTCTTTGGTCAACATGAAAATAGAGTAAAATTTGAAAAAAGAAACAGCATTTAAATATGAACACTGTTTATAATTTATTGAGGCCCAAAAGCCCAACAGCCCCCCCCCCCCAATAAAATAATTTTTAATTTCTGATTTTTTTTTTGGCAAAAATTTGTTTTAATTTACTTTTTTAGTGGACAGCCACACTGAAAGTAAAATTGAGGGTCATAGAAATTTGTTCAATGCTTCTAAATGAATATAATCGATTATTATTAATGAGCTAAAGTCTATTAATAATTCTTTGTAGTCCTGTATTTAATTTTGCTTCCTTTATTTTCAGAATATTCTTATTACTTTTTTTAATGAAAATTGCTGTGACCCTTTGAAACAGGAAGGAATAATTTTCATAGGAGCTTGCAGTATTTTAAACTTGCCCAACTAATCTCAAATTCTTTCTATTTCCAAGAACTTTCTCATTCATCTTTTTTAGAATACGTGTATAAATTATTTTTATCACTTTTCATAAGCATTAAAGTCAGATAAATTGTTATCACTAAAACTCGGTTGGTCTTCTATCATAGCAAGAATAACAAAAATATTCATTTTTTTTTCACTAATTCCTTGATGAATAATCAAGACTGAGTCATTTATTGTGGGGAAGCTAACTCATTTGTTTTTAACACATAGAGATTAAGCCTTAGTCATACAGGGTTGTTTTTAGTAAATAAATACCTTTTATATACACTTTGATCAACTGTTCTTACTTTTACTTGAGAATTTACAAAAATTACGTACTCAATTAATTGAAAAATACAAATAATTTGTATTATTATTTTTTTAATGAATATTTAAGAAATAAAAATGATGCCACTATATCAAAGATAGTCATTTATTTAAGACAAATGGGACATGTCGGAATACAAGACTTCCTTCCTTTCTTTAAGATTTCTTCAGGGAGGAAGTGTGTGAGTGAGTGTGAGCCTGCATTCTATTTGCGAGATTTATTTACTTTACTAATAACTGCTCAATAACGCCAAAATTTCATTGTCAAATTGTTTTTGTTGAAATATGAATACATTGATTCAGTTTTATTAAAATGAATCTGGAATTGCTAATATTTAAATAAATAAAATTACTGAAGTGCTTATATTTTTCCAACATAGTAACATTTTCACTCTATTTAAGGGAAATATCATGGGCAGTGATAAAGACATATTTTTGATATTTAATATGTTGAAACATATAATATAACTTTAATAATACTGTAATAGAATATAATAAATAAATAGAGAAAACAAGAAAAGAAAAAAACCGAAAAGTTCAACAAGAACAAAGATATGTTTTGATTAGTGAGAATAGAGTGTGTAAGCTAAGGAATTGAGTCTAGATCTTAAAGATGCACATACTGATAGATCTGGCATTGAACGCTAAGTGGGAACAAGTGACCTTAAATATGGTGCTCTTATTGCACTGTTCCTCCCAGCAGACTCCTATCGAAACATTTCCAATAGCCCAAAACTAAGACGGAAATATTGTAAAAACTTTATAAAGAAAACAAATTACATGGAATGCACGCCATTGAATAAATAATAAATAGAACAAATACAACTCCACTCCAATATAAAAAAAACTCATAAAAGTAATAACTTTTCATTAAAAACTAACATATTTCATCAGGCAAGTGTTAAAAATGGCAATAGAAAGATATAAAACAATAGTTTTCATTTTGAAGACCTATTATTATATCTGAAATAAAAATATTGGCAGGAGAAGAAAAAATATAAAAAAACATTAGACAACACAATCAGCAGTGGGGCACAATCTTTAAACAATAAATAATTTTAAAAATATGAAAAATCAGGAGCAAAGCAGATTAAACACATTGCGACTTTATGTCATTCTATTGTCTATTTCTCCCTTGGGAATGTAAACAAGGCTAAAATTTAAGTTGTATAATAGATGTTTAGCGATATAATGGTGTAAATGAAAACAATAAGAGCAGGAAGGAAGAAAGATTAAGTGAAGGCTAAAAACTCAAAGGTACAAATAACTCAGTTAATGTTCCAGTTCAAGAACAATGTCTAAAACAATTGTAGGCTAATTTATCAATAATATTATTATGTAACATAGTTTTATATGAAACATAAATATGAACATATTTAGGATTATACATTTCAACCATTCTCTACTCCTACTATTCTGATTTTCACAATTATGTCCACTTTTGCAACTTATAAATTATATGGTTACATATCAAGTTTGGCAAAAATAAAATAAAAAGGGAGGTTCAGGTCAGCCATGAAAGCTAAGGCATAGGTATTAATAAAATTGGTACACCTAGAGAATCGTGGATTCGATCTCCACCTAGGCAATAGGGACTTATTTAAGGATGAACTCACTAAATAAAATCCTTAATCCCAACCTGGAGAGAAAAGGGTGGTAACCTATAGATAACTCATCCTGATAGTTGTGCATAGTGAGTGTAAATAAATAACATAACATAAAATAAAAAGTCTGTTGCTCAGGGGTTGTGTAAACTGAACAGAATTCTCACATGCTTGAATGACGCACTGGTAATCTGTCTCACCATCTATTCTCTATTTTTTCTGCAGTTTGAAACCAATGTAAACCGGAATTGAAATTTATACTGGGCATGAACTTTTTAGAGACTAAAAATAGAGATAAAGACTATTCAAATAAATCTGTAAATTTCCTAGTTATAAAAAAAGTATAATACACCAATTGAAGCATTAATGAATGGGTCAAGCATTAAAATATTCATTCTATTACACTTGAGTTTTTTCTAACAAGTGTATGTGTGTATATCTGACCAAGGCAAATAGATCCTATTTCTAACCTGCTGAAACACTATAGCTGCATTCATGCAGTCGCATATTAACAAAATTACTCTTTTATTAAATGATGTAAAAATATTAACACACATTTATCATTGTTTTCCATGGATCTAATACTCGCTCATGCTGAAATTGTTAAGATTCTGGTAGGCAATACAAAGAGTTATATCAAAATTTAATTTAAACATTTTCATTTAATTTGATTAAACTGGTACTTCAAATATACAGTTTTATTATTTTGATTTAATAACACACATTGTAACTATATTATGTTATAATTATAATACTTTTTATTCATATATTTTTTCACCTGTAATCTAGATTACATTTGTTACTAAATAAGTATTTCACTCAGTTAAAGGATTATGCCAACAAATTTTTAAGACCCAGAAAACCTTTTATTCTAAAAGTTTAAAAAAATTCCATCTGCCGGATTTTGAGATCTCTTTGCCCACACAAATTGGCCATAAAAGAGTAAATAAAAATATACTCACATATTCTTTGACATCTTTTGTTCGAACTGCTTTGTAAGATGCATAGGCAGGATATAGAGTACCAAAAGCTAATCTGAAAATTAAAAATTCACAATTAATAAAATAAATAAATATTAATAGAAAAATTGGCTCAAAGAAACAAGCAACCATTACCATTGAAAATTCATGTCCTAATCACTAAGTGACCAGCACCTGGTTGTAACTTCATTCCTACCAGGTTTAACTCATATATATACACATATAACTCAAATCTGAGTGAAACATCTTGCGAAAGGAAAAGGGAGAAAGAAAAAACAAACACACTGAACAGATTTGTTCAAGTAATACATCAAATAGACCTTGGCAAAAATGGTCATTTAATTATTCCTATTTTCTAATATCAACTCATCCAAGAAAAGTTCGTCACACAGGAGCTTCGTTAACTAAGCAGATTTTCCATGTATGTCACGTATTTGGATTTATCTCAAAAAGTAAACGTTCATTGAGAACAATATTTGGTATTTAGGCTTCAAATAAAGTGTTTCATAATAATAATAAATTGTTAATATGACATGAGTAGGAGTGGGGTTTCACTGAAGGCTGAAAACTGAAAAATATGAATATCTCTGTTAATAAACCAAGATAGTGAAAAAACATACATAACAATTTATAGCATTTATGCATATTTCATTTACTTTAAGACTGGTTCTATACAATATTTCAATCCAACGCATAATAAGGGAATTAAGATATTTTTAGCCTCCCCCTCCCCTAAAACTTGCCCTTTTACTAGTCAGATTTCACTCATTAACGAACTTGATCTTTGATTTTACGTAAAACATTTAAATATAGAGTTTGGTAATGATCAAATAAAAATTGCGGCTGCTAGAGTGTTAACAAATATATAAATATACTAGCTCAGATACCCGGCTTCACCCGGGAATTGATGTGAGGCTTAATGATGATGGTATTTTTTTTGGCAAGGCTTTAATTTCCTCAATACTTTGACATTTACCCGTCCTAGTGTTTAGGGTTTATACCAATCGTTGCTGTGGATTTTTTAATAATAAAATTATTTTTTTTATGTAAGACTTCATTATCCCCCATATGGTCATATTTCCCGTCTCCTGTGCATTATGCATAGATTTGAATTATTAAGAAGAAAATATTAACATAGATGAGTTTTTGAGCATATCAATATTTCTACGCAAATTACTTGCTCCAGATAGGAGAAATGTATAAAACAATATATCTCGTTTATAATTCGGTATACGAAAAAAGTGTATATAACAAAAGTTACTCTAAATAACAAAATAAACAACTTTTGTTATGTTCATATTTGCTGAAAAACCAATAGGAAACGAAATATAGCTATTTTTAATTTCTGGCTTCCCTTATAACCCCCACTCCTGTTCGTCTCAGAGGATATTAATATAGCCTAAAGTCTAAGTTGGGTTAGTAGCAATATACATACCAAGTTTCATAAAATTCGGTTCAGCCGTTTATGCGTGAAAAGGTAACAAACAAACAAACAGACACCAAAGAAACAAAATGCAGTCATGGTGTCTATGACATGTGAAACGAAAAGTTTTTGTGAAATTTCGCAAAAAAAATCATTGTACAGACAGAGGTTACAATTTTATATATATATATATATATATATATAAACATAGTTTTGAATGGACATCATATCGTGGATTGGATCAATGGACATTTGAGGAAATTTTTCAAAAATCGTGTCATGAGTAGGACTTCAATAGCTGATTCCCACTAAGAGAAATCTGCTAAATGTTATGGCAATGACTTTCAAACCATTTTTCGTGGTCTGCCTAGTTTTGATATGCTCTCTGCTTGATTTATCAATCTCTATGTTAAGATTGCTAAGTACTAAATTGGACGGGACTTAAAACCCCAATGCTCTCCAACTCCTGGCGCAGCAACTACTTATCTACTTTATATATCCGAACCTCTTCCCTCACACACATCTATTAACTATAATTGTGAATGTAATTTTCTTGTAAATTTACCAATAAAGTATTTTGTGATGAAAACTTGATACCAGTATAAAAAATTGTGCCTTCGCAATTTTTTCCCTCTGGATTCTGACAAGTTTTATTATCTCTGATCAACAACATATTGCAAGATATTCTGATTCTAATAATGTAGGCGGGGCTACTTTTTGGCCTTTCCACTTATTTTTGTGTGACCTCAAGACCTGGTATTGGTATGGATACCTCCTCCACATTCAGAATTAATGACTATATTTTTGACTTTCATCAATAATGAAATTATTATTATTATTTATTAACGTCCACTTTTTGATCCTATGGGCTAATTGGGATGGGTTATCTACAGGCTACCACCCTTTTCTAGCCAGGGTGGGACTAAGGATTTTATTTAATGAGTTCGTCACTAAATAAATTCCCATTGCCCATGTGAGAATCAAACTCAAAACTCTAGGTTTACCATGAGAGATTAAGACCAACGCCTTAACTTATATGGCTAACCTGAGCCCCTAATAATGAAATTAAAAAATCAATGTACTATATTTTTACTGAAATTAATGTGATGTAACTAAAAACTCTATAATTCAAAGCCAGTAAATAAGTTGTAAGCATACGATACAATAAAGTTATAGGAAAATAATTTCGACCTCAATAAAGCCAACAAAAAACCAAAACATTACATTTAAGCCAATGTTTCATCGTTGTGTATCTCTCATCGCCAACAGTAAATTAGAAGAAAAATGTGTAAATTACTTATACAGTTGAAGATGGGTGGTCCCCTGTGGCAAAACATGAAATCATAAGATACGGGTTTCTGTGGAGATTAAAAGGATAGTGAAAATTATTTTACTATAGCTTTACTGCCACAGGACTAGAAACACCTAGAAGAAAAATGAGCCGATATTTCAAAAATACTGAATTTTATAGCCAGTAACCGCAAAGTGCTACTATGTTTCCCTTATTAGTAAAAATTGATTCAAATTCCTTAGTATATTTACTAAGAATGTATGAATTATATTAATAAATCTATTTCATTAAAACATGTATTCTTCTGAAATATTAATATATATATACCCACATGTAGTCTTATTATGTTGAGATAAAATCCTACACATTCAAAATATCCACTACTCTATGAAATAAAGTTTTTTTTTTTTTTATTATTATTAAATGAGGCCATATTATTCAGAGGGTGCAATAAACTTATTTATTTATTAAATTATATTTGAAATAATATGCACAGGCAAACATATGTGCTCCAGAATTTATAAAAGTCTAGGGTGACAAAATGTATATTTCCAATAGAAATAATATGGTGAGAATTAAAAAAAAACTTTATTTTATATTTCCTCCATATATTTTATCACAATGAGGAAAACCTGTAAAAGTTATAAAAATTGACAAATGATAACAAGGATTTATTTCAAGTATACTTTTTTTTCTCAATAGCTGGAATATGATTTACACTTTTAAGCCATAGATAAAACACTCCCCCAATCCACGCGTAAAAACATAGGATAACAAATAACAAAACCCATCTGGTTTTGCATTTACTTCATAGTAAACAAATAAAAGGAAAACAAACATATAAATAAATAATGCTAAATCTTATGTTTTAAATATTTCAGATCTCATAACATAGACAATTGTGATTACAATAAATCATTGAGTATATTAATTGAATTATTTTGTTGCATAAAACAAAACATTTTTAAAAAATGTATTGAAATTAGTTCTTTGTGACTGAACAATTATATCTGAGGAACAAAAAAGGCTTTCTAATACAATAATATAATTAGTATTAAATACTATATCCATTGATTGAAGTTCATTAAGTTAGTAGTATAAAAAAAAAAAAAAAAAAAAAAAAAATGTCAAATGTCTACAACACATTTGTTAAACAGTATCCTGCGGTATCTTGAAATCCATTTTTAACATAACAATGATAGGGAAGAGAAGCAAATATTGACATAACAGAAAGAATGGCAGAATCCATCTGGCTTCTGTTTCATCTTCTCAAACAATAAGGGCAAACTGAAGCCTCTCTCTTAAAGCACTTTTAACATCAATGAGAACATGTTGCCCTCAAGAAGAAAAAAAAAATCAGATATAAATGACCACGACGTCATTTTCAAAAAATATAGTGAAGCGGACATCCAACTTGACTCTCTCAGACATCGCTTTGTTATAGAAGACGGAGGGAGGAACACTGCATACAAACTGCTAAGAAGGGGGTTCTATATTTGGAACTAAATCTGGTGCCAGGTATCTAAAACGCTCGCTCGCCTTTCTCTTCTGGGCTTCCCACTTTATAAATCACTGAATTAAACTTGTAAAAAAAATGTAAACAACTTTCCAATGAAGCTGCATTTCATATTTTAAAAAAAAATGAGGGAATAAAGAACATTTGACTGAGCATAAACTTTACATTATTCACAGTTCAATAAGTAATCAATATGCAAAAGGTCTCGACTCAAAATATTCCAGAATTGGCAAACAGTTTATTCTTTGTAAAAGATAACAGAATTTCAAACTTAAAAAAAATCATAAAAATAAGAACAAACTAAAACAACAATGTTATCATTAGTATTTTACCCCCCTCCCCCTCATAGAAATTCCACTTTTGAAATATTTTAATGTTAAAAAAATGAATACTTTTTTTTTAAGAATCAGATCCTTCAATGAAAAAATGATTATTAGATATTAAGAAGTAATAGAGTACTAATCTTCAAAATTTCAAGCTTAATTCATTAAAGAAGTAAAAAATTCACAATGTAATAAACATTCAGAATGCTAAAAAATGCCGTGAAAGCCTACATAATATTAAAATAATATCCACTTTATGAAACTATGGTTAATTGGGATGGAATATTTACAGGTTAGCAACTTTTTCTAACCAGGCTGGGGTCAAGCAATTTAATTTAGTGGACCCTTTTCAATAAACCAATAACACCTACCCTTACAGTAAACAAACACACCATGATTTACTTATAGCTAACATGAGCCCAATTTTGAGACTATACACAAGGATTAATCAACAAATATTTTTATATCCAAAAGTATGAACAAAATTTAAAAACAAACTTGCAAAAGGGGATTATAATATAAGAATACCTTCTTCGGGGTTTTGCATGAAACACAAAAATATTTCGAGCATGGTATTGATGGAGTAAAAGTTGGAGCCTCTAGAATAAAATGTTAATTGATAAGTCATATCGAACGTTTGTCCCTATATCTCACATTGTAGTGGTCTGATGATAATACATCTCTGAGAATAAGAAATCTTATATTTTCGTTTAATTATGGACCCAAACAATATTATTAGTAATCATTAACTGACTCAAAGTAGTTCAATTGTAATTTTAGTTTTATTAAGAGCTATAATTTTGATGCAAGAGTATTTTATACTTCATGTTACTTACATTTTTTAAGAAGGCATTAGATATTTTATTATTGTTATAATTGCCTGTTAATTGAGAATTTGATGAAGGTGTTTGCAACTTTGTAATATCTCTAGAGATCAATAGAATGGTCGAAATCATAATTTGAATTTTCTACAGAAGTGGATGATAAGACATAACTCCAAACAATAACAATTGTGCATAAGTATTACACATTATTTTATTTTCATGAGACAAAAAAAAAAGTCTTAGGAATGTTCTAGAAAGAAAAGTAATATGTCAGAGGCAATAGCAATTGTTGTTTCTGGCAATGACCCCATGACCATCCTCTGTTTGAAACCCTTCTATATAAAAATTAATGCGAAAAATTCTTGGATGTAATTAATAGTTACTTAAAAAAATTGGACACCCTCCAATTACATTGCAATGCATGATAATAGGGTATTTTACACCCAATTGCAACACATTGTCTGAATTGTATCACTGAGGACCCCCTAGAAATATATGTTTTAAATTTTTATATTCAGAAATGGGGCAGATATGGTTAGCTGAATTCAGAATTTTCTTATCATCCTCTCTTAACTTTAAAAAAGCCTTGAAAATCACAAAACTAACACATCATACTTATTTTCTCACAAAGGCGACTTGGTTAGGATAAAGTCACTTTATGACTTTATAATTGATTTTAAATTCCATCACATTTTTGAGCATAATTTTTATTTTAACTTAGTAATAACTAAAATAAATTTGATTATCCATTTTCCCATTTTAGAAAGGGAAACTATTTCAATTTAAATATGAAGAAGGGAGAGCGATGTTTAGTTCTTAAGGTTATGGGCAGTCGTGGTTAACTAAAATCACTATTTCCACCTTTCTCTAACGTCACATATCAAACAAAGCATTATTGAATTTGTTTTTTACATCGCTGATTTAAAAAATATAATATTAACACAAATCACTGCTGAATATTTATTGGTTTTACATCCGTATTCAGTTTTTTTAGATTAAAAAAAGAAGCTACATTTTTTAAAATAGATCCTTTCCCATTAATGTAAATAAGTAGGAAATATAATTTTAAAACCATGAGCTCATTTATTAAGAACAATGACAATACATAGGAAGTGACTAATAATTGTTTAACTTGCAAATTACAAGTAACTTTGTTAGTTTAGGTGAAGAATCTCTGGGAAAATATAGTAAATTACAAGGCCAAATACATGACGCTCTTCAAGGATGTGAGTGCAATGACCAGGAATACTGGAAAGATTGCAACGGTACACGTACTAACAACTTAATGGACCTTTCCTATACCTAACGGAAACTCGAATAAAAATAAGCACACCAACCAAAAATATTTTAAGAATATTTGAGAAAGATCTTGTAGCTGTAAAAAGAATTGGGATTCGCCTAGCTATAGAGGAAAAACAAAGAAATTCTGGATATATCCAATAATAAGTTCCCATGAAATGAAGAATTTAAAATTTTGACTTCTGGTCACCACCTCGCACAGTGTTATTATGAGAGAATAGCTGGGATAAAATTAGGACATGTTTGGTATTTGTAAATTATAAGGAAGTGCACAGGTAACACTCACTATATGCCATTTTGCTAGCAAAACTGAGGGCAGAAGCTTACTTACTAATGCAAGTATAAATTAATGGCAACATAAATTTGAATTTAAAGGAAAAGTAAAAAACTAAAAATAAAAATTACTTTCCGCAATGAAAGTTCCAATTTTTGAAATTTTTCAGAACAAATATATTCAATGTACAAGCCACAACCACAACAAAATATAATAGCTTCTATAGCTAACATACAAAATCCGTTTAGAGTTAAATTTCTCCACCTAGCAAGTAATTTGCTAAACCTAATTACTCATAATAGAAAAGCATGATTTGGTTTTAAAAGAACCATAGTTGTTGATTTCCACTATTTAAAGAGCACTTGGAATTGAAATTCATATATTCCTAAAAGAATCTGTTTGAGCATACATTAACGTCTAATGCAATGACGAGTAAATTTTTCAGTTTGAAGATTAAAGTTATCCTCACACAAAAACGACCTTCCTTAGTGAATAGAAATAAATTACTTTCACCAGACAATACAATGCTTCAAACTACAAAACATTTTTAGACTTGAAAATTATTACTAATCTATGGATGACTCTCACACTTCACATTTCCCACAATATCAAAGATTTGCCTAACTAAAAACTTCAGAAGCTCTCACCTAAAAATAATATAAAAATCCTAAGGTTAAGTATGTGTATGTATATATTACAATTTCTTTTATACAAAGCTGATTGGAAAAAAATGGAGAGGTATCCCAATTAACAAACATTGGGGTGCATGTTTTTAGCAGATTTCCCTTAAGGGAATCGGACCAGTGGGAGGGGGTGTTTATAGGGGGGATTTTCAAAATATCTCTGTTATTATACGTTGAATCAAAAAATTGTATAGAACCAATGTTATTGCAAATTAAGTGTAATATAAATATTGTTATATACATTTATTCTCTATCTTGAATATTAACCGAGATATTTGCATTTTTCAGCCTTCCGTAAACCCCCACTTCTACTCATGTTACATAAACAATACTCTGTAATGTAATAAACCACATTATTCAAAGCTTAAATACCATAAATTGTTTTCAAGAGACCTTTATTATACAAGATAAATGCAAGTATGTTATGGTGACCCCCCCCCTTCGAAAGTTCTTGGACTACTAAAATTTGATTGATTGAGATAAAAATTATTCTGAACCATTACAAATTACAGTACTGGATAAAGTAAATAGTTTTCAATAAAATTAATATTATATATTCAAATATATTTCAGTAATTATTTTCTTTTCTGTGTGAAGTTGGCACACCTGTTTGTTTACATTTCAGGTGCTTCCCGTCTGGAGGTTTCTTATTATCGTTTGTATTTATTCACTTAATATTCGTGGTGGTGATGTGTTACCAGTATGTAGATTTATCTATTGTTAAACATCACAAGGGAAATCTACTTAGTTTACGCAGCCCCTGTATGATGGGTTTTCATATTAATAACTAACTAATTTACTTTTCATTGTGTTACTAGGCAGACACTAGGGGTGAGAGTTTGAACTCCCCTAATTCTGGGTCAGGATCTGTAACCACCAACAACCAAAATTTAAAAAAAAATATACTTCCGCTTTCTAAAATAGTCCCTTAGATGGTCACGTTAATACAAAATAAGCTCAAAAGGAAAATAGCATAACTATGGAAGCGTTAACAAGTTTCTATCAAATTTAAATAAATAAACAATATAGAAATCAAAATATTTAGTAAAATAACTGTAAGATTAAAAGAAAAATAAAACTGTACAATAGGGACAGAAATATAAGAGGGGAGGGGCAGGATAAAGAGATATTCACATCCATCGACAAACCATCTAGCATTTTAAAAAGTTGATCAGTAAATTTGAAGAATACTCAACAAGTGTTTACGACGATTTACAAGTGGATGGACAAACAGGGAAGGACCTAAGGGTTCTTTTTAGGTATAAATAACTGTTAAAGAAATGGTCTTAGCTCAAATCCTGGTCAAAGATAGATATTTTATTCAATTTATGAACAAAGTTACATCAGATATGAGATTTCAAGTTTTAATATTAAGGAGACAATAGCAGTCAGCTTCTGAGATATATTAATTCAATAGTCATAAATTTCCTCCACTCCCTCAGGGTTCAATATATGAGGCCATTAGAAAAAGAAAAACAAAATATCTTTATTCCACAAAGCTTTATACTTAAGGAAAGATAAACTATAACAAATTGTCATAATAGATAACAAGAAGTTTTGAATTGTCCTTGATATTTATTACCATCCACTTTATGCTACTATGACTAATTGAGATATACTATCTACAGGTTGCTACCCTTTTCTAACCAGGAAGGGACTAACAATGTCATTTAGTGAGTTTGCCACTAAATAAAAACAAACTGGCCGAGTGGGAATTAATTTAATACTAACCCTGGAGACTATTCACCAAGTTTACAAAGGTAGGACCATAGAGTTCTGAATAGAGAGATTTTGAAATGAAAGGTAAACATTAGAAATTAATTTTTCAATATAAAGTGCAATGGTAGTGTCTAGTAGGAAAATATCTAGATTGCTGTACTAGACGTACCAGACTCGACCCCACCAAGAAAGCAAGTTAGTAGCATTGGGACGTTGAGCCAAAGACTTCCATATTTCATTTCAATATAAAAAGGTCACAAAATATATTTCGTAATTCAAAACTTATAATTACATTGTAATATATTCTCACCTAAATTACAGGGAAAAACAACAATAGAAGAAGCAGTTATAAATATTTAATTACATAAGAAAAATAATTAGAAGGAACCAAAGCTCTACTACACAGTCTCTAGAATTGCTCAAGAAATGAATAGCGTTTGAAGATTAAGATTGATTTATCATCCAGACGATGATTACTTCGTTTATGGCATCAAAATTCCCAGCACCCTTTTCATTTCCATTTCTTCACCAGACACAACGCTTTCCTCTATCAATTACTCCTTCCGTGTATGAGAATACAGACTGTTTCAATTTAAAAGTTGTCTTTCCCCTTTCATTAATCTTTGCCTGTTGTGAAATGCCTATACCTTTAATTAAATTCCGTAGTAAAACTGTGTGTAAATGACTCCACAAGCCTCATGCATATTAGTACTATATTGTACAAACTTTATTTGGTATTTTTATTTGTACCAGAACTTCACGATACTTAATTCAGAAAAAAATAAGAAGAAACCAAATTTACAATAGTATAAATCTTTTAACAATTATAATTAACGATCGATTGCTTGAGTTAACAAAAAATCTTTAGTTTTACAGATTAGTTCCAGTCTGTGTTTTTGTAATAATGTTAAGGTATGTATGAATACACACACACATATATATATATATATATATATATATATATATATATATATATATATATATATATATATATATATACAACAAAGTTCTGTTCTTCTTATTTCATTAAAAATGTGGTTACAAGTTTTTTTTTTCCTGACAAAGAAATTTTTATACAAGCCAACATGACCCTGCCCAATTAAAATTAAATAAAAATAGCTCATCATTATGCTGATGCCAACTCTTTGTGTTCTACCATCTAGTAAAAATACTATAATAACCAAAATTCCTCCGAAGATATTTCAGAAATATAACTAAAAAGAACTCCACTTGTTTTATGGGGTGAAAGGAGTTATCAGAGCATGACCTCTGCACATCTAGCTCACAGGTGGAACCGTGTTAAGAACAGTTATCAATTAAAATAATTAACATTCACATTTTTTTTATGTCTTCTATAGCAATGTATGAAAAAATCAAAAATAGGTTGAGCCCTATCATCTCTGATCGATGTGATATACTTATCAGTAAAACATGATGAATCAGTATAACATCTTAATGACAGTAAGAGATATACCAGAGGAATAAAATACGATAAAAACTCATACAAAAAAAAAATAATAAGTTAAACTGCATATAACCAAATATATTTACTATAACAAATACTATTTCTTAATAATTGGCAGTAAGGAGAAGTAGATCATTTTAGGGAAACCTATATGCTAAAAATAATGACTACGAACAAAGAGAAGTACTGAAATAGGGCGTACGACAAAGGACAAAGAAAACAAATTCAAAAACCTCTTTCCACACAAAACTGGATACTTTCAGTAAATTTTTGGTGTAATATAATCCTAACGAACAAAGAAGCAACGAGGTATTTTATAAAAATAAAACCATTTCAAGCTGCCATTGAGCAGGTGTGCATTTATAGGTAGTCAAGTCAAACACATGTGCTTATAAGGCAAGTGTGAGGGTTATACCCAAGGTAACACTTGTTTCGTAACTAGGGCTCTACGCTCCCACTTAGAAAATTTCCAAACAGCATAAAATTGATTCTTAATGCTTCAAAGAATGATAAATAAGCGTGAAGGTTCCTCATAAAAGGGCCGGAGGAAAACAAAAAAATATATATAGCAAACGGCTAAAAATTAAAGCTTGGAGAGACTGATTGTTATATAACTGTCTGGTTAAATAATAATTTGGTGTAGATATGATATTGTATAAGTGAGATTAGCATTAAAGGGGGTGATTCTTAAAATGTGGGTTTCTAGTCAAATCGAAGGACTGATGAAGTAACTAGAAATTTGTTGTCAATAAATGTCTGTGACTTTTTATCTCATTTACTTCTCTGATGGCTAAATATTATAAGTGGAGGACAAAGTAGAATGCAATTCCTAAGGCTAAACTAGAAGATAATGCCAATTAATTATGAGAAAGAAAATTGATTATTGTAAATCCAGTTTGAAATATTTTATTGAGACAATGCTTTGGGTCTATTGCATATGTTGAAATGCAATAGATTAGTTAAGACCTCTTGTAATATGCAAGGCGAATTATGTAGAATTCTTAAACACTAGGAGCCTGGAAAATTCGATTTTGTGGCTCAGTAATATATGTGAAAAAGGATTATAAAGTAGAAAAACTATTAGGGCACTATAGGTTGATCGAAGGACAGAATCATTGATCTTTCGAACACAGCCGGTTTAAATTGGCAGAGACGTAACAGGCAGGGATTAACGGTTATCATGAGAAAAGAACAAAGGCCCTAACCTCTCTGCTAAAGCGTTATTGCACAACAGGCGCAAATACGAGTTCTAAATACAACTAATACTTACATCATGAGTCGGGAGATCAGTGCCGTTATCATTTTGAGTTGTTGTCCTAAACTAAAATACTGCCGAGAGCCTCGATTTTAACCTATTATGCCGAGCTTCCAAACTACACTAAAGTCTCCCGCGGAACCATCTTGGATTACTGGTGACGTGTTTTGTTTTGGTCACGTGACTCTCTGGGGGTGGGGGGAGGCGGGAGAGGGGAGAGCGCGCGCACTCACCAATCCAGCTCTCACAAAGCAACGGTTGTGCGTCCCCGACGGCCGAGACTACTCAGTGTCAAAATACAGTGTGCCGCCTGTGTGTTTTGAAAAAAGAATACTTCCAACCCCCCCCCCACTTTGTTTTTTTCTGGAGTGAAAAGCGATTTTTTTTGTTCAATTTTTTTTTTTTTTCTTTTTCAAAATTAATTATGTTTTTTAATTACGGAGTGCTCATGGAGTTTTGTAAGTGAATCAATATGTCTTTCAAAATCCGTGAAGAGATAGTTGGGAAGAGATTCCTATCAGTGAGTGGTTATGGAAAATTAAAATTGTCAAAAATAAGTGAGTGGTGTTGGAGAGCAGGTGTGATACGAGCTGCAACCCACAAGGATAACACTCATAAGGATCTTCAGGTAGAAATATTTTACTACAAAAAAAAAAATAGTTAACATCGAAAACTAATCCATATTTAAAATTTCTTTTATCATTTCTACTACTTTGTCTCCTAAATTTAGAACAATTTCGAAATTGCCCCCTAAACAGTTTAACCAACACAACAGTAAATAAAATGTTTACAAAGTTCCTGTGGAATAATTTTTCGCATTTAAACTAACAAATTCTCAAAATCAATTAAATGAAGGAATATGAAGTTTAGTAACTCATATATAGATTACAGCATGACGTATTGGTTTTAGAAAAAAAATTGTATGTGCAATTCCATTGCTTTTGATACTAAATGATTACGACTTATCAGGAACATCTCTAACTTATAATTTCGTCTGTAAGTTGAAAAACTATTTAGGAATACACTTAATATGATTGTCTGTGAAAAAATGCTTTTTAATTGTATAATTTGAATTCCATTGGCCTTTTTTTCCTGCATATTACCATGATTTATTTTGAATCTTCTTTCATTTTATGCAGATTCCTCCAGTATTTTTATGATTTGTGATTAATATTTTCTTAGGGGAGTTGTTCTTCTCTCGAGATGTTTGTGATCTTATTTCGAATTTTTCTCCCGGTATTTTAATCCATTAATATTGGGTACCCTAATGCTGTTGGATTCAGCTTAATATAGAATTTAATCTGACAAACACTGATTCTTCTTAAGCCGATGAACCAAAAATTTCAATTTTTAAGGAGAATATTAGTTCCAATTTCTTTTTATTGAAGATGAAAGTTTTCCCGCCCAAATTTTTTTATGAGGGAATCCTGTACATTCTGAAATTATATTAAAGTCAGACTTGGATATAATTGTATTCTATTTGGAATGCTATAGAAACTGGTTTATGGATTTTTGGAAATGATATGCTTCTAGGTGACCTCCTTTGCATTGATTTTCGTGAAGCGTTGCCGGTGAAGAAAAATTGTGAATTCTAGGATAATTTTGATAGTCTTTCGATTTCAGCTTTATCCGTATTTCTCTTCTCATGTCCGAGTGATCGCGTGTTTGTAATGATCCTTCTGATATATAATATATTGATTGGCACGGTTTTCTCCCTTGATATTTTGTGCTGTAAGTATTCCTCATATTTCTGTTGAGTACTCGAATTTTGTTGCCTTCTCGTCAGCTGTGAACCGGCTTATTCCTATTTGCCGGGGATTGAGTATTAAATTCGCGGAAGATGAGAGAGGTTGGGAGGGTTGGGTGGCCCCCTCCCCCATCTGGTCTGTGTGGAATCCACTTGATTTTCGTCCCCACCCTACCTGTCCCTTCGGGCGCACAGGTGTCTCCAGGCTCAAAACCGGGGCTAGCCCTTAATTTACGCTGATTTCCCTAGCGGCCAAATCAGCTATTGAGGTTGTACTCGTGACGGGATTTTCGAAAAAATTCTTCAACTGTCCATCGGTCCTGCCCAAGAGATGACGACAATGAGATTCAAAATTCTCTCTCTCTCTCTCTCTCTCTCTCTCTATATATATATATATATATATATATATATATATATATATATATATATATATATATATATATATATACACATACATATTGTTTGATCATTACCAAACTCCAAATTTAAACGTTTCACACAAAACTAAAGATCAAGTCGTTAACGGCTGAAATCGGACCTGGAGAGGGGGAGAATTTTGAAAATTCGAAATATCTCCGTTACTATACCTCGGATCGAAAAGGTGTATAGAATCAATCTTATTACAAATGTTATGTTCTATAAATTTTGTTTTGTACGCTTTTTCACTATCTTTAATATTAACCGAGATATTTGCATATTTTAGTTTTTGGCCATCGGTAAACCCCCACTTCTACTCATATTAACAATAAGCTGTTATATTATGAAGCACTACATTTGAAGCCTGAATACCAAATATTGTTCTCATTTAATTATTACGTGGCGCAAGCGGAAAATCTGCTTAGTTTACGCAGCCCCTACGTGACCTAGTTTTTTTTTTGTTTTATCCTTACCGTACTCGATAAATAAGCTTTTCGTGAAAACGTACAATTAACTTCTTTAACGACTGAAATCGGAATGAGGGAAGGTTGAATCTGAAATTCGAAATATGTCCCTTATTGTTAGCCGGATCGAAACATGTTTTTTAGAACCAGTCTTGTTAAGGGGCTCAGGTTAGCCATGCGAGTTAAAGCGTTGACCTTAATCTCACATGGTAAACCTAGAGTGGCGAGTTGGATTCCTGCCTGGGCAATTGGAATTTGTTTAGAAAACGAACTCATTAAATAAAATCCTTGGTCTATAATAAGGTGGTTACCAGTAGATCACTCGTCCCAATTAACCAAAATAGCAAAAAAGTGGACGTTTATAAATAGTAATAACAATCTTGTTGCCCTACAATTGTTGTACTATACATATTCTCTTACCTCAAATATTAAGTTGGTTAATGGTACTTTCTTATTTTCAGCTTTCATCTAACCCCCATTTCTACTCATCGGATGTTTCCTTAGAAATAGGGAATACATGGTTATACGAGATCACCAGTGTGTCATGACAGCACGAGGGAAATCTGCTTAGTTTACGCAACCCTTGTGTGCCGGCCTTTATAATATTCAGTTTTAGCAGTGCTTCAATGTTTATTCTTCTGTTCTAATGAAACAGTGTTTCTTAACTGTTCTTTCATTCTTATCTGCTTATATTCGTTCTCGTGTAACAGGGCGAGGGTTGCGCTATGGCTTCTAACCCCCTGTGCTATTGCTACTGTACCTATCCGTGTTGCTCCAATTAAAAGGAATGCCTCAGTTCTCAGTCGGACGGTAACAAGAAGCGCTCGAGAAAACTACTGGGTTCCCGTCGCCTTCTGCACAAGTCCATCGGGTCATAAATGCATCCGAAAAGTTTGGAAAGAATTTCACTTACGAAAGCCCAGTATTGTTTGGGGCCTATCCCACCTTTATCAACATATGCTGACTAGCATAAGTCAGCATGGGTAAGCAAACTTTTTCTCTAAAGTATTTCTAATCTTGCCACGCTGACATCCTGTCATTGGAACTACACATGTCACAAAACTAATCAGACATATCCTATGTTATAATTTGTAACGAATTTTAAAAAAAAAGTCAGAAATTTAGTCGAGTTATATATTACATTAGTAGACTCCCCTTAAAGGAAATCATCTATTCTGGTCGTACTCACGATCCGAATTTCGAAACATTTCCTTAAATGCCAAAACAAGGGGCTCAGGCCAGCCATGTGAGTTAAAGCGTTGGCCTTAATCTCGCGTGGTAAAACTTTGAGTGGCGAGTTCGATTCTCGCCTGGGTAATAGGAATTTATTTAATGACGGAATTCATTAAATAAAATCCTTAGTCCCACCCTGGCTAGAAAAGGGTGATAACCTCTAGATAACCCGTCCCAATTAGCCTTAGTTGCAAAAAGTGGACGTTAATATAAATAAATAAATAAAAATTAAATGTCCATCGATTCTAACCAGGAGATGACGAAGGTCTGTTGAGGATTATATATTATCTGTTTACGCTCTAGCGGTCACAATTTTTGTGTAATCGTTACCAAACTTGATATTTAAACGTTTTATGTAAAACTAAAGATCAGGTTCGTTAATGGCGGAAATTCGACCAGTGGGAGAGGGGAATTTCGAAAATTCTTAGTATCTTTGTCATTATAAGTCGGATAGAAAAATTGTATAGAACCAATCTTATTGCAAATGTTATGTTCTATAAATGTTCTTATGTACGTTTTTTCATTATCTTTAATATTAACGGAGATATTTGCATATTTTTTGTTTTCGGCCTTCGGTGAACCCAAGGCAAACAAATGCCATTGCCCACGTGGGAAACGATACGACAACTCTTACTTAACACATTGAGACCAATGCCAGGCACACTTGTATCCAACGCGTGTCCCTCATTATCAATAATACTATGACTGTTTAAATATTAGCTTCTTGCTGAGATAAGCTATCAATGAATTACAAATTCGTTTGAAATCCCACTTGGAAATATACTGAGTTCACCGAAGGAAATCTAGCTAGATCTCATGACACAATTTTTCAAAACTCCCTCTCTGTTATTAAATGAAGAAAATGAGATTTCCTTATGTGTGTGAGCTAACTGTTATGTATTTCCGTCCACTTTATACTACTAAGGCTAATTGGGACGGGTTGTCAACAGGTTATCACCCTTTTCTAGCCATGGTGGGATATATAGAAGTATATCGAGTTTTTTGGGTGGGGATGGGCTCCAGAATTCTTCGCTTTTTACTTCCTTTACGAAGAAAAGGAATTATTGTAATCGAAAAAAAAAAAAAAAAATGTGAACGGTATAATCAGTTTTGACCCTCCCTTTAACCCATCTTGACTAATTCGGCGTGCCGTCTCTACCTTTCTGGCATCAACAAAAAATGACCTGCCTTATATTGTTGAAATTTCATATTTAAGACTATTGTAACGACTAGCTGTGCAACCTTTTGTTTTCATTGAGTTCGACTTAGGATGAGTGGATCTTGGAAGAAGCCGGATATGAAAAATTGCTAATTACTTCCTTTGGGACTTTATTTGGTTTATTACAAAAAGCGTTCTTGGCATTTTTCGATCCGATGAATCAGAAAGCTACTAGACTAAAGGCCGGTCCAGACGCTCCGTTTTGCACAACGTTTTGTCTGTGCAGTCTTAAGACGGAATGAAAAGGTTGCAATTTGTAGAGCGTCCACACGGCACAGACATATCTGTATATTTTGCTCAGTTTTGTGTGAGGTCGTCATGGAGGAGGTATTACTCTGGTCGATTTTCGCGATGTGTCTCGTTAAAAAAAAAAAAAAATATTGCAACATCTCAGAAGTACCCGGCGTTTAAAGTGGTCGCGGAAGTGGCTTCTAAAAAGGAACCACTTTTCCCATATCAAATTATTTGAGAGTCTTCATTTTCATCCATGGTATTCCTAGACTGCCTTGGTGTCTCCTGATCATTTAGGAAATGTCATAAATCAAAATACCAGAGAGATGGCTTGTATATTTCGTCTTCTCCAGCCCCAGATCGAATCGATTTATTTATTTTAGCCAATTCTTTTCTGTACACACTTCTCAATGAATTTATTTTTTTCACAACTGTATCCTGGTTTGCCGTTGCACCAATTTCTGTAAATTTATATGCTAAACTTTCATACGCCTCCCTCTTCTTATCCATGTCACTGTATTCTTTTGATTTTACACGCCAAATGCACGGGAAACTTTCATACAGAGCAATAAAATCTGTTAAAAACTCCCTAGAACATTGCCGAAGGTCAGCCATTGTCGCCTGATGAATTGAAACTGAGTATCAAAATGAATCGGAAAACGGTGCTACCGTTCACACACTCCGACTTGTCTGCGCAGTTCAAGGAAATCTATGATCTCTGGCTCAGTTTTACTAAAACTGTACCGTCTTCGAAATGGGTTCAAAACTGCACAGTTTTCCAGTCCACACGCAACGTTTTATCTGCAACGTTTTGAACTGCGCAGACAAATCGTTGTGCAAAACGGAGCGTCTGGACCGGCCTTAA
The DNA here is from genome assembly GCA_019009955.1 of Riptortus pedestris. NCBI lineage: Eukaryota > Metazoa > Arthropoda > Insecta > Hemiptera > Alydidae > Riptortus > Riptortus pedestris. The sequence goes on along the minus strand of CM032232.1, from coordinate 42,788,798 downwards.
CGCGTCGTTGTTAAAGCTTAATTATGACTTTTTTATTGGTGGCTAACTTGGCTTATTGGTGTTGTATTCGTAGAAGTGAGGGTTTACAGGCGGGGGTAAATAACAAAAAATAAATCCTTCATGCAGGAGCTACGTAAACTAAGATTTCCCACGTGCTGGTATAACACAGTTGCGATCTTATCTCTCCACATATTCTTTATTTGTATACTAAGTTTTGATATTTAATCTTCGAATGAAGTGGTTCATGATATAACAGAGTATTGTGTATGTGACATGCGTTGGAGTAGGGGTTTATTGAAGGCTGAAAATTAAAAAGTCCAAATATCTCGGTTAATATTGAAGATAAGGAATAAATGTATATAACAATTCTTATAGTACATTGAATTGGGAATAAGATTGCTTCTATACATTTTTTTTACCCGGCTAATAATAACGAGATATTTCGAGTTATCGAAATTCCCTCCTCTAAATCTCCCTTCCCCCACACCAGCCCGATTTCAGCCATTAACGAACCTAGCCGTTTAGTTTTGCATGAAATGCTTATATATCGAGTCTGGTGACGATGAAACAAAAATATAGAAAAGTTCTTGAATGTTTATGCCGACTATCTATTTCGCTAAGATTAAGGACAAAAGTTATATAAGTACGTATAAGAAAAGCATGTGTGGTAGCTTACTGACGATGAGTTACTTTCTGCACATGAAAATAATCAACCATAAGCCGTCGAAAGTATGTCTTAATTGGACTTACGTATTAAATAATATATATACAAAAGCTATGGAGAGAAGATAGATGAGTGCAATCGTATTAATAAGTATGAGGTAATAGCTATGAAGAGGTAGGGAATACGGAAATAAATTTAATAGAGTTGTTTATTACTTTTCCTTAACCGTAAAACCGGTGTTAATAATTCCATTTCATGGTGAGCTGTTTTCGTATTCATAAAACAAGATTCCATATACCTTCTGTTTCAGTTCAGATAAAGTTCAGCTGCAGTTCAACATACTCTAAGCTGGGCAATGTAATGTTTTATCATATTGCCGTTTTTTTTTTCTAGGTCTTCTGTCGAATGTTCTCATTTTCAACTAACCAGGATGTCTCCTAGAAATAGTTTTAGAGAGTAATAATACTAAGTTGTATACTAAAAGTAGAATATTTGTTGTAAGTTAAGTCTTCTTATGCTCTGGAAAGAGGTATCCAATGTATAAGTCTCTTCAAGAAGGCTAGTTGCTAGTTTATAGGTCGATCCTATTATCAGTTCAGTAAAACGTGAATTATCTGGTTTAAGAAAAGTCCTTCATGTTGAGACTGCGTAAACTAAGCACATTTCCCACGAGAAGCTTTACAATACATAAATCTACATACTGGTACACACGAACGTAAATATTAAGTGAATAAATACAACACGCTAATGAGAAATCTTTCGTTCAGTTTACATGTTAATAACCTCTCAACGGAAAGCGTCTGAATCGTAAATAAACAAGTCAGATAGAAATATTCTAGACCGGAAAAAAAACAACTATTGAAAACTATTTACTATAGCTAGTGCTATAATTTATAATGAATCAGAATATTTTTTGTCTCAATCACTCAAGTTTTTAGTAATCCAAGAGCAAAAGAAGAGGACGGGTATCAGCATTACGTATTTGCCTATATCTCGTAAAGTAAAAGTTTAATGGAAATAATATTTGGAATTTAACATCGGAATGAAGTGGTTCATGATATGTCATTGTTAATATGACATGAGTAGGAGTGGAGGTTTACTGATGGCTGGAAAGTATAAAATCCAAATATCTTGGTTAATATTCATGATACAGAAAATGCGCATAGAACGAAATATATAGATCATTCGATTTGCAATATGATTAGTTCTATACAATTTTCTATTTGATCTATAGTAACGGAGATATTTCGAATTTTTTTCGCGTTAAAGGGAGGCTTTATGGAAAATATGAGACAACGTTAAATGACAGGCAGGGAAACGCAATATCTTGTTTAATAAAGCTTTTTCATTAATATTAAACACAATTATAAAATCTTTGTTCTTTATTAGGCCCCCATCCCCGTCCCAATATTCAAATATTAATTACTTCTCTCTAGGTCGACTTGTCTTTTTTGGAAACTGGGATAGTTCAGGTTTTCTATGGTGCGAAGGGAAATTGTCTTTCTCAAGCGAATATTTAAGAAAACAACCTATTTTCGGAAGATCGGACCACTTCTTCATTTTAATTATCCAGCCTCCGGTCCAGATTGGAGTTGAAAATAATTGAAATAATTCGATATATATATAAGAGCCGACATCTGGTTCATCCACGGATTAAAGGAAATCTGACAGAAATTCATTAATTCAACTTCCTAGATTATTGATAAGGGCCAACACTCAAAGATAGAATCAATTATGAAAAGAACTACCATTAGAGCCTCTAGCCAAACACTGTGTTGATTTTGGTTTAGAAATTCTTAACAAAAAAAAAGTGATCAGATTTGTTGGAATTTTTTATCGATCATTTTTATTTATCTTTTTTGGTTTGATGTATTAGTGCCCATCATAATTCACAATTTAGATGGATGGCTCTAATAATTTTGACAACTTGTGGAATTCTCATTTCCTTAGGCCTTTATTATCCAATAGTTTTCCGGAAGCTGTTTCATGACCTTTTACCCTATTCCAGTTATCGTCCAAGGTTGCCACGTAATCATTATATACTTGGGAGACTATCATATGCCTTTAATAAATAAGTGTTATCATACGCAATATGAGGAAATACATTTTTTTTTTATGTTCTCGCCTCCTCCTTAGTCAATTTCAATCCAAAGGGGACCTGCACTATAGGGCAGGCTAGTCATTTATGATCAATATTAACAGATGTGTATACGTATGATCGTAGATATGTTCAAACCTCACTCTGAAACAAGTCAATATGAGTTCAGGAAGAGAAAAAGAGATAATTCTGTTGAAATCAAAACCAACAGTTTTTGTGATTAGATACTTCATCAACATTGTACAAGGAATTATATATATTAATATCGTGCAAAGTCAAAATAGATAAAAAAAGGGCCTTCGCGAATAAGCTTGAGTCAAGAGTTTTGCTGTTCCCACGATTTTTATTGTTTACCCTGGGAGTCATACTAATCCTTAAAACTCTTATCAACGTAAATTTTAATTTGTTACCCACGGACTCTTGGACTTTTTATCCCAAACTGTTGAGCCGTGGGAAAACCTTCCATATCACAAATGTTTTGACGGGATTCTATATTCAAAACATAGTAAATAGATTAAAGTTCAAATCAATAGTAAGAAAGTAGCAACAGTTGTTACTCCTGATAATGTTTTCACTATATTTCCAGATAGAATGGAAGAGAGTAGATACCGAGAGGATTAAAGGCCTTGTTTTATTTCTGGCGCGAGCTACAAATATAAACATTCATAAAAATAGAACCTACAGCAATTTTCAGCCACATTTTATTGTTGCCATACCTTTTGGGAAATTTACTCTTAATGATAATAATACTTATTTTCTTTTTACGTCTAGCATTTTTCGTTCCACTAGGTCAGATCCCTCGCGTGCAGTCTTATGGAAGACATCTTAGCACATTTTATTTTTTGACAGATACTCCTTACGGTAAATTTGTTCATAGAGGATACTTATGATTACAAATAAACTCCAAATTTAAATGGGTCCAGATTTTTTACTTCCTTGTACGTAGTAAAGGAAGCATTGTAATCCCTAAAATTTTAAGTTTCATATTTCAATGGGATTATCTCTTTTGCTTCTCTTTGAACCCATTTTGTATGTAATAACAAGTTTCTTGCATCACCAAAAAACCACTGTCCTTAGAATGTTGAAATTCCATATTTGGGAGTGCTGAAACGTGCGTCTTCCCCTTTTTTGTCGAAAACAATTTCGAAAATAAACAATTGCAAATTTCTCCTTACGCCATTAGAGTCACAACGAATTTGTATAGGATCTTTATTTTGTATCACCTCAAATATCTATAGTGTCCTATGATTATTTTTCGATCTGATACTTCGGAACGGAGATATCATTTATCACTTTCAAATGAAATCATTCTAAATGGAGTGATATATTTTAGCAGATTTCCCTTAAGGGAAATCAGCTATTGCGACCGTACTCATGACGCGGTTGGCTGGCCTGTTTGTTCAGACTCTATTCGTTGTAGAGTTATTAACTTGCAACTGAAAGATTTCTCATAACCGTTTGTATTTATTCACTTGATAATCATGGTCGTGTGTATCGGTTTATATATTTAAATATTGTAAACCTTCGCTTGGGAAACCTGCTTAGTTTACGCAGTCCCTGCATGACGTGTTTATTTAATCTAGATCCAAGGTTCCCAAACGTTTTTGTGTCGTAGACCCCTTGCCATATTTCTCGGTTTTGGGTAGACCCCCTACTTACCTGATATTGATTTTTTGTAAATTTCTAACTGTAGTGAAGTTTAGTGTTAAAAACTTAAAGTGAAAATACATGTTAAGTTTTATATATTTATTAATTGAATTTAAATTAAAACTACTCAAAATAAAATTTTGTGACGAACTGAACAAGTCAGTGCAAGTTCGCGAAGCTCTGAGACTTATGTGCAGGTATTTACAAGTTCAAAATGTATTGCGACCACAAAGCGAATGCCTACATACTACAACTTACACAATTTTATAAACATATATGATACATTTTTTACTTCGTAGGTACTTTTATAAATAATGTATATGTCTTTATATTATAAGATAGTATAATGTAAGTAAATAGGTACTATCAGTGTATGTTGAGATCCACTATCGTAGACCCCTATTTTCATTTCATGGACCCCCAAAATTTTTTTTCGCTGACGTAGACCCCTCGCAGGTTGTCATAGACCCCTGGGGGTCGATATAGACCACTTTGGGAATCATAGATCTAGATGAAGAACGAGGATGTCATGTTGTGTCTACATAAGCTTTTTGTTTATATATTATTTGTTAATATTCTAAATCAGATATGATTTCCAAAAGTTGTAGGTGGAAATGAAAGTGTCATTAAAAATTATAATTTTTCTTAATTGTGTAAGTACTTGTTTTATATTCTTGAAGTATGTCTGAATTTTGGTACTTAGATATTACGCTAATACAATGAAAGGCATACCCCCTACTTAATCCCTTAAGTAATCAGTTGTTCCGTTGTAATGAAATATGTTAATGTTGTAATAGATATCTATAATTTTCAGATGTGTTAAAATATGTATAATATTAGCTGTCGTAAGGTAGTAGTTTAGTCATGCCTGGAAGAATGTCAAGGCCATTTCGTTGATTGCAGTTATTTATGAGTGTTTTATAGATACGTGTTTATTGTATATTTAAAAATAGGGCTGTCTGCTCTAGTCATTTAGGGTCTAGGCTTTAGTTATGTGTGCGGCTGATACTTCAGATTGGCGAGGGTTATTTCATCTCTGGATGATACTAATATATAATATGTGTTATTGAATTTCTGTTATATGGTCACAAAACTTAATATTCAAACGTTTTATCTAAAATTAAAGACCCCTTAATGGAGGAGAAGGTATATATGTTCTGAACCCTTTTTGTGGCTACAGTATTAACAGAGTTAATATATTTTCGTTTTCATCCTGCAGTAACCCTCGTTACTCCGTTCGTTTTAATCCTCAAACATACTTTGCGATTTTCTTTCTAAGTATATTACATCAATCGATAATTTCTGTCTTTCGATTTTTGCTTAAATTATGATCTTACTAAGGGAGAAATAGAGAATGGTTTAAAACAGGGGTCTCCAAACTTTCCAGCCTTAGAGCCATACTGATTACTCCAGTAAGTTCCGAGGGCCAAAACCATATTATCATTGTTGCCGGTGGTAAAAAGTGAAATAGTCCACTGATGAAAAAAAAAGTACGCAACGTTTAAAAAAGGCTGCAAATCGGACTAAAGTCCGCAAAACGGCAACACTGCATATTATTAATTTTCCTGTCATTATCTGTAATTTCTAAATTAGACGTAAGTAGAGTATGAGCCATAAGGAGTAACGTGACACGACATCTGGTGGACACAAGCGGAAATAGTTAATATATACTGAAGTTAAATTTTCTGCATATTATACATGTCTTTACTCATTACAATTCTGTGTTTCTTTATCAAACTTATCACATAAACAATAACAATAAGCCTACAATAATGTTATGAATAGTTAGCCCACGACCATTTCAATGTAGTATCATATTAATAATTATTCAACATAAAATTAGAATACTTCAGTAAACTAAATTTAATTTGCTATAAAAAATAAGTTGTCTAAAAGGAGTTTTCAAGTATGCTAGCTCTCCGCGGGCCGGACGTGGCCCTCGGGCCGTAGTTTGGAGACCCCTGGTTTAAAAGATCACGCCATTGAGTGTCATTTAGCCCGTGATAAATAGGCATAGTGCTTGATCGTTATTAGCCTCCTCATAACGTATACTCGCGCGTTAACAGACAAATGACTATATATATGAATTAAAATAAGAACTTTTAGCAGATTTCCCCCGAGGGAAACCAGCTATTGAGGTCGTACTCATGAAGTTATTTTCGAAACATTTTCTCAAATGTCCATCGTGTTCGGATACGAGGTTCTAGGTAGTAGGCCTAGGAGATAACGAAAATGAGGTCCGTTTAACCGAGATATTTGCATTTTACATTTTTCAGCCTTCAGCAAACCCCCACTTCTACTCATGTTTCATAAACAATACTCCGTTATATAATAAACCACATTATTCGAAGCTTAAATACCATAAATTGTTTTCAAGAGACCTTTATTATACGAGATAAATGCAAATATGTTATGGTGAACCCCCACCCCTTCTTCTGGACTACTAAAATTTGATTGATTGAGATAAAAATTATTCTGATCCATTACAAATTACAGTACTGGATATAGTAAATAGTTTTCAATAAAATTAATATGTTATATTCAAATATTTCAGTAATTGTTTTTCTTTCCTGTGGGAAAGTTGGCATACCTGTTTGTTCAGGTGCTTCCCTTCTGGAGGTTTCTTCTTATCGTTTGTATTTATTCACTCAATATTCGCGGCGGTGTTGTGTTACCAGTATGTAGATTTATCTATTGTTAAACATCTCGAGTGAAATCTGCTTTGTTTACGCAGCCCCTGCGTGACGGACGTTTTTGAAATAGTCCTTAGGGAATAGATTCCTTAGTACTTTTAGTATGTGACCTTGCACGACTAGGACAATCTTGCTTATTTTCGCGTTCTAAGACATGCAGAACAGCGGGAAAGTCAACAAAGTAACGCAATGATGCCTCTCGATTCGTTCTGTAGTTTGGCTGGCTCTGTGGTCATGTTACTTAAATAAATTTTGTTTGCGCACATACTTGGAGTGGGGTTTTCACTGCGCCATTAAGTAATGATTGCATGTTTAATTATGCAAATCTTAGGCGTCATGCATGTTTCCAATTAGTCATATTTGAGCTGCAACTGAACGTAATGAACAACAATTATAAGAATTATTGGATTAGTCAGACTGGTTATGTTACTCATTTTGATGTGACACATACTGAAGGAGTTATTCCAATTTTTCTGAATATGTAAATTTTTGAGCTTTCTAGGAAATTTCCGATTTTCTAAACTCCCTAAAAGGGGTGGTCCTTAATGCACGTTCTACAATTAGAAATTTACGAAGAGAAAGTTCAACATTCTTTAGCTCGTAGTTTTTGAGTTATGCGAGATACATGAAGACGTCACGCAGAAACTAGTCAAAATGGGTTCTGGGAAGGTCAAAACCGATAATTCCACTGGAATCTGAAACATGTGTCACGATTACTTCTTATTAGGAAGTAAAAGTGATTTGTAAAAAGGATAGTGTTGATCATGTAACGTCTCTAGTCAAAATCGTCATGTGATACTTTTGTTCCGATACCCCATTGAAGGTACTCATAATTTTCTCAGAGATTGGTTCCTAAAGTAGTTCGTAAAACTTGAAATAATGTCGGGCATGGAAATGTTCCTAAACTGGAACGTAGTTGAGTCTTGAAGCTACGTATCCTTCAGAGAATAAGGTTTTCAAGGCTTTGAGGAGGTTTGAACACTAGACAATAGGGCGTGGTGTTTCAAACATTTTGGAGGAAAAATAAGATCAGACGGTGTTGGTGGGATTTCAAGAGGTCAACGTAACGGAACCCTTGCCTTATTGCGGTGCCATTCTAGACGACAAATAGCTTTTCTTAAATTATTCATAGTGTTGAACATTGCACTTCTTCCAAAGTAAAAAAAAAATAGTTTTTAATATAATCGTAGATTTCCACGGTCCTGGTCATTAATACTATTAAGGTCTTCGGGTATTGACCATGCCTTCATTTTTGTTGCCAACGTTTCGCTAGACATGCTTCTACTTTCCACAGGGCTCTCTCCGGTATAGCCGGTGAACGAAAGAAGAATCCGTAGACACTTGGAAGGGAAGACTCCGCCCAAGGAAACCGGATAAGACTCACATGTATACCTGAGGTGAACACACAGCTCATCAGTCTCTGAGATAGCCCTGAGGAAGCTTGAAGCATGTCTAGCGAAAAGTTGGCAACAAAAATGAAGACACGGTCAATACCCCAAGACCTTAATAGTAGTAGTTTTTAATAGTAATAACAAAATTTCTAGCGCTGAATAAAGAAATGAGTCTGCCACGCAGGTGCTTCTGAACAGATTTCTTACGTGCTGGAAAATGGTCGTCACACCGTAAATAATTACACATATCTCACACATTACAATTTCAATGAAAACAATATTTGGCGTTTTAGCTTCGAATGCGGTGATCACTGTATATCACAATTTAATGCTAGCATGACATGACTAGCAGTGGGGGTTTCCTGAAGGCTGAATACTTAAAAAGATCACGGTTATTATCCAAGATAGAAGAGAAATGAACATAAAAACATTTAGAGGATATTAAATTTTCAATTGATACCATACAATTTTTCGATCCGACGTATAATAACGGTTATATCGACCGTTAAAAGGTTTGATTTTTAGTTTTACAAAAAATATTTATGGAGTTTGGTAACGCTCAAATTGTTAATTGCGACCACTATAGCGTTAACAGACATTATATACATATATCATAGTTGGAACGGACATCATTTTTACCAAACTCGATATTTAAACGTTTTATGTAAAAATGAATGATGAATGAGGGGTTGGGTGAAATTTCGAAAATTATAAATATCAGTTATTGTACGTCGGATCGAAGAAGTATACAGAATTCGTCTTATTATATACTACTTTATTATTACTATATTATTCTACTTTTTAGGAGATGACGAATATGAGGCCCGTTCAAAACTATATACATATTTGACTGTTAACACTCTTTTGATCGTTGTCAATATCGATATTTAAACGTTTTATGTAAAACTAAAGATAGAGTTCGTTAATGTCTGAAATCCTACCAATGGGATATTTTGAAAATCCTTAATATATCCGTTAAAATTTGTCGGATCGAAAAAATGCACAGAATCAATCTTATTGCAAATGTAATGTTATATAAATGCTGTTATGTCGTTTTTTTTTTCTATCTTGATTATTAACCGAGATATTTACATTTTTTAGTTTTCGGCATTCTGTAAACTCCCACTCCTACTCATGTCATATTAACAATAAGCTGTTTTATTATGAAGCACATTATTTGAACACTAAATACCAAGCATTGTTCTCATACTTTCTGAGATAAATGCAAATACGTAACGCACGTTGGGAAATCTGTTTAGTTAACGCAGTCCCTGCGTGACGAACTTTCTTCACCTCCTGGTTCTAGGATCAGCGGACATGAGCACTTCAATAGCTAATTTCTCTGAAGGTAAATCTGCTCTAATAGCTATTTGTTTATGGAGAGTTGAGCACAGGATTTCTGCCATAACAATCCATTGCTCTGGGGAACTACAGTGTGATTACTTTAAGCTATGTGCAAAAATCATGGCTTTTGAACAAATCAATCTTTCTGTTTACACCGGCCATATAGGACACTGTCTTGTTGAAACTCTGTGACGTCCCTTCTCCTTGTACTTCCTACTACGTCTAAGTTTGCTGAACACCCATGGCAGATATTCGTGATGAGTACGGGTATGCCGTAAAGAAGGGATTTGAGGCTTGAGTACGTGGGGCGGGAGTTGTGTATAAATATCTTAAGAATCTGTACCGGGAGAGAGAGAGCGGGGCCAGCTCATGCCTATCTTTAGTTCTTCCTAGTCTGTGGAACTAGCACCACTTTTCGGGGGTTTCACCTAACGCTCTCTCTCTCTCTCTCTCTCTCTCTCGGGTTCATTGCCCTCTCTATCTCTTTTTAAATCCTTCTTTTATACGCTACACCTTAAGTTATCCTCATGCCAAACTTTTTCTATTTTTTTAATATAATTCTGGGTCTAAACATTTATTTTAAGGTTAATGTAAAATGTTACTTCTTCTCAATAAGCGGGAACATTTTCTCACCTTCGACCTCCTTTTCATTCGTTCGTTCTTAAGGGAAATCAGCTATTGAGGTCGTCTCAATTGAATCATTTCTTCAAATGTTCATCGATCCTACTTTTAGGAGATGACGAAAATGAGGCCCGTTCTAAACTATATACATATTTGTCTGTTAACACTAGGAATTTTTGTTTGATCATCACCAAACTCGACATTTAAACGTTCTTTGTAAATCTAAAGATCAATTTCGTTAATTCCTGAAATCCGACTAGTGGGAGGGGGGATTTTAAAAAAACCTTAAAAATTCCGTTGTTGTGTGTCTGATCGAAACATTGGATATATGGTACCAATCTTATTGCAAATGTAATCTTAAATGTTTTTATGTACGTTTTCACTATCTTGATTATTAGCCTAGAATTTTCCATTTTTTTTGGTTTGACCTTCTGTAAACCCCCACTCCTACTCATGTCATATTTACAATAAGCTGTTACATTATGAAGCACTTCATTTGAAGCCTAAATACCAAATATTGTTCTCATTGAACTTTTACTTTTTTGCGATAAATGCAAATACGCATGTGGGAAATATGCTTATCGTTAAAGCATCGCCTGCTTGACGGTCTTTCTACAATTTTACTTTTGAACTTTTTTTTTGCTTATGAAATTCAGTGTGGGATATAAAATCTCTATACCTCTCTCTCTCTCGCTCTCTGCATTTCTACAGCTTTCCATGGAAAACTAACTGAATAATGGATTAAGTTTGTACCACAACCGCAACAACAGCGGTGAAGTAGTGAAATCCATTTGTAAATCAGCTTGTAAATCGGGAAGAGGAGGGATGGGGTAGAAAATAAAATGTATGTAGCGGATTTTGTTGGACTTAATTATTGAAGTATGTACTTGAAAGTTTATGTAAAAGCGTTTGTCTTAAAACATATCGGTCATTCCTTGTAAGAATGGCGTAACTTGCGAAATGTTTAGTTGGAATATGCTACCTCTGGTACTCCTTAAATATTAGTAAAGCGTTCTTTTCCTCTATTAATCAATATTGACTTGTTCTAATTTTACTAAAATTTCGGAGTTTCACAGGCATTGTTTCACATGATGAGCGACAAAAATTCGGATTCGGTTCCCGCATTGGGGATTTATTTAGAAGGTGGGCTCACAGAACAAAATCCTAACCCCACAATTGTAGAGTGACACCTCTTGATGACCAAAGTTGTTATTTTAAAAAATAAAAATTGATGGAGTGGGAGAGTAAAAACAAAATAAATTGTAAATATCTAAAATTAAACGTAGTAATTCATTACAAATAATATACATATGCAATCTGTGGTCAGGTTACCCTTAAGATCCAAGTCGTGATCTTAATACACATATATTTGGTCGACTGGTGGGCTAAAATCCTACGTGGGCAGATCACTTATTTAGTGATGAACTCACTAAATAAAATTCTTAAGTTCCGCCCTGCCTAGAAACGGGAGGTGGCCAGTAGATAACCTGTTTCGATTACCCATGTTGCATTCAGTGGACTTTAACGAAGAGCATTTTTACAATGTATGATCACTCGCCCTTTCATATTAAATGAATTCGTGCCTACTAATTAAATGAATAAGTGCAATTACCTAAAATTCCTTTCACTAACAAGAATTCCATTTGAATCACACTACTGTAAAAACTTCTTTGGCCACTAAAGTAGCATTGGGCATGGGCACACACACACAGATAATAACAGGGAAAATTATATATTTATTTGACTTTTCAGCATTATGCTTGGTTTTGAAAAGAAAATTGATTACTAAGTGAAGAAGGCTCATGTATTGTATCAAGTTTAGATCTATGTCTACATAGGAACTTTTTCAAAAATCGCGTCAACAACCTCAATAGCTGATTTCCCTTCATGGAAATTTGCAAAACAAAAATGGACGTATAAAGTCGTACTAAGTATATTTTATTTTATTTTAATACTCTTGATTTAACTACAACGATATAGATCTTGCATTCAATTTCCAATTTGGGTCGGCCTCTGAACAGGAAAGAGTGAGAATCTGAAGATGATCCTTCCTGTTTAGTTTAATTAATAAAATGGTGGCTTCAGCTAACTAATAGCTCTAAACGACTATACTTTGTAAAGCATATAAAAGTCATTTAAACTTAAGTTGCAATTAATCTAACACTTCTAAGGAAACGAATGGGGCTCAGGTTAGCCATGTGAGTTAAGGCGTTGGCTTTAATCTCACATGGTAAAATCTAGAGTGGCGAGTTCGATTCCCGACTGGGTAATAGGACTTTATTTAGTGACGGACTCAATAAATAAAATCTTTAGTTCCACCCTGACTAGAAAAGGGTGGTAACCTGTTGATAATCCGTCCCAATCAGCCAGAGTACTAAAAATTGGACGTTAATGAATAATAATAGTAACAATAATAATGTAGTCATAATAATAATGTGTGTAATATACAATAATAGTGTAGTTTTGAAAAATATAAAATTGGACTCACTGTAGTTATGGAATAACACATGTTAAAGGCTGAGAGGAAACAGGACGCGAGAGTTCATTGTATTTTTAACGTGGAGCAAGGACTTATTAATTATTTATTTTATTTTATCATAAAATGAGATCACTAGAAGTTCTCTGTAATTATAATAAAAATATTATAAGTTTTCTAGTAGTTGCTCAGCAATATTTTACGCAAACCTGAATGAGTTAAGTATATCATACCTACTCGTTGAATGCAAATCACCGTTTATCCTCGTTGGCAGACGCTCAACTAGCGTGTAAAATCTTATCTCTCACGTTTTTTCCGACAATTGTTCTTTGTGTTTTGTGAGTTTTTACGTCATTTTTTAGTTGTTTTCTAATTACGATAAGATAATTTTTTCTTCTTTTTTTTTTGTGAATGTGTTTTATTTACTAGATACTATAATATGACACTCTCTCATTGATTCAGTTTTGTAAATTGTATTTTGAGAATAACAAGAAAAATTGTAGCGCATATATTCTTGTATGACCCAATAATCAGAAACATTGAAGTAGATCAATTTCTTTATTCTCTTCATAATAGGGGTTTAGAGGGGAGGATTTCCGAAAATTCGAATTATCTCCGTTACTATACGTCGGATCGAAAAATTGTATAGAATCAATCTTATTGTAAATTGAAGTTACTATAAATATTGTTATATACATTTATTTTCTATCTTGAATATTAACAGAGATATTTGCATTTTTATTAAATCCGGGCACATAGCGGGTGAGAGTGAGTTTCCCGCCAAAAGCTAGTTCGGGCGTTTCCTTAACTGTTCGGCACTCGTGAAATTTCTCTATTGTAAAACTTCACTTGGGAAATCTGCTTAGTTTACGCAGCCCAAGCGTGACGGACTTTTTGTTTTTAAATTAACAGATTAAAAACACAATTTATGACTCATTGTTACATTTATGAATGCATTACAAAATTCTGCTAAGCGCTTATATGGAATATACATGTATAGCCACCAAAATGTGCTTTTGATAAACCTGATTTATTTCCGTCAACAAATGGAGATAGGGTGATAACATAGAGAAATTTAAGAATTATATTATGGCGTTCCATTAATGGTAATCTATTGATTTTCCGTGTGGTTTTGATAAGATCGTACCTCAAACACGAAATGGGCTCAGTTTATGTTCCAACTGTCATTTCTGTCGAATTGGTAGTTCTTTGATAACATATCTCACCAAGCAGCCTGTATTTATTGTAAATAAAACTGGCTTTAAAAGTTAAATAAATTCTTTAATAACAAGCTTCTGAGTGTTTTTCTGTCAAATGTTTTATGATCATACTAGGTAGGAGGGTTTGACTAGTTTACAGCACATGTGGGCAACAACCGGCCGTTAAGATTTGATCCGGTTCGGGAGTCATTTTGAAAACCCAATTAAAAAAAAAATATTACACTGCTTACAGAAGAAATGAGAGAAAAGGAAGGAAAACGGAAATGGATCTTTGGCCACCTAGGCACAAATTACCCTTGCGATAATAGCAATAAAAAATAAAAAAAATAACTTTTGTTGTTTGTAATAATTTAAAACTTCACGATTTAATTATAGTGTTGTACCTTTTTTTTTTCATTTCATTTTTCTATTTTAATAAATTGTATTATAATTACATTGTTGTATAATTTCATGTCTGATATCTATTGTTAAAAATTATGAACACTGCTTTAAAATGCACTAATTTTAAACGCGGCCAGCGAAAGTATTTGCACACTAAAGTTTGGCCCGGAACATGTCAAAGGTTGCCCATACCTGGTTTACAGCCTTAGAAAAATGTTTTAAGTTGTCTCTTGCTCCAGGATAACGTTATTGTGTGTTTTTGTTCTTTTTTTTTTTTTTTTTTTTTTGTTTGAGGTGTCTAATAAATGTTAATGTTAAAGTTAACGCTTAACACTCTGACTTTATTGGGTGTTCTGTCCAATACCTGCAACTGTTAATTACTTTTAAACTCCACTAAATGTAGATTTTTGGGTACTATTGATCTTGTAATATTTTCGTTCATTGTTTTTCTATTTGATGATCTTCTTCCATCTTATCGTGGTTAAACATGTAGATGACTGTGACAAGATTTTTAATTGTGTTTTGTTTTTCTGTTAATATTGTTCTGTTTTACCTAATCTACGCAATTTGGGTGTTTTACAATCATTTTTATAATTTAAAATATATGAAAGAAATGTTCTTCAAAGATTGCATGCCCAGGAGCTATTAAAAAAGAATTGTGATGTTTATCTCCGAAATTATGATCAATTATTATGTAATAAATGGGATAATAATTCATTACTTACGAAGAAGGCACCGCCCCTTTGTCATTTGTGCCAAGCTAGTTTTTCTTATATCCCTCCCCCAATTGAATAGTGTTGTAGTTAGGTAATTACCCTCAGATCTATAACGGTTTGAGTTCACAGGCGGTTTTGAGAGGTTTTGTGAAATAACTCCTCGGAGTGGCGAACAGAGTGAGTAACTGATTCCGTGTTAGCATAAAGCATGTCTGACGCCTGAACGTTTCTTTTCATGTGATTGGTTGATCGATTTTAAATAATTGTTCAGAAATTTTAGTGCGTGTATAGTTGTTTTTGACCGACGAGTCGACGTTATTGGCAGACTAAGGGAAATCAGCCAGCTATATATATATATATATATATATATATATATATATATATGTCTGTGTGAGTGTGTGTGTGTGTCTGTTAACGCTCTAGCGGTCGCAATTTTTGTTTGGTCGTTACCAAAGTCGATATTTAAACGTTTTATGAAAAAAGACAGATCAAGTTCGTTGATGGCTGAAACCGGACCAATGGGAGAAGGGGGATTTTCGAAAATTCAAAATATCTCCGTCACCATACGTCGGACCAAAAAATTGTATAGAACGAATCTTACTGCAAATTGAATTTACTATAAATATTGTTCTATACATTTATTCTCTATCTTGAATATTAACGGAGATATTTGCATTTTTATTAAAAGTGGGCCGTTAACGGACGAGTGATTTTCCCGCCAAAAGCTAGTTCGGCCGTTTCCGTAACTGTTCGGCTCTCGTATTGTATAACTTCACGTGGGAAATCTGCTTAGTTTACGCATCCCCTGCGTGACGGACTTTTTATTTGTTTTTTGTTAGTACTCTTTGCTGTGTCCTTGGTTAGGAAGAGTACTAACCGGCTTGCTTGAGTATCCTAGATCTACAGTTTGTATCTTTAGTGAGATCCTTTCCCGAAGCTGTTTGCCTTACGTTAGAATCCCAGGCGTTGCGTAAGTTAGCCGAGGAGAAGGCTGTAATTTGAATCAGGCTTTGCGAAACACTAGTAAAACCACTTCTTAGGATTTGTCGAAGGTCGCTCGTTTCAGAGACTATATCTTATTTCCACACAGCAGCCACCCGCTTATTGCTGTAGTATGCTGTAGTCTAGCTAATATGCTAGTCTGAGAGTTTTGATGAGTAGGTCTTAAAAGGAATCTTAAATTAATGAAAACCTTCATATTTAAATTATTTGAGTATACTTCTTCCGGCAACAAAGATAATTTCCTTAGGGATCACTTGATGACTACAAAGCCATTTGACTTTTGTGATAGAATAATCTAATGACAACATTCATATAGACTATGATTATTTTATTTATATATTTCCGTGCCTCGCAACTAGGGCGATATTGCTCTAAACAAAATATTATAAACATAAGATAAAAATAGAAAACAACTAATAGAATAGAACTACAACAAAGTACAAAAAACACAAAAATAGAAATCAAGAAAGAATAACATAATGCCAAAATAAAAAAAACAACGAAGATATTTAACAAAAATAACACTACAACCAAACTAAACATAAAACGAAAAACAATTGTGAAATAAAACAATATATAAAAACTATTTATAAATAAATAATTTAATTGGTTAAAATATATTAGAAATATCATTATTTTTATTATTTATTTATTAACGTCCACTTTTTGAAACTTAGGCTAATCGGGACGGGTTATCTACAGGTTACCACCCTTTTCTAGCCAGGGTGGGATGAAATATCATTAATTAAATGCATTATGGAACTAATTAAGAATGTAAAAATGAACAGACGTACTACAACAATATAATAAAAATAAGATAAAATGTAACGAATACGAATTTTTATGTGTAAACTAAAAAAAAAAGGTTGCATTCAATAACGTTGCAAAGGTAAAACTTAAATTAAAAATATATCACATTTTCGCAGATTTTTGAATAAAATTTAAATTATTTATTAACGTCCACTTTTTGCAACTAAGGCTAATTGGGACCGGTTATCTAAACGGTTACCACCCTTTTCTAGCCAGGGTGGAATTCCTTTGTCCTGGGGGGAATAGAACTCGCCACTCTAGGATTACCATGTGAGATTAAAGGCAACGCTTAAACTCACATGGCTAACCTGAGCCCCAGATTTTTGAGTAGAAGTGTTATAGTCTTTAAATGTTCGAGAATAGTATCTATGTATGGACTCCACTTAGTCAGTAGATCTTGTAAATTGTGTGGCATCTGTACCATTTGCAGTTCAGTATATGTTTAACTGTCAGAGGTGCATTGCAACTTCCAGAAATCGGTTTGTCTTGGTTCTTCATCAGGTTATTTATTAAGTGTATATAGCTGAGATGGATAAACTCAATGAGCAAGCCATTTGCCATTTTGTTAATCAAAGTCTGTGTTCTGTCTGGAAGGACAGACTTTTGCTTCTAGAAATGTATGCCTTGAACCCCAGCCTATTTTTCCTGGCGGGCTCTTGTTTTCAGGAATTATAGCCTGAAAAGAACTGGAACTAGGAAATTAATAAGTACCTGTTTTGAAATTCCTTTTCTTTCCACATCTTTACTTCCTATCAAATGGGGAAACGCTCTTTTTCTGTGTAAAAAATATTTATTTCATGTAAGCATTCACTTTAATAATCCCAGCATCTAATTGTTGAAGAATTGAACTTAACCTTTTGAAATGTTTACTTTACAGATACATTTTGTGGTTGATTCATTCTTGGACGAGTGCGCCCAATTAATAATTGGAACAGTAAACCTACAGATTAATCAATTCATCAGATCGGGAGCATTTTGCTCTGTCGCATTCAATTTGTACCAAATTTAACTTCGGGAAATACCTGTCGTTGCTATAATAAGACCTGTCAACTAGCTTGTCCCGCCGTAGCTATGCCGAGTTTAATAGTGAAGACCACAATAGACTTATAAATGAGTTTGAGTAAGTTGCAGTCCGTTTAGAGACATTGCTGATAACTCTTAGCTGACTTTGTACATGTCACTGTTTTATTACACACCTCGCTGAACATGGAGCTAGCCCAGTGTAACTAATTATTTATTGCTCTCTGTCAGAACGGCAAGTCTCGTCGTTCTCCTTTAAAAACACCCTAAAAGAGCTGTTCTTTTCGCTTGTTAGCGTTATCTAGTGTTTGATACTTGTGAAAAAGTAAATGAATGATTTAAGCTTTATCAATGACGGGCTTGAATTTTGACTTCAGAAGAGACAAATCATTTTCCAAATTTACTTTGTTTTTAGTTATGATGTCCAAGCACATTTAAAACACTTTATTTGTATGATCCAAATACAAGGATATGCTATTTCTAATAATCTCATGTGAAATAAATGTTTGTTACATCTCATTAGTTTATTTTTCCTTGTTATTAAATAATATTAAGTAATATAATACACCAGCTAAATCCCTTGTGTATTTACCAATTACAATGCTTCAATATCTTGAAGGAAAAAAAAAATTGTTAATAGCAATGTTACAATATTAGACACATATGATGAATAGTGAAAAACTCCGTCACGCAGGGGCTACGTAAACTAAGCAGACTTCCCACGTGAAGTTTTGCAGTAGAGAAATCTGCCCAATAACAACTGTATTAGTAAGGGATCTCTAAACTTATTCACGAGGGACGAACAGTTACGGAAACGGCCGCCAGATCTCTCGGCGGAATGAACCGAACATAGCCGACTTCTTTCGACCACACAGAATACAAATGCAAATATCTCGGTGGTTAATATTCAGGATACAGAATAAATGTATAGAACAATATTTATAGTAAATTTAATTTGCAATAGGATTGAATCTGTACAATTTTTCGATCCGACACATAATAACGGAGATATTCGATTTTTCAAAAATCCCCCTCCCACTGCTTTGATTTCAGCCATTAACGAACTTGATCTTCCTTTTTACATAAAACGATTAAATTCCTAGTTTGGTAACGATTAAACAATAATTACGACCGCTAGAGCGTTAACAGACAAGTATATATACATATATAATATTGAACGGACCTCATTTCTTAGTTTACGCAGCCCCTGCGTGACGGACTTTTTCGTCATCTCCTGGGTATGATTGATGGATATTTGAAGAAATTTTTCGAAACTCGCGTCATGAGTACGACCTCAATAGCTGATTATTCTTAAGGGAAATCTGCTAATATAGAGCCTTCCTTTGTAGAACATATTGTCATATATTATACTTCCCTAATGATTATGAAGAAATTATCAAATTAGTATTTTGAGATATCAGGGCTCAATCGTAAAATTCGCTCTCAATTCTGAGTATATAGTTAATCTCCATTTATGATCTCTGTTAGTAAACAGATAGAGTATTGTTTGTCAATATCCACTCTCGAATGATGGTGGTCTACTTAGATATCCTCTTCGTCACTTGCGGCATTCGTAACAAAAAAAATGTTAATCTGGCACAAATATTGTGGAAGAGTACTGATTATTTCTGTGATAGATTTTGGTTTAGCGCAAAAGAAAATACCAAGTCTACTATTCAAGAATATTTACAACGACCTAACATAAATTATTTTTGTAATTATGTGGGCATCTAATGTACATTTGTTGAATGTTCACGTATCAGTAATACTTCCATACATGTACACCATACCTGTATAACACAGATCCATATTAAATTATGCTAAATTCTATTTTTCAACTAACCTATACACCATGCGAGTTATACAGTAGAATGAGCAAAAGATAGTGTCGTTAACTTTTATCAAAAATTAGTTCTCTAGCAATTTTCAAAGCATATTTTTGAAATTATATACAACTAATAAATACGACTCCATCTCTATGTTTGTGACCGGCAAGGAAATTACCTCATTATAAATCCGAAGTTTCATCTGTAAAAACACAGGCGTAGGTTGGTTTTGCAGGCTGTCCAATAAAATCACTCATATTTTTATTAACCTTCTTGAAGGCATCTCATTGGTAGGAATGGTTCAGGTTTCCTATGGATGTTTACCAAGTCCTAAGGACCTCTTTTTTTAATGTTTCTACTTGCTTTGTATTTTAAATTTGCAATCAAATTATCATTTATATGAATCTGTACAGGGTTAACAAGTTGTTTAAACTTTTTAAAGTAAACTTTTTTTTATTTTTATATATTGTTTCACAGCTTGTTACAGACATTACTAAATCTTTGTATAAAATTAGCTTTCGTTGCGTGAATATTTGTGCTTTATGGTATTTATTTTTTTATGTTGCACATCATGAGATATTAGCATACTTAGTCGGGTTCAATTGTATATGTAGTAAGTACATAGTTCCGCCTGATGCAATAATGTTTGTTGTATACACAAACTCTATTTGTTTGGGTTTAAGGGTTAGCAGTGTGAGTTATGGTGTTGGTTTTAATGTGATCGGTAGCTTTGTCTTTCTTGGGTTCGATTCGTACCTGGACAAGGGAATTTATTTAGTGACTTGTTCCCAAAGTAAAATCTTTAGTTGAAAGGGATGATGGCGCGTCCCGAATTTCACGTTCTCTTTACGTCCAGACTTCATTTTATTAGAGAAATATGGAACATAATGTGGGATGACGTCATTGCAGCAGGTAGGAAATCTACTAAGTTTAGGCGGCCCTTGTGTAATGGACTTTTTTATTTATTTATTTTTTTAATGGTCTCCATTTTTTACTAACTTCTTCTAAGACAAAAGTTGATAATGGAAGGAATAAGATTAAGATTAGAGATTGGAAGCTTGGATTCCAATGAGGTTCAATGTACTGGAAGGAGTATAATAGTGCAGCTAGCTATTTCTGTTGTAGCTATTGCTGTACATCGAGGTACTAAGGCAGATGGGTAGCACCTGTCTTTTGATTTACAACTACTTACACCTCTAAGATAGATTTCAATAGGTAAATTACACACAGCTAATTAAAAAAAACCGTTAATTTAGGACGTTGTTATCGTTAAACAATCCTTAATTGGTTTTATAATGGTGCCAGACTATCCTATTAAGAGTTTGGCGTTTAATTCTTTTCACGCTTAAGAAAAACAACTTATAAATATGCAGTAAAACTTTCTTGTTTCTTCTTCTTTTAATGTATAATCTTTATTTATATTTGTAACCACTTCGGAACCTGGACTTAGTTGTTTTTAAGGATTTAAAGAACTAGGAATTTCTCAAATGAAGGATTTACGGAAACTCGTGTACTGACGTTTCCTCGAGTATATTGAACAACCCCTATCCAAGACTTTCAATAGCGGGGATAGTTCGTCTTCACTTAAGAGACTGTGGAATGGCGAGTTCCCATATGGCCTAAGTTAGAAATTGGACGTTTAGGCTATTGTAGTAATTCTCTTGAATTGAACCGAATTTGGAAGTTGCTCGACACCCCTACGTGACTTAATATACGCCTGATTATGTTCAATTTGAAATTGGCGAGTTAAGCAGAATTATACTTTTAAAATTATTTCTGGTACATTAAAATATAGTGAAAATCAAAGAACTGAATTGGAACATATAGCTCTATATTATATAATAAATATAATGAATATGTTAATATTAAAAAACGTAATTGCTCCTAATTTTATTTCACAATTCTATTTTTAATTGGCTACCTGGGACATCATTATGTGTTCACTAGTTTAACACCTTTAAGATGTTATCTTTTTATCAAGAGGGGTTTTATAATGTTATCAGAATCCCTTATCCATGTTGAACAGTCATACACCAAAAGATGATATCTCCTATCTTTTAAAATGAATCATATCTTTACTTGCTTTGACTTTATGCGGATTCGTATATCTTAATTTGGAAGATAAGACTGTAGCTAAAGACTTATATTGAACTCAATAATCCCCGCTTAGGTATTAAATAAAACTGGTACACATAAATATGATCTCTCAAGTGAAAACTACCTTTTGGAAAATGCTGCTTTAATAAATTAGTTACTTTTAGCTCAATTAATATTTACACTTGAATGATTTCTTAATTACCCAAAGACTGAAGGAATATTGACAGTATCATGAATAATTGGAACCTCATTGGATGGACCTAACCAGGCCTCTTAACTGATATGACTAAATTGTAGCTTGAACTGAACAACTGAATTTTAAAAGTAGGTATTTTCAGAACTGAAGAAGAACCTAAAATCGTACAAGACTAAAGTAGCTCTTTACTGCTTCACTGTGCCGTGATCTATATCATATTCCTTAGGGTATTTGTACTTCATGTAATAGGGGGAATCAGGAAAGAACCTTTGAAGTAGGAGAGACCGTGATAATGTTTTTGGCAAGGCGATGACTTACTGGGAATATGTCAGACTTTATTTTCTCTGAGATTGATAACTTGTTTTTTATTTAGTCCTTACATGTTTTGTATCACGAAAGGAATTCTGAATTTTGTCTGTATGTGTGTATTGAGGAAAGGGGATGTAGATGGCACAAATACCGTTTTTGTAGATGCCACTTGTGAAATGTCGAAAAATAATATCCAGCAATAGTTCCAGGTCACAATTGTTAGAAACTTGAGTGGGATGCATTTTGGATCTTTGGTTGTGTAAGTTGGCCATGTCAGCCACGAGCTCTTGGTGATTTGTGTTATTTTTTCTGGCCTGTCTCGACTGAATGAGCACTGATGTATCTATTTTTGTTTGGCTGCCCATAGAGGTTCGAATGTAGATATACATCAGCCTGTTGATGTTGGACGGCTAACTTCTCTGCAGGGCTCTGACCTCCCTGCACCCTTAGCCAATCGATATAGCCGCTCCTTCCTTGCATCCTCAACTCTCTTCTTCTCTGGATGCCGTTGCGCCTCTCGTTTTTAACTCTAATGACACCGGACCGTTGTAAATTGGTTGGGCAGTCTACGACAAGGATAATACCTGTTTTATGCCCGACTTGATGGCAATCTGAATCTACAGCTAAATATTTAAGTGCATTTTTTATTCATTTTTTGTTATGATGCTCAGCCTTCTGAACATCGTAGACTGGAGTGATTGGAATTGCCTTTGGTGAATTTCGAGCTGTAGTACACAAGGTGGGATATATTCAGTACACCTAAATGAGTATGTTTATTTTAGTTGTAGATGGTTCTGGGTCGCTTAAATAAAAAATATTTTCTTCCACTCTAATATAAGGGAAAACGTAGGAAGATTGTCATTAAACATTCACTGGCAAAGTTTCCCTCCGAAACATTATACAGCTTTCGTCTCCCATTTTGCGGGATTGCATTGTACCTGAAGCATATTCGATATCATCTCCCTTTCCAACGTCATTAGCACCTATCTCCCATCGCCCGTGTCTGGGATACTCCCACATGGATCGTGGATAGCCGTAGCCTACTGTTCTGATCCTATTTACCCGCCGCCCACTGACACACGGGGTCGAGGACGCTCTAATACTGACTCTCGCCCCTCTAAATATAATCCCACAAACATCGGGTTCCTCATTGGGACTCGTTATGTTTATCTCATTCAGGGAGGAATCTTCTCGAAATGGTAGTATACCACTCATCACTATAATAAACACAGCTCAAGGATAAAACATAGCTGCCAATTCTACTCAACCTTATCGTTTCCTTAAAGGATTTCTTGAAGAGTGGTTTTTAGATAGCTAAAGAATGTTTATATATCATGAATATTTGGCTAATAGCTTCCTCGTTTGTGATTTCTATTGGTTCTACTTTTGATTGCCCTTTTTTTAGCGTTCTTAATATGAAGTGTAACTGTACTTATCTACTTTACTTCCCGGTTGTGGTTCTTAGAAGTAAAAATGGCTTTATTGATCTTCCATGCGGAAGCCAGCCCATGTTTATAGCATAGTTGGTTTTAGCAAACTAATTTGAGGCCTTATGACTTAATTTATTAGCCTTTGGATGACATTTAATGAAGGAGGAACTCATTCAAAATGATAGTTTCTTTCAGATTCGTACATCGTTGGTATCCTGTACTAGATAAACAGACCTTCAAGGGAACACCAGATACGAAATAACACTCAACTAGATGGAGTACCTTGTTGCTCTGAAGAAATCTTCTAGCAAGAGTCAAAACAGACTATTTCTTGTTGCTTGTGTAACTTCATTTGGAGATATCCGAACATCTTTTTTTGTTTAAAGTAAGGCAGTTTGTCTGTTGGTCAATACATTTATGTAACCTTTAACGCATTAAAGTAACATTTATTAGCCACCGCCTTTTAGTGTTCTTCCAAACAGGCAAAGGGAAGATCTAAACAATAATTTCCCACACAATAAACTCCAGACCTTAATTTTGTTTTTATTACAACTAGTATTTTATGGGGAAACCTTCCGTAGGTAGAGCAGCTCATCAAATGCCAGAGTTATGGCCTTCTTGGAGAGATGTTACGATCTCTTTATGTTACTATTTTCTGACAGTTGATTGTGTAATACATAATAAGAACTCTATGTTCCTTCTCAATGAATCAATCGCCGGGAGAAATTATTAACGTCCGAGATCAAAGTTCCGTAATTAGCAATTAACAGTGTGCATTTGCCTGAGGTAGGACATGAAAAAACGCGTTGCAACTAGATACGTTTTCCCGAATAACAGAGTGAGGTTGTCCATCTTCCATCGTTAGCTCTAATTGAAGGTTTGTTAAGGCTATGTTTTTCGCTGTTGCATCGAATAGCTCAGTGCGCAGATTCATGGAAATGCTTAAGGTTCATGATGGCTTGCAATGGTTTTCCCTTGATGTCTCAACTAACGTCAACACAACAGGAAGAAGTACTCTGCAATGCCGGTAGGATTCTCTCTTTGGCGAAAATTGTTAGCGCCATCTTTTAGTAGAATGCAAATGGCTAGTTTGATAGAGATTAGCTGTTTTAGGTTAATGTATAGTAGCATCCCATGTCAGTCAAGCAAGGTTAGAAGTATATTCAAATTGTACTTTATAATGTAAACTATATTTTTAATGTACCTCCAGTCTAGGGGTCGGTGGGGCCAATGACATTCGTCTGAATTCTCTTTTCGACAACAGCTTCTTGTTTATATCCAGCGTTGCTGCGCACTACTAGAAAGAGGACAAACAACATGTGTGATAGACAACTTTCTACTAGAGCTAGCCTAGCTGAAAGTGGAGAAAAGAAAGCTGAGTTGTTGGCTGCTAGCGGTTGGGCTATTTGTGCACAGTTACTTTTCCCTCTGCCCAATCCCTTCACTCCCTCTCATTAACAGTCCTTTTCCCTGCATTTAGTCTAAGAGTGAAATTGAGTTATAGCATCGGGAATAGATTACCGCTTCCTTTCTAGGATTTTTCTGATGGATACACTGTGCATCGAGGGCACTTCTACGTATTTTTAACGTTCGGAATCCAATCGTTTTCATATAGGGAATTCGTTTCGAATTCGGAACTAAGCCAGCAATAAAATATGTCAAGATATAATCTTGTGAACTACCAGATCGAAGAGAACTTATATACATAATTTGGTTAGATTGTATGTACATGATTTTGGTGACCTCACCCTTATCCAAATCCAAAATTGTAGTATGTCAGTACTCCCAGGTGTGCCTGAAATGAATGACTAATTCCATAGTGGTCTTTCGTCCAAATCAGAATCGACGTATTTTAGGAGCTTGCATGTCATTGTATCTCTGTCTCATTTCTACACTGGAAATATAGAAACATACATTGTCTGTGCTTACTCTTTTATTGGTATCTTTCCCTTTGCTTCTGCCAAATCAAATCTTACCAGTTATAGGTTTATTCCTGGCTATCAGTCATTAGTTTTGGCGGGAGACAGTATCCTGGAGGCATTACTGAAGTAATATCACTATTTTATTATTCAAGTAACTTATCAATTGGCTCACGATATAAGAGAGCCCCCTCCATCCTCGGTGAACATTTGGAAGTAAGCGTGAAATAAGGTATCCCGGCATCTAAATAAAAGTTATCAATAAACCTGACACATCTCGTTCAATTGTGTGCCATTGTTCAGAAGCTCAACCTAATGTTTGTTGGGGCTGTTTACCCCATGAATAATTTCAGCTATATTGTACAGGTGCGTTCCCCTTGACAGCCAAACTAAATAGCGCTTAAAAATTCAGTAGCCTTCATTGGGTCTGATGCGGAGTGTGCCAATAATTGTGTTGTTGTCAATCCCTTGAGGGCTTTTGTTGTGTAAACAGTTTTTGAGGTGTGATGTTTTGTTATTGAGAGGGGTGTGGGAGGGAGAGGCTGAGCCAGCGATGCAGGTGTAGGGGGAGTGCTGGGGTCAATGACACGGCACGTGTGGCCCTCTCCCCACGTGAGATGACCGACTTCCAGCCTACCTCCCCCTTCGTCTCTCTCTCTCTCTCTCTCTCTCTCTCTCTCTCTCTCTCTCTCTCTCTCTCTCTCTCTCTCTCTCTCTCTCTCTCTCTCTCTCACACACACACACACACACACGCACACGCACACCCCTCTCACCCTCCTCTTTTTTTCTATCCTTCTGTGCCCCAGCTGTACATTAAGACAATCCCTTATACCACTTGTTCATTTCAATTTAATACTTTGGGTTCCTGGTTTGACTCCAACACTCTCTGTCTAGCCATGTGAATCGCGAAAATTTGATATAAAATACCATTACAGAGTTAATACCTGAATCATGAACTAAACCGTAAAGTCTTCGAGAACATTTTTCATGTTCTATTTTCTTCATTGTACGAAATAACCTACTGTAATCCATAAAATTTTGAATTTTCAAATTTCACCATCTCTGAATCCATTTTGGCTAGCTTCGGCTAGACTATGTACATATCTATAGGACAAGCCTTGAAAAGATGAAATTTTATATTTAACATTTAATTGTGCAAATCCTCTTTTTGGTCGAAATTGACTTTAGGGTAAGTGAACAGAGGGGGATTTAAAGGAGAGTGAAAATAAAACTATTACAAATTTCTGCGTACTTTGTATAAAACCTATTTGTCTGTCTTAAAAGAAAGAAAATCTATACATTATGTTCTATAACAATCCAACTTATGTATGGGCCTTATTAAGTGTCGTTATTGCTTTCAGCCAATTATGCAAAATAATCATCACCTTATTTAAATTATTATGATGTTCTCCCTTTAAATACGCTTTTAGAATGGCCTATATTTGGTAGGTTTATGTTTACATTACTTGGATTCTCAGGAATTCCCTGTATATATTTAGTCAAACTGACGTTGACCACTTTCATTGATATTTTTAGGACTTGGACTTGTTTTCGATATGTTATAGTTCATCTTGTTTGGATGCCTTTTAATATAATTAAATAGCGAATAAGTAAGAGTCTATTTTATCAAACTTCCAAGAAGGAATTACTCTTATTGAAATCGTAAATACGAAAGTAGTCTGTATTGTTGTATCATTCTTACTACTTCAACTCTCTCTTGCATTTTCTCTCGTTTATAACCAGTGAAATACATAAGTTCCAGCTCAGTCAATTTTTATAATAAAGTAATTTTATTAATAATACCTTTGGGGTACATTTCGATGTATGTCTTTTAGCAGATATCCATTAAGAAAAGTCTTGTCATCAGGTGTAAGTAATCCAAAACCTTACTCACAGAATTCGCTTCAAAGTAGGCTAATATATCATGATATCTATTTTGCCTTCTCTAATTTCCAGTTGTTTACTGGTCTTTTCTGCTGAAGTAATACTGAATTGTAAAAAACCTGGATAAGCGGGCATAATTTGTGTGCATTGTGTTTCTACGGATTAGGTACTGTAGGTATTGCTCGTGGGGAAATCTGCTTTATGTACACATCATCTGCGTACCATTTAATAACACAATATTCCAGCACAAGTTCATTGAATACTGGGACTTGTGGTAATTAATTTATCTGACCTACGATTAGGCAATATTTTATTGTTAAGTCAGCAAACCTTGTTGTAGTAATCTCTTCTAACCGTCAAATTTAAACGTCCACAAAAAGGGATTGAGATTGATGTAAAAACTATGACCTAAATTATCAGAATTAATAAAATCCACCACCTAATTTGACTAAGCATTTTGAGATGTCTGATGGTGAAAGAAGCAGATTCCTGTTGTGTTAAGAAAAAGGCTTCGTTTCTTCGAAATTATCGAGTAGTACTTATACTTGTGAAGAAATAAGACTTTATTCTTGATACTTACCTGGAAATTTAACAACCTTTCACAATTTATCAGTATTTATTTGGAAACATGCTACATTTATTGTAACAAAGAAATGAATACAAATTGTAAGCAATATTAAATGAATACAAATTAGCCAACAATATTAATATAAATTAAATGGGAAAGGAGGGCTATTCAAAAAATATACATCTGTCAACTTCTTAAAGCTCAAGGATGTTTCCAATTGTGTTCTTGTATTATTACTACGTTATTCCCAACATGACCAATGGCATGACCCTGTGAAAGCTAAGGTGAATTCAAAAGCTAATTTTGAAGCATAAACTGATTATTTTGTCTTTCTCAGTCGGTCAACGTATACTGTTCATTAATTGGTTTCAGCGGATTTTGATTGCAGAAGTTTTTGATAAGACAAATATTTTGTAATCCTATAAACCGTCATTGACGTAATATTAACTTTGGCCCTCTCATCTCTTATCGTCCAATTTATTTATTTATTATGATGATAAGAGTAAATTACTCTTACTACAACCAGTAAATTCTCAATTTGGACAGAGAGGGGATAGGGCTGTTATCCATAAAAATATTTAATTTATGTGCACCTAAATCTTTTATGATTTCTGTAAGGTTTTTACTTCTCGAAAATATGAAACAGCTTCATTAGTCAAATTCAACAATGTTCTTTGCACATTTGTATTCATTCACTTGTGACTCAGCACTCAATACGCTCAACCATAGCCGAATATGTATGGGTTAAGTGTTTATTGAAAAGGATATTTTGTGTTTTTGGGGGATCAGGAATACTGAAATGGGAGAAATGAGATCAACAGAACTGTAGAAAATGAAACGAAACTGACGTTAAATCATTTACATGAAATAAAGGAAATATAAATAAAACAAATTAATTCCTTTAAATCTGAATTAGTTCTTTCAAGAAAAATCACAAATGCAACATTGCTATGTAATCTATTTAATTAGCTCTTCTATGAGTGTAGCTGGTTCATCCATTTTCAATTTCATGAAGAAGGAAGCGGTGGTTCATGGAAGAATGCCTCTTTGGATGTTGTTCCCATTGAAAAAAAATGAAGACCTTTGACTGTGAAGTGTCAATTTCTAAATAATTGTTTACTTTAAAATGTCTTGAACTCCACGTAAATGCTATTCCTTTTCTCCATTACCCGTTGCTCCTGGGAGAGATGCAGTATTTTAAAAGCGCACAGTTCGGTCATTATATATGTTCGAATTCGCTGTCTTCCTTAGGAATTACAGCAGTATTGCCCAGAAAACATGGATCGTTTTCATCTTGTCGCACACTTTTTCAAAACACATGGAATTCTTTCCTTTTCTTTGGTAACGCGGATCATATCGGGACAACGCCGACGCGAGCAAGGTTTTCTGTCGGACAAGCTTCCTATAAATCAACTCTGTGTGCTTAGGCTGTAGGCTTCAATAGTACTTCCTTTTGGTTAAAGATCTCGTAACTACCGAAAAATTATGAAATTAACCACAGCTAGACTTGACCCTCCAAGAATTGGTTCCAAATTTGTGGTAATTGTATCTATCCTCTTATCAAATCTAAATAGTAAATAAATGATCTAAGTATATAATTCTCTGTAGAAAGGAAGGTTGAACATGGATCTCCGAATCAAGAAAGCTTATTGGTTTTCAGTCAAAAGTACACATTTAGTCCTAATGTATTTCTTAACCCACGTATCAGCCTGATTTTCAGGCCATCATCAGTGCAGATGGTGAACAGCCGTGTGCCTGATTACTAGGGGATGAACAGAGTAATAAACACAACAGGTCTAAATTCCTCTTCTTTGGCCGAATTCCAAAAATCTCAGTCTATTCAAAGTTAAAATGTTCAACTCTATTCAAAGTTTTCTAATATTTAACTGTCATTTTCAAATTAGACATCTCCTCTTACAATTTATTGAAAGTATTGACAATTTCTGAGCCTTTTACACATTAGGTATATTATTTTATCTTCTTATTCCGTGGCATTAATCTAATGAACTGCTGTCCTTAGTTTACTTTAAAATGCCACATTAGGTTTTGAAACAGGTTTAGCAGATTTCCTTTAAGGGTTAAAAATTTCCTCAAATGTCCATCGATCCTACCCAGGAGATGACAAAAATGAGGTTAGTTCAAAACTATATACATATTTGTCTTTTAACTCTCTTTATGTTTGATCGTTACCAAACTCTATATTTAAACGTTTTATTTAAAACTTAAGATAAAGTTCGCTAATGAATTTTGACCAGTGAGAGGGAGAGTTTAGTGGGGGGAATTCTGAAAATTCTTAATATCTCCCGTTATTATGCGTCGGATCAAACAATTGTATAGAACAATCTTATTGAAAATGTAATGTTCTATAAATGTCGTTATGTACATTCTCGTCCTTCAGTAAACCTCCCCTTCGACTCGTATTATTAACCAACTTATTAATATTAACCATAAGCTGTTATATTATGAAGCACATTATTTGAAGTATAAATACCAAATATTGTTCTCATTGTCTTTTACGTCTTGAGATAAATGAGACATTTTCATTTTTAGGTTGCCTGCCTTCTGTAAACCCCCGCTCCTTCTCGTGTCATATTAACAATAAGCTGTTATATTATGGTGTTAATTTGAGACCTAAATAACAAATATTGTCCTCATGTTCTCTTGGATTTTACGTTCCATGTGTTCATGGGAAAACAGCTGAGATAACGCAGCTCTTGCGTGACGGGTTTTTATTTGGTTCTTTGCTTTGGTTGGTAAGCTGTATTTTAGACTAGAAACTCTGCTGGGAACGCCATCTAGTGGTAGAGGCTAGGAGATTAAATTCCTGGCGAGAAAGTGGCCGGAGAGGAGGCAGAGCCTACACCGGGGAGCCGGCCTCTCTTATATAACGGGTCTTTCCTGGGGACCGTTCTAAATATTTTAATGGGGGACCTGTTCAGAAGTGGGGGGGGGGCTTATAATGGTCTTGGGCCTTTGCCCCCCCCCCACTCAGTGTAATAATTGCACTTACATGGTACCGCTCTCTGTGGATATATGGCTTTCGTCCCATATATCTCGCCCATGTGCATTTCTCTGCCATTTATAGCACTCTTGTGTACTCTTCTCCAACACGGTTTTAACTTAAGGTTCTCCATTTTCCAAGGACTTTCTGACGTCATATGCGTGTATTTGTCGTTTCAAGCAAGTTCCTTTATAAGGCTGGTGGTTGTGGGTCAGGGTGTTTGTTATACTTACACATGGCTTCGAGTTGTTGGTAAACCTGTAATTATTAATTTATTCGTATTTAAATTAGTTATTCCGAATCTTCTCGCTATTTAATATGCGGAGCTCAAGCATTGACCAACTTGTTTGTGTCTTTGTAAGGAAGACGTCTTAGGGGTTTCTTTTTATAGAATAGAATTGAATTATAGATCGTTTAATTAAAATCTACGATTCAGTTGCTAATCAAACAACTGCCTTATAAATCGGATGCCATTAAAAGCAATCAATTAGAATTTATTCGGGACAAAAATAAAATGATCTTCCAATTAATAATACTTACAGAAAAGCCTAAATAATAAACTATGCTGAAATACAAAATAATTGTCGTTAAATTTTAATAAATCCATTGATAGTAAACATAATATAAATACCGTTGATTCAACAGTACAGATCATATTTGTTATTGGCGGGAATCGTATTTGAGGAGGGACATTCGAAATATCTCCGTTACTATACGTCGGATCAAAAAATGGTATAGAACTTATCTTATTCCACATTAAATGTATTATAAATATTGTTATTCTCTATCTTGAATATTTACCTAATAAGGACCTAATAATAACAAGATATTTCAATTTTTTCAGGCTTCAGCTGCTATTCATATCATATAAACAATACTCTGTTATATAATAAACCACTTTTATTTGAAGCTTAAATACCAAATATTCCTTTCAAGGTACCTTTATTATACGAAATCCATGCAAATATCTTCTGTTGATCCTCCGCCCCCCTCTTAAGTTCTTGGACTACTATAATTTGAGTGATTCAGATAAACTTTATTATGAATCATTATAAATTAAAGTACTAGATATAGTAAATAGTTTTCAATAAAATTAATATGTTATATTGAGATATGGTTAAGTAATTGTTTTCTTTCTGATGAAAAATATTTCTATCTATCTCAGTACAGCTCGAAGTGGTTGGCAGACCTGTTTCTTTACAATTCAGTCGCTTTCTGTTGGGTGGTTATTAAAATTGACTGTAAGATTTCTCATTGTCGTTTGCATTTCTTCACTTTATATTCAAGGTGGTGTTGTGTTAACTGTATGTAGAATTATCTATTGTTAAACTTCATGAGGGAAATCTGCTTAGTTTACGCTACCCCTGCATGACGGACTTTTTTTCTCATTGAAACGTAAGTGCAGTCCACTGACCTAGCCTTGGGCTATCTTTTGCTGTAGTTTGTTTTTATGTTCTTCTTGGCAAACACCTCTCTCTATTTTTGGAATAAATACATGTCTTGTTATTGTAAAGCCTTGCAAACCCGCTATATTTTGTTCATCTTTCTCTCAATATTTATGTTTTCCCCGGGGAAACACCTTAATCCAGTTTTAGAATGGATAAACGTCATGCTGAAAAAGCTCTCTGAACCATCTACATTTTGTACTTCTTCCTTATAATAATTCAGTTCTATTTGATAAACAACTCTTTCTGTTTTCACAATAAATACAAGTCTTATGGCAAGACTCTACAGGAACGCATTTTGAACTCAGAAAATTAAATATATTTGATAATTAGGAAATATTAATGGCTTTAGACTTATGGCGAAACTTGTTGAATGCTTGCTAACCAAATAAATATTAAGATATATTTCAAAACCACATTATACTATTTTTTTAATTATGAAAAGTATTAAACTCATCTGTAAACCAATTGTTTTGGTGTATGAAGCTCTTAATAATTACTTCATAGGGCTAGCTATAGTAAATAGTTTTCAATAAAATTAATATGTTATATTCTGGTATAATTAGGTAATTGTTCTTATTTCCGGTGAGAGGTTAGCAGACATGTTTGTTTACATTTCAGACGCTTCCCTTTGAGAGGGGAAAGATTTCTTATTTCCGCTTGTATTTATTTACTTAATATTCACAGTTGTGTTGTGTTGTCAGTATATAGATTTATCTATTGTTAAACTTCACGAGGGAAATCTGCTTAGTTTGCGCAGCCTCTGTGTGACGGGGTTAGGGGTGGTTAGGGTTTTTTTTTTTTTTTGGTAACTAGTAATATTTTTATAATTATTAAACCTTGTGTCTTGGATGCAGTTTGCTCACAACAATGTTTATAGTTGGTATTTTCTAAGAAGCACTAATTTGAGGGAATAACTACTAGTTTGAGGATGAGATTATTAGAAATTTTTAGTTTGTGTATTTCTCCAATTCTATAAGAACAAAAAAAAAACAGAATGACAAGGAACTATTCATAAATAATTAAATCTACCAGATAATAAATTTACATTCGTTGATTAAACTTTATACCATACCCTCTTTTGACTTTGGTTAAAGTATGTTGGTCCCGGTTTTTGACGATTGCATATTCTGAACAAATATACCAGCCAACCCTAACTTCGACTTAAATTTTTTTTTAATTAATCAACATTTCACGCTACTTTGGCTGATCTGGATGGGTATCAACAAGTTAGCATCCTTTCCTTGCCAAAGTAGGCCTAGGAGTTTTATTTAATGAGGTTTTCCCTAAATAAATTCCGATTGACCTCCTCGGGAGTCGAACCCGTTACACAAATTGAACTTAATTTAAAAGCAAATGTGTGCTACTTCCTCTTGAGTTTTCTAATGCATTGCTTTGATCTCATGCATTACTTCTAGTGTTGTTATGCCTACGATCCTGACATGATTGTGTAATGGCTAGATTTAGTCGAACCTTTCCTCACAAGTTTAGTCCTTTCGCACAAGTTGAAGAGATCAAACTATGCTCAGGCCACTCTTGAGAAGTCTGCATCAAGAAGAATGCCATTTGGGCAGTTCCCAAGTTTTTGCAACGAATTTGCATGTATCTCGCATAATAAAGGTCTCTTGAAAACAATATTTGATATTTAAGCTTAGAATAAAGTAGTTCATGATATAACAGCTCAAGTTCAATGAGAACAATATTTAGTATTTATGGTTCAAAAAATGTTTCATAATATAACAGCTTACTGTTTATATGACATGTGCAGGAGTGGGTGTTTACTGAAGGCCGAAAACTAAATAATGCAAATATCTCGGTTAATAATCAAGATAGAGAATAAATTTACATAACAACATTTATAGAACATTACATTTGCAATATTATTGATTCTTTACAATTTTTCTATCGGGCACATGGTAACGGAGATATTTCGTTCGTATTTTAGAAATTCCCCTCCCTCCTGTTTCAACCGTTAACGAAGTTGATCTTTATTTTTACATAAAACGTTTAGATATCCAGTTTGATAGAGATCAAACGACAATTACAACTTCTATAGCGTTAACAGCCAAACATATAATTATATATAAAATTTTGAACGGACCTCATTTTCGTCATCTCCTAGGACCTCGTATCCTAACGCGATGGGCATTTGAGAAAACTTGTCGAAAATCGTGTCATGTGTGCGACTTCAATAGCTGATTTGCCTTAAGAGAAATCTGCTTAGTTATTGCCTTAAACTTAGGTTCATGTTTAGCGATGACCAGCTGATGGCGGTTAAACTTCAAGGATATTAGTAATAAATAATATAAGCCATTGGGCTGGGTGAACATTTCCGGATAGACAATGCGAGACCGCTGGGCTCGGCCAACTGTCCGCTCAGCAACGGGGCAATTGTCCTCTTACGGTCTTATCATCTATGACTTTCCCACGCTGTAATATCCTCTGCTATGTCATTTGCATATCATATTCAGCAGCCACTTCCCTGTCAGCATATGTTACGCCACCGAACCATATACAGCTAGCTATCATCTCATTCACATAATTTCAGGGTTAAGTCAACAAAGGGTACGGGATGGATAAAATAACTCGTATATTTGCTAAATATCATAATCATTGTAATATATTGTATATAAATATTGTGTCTTTTAGCAGATTTCCCTTTTATACAAATATCAGTTAACGCTCTAGCGGTCGCAATTATTGCTTTAACGCCACCAAACGATATATACGTATATTTGGAAACCAAAGGTCAAGCTCGTTAACGGCTATAATCGGACCAGGGGGAGAAGGGTTTAGAGGGGGAGAATTTTGATAATTCGAAATATGTCTGTTACTATATGTCGGATCAAAAAATTGTATAGATCCAATATTCTTGCAAATTTAATGTTCTATAAATGTTGAAATGGACGTATTTTCACTATCCTCATTATTAACCGAGATATTTTATTTTTTTAGTTTTAGGCCTTCAGGAAAGCCACCCGCCTACTCATGTCATACTAATAATAAGCTGTTATATTATGAAGCAGCACATTATTTGAAGCCATTGAAAGCGGACCAGTGGGTGGGGGGGGGGAATCTGCTTAGTTTACACAGCCCCTGCTTGACGGACTTTTTTTTTCTCCTTATTGACAGCACATTTCGTGTCGTCGTAAATTATGGTTTTCTTATTAGTTGTAGAAGAATGATTCTCCGCATATGCATATTTTAGTCTGTTTTGAAATAATCGTGTGTATAGTTAGTTGCAACTGAACATTGAGTTAGTGGAGTCCGTTGGTCAGTAGGTTTTATACGTCTGTTCACCTTATTATGTTGTTTACGTTGTAGTCTGTGTCTGTTTACTTATACTAGTCAAACGAAGTGTGGTTAATCTTTTAGAGAAAAAGATATTATGAATTACCTTTTATATTATTTTTCTATCCCGTGCATTGGAACAGGTATATAATATATCACTATTTAATCAAATGCATCAAACATTTTGTTCATTAAATTTGAGAGGAGTACAAGGAAATCATATGGTGCCCTCATTAGATTTTTTTTGTTATACCTTGATCTATTGCAGGTATTCTATCCCTTCTCGACAATAGGCCTCTCTGTCGTTGGGCAATAAACTCCTTGGAACGTTACCATACAAGGCCTTCTCTGAACATCAGTTGTGTAACACCGAGCCGTTCTAAGCTCGCCCTATAACTACTATATTAATAGGCTATAAATAACCAGCTCAACTGGTCTATATTTTATATTTCTATATTTACGACGGTAGTAGGTCTGTAGAATAGCTACCGACAAAGAAGGGATCCTGAGGAAGTGTGTAAGAAGATCACAAAATCTGTAGGTTGGATGCATAAAATAAGTTTATGATACATCATTATTATTATATGTTTGTCCGTAAAAATATGTTTTTTTTTATTTTTGTGGTCGTGCTTGTGTTATTGCAACCTTCAAGTCGTTACCTGACCTCTTACATATCTTAACTGAGGTAGTTCAAAATAAGAAAAGAAACCTTACCTATCACAGTCTTAAAATTGATATATCGCATTTCGTGGAGGTAGTATTAGTTTAAAATGTTTCAAATTTACTGTTTTAAATTTTATCTCATAATTATGCTCGTAATATATATAGGTGGATAGCAAAGGGAGCCATTTGATTCCAGGTTGGGCAATAGTGGCGTACCCACGAAATGTTAATGTAATGTTATAAATAACATTGTAGCGTGTAGGATATCAAAATACCAGCATTGAATATTGAATCATAAATAAAATTAATTGTCTAGATCTCATCAAATTTCAAGTCAATAAATACTGTACTGAAGACCACCTTTAGCCTGATCAAACGATTGCAATCGATAAACGCATGTCCAAGAAAAACACAATGTTTTCCTATTATATAGTGTTATATATGTGTATGTTGAATCAAAATTTGCATATTGAATGTTATTTTTTAAGTATACATTATTACTATTATTTATTAACGACCGCTTTTTGATACTATGGCTGGGCAGGTTATATACAGGTTACCACCATTCTCGGGATTTTATTTAATGAGTTCCTCACTAAAAAAATTCCTATTGCCCAGACGGGAACAGAGCTCGCCACTCTAGGTTTACCATGAGAGATTAAGGCCAACGCTTTAACCCACATGGAAGACCTCATTTTACTTCTACGGCTAATCTTTTATACTACTACTGGTAATCTACCCATAACGCGTTCCGATTAGAAAAACCCAGGATCTGCGTAAACTAAGCAGATTTCCCTCATGAAGCTCTACAATAGATAAATCTACGTAGTGGTAACACAACACCACCGTGAATATTAAGTGAATAAATACAAACGGTAATAAGAAATCTTTCAGTCAGTTTTAACAAATTCTCTAAGGGAAGCGTCTGAAATGTAAACGAATAGGTCTGTCAACCTCTCCCCGGAAAGAAAAACAATTACTGAAACATATCAGAATATAACATATTAAATATATTGAAAACTATTTACTATGTCTAGTACTGTAATTTATAATGATTCAGAATGATCAAATTTATGTATCCCAATCAATCAAATTTTTGTAGTCAAAGAACTTAAGACGGGGGGGGGGGTCACCAGAACACATTTGCATGTATCTCGTATAATAAAGGTCTCTTGAAAACAATATTTGGTATTTAAGCTTTGAATAATATCGATATTTAATTGTTTTATGTAAAAATAAAGATCAACTTCGTCAATGGCTGCAATCGGACCAGTGGGAGGGAGGGTTTAGAGGGGAGGATTTTCGAAAATTCGGGGGGAGTGAACCGGAGTCCATTTTTTTAGAACAGCATTGAGTATCTTCTCTGAATTACCAAATAAAATATAATGAAACACTGTCTTGTAGGCTTTTCTGTACTTAAGGTAGTAAAAATCCAAAAATGTCCGTCTTAACCAACGGTCTCCTTTCTGAAAACTTATTACCTAAATGAATGGCTTTTAGATTCTGCTCCTGACAAATTACCCCTGGTCCATGCAAACTGGTCGGGAGAGCTGCGCAAGAACTCAAATAGCTAAGGATTATAAAAGTATGCAAATGACTTGTTCATTTTTTAAGTCATTCGCCCAGAGATCATATCTCTAAGGCCATTGGCAACGTTAACCCCATTCCATTACTGAACACTGCCATGCTGGTTTCTCCTCGAGTTTTGCCATGCACAACTTCTTTAGTCATCATTATCGTTACCTAAATGCTACGCCCTGCAGTTGCAACTAATGGTTTCTGTCATTGTATTCATGTCATAGTTACTATGTGCAATGTTGTCCATGGAGCCTGTTCATATTGATCCATATGTCTGATGTCATATTGTCATAATTAATATTGATTTTGTATTTTCCATTATTTGATCTTATATTTCGTATAATAAAATGCAAATGACCTCAATTGGTTTTCCTTCTTGCGATTAATAAGTCTCTGATGTTTAATTGTATTGCCTAAAGATTATTGCACCTTATTTATGCCCTAATCTTCTGCTGTCTACACCATGCTATATATACTCCAATACAATAAACTTTAGTTATTGCTTAAAAATTGTATAGAGTCAATCTTATTGCAAAATAAATTTACTATAAATATTGTTATATACATTTATTCTGTATCTTGAATATTAACCGAGATATTTGCATTTTTATTAAATGTGGGCGGGTAACGGACGGGAGTGAGTTTCCCGCCAAAAGCTAGTTTGGCCGTTTCCGTAACTCTTCCCACTCGTATGGAGATTTCTCTATTGTATAACTTTACTTGGGAAATCTGCTTAGTTTACGCAGCCCCTGCGTGACGAACGTTTTAAAGGAATATTGGGTAATGTTTCGGACTATTCATTACCAACTCTTGGTCAGAAAAATACGTTTCTTCCTCCTGAAAAATGTTTTTAGTTCAAAGCATTTATTTTATATCCGTTACAAGGGTAGCAATCTTAGAGATAGTAATCCTACAGGTTAGTTTTTGCAGCTGGTAAAAATTAAAGAAAGCATCCATCTAAGTAAAAAAAAAAAAAAAATTATCTTGTACTTTATAATATAATTATGGCTCTTTAGGATTGAGATATTGGCTGCCGAATTTACTAAGTGACATGAATTTTTCAATGAATCCATCTTCTTGAGTGCAAGAGTTTTAAGGCATGTAGCCGAATGGATATGGATATGTGAACCTCCGGCGAAAGAATCTTCAAATCCCGATCGATCCCACTCAGGAGATGACGAAAATGAGTGCGTGCATGCTTGTGCTCTTGCTGTCGCAATTTTGCTTCATCTTACATTCCTGGTAGATTTATGCAAAACTAAATTTCTATAAAGGAATAAATAAATATAATAAAAGAATAAATCGTAATTGTGAGGGGGGGATCACTAAAATTCAAAAATGTCCGTATTATACATCGGTAGGAAATATTGTATAGATCCAATCATATGCTATAACTGTCGTCACATAAAAGGTTTTCTGTTTCTGTATTAACTGAGACATTGGCATTTTTTAGTTTTCATACTTCAATTAACTCGCGCTGTTTTAACAGATCTTTACTAGTTGAGGTGCATCATACAAATACGAACTGTAATATCGGGATTTTATTTATTCCCTGGAAAATGTTTATTTGATCTATATACATATATCGAGACTTAACGGGTTCAGTCAACCCTAAAGATTATATTCGCTAATGGCTGAAATCTGATCCGGAATAGGGGAGGGGGTTTGAGGGCGTGGGAATTGGAAAATTCAAAATAACTCCTTTGTAATAAGTCGAATTAAAAATTGGTATAGAGCCAATCTTCTAAACCGTTGGTGCTCTACAATTATTGTTTTATATATTTTTCGTGGCACAATTATTAAGTGTTATTCGTACATTCTTGTTTTGAGTAAACCCTCTCATCTGATTTTAAATTAGGTAGGATGAAAAACTATGATTTTAATTTAGAAAAGGTATGGTGAGATGTATTTCGTAGTATCATGTTGGAAACCTGCTTGGTTTAATCAGCTCTTCCTTGACGAACATGTTTCTTTCCGGTTGATTATGTGTCACTGTTTTGAACGGTGAGTACATGAGCGATGTTATCCTGATAGGTTAGGGAAGTGTAGGATATGCTGATGAGATTGCACTCTATGTAGGGCAGGCTGAGGGACTATGCACTAGGCGCGCTCTATATTTGTATGTTTGAAATTTAGACCGCCATTATGGCTAGCGGAATGAAGGACCGTGCGATATTAGCAGCTTGGCATCTTTCGAACTAGTATCAGCCGGCATCTGTGCTACTCCTTGACCCCCTCCCCTCTCTCTCTCTCTCTCTCTCTCTCTCTCTCTCTCTCTCTCTCTGATCTCCTCTCTACTGGTCGCAATTTTTGTTTAATCGTTTCCAAACTCGATATTTGAACGTTTTATTTAATACTAAAGATCATGTTCGTTAATGGCTGAAATCAGACCAGTGTGAGGGGGAGTCTTGTTAAGAATAGGGGGCTCAAGGTTGGCCTTGTGAGTTAAGGCGTCCGTTCTCTGGACATTTAAGAAGGATTCTATTTAATGATGTGCCATCCTCATTAAATAGAATCTTTGATTTCCCGTTAAGAGCTGGAGTGACTACAGACCGAAGAGAGTCTACAAACAAGATACCTTGGTGGGTCTGTCAGATAGTGACTCATAAACAAGATTGTCTTGTGGTGGGCTTATCCTGACGTTAAGAGCTGGAGTGACTACAGACCGAAGAGAGCCGTGGGCCCTACAAACAAGATTGGCTTTGGTGAGGTCTGTCAGAGCTGGAGTGACTACAGGCCGAAGAGAGCCGGGGTCCTATAAACA
Organism: Riptortus pedestris; assembly: GCA_019009955.1. NCBI lineage: Eukaryota > Metazoa > Arthropoda > Insecta > Hemiptera > Alydidae > Riptortus > Riptortus pedestris. Next base: position 42,747,744 of record CM032232.1, on the reverse strand, counting down.
AGATTGTCCTTGGTGGGGTCTGTCAGAGCTGGAGTGACTACAGGCCGAAGAGAGCCGGGGGTCCTATAAACAAGATTGTCCTTGGTGGGGTCGGTCAGAGCTGGAGTGACTACAGGCCGAAGAGAGCCGGGGGTCCTACAAACAAGATTGTCCTTGGTGGGGTCTGTCAGAGCTGGAGTGACTACAGGCCGAAGAGAGCCGGGGGTCCTACAAACAAGATTGTCCTTGGTGGGGCCTGTCAGAGCTGGAGTGACTACAGGCCGAAGAGAGCCGGGGGTCCTATAAACAAGATTGTCCTTGGTGGGGTCTGTCAGAGCTGGAGTGACTACAGGCCGAAGAGAGCCGGGGGTCCTATAAACAAGATTGTCGTTTGTGGGGTCTGTCAGAGCTGGAGTGACTACAGGCCGAAGAGAGCCGTGGGCCCTACAAACAAGATTGTCCTTGGTGGGGTCTGTCAGAGCTGGAGTGACTACAGGCCGAAGAGAGCCGGGGGTCCTATAAACAAGATTGTCCTTGGTGGGGTCTGTCAGAGCTGGAGTGACTACAGGCCGAAGAGAGCCGGGGGTCCTATAAACAAGATTGTCCTTGGTGGGGTCTGTCAGAGCTGGAGTGACTACAGGCCGAAGAGAGCCGGGGGTCCTATAAACAAGATTGTCCTTGGTGGGGTCTGTCAGAGCTGGAGTGACTACAGGCCGAAGAGAGCCGGGGGTCCTACAAACAAGATTGTCCTTGGTGGGGTCTGTCAGAGCTGGAGTGACTACAGGCCGAAGAGAGCCGGGGGTCCTATAAACAAGATTGTCCTTGGTGGGGTCTGTCAGAGCTGGAGTGACTACAGGCCGAAGAGAGCCGGGGGTCCTATAAACAAGATTGTCCTTGGTGGGGTCTGTCAGAGCTGGAGTGACTACAGGCCGAAGAGAGCCGGGGGTCCTATAAACAAGATTGTCCTTGGTGGGGTCTGTCAGAGCTGGAGTGACTACAGTCCGAAGAGAGCCGGTGGTCCTATAAACAAGATTGTCCTTGGTGGGGTCTGTCAGAGCTGGAGTGACTACAGGCCGAAGAGAGCCGGGGGTCCTATAAACAAGATTGTCCTTGGTGGGGTCTGTCAGAGCTGGAGTGACTACAGGCCGAAGAGAGCCGGGGGTCCTATAAACAAGATTGTCCTTGGTGGGGTCTGTCAGAGCTGCGCATGTCGGGCTCTTACCTAACCACTCTGACCCCATTTCTACCCTCAGCCGCCGTCAATTCCCTTACAACCCCTGCCGTGCTTTTCATTTGACCCTAATTAATTCCCAGTACTACTCCAGCCTTTCCCGGTAGTTCTCCTGCCATTCTTCCCAGTATTTCTGCCTCATATGGTATTCAGAGCTTGCTTAAAGGAATTTCTAGACCAACCTTTTTCTCTACTCTGTTCAAATGTTCTTCTACAACAACTCTTACTTGAAAACTCCCCTAATTAAAATAAGACACAAGAAAGCCAAACTTAAATGCTGACAAGCTCTCGTATGAAGAAATCCCCATTATCATATATTGGCTAGTTTTTCCTGCGTTGGGGATGGAAATTCTCTTGAACTAGGTTTTATTATATTATTTTGGCTACAGAACTAGATAAATATAAGTTCCTACTGAGTTTGTTAAGACAGTAAAGCAGCAGTGTCCTTGTTAATATAAGTTGGTGCTATGATGCGTTGATATTGCTAAATGCAAAAAAGAAGCTGAGTTATAAAGCTACTTGGGACAATAACGTTTGGTTTTTTTGGCATAATTAATCATTCTCTAACACTTTAAACCCTTTATTTTTTTTTAATTGAATAAATGAAATACACTCAATAAATAGTACTATTCTTTCATATTAAGGAAAAATTGTTATTTTCTGCCAAAAATCTAATCCCCCATCCATCCCCGGGGTTTCGTAGCAACCTTTTATAATGAATGTTATGTTAATATGCCAAATGTCAACCTTAGGCATATGTCAAACATCGACATGCTGCAAGTTTTAATTTTTATAGTATTGATCCGAAATGAATTCTTCAGCTCCATTAGTTCCTGGTTGTCACTGGAAGTCCACCTGTTAAGCTCATGATGTTAGCGGCTTAAATAAGGAAGTCGTTATTCCATAGCATTTTAAAATAGCTTATAGTTATTGTGTAGCTAATCATAAGACAGAAAAATTAGCAATAACAGTGAATGCGATCCTTGGCAAGCGGTTGGCTGACATTTCTGCTTGGCTGATTGCAAGCTATTAGCGACCGCTCGCGCACAACGCTGTTTCCAACCATACTTCCTGGTCTTATCAGTTGGTAGTATCTCCATCCATTAATATTAATACTCTAGTCAGACAATGAACCACAAAAAGTATGTTGTAATAGTGTATAATAGATTCTACCGCTCAGTGATGTAAGTGATCTCAAAAAACCTTTATTTATTACGTTACAAGATAAATGTTTCTATTGGTGGAATATGCCCCATGTTGCAGACTCCCATCTTCGTCGCCTACTGTTGAAGGCTAGGTGTTTTTTTGGTATACCAGATAGTTGGAGTCACATTGTAAATAGACATTCCATGGTTATTCATCAATCTTCTTCATCTCAATAGATTGACCTAATTGAAGCTTACAATGATAAACGTAGCTTTACAATGATTCCGTTTTGTTATGATCATATTCCATTAGCAACATATTCCTCTGTTCATTCCGCATTTCATACAATCTTTTCTTAAGAGAGAATCTGCTATCTCGGCGTGACATCATAGAAGTAGGCAGTTTAAATTTACAATCATGTCTCATTGTACGCCCTAAAGGAAGTATTGAAATCCCGAAAAATTTCCGTTTTCAGGTATTAACGGAATTATCCGTTTCTACTCTCCTTGAATTCTTTTGAAGTTTTGGCGGAACGTCTGTATGTATAACTCAAAAACTACTAGTTACAGAATGATGAAACTTCACATTTAGTATTTTTGTTACATCTAGTTTGGCTCCTACCATTTCGACCAAGAGGTATGGGAGAGGTTTAGAGGAGGAGAGATTGCAAATTTTGCCGGACGTTTTAGAGATACAGATTATGTAAAACATTGTTTTGTTCATCTTAAAAGGATTTATAGTTATAATGATTTATGGCATTTTTTGATCCTTTGCATTGGAACAGAAATATCGTTAATAACTTTCATCATTTTAAATGAAGTGAGGCAAACTATTTTGTTTATTTATTTTAATTGGAGTTTTTATCCTAGTAAATGGTTGAATCTTTATCTGAATACTTCATATAAAGAGATTCAAATGGAAGAGCTGTCTAAACATTTCATTCTTCGTGTTATACGTTTCCTCTTAAAGGTACTTTAGTCATTTAACTCCAGTTGTTAGCCTTGAGCCTCGCTGGTAGGCACGATATCGTTTCTTGCCTCACTCTTTTTAGTATACCCTAGAATTATTTATTTAATTTCTTTTTGTGTGCCTGGAAACCCCAAAGTCCGGTTTGATGTTGAATAAAATAATAAGAATCGGAATATTGGATACGTCCCTGCAGCAGTTGTTGAGTTATAAAAACAATTAATAACTTATATTGCCACATATAAATTCTATCTTCTTTCTAGAATCAAAAATAGGATGTGAATAAAATTGCGAACATTTATGGTGAACTCTAAAGGGTCACATAAAGAGAAGTACTGTGCACACAAAGAATAAATTATATAAGCCAAAGAATCACCAGCTAGGCGACTGAGGTATATCTGAGGTTGTGGCTGGAGACATTAATTGGCTTTAGGAAAACGGAATTTTCATTAAGGTTCATTAAGGGTACTCGAGAACACCTTACTTACCAAACAGGAAATGAGACCATGGGAGAGTATGCTATTTGGCCATTAGTGGCATGTGCCTGGCACCTAACGAATCATAAGATTTCCTAGAGCCGATGTGATCTGGGGGGAACACCGCTACCCCCAGTCTGGGAATAAATGCTCACTCTGGCCTATCTTAAATTTCAGTCCCAACGGTATTGCCATAAATACAAGTATTAGCAATTATGCCAAAAGCAATTATAATGCTAGGAGAATATAGTATTGGGGAGGCGATGCATCGTAATTGTAATGTACAAAAATTACGCTGAAAATTCAGAATAGGTCTAAACACAAAATCGATTCCTGAGACATCCAAAGATTGCCTTGACCTTCGATCCAAGTTGGAACACCATATTAAAATGCCTGTAAAGACAAAATGTCGTCTTTAATTTCGATGCAATTCCCCATGTCTCATATGTTTAACAGAACTAAACCCCTATAAGTATTTTGAAGATAAGCCCCCGATAGAGTAGCGTTCATATTTTGAATATTCGTGACTTTAGTGGTATGAATTGTTGATATTTATTGACTTGCTATAAATCTAGTCTCAAGGATTAGTACCTAAATAGCCTAACCTTGGCTCATCTATTTCCTTAGCTCTGTACTCATCTAGTTTTCATGTCCCTTCGTCGTTCTCCAACGTGTCCGTTGCCACTTTCTGATAAATGTTTTTTGTAATAGTTTGCAACGTAGAAGTTCAAGGCCTTCTTCAGATGTCCACTAAATTTCATTTTAATTTACCATAACTTAGGGACCTGATTTGATGGAAGACAACGTGTTTTTTACCTACTGTTAGGAGAACAATGGGGCTAGGAAAGTGTTGTTCAAGAGTAGGTCCACCGGTTTGTTTTCTTCGGAGGGTGACGTTCTTTTCATCATTTCCGGAGTTTCGTCCATCGGAATCTTTTTGAATCTGGAGAGGATTATGGGAAATGCAATAGACATTGGTAGGTGCTCTATCAATAGTGATTCTTCCCCAACAAGAGTATCTGCGCAAAACTACATTGTACCTTATATGTTGTAGGGGCGGGAGAGCTGTATTTGACATGTCATTCCTTCGTTTTCAAAATGGTTTGAGATTTCTGTGTCTGGGATAAGTATTGGTTTGAGGAATGATACTTGTTAGTAGCTGGGAAGACCGTGCACATAATTTCTATGAAAAGGAATTTATTATTTTATCAATTATACTTTATTTTTTTCCTATAATTATCGATGATTTCCCGATAAGTTCAGCTTGTCCTTTTCCTTGACCCAAACATTGCTAGCAATGTCCATGCTTGTCTGTTATTGGCCATGAACTAATCTGCTCCTTTCTTTTATAAAATAAGAAAATCTTAATCATCGTTTTGAATGGCACTCAAATATCTATGCTCTAGAGGCTGCAATTTTTATTCGGCCGCTTCACAATTGAATAATTAAGGATTGTATATAAAACTAATGTTCAGGTATATTTAGGTTCTAAACATTTCTTTCTAATTTGAATATATATCGAGTTCTTTCAATTTTTTGCAACTTCGGCATTCATTACACTCCTATTCTTACGTTAATGATATTCACTTTAGGCTTTATGTCACTAAACAATTCGAGTTCAATTTAAATTCCAAATCTTATAAATATATGTTTTTTAGAAATGCAAAAAATTGAAAATATAACGTTCACAAAACATCATCTGCGCTCTTATAACACACTTTGATGATATCCGTGTTGACGCAGCCCCTGCGAGACGGATTTTTCTTTTCATATTTTAAAGTTGATATTGTGTTTATATTGTTGTAAATTGTGAGTGTGGTTGAAAGGGGTTAGAGAAAATGGCTGCTAACTTCACGGTTGACGTCTCCAGGCTCTAATCGCTGTATTATGTTTTCCTTTTCTTACATGCTTCGGTATTTTTCGTTCCAACTGAATCTTTGAGGCGAAAAATTGCAGAACTGCTATGTGACACAGTAAAATAGTACACTAGTCGGACTGTGAAAAGGGAAAGGTGGGTAGTAAGTAATGGCCGTCTTCTCCCAAAATATAAACAAATTTAAAAAAAAAAAAAAAAAAAACTGGTTTTGTTTAATTGCTTTTGTTTCCTTTATTGGTGTAAATATCTTACTTGCGTGCGAGATAACACTTGACGAAGATATATGCAGGTATTTATTTACACTTTGTTTTGAGTATCAGGTGGGGGATTTTAATACACATGGTAAATCTAGAATTGTGAGTTCGTTTCTCAACTGGGCAATAGGAATATATTTAGTGACGAACTATTTAAATAAAATCCTGAGTCCCACCCTGGCTAAAGAATTATGGTAAACTATCTATAAACTGCCCCAATTAGCCTTAGTTGCATAAAGTGGACGATAATAAATAATAACATTGAGTGTCAGGTTGACGATGTTGAATTATGTGTGCGATCGTGGTCCTTGAAATAAAATATAGTCAGAAGTAAGTATCTTGAATTCTGAGGATCTTGAAGTTTTGAAACAAATAATATATAAATAATATATTAGTCACTTAGAATTTCTAAAATTGTTCTCTTTGCCAATCGTAGTTTGGTGGCGAATGTCCATTTTCATTGGTTTTAGCTCAAATAAATATTTTAATAGTTAGCTTTGTGTTTGTACTATTTGTATCTTAGTTTATAAAATATATTCATTTTTATTTATTTATATAGAAAACAATAGTACTAATGAAACGTGTATTGGGGTTCTTTTACTACTCATTGCAAGTTAGTAGTTGTATTCCGAAATGTATGCTCCAATTCTCTGCTGTTGCAGACAATAAAATTAAATTATTTATTAGCGTCTCATGTTTGCATCTATGGCTAATTGGGACGTGTTATCTACAGGTTACCACCTTTTTCTATCCAGGGTGGGGACTAAGGATTTTATTTAATGAATACCGTCACTAAAGCAAACGATGTACGTTCTGCCGGTAGAATAACATGAGTGTGTATAAAAAAAGACCCAAGACATTACATTGATAGATACATCTGCTTTTCTTGTAGTCATGAACTTTAAATGGCGCTGCCCAAACTTAGTTTGCCTGACTAACATTACCCAATTAATCTAAAGCATGCTAATGAGCCTGGTTGGGAACCTTTCGAATGTAGGCCACCATTTCGTTGTTGCTTAAACTTTACGTTATGTTGTGAACTTGATTAAAAAAAGAAAAAGAAATGTTGCTTAGTTAGTTAGCAACACCTATCTCTTTGGGGTCTAAAAACCCACCCTTGGGAGTGATTCATATCTCTTTGCTATTATTAGCGCTAGGAGCTTTCTAATCTGGCTAAAAATATACTTTAAAAATGCCCTCTTTCTCTCTTATCTCGTATTGTTAGCCGTGAAATGTTTGTCACAAGTTAGTTTTCGAGGTCATCGCATGAGGGTGGGCGGTTACTTTTTTTTTAACTTAACTTGCTTCTTCATTGATAATTTTGAAGGTTTTCTAAGTGAGACCGTTACCCGATAAAATCTTATTCTCTAGTGGATATTGTGCTGAGGACTTGAAGCTCTTCAAGATTCTTAAAGACTTAGCACTATCGACTTTCCCAAGCCACCTAACAATAAGTAATTGTTGTATAATTACCTGATTTTGCACAATTATCTTTTCTTTTTTTTCCTCCTTTAGTTATCTTACCTTCTCCTTCAAATGCCCTTAATCTAGATATTACATTTTACGAGACATTTACACATTACTATTATTTTGTTCTTACCCAGTGAGTAATGAATTAAATATTTCCAAAATATCCTCAAACCCTTCCATTTAATCATGTAATACTTTTATGTACACAATCACACTCATACACACACACACACACACATACACGCTTATAGGTGTCTCCTTGTGGTACTTGTAATAAAATATAAGTAACTGTAAGACACATATTATTAATTATATATAAGCAAACATACAAATAGTTCTGGGAAACAGGTCTTAACAACACGAAGTCTTCTCACCAATTTCTTTATTCATGCCTAACGTGTCATCATCAGGTGCTAACAAACAATAAATAAATAAACATGCTGAGTCCATTCTAGACAGATGTTCCTGGCACCTTTTCTTTAATTTTCTGGAAGTTCTTCCCACATCCAAAAAAATAAAAGAAAAAGAAAATATTTATTCACGTTTTATTTGACTTTAACTATTTTTACTTTATTAAACTATAATATATTCGTTTTATGTTTGACATCGATTTTAATATTTTTAAGATAGGGCTGTATTGTAAGATTGATTTTAGTATGTAATTCTATTTTCTTAAAATATTTCAAAATGTAATTATTGGATGCATCACTTGGCCTAAGCATGTTTGTTTGTTGTATGTTTGTTAGCACCAAATGATGGCACGTCAGTACCGAAAGGCCTTGTGCGTGAATAAAGAGATTGGTGGAAAGACGTGTTTTTGAGACCTATTTCCCAGTTCTGCCCTCCCAAATCGAGCGACCTACAAATTACAAATAGTTCTGTTAATATTCATGAGAAATTATTAATTAAACTTTTTTATTTAGTTGGTTTATGCCCCAATTCTCTGGTGATTGGCAAGATCTTCAGAGATCTAGAGAGTAGTTAGAATAATGTATTTATTCCTTAAATATCTGATTGTTTCTCATATTTGTACTTTGTCTAAATGAATATAATAAAAGCTATCTTTTTTAAATCTTTTTAAGTATGCTTTAGACCTATTCTATTTTATACTATATGTATTTGTGAATGTTTACATGTTTTACATATGTTAGTATTTGTGGAATATATTGGCTGCTGTCAGTTAGTAGTTCTGTCATATCGTAGGGTATTTCTCGTTGGATGCAGTCTGTCAGTATGTGTTTTATCGTAGGTGTTTGTTGCAGTATTTGCATATAGGGTTATCAGTCCTTGTCATTAAGTGTCTATGTGTCAGGTATGTGTGGCTGATCTTGAGTCTGGCAAGATGGTAACTCCTTAATTGTAATTAAAATAATATTATTCTAAAGTCTCCTGCTTTATAAAATGAAAAATTGCTCAAATGAGAAAGAAGTTTTATATCTGGTATTATGTTTTATGAAGCATGAAATTTTAGAATATTTGTTTTTAAAAACAGTTTTAGATAGACCTTTTATACAGATTTTATTTCTATATTTAAAATTTAAAATAGAATTTCTATTTCTTATTTGGGGCTTTGGTTAGCCATGTGATCTAAAGCGTTGGCCCTAATAATATGGCATGGAAACCAGAACTGGTGGGTTTGATTCCCGCCTGGGCTATAGGAATTTATTCAATGACGAACTCGTTAATTAACATCCTTAGTCCTACCCTGGCTAGAAATAGGTGGTAACCTGTAGATAACCCGTAAACTTGTTATGGAAAATTATATTTTTATGCAATAATATAATGCTTATATGATGACTCATTTGATTTTGTGGCATAAAGAGTTTTAAGTGATGTGGGATATCTTATTAAGAACATGATCGTTCAACAAACGGATTCAATGAGTATTGATGAACTACAAACTTTTAACATGATTTTTTTATTTGTTTTTATTTTACACCCACTTTATGCTACTAGGCTAATCAGACAAGTTATCTACAGGTTACCATCCTTTTCTAGCCAAGGTGGGCCTAAGGAAATTATTAAGGAGTCCGTTATTAAATAAATTTCTACTGCCCAGGGCGGGCTTCGAACCCCCCACTCTAGGTCTGCCATGGGAGATTAGGACCAACGCCCTAACTCGCACGGCCAACCCGAGCCGCTAACATGATTTTGTCCATCTAGATTGTCGACATTGAAGAGATGACATAAAGTATTGTCAATACTCTCTGCATTACTCCTAGAGCCTTCAATACTATTGGCGTGTAGCAGTTGGTATTGGCCCCTGCAGTCTGGCTATAGAAAGCTGCCTCTATGCCTCACTTTCTCTCCTTTCTCCTCTCTCACTCTGTCTCCTTCAGCTCCCGCTTATAACTTATCACATGTCCTAAGACTTTTTACTCTGAATTATTATTATTATTATTGTTAGAGGGATAAACCGTGAAAACCTGAAGGGTAATTTTCTGTTTTGGGAATTATTATCAAGAGGGGATGTAATTTCGTGAGAGGGACTGTTCTAGGCTCAAGAACAGCAAACAAACCACATGTTTTCAATTCATACATAATTACAAAGCCCGTAGCAAAGTCATGTTTTATTATTACCTAATACTCTCATTTCATGACAAAAATATTCTCTTATATTTGGCTTGTTTTAGAAAATTAGTTCTAATTAATTATAAATATAGTCCGTCACGCAGGGGCGGCGTAAACTAAGCAGATTTCCCACGTGTAGTTATACAATAGAGAAATCTCCATACGAGAGACGAACAGTTACGGCAAAGGGCCGAACTAGCTTTTGGAGGGAAATTCCGTCATATGTTATCGGCCCAAATTTAATAAAAATGCCAATATCTCGGTTAATATTCAAGATAGAGAATAAATGTATAGAACAATATTTATAGTAAATTTAATTTACAATAAGATTGGTTCTATACACTTTTGTGTTCCGTCGTATGGTAACGTAGATATTTCGAATTTTCGAAAATCCCCCCCTCTAAACCCTCCCCTCCCACTAGTTCGATTTCAGCCATTAACGAATTTGATCTGTCTTTTTGTATAAAACGTTTAAATATTGAGTTTGGTAACGATCAAATAAAAATTGCGACCGCTTGAGCGTTAACAGACAAATATATATATATATATATATATATATATATATATATATATATATATATATATATATATATAATTTTGAACGGACCTCATTTTCGTCATCTCCTGGGTAGGATCAATGGACATTTGAAGAAAAGTTTCGAAAATCACGTCATGAGTACGACCTCAATAGCTGATTTCCCTTAAGGGAAATCTGCTAAAAAATGAATACGGTTGTTTATGTGACAAAACATAATAGATTACGAATTTGAAATAATATTTACGATCTAATTTTGCGACTGTCATCTTCCGAATCAGATTGACCTCTAAAAAAAATAAAACATTTAGTAAGCAATTTATGTTCTTTACGTTGTTTTTGGATTAGTGTCTTATTTCTGGAAATGTGTGTTTTCACAGTTTGGATATTTCCAAAAAAGTAAAAGCCGCCTAACTACACTTCCAATCCAAACAACTTTATGCTGTATGATAAATTGAAATGCATCAAGAAATAAGTTAATGGCTTGTTTTTTATGTTGACACAATTGTTAAATATAGGCTAAGTGAAAGTACGAACTTCAGTCACTGCTCTGGTTCCTTTAGCTTTTTGGTAAAGCTGTTTAAACTAAATGTGTACGCCAAATGACCTCAAAGCTTGAGTTTATTAGTTATATCTCATATGTACCAAACACTTGCGAAAATCAACTATTGGGGTTGTACTTATAATGCGATTTTCAAAACAATTCCTCAAATTTCCATCAATTCTAATTAGGTGATGACGAAAATGAGGTCCCTTCAAAATTGTTTATATATATATATTTGTCTGTTAAAGCGCTAGCTGTCGTAATTTGTGTTTGATCGTTAGCGAACCTGATATTTAAACGTTTTATGCAAAAATAAAGGTGAAGCTCATTAATAGCTGAAATCGAACAAGGGTTAGGGGGTGGGATTTCAAAAAATTCCTAATATCTCCGTTAGTATGCGTCGGATCGAAAAATTGTATAGAATCAATATTATTGTAAATGTAATGTTCTGTAATTGTTGTTATGTACTTTTTTCACTATCTTGATTATAAACTAAGTTATTTGCATGTTTTAGTTTTCGGTCTTGAGTAAACCCCCAATCCTACTGATGTCATATTATCAATAAGCTGTTACGTTATAGAAGCAGTGTATTTAAAGCGTCAATACCAAATATTGTTACCATTGAGCTTTTACGTGTTGAGATAAAAGCAAATACTTGACACACGTGGGAAATCTGCTTAGTTAACGCAGCCCCTGCTTGACGGACTTTTTTTGTCATTAGGTCTTCATATTCTTTGTATGTTCCGAATCAAACCCCATTTGGGAGTTTGATAAGCGGCAAGTTGGCTGAATCGTAAGAAAGCGGATATCTTAAGTTGAATCCCATCAGTTTTCACGAGGCTGGCTAATATAAGAAGATGTCTGGGGTATGAGAGTTTGTTTGAAGGAAACCGCACTGTGGGCTGGTGGTAACCAGACAAGTTGTAGCAACTTTATAACAAGCCATTACCAACACTGTACAAAACTTCCCGCCGCTCTCCGCTTCATGTCGTCCCGTCTCAAGGTCAAGGTTTGTCTTCACAAATTATTAACTCTTCTTTGTACTTTTTGGCTTCCGTTGCTTTTTTTTTTTTTCAAATCGAGAAAAACGAGAATTTTCCATGACCCTAAGGAGAACTTTAAGGCTGACTTTACTTTTTGTGTTGGTACTGTTTTTAAAAAAAAAATACCCGTCCCGCAGGGGCTGCGTAAACTAAGATTTCCCACGTGAAGTTTTACAATAGAGAAATCTGCCTAATAACAACTGTAGTAGTAAGAAACCTCTAAACCTAAAACATTATTTAGGGCGTAATAACCGAGTAGTTTCTAGCCCCAAAAAACAGTTAACCTAACCTCTAAACCTATTCACGAGGGAAGAATAGTTATGGAAACGGCCGCCAGAGCTCTCGGCGGAAAGTCCGAACATAGCCTACTGGCGACCACACGCAGAATACAAATGCAAATATCTCGGTTAATATTTCTTTGTTTGCAACCTTTTCACCATCAGTAGTGTTGAGCTAGTAATAGAATTCGAATTGTAGAAAATCGGTGAACTAAAGAAATGCTTTAACAAGCTGTGGAGAGCATCAATAGCAAAGATATTTCTGAAAATAATAATATCCTGATTACTCCAATAGAACTATCCCGAAAAGGCAGTAATCATTAGTTTCTTCAGAGGCTTTCAAGAGCATAATTCTAATCCCACACAACCCTGAGGAACATGGCGGCTGGTCTGGCAAAACGTCGTAAAGAATTTTTATAAGACGTGGTCAATACCCGAAGACCATTAAATAAATAAATACACATAGCATCATGTAAATTAAAATGAAATATAAGAGTAGAATTACGCAACTCAGAACATTGCTATATGTTATAATACTGAAATACGTGTAATTTGTACTGCTATATTTTTTTTTTATAGTACTGTTTTTAAAAAAAAAATACCCGTCCCGCAGGGGCTGCGTAAACTAAGATTTCCCACGTGAAGTTTTACAATAGAGAAATCTGCCTAATAACAACTGTAGTAGTAAGAAACCTCTAAACCTAAAACATTATTTAGGGCGTAATAACCGAGTAGTTTCTAGCCCCAAAAAACAGTTAACCTAACCTCTAAACCTATTCACGAGGGAAGAATAGTTATGGAAACGGCCGCCAGAGCTCTCGGCGGAAAGTCCGAACATAGCCTACTGGCGACCACACGCAGAATACAAATGCAAATATCTCGGTTAATATTCAAGATACAGAATAAATGTATAGAACAACATTTATAGTAAATTGAATTTGCAATAAGATTTATTCTATACAATTTTCGATCCGACGCATAATAACGGAGATATTTTGAATTTTCAAAAATCCCTCCCTCTAAACCCCCCCCCCTCCCACTGGTCCGATTTCAGCCATTAACGAACTTGATCTTCCTTTTTACATAAAACGATTTAATTCCGAGTTCGGTAACGATCAAACAAAAATTGCGACCGCTAGAGCGTTAACAGTCAACTATATATATATATATATATATATATATATATATATATATAATTTTGAACGGACCTCATTTTCGTCATCTCCTGGATAGGATCGATGGACATTTGAAGAAATTTTTCGAAACTCGCATCATGAGTACGACCTCAATAGCAGATTTTCCTTAAGGGAAATCTGCTAAAAACCCGTCCCACAGGGGCTGCGTAAACTAAGGAGATTTCCCACGAGTTGTATGACCCATTGACCTCTTCTCGCCATGGGTGTACTGCAGGATGAAATCGACGAAGTACGAATAACTCGATTAATATTTGAGCTACGGAAAAATGTGTAGAGCAACAATTAATTATTGTCAGTAGTATAACAAGATTCATTCTCTAACATTTTTCGATACGACTCATAATAACGGATTTTGAGTTTTCGAATTCCTCTAACCCCGTCCCCCTCTGTTCCTAATCCAATTTTAACCATTAACGAATATGATCTATCTCACATACACTCAACCGCAAAAAAAAACCGGACACTTCATTTTAGTCGTATTAAAAGCTAATTTTCAGCAATTTTCTTTATGTGGGTATTCTAGTTATTACAGAGAATTTAGAGTCTAAGTCCATTGAACTAATCCCTTCACGATTAGTAAACAATTAGATAAAACTCAGATTAGATTTATTTGTCGTTAAGTTGATCTATTCTAAACTGTAAGTAGTTTTACGCACATTTAAACATATTTAATTATTAACCAAGCATTTTCTTTAATTAATGTTTTATTTTTATTTCGGTCCAGAATAATGGGTCTCTCTTACGTTACATTGCCGAAACGCTTGGGGTAGCGAAGTCTACCATTCACTGTAATAAAAATGAAGATTAATTTTTTAAATGTCTTAATTTATCTTTTTATTTTTTTTTTATTTTGTATTTTTTTTTAAACAATCAATAAAAATTATTCACTTTTGGCAGATTTTGTTTAAATAACCTATAGATTAACCAATTATTTTAATTAAAAAGATTAATATACATATATATTAAGTATTTAACAAAATTATAAGACTAAATCTAAGTGTCCGGTTTTGTTTTTTTTGCGGTTGAGTGTATATACTAGTTTGAACGGAACTAGTTTTCGTCATCTCATGGATAGAATCGATGGGCATTTGAATAAATTTTACGAAAATCACGTTATAAGTACAGCCCCAATTGGTGATTTCAGCAGTAATTAATCTGTATAAAGAAATTTTCGAGTATGTGATTAGAGTAATAGTTTTTTATTTAGTTTCAAAAACACAACTTGCTCAATCTTGAATGAATGTCCTACATGCTCTGCTCCGAAAAGCTACCTGTGTTTCTAAACCCCACTGCACGTTTTTTGAATCGAAGAATTATTATAGATTTAAAGTTCTAAAGAGAAAATGGTAATGCAATAAATTATTTCATTTTAAGTACGTATAGAAATTCGAATTTCCGAAAAATTCAGAACTTTTGTTGTCCTTAGATATTTTATTTCTCCCAAAATGTTTCCTTTCGATTTAAATTTTCCCACCTCTATTCGGACAACTGAGAATTGTCCGCGGAGTGGGTTGTACGCTTTATAAGCAAAATATTAATAAGAAAACCCTAAAGTTATATGAAATCTAAAAAGTTGAGAAGTCAGGCTCGAAATGTGCTGTCAATAGTTTATTGAAATTTGATGTTATCTACTCGGAGAATTATTGTTTGGGCTTTCAATATGGAGGCGAAAAAAGTCCGTCACGCAGTGGCTGCGTAAACTAAGCAGATTTCCCACGTGAAGTTTTACAATAGAGAAATCTGCATACTGGCACATTTAACAGCTCCGTGAATATTAAGTGAATCGGAACAAATGATAATGAGAAGTGTTAAATTGTAAACAAACAGGTCAACCAACCTTTTAAAGCTGAATAGATTGATAGAAGTATTCTAGATCGAGAAGGAAAACATTTACTGAAATATGTCTGAATATAATATATTAGTTTTATTGAAAATTATTATTTCTAGTACTGTAATTTATAATGAATCAGAATAATTTATACCTGAATCACTCGTAATTTTAGTAATCCAAGAACAGAAGACAGGGAGGGAGGGTCATCAAAACGTATTAGCATGTAACTCATCTAGAGATGATTTGTTGTATCAAAGTGACATTTGGTATTTTGGCTTGAAATAAGGCGGTTCGTGATTGTTTTATTTTTAACTTGCGATGAAAAAGGACTAGATATTAAAAAATACAAATATCACGGTTAACATTTGAGATGGAGAAATAATGTTCATAACAAAATTAATAGAACATCACATTTGCAATAACATTGATTCTATATCATCTTATTATACATCGGTCGTAATTATAGTAACGGAGATATTTCGAATTTTCGAAATTCCTCCTCCAAACCCCCTTCCCGCTGGTCCGATTTTAGCCATTAATGAACTTGATATTTTTGGATGAAACGCATACAAGTCGAGTTTGGTAACCACCGAACCAAAATTTTGGTCGTTAGAGTGGAAACAGACAAATATATATATTATTGATATACATACATAGATATATATATATATATATATATATATATATATATATATATATATATGTGTGTGTTGTTTTGAACGGTCCTCATTTTCATCATCTTCTAGGTAGGATCGATGGACATTTGAAGACATCATTCAAAAATCGCGCCACGAGTACAACCCTTACGAGAAATCTGCTAAAAACTGTGAATTTGCGGAGTTTAGTAAGGGCTCGTTGGGTAATATTAATGCAGTCTTTCCCAGGCCCTTATATGGCGAGAAGGGCAACGCTTCCTCTGTGGGTAAACATACTCTGTTTACAATACCCTTTCTGGGTAAACACACCCAGAATTACCATCACCCTTCACATTGCTTTCCCCTCAAGCCAAGGCCAAGGTTATTTACATTATTTTTGCGTGAATTGCTTTATTGTAGGGTGTAATTAATGTGTATTACTAATATTGAAAACTACTGTCAAATGAAGCCTGAAACAGCTATTAACGATCAATAAATATACCAAATAATAAACTTCCAAAATATATATATAATGTTTTATTCAGGAAAGGAATTGTACTCCATAAATCTCTCCGAATTATCTTTCTTAATGTATTTATTTTCCATTTGTTAGATTAGTGCTGCTGCCAGTTCTCCTTTGTAGTGGTTTTCTTTGTTTGCAACCTTTTCACCATCAGTAGTGTTGAGCTAGTAATAGAATTCGAATTGTAGAAAATCGGTGAACAAAAGAAATGCTTTAACAAGCTGTGGAGAGCATCAATAGCAAAGATATTTCTGAAAATAATAATATCCTCATTACTCCAATAGAACTATCCCGAAAAGGTAGTAGTCATCAGTTTCTTCAGAGGCTTTCAAGAGCATAATTCTAATCTCAAGCACAACCCTGAGGAACATGGCGGCTGGTCTGGCGAAACGTCGTAAAGAATTTTTATAAGACGTGGTCAATACCCGAAGGCCATTAAATAAATAAATACACATAGCATCATGTAAATTAAAATGAAATATAAGAGTAGAATTACGCAACTCAGAACATTGCTATATGTTATAATACT
Source organism: Riptortus pedestris (assembly GCA_019009955.1). Lineage (NCBI taxonomy): Eukaryota > Metazoa > Arthropoda > Insecta > Hemiptera > Alydidae > Riptortus > Riptortus pedestris. The sequence goes on along the minus strand of CM032232.1, from coordinate 42,730,661 downwards.
GAAATACGTGTAATTTGTACTGCTATATTTTTTTTTTATAGCTCAGTTCACGTTTAGTTACCCAGTGAAATGTTTGCTACTAACTAAAATCTGCAAGTTGAACAAAATGCAGAAACTTAATTTTATGTACACTTCACTAACATGCTCTTGTATTCATATAAACTTGGCGCTGCTTTCTTTCTACACCTTCTATCCAATGATACTTATTAGAGCCCAACGCCGTTTTTTGTGGTAATTGAAGAATTTGATTTTCATACAGGCTTCCCCAATAAAATTTCTTAAATATGCCTTTCAAAAATGATGTGGATAGATAACTGAAGTGTGAAAGAAAAAGAATGTCATTCCATTTTTGATTCTGGTATTTGATGTTGTCTATTTTATCTGCAGAATGTGAATTACTTTAGGAAACGCCAAGGTATTGGTGCAGAAGTCAAAACTGAAAATAAATAACTTGGAGGGAATGTGTAATTGGGACGGTGTTTACACTGGGAGGAATGTAAACACGGACTGTTTGCATACGATCATGAATACTCCACCCTTCCCCGATCTCTTATCAAATGACAACCTTGTTACAGATACATATGATAACCTAGATTTAGTTCGATCTGAGTTCGAACATTGAAAAATCTTTAATCGCAAGATGTCAACGATGTCAGTAATGAGTGCATATTGTGAATTGTGAGTGACTCGCCTTCAGCACTTCCTTTGAGGACAGTTACACAGATAATTAGCGTGAAGCCCTCCACTGACAAGAGTTTGACGACCCCCCGGGCATTAGGAGCTGTTTACTAATTAAGTCTGTGCGCTCATTTGCAAGTGCCCCCCCCCCAGCTGATTTAATAATGAAACGGAGTGTAGCTGGACAAGGCTGGAGGAAGACTTAACCCCCTGGAGGATGACAGTTAGAACAGCGGGGAGGGGTTGACATGAACACCTGCCAAGGTCGAACTGACGTCAGTGCAAGGTTCCACTACCCATCACAACACATTATCCTCGCTTCCCGTCTCCCCTCACTCTCCTTTAATCCACTCCATCTCCCTCGCCCTGTTTTGTAATTATTAGCAGATTTCCCTTAGGGGAAATCAGCTATTGAGGTTGACCTAATAATGGGATTTTCAAAAAATGTCTTCAAATGTCCATTGGTCAGACATAGGAAATGACGAAAATGAGGTTCGCTAAAATTTTATACACACAAACTCGGTATTTAATCGTTTTATGTAAAAAGAAAGATCAAGTTCGTAAACGGCTGAAATCGGACTAGTGCGAAGGGGGGGGGGTGGGGTTTAGAAGGGGAATTTCAAAAATTCGAAATAGCTCAGTTACTATACATACGTCGGATCGAAAGATTGTATAGAACCAATCTTACTGCAAATTAAAGTTACTATAAATACTGTTATATACATTTATTCTCTATCTTGAATATTAACCGAGATATTTGCATTATTATTATGTTGAGATGAGATCGGCTAAGGTCGGTTCTATTCGTTTCCGCCGAAAGCTAGTTCGGCCGTTCCTGTAAATGTTAGGCTCTTGTATGTAGATTTATCTATTGCAAAACTTCACGAGGGAAATTTCCTTAGTTTAGACACCCCGTGTGACGGACTTTTTTAAATCAACCTGCATTTGTATTTATATGAATGAATTTGATTGGATCCTTCAGAGAATTAGTTTCTGCTAAATTCTACCCTAAAGACTGCTGAGGAGTTAGCTCCGTTGTTCTCATATAACAAAGTTTTTCCGCATCTGTCGAATTGATTCTTGAAATTTTTTATGACAACGTGATATTTCATCTGGTCCTGCCCAGAGTTTATGTAACAACGTACTTACTAGAGTTATCTTTTATGACTGACGGTGGCTATCGAAAGTGTTATGTTTCTGGGTTTGTGTTCTATGGTTTTATTCATGTTTGCAAGTGTCGCTTAGCATTTACACGTTGTAGAATCCAGACTTGCAATATTTACACGCCCTTTTAACCATTGGAAGCTAACTTCTTTCAAATTTAAGGTACGTGAAATGAACGTTCATACTAAAGAGTGGGGATTATCCTATCGAATTTCTTCTTAAGGAATTAACTATTGCTGACCAACATGGATCGCCATTATGTATAAATCACGGTCATATACAAGTAAATACAGTTTGAGAGCTATCAAACAAAATTGCGACCGATACCTTAAATAGTAATAAAAAATGTGTTCATGCGCGTCAAAAAATCTCATGAAGGGATAGGATATTTGGAGAGGGGGGGGGGGTTACAGCAGTGCTAATCTCACAGTCTTTAATTGGAATACAAAGAGAATGCAAAGACTTTGACGAACTGGAATGAGTTTAAAAGAGGAAAAAAAATACATTTTGAGCCTTCCAATCTCTGTTACTACCCATTTACATACTGCACATTTTTCAGTACATCACAAAGTTTACCTAGATTCGTTGTCAACCGTTCAAAATTGCTTGCATCTCCTTGGTATTTGTAATTTTTCTTCTAAATATTGAATTCTGGATATGCAGAAGGGATTTTGATGATAAAGCTGGTTTGGTATGAAGGAAATATGAAGGTACGTCTTGTTGTTCTCAAGAATGTCTTCATTTTCACACAAACGAAACAAAAGAAAATATGGTGCATTAGATTCCATATGCCATCTACACGAGACTTTTGAAAAATGAAGGCACCATGTAATCGTACTGGAGAGAAACATTGTTTGAGCGAGTTGGCCCATGGCCAAACTGCTTTGATATGCGATATGTGATATTGAGGTTCAAACATAATACACCTTGACGGGAACTTGTCGTCAACAGGACATTTGTCTTGTAGGAATACGTTCCTTAGTGTATGAATATTCATTCATAAAATGATAACAATTTGTTTGCAGGGCCTGTGAATGACTACAATTCTTCTTCTCTTTAAAATCTCCGTATTTGGTATTCCCAAAATGAATTTTGGCCAGTCAATCTTCGATCCCCTTCAGTCATTGCCTGGCCACGTACTCGACCGACAGGAGTTATGTGTTAATTAGCCCTGAAAAGTTTAGGGAAAGAAGATTTTTATTTATTTCCTGACTCAGGTAGCAGACATAGAAAAAAGATTTAACATATAGTAGGGTCGTAATAGCTAGTTGACGAATATTATTATACTGATACGGGGGCCACTGGCTTGGTTCGGATGACCTAAAAACAGACAGTAAATATTTTCTTGCGTGTCGGTGTGAGTTGTATGGTTTTGCCGTGGAAGCCATGTAGCTGAGGGAAGCTAGAGATCCTTGGTGGTACATAGACCCGCTGTTATGTAATGCGAGGTGCAGGGGAGGGGGGTTTGGTGATGTGTTAACTTGAGCATATTAGGGTCGAGGTCACAGCTGCCTTCTCCGCACATACCTACAGGTTCTTTCCTTTCTCAGCTTTAGTATAATTATTCCCAGGTTTGTGCTCGCTGTGTAATGTTTTACCAGATTTTCCTTAAAGATCCTGCCCAGAGGATGACAAAACCTAGGTCCGTTCTATAAACTATATACTCCACCATTCTATCTTGATCTTTAGTTTACTTTTGGATACGTCGAGTTTGATAACGATCAAACAAACATTTCGAGCGCTAGAGCGTTAGCAGATAAATATCTCTAAATCTGTGTTCGATCGTTACCGAATTCGACTTAACCAAACGTGACCGTTTTATATAGAACTGTCGATCAAGATCTTAATGGCTGTAATCGGACTAGAGGGGGGGGGGTTACGGGATTTTGAAAATTCAAAATATCTCACTATTATACGTCGGATCGAAATATTTGATAGAAACAATTTTATTGGAAATATAATGTCCTTTACATGTTGTTTTACAACTCAAATACAAAGTGAGTTTTTCGTACTTTCTCGTTTTTAGCCTTCAGTGAACCCCAGTTCTATTCATGGGATTTTCACTTGGAAATATAAAATATGTGGAAGAAGAGATTAATAGTATCTGGAAATCTGCTTAGTATAAGCAGCCCTGCGTGATGGACATTGTTTTGTGGGCCAGTTTATTCGTGTGAGTTAATGCCTGATAGCCTTAATACTCTGGCCTGAACCCAGAGTCGTGGGGCCTACTCTCGCATTGGCGTAGGGAATTCATTCAGTGATAAACTCACTAAATAAAAACATTAGCCCCACCCTGGCTAGAAAAGGTGATATGAATGACCTGTGAAAAATAACCGCTTAGCTAAACTCACTTAAAGTGGACCTTTTTAAATAACATTTTTTTTTGTAATGTTTATTAATCATTTTACTGCTTGATGAAGGACTTAATTATAATGTGAAGCTTCTATTTTATCAAATGTTAGGTGTTCTTAAGATAATGTTTATATTTTGTTTTAGATATATTGTACGCCATGATTAAATAAACCTTTTTTTTTTTTTTGGTTGTGATCTATGATAACCTTTTGAGTTAAGTAATATAAATAAATGGATTTAGTAAATTTAAATACAGAAATATTTATCTATTACATTTCACAAATATAATAACTAGGAATAGTCTTGTGAGTGTGACTTTTTCTGTAAAAATAAAATATATGTAAGAGCGAAAACAAAATTAAATAAGGCATTTTCTGTTATACATGCAATTTTGAAGCCCACTTCGCCCCCCCCCCCCCATCCTACAAAATTTGATCTATGCAGATATTCCGATTTTATGTAGTTATATAAACTGTATTTTATATAGTTATATACAAAATAATACAATACTATCCATTTATGTCAAATCTTTGTCTTTCTAGTAAAAGAAATATTAAAGTTCTTTTAGTCATTATTATTTTAATGCTACAAAACTGACTTTTGCATGTCCTCTACAACGACTTATGTAATTCGAATCCGAAGCTCAGATGAAAACGATAGTTCCGCATTTCCATGCTGTGGGGGGGGGGGGGCGGATCTGTTTCCTTGAGAGCTTATAAATTATAATAATAAGCTTTCGATCTCTTATAATCCCCGTCGAGACGGATTAATTAACCAAAAAATACAAAGAGCCGACCTGAGATGTTTTTATCAGATATCCTTCCTTCCATTTAATATCCGCACCGGGTTCCATATAATATTATATGATTTCAAAAGATACACAACCTTCCCATTTATAATGGGTTTTCTTTTTCTTTATTAATATCGCGCCATTATCTCTTAGGTGCTTATGCATTTTCTTTTTATCGTTGAAATGAAATATAATCTCTAAACAAATATTTCATTTTTAAATGCATTGATATTTTTGCTTGCTTTGTTTCTGAAAGTGTGTTATATTTTACAAACCTTAAATAGTGAAGCACCTTTTTTGGTTAATATTTGATTTTTAATGCTTTGTACTCTTAAATTTATATTTTTAATTTTATAAAGTTAATCATTTCATTTTTATATTTAAAAAAAAATGTATTGTCCTGTAATTCATGAAGAATTGACTCATATCCAAAATAAATGAATGAGTTAGAGCCCAGGTGAGTTGCGCATCCGAAAATGGAAAAGCTTGGGACCGGCAACAATTTATATTTTGTCTTATCCATACTTGATAATTAACTGTTTCTTGGCCGATTGGGGGTTAATGGAGAATATGATATCATATTTAAACATATCCGTTATCACTGTTCGCATCAAAGAATGTTAAATGACCAATTTTGTGAACTAATTTATTTCCTACGATTTTAGCAGATTTACCTTAAGCGTAATCAACTATTGAGGTCGTACTCATGGCGCGATATTCGAAAAATTTCCATGGATTCTACTCAGGAGATGACGAAAATGAGGTCCGTTCAAAATTTATATATTTGTCTGTTAACGCTCTAGCGGTCATGAGTTTTGTTCGATCATTACCAAACTAGATATCGCAAGGTTGTTTGTATAAATAAAGATCAAGTTCGTTAACTGCTGAAATCGGATAGGAAGGATGGGGGAATTTCATAATATCTCCGTTATTATGCGTTGGTAAAATTGTATAGAATCAATTTTATTGCAAGTGGAATGTTCTATGAATGATGTATGTACGTTTTTTTCACTGTCTCGATTATTAACCGACATATTTGCATTTTTTAGTTTTCGGCCTTCAGTAAAACCCTCCACTCTTACTCATGCCATATCAACACTAAGATGTTATATTATGAAGCACTTTATTTAAAGCCTAAATACCTAAATAAATTGTTCTCATTGAACTTTTCGTTTTGAGATAAATGCAAATAAGAGAGGCACGTGGGAAATCTGCTTAGTTATCGCAGCTCCTGCGTGGAGGACTATTTTAATTTTAACGGATGTAATGCACTCATTTCTCCTACGGTAATTTTCACATCATTATGTAACTGGAGTGTAGCTTAAATTTTCTAGTATTCTTTAAACGCCGTTTAAGTGAGAAATTTGGTTTTACGGTGCTTCTTAGGTCTAATATAATTGATGGTATATGTATGTGTATATATATATATATATATATATATATATATATATAACTATTTAAATTATTTTTTGTATGTAGATAAAATGGTATGGAATCTAGTAAAATTCGAATATGGTTTCTCATATTCTACAAATTTTTTTTTCCAATACTCGAAGATAGTAGGCAAGAAACTCGAAGCAAAAGTAAAGTAACAAAGAAAAAAAAAAGGAAATATCAAATTTAAAATAGCCAGTAAAATCTTTGACAGAAAAAAATGTCAGGAATGGAGTTTAGGAGAAGGAAAAAACCTTGATTCGGTTAGAGTTCACTGAACCCATTGTACATTTGTTGTTTACCCAGATTTATATACGTCACTGAGTATATAGTCGGCATTATTTGGATGGTTGGTATTTGGTACATTGCCTACAAGTTCAGTTGTACTCTTAGCTCGTTGGACATTCTTATAATACATAATTAATGTATATGATGACAAAGTGTTACAAGAAGACACAAAACCAGTTTCGAGTGATGGTCGATTTAGAGTCGTTACTGAAGGCTAAAATAGATGTAAGGTTGTGTTTGGTGTATTTTATTTTCTTAAGATGGCATCTCGTCTGAGTTTTCCCCATTTATATTAACTACTTTAAACGTAGAGCTGGTTCTGAGATCTCGGTTAGAACATTATCTTGGCTTAAATATTTACTTGTGTATGAGTTACTGCGTAAAATTCCCTCTAGTTGTTATAGTTTTCTTACAACAACAACAATTAACAATTAATTTGTATACAACAATTAGTCAGAATTTTTACTTGAAAGTGGGAAACCGTTGGAAAGTGTTTCACTAAATTAGATATGGTCATGATGATAGTAATTTGCTTACGCTGTTCTTAACTTTGACGCCGGGAACTCATTACGGTTGTCAAGTGGGGCGTATCTCCAGCAGTGTCATTTCTGCTATTCTTCAGAGTAATTTTTTATTTTTTTTTTTAACCTTCCTATAATATATATATATATATATATATATATATATATATATATATATATATATATATATATATATACACTCAACCGCAAAAAAAACCGGACACTTAGATTTAGTCTTATAATTTTGTTAAATACTTAATATATATGTATATTAATCTTTTTAATTAAATTATTGGTTAATCTATAGGTTATTTAAACAAAATCTGCAAAAGTGAATATTTTTTATTGATTATTTACAAAAAAATACAAAATAAAAAAAAAAAAAAAAATTAACACATTTAAAAAAAAAAGTATTCGTCATTTTTATTACAGTGAATGGTAGACTTCGCTACCCCAAGCGTTTCGGCAATGTAACGTAAGCTCCGGCCTTCCATCTAAGTTTGAAAGACCCATTATTCTGGACCGAAATAAAAATAAAACATTAATTTAAAAAAATGCTTGGTTAATAATTAAAGATGTTTAAATGTGCGAAAAACTACTTACAGTTTAGAATAGATCAACTTCACGACAAATAAATCTAATCTGAGTTTTATCTAATTGTTTACTAACCCTGAAGGGATTTGTTCAATGGACTTAGACTCTAAATTCTCTGTAATAACTAGAATACCCACATAAAGAAAATTGCTGAAAATTAGCTTTTAATACGACAAAAATGAAGTGGCCGGGTTTTTTTTTGCGGTTGAGTGTATACACACACACACACACACACACACACATATATATATATATATATATATATATATATATATATATATATATATTAACGGCCTTCATCGAGCTAGGTGAAGTTTAGTGAGATGTATAATGTTATGTAACCAGTCTTGTTGATAAAATTATCTTCTTCGATTATTACTTTGGTTTGAGTTATTTGTATTTTTGTGTTATTTTCTCCATTAAACCCCTACTACCTAACTAATTTTAATCAAGCCTATTATGACACTAATTCACTCAAGTGTACCTTAAACTATGGTTTGCATAAGATTCTTAAACTCAAATATTTTTCGTACTACAAACCATAGTGATTCATTAAGGTTTCTATTAACGATTAATTACATTAGACAAGCATATATAAATATCCTGGCTCTTGGAATTGGTATCTCCAATATTTTTTAACCTGGCTATTCCCACAATGTATTATATTGTGGGTTTATATGTTATTGTAAGCCATCCACACATTTTTAATAAGTTCATAGCGAGAGCATTTCAACGATGTACCCGTATTATATTGTGGGGTTATATATTATGCTAACCCAGTCCCACATTTTTAATGAGTGCTCAGCGAATCATTACAACCACATATTATATTATGGGGTTGTATGTTTTTCTTAGCCATTCCCACATTTTAAATGAATACTCAGCGGAATTATTCCAACGATGTTAATATATACTGTCGGATTATATGTTTTTCCAAGCCATCCCCGCACTTTTTATGAGTGCCCAAGCTAGATCATTACAACAACGTACCCGTATTATTTTGTGGGGTTATATGTTTTTCTAGACCATCCCCACATTATAATGAGTGGCAGCGAGATTATTACAACGACGTATTACATTGTGGGGTTATATGTTATTCTTAGCCATTCCTTCATTTTAATAAGTACTCATCGAAAGCAATCCAACGGTGTATAATATTGTTATTGTGAGGTTATATGTTATTCTAAGCCACCCCCACAATTTTTAATGAGTACTCAACAAGAATCTTCTAACTATGTATCTACGAGGGTTTTATGTTTTTCCAAGACCTTGTCCACATTTTAATGAGTTCTCAACGAATGAGCGAATGTGCGTTATGTGTTTTTCCAAGCCATCTCGAAAGTTTTAAATCGTCTAAATGAGAGATACTGAATTTCTTGCAAGGACTATGGGTAATGAATGATCAACTTCGATCCCGTGGCATGCTAGCAGCGCGTTTTCTATGAATTTATGTCTAGAGTTTACACAGGGTGTGACAGACGGGCAGACACAATCGCAAGGCTTAAAGTGCCATTCTCGGAAGAAACATATCCTAAATACCTAGCTTTTGGTGTAGCTGTTCATAATGAGTGTAATGTAACTGCTCTGCCTCCTAGATAGGTACTCCAAGGTGAAACCAGCTGGCTGATTCAGCTAACCCACATTACACGGCCTACTTTCCAATACTCCAATACTTCAATTTCACTCTCTTAGGCTATAAACTATTTTATCGCATCTCTCTGCAAGTTTTATATCCATTTTTTTTTATAGATATTTACCTCTTCTCCTACCCAAAAGTCCCGATTGCTTTCGACCATTTGCGCTTTGGTGAAATCTATATTTCAGCAGGTCAAACGCATTCTGTGACCTACTCAGCATCATTTAGGATGATACTTCCAGTCAGTCAGGCTCAAATAAATAGGCTACCATGGAGAAATTCTATGTTTAAAACTTTTTGAAGCCATATTACTACTATTTGCCATTTTCAAATAAAAAGTCTGAACATGTCTACAATGTTTGTATAAACAAATAATTATAACACATAACAATAAATGTTACACGCACACACACACACACATATATATAAATATATATGAGTATGTATATATGTATGTATAAAATTCGTCCCACGAATATTATTTTTCGCTGGGGTGCCACAATTATTTTTTTTCTACAATCTTACTAATTTACAGAGTTTTTTTCTATAAAATGGCTAACAGTAGCAATATATTTGCCAGTTCATACCGAAAGTTGATTTGCTGAGACCATATATGTTTATATTTGTTAACTCTTTGGCTGCATTATTTTTTTCTTTGTTTGCTAGCAAACTTGATTTTTTAACAGTCTATGTATAACTAAAAATCGGTGGTCTAAGGAGTAGGAGTTTAGTGAGACTGTGAAATGACAATGTATTCATTATGGCAGTTTATGTGTTTTTTCCAAACCCTAACCTGCGAGTTCGTTTTGGCAATTCTTTTCTGGTTTTCTATCACTTTTAAGGTAATTTTCAAAATCCTCTTGTGATCGTTGATTGAAATCTAAGGTATAGGAATCGGGAAACATTGACGAGCACAATGTTTTGGTGGAAGAGTTAATACCTGAAGTGGGTCATTATTTAACGCCTTATTTCGTATTTTAGCGAATTTTCTCTAAACTTAGCTATGCATTATACACATTTCATCATGTTATCCTTTAATTTGTATATTTACTAAAACAAGATTTGCCTTGGGTTGTGGCTCATGTAATGTTATGGCCAGAAGACATAATGGTAAAAAAATGTATTAGTAAGAGAACTAAACAAACTTTCTGTCTGCCTGTGTTGGGATATTGCCACTCCACTAGATATAAGCGCCCTGTTAGATTTCTCCCTTGTATGGTTATAGTTGTTGCGTGTCCTTCGGCGTGTGATGTGAGCGAAAGTGTGTCTTCCCGGGACAGTGATATAAATCATTGAATTAAAAATAAACCCTGAGCCTTTTTTTTTATATGTCTAGTCCGGCGAATTTAGTTTCTCTCTATGAGGGTCCGATCCCATATGGGCTTCCCATGTTTGGCATCTCGTGACATCTCCAAGTATATTACAGCTGAATATTAGCCTTTATCTATTTTCTGTGTTCCATTTCTGTTTTTAAGGGAAATCAGCTATTGAGGTTGTATGCAATTCTCAAAATATTTCTTCAAGTGTTCACCGATCATAGACCGAGTAGATGACGAAAATGAGGTCAACGCTCTAGCTGTCGCAATTTTTCTCTTATCGTTACCAAACTCGATATATAATCGTTTTATATAAAAAGAATGATTAAGTGCATTAATGGCTGAAATCCAGAGCGAGAGGTGTTAGAGGAGGAGAATTATGAAATTTCCAAATATCTCCGTTATTATGAGTCGGATCGAAAAGTTTTATAGAACCAATCTTATTGTCAATTTAATTACCTATACATATAGTGTTAAGCATTTTTTCACTATTATTGATATTATTGGTATATTTAGATGTTCCATTTTTCAACCTTAGTAATCCCCCACTCCTACTCATTTCATACTGACCAGAAGTGGTTACATAATGAATCACAATATTCTAAGCTTAAATACCAAATATTGTATTGAATACACCTGTAATAGATGAGATACACAGAAATTCGTTCTGCGATCATCAATTAAGTTTTTACGTTAATTAAGAAATAATGAATTGATGATGAGATGTAACAACGCGAGTGAAATCTGATTAGTTTACGCAGCCCCTTTGTGACGGACGTTTTGTTTTCCATTTCTGTTTTTGTGTTTCATTTCTTTCTTTTTTTTTGTTCCATTTCGTTTTCTGTTTTGTGGTTTTATTTTAGTTGAAATTAATTTTGTTTTTTTAATTTTATAAAGTATTTTTTTCTTGACCAAATTCGCCACTACTGCGAAGCTCCAATCAATAAATATTTTGGCATCAAGAAACCAATTAATATTCAGTTGCTTCCAAAATCCAAATCTTCAAGGCTGGCGTTAATGGCGGCTTAGTTGGCAAACTTCTACAAAATGAACAAGTAAAATAAAAGGATAATTCCCACATAACCATGTGGCTAAATGTTATGTAATGTTTATTTCATTTGTAATGAAAGCTTTAACAGCGTTCAGATAAATTAGTTTTTTTTTATCAAGGTCTACAACTTATACCCACTATTATAATTTATAATAATTATATGATTGTATTTAGCATTATACAAAATATGCATAACTTGAATAGTTCATTATTTTTCATTACTAATATAAAAATAATATGATCATCAATTATATTAATATATCTACATACGTGTGCGTCTATATATACATATCTCTCTCTCTCTCTCTCTCTCTCTCTCTCTCATATATATATATATATATAAACCCAAATATTATTGACAATAAATTGATTTTTCATCCATATAAGTATATGCACTTGTATGTTTATATACGTACATACATATAACCTATTATAACATAAAAACATTTTTTATAGTTTTATAAAAAAAATAGTCCAACAAGAAGTCTGTTTAGAATATGAGCTCAACAACTCAGTTAATGCTTCTTAAACTTGTTTTCTTTCTAACTTTATGATGTATAATTAGAAAAGAAAATTCTATGATATGGGATATACTGTTTTGCTCAGATACCGTTTATTTATAGCTTCAAAAATTACATTAAAGCGCCTACAAGGAAATTTGGGTTATTTTCTATTTGCTTTCATTGAATAAAATAATGGGTTTAAGATGTACCCGGTAGATACCCTCGTTAATTTGGTGGTTATTTTACCAGGTACGTTTACCTACCTTCCCTTTAGCTTTCTACTCATAATTGGAAATAATTTGTTAAGCTAATTACTATTACAATGGTGAGGGAGAGTGGAAGCTAAGGTGAAGAAAAGTGCTTCTGACTGGCAATAAGTCTACTGTCAGATTTGCCCTTTGTTACTCAAGCATTTTCTCTATAGGGTGCATTTTTCTGAGCCCAAATATTTCGAGTGAGGCACAATTGAGCCCAATGGGCCTAACATTTTCGGTTATTTTTGACAAACGTTTCACATCCAATCAGGCTGTCGCAGAGTATTGTAGTGGTACCAGGAGAAAGAGAGAGACGCAGGAAGAGAGAGAGAGAGAGAGAGAGAGAGAGAGAGAGAGAAGAGAGTGTGTGTGTGTGTGTGAGAGAGAGAGAGCAGAGAGAGAGAGAGAGAGGGGATGTGTGTGTGTGTGAGAGAGAGAATGTATGTGTGTGTGTGTGTGTGTGAGAGAGAGAGAGAGAGAGAGAGAGAGAGAGAGAAGAGAGTGTGTGTGTGTGTGTGAGAGAGAGAGAGAGCAGGTGAATAGGTAGGTAGGTCCTTATGCCAACTCTATTATAAAACAATAAAATCCTCATAGTAATTAAGGAATTTATGACTAGTTATTATAATAGCAATAAAGGAATTTTATCTTAGTACTTTGTATACGTTTATTATGCTGACTATGTGCATTGAGTTTTTTAGTATAACTAACATACTGCATCAGTACTTTCACTCCAAGTGTTTCTTCCATTTATTGTCCTATTTCCAATTCATTAATTTGGTCTCGATTATACATTTATTCTCATGTAGTCCTAGGTGCAGGGACCTTTTCATTTATTATATAATAGCAACCCTCGTGTTTCGAGGCTCCAAGTGCTGCATTTCATGGGCCTCGTTTGAAGTACTAGCTATTGTACCTAGGATTATAAAAATGTGTCTGGTCACACGGGACAGCTTTCATCATTTCAGTAGTTCTATGTTCAACGCTCGCTCCAATGGTGACGACTAATCTAAAATGTATGACGCTTTAACAGGTGGCAATTTAAGCCCTGATAAGTGTAGAAAATAGTTCGAATTTAGGGTTATAATAAATGAGGAGCCTTATTATTTTACTCAACACTTGGCGTATATATTTGGTCGTTGACGAAGCTCGATGATATATCAATGTATCAAAAAAAAAGTAATGTCCAGGTGTGTGTGTGGTGTGTGTGTGTGTGTGTGTGTGTGTGTGTGAGAGAGAGAGAGAGAGAGAGAGAGAGAGAGAGAGAGAGTGAGAGAGAGAGAGAGAGAGAGAGAGAGAGAGAGAGAGAGAGAGAGAGAGAGAGAGAGAGCAAGAGCAAGTGCGTGAGCGTGGTAGAATAGTAGGGTGTATGGGACGGTAGGGGCGTTGAGGGGAGTAAAGCTGGGCCTCCCGTTACTGGGCTAGGAATTCGGGAGGGAGGGAGAGGTCAAAGACCCCGCGCCCCTCTCCCATCTCTGCTCCCTTATCATCGTTTTTATCACTACCTTCTTATCTTAATCTTATCACGTCATCTGCCCTTCCATTAGTGACAAGTTTTGTGCTTTAAAGTTTTAGATATATAGCTGTGCATTTATAATTTTGTAAACCTTCACTTCCTCTTCGCCTACGAGAGCAATTTTAGCTTTATTTATCAATCCTCGTTAGCTCATTTTTTAAAGATCAAAATAATTTGTAACCTATGTAACATAAAGCCTTGACTATTTGTGCTTTGGGAGCTCAGGTAGTCATAACGTCGCTGTCCAAAGCGGTGGTAGCTCAACTCAAAACCAGATGGGTCAAAAATTCTCCATCAGGTATAAACTTCTTCACTTGGACATATTCTGTTAAAATAGGGTCTAAAGCTTATTACATGTAACTAATAACTTTATTAGTGTTTTTAGGGTATTTCACATTGGCATAGAGCTAGGTATTTTACCTGTTCCTCTAATTGTTTTCCTTTGCGGTTTCCCTTCCAATCGAAGTTTATCTGACGTTTATCTTTCTCGAAAGTACTCGTTTCTTTCTGAATTTCATATTCGTAATTTTTTTTACAGTTTTGACGAGCTCATAAACTTCATTGCTGATTAACCTCCGGTCTGGTCGATGCACTCTGAGTTATATGAAATTTTAATCTATATATACCTCAAACTTTAGTTTTGGATACCATTTAATCTGGTTTCCGGCCATTAATTTGTTATTTTGGGAGCTGACCAAGGTTTGCGCCTGTCTGAGTAAGTCATCATTATCTCTCCTTCTACGTCATTGAAGTTTTTGTGAACTGCACCATTTTAGCAGATTTCCCTAGGTAAATCATTTGTACTCATGACGGAAATTTCGAAATTTTTCTTCAAATGTCCATCGATTCTACCTAGTAGATGACGAAAATGAGGTCCGTTCAAAACTGTATATATATATATATATATATATATATATATATATATATATATATATTTGTCTGTTACCGCTCTAGCGGTCGCAATTTTTGTTTAATCGTTACCAAACTCGATATTTAGTCGTTTTATGTAAAAAGAAAGATCAAGTTCGTTAACGGCTGAAATCGGACCAGTGGGAGGGGGGGTTTAGAGGGGAGGATTTTCGAAAATTCGAAATATCTCCGTTACTATACGTCGGATCGAAAAATTGTACATAACCAATCTTATTGCAAATTAAATTTACTATAAATATTGTCATATACATATTTTCTCTATCTTGAATATTAACCGAGATATTTGCATTATTATTAAATCGGGGTGCCTAACGGACGAGATTTACTTTCCCGCCAAAAGCTAGTTCGGCCGTTTCCTGGTCAGCTCTCGTGAAATTTCTCTATTGTAAAACTTCACGTGGGAAATCTGCTTAGTTTACGCAGCCCCTGCGTGACGGACTTTTTTCATTTCGTGTATTGGAAATGAAGTAACTCGATTAAGGCATGAATCCTCACAGATTTCTAATAAGAGGAATACTGTTAAGGTTTTACTCATAACACGATTTTAAAAGATGATGTTCGAACTTCGTTTTAAATTAACGTCTACATCACCAAATATAGTTTACGCCAGGGCTTTACTAATGGAGAAACCCAGGACTGAAGATGAAATTTCTGATATATATCTGACGTGGTTTGCATGTCATTGTAGAGACATAACAGGATAATTGCATTTCCAAAATTCTAAATATCTCCGTTATTATACGTCCGATTGAAATATTTTATGGAGCTTATATTATACATTGTGGTTTATTTTCTATAAATATCGTTGTATACATATTTTCTCTAATGTGAATATTAACAGAGATATTTAGAATTTTTTGTTTTCAGCCTTCAGTAAACCACCACTTCTACACAAAAAGTCCGTCACGCAGGGGCTGCGTAAACTAAGCAGATTTGCATTTATCACAAAACGTAAAAGTTCAATGAGAATATCTGGTAGTTTAAGCCCCTGCGTGACGGACTTTTTTTCATTTCGTGTGTTGGAAATGAAGTAACTCGATTAAGGCATGAATTACACAGATTTCTAAAAAATGCAAATGTGTTAAGGTTAATATTCAAGAAATTTTAAAAGAAATGTTCGAACTTCGTTTTAAATTAACGTCTACATCACCAAATATAGTTTACACCAGGGCTTTACTAATGGAGAAACCCGGAACTGAAGATGAAATTTCTGATATATATCTGACGTGGTTTGCATGTCATTGTAGAGACATAACAGGATAATTGCATTTCCAAAATTCTAAATATCTCCGTTATTATACGTCCTATTGAAATATTTTATGGAGCTAACATTATAGATTGTGGTTTATTTTCTATAAATATCGTTGTTTACATATTTTCTCTAATATGATTATTAACAGAGATATTTAGATTTTTTTTTGTTTTCAGCCTTCAGTAAACCACCACTTCTACACAAAAAACTCATATCACCAAAAAGCTGTTATAACTAGAAACTTTTTATTCTAAGCTTTAATACTAAAGATTGTTCTCATTGAACTTTTACTTTATTAGATGCTTGCAAATTCGTTGTGTGATGATGGTTTCAACTAAGATGCTTATTAGATCTTGATCTTTAATATTCTTCACCAGAAAGAAAGAATGTTACTGAAATATATCTGACTATAGCATATTAAATTTGTTGAAAACTATTTACTATATCTAATACCGTAATTTATAATGGATCAGAATAATTTTTATCTCTCTAATTTTAGTAATCCAAATGCTAAAGACGGGTTGCGATCAACAGGATGTGTTTGCATGTATCTCGTATAATCGGTCCATTGAAAACAATGTTTAGTATTTATGCTTCGAATAAAATGGTATAGATAGAGCCAAATATCTATATGGACGGACTTCATTTTTGCCATCTCCTAGGCAGGATCGATGGACGTTTGTGGAGATTTTTCGAAAATCGCGTCACGAGTACGATCTCAACAGCTGATTTCCCTTAATGGAAGTCTGCTAAAATAGCAGTAGACGCTATCTTAGGGCGACAGTGGACATCTGGCAGTTTATTCTAGAGCTGTTATTATTTCTGCAGTTATATACTTTTTTTTTTCTTTTAAATGCACTGCAATTTAGCACCTTGAAGTCATATACACCTTGCATCTTTGGCCAATAGCTCCACACGACTTGGCGTTCCTTCCCACGTCTTTTGATGGAACGTGCTTGCTGCCCGATAGAAAGTCTTATAAAAACTTTGAACACATAATCTTGCCATGTCACTTTTTTTTTTTTTTTTGTATTCTTTCCCCTATTATGCCACTTTGTATAGATAAACGTCTTCCCTGTGAGCGTAAATGATCTTATATAACACAATTTATGATACTTAAGAAGATAATTCCACATTATTTATAAGAATTTCACCTTTGTTCTTTGCATTATTTAAATATATACAGTCATTCTTGACATTCTAAATACTCTTATATTCTTAGTGGTTTCTTGTCGTGAGAGTCAATTTATAAAAATGTTGAATTTTACTGTTGAAGGTAAATTGGATGCTTGAAGCAAGATATTCATCTCCTTGGGCGTATAAGGTGTCTACCATATATCAAAATCATGATTAATTTTTAGTTTACACAATGATGAAACTGGAGGTCAAGGGTGATTTTTTTTTTGCTGTAAAGCTACCATAACTTCTAAAAATTAAATTATAAGATTGGATTATAATTGAATGGCAATTTATTTCTATCATTTATTTGTTGTTATTATTATTATTATATAGGGGAGGTTTATACTCCGAAAAACTGGAGTAAAATCCACATGGGGGAAAATCCAACCGATATGGAGTTTGTAATTGTGGCATATGTTAAGGGGAATTTAAATTTTTTTGCAAAATTCTTGCAGTACTTCTTACCCCTTGCTGTGCTTCTATAATTTCTGTTGGCAGATTTAAATTCTTGGTGCCTGCTATTTTGGTTTTTGGCACGAGTCCATTGAACTTACTGTAGCCGTAACTTTGGCTGACTTCAGTTTGTCTACTTCATTAAGTTCAGTAGCCAGTTTTTGATGTTTTCTTAATTTTTCGACAAAGGATTTTCTAATATTCTCATCAATGGGTACTGCAATGTCAATAATATCAGCAGTCTTATTGATCTTGTCAATAATGAAAATATCCTGTTTGTTATGATGCACAGTATGGTCAGTTATCATCGCTTCATCCCAGTACATCTTAACATTATCTTTTTCCAATAATCTTTGAGGATTACAGCGATAATAAGCGACCTTCCTGTCTGCCATGCCGAATTTCTCTGCTAGAGCTTGATGGTATCCATTTGCTACGTTATTGTGCCTTTGTAAATATTCGGACACAGAAAGTATTTCACATCCTGCCGTAATTTGTTGAATGGACTCATACCATTTGTCTGAGACACTAATGTCCTTGAGAATATGACGTCTTTATGATCTGGTGGCAATCACTTGGTTTTGGATAGCTGTAATGAAGCCTTCTGTTTCTGATAACAGCTTTCCAGACGTCAGCCACGCGACAGAAAATTATTATTATCGAATAAATATTGCTCCTGTAGTTTACCTCTTATTTACGCTTATTGTCTCAGTTCTTGATATATCATATTAATTTAGGCGCCCAGGAGCGAAAAAGATAGAGAGTGAGAGAGCGTTTGGAAGGAGCACTTTGTAGAGCAGAACCATGTAACCGTTACACCCTGTTCCTCCCTCTATTCTGTAACTGTTTCTATGCCCATCTTTTCAGGGTTCCACTAATACACTATATTACACTCTTGCTCATCGCTGGTGGAGGTCACTCTTTCATGGAGGTGAGGCGTAGTCCAATGGTAGCACAATGGAATTCTAGGAGTTTCAGATTCGCAACCCGTGATTGCGACACTTATTTTTAATCTTTCGGCGATTTTATTTTCTTTCATTCACGTCAAAAAAATGAATCAAAATTGTGGCCCTCCTTGGAAAATTGGGATTGTTTTTAAAAGAGGAAATAAAAATATTTTTAAAGCTTTTCCCAAAACAATATATTACTATTATAGTAAGGGTAGTTCATGTGATATCTTGACAAGCCTGAACTAATTACTCGTTGATAAGATAATGCCTAGGCTGATAACATGTTGTGTTAACTCTGTTACGACATTCACCTGATAAACGTCGATTATATTCTCAAACATTCCATTATTAGAGAAACATTATTATTGTTCGAAAGCTTTGACTAAACGCCGTTAAAGTCTTATGTGGTTTTAATCTGATTAGTAATTTAATTTACCATTATTTGTTTGATACTCATCATTATTCCCTATAATAATAAAGAAAAAATGTTACGTCATCAACGTCAGATAAGTAACGCTCAAGTGGGAGCAATTTTTATTTTATTAATTCCTTTCCTGTGAAGCTAAATGTCAAATTCGCAAATGACGTGGGTATATAGAAAAGGGTGAAATTTAAAATACATGTCTTAGTTATATGTTCTATCCATTTGCTAAAGCAATGTTGACATTGCAAACAATTGTTCTATAGCTTTGATTTCGAAGCTTAAATACTAGATATTGTTTTCCAGAGCCCTTTATTATTCTTGATACATGCAAATATATTCTGGTGAACCTCTCCCCCCCCATTTGATTGATTGAGATAAGAATTATTCTAATTCATTATAAATTACAGTACTACATATAGTAAATAATTGTCAATAAAATTCATATGTTATATTCAGATATATTTCAGGAATTGTTTTTCTTGCCGGTAAAAGGTTGGCCTATCTGTTTGTGTCTACATTTCAGACGCTGCACGTCGGGAGGTTTCTTACTATCATTTGTATTTATTCACTTAATATTGACGGTGCTTTTGTGTTACCAGTATGTAGATTTATCTATTTTTAAACTTCAATATGTTGACTTTTTTTTCTCAGCTTCAGTAGACCCCCAGATCTTTACTCCCGATTTTTGCATTAAGCTATTATTTCACTAAATACCTCGTATTTCACTAAATACCACATATCCAATGAACGTCCTCTCCTCAGAGAATGGCTTTTCTGGTTATCGGGTTTTTTCTTCACCAGTAATCAATCACACATTTAAATATTAACGTTGAATATTCAATTTCCTTTTTCCCATGTTTTGTATTTCCCCTCCGTAGTATCCCTATAAAATCTACCATACATGGACAGTATAAAACGCATGTGTTTATTTGTATTAAAATAATTCTAGTTGAATTACAATGATGCAAATTGCAAGCATGAAATTCAACACTTAAAATTAGAAGGAAAAAAAAACACACACACACAACTCGTAGCAGCAATAATTAGCGCAGTCAGTTCAATCTTCGCAGACACTTTTACTAATTTGTTGGTACTTTCTATTTTACAAGTTTCGAAATCATTGCTTTTCTGTAGTTTTCTGCGAATGTGCAGTCATTAATTAGGTGCCTGTAAGTTTTTCAGTGTCACATAAAAAGGTATTTTCATAAAAAAGTGCATTTGAAACAAATGACTCAGCAAATATTTTTGTTTTTACCATAATGTTAGCTAGTGAAACCAATTCCCCTATCAGTAAATAAATAATGTTCAAAGTCTAACCCGTGCAGTGCCTTCTGAAGGAATGTTTATTTTAATATGCCTATCATTCTAGGAGATGCCTGACTATGTATTATTTAGCACGAAACACTGTAAAAAGTAAAACCTCGTCAAGTTAGAATGTTTGTAAACTATGCTTAGTCGACTGCTATTAGCTCCTCTGTCACGTACTCCCCTGTCATATGTTTTGACGGGTCTGCCTCCTGCAGGCGTTTCATTTAATTTGTTTTAAATAAATAAATTCTTCCTGAAGAAAAACAGTCAGTAGAATTAGCTATGAGAAGATGGTGCAAGTTGCCGCTGGGACAAAATTACCGGCAGTCTATTAATAGTAATCGTTTTATTTGAACTTGTTGCGTTCCTTCAAATGGAACATAATAAATTGTCTTCGCCTGAAGATAGAAAAGGTCCGTCCCGCAGATGCTGCGTAAGCTAAGAAAATGTCGACGCACTCGAATGTAATACGTTGATTATCTCATATCACCATTTATTCTCTATTCCCCCCACTGTAAGAATCCTAAGTAAACAGGAATTAAAATGTTAGTTGGACTTGAGACGTTTTATAACTGCTGTATTTACGAAATTGGATTGGATGAAGTTGGGGTTTACGAAAGGCTGAAACCAAAAACGTACGTCACTCAGGGGCTGTTAAGCAGATTTCCCACGTAAAGCTATGCAATAGAGAAATCTCCATACGAGTGCCGAACAGTTACGGAAACGGCCGAACTAGCTTTTGGCGGGAAAATCGCTCTCGTCCGTTATCCGCTCACATTTAATAAAAATGCAAATATCTCGGTTAATATTCAAGATAGAGAATAAATGTATATAACAATATTTATAGTAAATTTAATTTGCAATATGATTGATTCTATACAAATTTTCGATCCGACGTATAGTAACGGAGATATTTCGAATTTTCGAAAATCCTCCCCTCTAACCCCCCCCCCCTTCCACTGGTCATTCATATATATATATTATATATAATTTTGAACGGACCTCATTTTCGTCATCTCCTAGGTAGGATCGATGGACATTTGTAGAAATGTTTCGAAAACCGCGTCATGAGTACGACCTCAATAGCTGATTTTCCTTAAGGGATATCTGCTAAAAATACAAACAACTCCTTTAATATTCGAGTTAAGGAACAGATTTATAAAACAATAGTTGCAGAAAATTCAATTCCAACAGTTTTGAACCTCATTTTAGTTATCTTGGTAGGATTGATGGAGATTAGAAGACGGTTGTCGAAGTAGATGAGTACTGCCCCAAAAGCTGATTTCCCTTGAGTGAAATCATTAAAAATTAACTGTTTTGTTAGGAATTCGGAAAAGATTATGATGGACGTAGTATACTAAAGATTCGCCATTCCAGAGGCAAAAAAGAAGTTATCCTTTGACTATAAATATCAATATTTTATTTCCTTAAACATTATGTCCCGAACTTATGATAAATAAATTAAACTATTCTGAATCGTTGTTAGCATAATTGTAGTCTCATTGTAGGCTCTGTCATTGTTTGTACATTAGTGACTAAGTCTCAATTTATTATTATTCATTAGTCATTTATTATTATTTTGGAGGAGGTTTATACTCAGTAAAAACTGGAGTAAAATGCATATCGGGGGGAAATCCAATCGAAATGGAGTTTGTGACATGTTATGGGGAATTTAAAATTTTTCGTACGATTCTGGCAGTATCAAGAAGTACCCCTTGCTGTGCTTCTTTTATAATTGTTGTTGGCAGATTCAAGTTCTTGGTGCCTGCTATTGTTGTTTTTGGCACGAGTCCATTTGAACTTACAATAATAGGCGTAACTATGGCAGATTTCAATTTGTATACCTCTTTGAGCTCGTTAGCCAATTCTTGATATTTTCTTAATTTTTCGGCATGGGATTTTCGAATATTCTCATCATTGGGTACTGCAATGCCAATAATATCAGCAGCCTTATCGATCTTGTAAATAATGAGAATATCCGGTTTGTTATGATGAACAGTATGGTCAGTTATCATCGCTTCGTCCCAATACATCTTCATATTATCTTTTTCCAATAATTTTTATTATTATTATTTATTAACGTCCACTTTTTGCAACTCAGGGTAATTGAGGCGGGTTATCTACAGGTTACCACCCTTTACTAGCCAGGGTGGGATTTTAGGATGTTATTTAATGAATTTCGTCACTAAATAAGTTGCCCAGGCAAAAATCGAACTCGCCACTCTAGGTTTGCCATGTGAGGATAAAGGTAATTTAAAACACTAGTTATTGGGACTGGACACGATAATTATTTCGATAAAACATATGGCAGAAAAGTTGGTAATAATGGGTAGGTTGGTAGGCGTGCTGTAGTTGTCAATCCATGTTGGCAGTGTTCCCAACGACAGTTAGTCAGTCTTTGGGTGTCTCTTTCTGGTTCAAGGTCACTTTCTCTCTCCCATTTTATTTTTGCTCGAATGCTAAATCACTCGGCTGTTTATCCTATTTCGACAGAGGTTCTACTTACTTCAGTGGGTAGCTTTCTTAAGAAAAAACTCGGATTTTGCAATCGCCATTTAGGAGTCGTCCTATCTTATCCGATCGAACCAACAAGCTCTAGTCAGAGAGCTTTAAGGGTATAAGTCAGAATTGTATTAGTCCAAATCCCACCATCTATGCTGAGTTTTGGGGAAGAGATGGTACATTATTGATGAAAAAAAGTTTTGAAAATTTGGTTTCTGTTTGATTGTCTAATGGACAATTGTTAGTACGGAAAATAAATCTTTTCTCTATATCAGAAAAGCCCGTGACGCAGGGGCTGCGTAAACTAAGCAGATATCTCACTTGAAGTTTTACAATAGATAAATCTTTATACTGGTAACACTTAACAGCGCCGTGAGTAAATACAAATGTAATGAGAAATCATTCAGTTAATTTAAATAAGCTCCCAACGGAAACGGTTTCTGCATTGTAAATAAATCTGCTAACCATCCAGAGCTGAACACACGGGTAGCAAAATTCTTCATCGGAAAGAAATACAACTACTGATGTGTATATATATGAATATAACATTTTAACTTTATTGCCAACTATTTACTATATCTAGTAATACAATTTATAATGAATAAGAATAATTTATATATTAATAACTCAAATTTTAGTAATCTAAGAACGAAAGGGGGGGGGGGGTGAACAGAACTTATCTGCATATATCTCACAAAGTAATATCTTTCACTTCAGTCTCTAAACCAGTTTCACGAGAGCCGAACAGTTACGGAAACGGGCGAACCAATTTTCAACATATACATATTTTTTACAGTTTCTTAACAAAAAATGATTATTATATAGTCAAATTTTGTAGTTGAAATATACTATTAAATTACTTAAAAAAGTTAGGAAAGATAAATGGGTTTACTTTTAGCAGATTTCCCTTAAGGGAAATCAGCTATTGAGGTTGTACTCATGACGGAATTTTCGAAATTTTTCTTCAAATGTCCATCGATCCTACCTAGTAGATGACGAAAATGAGGTCCGTTCAAAACTGTATATATATATCTATATATATATATATATTTGTCTGTTACCGCTCTAGCGGTCGCAATTTTTGTTTAATCCTTACCAAACTTCATATTTATGCGTTTTATGTAAAAAGAAAGATCAAGTTCGTTAACGGCTGAAATCGGACCAGTGGGAGGGGGGGTTTAGAGGGGAGGATTTTTGAAAATTCGAAATATCTCCGTTACTATACGTCGGATCGAAAAATTATACAGAATCAGTCTTATTACAAATTAAATTTACTATAAATATTGTTATATACATTTATTCTCTATCTTGAATATTAACCGAGATATTTGCATTTTTCAGTTTTCACCAAACCGCCACTTCTACTCATGTTACGTAAACAATACTCTGATACATAATAAATCACATTATTGGAAGTTTAAATACCAAAAATTGTATTCAAGAGACCTTTATTATACGAGATACGTGCAAATATGCACTGGTGACTCCCCCCCCCCATCTTAATCATTAATTACAGTACTAGATATAGTAAATAGTTCTCAATAAAATTAATGTGTTACATTCTGATATATTTCAGTAATTGTTTTTCTTTCCGGTGTGAGGCGGGACCCGTTTGTTTACATTTCTAACCTAGCGCTTCCTGTCGGCAGGCTATTGAAATTGGATGAAACATTTCTTATTTCCGTTTGTATTTATTCACGGTGTTGTGTTAGCAGTATGTATATTTATCTATTACTAAATTTCACGAGGGAAATCTGCTTAGTTTACGCAGCCCCTGCGTGACGGACTTTTTTTTTTTCTTTCTAAACATGTTAGAAACACTTCATACAGTGTTATGTACCTCTGGAATATGCTGGATGGTAGAGGAACCAATTGATCCTGAGTGTTATGTACTTTCAATTATATAATTCTAACGTAATTTTTGTTTGTGACCTAGTGCATAGATAGTATAGCAGTATGTGTTTGTCAAAAAAATAGATAAATAATTAATTGTACATTGTGTGCGTAGTACTAGAATTGTATTCTCCAAGGTAGGAGTGGGTCTGCTATTGTGTATGTACATAGTTACGAGTGGAAACTTTTTAGTTCCCAGCGGTAGTTTTAATTTATCTTCATGGCCAAACATTTTTCCGCTTAGACTGTAAGTAGTGTGTTCTTAATAAAGGTATTTCTTTGGGTAACCACTTACAAAATAATTCAAATTTCGGTGTTTTAGAGGTTATACTCATGATGCGAACCCTATGTTCGTTCAAAATTATATATATCTGTGTCTGTTAGCACTGTAGCGGTCGTACTTTTTGTTTGATCGTTTCCAAACTGGACATTTCAACGTTTTTTATAAAGATAAAGTTCATTAATGGCTGAAATCGGACCGGGAGGAGGGGGATTTTGAAGGGAAGGTTCCGAAAATTCGAAATATTTCTGTTATTATTCGTCGAATCGAAGAAATGTATAGAATAAATCTTATTGCAAATTAAATGTTCTATAAATTTTGTTCTATACGTTTTTTTACTATTTTGATTATTAACCGAGCCATTTGCAGTTCTTTGTTTTCGGCCCTTAGGAAACCCCCACTCCTACTCATGTCCATATGACTCATGAATAAGCTTTTAGCAGATTTCCCTTAAGGGAAATCAGCTATTGAGGTCGTACTCATGACGCGAGTTTCGAAAAATTTCTTCAAATGTCCATCGATCATACCCAGGAGATGAATAAAATGAGCTCCGATAAAATTTTATATATATATATATATATATATATATATATATATATATATATATATTTATTTGTCTGTTAACGCTCTAGCGGTCGCAATTTTTGTTTGATTATTACCAAACTCGGAATTTAATCGTTTTATGTAAAAAGGAAGATCAAGTTCGTTAATGGCTGAAATCGGACCAGTGGGAGGGGGATTTTCGGAAAATTCGAAATATCTCCGTTATTATGCGTCGGATCGAAAAATTGTATAGAATCAATCTTATTGCAAATTAAATTTACTATAAATAGTGTTCTATATATGTATTCTGTATCTTGAATATTAACCGAGATATTTGCATTTGTGTTCTGCATTGGTCGGCAGGAGTGAGCTGTTTGGTACTTTCCGAAGAGAGCTCTGGCGGCCGTTTTCGTAACTATCCGTCCCTCGTGTATAAGTTTAGTGATCCCTTACTACTTACTACACTTGTTATTGGGCAGATTTCTCTATTGTAAAACTTCACGTGGGAAATCTGCTTAGTTTACGCAACCCCTGCGTGACTTACTTTTTGCTGAAGCGTGCCGCTATTTCAAGGATGTAGAATAGTTGTGGCGGCGGTATTGAGGTTTGAGGTCGGGCTGTGAGGTGAATCACGTAGGCCAGGAGGAGCCTGCATCCAATTCCGTTACTCCACTCTCTTCGGGCTCTGCCTCTCTCTCTCTTCGCTCTTATAAACGAGCTCTGTGGATTTTCATTCGAGGTGGATTGTACTTCTTTGGTGAAGCGAGAAGCGAACCTCAGTGGTAGCGACCAGAACTTACAAATTGAAGATAGATCTTAGCCCTCTTCACTTAATGGAAATCTTTGGTTATGATGATTTACGTACACTTTATGCAACTATGGCTAATCGGGACGGGTTATCTACAGGTTACCATCCTTTTCTAGCTGTGGCTCAAGGAGTTTATTTAATGAGTACGTCACTAAATAAATTTCTACTGCCCAGGGCGGGAATCGAACCCGTCACTGTCTTCCACGCGAGATTAAGACCAACGCCTTAACCCGCACGGCCCACCTGAGCCCTTAATGGAAAACTGCTATTCAGGTTGTACTTTTTACGCGATTGTTTAAACATTTCCTCAAATGTCCATCGATCCCACCCAGGAGATGACGAAAATGAGGTCCGTTTTATATATACCAAACTCGATATATATGAGCTTCATGCAAAACTAACGGTCAAGTTAGTTAATGGCTGTAACCGAACAACTGTGAGTGAGTGTTTAGGAAGGACGAATTTCGAAGATTCGAAATATCTCCGTTATTAAACGTCGGAGAGAAAATTGTTTTGAACCAATCTTCTTGCAAATAGAATGGCGACAGTGTTGATCAGGGAACTTGTATATAAAAAAAAAAAAAAAAAAATTAGTTTTACAGGAGGCTTAAAAAACTGATCATTCAGTAAATTAAAATATTGATATATTTCTTTCAATTATTTCAAAGTACAGATGAATAATATAAAATAATTTTGAATATAGCCTTGAAACAGAACTTCAATAACAGTACAATTAATGTAGATATGCAAAAATCAGGATTGGTCATTTTTTTGGCATACGAGTTTGCTGATGTACTATAAATATTGTTATATACATTTGTTCTCCATGTCTAACATTAAGGGAGATATTTACATTTTTTAGTTTTCAGCCTTTAGTATACCCTCATTCCGACTATTCTAATATTAGCAATAAACTGTTATGTCATGAAACACTTTATTCCAAGCTTAAATACCATATATTGTTGGCATTGAACGTTTACTGTGTGAGCTATAAAGTCATACATTAAGATTTCGGGATCATGTATAGAAAATATTTATTCTTTCTGTACCATACTCGATATATAACTGTTTCACTCCACACAAAAAAGGATCTTGAAAATTCATAATATCGCAGTTATTATGAGTCGTATTGCAAAATGTTATAGCACTAAACTTGTTAAGCTACTGGTGCTCTACAATTACTGCTCTATACATTTCTTCATCGATTTTTTACATAGATAATAAGAATGGTGAGATGAGATCACAAGTGTGTTATACTAGCGCATGGGAAATCTGCTTAGTTTACGCAGCCCCTGAGTGATGGACGATTTCTTTTTCTGACTCTGGGGCTCGGAGTTTTTGACTACTATAATTTTTTACACTTCATCTAATCAGCATCATAAAGCTTTTAAATAGTTAGTTAAATAAACATGAAGTGAACGCAGACTCACCAACAATAAACAAAGTGGGCCACATGGCTCTGTGACTGGCTACGACGCTTCGTGAACAAAGAATTTTCTGACTAGAAGAAGACTTGTAAGAACCCTACTAACGACCATTTTATTAGCAGATTTCCCTTAAGGGAAATCAGCTATTGAGGTCGTACTCATGACGCGAGTTTCGAAAAATTTCTTCAAATGTCCATCGATCCTACACAGGAGATGACGAAAATGAGGTTCGTTCAAAATTATATATATATATATATATATATATATATATATATTTGTCTGTTAACGCTCTAGCTGTCGCAATTTTTGTTTGATCGTTACCAAACTCGGAATTTAATCGTTTTATGTAAAAAGGAAGATCCAGTTCGTTAATGGCTGAAATCGGACCAGTGGGAGGGGGTGTTTAGAGGGGGGATTTTCGAAAATTCGAAATATCTCCGTTACCATACGTCGGATCAAAAAATGGTATAGAACAAATCTTATTGCAAATTAAATTTACTATAAATATTGTTCTATACATTTATTCTGTATCTTTAATATTAACCGAGATATTTCCATTTGAATTGAGAGTGTGGTCGGCTATGTTCGGGAGTTTCCGCCGAGCGCTAGTGTGGAAATCTGCTTAGTTTACACAGCCCCTGCGTGACGGACTTTTTCCATGATCAAATGTATTACAGCCTACAAGTAGCTGCTAGTTGACCAGCGACTTTTTAGCAATAATCACTCTAAATTGGGATATATTTCATCTACAACTAAAGATCAAGTTCGTTAATGACCTAGAGTAGAGGGGTTTAGATGAGAGAGGTTAATATGCATCTCATAAAACGACGGATCGAGAAATGTTACGCAATCACTCTCGGCAGTGAAGTAATGCCCTGCAATTGATTATACATCCATTTTTCTCTTACGTAGTTATTTTTGCAAATGACGTTATGTTTGGCGTTATGACACACTGCGTAGTCCTTGCAAGCGGAAAAACCCCTTAGTTTACTTTACTCAGCCTTAGCGTGACGGACCTTTTAACTTTTCCCATTCGTATTTGTCTTACATATCTCTTTCTATGTACTTTTTATCTTCATCGGTTAGGGAGGAGGAGTCCGTCACGCAGGGGATGAGTTACCTTAGCAGATTTCCCAACTCAAAATATGCACCTACCTCAAAACTTAAAAGTTCAATGGGAACAATATTTGGTATTTAGGCTTCAAATAAAGTGCTTTATAATATAACAGTTTATTATCGATACGACATGAGTAGGAGCGGCGGTTTACAAAAGGCCAAAAACTAACAAATGCAAATATCTCGGTTAATAATCAAGATTGTGAAAAAACATACATAACAACATTTATAGAACATTACATTTACAATAAAATTAGCTCTATACAGTTTTTCGATCCAAAGCATAATGAACTTAATATTTCTTTTTACATAAAACAACTAAATATCGACTTTAGCAACAATTAAACAAAAAGTGCGACCGCTACAGCTTTAACAAACAAAAATATGCTGTTTTGAACGTACCTCATTTTCTTCAACTCCTGGGTAGGATCGATGGACATTTGAAGAAAATTTTCGAAAATCGTATCATGGGTACGACCTCAATAGCTGATTTCTGCTAAAATGGTAGTAGGACTTTTCAAGGTCTCTACTGTGGCGTTCTACTTGTTTTCATGAGCTCGTTCTGTTCGTAGTTCAGGTTACTAATTGGTATCGCGAATTGGGTATTAAGACATTATGAATATAGGTCCATCAAGGAAGCTGTTGGTATTTGGGAATGAGTCAGAGAGGGCCCTTTCCGGTCGACTTCCTGCCAATTTCCGGGATCCACGCTGAAATTCAGTCTCTGTAATACTTCTTTCCTTTCCCCCCTTTAATTGGAATGGCAAATCGCCACGGACAGATTACTCCAATATCGTCTTTTAAATTGCTTTTCATTTTATCGCGTGTCGCATCTATCTATAAATTGCTGTTGGATTATCAAAGACTCCAATTTATAGCTGTCTACTTAATCCCTGTTCCCCCCCTCTTAATTCCTTCATTTTAATTAAGATTTATAATTATGAAGTAGATTCCTTAAGATTATGAGGCTGAAAATAAGGAAATGTTTTTAAATATTCATATTTTTTAATAGCTGGTAGGTTAATATTTTTTAAAACACTTTCTATCACCTTCTGGTGTTAAATTCTTATTCTTTAATTAGCAATAGTTTAATATATTTATTTTTTAAATAATTACTCGGAAGGTATTTATTCGTATGTGTTGCTTGAATGTTGGTTAATATGTTTTGAAATGCTCTTTATAAAGGTATCCAATTGTATTATTTATTAACAAATTTTAAAAACACTTTCTATGAAGGTGTTTAGTTCGTATTCTTTAATTGGCAATACTTAGATATATTTATTTATTTTTAATTAACTTCTCTGAAGGTCTTCTATTCGTATAGTTTCATTTTTTTTTAGTCATTAGATTTTTTTGGGAAAGTAAGTTACAATTTTGTTGAGGTTAATTGGTTACCTTTGGTTATATGACACTGGGGCGCACCGGACCTTCCCATGTTGTTTGGGGCTCAGGTTAGCCATGCGAGTTAAAGCGATGACCTTAATCTCACATGGTAAACCTAGAGTAGCGAGTTCGATTCTTGCCTGGGCAAAGGAATTTATTTAGTGACGGAATTCATTGAATGAAAGAAAGCCTTAGTTGCAAAAAGTGGACGTTAATAATTTAATATTCGTATACTTTTAATGTTAGTAGGTTAATATATTTTGAAAATACTCTCGATAAAGGTGTTCTATTCTTATTGTTTAACCGGTAATAGGTTAATGTTTTTTTTTTTTTTTAATACCTTCTATAAAGTTTTTCTGTTCATTTTTTTTAATTGTTAATATCATTAATAAAATCTTTAGTCGCACCCTGGCTAGAAAAGGGTGGTAACCTCTAGATAACCCGTCCCAATTAGCCTAAGTTGCAAAAAGGACGTTAATAAATAACTAATTGTTAATAGGCTAATATTATTTTTTTAATACCTTCTCTAAGGTTCTATAATGCTAATGTTCAATTGGTAATATGTTAATATTTCTCGGAACTCGTAATGTTTAACGTTTTTAAGAGCATTCTGTAAGAAACCATGCCTCAAACAATTCTGTCAGAAGCGATTTATATTTCAGTTCGATTCATTCCTAACTCTTACAATTTTTGATCTTTTAAATAAATAAGAACTTAGAATAAACAAGAACGTGAAAGTTACGAGCTAATGCAATTCGAGGAACCAGGCAGGGAACTAAAGTTTGATTTTGATTAGTCCATCACCAAATAAATAAAAATTGAGAACTGTTAAACTTGGAGTTGAATTTAATAAAAAAAAAAATGGAGTATTTTTACATAGTAACACTCATTGTCAGCTGAAATCCAATCTGAGTTTTGTTCAAATCTCAGCCAACGCCGGACGATTTGCTTCATAAGAACTTGAAACGAAATGGCATGTATGGTATCCGTATAATGAATATTTGGTTTCTGGGTGATTAACAAGCGTGGTTTTCAGTCCTCAGTTTGTCCAGATGGCTACTCAATTTCAAGGGACAGTGCAGGAACTACTTACCTTTTCTGCTGTTGGTTCCATTGTTCCCAGCTCTTCTGCCTGGTGCCGCAGTTACCGCCTCTCCTATTAGCTCTATGCTTATTCTTCTATTACTAGTTACATGGTTATCTCCTCTTCTTCTAGCTCCACGATTCTCTCCATTCCTGCTGGTTCCATGCTTACCTTTTCTGCTGTTAGTTCCATGGTTCCTCTCCTCCATAGAACTGGCTAGAGAGGAGGTAACTGCGGTACAATAGTACCTTCCCCCTCCTACTAGTTACATCCAGATCATATCAAGATTTTATATTTAAAAATAATTAATTTTATTTATGAAAAGGAGGAAAGTCCTCAATAGTTAATTTAGACAGGGATGCAGAGTCCTCAAAATGACAGAGAAATTGAAAATGAAAAGGAAAATGTGATTTTAGGGGAAAAAAATAAAATTAGGCTTAAGATTGCCTGAAAAACTTGTCAAGTGTGGAATGATTCTAGATCCGGATACTTTGGGCACTTTAGACCATAGCGTGGCTATTTGAAACGTTAAGTATATTCAGAACGTGATGTTTGAAAGGGCTGATCGTGCGTCCAGAGGCCTTTGCCTCATTCCCGAGTCTGGGGGTCCAAGGTCTCGAAGTCTGAATGCAATCTGCGATTCACATCCCGAGAGTCAGTCATGCAAGCCTGCGATATGTATATTGCAATCGTTCTCTCGAACATGGAATAAATTTACTCTACGGCTATTGAATGGTTCATTCATACGTCTCAAATGACTACGTCTAGGAGGTTGGATGGAAGGCTGTTTATGAAGGAAACTTTTTGAAGCCATTCCAAAGCGTAGGAACAGAGTTTATACTCGTACATGAGGTACTTCTTAGAAATTCTAAATTAGAAAATTAAGATCTTTATAAAGAAAATACATATGAAGGGTAGCTAGCAAAACCCCACTAGTCAAAAAAACGCATTTTTGGTAAATTAAAAAAAAAAACGTTTATCTTCATTCCATGTGGGAGTAAAATTTTGATATTTTTTAAATTAACTCCTTGGGAATCAGGAATGTCATCTATACTAATTTATAGATGATCAAATATATCCTCTTTCAATGGGGAAGAAGAATCCATTTTTGAGGTGCTGGATGGTGAAGGAATTATTATGTCAGGAAAGAAAAAACGCCTCGTTCCTTCACTGTTCTTTATTCGTTGTGACAGAGCGCTTTCAGAGCATACGCTCCATCATCAGTGCCCTGCTGGCAAACAAATACCATAAAAACGTTGTACAATATGTCATTTAATTGAAAAATTTAGAAAATATATGTACATGTGGATGGTCAAGTGTTAAAACATACAACTTAGTGTCCCAGTGAATATTTACAGAAATAACAAAAACTATTTTCACAGTTAAAAATTAAAAACTTGTCAGTAGAATATATACACAATTTCAATAAATAGTTAAAATAAATAAATGAATAAAAGATGAATATTTACAGTTAAAAAGTCTAAAATAGAATAAATAGTAAAAAACGAATAGTCCAATTAAAATTAAAAAACCAAAAATGAAAAAATAAAGGAACAACCACCGGAGGAGCTACAGAAAACAAAACATACAAAAAACGTAAAAGAAGGAAAATAGAGAAGCCAGACAATGACTAACCTCTTCACAATGATGTGACAGGAACCAAGGATTCCCTGTGGTATTTGTTTGCCAGCAGGGCACTGATGATGGAGCGTATGCTCTGAAAGTGCTCTGTCACAACGAATAAAGAACAGTGGAGGAACGAGGCGTTTTTTCTTACCTGAGGGAAGAAGAATGTTCTGGACTAATGGGTAATTTGGCGGAATTCAGCATAAACCTAAAAGTCAAATATCATATAGATAACATAATCTAGTAGAAGAAATAGTATTCGGCATATTGAGTCACTTGCTTATTTGATTTAATAACTGTAACAAGAGAAATAACCAGTTCTAGAAAAATGATGAAGCTAAATATTGAATTGGAAAAATCAATCTTCACATCCATCACTATTGTCATCGTTGTCAAATTTCGTAGTCAAGACAAGGTGAGTCGGCTGCTGGGGCAAACTCCCGTGTAAAACTCCTTGCTTGCAGGATGTTCCAGGTAGTCCGCAATTCGTAGAACGTCCTTAGTCGAAGCGTTCCTGACTAGTAGGGTTTTGTGGAAACGCCGTGTTGGTGTTTTTGACGATTTTTATTGAATCAGTATATGAGTAATACTGTGCACTTCGTAATGGCACCTTAAACTCATTTTTCAGTTTTTTTGACTAGTGGGGTTTTTGCTAGCAACCCTTCTTTTACATTATTTGGGACGCTAGGAGCAAGTGCGTAGGGAGAGAAATATTGAAATAATATCCTTAAGATCAACAATTAATCATCACTCGTCGCTTGAAGTGGTTGAAAATTGTATCATTTTTGGACTATTTAGAGATCTTAGTATATAGTAGTGTTAGATGCTGTATTTGTTTCTCCTTGTAGAGCTTCTAACTCGGCTAGAAAGTGGCTTCAGTTGAACCTTCTATCATACTAAAACCCGTCAGGAAGTATTAATGATAGTAATGCCTATATTAGTTAAGCTGGCTAAAATGTAGGCATGTTTGGCCCGAATATTGATGATTAGTATCAAAGGCGGCAGGAAACCATTGTGCATTCTTATAGTCTTGATTGTTTCCGTTAAAACTTTGAATTTTTATTCATAGCAACTATCTATAGTAGTTATATTAACTGTATTTTCCACACATCCTCAATCCAGGGATCATTCGGCAGTATTCCAGAGGTTCCAACACTAAATTCGACTATTTCCCAGCACGTCGGGCCACATTTTTGTCCGGACTCTGCTATGCCTGGTTGACCAAGGGTGAAAAAAAAAGGTTGGCACGAGGAAGGCAGGCCCGACAGCTAGGAGGAAACTAGGTCTATCGCAGATTGGAATGCAGGCTCAACAGGTGGCCCCCTCCTAACCTACTTACTGCAGCTGCTGGATGCAACAGGGTGCACGACTACTACAAACAGTCACGTGCCTATCACCACAATACTCACGTGGCTCTCTGCTAACCTATGTACTCTTCACATATGCCTTTGTCACTTCATATACAGTGATCCTGAAAAAGTCACCCGGCAGTCTGAAATATATATTACGAAG
This sequence comes from Riptortus pedestris, assembly GCA_019009955.1. Taxonomy (NCBI): domain Eukaryota; kingdom Metazoa; phylum Arthropoda; class Insecta; order Hemiptera; family Alydidae; genus Riptortus; species Riptortus pedestris. The sequence goes on along the minus strand of CM032232.1, from coordinate 42,695,897 downwards.
CTCAGAATGTTTATCCTGAACATATATAACATTTACTTACCTCATAAGTGAAACGTTTTCACTTTTTACTAGTATCCTCTTTCAGCAAAATTATTATCACGAGCTGTTGTACCAGAGTATTTGATTTTCTACCTCCGTGAGAGGGTTGCATGGACTTGTATAGTATTCATCTGCTTCTCTTATTTTCGTTATAGACATTAATTCAATGATGTACTAATGTTTCATCGCTGGATATTACAGTATTTTGTGAAAACTACCCTGAAGTGACCATGTGTTCTATATTGATACATTTTATTGTAGGACTATGCAAAGCATATGTTGCTCATACGGCGGGCATATATGTACCGGTGTTGCCCAGGCCCTCGGTAAGGTTTGATCCGGCCCCCGAGACATTTCGAAAAACCCAATTAAACAAAAATATTATACTGCTTACTCCAAATGAAGAAAGTGAGGAGAGATTTGCGAACAATTCTATTCATTGGTGAAAGTTAAAAAATCAAAGCATCGTACGAGGCTGACTGACGATTGAACTGATTTGTATCAGTGGAATTAATCCAAACAACAATGGATTAGTTTACCTAATTCAAGCTCATTGATTTCAGTGTCGCTATTTAACTTTCGTTGTTTGTAATAATTTCAAATTTTATGATTTAATTATAATGTTGTACCTATTATTTTCATTTCATTTTGTTATTTTAATAAATTGTATTATAATTATTTTGTCGTTATAATTTCATGTCTGATATCTATCTTCAAAAATTATGAACACTACTTTTAAAAGCGGCCCCCGAACGTATTTGCATACTAAAGTTTGGCCCGAGGTCCAATGCCAAAGGTTGCCCATACTTGATGCAAAGAATGGATTATTGTATTCTATGAGTGGTGTATTTGAATATATTACATTGGCGAGGAGAATTAAAAAATAATGGGAGGACGGAACGGACGGTCCCCCAAATGATACAGCTGGGTAGAAGAAAGGAAACATGTGAGTTGCCAAAACTGTATTGGTCATGTAATAGAATTTTCATTAAAAACTGATTGGACTAATTTTAAAATTTATTATTACACCCAGTATTTGTTGTGTAATAAAATTGTAAATGAGGAGCGTAAAAAGGCTATCCTCTTAAATTCATTCACAGAAGACGATTTTAGGCAAGTGATGAATTTGTTAATACCAGTCTCACCTTGTGATGAACCTTTAGAAGGTATTATTGATTATTTTGATCAACATTTTATGCTTAGGAAATCCAAGTTTTCTAACAAATATAAATTTTACAATAGTTTTAAAGAAATGAATGAAAGAGTTAATGACTGGCTGGCCCGCATAACTGGTTTAGCGGCTGATCTTGACTTTTGTGGCTGAACACTGTAGCTGGTACTTCGTTGCCGTTTTATCATGGGCTTAGGCAAAGGTAAAATTATGGAAAGGTTATTTGAAGAATACTCAAAAACGCTTACGCTTCAGCGTGCTGTTGAATTATGAAAATAAAGTGGTGTATTTGAATATATTACACAATGGATCTCAATAAAGCAGTAAATGGTGGAAAGGATTCCTTGGTTTGTTAATTAGCAATTCTTGTTTAATATTGTTTTTTCTGAGTGGACTCTTTTCCGTTTTTCGCTAAACAATAGTATCGCTTATTAACCTCTCTCTTTCATTAGATATATTGCACAAATTCATATGATATGTTGTATAATCAGAAACATATGCATGGACAGCATCCTATAAAGATCACTTCTCTCAGTTTTTTTTTTTGTATATGTCACTGGATACAGTTGATCAACCCCCTCCACCTAGTTCTTAGGAAAAACTGAGATACGCTCTAAGGAAGGCTCATTAAGTAATTGCCAGAGCATGATCTATGAAAGAACTGCAGGATATGACCACATACCAGTGTCATCATAAACTTCATTCATCCCTTTAGTTCTTTATTGGTTTCCTTTCCAGCAGCTGCAACACCTGCTCTCAGTTTGTTTCTTTAGAACGGTTAATATACATCAGCGGCAGTGCCCGATCTTGAGGGGGGCTCCAGTTGGCAACCACGTGTCTTTATGAACCAGATGTGGACCCGTATAACTCACGCCCGCCCACTCCGTTGGTTCTTGTTTTAATTTAAATTAATTTTTACAAGTTTCATGTATTCGAGAGCATTCAATTCTTTAATACTCATTTAAAAGTATATTAATCATTTTTAAGAGAGCATTCTTTTTCATAGTTTTTTTTTTATGTTGATTGGTTCAAATTTGTTCTCTTTTGTAATTATTCCAATTGGTAAATGAGGTGGATTGTATTTAGGAATTTATTCCTACATACACAAATAGCCTTAACAGTGAGTCGACTGGAATGTTTCGAAACTATGCAAGGTTTTGGTAAGTTACCAAATGTAATGTGTGCCAAAATCTCCCCGATGGTCTGGATAATATACACGTGCAATTAGACCTTGTTCTATTCCCTCCATTATTGCTTTCTTGGATTTCGCTTACTTTTCTTTGTACTTGAATTTGGCCACCTTTTTCTTAAATAACGCGCGAAAGTATTGGTAGGAATAGAGCCGTGTTAGGATATTTCTTAGAGTATGCAGAATTAAACAGTAAGACATTTTTGTAGGTCATGAATCATAGAGAGATCCCCTAAAGTTGCACATTCCTCGGTATTTATTGGTGGATGTTAATTGACTTCAAAGACATGTGAACGGATTCCAATGTTAGAATTTAGGATCGAAGTTTGTACCCCTGGTTCTGTGTTGCCTTCTGTGATCAGCTGCTTTTGGAGAGTGTGATCTGAATGCACAATACAGAATAAGACTATGACTGTTTACATATCATCGTATGTTGTACATTTATTCGTATATGAGACGTTGATTTGTTAACGATTGGTAAAGTGAGTTTCAAAGGGGAGTTTTTAAATATACCTTTGAAGATTTAATGGTCTCTCCGGACTGCTGCAATCCTTTCTCAGCGCATGTTGCGGGATAGTTTATGCAAGAGTTGTGAGGGTTACGATCCGGGTTGTCTGCATTGCAAGTCATGTGGGCTTGTCCAAATGAAGATATTGAAACTGTCAAACGGTCAGACATTAAAGAATAAGTAAACCGATTGCGTGTATAGTTCTGGGCTGGAGGGAGAGGATCGGTATGTTACATAAGCAAGGTTTTGAGAGAGAGGCTGCTATTGGCTGTTGCTCCCCCCTATCGTGAGGTATAAATCTCATGCACCGCCTACACCCTAAGCTTCTTGCCCAGGCCTTTACCTCTATTCTCAGCTTATTCATAAATAATACTGGTCTCTAGCCTATTTGGAGATCCTCTTTGGCAGAAACCAGAATTATACTTCGTTGGTTCCGATTGAAGATTCACACTAGTTCGTCATTAATATCTAAACTATCCCAAGACTTCCAATTAGCTTTTTCTCTTTCTTGTAAACTCCTTCTCAGCTACGTCTCTCCTCATTCTTGATAGCAGTAGCTCTCCGATCTCACCAAATCATGTAACCTAGCTTTATCTAATCTCGGTTTTCATGTGTTGATACTCTTCGCCAAAAGTAACAATACTTCTAATTTGGGTGGTTTTTGGAGGTACTAAGTATTTTCTTGTTTACTATCCTTCCGTTTCGTTTAAAACGTCAGGAGCGATTCTATGAAGTTTTAGGATCTGGCCAATTGGTCATCCTCCTTGTTTAAGACTTACAGTCATATCACCTTTGTTGGACTAAACCTTTGGCACTAAACATAATCACAGCCAGGAAAAACAAGTATTTGGATTTTAGGTGAACCTTTACTGTTGTCAAATCGCTCGATAGAGGCCGCCACAGGATCTGACGGGTACGCGCTAGCAGTCGCTTTTAATGTGAAGCCGCCATTTTCAAGCACGTCGAAAGTTGCTTAAAATCTCCTGGTTTTATGTAATGAAATGAAGATAAGTTACCTTACGATGTCAAAAAAAGATAGTGTTATGTTGTTTATAGCTTTTCCAGTGCCTATTCCTTGCACAATATTGTGTTACAACGTTCTCGAAGTTAATTATTTGTTCAAGTGCTGAAATATATTGTTTGGGATAATTTTATTTATCCCTTTTAAGATAACGACAGGTCTTATTTTTTCACTGGCTTTTAAGTCATTTATTCCATGATCTAGTTTACTTACGTGATGTAATATTTTGATACGTCGTCCATGATCCTCCAGGGGACCAGGTTGGTTCCCCCATTTGGATAAGTCCCAACCAGAAAGTAAGATTATCACCTGAGGGAGATACGCAGTTAAAAATTAATTCAGCCATTCCAGCTAAGACTGGATGACCTTAGCTCATACTCAAGTATCCTTTCCCCTGACTCCATCCTGCCGGCCTGTCAAGGATCTTTACCATCTCTCTCTCTCTCTCTCTCTCTCTCTCTCTCTCTCTCTCTCTCTCTCTCTCTCTCTCTCTCTCTCTCTCTCTCACACACACACACACACACACACAGCGCGCGTTCACTCTTGCACAAATACACACAACGCATTTGTAGGTGCCCATTCAACATTTACCTCTAGTACTTGCGTTGTATTTTCATACTCTCCGACAATATATACCTCCAATAATAAATCGTTGGTTGTAGAGTTGCTTTTTTATTTATTTTTTTTATTTATGAATCCTTTGGATCATATAAAGGTGTTTGCCCGAACCCACAAGTTACGTTTTAGTTTCGTTTTTGACTCATAGACACTTATTACTCAATTCCTTCGGAGGATTCATATTCCTCAGTTTTCAGAATACCTCCGTTTGTCTGTCACAGGCACGTGCGTGAGAACATAAATTTACTTAAATTGGCATGCATTCGTACCTTACGATACCTCACCTATTTTCCTTGTCGCTACCCTAGAGTTCTCCAATCCCCCAATTTTTAGGTGTGTATACGCTGTCGCCATAAAACATCTGCCATTGTCTCTATAGTTGGAACACCATGTTAGGAGTTTATCATGGAGTACGCTGCTTTTGGATTTATTTAAAATTACCCAGAAGTCACTTGCATTAGTATTTATTTGTAATGCTATAAAATACTAAGTTTTTCGGTGTGTTCACATATAACGTATATCGTCAAACACTCTTTAGCAAAGATATTTGCCCTGCCTCCTATCCGCCAATGCTTCTAATAAAATACAATTCTTTTGGCGATATTACATACCTGGTTCTGAAGGCGATACCTGCCTCCTTTTCCGGAGGAAATGGTTATCCGAAGCTAGCTCATCTCTTAGGAATGTCAGACGATTCCTCCCAGAACATCCTGGAAATTCGCCCCTCTCATCCCATATTTCTGCTTACCCCATTCAGATCGAGTCCCTACAATCAGACACAACACCTAATCTAACGCAATTACTGCTTCAGAGAAATAGAAGCTGTGCCTCTCCTTTTCGTATTCAGCTGTAATATTTCAAAAATACAATGTTCAGTTGGGTTAGTTCGTAGCTTTATTTAGTTTAGCATGTTCATCGTCAACACTGATTCGAATTTTCCCTTAGGGAAGCAGCTATTAGCTCTATGATCTATTGCAAGTCCCAGGAACATTTTGATTTTCCTGCCTCTTATATACTTACCGAGTACTACAATCCTTGAAGGACCTGCACCTCTGCCACTACCATTCCTTGTGGCTCTCAGCTGGTCTTTTTGCCCAATTGCAGATACCCTACAGCATCAAGGACTCTGTTGCCGTTCTTCCGGGTTAAACAAAGTATGAAAAAATAATGAACGGTTTTCTAAGTTTGTGAACTTCAATAATCAGTGTATTGGTAGAGAGGTATTGGTTTGGCAGGTAATATAAAATAAGAAAGTTTAATATATACAAATATTAAATAAATTTTTTTTTGCTTATCTTTGAGGTACGGGATGGTGAAGGAATTATTATCACAGGTAAGGGAAGAAATGCCTCGTTCCTTTACAGTTGTTTATTCTTTTCGACAGAGCGCTTTCAGAGCATATGCTCCATCATGAGTGCTCTCTTCAGAAACATGTTACTAGTACCATGGATTCACTGTGACTCCTGGAATAAACAATTGTGAAGGAACTAGGACTCTCTTTCCTTACCTGAGATATCGTATAAAAATATTCACAAGTCATGTACTGTAACACTTACGATTCGTTGTTTAGGAAGTGGAAAATTTAAGATTCTGTATTTATCTCTCAGAACAAGCAGACCGAATCAAGAGTAGTTTATTACCCTTCCGCTATTTCACAAGTCCACCCACGGACCGGCATATATTTGAGATGTGTGAAACTTGAGATCGACTATAAATATTATTTTCTTATGGTTTATCATTATGTTCTAAGAAAGAAGTAAATAATTATCCTACTTGACCAACATCACGGACTTTTAATCATTTGACTAATCCAAGCAGACAATTAAATGAAAGATGAGAACACTTAGCCTTGTGGTAAGAGTCTAGAACTTACGAAGCCTCTTGAGTCAGAAAACATTGTGGATTCCATCGTGAAACCCAACTATGAGTGAAACGCGGACGGTGGTTTAAAGCAAGCAAATTCCCACTTACTAGAATGATTCAGCTGATAATAACATACATTTTAATGTCTCCCCTTTAGATAGAACCCTAGGTAGAGAACTCTTGAAATTTAATGTATACATGAAAAAACTAGTCATTTATTCCATAGGACTTGTAATCGTGTCTGTAAGCATTATTTGCAAATATAATGAACTCCATTAATTTTCAAGGCAGAGGACAATGTCCGGAACTATGAACTAAATCATAATTTTAACCGAACTTCTGGATTCGATTTAGGTTTTTTATAAATTAGAACGGACTTCATTTTCCACTATCTACTAGACAGTATTTGTGGACATTGAAGAACATTGCGATAAATCTCGTCTTGAGGACAACCTTAATAGCAGATTGTTCTTGAGGAATTGTCCTTCCTTTTATTTTTGGTATACGTATTGTTTTAAATCTTTGCTGCTTTCACCTAGGAAAAATCTTGTTTCATAACTTAAAAATTACATCACTGATTTCACCTCAATTTCAAACATTTTTACGCAGAATCTGTCAGATGTGTAGACCATTATTTTGTGTAACAACTTTTACACACGAACGACCCAGTTACTGGTTCGTTAAATTATCCCGCGCCTTTCTTTAATGTAAATTAATGAAAGGGCATGCGCGGAGAGGTTGATCGTTAGGGGTTCGGATGGTCCAGAACCGAGGGGCCCAGAGCATTTGAATGGAGAAATGATAGTCGGTTATGATAATGGCTAGAGGTTGAAGACCGGTGGAAATTATATTATACAGTCTTCCATTACTTGCCCTCTCGCCGGCCGGCCCGAATTTTATATGTTAATCATATGCAAATGGTATGTGAAGTCGATAGTCCAAAGTGCTATTTAGTTCCCAGCGGCTGCCTGTCTATTTACAACTAGTCGCCCGTGTTTTCAGAGCTCTTCCTAGGCCATGTGTGTGATGATGCAATGGATTTAAGGTGCTTCGTATGAGATTGGCTTAAGCAGTACTTTCACACGGTCCAGTTATGAACATTGTACACTTCCTTTCGGTTCACGGTAGTAAAAATAAGACAAAAATTGTATACAGCATATCCTATTCCGATTGGTTATCTATAGTTTTCCACCAGTTCGTACCGAGAGTAAGGTTATAGATTTATTTAGTGAGGAAATTTCTATTGCCCTTGCCTAAACCCGCATGGCTAACACTCATTTGATGTTTAATATATATATTTATAGCCACATACACGCATTTACAAAACTTGAGCTGACTCTAAACGATTGTACGAAAGTGTAAGTTAGACTTCTTAATAGTGAACTTAATCTCTAAATTTTTAAAATAAATTTACTAATTATACAAGCAAAATTACTATTTTATTATTATTAATGTTAATATAATTATTTTTATGGTTTTTAGTTATTCTATTATACTTTAATTACTGTAGATTATATTACCTCTTCCCCTTTCCTTTAGCCATATGTTAGCAAAAGAATTAGAAAAATTTCTAGGGAATCAATATGAAGAAGGTGTAGGAAATTTCACATTGTGATAGCTACCCGAAATAAACTACCCCTTTCCAGGGTTAATGGAGAGGGGAGGAAAATTAAAAAAGTCCATTACTCCGGTGCTACGTAAATTAAGCAGATTTCCCACGTGTGTCACGTATTTACATTTACCTCAAAATATAAAAGTTCAATGAGAACAATATTTGGTATTTTGGCTTCAAATAAAGTGCTTTATAAAGTAATAGAATATTATTAATATGAAAAGAGTAGGAATGGGGTTTTACTGAAGGTCGAAAACGCAAAAATGCAAATATCTTGGTTAATAATCAAGTTTGTGAAAAAACGTTCACAACGACATCAGAATCTTGTATCTGCTAAAAAAATACTGTTTTCCATTAATTCGGTATTAGTTCTGATCCTTTAGCTATTCTTCTTGGCCGATTTCAGACATGTTTCTCTGGCGGCTGCATTGCATACAGAATCTCTACAACACAACACAAGTATTACAATCCCAGTATTTCCGATTGCCTTACGGACTTTATATCTGTGAGACTAGACTGTATACGCATTGGAAAGGGGACGAAGATGGCCGCGCAGGTTAAGTCGAGTGTCCGTTTTCACTACGTTCAGTGTACTGAGGATGAATATAGGTTAAACATTTAGCTCAAAAGTTCGCCACCAGATCATACTTGAGGAGTAGTTAAAGACTGGTTCTCTTTTATCGAGGCATCCTTGCCGCGTGGTGATCTGAGGCCCATCAGCTTACTGCATGCAACGCACACATAATGACGAACCCCAGCATGGGGCTTAAGATATCTAAAATATATTAATGCCAACAGAAACAAAAAAAAGTCCGCGTAGTAATACAATAGAGAAATCTCCATACGAGAGCAAAATAGTTACGGAAACGGCCGAATTAGGTTTTGGCGGGAAACTCACTCGTCCGTTATTTGAATACATTTAATAAAAATGCAAATATCTCGGTTAATATTGAAGATGGAGAATAAATGTATAGAACAATATTTATAGTAAAATTTGCAATAAGATTGGTTCTATACAATTTTTTGATCCGACGTATGGTAACGGAGATATTTCGAATTTTTGAAAATCCCCCCCCCCTCCCATTTGTCCGATTTCAGCCATTAACGAACTTGATCTGCCTTTTGGCATGAAACGTTTAAATGCCGAGTTTGGTAACGATCAATAAAAAATTGCGACCGCTAGAGCGTTAACAGACAAATATAAATATATATATATGATTTTGAATGGACCTCATTTTCGTCCTCTCCGATCTATGCTCATTTGAAGAAATTGTTCGAAAGCTTCGTCATGAGTACAACCTCAATAGCTGATTTCCCTTAAGGAAAATGTGCTAAAAATATGCATTGGAACGTGAATTTTAAGCAAAATATGAATAAATACGCTCACCACATGACATTCTGATCTTTATTAGTCGGTAACACACTCCTTGAAGTCTATAGGGAATGAGGAACCATTTAAATTATATCCTCTACATTATCTTATATATAGATGTGAGTGGCGGAGACCTTGCTGAAATGTGTTATTTACCGGTTATCTAATTGTTTTATCAGGTTGGGCAATCCACTATTTGCGAAAATATCTTTAACCAAGGTCACGCTAGGACAAGAGCTTGTATTAGAAGTGACGGAGGTGACAGTGATATATGTAATCGTTCTATTTTAGCAGATAGCCCTTCAGGGAAATGTGCAATTAAAGTTGTGTTCATAACATTTCCTTCAAATGTGAACGATCCTACCTAGAACATAACGAAAATGTGGTCCATTCAATGAAGCTCACTTACAAATGGGTAGGGCGAAATACACAAACACACTGACAGAAACAGAAAAAGGTCCGTCACGCAGGGGCTGCGTAAACTAAGCAGATTTCCCACGTGAAGTATTTCGATAGAGAAATTTCACCAACAGAGAGCCAAACAGTTACAAAAATGGCCGAACTAGCTTTTGGCGGGAAACTCACTTTCGTCTGTTACCCGCTTGCATTTAATAAAAATGCAAATATCTCGGTAAATATTCAAGATAGAGAATAAATGTATATAACAATATTTATAGTACATTTAATTTTCAATAAGATACATTCTATACAATTTTTCGATCCGACGTATAGTAATGAATTTTCGACAATCCCACTGGTCCGATTTCAGCCATTAACGAACTTGATCTGTCTTTTTGCATAAAACGACTAAATATCAGGTTTGGTAACGATTAAACAATAATTGCGACCGCTAGAGTAGTAACAGACATATATATATATATATATATATATATATAGTTTTGAACGGACCTCATTTTCGTCATCTCCTAGGTAGGATCGATGGACATTTGAAGAAAAATTTCGAAAATCGCGTCATCGTCATGAGTACAACCTCAACAGCTGATTTCCCCTGAGGGAAATCTGCTAAAAGATAGAAAGGCAGAAATTAATTTGTCTCTTAAAGTTCTAACGATCCAAATTTTCATTTGATTGTTCCAAAGCTATATTTAAACTTACTACGTAAAATTAGCTCGTTTATGTTGTGAATTCTGGGTAGTAGGAGTGGAGGTATTGAGAAAGTGTAAAATTCAAAATCGTTTATATCTCTGGTAGTGCCAGGTCGAAAAAAATACATTATTAATCATGCTAATGATTTTCTTCTTGTCTTTCTGCTCCAGCGTTCTTCTCGTCACACTCCATTATTTTAATTTTTGGTAGCTCTTCCCCTCATGGGTCGCAGTCCAGGTGTGTGCATGCGAGATTAAATACCCCGGGCCTGGGCCCCTTACGGGTCGACAAATGTGGCGATGAATAGACTGATGAAGTTAGCTGTAGTCCTAGCGAAAATTAGCGTAAAGCCTTAGAAGACCGCTTGAACAGAAAGCTGGTTTGGAGAAGAAGATTTTCCAGCCCAGCCAGAAAGTCTACGAACTTCATTCGTTCTCCTGTAATACGGACATTATGGTGCAGGGAAATCTGTATTTTTGAGTCGTCCTAAGATCCGTCAGGTCAGGAATTTCGGGTACTGACGATGATGCAGTGCATCGAACGCACTCTGTCGCTTCAATAAATAGTTGTGACTGTGGGAGTGTGGTCATTTTCCCTCTATCTGTATTAAAATTCACTTCCAACGGCCAGAACACCAATGGAGTGTATTTTTTCAGTTCCGGCTTAGTACTAAACTCCTTTCTTACTATCGTGGTTTTCAATTATGCCATTGTATAACTAAAAATCTCATGTATAGCTTACGATTCAAGTTGTCTTCGTAAAGCGTACCGAGAGAAATGGGAAATAGAAACGTCATTTGTGCTAATATGTGCTCCATTATCTGTGTCTCGTTCATGTACGCGGGGAAATTCTTCATTTTACGCAGCCCATGAGTGGTGGACAATTTTCATTATTATTAACATTATTAACTATTGGATTATTTTAATCCACTTCTGTTGCACGTTTCAGGGACTTTTGCTTCAAATCTTCTACAATCTTACACAAAATAAATAATAGATTTAGAAACTGCTTAATTTACGCAGGCCTTGCATGACGACGTTTCTTAATAATTATCAACATTGCTATCAATCTTCATGCATACAATACGTTCTGCCGCATGGTTTATGAGCTTTCCTAAACCGTTTATCATGCGGCTTTGAAACAATACATTTCGATGACAGTGTTTTTATCAAGTCGTTTAATCAACTATTTACTAATATCTAGGGAGAAGCAAGGCCGAGCTATACAAAGAGGCTGCTTTAGTTTGCATATCTCTATGCATATGCATGAACTACACTGCTAAATAGTTGCTGCATATCGATTCTTACTCCTTACATCCCATTCTTATACTTGTTAATATCCTAATTTCCATAGAGACCATCCGTTGTAACCTATCGTCGCCGAAAAGCTGCTACATTTCACATATTATCTTCTCCATCTATATGAAAGAAGTTACAAAGCTTCTTATGATCTGTTAAATTATTATTTTACAAAGAGGATAAAAGATCTTCATATCTCAACCAGACATTTCACATACATAGTTACTGTTGCATGCGTTACTATTCTCATAAATACTTAAAACAAGGAGGAATCTTATTATTTCTCACATGAATATGAAATGTTAGATATTCATCTTCAAAGGTCAATAAAGTCCGTCACGCAGGGGCTGCGTAAACTAAGGAGATTCCCCACGTGAAGTTTTACAATGGAGAAATTTCACGAGAGCCGAAAAGTTAAGGAAACGGCCGACCTAGCTTTTGGCGGGAAACTCACTCATCCGTTACCCGCCCAGATTTAATAAACATCCAATTATCTCGGTTAATATTCAAGATAGAGAATAACTGTATATAACAGTATTTATAGTAAATTGAATTTGCAATAAGATTGATTCTATACAATTTTTCGATCCCACGTATAGTAACGGAAATATTTCGAATTGCCGAAAATCCTCCCTCCTACCCCCCCCCACAGGTTCGATTTCAGCCGTTAACGAACTCGATCTTTCTTTTTACATAAAACGACTAAATATCAAGTTTGGTAACGATTAAACAATAATTGCGACCGCTACGCTATTGCGGTAACAGACAAATATATATATATATATATATATATATATATATATATATATATATATATAGAGAGAGAGAGAGAGAGAGAGAGAGAGAGAGTTTTGAACGGACCTCATTTTCGTCATCTACTAGGTAGGATAGCCATTTGAGTTAAGGCTTTGATATCAGTTTACCTGAACCTTGAATCGTTGTAAAAACGAATTCATGAAATAAAGTCTTTAGTCCCACCCAGTCTAAAACGGATGGCATAGTATCTTGCAGATAAACAGTCCCAATTAGCATAGCGCAGATGTCAAGAAACAACTTTTTTTTAAATTAAATAAAGTTATCTACAGGTTCCTACAATATTCTAGTCAGGGTTGGGCAAAGGATTTTAGCAGATTTCCCTCAAGGGAAATCAGCTATTGAGGTCGTACTCATGACGCGAGTTTCGAAAAATTTCTTCAAATGTCCATCGATCCTACCTAGGAGATGACGAAAATGAGGTCCGTTCAAAATTTTATATATATATATATATATATATATATATATATATATATATATATATATATATATATATTTGTCTGTTAACGCTCTAGCGATCGCAATTTTTGGTTGATCGTTGCCAAACTCGGAATTTAATCGATTTAGGGAAAAAGGAAGATCAAGTTCGTTAATGGTTGAAATCGGACCAGTCAGAGGGGGGGGGTTTAGAGGGGGGATTTTCGGAAAATTCAAATTATCTCCGTTATTATGCGTCGGATCGAAAAATTTTATAGAATCAATCTTATTGCAAATTAAATTTACTTAAATAATTTATAAATTAAATAATTTATTTATAAATATTGTTCTATACATTTATTCTGTATTTGAATATTAACCGAGATATTTGCAGTCGTATTCCGCATTGGTCGGCAGGAGTGAGCTGTTTTGTACTTTCCGGAGAGAGCTCTGGCGGCCGTTTTTGTAACTATTCGTCCCTTGTGTATAAGTTTAGTGATCCCTTACTACTTACTACACTTGTTATTGGGCAGATTTCTCTATTGTAAAACTTCATGTGGGAAATCTGCTTAGTTTACGCAGCCCCTGCGTGACGGACTTTTATCTACTGAGTTCGTCACTAAATTGAGGTTGTACTCATGACGCGATTTTCGAAATTTTTCTTCAAATGTCTATCGATCCTACCGAGGAAATGACGAAAATGAGGTCCGTTCACAAATGTATATATATATATATATATATATCTTTATATTTGGCTGTTACCACTCTAGCGATAGCAATTATTGTTTAATCGTTATGAAACTCGATATTTAGTCTTATTATGTAAAAAGAAAGATCAAGTTTAGAGGGGAGGATTTTCGAAATTCGAAATATCTCCGTTACACTACATCGGATCGAAAAAGTGGATAGAACCAATTATATTGCAAACTAGCTCAGATACCCGGCTTCGCTCGGGAATTCATTTGAGGCTGAATGGTGATGGTATATTTTTGGCAAGGCTTTACTTTGCACAATATTTTGACATTTACCCATTCCAGTGTTTAGGGTAAATACCCGTTGTTGGCATTTGTTAATAATAAAATTATTTTTTTATGTAAGACCACTGTCCTGCATATTGTCATATTTCCCGTCTCCTGTGCATTATGCATACATTTGAATTATTAAGGAGAAAATATTGACATACATTTGGCATATTTTTTTCAGGTCAGGTACATGGTAGTTCATATCGAAAAGAAGTGTTGAGCAAATTTCTCTAAATAACAAAATAAACAACTTTTGTTATGTGCATATTTGCCGAAAATGCAATAGGAAACGAAATATCACTATTATTAATTTCAGGCCTTCCTTATAACCCCCACTCCTGCCCGTCCCTAGAAATGTTAGTATAGCTTATTATAATGAAGGCGTTAGTAGTAATTCACATGCCGAGTTTGGTTTAATTCGGTTGAGTCTTTAGTGCCAAATAAAATTGTGGACTCCCGCTATAGTTTTTAGCGTATAACTCATTTATACTTCCGTATACGGCAAAAGTGCATATAACAAACGTTACTCTAAATAACAAAATAAACAACTTTTGTTATGTTTATATTTGCGGAAAAACCAATAGGAAACGAAATATCGCTATTTTTAATTTCAGGCTTCCCTTACAACCCCCACTCCTGCCCGTCCCTAGAAATGTTGGTATGGCTTATTATAATGAAGGCCTCACTGCTAATACACATACCGAGTTTTATTTAGTTCGGTTGAGTCTTTTTTTGCAAATAATATTGTTGACTCCCGCTATAATTTTTAGCATATAACGCATTTAAACTTCGGTATACGACAAAAGTGTATATAACAAAAGTTTCTCTAAATAACAAAATTAACAACTTTTGTTATGAGGATATCTACCTAAAAACTAATAGAAAACGAAATATCGCTGTTTTTAATTTCAGGCTTCCCTTATAACCCCCACTCCTGTTCGTCTCAGAGAAAATTAATATAGCCTAAAGTCTAAGTTGGGTTAGTAGTAATATACATACCAAGTTTCATAAAATTCGGTTCAGCCGTTTATGCGTGAAAAGGTAACAAACAAACAAACAAATAAACAAACAAACAGACACCAATGAAACAAAATCCAGTTATGGTGTCTATGACATGTGAAACGAAAAGTTATCGTGAAATTTCGCAAAAAAAATCAATGTACAGACAGAGGTTACAATTTTATATATATATAGATATATAGATTAAATGTACTATAATCATTGTTATATGAATTTATTCTCTATCTTGAATAGGAACCGAGATAATTGCTTTTTTCAGTTTAAAGCATTCAGCAAACCGCCACTTCTACTTATGTTACATAAACAATAAATACTCTGCTACATAATAAATCACATTATTCGAAGCTTAAATATCAAATACTGTATTCAAGAGACCTTTATTATACCAGATACATGCAAATATGTCCTAGTGATCCTCGTCTTTAGGTCTTGCATTATTAAAAGTTGATTGATTGAGATAACAATTATTCTGACTCATTATTAATTGCAGTACTATACATAGTTCTTGATAAAATTAATGTTATATTCTGATATATTTCAGTAATTGTTTTTCTTTCCGGTGTGAGGCTGGCAGATCTGTTTGTTTACATTCCAAACACATCCTGTCGGCAGGTTATTGAAATTGACTGAAACATTCTTATTTCCGTTTGTATATATTCACTTAATATTGACGGTGGTGTTGTGTTAGCAGTATGTAGTTTTATCTATTACTAAACTTCAGGAGGGAAATCTGCTTAGTTTACGCCGTCCCTGCGTGGTGGACTTTTTTATTTTTAGGATTTCCTGGGTTAGCTCGCGAGCATTTCATTATGCAACGCCAAGATATATGCAAGCTGGACTATCTCCATGATCAACATATTACTGAAGATTGTAAAAGATGTTCCGAACGTCATTATGGTCATTCATCAATAGAGTGACTTGTTTCGTAAATTATTGTCACTAACATAGTCTGTTAGTTTTCTTTCTTTGCTTCTGCTGTCCCTTCAGAAGACAGTTGTAACTACGAACTATGTTTTATAAATGTAGTTGATACAATGTGTGTGCAATCGGTAACTTACCTGTTCGCCTACTGTTTACTCTGGTGTAGAAAATCTTGAAAAATTAGTTCTAGTTTACTCGTGATGCTGAATGTAGATGGATAGATCAATCGTTTACCGGTTAAAAATGAATTCATTAAAACCAAGGAGGAAGATAAGTTGAGATAGTAGCAGATTATTAAAGAAGGTCACTGATAATGCTATAGATACTACTCTTAGTGAATGAATGAACGTGAGGCGGTAGGAAGGAAGTATTGGACGAGGAAAAGAGCGACGAGTGATAAGAGGCCGATAAGAGAAGGTGAAGGACCGGCCTTAAAGGACAGCCTCCCTCGGGACTCCCTCTCCCTATTACGTCTTAATATATAAGGAATTCTCTTTGGTGCCCTACCTCTATGGGCAGTGGAGCTACGCTCGAAGGTTCTATTCAGGCTATAAGCACACTCAATAAAACCCATTATTATTTCCTCTTTTCCATTGAGACGGGAGAGACCGGTTGGGTATTTACAAATTACTGTCTTCATCTTTTCAGAATGTATGAAGACTAAGGGCGTTATTTGTGCTTCGGAAGCTTTTGCATAGAACGTGAGTCCAGCCAAACTCCTAGGACGCCTGGAAACTATCCACATAGTCCCAGACCATAATCTTCTTGCAGGATCCCTATAGTATTCATATTATCCTATTTAGTGATTATATATATATATATATATATATATATATATATATATATATATATATATACTATCGGACCCGACAGACGTTGTCATGATATTTCTAGTGATTAGGATATTAAATTTATAATAACACAAACAACTTTTGTTTTGTGCACGTTTGCCTAAAACAAATAGAAAATGAAATATCGCGAACTTTTTTATTAAGGCCTCCCTTTTAACCCCCACTCCCGTTCGAACCAAAAAAAAAATTAATATAGTTTATAATCATGGAAGAATTAATGCTTATTTACGTATAGAGTTTAGTTAAGTTCGGTTCAATCGTTAGTGCCCAATAAAATAATTGTTGGCTCCCACTTTAATTTTTTAGTGTATATCTCTTTTATACTTTGTAAAACGACAAAAGTGAATATTACAAAAGTTACTCTAAATAACAAAATAAACAACTTTTGTCCTGTACATATTTGCCGAAAACCCAGTAGGAAACGAAATATAGCTATTTTTAATTTTAGGCCTCCCTTACAACCCCTCCCCCTCCTGCTTCATCTGCCGGACTGATTTGTGAATCTAAACCCTCCAGGACGATGCCCAAACGCATACAAAAAAATTCATTCAAATCGGTCCACCCTTTTAGAAGGAGTTCAGTGACTACACACGTACAGTAAATATATATATATATATATATATATATATATATATATATATATATATATATATATACACACACACACACACCTGTGTTTTGTACCCTGACATCCGCATCGCCCCCCTAGACTTTTGAATTCATATCATTATAAACATCTCTTAGTATAATACGGACAACGACCTACTACACGAAAACAATTTACCTGGACACAAGCTAAACCACCCTTCGTTTGACAGATCTAAGATGCACCCATGGCTATACAGTCATGGACTAAAACATAAACTACCCAATAGGGATAACAGAGTATAAAACCTATTGACTAATGTACAACTAACTCAGTGCAACTTTTGACCGAAGATCATGCTTTTGCATTCTTGAAAGCGCTTTCCAGCTATACTCGTTCATCAGCCAGCGATGGTCTTCACCGATATGTTTGATAACCCGATATCATTTATACTGGTGGTATAAACCCTTTGTTTATATAAATCCTTCTGAAGACACCCTTTAAAAATACTATACCCACCGAAATCCTTGAGATATCTTCGATTTTCGATTTCATAAAGACTTTCTGTGCTTCCCTTTAGGATCTTGGAGTATATGAATACGATTTGTTGGAGGAGGAAAGAAGATTAAATAGTTACAAAAACGTATAAAAGGGATTCTTCATTTAAATGGCTGCACTTCCAACAATATGGTACACGTTTTTTATCTTAAAAAGAATAAAATATTATATTTGCATTTCATTATTTTGGGGATGGATCTTCGGGAAAGCGATTCTCTCCACTCTGCTTCAGGTGTTGGTGGCTTTTTCGATTTTACTTATCGCCTTGTTATCCATGGAGGCCTTGTTCATGAGTATTGCCTTAGGAATCCACCTTTGAAGGCTAATATCATTGGCAATCGAACTAAGTCAGCCATCTATTAAAATGTCATGTCCTTTACAACCATTTTTTGTGCACTTTCAAAGACAAAGCTCCATCATCATCGTCTTGTTTAAGTCGTGAAGGCCGAAGCGAAACAACCGGGCGACTCACCCGCCCCAGCCAAAAACAAAGAGGATTCGTTAATAAATAATACATTTCAGCTGATAAGTCTCCTGTATCGGTACTATTAATTTCTGACTGGGTACTGCTGTTTCCATTAACACCTGTATACTTGGTACTATTTCTACCAGGTTACTATCTCTATTGGCTTCTTCTGTACACTTATAACATATTTACTATTTACTTAGGTATTAGTCTTCCAAACATTGTCGGCTATTTCTGAATCTCATAGTTGAACTTTAAACTTTGAAGTGGAATACTTGATGAAATGGCTCTAAATATACATAGGATTTCTGGGCGAATGAAAGTAATTTCCTTCCATTGTGGTAATTCACTCTCAATTATAATTTATTTATAACTCATTTCCCCCAGTCGACCAAACAATTAAATATTATGTTCTTCATTAATTTCTAATAAAGTGGTCCAATTTTCCTTAATTATAAATAATTCTGCTAACGTGTCTTGTTAACTGATTTATATCTCTTCATTCCATTCATTGACTGCTTTCCCGCTGCCAAATTAATTAATTCCGAATCACTCATCAAATTAGACAATGAAAACACTCAATATTACATCGGTCCTCAATTAACCCGAGTTGCGATGAATTAGTGTTGGAGTATTCCGTCAGTGAATGAGGTTTTCATTTTATTGTCACGTAGGAAATTATGTTTGGATTTATTTTGATCTCAGCAAGTTAAGGCATGGTTCGGAGAGTACATCAACTTTTTTGACATCTAAGCCCTAATTGTACTTAACACTCTATTTATGGAACCATTAAAGATATTTTGTTAATATGAGTTATAATTAGATATAATGGAAATAGTAACTTCTTCTGACATAATGCACAATCATAAATGATTTATGTTCTCGATCATTATCATAATCGCTTCTGAGTGTATCGGCTAAGTAGTGTGAGGTACCACACGAGAGCATGAATCAGGTCTCATAGCACTTTGAGGTCTAATCCCTTCGAAAGTGTCGTCTTGTTGGTATTTCCGGGTCTCTTTGATGTGAAGGACACTAACTCCTTTTGGTCATTTGTGCCCTATGTAATTTCTACTGGCTAGGTAATTTCTATGGTTGGCTCAAATGGTTGCATCCCGAATCCTGTTTCTTTTCTCATTTTCGGAGCTTTGACACAAGAGTGCTTTGCGGTATCAAGGATTACCCAGGAATAATAGAAAGAGAAAAACTCTACTTGCTTACTTATACCTTAGTTCGTTTAACGACTTATTCTTTTCTGGGGAATACTTTTCAACGCGGCATTGGGGAGGGGAGAGTGGTTTTGGATTTCGACATTAAACCTCTCTAAAATTGTGGGATAGGGGATGGTCATCGAGCACCTTGAAAAATTCATGATACGATCAGCAATAGACACACGTTTTTTTTAAAACACAAAATTGTTTTGCAGAAAGTATAGAAAGAGGAAATGCGAATGGGAAGGAAGAGAGGGAGAGAGAGAGAGAATATGTAGATGTAGAACCCCTTGCACGTGTATAAGGGTGGGTGGGTGGAAGCTGGTGGCTCTAGGGCTGAACCACCCTTATCGATCTCACCGCTGTGCCTGGGTCAGTAGGCCACTACGGCTCGGCTTCCTCCTCTCTCTCTCTCTCTCTCTCTCTCTCTCTCTCTCTCTCTCACACACACACACACACACACACGCAAGCGAACGCGCATACTCACGTGAGTGCATCTAATTTTAATTTTACTATCCGACGAATACTCATCGCATAAAATTCAACTCTTATTCGTCCTAGTCTCAGTTTAGGTATATTATATCGTAAAGCCCTAATGGACAGATTTCCCATTCTGTAGGAAATAGTATTTTTTTTTAATATAATACACTTATTTTTATTCATCTTAGGATACACGAAGATTGATTAGGCAATTGGAGGTGTCTTTTGCTTGGAGATGACTATTAATGCATGATCCAATTTATACGAAGTTAGTTGACTGAGTAAATTAACGTTAAAACTGAATGTAGATGTTAGATAGGTTTTATTATCTCCTGAAGAGGTTTCCGAAGAAGTGAAACACGTTGAAATGATTACAAAAAATGCTCTGATGGGCAGAAGTAAATGTTTGACTACAAAATAACCTTCTGCCGATCTATTCACATGTAAACTTGAAGATTTGCGCTCCCCATAAATATGATTCCAATTAAAATAAGACTGTCAGAGGAATGCAATCTACTTACATGTAGTATATTGATTGAACGATTTTAACACTTGTTTTAAAGTTTACGTTGCTTTAAAGAAAATTTATGGTTTTCTGAAACGGATGTGCTTCTTGAACGTTGCCGGACCGCGAGAAAAATAGTACTTGATGTTTGGAACTGGTCGCCAGGATCTGGAAAGAGCAGGAACTTTCAGTTTGAGGTCTTTTGTCAAATTTAAAATGTATTTATGATTACAAGTTTCCTATAGTTTCAATAGCCTTTATGGTTACTTACTTGTGCCTTATTCTCTCTAGAAAGGGAGTTCAGTGTATGAAAATCGTTTTCCATGAAACTATTGTTGCATATGATTAACTTGTACTCAGTGTGATGACTAAGCAGCATAATTTATTCGTTGATGATTCGTATACAATTTTTACGTAGGAGCTATGATTACGTAATTCTTTTTTAAGTCTAAGTGGACTATTCATGGAGGTGCTCAGAATCACTAGGCAATTCAGCAGTTCCAATTAATATAATAACTAAGAAGTGGTATCAACATCTTAAATTTCTCGTATATTTAATTTCACCTGTGTTAACTCTTATTCACACGAATTCCTAAAAGTCTTCTTTTTATTGACAATGGATTTCTGTTTTCCCGTGACACGTAGTCAGCATTGGAAGTCATTGCAAATCGAAGATATTTAATAACGGAATACATCAGAAAATAATTAATAATTTGAATATGTTTTCGCACCTGCCTCAAGTCGAACCTTGATATTCCTTGATTTCTACCTTTTTAAGCTACATGCAAGGGGCTATCGATCCGCACGAAGAATCTTTCAAAAATGATTTCAGTGTTTTAGCAGATTTCCCTTAAGGGAAATCAGCTATTCAGGTTGTACTCATGACGGAATTTTCGAAATTTTTCTTCAAATGTCCATCGATTCTACCTAGTAGATGACGAAAATGAGGTCCGTTCAAAACTGTATATATATATATATATATATATATATATATATATATATAAGATCAAGTTCGTTAACGGCTGAAATCGGACTAGTGGGAGGGGGGGTTTAGAGGGGAGGATTTTTGAAAATTCAAAATATCTCCGTTATTATGCGTCGGATCGAAAAATTGCATAGAATCAATCTTATTGCAAATTAAATTTACTATAAATATTGTTCTATACATTTTTTCTGTATCTTGAATATTAACCGAGATATTTGCATTTGCATTGTGTGTGTGGTCGGCAGGAGTCGGCTATGTTTTAGAGATTCCTTACTGCTACTGTTGTTATTAGGCAGATTTCTCTATTGTAAAGCTTCACGTGGGAAATCTGCTTAGTTTACGCAGCCCCTGCGTGACGGACCTTTTTTTTGTGTTTATTATTGAAGAAATAATACTGCTGTCTCTTAATATTTTTAGAATTGATAATTTATTTTTTGTTAATTGACGAAACTTTTCTGGGATTTTTTAAAAATAAAAAATTATATTACATGATAATTGTTTGTAAATAACAGGTTATTTATCTATCGATTCTATCAGCTGATTCTGGGTACTATGAGGTACCAGCCTGCGCCTTCTTATCAGAAGAAGGGTGTCGTCTCCCTCAGTCACGGACTGACTTTATTTTTAGATTTGTTCCCTAAATAAATGATTGACCCATTGCCTCCTAGTGATATACTTTGATGAATCCTTCGCTCGAAGCCAAGCTTTCCAAACACGAAAGATTTAACAACTTTCGAGACTTAATGAACTGATACGATGATCCTGAAGCAGGTAGCCTATATACAAAACTAGCTCATACGGGAAGACATCAGCTTTATTTTCCTTTTATAAGAATTTTTCTTTAGGTTTAGTTATTCAGGTTGTACTCATGACGTTCGAAATTATTTAGTGACTTTTTAAAATTCGAAATATTTCGGTTACTGAGAGTCGTATCGAAAAAATTTATATAACGAATGTTGTTGGATTTTTATTGTCTGCTACTATGGTTTTATACAATTTTTCTATATCTCGAATATTAACGGAGTTATTTGTATTTTTTTGGTTTCATAATCATTGCACTTCATAAGCGAATATATCTTTACTACATGGGATACCCGAAAAAAACGTATTGTCTATACCATAATCAATATTTTTAAGGGCTCAGGTTAGCCATGTGTGTTAAAGCATTTCCCTTAATCTCACATGGTAAACTTAAGAGTGGCGAGTTCTATTCCCTCCTGGACAATAGGAATTTATTTAGTGACGAACTCATTGCTTAAAATCCTTAGTCCTACTCTGGCTAAAAAAGAGCGGAATCCTGTAAATAACACGTTTGATGGATGATCGTTACCAAACTCAATATATAAACGTTTTATGTAAAAATAAAGATCAATTTCGTTAATGAATGGCTGAAATCCAACCAGTGGGAGAGGGGGAATTTCGAAAATTCTTAATATCTCAGTTATTATGTGTCTGGTCGAAAATGATACAGAACCAACCTTATTGCAAAGGTAATTTTCTATAAATGTTGTTATGTACGTTTTCTCACTACAGTCAACTCTCGCTAACACGAACCTCGATAAGACGATATCCTTGATATAACGAATTATTTTTAATCCCCTTGGAAAAACCTGTCTAACACGAAGAAATTACCATACGTAACACGAACTAATTTTCCGGTTATATTTTACCTCTATAACACGAAGAGAGACAAAAATTACCTCTGTAACTCGAAGTTCAGTAGATAAGACGAATTTGATTAGCGCATTACCTCTATATCACGATGTTCTCAGAATGGATTTGTTTAACACGAAATCCCGGCGTTCAGGTTGCAACCTGTCGGTGAGTCATAACCGGGGACAAGAGCCTTTAGTCTGTTTGCAGTCTCGTCTCGGATATTTTTTATTATACTGTACCAAGTTAAATGTTTAATTTTGAAGCTGTAAGTGATACAGCAAAGGTTTTTTTTATTTTAATCAACATTATGACTGATAGTGTTTTTCAGTTTTAAGCGAAGGAAGATTAAGGACTTATTAATCAGTGGAATTAATATTATATTTTCTGTTTTCTGTGTTTTACCATTTTTTTTTAATTATGCATATATACATATTTTAATTCATTTAAATATTCGTAAAATATTAATATTATGCAGATTTGTAGAAGATGTAGGGAATAAATCACAGTACATTTTTTTACCTCTGTAACACGAATTTTCATTTAGTTCACCTCTATAACTCGATGCCTAAGACGAACTATACATAACACGAACAAAAATGGCAGTCCGTGGGATTTCGTGATAGCGAGAGTCGACTGTATCTTGATTAATTACTGAGTTATTGGCGTTTTTAGCAGATTTCCCTTAAGGGAAATCAGCTATTGAGGTTGTACTCATGACGGAATTTTCGACATTTTTCTTCAAATGTCCATCGATCCTACCTAGTAGATGACGAAAATGAGGTCCGTTCAAAACTGTATATATATATCTATATATATATATATATATATATATATATAACTATATATATATATATATATATATATTTGTCTGTTACCGCTCTAGCGGTCGCAATTTTTGTTTAATCCTTTCCAAACTTCATATTTAAGCGTTTTATGTAAAAAGAAAGATCAAGTTCGGGTCAGTGGGAGGGGGGGTTTAGAGGGGAGGATTTTCGAAAACTCGAAATATCTCCGTTACTATACGTCGGATCGAAAAATTATACAGAATCAATCTTATTACAAATGAAATTTACTATAAATATTGTTATATACATTTATTCTCTATCTTGAATATTAACCGAGATATTTGCATTTTTCAGTTTTCACCAAACCGCCACTTCTACTCATGTTACCTAAACAATACTCTGATACATAATAAATCACATTAGTGGAAGTTTAAATACCAAAATTGTATTCAAGAGACCTTTATTATACGAGATACATGCAAATATGTCCTGGTGCCCCCCCCCCATCTTAAAGTTTTGGACTACTAAAATTTTATTGATTGAGATAACAATTATTCTGACTCATTATTAATTACAGTACTAGATATAGTAAATAGTACTCAATAAAATTAATGTGTTATATTCTGATATATTTCAGTAATTGTTTTTCTTTCCGGTGTGAGGCGGGACCCGTTTGTTTACATTTCTAACCTAACGCTTCCTGTCGGCAGGCTATTGAAATTGGATGAAACATTTCTTATTTCCGTTTGTATTTATTCACGGCGTTGTGTTAGCAGTATGTAGATTTATCTATTACTAAACATCACGAGGGAAATCTGCTTAGTTTACGCAGCCCCTGCGTGACGGACTTTTTACTTTTCGGCCTTCAGTAAACCCTCACTCCTATTCATGACATACTAACAATAAGCTCTTGTATTATGAAGCACATTATTTGAAGTCTAAATAGCAAATACTGTTCTCATTAAACCTTTACATATTGAGGTAAATGCAAATACGTGACACCCGTGGTAAATATGCTTAGTTTATGCAGCCCCTTCTTGACGAAGTTTTAGTTTATAATTCAGGTCTAAATGCTTTGCTAGGACTCATCACCAGAAAGTCTTGTGAGTTACTTCCTTATCATCCTGTTCTCATTGATTTCCGTTGATACTAAGAAATGTATCTATCTCCTAATCTTTTTAGAAGACTCAAGATGCCTGCGAATCGAAATATTTGTAGATGGTGAAAATTTCGCATTGAAAATCTATCTCCAGAGCGTAGCTTCAAATGATCGCCTTGTGCTTCATCTAGACCAGAGGTCTCCAAACTCTCCAGCCTTAGGGCCATACTGATTACTCCAGTATGTTCCGAGTGCCAAAACCATATTATCATTGTTGCCGGTGGTAAAAAGTGAAATAGTCCACTGATGAAAAAAAAAGTCCGAAAAAGTACGCAACGTTTAAAAAAGGCTGCAAATCGGACTAAAGTCCGCAAAACGGCAACACTGCATATTATTAATTTTCCTGTCATTATCTGTAATGTCTAGATTAGTCGTAGAGTACGAGCCATTATGAGTAACGTGACACGACATCTGGTGGACACAAGCGGAAATCAATGTAGATGTCATATTAAGAATTATTCAACATAAAATTAGAATACTTTAGTAAACTAAATTTAATTTGCTATAAAAAATATGTTCTCTAAAAGGAGTTTTCACAAGTATGCTAGCCCTCCGCGGGCCGGACAAAATCTGTCCGCGGGCCGGATGTAGCCCTCAGGCCGTAGTTTGGAGACCCCTGATCTAGACGGTCTCTGATACGCTTTAAATGTATTGGGAAATCTGCTTCGTTAACTCGTTGACGGACGTTTTTCAGTATAATATTAATGTAATATTCAAGCCTTTCATACTTGTAGTATTCGATAATCATGGCATCTCGCGTCCTTCCTTTGCGGAAGGTCTATTAAAAGACTGGAAGATGGACTATTATAGGCAGAGGGCAATTTGCGGTTGGTATCCCAGTGGAGTGGTGAGAGTGACAGACGTCGAGAGGATCCCAGTGTGAAGTGTCAAAGGGCTTCAAGTGGGTCGGCACGTGGCACCATTGAGAGCAACCCGCCCCTACCTGTCACACCCTACAAATACCTGTCGGCAACTCATTCACCACACTTCACACCCAAGAGTTCGGCTCGAGTAAGAGTGCACAAATGAAGTTAGTAGGTCACGGTGAACGGCTAGTTTTAGCAGATTCCCCTTAAGGGAAATCAGCTATTGAGGTTGTACTCATGACGCGATTTTCGAAATTTTTCTTCAAATGTCCATCCTTTCCTATGACGAAAATGAGGTCCGTTCAAAACTATATATATTTATTTGTCTGTTACCGCAATAGCGGTCGCAATTATTGTTTAATCGTTACCAAACTTCATATTTAGTCGTTTTATGTAAAAAGACAGATTAAGGTCGTTAATGGCTGAAATCGGAAATTTTTCTTCAAATGTCTATCTATCCTCCCCAGGAGATGACGAAAATGAGGTCCGTTCAAAACTGTATATATATCTATCTATATATACATAAGATTTTTATGCGTTTTGAAGAGAGACCAGAGTTTTATATATATATATATATATATATATATATATATATATATGTCTGTTAATCGTTTTATGTAAAAAGAAAGATCAAGTTCGTTAACGGCTGAAATCGGACCGGGGGGGGGGGGTTTAGAGGGGGAGAATTTCTAAAAGTCTTGTTATCTCCGTTAATATGCATCGGATCGAAACATTGAATAGAACCAATCTTATTGCAAATGTAACGTTCTATTAGTGTTGTTCTGTACATTTCTTCACTATCTTGATTATTAACTGAGATATTTGCATTTTTTAAGTTTTCGGTATCCAGTAAACCCCCGCTCCTACTCATCTCATATTAACAATTTTCTATTATGTTATGAAGCACTTTGTTTGGAGCTTAAATACCAAATATTGTTCTCATTGAACTTTTAAGTTTTGAAATAAATGCAAATACGTGGCACACGTGGGAAGTCTGCTTAGCTAACGCAACCCCAGCATGACGGACTTTTTGTCTAGTTGAAAATATCTGAATACTTTTCCTGCTCTGCCCTCATTGAGCATGATACGTTATGCTTCTTTCGGATTTATACTCAAAGAGACAAATAGGAAGGTTTAGTCCACCATAAAGGGTCTGGTGTAATCTGACCAGATTCCCTATATACGGTACTAGTGCTCTTACCATATAGTTGGTATATCTATGTAAAAATCCGTTGAGTAGAAATAGAAGTATACTAGTGTTGAACAAAACGGTTAATATCGAGTATGGTATAGATGAAAAACATGTTTGAGTCAGGACTATCAAATCTTAATTCATGGCGTCATCACACTACGTATTTCCATGTATCTCTCATAGTAGAGGTCCGTTGAAAACAATATTTGGTATTTAAGCTTGGACTAAGACGTTTCACGATATTATGGCTTACTGTTAACGTGCAATCACTAAAAAGTCCGTCACGCAGGGGCTGCGTAAACTAAGCAGATTTCCCACGTGAAGTTATACAATAGAGAAATCTCCATACGAGAGCCGAACAGTTACGGCAAAGGGCCGAAATAGCTTTTGGCGGGAAACTCAGTCGTCCATTACGGCCCAAATTTAATAAAAATGCAAATATCTCGGTTAATATTCAAGATAGGGAAGAAATGTATAGAGCAATATTTATAGTAAATTTAATTTACAATAAGATTGGTTCTATACACTTTTTTGATCCGACGTATGGTAACGGAGATATTTTGAATTTTCGAAAATCCCCCCACTAAATCTCCCCTCTCACTGATCCGATTTCAGCCATTAACAAACTTGATCTGTCTTTTTGCATAAAACGTTTACATATCGAGTTTCGTAACGATCAAACAAAAATTGCGACCGCTGGAGCGTTAACAGACATATATATATATATATATATATATATATATATATATATATATATAATTTTGAACGGACCTCATTTTCGTCATCTCCTGGGTAGGATCGATGGACATTTGCAGGAAATTTTCGAAAACCGCGTCTTGAGTACAACGTCAATAGCTGATTTCCCTTGAGGGAAATCTGCTAAAAGTGGGGGTTTACTGCAGGCAGACAATTCCTAAATGTAAATGGTTAATAATCGAGGCAGAGAAAAAGTTTATAGAATATTTACAGAAGATTAAATTTTCAATAATTGGCTATATACCGTTTTTCGACCCGACTCATAACAATGGATTACTGACCTTGATCCATAGTTTTGCATGAAACACTTATACATTGAGTTCGTCTATTTTCATCTTGTTTATCTGTCATTCACCTGTCATGATTTAGCCACCTGTAGCAATGGGAACGAGTGTTTAGGATAATCTTTTGGATAATGTGTTTCATTTTATTGATTATCAAGTTTAATTTTCCATGGAATGATAAGCTTAAGTTGGCAAACCTGCCTTTCGATGGTATTATCTTCATGGGTCAGAGAATCCCAATTTATCCATTCATACGTTGTTATTTATTTTGCGTTTATTTGAAGGGCAAACGGAACGAAACCTTTAATTCGTTTAGCAAGGATTAAAATTATGCTGCATTGCTTAAAACCACTTTCCATTCACTTAATGGTGACTAAACACCTTCAACTATGAAATTAATTTATTGCTTACAACTACCAGAATGATCCAATTATTTACATGTTGGCAAATATCGACTTCAGAATTTCACAAACAAAATTAATAAATTTAATTTTAAATTTAATATTAAGCTACTTATACAAAATCTAAGGTCATATGTGGATTTGAATAATTGAAATAGCTAACAGATCACGTTGAACAAAGTGTAGAGTAACCCACAATCACAAGTGGATACACGCGCTGTAGTGAGCATTCCAAAACTTTAGTTATGAATGATAATAACATTTATGATGGCCGAAACTTGCAAGTGGAATATTCAAATCAACTATTATTTCTTTGAGGTCAATTTGAATATAAGTTTCATGGTTCTAATACAATGCTAAACTCCATGAAATTTCCTCAATATTTTTTCCCCGCACCTGCTTAAATCGTTGCGTATATTATTATGCTCCAAATTTGACGAAGGCGAATTTATTTTCAGTCCTCTGAAACCCACTGTTACACACTTCCCGAATTCCGATGAAATGATAGTAACGCTAATATCACGTGTCCAGAGTATAATTCAAATTTAATTTACATCAATTTTTTATTGAGCACGGTAAACAGGAAATGGAATTTGAGTGATACGTGTGAAATTCGAGGCCGTGTGAAATACTTTTAGTTTTGGCAGCCCCCGAGTGGACGAACTTTCTTCAGCTCTGAATTTCTAAGGCAATCGAGTATATTATTTTATTTATTGTTCGATATTCGTGTGATATCCTGTTTTTATTTTTAATTTTGTTACTTGGGCAAATAAATCTTTTCTACTGCTTTAGTGGAATACGTTTTATAAAGCTCGCAGCAGTTAGAAGAAACTTTTTTAAGCAAAAAAAAATCCTGTCCTGACAGATAATAAGATTATGTATCTTACCACTTTAACTTGCTGTAAATTATTTATTTATTTGTTACAATGTACCTCATTAGCGGCAGGTGGTTCTCATAGTTCCTGGTTTCCTTCAAGAAATTCATATGTCTTCCTTGACGTTTCCAAAGATTTCTTTAAGCTTGATTTTAGAATCATATCTTTTTTTTTTGTTTCATTTACAGGATACACCTGGTAATTGGTCTTATGAACAAGTAAACCTGATTTTCACGTGTCCGAACAAGGGAATAAGAGGGTCACTAGGGGATGCAGTGGTTTTCCATTTCCTTCTGCATCAGACCATCCAGCAATAAAGGCATCATGAGGAACATGAACATTCGATTCAAGGCCAGAGTTGTTAGATATCCATCCCTCGGTAGCCTGTAGCCTGCACAAGCTGACTAATGATGGACTATTGGCCAATATGAGTATGCAGGCTACAACTTTAATCTACCCTCTTAAAGGAGGGGAGATCTTGTACAATCATGTTTTTCAAAGTTAGAAAAAAGTGTGAAATGGTTAGGTAAGCGTTACACCAGTCGTAAGTGGGTGGGAAGAGCCCCTTTCAATTGATAACTATACCTTAATTTGGCGTCCGGTTCGAATACGAGCAAGAATAAATAACCTCTTTTTCGGATTTTTCTGCTTGCAGTATTTTGAATTTATTTCATTTCAAAATGAAAGCGTCATGAAAAATAGAACCAACATATGAGTGAGGTATCCATTTGTTATATAAGTTATATTTTTTTTTCTAATCCTTGAATAAGAGCCTTGAGTTTTGGCTAAGCCGTGCGTTCTAAAACTGGCATGAGTTGTTGTGGTGTAAGGGTGGCGTAGTGCTGTGCAACCTTGGTTTCAAGGCAAACTCTTACCTACTTACATACTTAGCCCAATTAATGGCTCCTACACAGCTCATTATACATTTTACTACCAAACCACATTTAATGATTCATCTTTTTAATAGTTGGACTCAGTAGTTTTAAACTTTTATTGTCCGTGGTCGCCTTGTAGCCCTGCAGGAAAAGAAGGTCCGTTACAAAATTTTATATATAAGCTTTTAGCGCTCTAGCGGTCCCAATTGTTGTCTGATAGTTATCAAACTCGATTTTTAAACGTTTTATGTAGAATTAAGATCAAGTTCGTTAACGGTTAAACTCGGACCGATGGGGGGGGGGTAGAGGGGGAATTTTAAACACCGTTGTTATAGGTCGGGTTAGTAAATTGTATAGAATCAATCTTATTGCAAATGTAATGTTCTATAAATGGTGTTATATACACGTTATCTCTAGAATGAACATTAACCGAGATATTTCCATGTACTCTTATTCATGTCATATTAACACTAAGTTGTCATATCATGAACCACTTCATTCCAAGGTTTAATACCAAATATGGTGTTCATTGCTTGGCGAGATGCATGCAAATACATCATTTGATGACGTCATCAATTAAGATTTTTCCGTCTTTACTCGATAATGTTTGTTTGATCGATACCATAATCGATATTTAGCGGTTTCAGTCGCCAATAAAGATCATATTTGTTATTGGCTGAAATCGGAGCTGGATACTGGTGGTTTAGAGATGGAGGGGAATTAGAAAATTCAATATATCTCCACAGAGTTGCCCCAATATAATAACTGTACAAACAAAAAAAAAAAAAAAAAAAAAAAGTATTGGCCATTCAAAATTAAGAAATTCGAACATTATGGCTAAATCAGTCAACCACTGTGAAACCTGTAGTGTTCAACTTACCATAAAAGAATTTATGACAGCTTGCAAAAAACTTGACAACATCGACTTGCCAAAAACTATACAGAACCAATATATATTAACCACGCTCATATTTACATAATTACATAAAGATTATATAACTTCTTTTTTACAATAGATTTCTGATTTATCTGAATTTCCAGCATATCACATCAAATTTCATAATTGATTAAACAAAATGATTTCATTGATGAGATTTAAGGTTTTATATATATATATATATATATATATATATATATATATATATATATATATGTGTGTGTGTGTGTGTGTGTGTGTGTGTGTAATTTTGAATGGACCCTTTTCGTCATCTGCAAGATAGATTGATGGAGATATGCATAATGTTTTGGGGAACTTCATCATGAGTATTACCTCACCATTTCATTTTTATTAAGCCTTTAATAAACTCCCACTTTAAGTTATCGCGTTTTAGCAATGATCGGGACACCATGTCTTATTTCTAGTTTAAATACCAAATATTGTTTTCAGCAGAGATCCTGTTTCTACATGAGATACTTGGAAAAACGTTGTGGGATGACATCAATTTAGAATACTTAACGTATTGTTATATCTTGCCTAGAAACTTTATACTGTACTCAAAATTTAATCTTTTCATACAACACTAAAGATCATATTAGTTAAATGCTGAAATCGGTTCAGGAATAGGGGTGTGGGTTTAGTGGTTCCAATTTTGTTTATGTATATATACACCATCCGCCAACCTTCTATTCATCGGTTTTTGACAAATAAATCTAGACTGTATGGTGATATGAGATCACAAGTGTTATACCAGGACTTGGAGATTTGCTTAGTTTACGCAGTCGCAGCGTGACGGACTTTTTATAGTTTGACATAAAACAGCTGTAGTGGGGGTGGGTGCGTACGAGTGAGGGGTGTGTATGGAAATAGGCGGGAATGGTGGAGAGAGTGAGGGAGGGTGAAAGGAGGCCGCTCGATATCGGCCTGGGGTCATTAACTCTACTTCACGGTCCTCCCTCGCCCCGACAAATACATCGCTCTGCATCACCCAGTTTTTTAACGCCCTCAAAAAAAAAAATCATTTTTGACCAGTTTTTACCCTTGGATGGTTCTAGCAGATTTCCCTAAGGAAAATCAGCTATTGAGGTTGTGCTCATGGCGCGATTTTCTGATTTTTTCCCCGTTAAATTAAATAAAATTCCAGGTTGATAATTATGCATGCTTCGCCATACAGCTGCCAAGGGTTGACTGGTGACTGTAAAAAACTTTTCAACTCAATGGACCTGACGTAAACTCTGAACATCTCTTGACCTGGTGTCCTGGTTAGCTAGAACTCTTTACAACTATATCAGGGATTACCACCTAAACACTTTGTAGAGGATGCTTTGGTCTATCTTTAATTCAGTCCTCACAGGAATTAGCTTTGTGATAGAGTTTTGGGGGATTCAATCTTAGGTAGTTAATAATATTTCCTGATGGTGTATTTTGTCTAGTACTCTATAAAAATGAAGTATCAAACTTTCTCATTCATTTTCTCTAGTGAAATACCATTTAGGACAGGCCCTCTGAAATAAGTACAAACACAGAAAGAAAGGTTTGTTTGATTTTTCGCTTTTCGTGAAATATATTGCTATTTCTCATTTAAGGTACCTACTTTTTTCTCTTACTGAGACTCTTCTTTTCGCCTGAAGAGTAAACTGAATTCTGGTTTTTGCTGCTGCCTTTTGTCTGTTTTAAAGATCTGATAATACCTCTGCATTCTTCAGTCTTAACAATCTTCCAAGTCCTCTCTAACAAATATTCGAAATTCTTTCTATTGAACAAGTCCAAAATCCCCTTTAAACTGATAATACAATGGAACATTAGGAAAATTATTGTACGGACACCTTTTAATTGGTGTCTTCACTTAAAAAAGTATAAACAAAATTTGGCGTTTAACTATATTGAACCTTGGGTTGAGTGTTCAATATTATTCAAAAATTGCGAATGCGTTAGCTATTGATTTGGACTCATGTTACGGTTTTCGTAGAATTACTTTAAGTGTACATTGATCCTAGGTAGTTGTTCAGTTTACATTTAAATTGGTGTTGTAGACGCTGCATTTAACATTTTCACATTTCAGTTCAAATTCTTTAAAGTGTGAAATTTTCAATGTAGGACGTTATGTGTCGAGTTGAAATTTTTTTTTTTTTATTCTTTACTTATTTATAGGGTTTCTTGTTTATTCTTACTAAGCAAATAATGTCCAACAATTCGAGGCTCACTCGCTGAAGGTGACATGTAAAACATTCACTTTTTCTATGTTAGGAAAATCTGACATATTCTGATGACGAAAGGAAAGTCATTAGAAGAAAGAAACGTCTGCTTACAAAATCATTGATGTTCTTTAATTCTGAGCAGTTTTCATAAGTCCGATGGAGCTATTTTAGAATGTGCCATTAGAATGCTAATATATATTTTACTGGAAATCGAAAATTAAACGATATATATATATATATATATATATATATATATATATATATATATATATACACACACTAGATTTACATTTATTCTTTTTTAGTCCCCGATAAAAATCCGATCATATTCATGCGATTGTTACTTTGCATCAATATAGGATGCAGAATGGTGCAACGGAGGTTTATGCAGGCCCTAACTGTCATAGTGGTTTAAACCGGAGATTGCAGACTAAATCGTATTTAGCAGTGCGGTGTCTGCTCTACGCCGTTGGGTCGTCCAGTAGATGCTCCAGGCAATTTAGTAGCATTCTTCGGTCTTAATACCTCCACAATGACGGAACAGAGGAGACGGATATGGTCTTACAAGTAACGCATCTCCGCTACTATAAGTCGAATCGAAAAATTGTATAGAAAGAATATTATTGCAAATTAAATTTACTATAAATATTGTTCTATGCATATTTTCCTTATAATGAGTATTAACCGAGATAGTTGGATTTTATAGTTTTCCGCTTTCAGTAAACCCCCTAGTAAACTCCTACTAGTGTCATATTAATAATAAGCTGCTATATCATGAACCACTTCATTTCAATGTTAAATACCAATTATTGTTTTCAACAAATCTTTGTTATACGAGATACAAACGTTCTGTTGATACCCCCCCCCCTCCCTTGAATTACTAAAATCTGAGTGATTGAGATAGATTCTGATTACTGCGCTAGCTATACTAAATAGTTTTCAATATAATAAATATGTTATATTCAGATATATTTCATTAATTGTTCTTATTCCGGTCTAGAATAATTCTATCTATTCAGCGCTGCGAAGTTGGCTGCCCTGTTTGTTTATAATTCAGACGCTTTCCGTTGTAGATATTATTAACTTGTAAATTGACTGAATGATTTCTTATTACTGTTTGTATTTATTCCCTTAACATTCACGGTGGTGTTACCAGTATGTAGATTTATCTGTTGTAAACCTTCCCGTGGGAAATCTGCTTAGTTTACGCAGCCCCTGCGTGACGGACATTTTATGTATATTTTACTAATTGAAAAATATAGAATAGAATATGTGATCCATCTACTTTTTCCCACAGTAACTGTCATTGACTTAGTTTTATTCGGCAGAGACTTGGATCTCTCTAGTATGGAGTAATTGATTGCAAATGGAATTTAAAATGAGGCTGATAGGAATGGGATAGAGGGGGAGGGGACAGTGAAATTATTAAACAGGTGGCTGGCTGATAGTAGGGCTAATGATACCTGGACGATCAATGGTCGAGAGATGGATAAAGAATGGCACTGATAACAGCAGCTGATAAGGGGTGGAGGGGCGGAGGCTGTTTACAGGAAGGACCTTGCTTCTAGTTCCATCTGTTACCGTCGCCAGCGCTCCCTCTCATCTCTAGGCTAAAAGCCCGTCGCGCAGGGGCTGCGTAAACTAAGCAGATTGCCCACGTGAACAATAGATAAATCTACACACCAGTAAAACAACACCACCGTTAATATTAAGTGAATAAATACAAACACGATAATAAAAAAACCCCCCGACCGAAAGGATCTGAAATGTAAACAAACAGTTCTGCCGACTTCTTATCTGGAAAGAAAAAGTCCGTCACGCAGGGACTGCGTAAACTAAGCAGATTTCCCACGTGAAGTTTAACAATAGAGAAATTTCACGACAGCCGAGCAGTTAATGAAACGGGCGAACTAGCTTTTAACGGGAAAGCCACTTCGTCCGTTAGCCGCCCAGATTTAATAAAAATGGAAATATCTCGGTTAATATTCAAGACAGAGAAGAAATGTATATAACAATATTTATAGTAAATTTAATTTGCAATAAGATTGATTCTGTACAATTTTTTGATTCGACGTAAAGTAACAGATATTCCGAATTTTCGAAAATCCTCCCCTCTAAACCCCCCCCTCCCACTAGTCCGATTTCAGCCGTTAACGAACTTGATCTTTCTTTTTACATAAAACGACTAAATATCGTGTTTGGTAACGATCAAACAAAAATTGCGACCGCTAGAGCGGTAACAGACAAATATATATATATATATATATATATATATATATATATATATATATATATATATACATTTTTGAACGGACCTCATTTTCGTCATCTACTAGGTAGGATCGATGGACATTTGAAGAAAAATTTCGAAAACTCTGTCATGAGTACAACCTCAATAGCTGATATCCCTTAAGGGAAATCTGCTAAAATAATTACTGTGATATATCTGAATACAACAGCTTATTGTTAATATGACATTAGTAGGAGTGGAGGATTACTGAAGGCCGAAAACTAAAAAAAATGCAAATATCTGGGTTAATAATGAAGATAGTGAGAAAAAAAAGTACTTACAAACACTTATGGGACATTACATTTGCAATAAGATTGATTTTATACAATTTTCGATCAGGTCTTAATAACGAATATATTTAGAGTTTTTTAATTTCCTCCCCTCTAAACCCCCCCCCTCTCACTAGTCAGCCACAATTCAGCCATTTACGAACTTGATCTTTAGTTATAGTTTATATAAATCGTATATCCTAGGTGGGATGGAAGGACATTTGTGAAATGTTTTGTGAAATTACTTCATGAGTATGACTTCAGTAGCTGATTTCCCGTAAGGGAATTCTAAAAATTAAATTTAATTATTTATTGATGGTCAGTTTTACAAACTAAGGTTAATTGGGACGGGTTATCTACCGGTTACCACACTTTTCTATCGTGGGTGGGATATCTGCTAAAATATATTATGATTTTTGTCTCCCCCTAACCTCTTTCTAAACCATTTCTCATGGATCGATTTCTGCCGTTTGAGCGATCCTCATTTAGCAGATTTCCCATAAGGGACTTTTTATGTACAAAGAAAGATCAAGTTCGTTAATGGCTGAAATCCGACCACTGGGAGGGGGGTTTAGAGGGGAGAATTTCGAAAATTCCTAATATATCCGTTATAATGCATGGGGTGGAAAGATTTTATAGAACCAATCTTATCGCAAATGTAATGTTCTAGAAATGTTGTTATGTATGTACATTCTCGTCCTCCAGTAAACCTCCCCTTCGACTCATTTCATATTAACCATAAGCTGTTATATTATGAAGCACATTATTTGAATCATAAATACCAAATATTGTTCTCATTGTACTTTTACGTCTTGAGATAAATGCAAATACGTGGCGCAAGTGGGAAATCTGCTTAGTTTACGTAGCCCCTGCGAGACGGGCTATTAGCAGATTTCTCTCAAGAGAAATCGGCTATTGAGGTCGTACTCATGACGCGATTTTCGAAAAATTTCTTCAAATGTCCATCGATCCTACCCAGGAGATGACGAAAATGAGGTCCGTTCAAAATGATATATATATATTTCGTCCGTTAACGCTCTAGCGGTCGCAATTTTTGTTTGATCGTTACCAAACTCGATATTTAGTCGTTTTATGTAAAAAGAAAGATTGAGTTCGTTAACGGCTAAAATCGGACCAGTGGGAGGTGGGATTTAGTGGGAAGGATTTTCGAAAATTCGAAATATCTCTGTTACCATACGTTGGATCAAAAACTTATATAGGACCAATCGAATTGCAAATTAAATATTCTATAAATATTGTTCTATACATGTATTCTCTATCTTGAATATTAACCGAGATATTTGCATTTTTATTAAGTGTGGGTGGTAACGCACGAGTGAGTTTCCCGCCAAAAGCTAGTTCGGCCGTTTCCTTAACTGGTCGGCTCTCATAGGAAGATTTCTCTATTGTAAAACATCACGTGGGAAGTCTGCTTAGTTTACTCAGTCCCTGCGTGACGGACTTTTTTCTTCATCTCCTTGGTCGTTGTAGGACGGTGGACATCTGAACCTTCGAAAATTGCGTTATGGCCTGAAATGCTCATTTCCCTCATTGGAAATCTATTTAAAAATAAATAAATAAAAAAAATTAAAATATTAACTTTTATCCTTGATGTTAAAGAGCGTGGATTTAGCGGAAGCTGAGCTAGCAGATTTCCCAGCGAAAGGAAACGGCTAGCGGTCCCTCCCCGGCCCGACCCACTTCCCACTCCTAGCTGCTCAAGGTTATTCCTACTCCATTTACACCTGGGACGTTTTGATTCTAGCTCTGTTCCCTCCTCACTCCCTCGGCATATTTAATCGACTAATATTTACAGTTGGACGCATATTATCATAATAGTCACATGCTCTCCTTTATATTCAAACTGCTTTCAACAGCTAGCTCGCCGAAGTGAAGTCTGATCAAGTTGCATAATGTTGCCTACAATAGCACGCAAGTGCCGCACAAACTAAGCCGATTTTCCGTACACAGTAATATTATACATTGATGATCTCACCATCTAGCGTCTATTTCTTCCTCCCAGAAGCCTATGTAAACCGGAATTTAAATTTTAGTTGAACTTGA
This sequence comes from Riptortus pedestris, assembly GCA_019009955.1. NCBI lineage: Eukaryota > Metazoa > Arthropoda > Insecta > Hemiptera > Alydidae > Riptortus > Riptortus pedestris. Next base: position 42,657,657 of record CM032232.1, on the reverse strand, counting down.
CATGATTCCTGACTGAGGTACTTAAAGTGAAATCGGTTGTGAAGAAATGGCGGCTTACAAAAGGCTATAACAAAAAAAATCCTCCGTTAATATTCGAGTCAGCGAAAGCATATGAAAGCAATAATTGTAGAAAATTATAATTGCAGCAGCATTGATTATATAAAATTTATTGATCTGACACATATTAAACAAAATATTTCTAATTTTTAATCATTATCGAACCCGAGCTTTAGTTTAGAACGCTTAAATATCGAGTTTCGTAACGATCAAACAAAATTGTGACTGCTAGAGCGTTAACAGTCAAATATATATGTATGAAATTTTGGTCGGACATCATTTTCGCCGGGGCTAGATCGATCGACATTTGAAGAAAATTTTCGAGAATCTCGTCATCTGTAGAACCTCAATAGCTAATTTCCCCTGAGGGAATATGCTAAAAGAAAAGAGAAGTCATCATATTGTAGTACTCATACAACTTGCTACCCTGCAACATAGCAGTCGTCCTATATGAATTTTTAAAACAATGAATATATTAAGAAGTCAACCCGGGGTCAAACTTGAACTTTACAACAATGTATGGCTAACCTTCTTAAATATAGTACGTGAGAAAGCAGATCCGTTCTATTGCACTTGCTGCAAGTGAAATTCGTAGTATAATCCAAGTATGTGTGACAAATATAGCCGACGTTGCATAAATAACTATAATAAAAAGGTATATGTTTATTAGATATTATCATGGGTTCGGGAATGAGGGATATAGTTTGAAAAATGAAATATCCGGCACGGCAATCATTATAAAGGCTCAGATATAATTTCCACAAACATCTTCAGATAAAATTGAAATGAGTAATTGTAACGTTGTATTTATTTCTAGGGGAACTTGATCTAAATATGCATCATTTACTTATACAACTTTCTAAAAAGGATTTATTTAATTACATCAGTTAACCATAAATCTAATTATATTAATATAATTGGGCACAATAATTTTAATCTTGTGATGATGAAGTCATTCATTATATAAGTATAGAAGAAATTCCATGTGCCATCATTAATAAAAATCTGTATTACCATTGAAAATTAGTGGGCTCTAAAATGTGAAGTCTTACTATTTGAAAGTTCCTTGAAAGAGAAGTTCAGATTTTATATCAGTTCTATAGAGCTATTTTTATTCCGTGAAAGTTTTGTACAGGCACCAGTTGGCAGGGGTATGACGAAGCGTGTTCAATTATCAATTTTAATTTTTTTTTTAATTTCATTGTGTCATGTAAAAAAAAGTCCGTCACGCAGGGGCTGCGTAAACTAAGCAGATTTCCATCGTGAAGTTTAGTAATAGATAAATCTACATACTGGTAACACAACACCACCGTGAATAAATACAAACGGAAATAAGAAGTGGTTCATCCAATTTCAATAAGCTGCCAACAGGAAGCGTTAGGTTAGAAATGTAAACAAACGGGTCCCGCCTCACACCGGAAAGAAACACTATAACTGAAATATATCAGAAAATAACATGTTAATTATATTGAGAACTATTTACTATATCGAGTAATGTAATTAATAATGAGTCAGAATAATTTTTATCCCTTTCAATCAAATTTTAGTAGTCGAAAACCTTAAGACGGGGGATCTCCAGGACATATTTGCATGTATCTCGTATAATAAAGGTCTCTTGAATACAATTTTTGGTATTTAAACTTCCAATAATATGATTTATTATGTAGCAGAATATTGTTTTTGTAACATGAGTAGAAGTGGCGGTTTGCTGGTGGCTGAAAACTGAAAAATGTCAATATTTCGGTTAATATTCAAGATAGTGAATTAACGTATATAATAATATTTATAGCAAATTTAATTTACAATAAGATTTGTTCTATACAAGTTTTCGATCCGACCTATAGTAACGGAGATATTTCGAATTTTCGAAAATCATCCCCTTTAAACCCCCCCTCCCCCTGGACCGATTTCAACCGTTAACGAACTTGATCTTTCTTTTTACATAAAACGACTAAATATCGAGTTTTGTAACGATTAAACAATAATTGCGACCGCTAGAGTGTTAACAGACAAATATATATATATATATATATATATATATATATATATATATATGTATACAGTTTTGAACGGACCTCATTTTCGTCATCTCCTGGGTAGGATTGAAGGACCTTTGAAGAAAAATTTCGAAAATCGGTCAAGAGTACAACCTGAATAGCTGATTTCCCTTAAGGGAAATCTGCTAAAAAAGTAACAGTAACTATCATCAAATATGGACAGATCTGATTTACCGTCTACTACTTGTTTTTTTTTGACGAATATATTTCTGGAATAACTTGAAAAGTATGCCCCAACAAGAAATATGTAACATTTTTTATAGTGCTGAGTTTTTTTTAAGAATGGAAATATTGTAGAATAGGTTATTTCCTTAATTACTCAGGACATATTTCTCTAGAACGATGTGGTATAATTACAAATCACTGACTTTTTCACGTAGCAAAATTGTAAGTTAATTAGTATTCTAAAGTTTTAATGAGAATTTATAAAAACTTTAGAAAAGTCAAACGGCAATAATCTTTGGAATTAGAAATAATTAAAATACTAACCACATGATTCTAGGAAGAATGCTATAGCACTCTATACTGCTTATTCCTATTTCTATTAATTATCGCCCTTCTGTAGGTATAAGGATTTACGTGTATCATAAGCCTAAATTCATCCATCAAAAAAGTTTAGTCATGAGATGAATTAAATAAAAGTCCATCACGCAGGGGCTGCGTAAACTAAGCAGATTTCCCTCGTGAAGTTTTACTCTCATCCGTTATCCGCCGATTTCATAAAAATGCAAATATCTCGGTTAATATTCAAGATAGAGAATAAATGTATAGAACAATATTTATAGTACATTTAATTTGCAATAAGATTGATTTTATACAATTTTTCGATCCGATGGTTATATGTGTATAGTAACGGAAATATTTTGAATATGAGAAAATCCTCCCCTCTAAACTCCCCCTCCCTCTTGTCCGATTTCAGCCATTAACGAACTTGAATTTTCTTTTTACATAAAAAGACTAAATATCGAGTTTGGTAATGATCAAACAAAAATTGCGACCGCTAGAGCGGTAACAGACAAATATATATGTATATATATATATATATATATATATATATATATATATATATACATACAGTTTTGAACGGACCTCATTTTCGTCATCTACTAGGTAGGATCGATGGACATTTGAAGAAAAATTTCGAAAATTCCGTCATGAGCACAACCTCAATAGCTGATTTCCCTTCAGGAATTTATTTAAGGACCGCGAAAGCGCTTGAAATGCATCAAAATATGATATTAAACGATGCCATTAAACCATATTATGGATACTCTAATTCATAATTGGTGTTCTGTATTCAACGCTATCTCTTATAAACATGGATCATAGTTTTGATATAGTTCAAATTTGATTTTGAGTACGTGTTTCGGGGCAAAACATATTAATAGGACTTAGTAGTTACTAAACAATTAGTCATGAAACAACTTCCTTCAAATATTGTAGTTCTTTTTAAGACACGTTTGCTCATCAGCAAAAGGTCGATTTGAGAATAAACCATGATTTAGAATAAAATACAAAACATCGGTTGTCCTAAATGTGGTTGTTTCATTTTTAGTTGTTAGTCTGTTTAGTTATTTTATCGTATGAGTCTGTAACTGGTTCTACTAGGTCAGATCTCGACAGATTTTTATTGATTTACAAATCAAGACAAATATTTCACACGAAAAGTTAAAATATATTAGACTATTATTATTAGATATATTGAATTATTGGATATCAGAGGTTATAACAAAATGAATTAAAGGTTTGAATCAGTCCCCGCCCCTTTTTAGATTATCGAACCACTCCGAGTTCCGACATACAATCTCATTCAATACTCTGCACTTCAATGAAATTGTCACGGGTAAATTCATTCAGTCCCAATACACGTATTGAGATTTTTATATTTTTCGTTTTGGATGTAGCATGCAATAATTGATTTAAATTTTCGTCAAGTATTTTGTTTTAAAATGTTTATTTTTCAGCATGGAGTCCCATATGTATTTATTTTACCGAAACACATTTACACTGAACGGGAGAAATTATGTAACCACTTACCTCTTGTAATACTATTCCTAAATATTTCTGTCTGTCGTGTTGAACTTAGTTGTGACAATGTATAATGGGAAAATAAAATAATTTGTATCTATAAACTAGTTCTTGGTGTGTAATTATTAAATAGTATTTGTTGGGAAGGTGTGGCAATGATAGATAATGGTTGAAGTGGTTCAATCAATAAAGGTGAGCACTTACCGTTTTTTAAACATGGGTTAAATGTAATGGCATAACTAAAATAAATTCAAAAATACAGCTTTTATTGATAATCAGATGCTATTTAATATAAAGGTTTGAGATTAGTTGGGGGAAAGTCATTAGAGGAAATATATTAGAATATGTAGATGGCGAGAGTGAGAGAGAGGAAGATGGTGTGCGCAAGAGCGGCGGGCGGGGACTACACGCAGTAAATCAACAATCCACCAGCCGGGTCAGCCACTGACTACCGCCCCCAGCCTTGGTGGGGGGTGGACAAGGCTCGAATCAAATATGGCCACTCAGTGGTGGGGGTTGGTGGGCGGAGCTGAAGGGCGTGGTCGAAGGAGGGGCCTAATCTGACGGCCATATTGCCACGCCCACTCTCCCGGTTAGTGCTGCCCTGAGCGGCATTTAACTGAACTACTTCCCCTCCTGCCCACATTGTTTTCCTTCCTTCATGGCTAATTGATGACCCTCTTATTATTACTTTTTTTCCTTTCCGCGTCCGCTTCTCTCTCGTAAATTCTTTTTCTCTGTTTGTTTTTGTTTTCCAGTTGACTTATGCTTCTCCTGTTGGTCATAGTCGGGCATTATAGTCATATGTTTATTGGAAATCCTATACTCAACTTCTTAATAAAAATTATTAAATTAATCAAATTTTTAGACGAATATCCCATTAGGTAAATTAAATATTTATGTAGTAGTACATATGGCCAAACTTCTCAAAATACTCTGTATAATAACAGCTAACAAAAATAAATCCTAATGAAATATGTGTTTGATTGTCAGAATGCTTAAAACACTTGTTCTTTCTATGACTCAGTTACAGGACTGATCTCAATCTACATAATGTAAGGAAACAATGGATTCTAATGTAAAATAAAATATCATTAAGGTATAAACCGTTATAGAAATGCCTATGTATAAACAAATTTAATAACTTGTTATTACTATAAAAATCATTGATCATCAAAACTAAATCAACCCAAATAAAAGTCATGTAATACAGTCATGATTCGGGTGACTCCCGATATCAAATCCAAAACAGCAAGATGATATTAAAAGACCTTTTGGACTGGCAGACCCTTAGTCTGAAGTTAAAAGATAATTTTGAACCCAACGGCTTATCAACAACGAAGATTATACGGGATGAGGCAAGCAACAATATTACCTTATCAGTTTTTCCGACTATGTCTCAACACATAAATCATAAATGTAAGGCCCCTCTCCTTAATAATAATAACATCAAAATGTTTACAAAACAATGATGTACCCAAACCTTTGAATCCAATTCAGTAAAGAAAACAGTTTAACATTGAAACTTTTTCATAACTTAAGCGGAATAATATTGTGATAAGATAAAGATAAAATTAATGCACTTGATAACCAAAATGTAATCTTTAAAATAAATGCATTAACTGAGATGAGAAGAACGAAATAAAGAACATAAAACCAATTCCCAAAACAAAAAAAATCAGAACACAACATCATAAATTTAATTATAATCATCCAAATATTTTATGAATACTCCATGAATATATTAAGTAAGTGATTAGACATTATATATTTCTTATTTCCTCTTAGCAATATATGCTAAAAAAAATTTAAAATTGAATTATAGTTAAAGAAATAACTTAAACAATAACAACTTAGGCCCATTCTTGTTGAATAGACTGGATGGTTGGTTAAAATTTTATGTCAATGAATCCTAATCTGTACATTATTAGTCAAAAGGTCTATCCTAAATAATAAATGGATTTGCATGGTATGAAGATTATAACATTTAGAAGTGAGTTCATCAATGTTAAAAGTAATTATTTTCAAACAAAAATAGTATTTAAGTAGCTATAAAAGGTTGGTGTTTATACAGTCTTGAGTATGGTTATCTCATTCAGATTCAATTTTAGCTTTGAAAACGTCTGATAGGCGAAATCTTTGAGTTATTATTGCCTCAAAAACTAAATAGGATTAAATATGGAGATTTTACACTTATGTTACCTAATCTTAATTGATAAGATTTCTCATTTTAATAAGATAATAATTTGGACTCTTCTTTTTATGTTATTTTGTTAGATATTGCTAGTTCAATACTTATTTGCGCCAATCTACTCTGCTGGGGTGAGATTAATAATGATTATACTGTAATTAAAAGTAAATAAGCTAAGTAGAATTTAAACCGCATTTGCAGATTTAACTGTATTTGGTTTATATTTGGAATGTATTAATTTCTTCCGAAACAATTTTTTATCAGATTTCCTTTGAGGGAAATCAGCTATTGAGGTTGTACTCATGACGCGAGTTTTGAAAAATTTCCTCAAATGTCCATCGATCCTGCCCAGGAGATGACGAAAATGAGGTCCGTTCAAAATTATATATATATTTGTCTGTTAACGCTCTAGCGGTCGCAATTTTTGTTTGATCGGTATCAAACTCGATATTTAATCGTTTTATGTAAAAAGAAAGATCAAGTTCGTTAATAGGTGAAATCGGACCAGTGGGAAGGGGGGATTTTTTGAAAATTCGAAATATCTCAGTTATTATGCGTCGGATCGAAAAATTGTATAGAATCAATCTTATTGCAAATTAAATTTCCTATAAATATATTTCTATACATTTATTCGCTATCTTGAATATTAACCGAGATATTTGCATTTGTATTCTTTGTGTGGTCGGCAAAAGTCGGTATGTTCGGGACTTTCCGCCGAAAGCTAGTTCGGCCGTTTCAGTAACTGTTCGTCCCTCGTGAATTGGTTTAGAGACCCGTTACTACTACTGTTATTAGTATGAAGATTTCTCTATTGTAAAAATTCACGTGGGAAATCTGCTTAGTTTACGCAGCCCTTGCGTGACGGACTTTTTTAAGTATCTAATAAAAAGTGATAAGAATAATGCAAATATAAAACTGATATTTGGTTTTTCTTACCATAAATGTTACATAACCATTTGTGGTGGTAAACATCTTTTGCGAGACTATCTAATACAATGCTGATCTGAAACCAAATAATAAATATAAGAAACTCCATCAAATATTTTTTGACACGATAAATGTTTATCCTTTCAGCATAAAGTTAGAAAGAATATAGAATATTATGAACAGTTTTATTATTATATATTTTTGATTTCTCCTTTGGATATCGGTCAAAGGTGACGTGAAATTAGAGCAGTATTGCCAACCGACTATTTCTGAATATTTTATTCCTATAGGTCACTACTTTCATAATAGCAAAATGTTGTTAAAGGTCAAACATTACATTGTTGAAAAGCAATCAAAATTAATGCAAATAATAACCTGTTCTAAATTAGAAGAGATTGTCATAGGGACTTTATTTTGAGAAACGTATCTACAACAAAAAAAAATAATAATAAATAATACATAATTATACATTTCTATGATAAAAAACTGTTGATTCATTTTGGCAACCCTTTTCTATGCTCTATCGTAATTCGATATATAAAGTGTAAAAGAGATGACCTAAAAAAGTCCGTCACGCAGAGGCTGCGTTAACTAAGGAGATTTCCCACGTGCGCCACGTATTTGTATTTACCTCAAAACGTAAAAGTTCAATGAGCACAACATTTGGTATTTGGGCTTCAAATAATGTGACTCATATTATAACACCTTACTGTCAATATAATGGGGGTTTACTGAAGGGTAAAAAATTAAAAAATCCTAATATCTCGGTTTATAATCAAAGCTACAAAAGTCCGTCACGCAGGGGCTGCGTTAACTAAGAAGATTTCCCACGTGCGCTACGTATTTGCATTTATTACAAAACTTAAAAGTTCAATGAGAACAATATTTGGTTATTTAAGCTTCAAACAAAGTGCTTCATAATATAATAGAATATTGAAAATATGAGATGAGTAGGAGTTGGACTTTACTGAAGATCGAAAACTAAAAAAATGCTAATATCTCAGTAAATAATCAAGATAGTGAAAAAATGTACATAACAACGTTTATAGTACATTACATTTGCAATAAGATTGGTTCTATACAATTTTTCGATCCGTCGCATAATGACGGAGATATTAAAATTTTTCGAAATTTTCCCCCTTTAAACCCCCCTTCCACTGATCCTTTTTCAGCCATTAACGAACTTGATCTTTCTTTTTACATAAAACAACTAAATACCGAGTTTGGTAAGGTTTAGACGAAAATTTCGACCGCTAGAGTGTTAACGCATTTTTTTTTTGTTTTCTATATTCATTTTATATTTATATATATAGTTTTGAACGGACCTCATTTTCATCAAGTCCTGGGTAGGGTCGATAGAAATTTCAAGTAATTTTTCGAAAATCGCGTCATGAGTATGAGCTCAATAGCTGATTCCCCTGAAGGGAAATCTCCTAATATAAAACTTTGACGAACTAGGGAAGGAAAACGTGAAGCAATCCTTACGAGGTCAAGATGCTTCGTGTTACAATACTGCACGATTGAAGATACGCCCGCACGTAACTTATTAAATGTACTTGCGTTGTTAGATAATTTTAATTCACCTGTTGCCCTCTCTCTATATTGTGAAATTGAGTAAAATGTAATTATAAAAATAGCTAAGGTTGCTAATGATGCTTGTTATCACTTTTTAGAAGCCACTACAAATCCCATCAAAAGTTGTTTTAGTAGAAATTAGTTTCGCTGAGGAAAATCACCGTTGACACTTTTCTCAAAACTTTCTTCAAAAGCCCATCGATTATTCTGAGTATAAGGAAGAGTTATTTAAAAATGGTTAAAAGTAAAAAAAAAAAAAAAAAAATAAATAAATACCTCCGTTATTTTGAGTGAGATCGTGAAATATATAAATGATTATTGACAAAGTAATGTCCTACAATCGTAGTTCTATACCTCTAAGTAAATGTAAATAAAAATATCCCCTTTATTAAGGGTTGAATTTTGTAAGGTAACCAATTTTATTTATTACTTAGTTTCATATGATTGTTGACCTTTATATTTCTTTTCAACTGGAGAGCTAACTGAGGTCTTTGTATTTTTTTCCTTTTCAACCTTCACGACATTAGTTTGGTAAAACATACCAATTAAAATGGAACATGTAGGACGACAAAGCATCTTACTTATATGGGTCGAATAAAAAAGTACGTCACGCAGGTGCTGCGTTAACTGAGCAGCATTCCCACGCGAGTCGCGTATTTGTATTTAACTTTAAAACTAAATGTTCAATGAGAACAATATTTGGTATTTAGGCTACAAATAAAGTCTTTCATAATATAATAGCTTATTGATAATATGACATGACTAGAAGTGGGCGTTTACTCTAGGCCGACAACTGGAAAATACGAATATCTCCGTTAATAATCAACATAGCGAAAAAACGTACATAACAATATTTATAGAACATTACAGTTGCAATAAGATTGGTTCTATTCCATATTTCGATCCGAAGCATAATAACGGAGATATTAAGATTTTTCGAAAATTGTGTAAATAAAGCATCTTTTACAGATGTCTCATCTGTGTTATACTAACAAGATATGTTTAAGATGTGTGAAATTTATTTAGTTTACGCTGCCACTGTCTATGTATGGGCTATCGAGCGCTAGGATTTTTTTTTAATTATCGAAAAGGTCACTAGAAGTCGCTGACGAAGTGAATTCGTCGTGTATAATCTGGCTTCTGTTTGTTTTGTTTTTATTGCAAAGTTTAGAAAGTGATCAAATTTTCAGAATTGTTTGCATTTATTGATAACCTCCTAAAAATACTTACATTTAGAGAAATTGGACCTAGTTGTATGTCACCATGATTTTCATTTATTTATTTTTTCTCCGAAAGCACTTAGGGAGCGTGTTGCTGACGCCGAGAGAGCGTTGTATCCAATTTGTCATCGGTTGCTGGCTAGGATCCATTGCTGCTGTAACCAGGGAAATACTGGAATGACCCCCACTGCCATTGACGTGACTTCTAAATATATTCCTGTATTTATATTCTGAAAGATTCCCTCCGCACGACTCCTTCTATCATATGTGTTTATTTATTTACTGAATTGATCCCAAGCCTCTCTCTTATACATCTCATTTTTTTCTTTAGCCCGCGTTCTTCAAGTTTGTCAGTTCTTCTGTTTGACACAGTCTTTATCCCCTTTTTAAGGATTTGACGTAAATTCCGAATTTCGGTTCGCTTATTTATATTGTAATTCTTCATCATTACTAATAGTCACAACTCCTAAATTTATTTTACACCCCAATAGGGGTCCATTGTTCCAATATTGTTTTTAGCAGATTTCCTTTAAGGGAAATCAGCTATTGAGGTCGTACTCATGACGCGAGTTTCGAAAAATTTCTTCAAATGTCCATCGATCCTACCTAGGAGATGGCGAAAATGAGGTCCGTTCAAAATTATATATATATATATATATATTTGTCTGTTAACGCTCTAGCGGTCGTAATTTTTGTTTGATCGTTACCAAACTCGAAATTTAATCGTTTTATCTAAAAAGGAAGATCAAGTTCGTTAATGGCTGAAATCAGACCAGTGGGAGGGGGGGTTTAGAGGGAGATTTTTGAAAATTCAAAATATCTCCGTTATTATTCGTCGGATCGAAAAATTGTATAGAATGAATCCTATTCTAAATTACATTTACTTCAAATATTGTTCTGTACATTTATTCTGTATCTTGAATATTAACCGAGATATTAGCATTTGTATTGTGTGTGGTCGACAGGACCCCAGCCATGATCCGGACTTTCCGCCGAGAGCTCTCTGGTGGCCGTTTCCGGAACTATTCCTCCCTCGTGAATAGGTTTAGAGATCCCTTCCTACTACAGCTGTTATTGGGCAGATTTCTCTACTGTAAAACATCACGTGGGAAATCTGCTTAGTTAACGCAGCCCCTGCGTGACGGACTTTTTTTTATATCACGTTGGAATAAATGAATGTTCTTTCCATACTCAGAATTTGAAATTAAAAATATGTCTAAGGCCCAATTAACCTATAAAGCATTAGAAATCGCGATTTATTTACTCAAATGTTGAGCTCCTTTGTGGGGGAAATTTTTCTAGGAGTGGAGATTTAAATTAGGGGTAAAATGGAAGATCCCTCTGCTATTAAGCATAAAGTAATAATGTACTACAAGTATTCTTTTATACATTTATCTCTTTTTAGAACATTAACGGAGTTATATGGAGTTTTGCATTTTTCCACTTTAGTAAAACGCACATGTTCAGTTTTTTACGCATTTATATTGGTTATTCTTCAAGCTGTTTATATATGACTAAAAATCTGACGTCCAGCTTAAGTTTCGTGTGTTGTTTACAAATGGGTCAGAGAATAGTAGAAATAGGGAATTAAATGTGTTTCTTACGCCATAAATCGAATGCGGCACACTTCACTATGCGGCACTAATGTCATTTTCACTTGTCTTATTTTATAATTGGGACTCAGGTTAGCGATGCAACTTAAAGCGTTAATCTCTCATGGTAAACCTAGAGTGGCGAGTTCGAATCTCGTCTGGGCAGAGGAAATTATTTAGTGACGGAAATCATTAAATAACATCATAAGTCCCACCCTGGCTAGAAAAGGATGGTAACCTGTAGATAACCCGTCCATATTAGCCTTATTTGTAAAAAGTGGACGTTAATAAACAATAATAATAATATTATATAATTTGACACATTAAGACTATATAATAACTTAACATCTGATCTCCATGTTATTTGCCCTAAGATGTTAATAAACAGTCTAATTAAATTTAGTAAATGAAGCAAAGATGAATATTAAAAATTGGAATAAACATTTTAACTTAACAGAAATAAATCTGGACTTCCTAAGAATGAAAAATATATAAAAATTAAAGATAATAATAGTAAAATTGGGAGTTTCTAGCTCCAATGAAATTATAACTAGAACAAAATTTCAAAGCCAATTATTGATTTTAGATATAATTGTACGGTTTTACACGTTTCAAGAAGTCTGAAGCATAGTTAGAATGTGCTGCTTGATATAAGTAGTTGATGCATATCGTGTTGTTTTTGTAAGAATTCGCGCCTTCTGAAATCAGAAAGTCAGTGTTTTAATGCCAATGTTCTTACTCATACAGTATATTCAGCCATTTCATTTCTTCGTATAGAGATTAAATGTGTTGGCTACGTGATTTCTCCAGTGATGCCATCCGTATTTCAGTCTTGCTCGTGTGAAATATGCTTAGTTTACTCAGACCTTCCTGGACGGAATTTTTTGTTCAACATTCGATATTGGGGTAGACTTGAACGATTGCTTTTGAATTATTGTGATTGCATACGTCATATTAATAATAATTTTGAGTTTCTAAATGGACTTTAGAAATCATTATGTAAAGCCTACACTTTCTAAAGTTTCATACGACGAATAAGCCGTACATAGTTTCAAACAAAACTTTTTTGGTAGTTTTAAGTCTCTTGTGTAAAAGTTAGAGCTGGTCAATTTTGAATGACCGAGAGTTGAATCAATGGTGGATAGTTTGTACTTGTTGTGTAGCGGACTAACTCCCTTTGTCAATTACTGGCCAAGTTTCTAAACACTGTTGTCGTTCTCCTTTTCATTTTCTATTACTTCCGTATGAATAAGTTGCTTTGTGTAGCTCACCTGAATTAACCAATAGGGACTGCTTCCACTCGAGTGCTCTTTGTTTGAGTTGTGTGAAGTACTTTTCATGAAATAGTTTACTCTCAAGCATTGTCCGAGTTTCTCGAGCGCCCTTAGTTGGTAATTTGTACGAAGCCGTTTTTTTTTTGTACGAGTTCCCTCCCGTCTTGCGTACTTGCGCGGATTTAGCAGATTTTATTTTTATGTAATCATGCATTCAGATTAACCTCATTTTTCAAAACTTCTTAAAATCTCTACTCTTCAAATAACGAAAAAATTTATATGGACAATCTATCCATTTGACACTCCGAAATTACACCACCAATGACCCTCTAACAGAAAAAATACAAATGATATTTAAACAACTTAAGCAGAATGGTACATTTATTTTTCATGTATCAAAGCTCATACTCGAATTTTAGGAAATGGCCTAGTTGACACTGCAGCCAACTTCTCTAGATACTACTATTCCAGAATGTTATCAAAGAATTACTAAATTGCGCTTTAAAAAAATATAAACCGTTATCTAAAACAAATTCCAATAAAAGGTTGACACGTAAAACATTTTATATCATTACCTTACAAATGGGGCTCAGGTTAGCCATGTGTGTAAAAGCCTTGGCCTTAATCTCACATGGTAAACATAGAGTGGCGAGTTCGATTCCCGCCTGAGCACTCTATAATAACTCTATAAATAAAACCCTTAGTCCCACCCTGGATAGAAAAGAGTGGTAAACTGTCCCAATTAGTTGCAAAAGTGGACGTTAATAAATAGATAAAACTATTATTCTGAACTCAAGTACTGACTAGGTTGGGTTTTTTTATTCTTAATATCGTCACCTAACGAAGTGTAAATATGATTACAGGTAAAATAGGGATTAATGTATTCGTGTCTTCAGCATTCAGTTAGTAAGTGTTTTATTGCCGTTTGTTTATTTAGGCATTTCAGTTGTTGTCATGATGAACAAATGTGATGTTATGACATACTTTAGCATCGCCCTTGTGTCAATCCTCTTCTTGGGAATACTGCCTAGTTCACGCTCAATTGATTTTTTTTTGTCTTTAATACCCATTTGTGGAGCTGAATTTTGGAATGCGATTTGCTCCTCGTCCAAACTCTCACTTGCAGCATATCAGTGGTGCGAGCCTGAAGGGGAGATCAAAGTTGTAGCCTGCATACTGATACTGGCTAATAGTCTATCATCAGTCAGCTGATGCGGGGCTATAGGCTACCGAGGGATGGCTATCTAACAACTCTGGCTTTGAGTGGAATTTTCTTCACTCATACTTTTATGCTATAATACATATTGTACACTTGGAAACAAAAAAAAAACATATGATACTCAATTCATGGCAGAAATCTTGGTTTGCCACAACTGACAACAAACTTCGAGAACTGAAACATATACTTCGTGAATGGCCTTCCTCAAAAAGGCTAATTAGAAGAGAAGTAGTTTTAACGAGATTAAGAATTGGCCATTCACGACTGAGTCACACTTATTTACTGGAGAAGACGAACCCTACTGCCAACACTGTAACTATAGACTTACTATAAAACATATACTTACTGACTGCTATCTAAGGACTCACATAGACCTACCATACACTTTGACTGAATTACTACATAAGTATATACACCGCCTATTACACAACTTGAAACTTAACAACATTCTTCAAAAATTATAAAGTAGGGTAGGTAATACTGAAAATATTTGCAAAAATGAGCATACGATAAACTGATAATAAATAAAAAAAAATGTACTAGATGTGAATGGAATTTTTCTCTTGGTGCTTTTATTGCTAGATTGCATGATGCAGAAGGCAATGGTACACTACTTCTTATCTTTTTGACTCTCTTATTCCCTTGTTCTTTCCCGTCAAAATCAGGTTTACCTGTTCGCGGGTTCAATACCCGGTGCCGTCTAATTCTAATTATATATTTCTATTAGGTATTAAACTTTTGTTTTATTTTATTTAACCATTAAAAACACTTCTTTTTTTATTAATCTTTTACTTATGTATTTTATTTTTGTTGTCCAGCTGTTGGTGGAGTACGACGACCGTGAGTGGGCCAGAAGAGAGTGGGTACAGCCTCACAAGTCCTCTGCCTTCCAGGTGTTCCTCATCGAGAAGACCTTGGTCTGCTGCAGTAGGGCAGAATCGCCCAGGTCCGTCTCTTCATCCCTAGCACCTGCTCTGGTAAGCCAGTCATCTTATTTGCAAATTGCAATTAAATATT